>CM024597.1:9088857-10338857 GCA_014182555.1 Eucalyptus erythrocorys | reverse complement strand
AGGTTCAAACTCTCGACACGCTATGCCCACGTTCAAATCCTGTTGCAGGAGTCTCCTTAGGTGGAAAGCTGGGGGGACTCAATTAACATATTGAAAAGTTTTATAACTGAATTAATAAAAGTGCAACAGATTTATGACTTTCTCAATAATATTCCCTTTTTTCTTGACCTAATGCCTTGAGAACGCCTAATACAAAACATTTATCCTCTGTTAAATTTGAGAAAAAGTCGTGAAAAACCCCAAACTATGCCCACATATTTATGCTGAACTTTTTTTTTTTTTTTGTAATATCAAAAACTCTAAACTATATCTAATGAAATACATTTATTTTCTATTAAGGTTTTGTTAGATAATTTGTGATATAAAAAAACCTAAACTGGTATCTATGTGACAGATTTACTTTTCTACGTGATAATGACATGGCTAAAACATAGAAATGAGGGAATCTATAAAAATTATTCAACAAGCTCTGGAAGGTATTCCAGGGGGCCCTATAAGAAACACTAGGTTAAAACAACGTTGTTTCTTATTTAATTATAATGTTTTAGCCATAAGCCTAATTTAATAAAATACAAAATATTTTAAAAAATACAAAAAAGAGCAAAGGCAAGGGCGGAGGCCCTTGCTGCCGACCACCCAATTGTCGAAAAGGATTGGCGAGGGTCATTGAGGCCTTAGCCAAGGCTAGTGACCCTCGCCAAGGGCCATCACATTTGGACGAGGGTCACCTGGCCCTTACTTGTCACGATGATGGAGTTGTTGGCCCTTTCCGGCAATGGGGGGCAATAGCAAGGGCTTGTCACTCTTGTCTATAGCTTAATTTTTGTGTATTTTGAAATATATTTTTTTATTATTTTAGTTAAATTATGAGCGATATCATAATTTAGGACTCCATTGCACTTTTTCTTTTTTCTTTTTTCTTTTTAATTTTAAAATTTAATTATATTTTTTGAGACTTTGAGCAAGTATAGCCGTAACATATAATAAGTAAGGGGAAAAATGAAAAAGGAGAAGGAAAAAGCAGAGACCATTTCGCAGGAACCATGGCGACGGGTGGCGCATGTTCAGGCTCCCTCACTCCGCGTCGTAAACGACGTCGAACCTCGGCCATCGCAGGTGACGATGCCGGCGAGGAAGTCGAGCAGCAGCGGCAAGAGCATGATCGCATCAGCCTCCTGCCCGACGCCGTCATCCACCACATCCTCTCCTTCCTCCCCACCGCCGACGTCTTCCGCACCCGCGGCCTGTCCTCCCGGTGGCGCGCCCTCCACGACGCCGTCCCCACCCTCGCTTTCTCCCTCCCCTGCGGCGGCGGCCGCGGCCGCGGCGGCGCCCGGCGGCGGCGGGCGGCGGTGGAGCCGTTCTGCGCCTTCGTCGACTCGGTCCTCCGCCTCCGCTCCTGGACCCACCTCGCAAGGTTCCACCTTGACCTCCCCTACTTCACTCCCGAGCTCGAGCCCAAGCTCGAGTCTTGGCTCTGGACCGCCACCGCGTGCCGCGTCAAGGACCTGCGCGTGGAGCTCCCGCGCACCGGGAATCGCTGCTCCGTGCCGCGCCTCGTCCGCGACTGCACTTCGCTGGTGGAGCTCCGGCTGTGCGGCGGCCGAATTGGGCTCGAGCTGCCGGGCGGCGCCCCCAATTGGGCCTCTCTCAGGGTTCTGTCCATGGCGTACTTGCGGTTAACGGATGACGAGATGGGGGCGGTCTTCGCAGGCAGTCCCGCTCTCGAGTCCCTCGAGCTGCGGTGCTGCGGCGGCGCGGCCCGGGTCAAGGTTTGGTCTAGGAGGATGAGAGAATTGGTGATTGATGGGTGGAAGCACTGGTCCCCCGGAGACCCCCCGCTGGAGGTTTCGGCTCCTCATTTGCAGACGTTGCGCCTGCGGGGTAGCTTTCCCAGGATGGGCCTGACAGTGACCGAGGTCAGCTCCGTGGCCGAGGCCGAGTTGAATTTCTCCATGAGCATCTGTGGCACCAATCGGTTGGATAACCACAATTGGCCGCGCAACTTGGCGAGGGGTATTCTTCAGAAGCTGTGCAATGCTACTGAATTTGTAGTTGGGTGTTGGTTCCTTCAGGTGGAGATTTAATACTGCTTGTGTTTTGCCTTTGAATTTATACTTCGTCTAGATGATCGATTCGACTTCACATTTATATCTGTGGATGTGCCTCGAGTATTATGCTTTTAAGAAGTGGAGATGACTGATGAATTGTTAAATGATTAGCTTTGATGGAAAACTCATGTCTGGACATGTTGAAGCACATGCTTAGGTAGCTCTCGAGCCCTGGTTTGTCATGTTGCTGGATTATTAGAATCTGTTTCCTTTAGAACATGAGTTGGAGAAGTTTCGTACTATGAAATGTTGTTGCCATATTTTCAGGACTTAGCCAACAATGGGATCTTATGCAAATTTACTAGCTTTTTTCTATCTTGTAAGGTTACTACCCTTTCTATTCAGTGGCTGATGACTGTCAACTAGGGGCCGACGCTTACACTCCACCAAAGCAAGCAAGGCAGTTGTTAGTCTGAATCTGTTTATTCTTTTCCTCCCTTCAGAATCATGTATGTTCACAAGCAAATTGTCAATTTGGCTCAGATCTTTACCCAAAACACAAACTGACCCATTTCAGTTCTGTGTTTTCCCTTTCCTGAACATTGAAAAACCAACTGATAAATGTTCTGAACCAAAAGTGGTTTGGTTTATCAGGCCAAGGGCTTTTTGACGCCCCTGTCAATTGCTCCATAGCCCTGAATGGTGACATAAGTTGCAGCAATTTTCTATGTGACAGGAGGTCCTAGTTTCGTGAAGCAGTGGCAATACATTCACTTTATGGCTTTGTAATTGTTGGCTTTGTTTGTAGTGCGAACCCTGGTTTGCTCTTGAAAATTAGATCCTGTATGAGGATTATGGTTTCTGTAGATTTTGTATAAACTAAATGAGAATTTCTAACGATTCTTCCTCTTTTTTGTTTTTGGGTTGGAGTGTACAGGTTCTGTCGCTTTTGGAGGACAGAGATTTGCCTCCTCCACTTCCCAATTGCAAATCTCTTATTCTAAACACTCGTTGTCAGTCATTGGAATGTCACGGTATATTGAACATGATAGAAAGTTCACCACAGGTGGAGAAATTGGTCATCAAGATGATTCAACCATTCTGGAAGTTGGTAAATTCCTGTCAAAACTAGCTCTGTTTGAGTAAATATAGTAGTATCTGTACCAGTATGCTTGAAGAATTAACAGAAACCAAGCATCATACGGAGGAGGAACTGATCTTGTCCCCTTCATCGAGTATTTAATGTCTTTACTGCTGCCTTTCTTTTCTTCTGATGCTCTTGACTTACAAGAAGCACGTTTTATTTTTGTATGAATGTGGAAATAGGGTTACTTTGTTTTCATTGTTGTGGAAATTGCCAGAAGTCTTTAGATGCAATCTAGAATGGAGCTTTGTGATGATGTAGCCCAAGTACAAAACTCTACTCTAATAGATTAATAAGTTATGCTAGTGGATGTTGAAATATTTTTCGAGGGTTATTAGTGTCAAATTAAGTGGGATAATTATTTTTGTTTATACTAATTAATGTAAATGGGAGTGTGCCTCGATGAATGTTAAGGTATGTGAGAGGGTGTTATGGGGCCTTGTGTTGATACGGCTCAACCATAAAGCTCTGTTCTACCCACTTTTCTTTTGTGTAATTGGCAGCTTTCGAAGGTATGTAGAGAAGATTTACTCATAAGCTTACTTTCCCAACCCTCTTTCCTTGTTTGGGACAAGCACCCGACTCCCATGAAACTAACCGAGTTTTGTGTTACTGCCCACCATTTGGTAGTAGGGTCAAAACTCAACCCATTTCTTCAGCAAGGCCTCTTTCTTCGACCAAGGCAGCTGTGCAATTTCTTGAACCTCCTTATTATCTTGACCTGCTGGTTTTCCTTCAATCAATTGTTCTAGCTCAGAGCCCCCTTCACCTCCTATATCTTCTTTTTAGAGCCTATGTTTAGCCAAAATTTCTTGGTTTAACCCAGTTGGATTAGTAGGTGGTCTGTTTCTTGGTGGCAGTCATGGCTGGGAATTCTTGCATGCTGGGAACACCTTTAAGATGTTGAAGAGAATATCAGAGCATGGATCAAGTAAGGTGATTGCTTTGGAAATAGCTTAAATGCTCCAATGCGAGACCTACATAACTCCATCCATCAAATTAATAGTTGTTTCAAGAGGTTGATCGTCTCTAGCAGGCAGGTTCATTGTCAGATGTTGCCAGAGAAGCATTTCCATTGGCACAAAGTGCAGAGCGTCGAATGTGTAATTGAATCCAAATGCATCTTTGAAACTGATACAATAGCGAGAGTGATGTTGTTGAGACTTCTTCATTATGTTATAGACTGATCACATTCCCTTGTTCTCGGTCTCACATCTGCAGCTTGAGTTCGATAAGGACTGCAAGGCATTGGCCCTCAGTATGCGCAGATACTTGGGACCCTTAAAGAGGAAGAATAAACTCAAATGCTTGGATCAACACCTGAGGCGGGTTGACATTGTTCAGTTTGATCCTAGGGATCACTGCTTGAGCAGCTTTCTTGGCCTGGTGGAGTTTATCCTTGAAGAGGCACGCGTCTTGGATAAGATGATCATCAACACTTGTAAGGTCAAGGCTGATGGATCGAATTCTGTGGAGCCTCCCAATCCTCGCAAATTGCTTGAAGTTTCCCAGTCAATTCTACGCCATCGAAGGGGTTCTGTGAATGCTCGAGTGGTACTTTATTTTGACTAGGAAGGAAGGTATTATTTTGTTTATATATTCTCTCATTGTTTTCTTTCGGCAAATGTAGAAAGGAGGACTTGGGCTTGTGAATAGGACTTTTACGAACCACATGTAATCAGGTTTTCAGTAATTAGAGTTGTGCCTCGCGTCGTTCCAATGCTCACCCTTTTTAACCGTCTTAATGAGAACTAGCCTATACTCATGGGGTGCCGATGAAACGAACCTATTTTTTCCTATCACTTGTGTAGCTTTGAAAAGTTACTAGTTGAGCACGAGTCTGATGATCGAATCCACGATTATTGTCCAGCTTTCCAAATCGCGTTTGAAGTTTCTACATTTGTGATTCAAAGGCTTGTGTAATAACACACTGCATTGACATATGTGGAGGCTCTTGATCCTCACTAGGATGGTGGTTTTTTTTGGCCTTTCGATGTGCATCCGTGCAATGTGAATGGCAATTCTCGGATTTTGTTCAGCTCTGACCTGCAGTTTGTTGTCCCTTTTCAGATATGTAATTTGTGTTCGACTCATGCGAAATTCAACGACTGTCATCGGGAATAATTGAAGGATGTAGTCATTAATTCATTTTACCCCAATTGCCGAGCGACGGGGATGCAGTTGCTAAGAGAAAATTGTCCAAAATGTTCTAAACTTATTACATTTTTGTTAATTCAATTTTAAACTTTTCAATATTGTCAATGGGGTCTTAAATCTTTTTAAATTTTGCCGATTGAATTTATCCTGTCAATTTTGGCTTAATTTCGCCGATATAGATGCTGACCATCCTATATGATATGATTGGTGTTAATGTAGACAATTCTTAATAATATTTTAATAATTTTAATTGTTATTTCTTTTCTTTTTCTTTTTTGTTCTTTTTTCTTTTTTCCGTTTTCATTCATAATTTTTATTTTAGTGAAGGCCACAACTAAGGTTGTGCACGGTTCTAAAGAGTTGGAACTTGAGAATTGAATTGAGGGACATGTTTCAAGTTCTAAAATATGTAGGTTAGGTTGCAGGTTCTAAAAATTAGGAAGTTTGTTTCAAGGGTAGGTTCCAAGTTCTAGAATTTGGAACGTATAACCTAAAATCTAGTACAAGTTTTTGTATTTTTCTTGATTTATATCTTCGCGCAATCGTGCGATATTCTATGGCGTTCATGATGAGTGTATAAATTGAAATCAGTAGTTTGAGTTTTCATTTTATGATTGAGATTTATTTTATAAATATTTCATATATTCCGTGTGTCTAAATATAAATTATAGTTAGTGAATTATAGTAGTAATTGATGGCCATTAAATGTGATAATTCATTGTAATTGTTTATTTAATAATACATGTGGAACTTGACAAAGTCTAGAATTGACTTTGAACCTGCGATGGATAGATTCCAAGTTTTAGGATATGCTTCTAAGTTCTAAAAAATGAAAAATCCACTCCAACCTATAGATTTAAGGTTTTAAGTGGAATCGATATGAAACCTAGAATTGCTCACCCCTAACTGCAACACCCTTGCCGACCGCGAGTGAGGGTCGTGCGGCCCTCACATAGCCTTGCCCAAATCTAGAAAATCAAAAGCAAAACCGGGAAATTTCCGTGGTCTCGCTCGAGCTCGTGGCCAGTGGGTCGCTTTGTGCTCGCATCAAGTTTCTCGAGGGGGGAGGGAGGAGACGGACATGTGAGGATGAATGAAGGGCAACTCCGGCGAGGAGCCTTCCGAGCACCAGCAACGAATGCCAATTCAACTCATACTACTTTGTCTGAATCGTCGAGCCTTGATTGCTTTAAGTCCCTTCACCTTACATTCGAGAAAGGGGCGAGTAGGTTTCGTCAATGGGCCGCACGAGGGCCACTCTTCCTTTAACTATAATTTTCTTATCGCTGATTCCAGCTAGGGGTGAGCATCGGTCTAGGGTCGACCCTGGACCGACCCTGGACCGGCCCAACCTTGCCGGTCCTAGTTTGGTTCTCAGGGAGATTGGGTCGGTTCTTGATCCTAGATATTCCAGGACCAGCTTTGGTCCTAGAATTCCAATACTAGCACTGTGCGAGTTGGTTTTCGGTCCTAAGAGTTCTAGGTCGGTCCAACCCGGACCAATCCTAACTATATGTATAAAATATTTTTTATAATATTTTTATATAGAGAAAATTTTAAAATAAATAGTGTCAACGACATTAAATAGCTTTTTAGTGAGGAGTTCAAGTAATTTTACATTATTATTTAATAACTTAGGTTTTTAATGTCTTTTACGGCATAAATAGTTATAATTTATGAAAGGAAAAAAAATGTTTTTGTGAGGAGTCATCATGGCGTCCAAGAAAGCACTTTATGGCATCCTCCTTTAGCATTTATTCTCTTCTATTTTATTTGTCATTTTAGTCTTCAATTTACTAAAATCGAAAAAAAAAAAAAAAAAAAATAACTTTTCGGCTCATCACTTGACACTTACCTCGTTTGCTTTGGATCACTCATGCTGCTCGCCGCTTGATACTCGCTTGGCTTGTTGCTTCCCACTCGACATTCGATGCTCATTCTGTTCGACGCTCACTTCACTTAACTCTCACCGTTTGCCTTTTTTAGCTGACCTTGCTCATGATCGAACTCATTGGGTCGATATAGTCATCGATTTCCCTTTCAAGGAATACAAAAAATGAAATAAGAAATTATTGGTTAGTCCTAGGTTGACATTGAAATCGGACCGAACCCATTGGGTCAATCCAGTCCTCAATTACTTTTTTAAGGAGTACAAAAAATAAAATAAAAAATTATCAGTTGGTCTTGGGTTGACCTTGGAATCGGACCGAACACATTGGGTCGGTTCGGTCCTCGGTCTCAAAAATTGAGGACCAACACTGTGCGGGTTGGTCCTACGGTTAGGGGGTGGACCGGCCCAATCCGGACCATGCTCACCCCTAATATTGGTTAGCGGGATTGAATGCCGTCTCATTTAAGGTGGCCGTCCTTGCTTTCGCTTCGGCTTTGGCTTTTGGTTTCTTTTGGCTATTGAGCCTTGAATGGATCCGTACTCCTACGAATACAACATGTGAAATTACATCCTCATTCATTAGGTTGACAAGACTTTGCATAGACCCTTACTGCGGTGTTTTTTCGCGATTTGATTTTTTAAAGCTTTCACAAATTTAATTTATTGAAAATGACTCAGTCAATAAATAATTATTTAAGATTAAAAATATAAATTCTTAAAGTTAGGAAAATTACCCTCTTAACCTTCTGAGCTTGAAATAAGAAAATAATTTTCTTTATCAAGAAATTTTCCCTAAAATAAACACATCCTTAGTCTCAATTAATCTAATAATTTCATGTGCCAAGCTTTCTAGTAATATATTATGGTCAAAATTGACTGGAAGAGCTAAATCGATAAATTATTAAAATGTTCACGAATAAATTGACACAATTGAAATGTTTATTATTGAATTTGTCGTTTTATAATAGTTTTATGATTTTTTTTGGGCATTTATCTCAATAGAAGATGATATTAAGAAATGCGATGAATGTACATATGATAGGGTATTTAGGGTTTTAAGTCGGAAGTGAGGAAGGCTTAAACATTGGACAAGTGTCTTGGAGAGGTAAGTACTTGTCGTTGGCTGTGTTGCGCAAATCAAGCGTAACCAATGTCTTAACCGAGAGGACGACATGCTCTCCTCAGTCGGATTCTACAGCTTTTTTATCTTCTCCCACACGCTATTTCCCTTCGTTAGATATTCAAACGAGATACCAACATCATATCTAATGTTAGCTTCCATTCTTTTTTGCTTTCCCTTTCGTTTAAAATGTTAAACATGGTGTTATCAAAATTATCCGGTGGATAAATTGTTGCCGTTTTGAATTTTTTTAGAATAACATTCGAGTTCAGATTTTCACTCCCCTTTTGAAGCTTGCGAAAACCTCGAGAGCCTTGAAATAAGTGAGTTCAATAAGTTAACACTCATTTAGGAGAAAATATTCAGTGGTTAGTGCGCGCCACGTCATCTGCTGACCTGGTGCGCACTAACCAATGAAATACTGGCACGTGTCTCCAAGCGGGACCCGCTGAAAAAGGAAGGCGCTGATTATTCGTCGGCTCGGCTCGGCTCGGCTCGGTCGCTCGCAGAAGAAAAGACAAGTCACGCGCGCTCCCGCCCAAAAGACCATTCTCTCTCCTAAGTTGAATTTTCTGCCATTTCTCTCTCTCTCTCACTTTCTCGGGAACTCGCGGGGGAACAAACACAGAAGAGAAAACGATCGAGACCTGCGTTTCCTTCTCCGCTTCCGCTTCCACCTTCGCCTCGCTCCGCTCCGCCTCCGGCTCGGCTCCGCCTTCCTCCCCCAAAAGCCTCGCCGGTGATCTCGCTTCGGCACGTCGGAGCCTCGCCGGTCGCAGTTGGGTCCCGACCCCCTCCACCTCCGACTGTTCCCTCGGAGATCGAGCGAAGGTTTGTGTCCGCCTCGGCTCGGCTCCGCCTCCCTCCCCCAAAAGCCTCATCTCGCCTCGGCATCCTCCGTCTCCGGCATCTCGCTCGTCCTCCCCGTCCCGCCGGCCTCCGCCGCGAAGCCATCGGCCTTCGGCAAGAGGGAGGCGGCCTCGGTCTCGTTCCCGAGCGGGAAATTAACATTGAAGATTCTTTGGAGACGGGGAATCACATGAATGACACTAGCCTTAGAAGCAATGGGCTTCTGCGAAGGAGAAGTTTAGGTTGATTCCCATTAGGAGGGTCACGGAGGACCCGATGGAGGTCCGGTTAGTCCAACCCAGGAGGCCCAACGAGATAAAGAAGGCGACTAAGACGCCAGAGGAGAGGAGGAAGGAGATTGAAGTTAGAGTTGCTGCTGCAAGGCTTCGCAGCAAAAATCCGAGGCCCCCAAAGTGTGCAAAATGAGGGTGACCGAGGATTGGATTCTTCTGATGGGAGTGGGCAGAGAGGGGTTGAGAGACGGAAGCATGGGAAGAAGAATGGGTCTTCCGCGGAGAGGAAAGATTGGGTTCGGTCTTATTGGAATACTCCGAGTGTTCCAATGAAGAAAGAGATGCTTAGGATTAGGATTTGCGATATCAAGGCGTCTTTTGGATCTCGTAAATAACGATTCAGCCAATGATGTTTTGTCGACGCTCCGGGGTATGCCGAGACTAATAAGATATGGAAGCTCTGGGTCTATTGTAAATGCAGTAAAAAGTTTTCTGACTCGGAATCCCATATGCAGCATGTCGTTCAGGAGCACATGGGTAACCTTCTACCGAAAATGCAGTCAGTTTTGCCACAAAATGTTGAGGGCGAGTGGGCTGAGATGATCCTTAATTGCTCTTGGAAACCACTTGATCTTTCTGCTGCAATGAAGATGCTAGGAGATAGGCAGAAATGTCAGGGCATCGATTCCAATGAGGATTTTAGCTCAGAGAACAATGCGGATGATTGTGATGACTGCTTTAAAGATGCTTGGGATTCTTCCCCCGCTAAAAGTGATTTTGGTTATAACTGCAATGGCTGTACTGATAAAGACAGTAATAACTTAGATAAAGACGTTGATCATCTTTGGGTTAGATGCGAATCGGGTTTTTGTTGATAGCTGGCCAACGTTGGATGATCCCGAGTGTGCAAAGCTCTTGGAAAGAATCCGTACTCTATTTGAGGTTCTAATCGAAACAAATGCCTTGCCACTAGCCATCTCGGTAAGATCCTCCGGTTTACAGCGAGATGAACTTCGGGGTATCACTTCGGGTTCTCGGCTCCCGCACCGGGGGGTGGATCATGGGCCAACTCGCATATGTTTCTTAGGAGCAACTCAACCGAAGAAGATCGTTAAATTCTTGCAGAGCTTTGTCATTCAGCTAGTTTGAGCAGATTCTCTGAGAAGACTAATAGCCCTGTAGATGATGCTAATTCTGTATTACAAGAAGTAGAGATTAAGGAGAAAATCGTCCTTAGTGGGGATGCGTCGTGCTTAATCTTAGATGAAAGTTTACTTGCCACAGAATGCACAACAGATAGTAGTCATGACTCTGCTGCACATGATGCTACTGCTGGGTTGATTTCTTGTAAGGTGGGCGCCGATGCTGATGCTCTATTGTCCTGGATGTATACAGGTCCCTCAAGTGGGGAGCCATTGGCACCTTGGGTCCACAGAAAAGAAGAGAAAATGCATCAAGGAATGGAAATCCTCCACATGCTTGAGAAGGAATTTGATATACTTCAGAACCTCTGTGAGCGAAAATGTGAGCTTATTGGCTTTGAAGAAGCACGCAAGCTATTTGGAGGACCTTTGTGTTGAGGAGGCTAAGAAGAGGGAGAACGCTGATGAGTTTGTGTACCGAAGCCTTGAGTACGTTCCGAGGAAGAGGAGAGGAACTTAAGGGAGATGAAAATGACCTTGCTTTTGTTGGCAATAGAATTGAGTCGATGTGATAGGAAGTGTCCTAAGAGAAGCGAAGCTTTGAATGCTAATCAATTTGGATACGATGATGCTTTTAGTGGAGCGGCTTCTCATTTATGTGACCGGAGTCTGGGGGAAGATGAGGATTGGAGAACTAAAGACTATCCGCATCAAGTCGATACTTGCATAGAAGTTACAATTCAGAAACAGAAAGAAGAATTTTCTGCGAGGTTAGATCAATTGGATTATCGAACGTTACAGCTTTGTACCCTTGTATTGAGCTTTCAGTTGTTTGGTGATGCAGATTAGCAAAATTGATGCTCGAATAATGCGAAATGTCGCTAAGATGAAGCAATGAGCTTGAGAACTTCTCAACTTTGAATTTGAATGCTTATTATCCATTGTTTTTTTTTCATTTGCTTATATTTCTTCTGTGATTGAAGGTCCTACTTGCAGAAAAAGAATGTAAGATTGCAGAGCTTGATGCAACTTCAACTGGTGAAGCGGCAAGACTTAGAGCCGCAATGGAATCTGTTAAAGGAGAGGTTGCACATTTGAAACGTGAGCATGTATGAGCCAAAATTATTGTTATTTTTATTATAATGGAGATGGAGTGGAAATAAAAAGCAGTTTATGAAGTAAAATTTGGATTTATAGTTTCTTTTTATCATTGGATGTGCGGCCTGGATGCTTCATTTTAGAGTTCTATCAGCTTAATTTTCTTTCTTGTTGAACGAAGCAGACCAATTGTTAGCTTAAGCAATTTCACCAGATATTACGAACTTGGCAGGTATATCATGACGACATAATATTTTCCTTGGTAATTGTCATGAATAATCGGTTTTGCATCATAGATCAGCAAAACTGCAGATTGCTTTATTTAATATAAATGCTTTTGAAGAGCAAAGAAGTGTATTCAGTTTATATGGGATGGTCTGGCCAACTTCCATAAACTGGCATAGTTGAGCGATGCTCTCCATTGATATATTAGTAATGATGGTTCATCAAGAAGCTCATTTGGACTCATGTTTGTTCGGTTGTATTGTGCTTATCACAAACCATGGGTTTCTTTTTGTAAGGCTTGTACTGGTTTTAGATATTACTTATCCAAAAAAGACTGTTACTAATCCTAGGCTTTATTTCTTCTTATAGAACATAATATGTGTGGAAACACCTAGTAGTGTCCATATTTGGACCTGCTTTGATGTTTAGACTATTCTAAATGACACCGTTACTTTCACCCGGCTTTGTTTCCTTCTTGAGAACATCTCATGTATGTCTGCAGATTTCTTGTAGTGTCCACCACTAGAGCTACGTACTTTTCTAATTGTAACTTCACTTTCTCTGACTCGATAATGCAGGAACATCAGCATGCCCAAATGGAAAATTTTATTGTCGGAATGCAGGACATGTTCCTGTCATTATATTTTCTTCGAGAGTAAATGATGGCATTTGTGGTAAGTAGTCCATCGGGACTTTTTCTCCATGGTCTTGGCCTTTGCAAGCATTCGTTTTCTTTTCTTGTGTTGATTGTGGACCTCATTCTCCCTTCTGATCATCTGTACACAACACATGCATGTAAGTTCATGTACCATCGAACAAGATCCTGTTGCATTTGAATTGCCCAACAAGGTTGCAATTCCTTCTTAGAAATAAGAATATCGATATGATATTATGAACGCCGGGGGCCAGAAGTCCTCTTTGCAGATTTTAATTGCTTCAATGTCAAGGATATCTCTAATCTTCACTGCAATGAGATGTTCCACGCTTTAGTGTCATGAGGCACTGATTAATCATAATTGTGCAACAACAGATTTATCTACCTGCTTTAGCAACTTCATGTCCTGGATTGTCTTCCTCACCAACAAACATCACTGTTAAAATATTACTTTACGAGACTACTTAATGAACCCTAATACCATGAAGACAAGTAAACAAGGGTATATTTCAAGTGATGAACAGATTTGAGACTACTTTTTAGGAACTCTCCAACTTTTGAGGACAAGGACATTGATTGTGAGATATATGCATTTGGGAAATGAATGGAAACTTTGTTTTCGGCTTTACATCTTAAGGATTGTTTCAAAAGCTAGACAAGAGTGGCTTCTTCAATTGAGAACAGTTTGCATGCTTGGTCTGGTTCAATCCAGTGAAAAGAAAGTGGTCAAAACTAGGTGAGATGGAGAACTGGTTTAGTTCGGATTGATCTTTTCCCTAACGCTTGTCAATGAACAGTGTTGAGTTGAATACAATAAAAATTGCAGGAAGGGGGAAAGGTTGGAGAGAAAACAAAAGGTGCATTTTTTAATGAAATCTACGTGCTTATCGTCATACGCGGGGATCTGCAGAGTGATCAATTGTTAGTAAAATGGATGATGAATGTGTGGATTAAGTAACATCATAATATTGTGATAAGATACTAATTAATGCTTAGATTAATTTTCCCATTTCATTGTTTAGGATTTTTGTCAATTGGACAATTACTAAATGCTAAGGTCCTATAAAAGATTTATATGCTGACATCATCTGACCTCAATACGTTGACGAAAGTACTAGATCGTTCTGGTTCTTGTAACACTGATTTTAGCATCCATTGGACAAAGGTCAACTAGCAGGTGGTCATTCTTTTTCTGCCTCCTCTTAATGTTTCCTCCTAACATATGTTCTTTGCCTGCTCCATGATACTCAGACTGCTGTGATGGGAGTGACGAATACGGTGATAAAGTGAAGTGCCTGAATACATGTCGGGAAGCTGGAAAAGCAGCACAAGATGAGCTGAAGAAAAAAATTGCTGTGTACCAGGAGGGCGTTGCCATATGTAAACAGGAAGTGGAACAGGCTAAAGTAGCTCTTGCAAAAGAGAAGGAAGAATTGTCAAAACTGAAAAGTGAGGAGAAAGTACTGAAAGTGCAGTTTGAACAGCTTAAAGGTTTGTTTTTTCCTAATTTGGTGGTATCTTGGCAAAAGAACTTGAATTTAGTCGTCATGATCTCATTAAACCTGAGTTTGCCCTTAAAACGTAGTTGCTGGCTACTGCACATATGTATCATCTTTGTTGAGACTGCATCTGGTGATAGCAGCATATTATGGTCTATGGAATTGGAAAAACTCACACTCTAATGATAATGAACTCACCATAGTATAGCTTCTGTATAGATATTTGACAGTACTAACTGTTTGGTAGTTTTACCAAACAATGAAGCATTTTCTGAATGAGTCTGGATGTTGTGACTCTTAGATATTGATGTGCCAGATGTATCCCAGCCTTGTAGGTAAATGGATTGCACTTTTAAGCTATGGTGGGGTCCCTAATGAATTTCTTTTGGACATGGTGGAGAATGCTCTGGGAGATGCAAATAGTGTCTTCTCTAGTAAACGAGCAGCTGTAAGAGGTAGTATTCTTCTGAACTTTTGGACTGTTGAAATATTGTCTATTCTTAAAACAGTCCAAAAAGAGATTTTTCTCCAATTTTTTTTTCTATACTTGGATGTGCTTCTTCTATTTTTCTTGATTCGAAATATGCATAAGTAAAAAAATGCATCTCTATTCATCTTTGCTGCTTTTACTTCCCCTGGGTGCGTATTTCCTTCAATTGCTATTTGATGTGTAAACATTTTGCCTTGTGTTTTCCTTTTGTTCTTTTACCGTATGAACAATTTCAGTGAATCATGGTGAGAAGGATGGTTTCAATGCGGCCAGAATGATCTTATCTGGGATTCCTCTGGACGAAACATACCTACAGAATCGTCTGTCCATCCTGATGAACGATGAAAAGAAGAGTTTGAAAGGAGGAAGGATTCCTATTTCAGATTCTTACTATCTAATGGGGATAGCCGATCCCACAGGAATTCTTAAAAGTGCTAAAGAATAACTATAGCTATGCTTGTCTGGGGCTTAGATGTTTAATTTAGTTACATGCCTCCATATCTGGTCCTTGGATTTAGACATCAATGGTGTTATATTGCTTTCATGACATCCCATCTCTGGTTCTGTTCTTGTTAACCCATGTTTGAGTTTGATATTCACAACTTTGGGGAAAAGGTGTAATTACCTATTGGGCTTTGATGATATAATGCTGTTTCGGGTGTCTTTACTATTTAATAGTTTGCTTGAATCATCAATGCGGTGACGGTGGACAAATTTCGGGGAAGGTATTAGTATACCGCAATCCTGGTTTGCACTTCGGAGATATTCATGTTTTGAACGCTACATATGTGGAAGCTCTGGAAAAAAAGTTGGAAATTCAAAGTATGCTATATTTTTCCCTACTAGTGGACCGCGGTCCTTGGCCGATGAAATAGCTGGTGGGGATTTCGATGGGGGTATGTATTGGGTTTCACGGAGCCCTCAGGTTGGTGTTTATATGAGATTCGCTCATTCTTGTTTGATGTCTTGTATTACATTTGGTTGATGTCCTTTGCTAGCTAATGATGATACAACCTTGGACCCCCTTCCCCTTCCCCCACAACAGGAATTAGTCTTTTTATTTTTCTTTTTTGCAGTTTGAAAATCCTTTCATGATTTTCCTCTTTCTAGTGAGGCTTTGGTAGTTGGATGGTATTGTTCACCATCCTTTTTCTCATTAGACAGTTTTTCTGCAGTTTCAATTATTCTGTTCCTGTAAATGTCTCATGCAATATAGCATTGGAATTACGTGTGGCACCTCATGATTGCAGAGTTTGAGATTTTCCTGCGGTTCAAAATTTCCCTTGCTTTAAGGTTGATGCATACTTGTTCTTCAAACTATACCCATAATAGTTGTATGTCATTGTAAGCGGGTTCCAACTTGGCTAAGCGGTTGTTGTATGGCCAATGGAAAAGGAATTAATATGGCCAATGGAAAAGGAATTAATATGGTCAAAGGAAAAAGACTTGATGGTTGCTGCTTTAGTGGCTCTTATTTGTAAATGCTTTTCGCTTGAGATTTAATCGACTAGCATTACTACACTATTATTCTTGACCTAGCAATTATGATCAACATGCTTTACTAGAGTTACTTTCCTTGAAATATTCCAAGTGGTACCACATATGTTTCTGGTTTGCTCAATGACTCGTGGGTTCATCCTTTTAATTTCACGTGCATGTTTGCTTCTGAAGGTGAATGATGATCGGATAATTCTTGACAAGACAGTTGTTGATCAAGTGTCTTTGTGGAAAAGCAGCAAAGGGTTCACTGATGCATTGGTTCTGGACCATGTTTGTTCAGGAGAAACGTGTTCTTATCATCAAATTGGCGATGTCTTCGTTTGTGAGAAGACTGGAAATGTTCTTGGTAAAATACTTTAATTGCTAACAATGACAAGTCTCTTTAGTATATCCAATTTATATGTGTCGTGCAGGAATGTCTTTCCTAATGAGGTTTCCTTCATCATCGTCTTTTCTTTCAGTCTGTGATGAGACGTGCAGAGAAACTGTTATGGATCTTGCCAATGAGCTCTTGCTTTGCAAAATATGTGGACACTGTTTAGATAGGTTGCTTTGTCATTTTGCTGAAATGGAGACCGATGCCGTGAGTAGAACGTCTTCTTTCAACACTCCAATTTCTTAAAACAGTCGTTCTTTTATCTATCTAGCCAGGATCACAAAGTTAACAGCTAGCGTTTGTCGTTCTCGTAGAGTAAATCTTTGAGGTAACTGATTTTTTTGCTTTTTCACATGAAAAATTTCAGGAGCAGCAGCAAGGTGGTGTGAAAGATGAAGCTGAACCATTCATGGGACCTCGTCGATTTGGTAACTAGTTAACCATTTCCTTTCTCTTTTTCGTTAGCTATGATTGACACGTGCCTCACACTTCATGCTTGGGTCTCGCAGCACAAGCTTATGTCTTGGGATATAATTGCGCCGATGAAAGAGAATTAGATGCTGTGTTGAGGTTTTGCTGAGTTTTGGGGATGGGATGTATATGCCTTGATCTCCTCTCAAGGTAGTTCATAGCTATTTGAGGGTTCTTGTTAGATGCGTTAATTGCTGTCATATGTCTTATCGTACTTGATTGAGATAATTTACTTGTCTCATTTTATGGTTTTCCATTTCCAGTGGATTCCACTAGGGAAATGGCAATGTCCTAAGTGCCGCTCGAAAAGTGATTCAAGTTGAGCCAATAAGCCATCTCGATTCCAGTTTGAAGCTAGCTCAGACGAAAATTTTTGGGTCAAGATCGAAGACATTGTCTAGCACGGAAAAAGTATCTCGAATGCTTGGTGGCTCCCATTTTCCAAGCAAGAGGTCTTTGAGTGGAGGGAATTCTGTTGTAAATGGCATTTGAGACAGCACATGCATATAAATAATCAAATGTTTGTGCGGATATATCACTTGCTACTAGAGTCACCGAGGGGATGATTAGGATCTCCTCCAAGGATCTCGTATCCTCACATTTCGCGAGATAAATACCAAGTTGGTATGCCAAGAAAGAGGATCTAAAGAATTTCTGCAGCTTTTGAGTGTGTAGATATACAAACAAAATCGACATTAGTTAACTTTCAGTTAGTTTCGGAAATCAGAACAATCTATAATTTTTAATTATTGTTATAAAGAATATGGTGGTTGTTAATTCTCACTCTTTGTATTGTTGGAAGATATCTTGAAAACTTTGTTATTCAAACATTGAAATGCTGTGTTTGAGTTCTTTTTGGCCCTCGACTACAGAATACCAATGTCATACAAAATACATTGCTTCGATTTCGCATGATAATGTGGGTGAGAAGACGCAGCATTGTTCAACTCTGACGAGATGTTGGTTTAATAAGTTATAAGTCCGTTCACTTTGGTCCTTTAAGCTCTCAATTCAGCTAGTTAAATCTCACTAGTAGTCTCCATACCCGTTCCTTCCTGTGATTGGTCATCATAGTAAAACTCAATTTCACCATGTATGTTTCGTGCTGAAGAGATAAAACTCTACACTCTGCAGTCTCACAGTCCTGATTTCGATTAATATGAATCTACAAGAAATTATGCACAAATTAGACAAACTATATGCGCGTTTCCCCTTTTTCCTTTTGAAAGATTGGCAAAGTCTTAACAATGGCTTTTCATGGTTGCTAGTATTGCTCATTATGCAAAAAATTACTACAACTAGCAAATGAACCCTTATTGACATAGAAAAATTATGATATTTTGACGATACAATATATATGATACAAGCGTTTAGTCTTAGACAGAAGAACCTTCTAAAAGTTTCTAAAAGCTTCGAGAGATAGAACAAGGCAAGCGAAGAAAAGAAAGGTAAATGCATCGGTTGACTTGATCTAAGGGCGATGTATTGGACAAAGCCAATCAGCAACCTCACTGGTTAAACGCCCGCACTAACTCATCTTTATGCTAATCTACCACCTACAACATTTGAGTAAGACGAATGTACATCAACTAACAATATAATCTCATTTTCTATAACAAACGCTTTACATAGAGGTGTCTTAATTTGTGTAATCGTCCCTATCTTTGCGGTTTCATTGCTCCTTTGTCAATGCTCAAAGTCTACAAGAAAAGAATTTATGCCACCATTTGCAAAGCACCCTAACGCGGAAGCTTCAGCTGGTCCTGCATTCGCTCATGTCATCTCAATTCTAACAAACAAAGCGAAGAAGAAGAATAAAAGAATAAGCGAAGAGCAACGAGAATATGCTATAGCCAACTCGCCTGCGGCTTCTCGGCAATGATCTGTCCTCCAAACATCTTCGTCATGCAGCCGCCATCAATGCAACCAGCTCCTCTAGCTGGTCTCCAACAAAATCAACTATCTTCGTTTCACGGTCAACACAGTCCATGCTTCAAAGAACATCGAGGTCCGAGGCAAAGCAGTCTCACTGGGTGTTCATCAATAGCAAGCACCTTTGTCACGGCAGCCAATGTTGACTTCACGGCGGCAAATAAAGAAGCATCGGCTTTCAAGTCAACGAGATGATGCAGCGAGAACCGATTGGCCGAGTCAACAAAATAACATGGGAGATATGCAAAGCATCGGCGCGGCGAAGCAGAGATTTCTTAACCCACGGAATAATCGCAAAGCATCCAAAGGCAAGAAGAAGAAGCGGCGGCGGTTGATGCCTCAACAAAACAATCTCACAAATAGTCATCCTCAGCAAATGGCTCCTCAAAGTAATGTTCCTGGGTTGAATCAGCAGCAACAACTGGTTGGGTCACAATCTGGTAACTCTAGCATGCAGGTTGGTCACCCGCACTAATCAAGTTCACCTGCTTCAACTGTCCAAAGTTCCTGTACAGCAACAAATACAAGGTGGCGCATCAAATTTGCTAGCCTCTCAAGGACGACAATCACAAGCTCAGCCAATGCAGCAACAGTTGATGTCACAGATTCAATAGCAACCTGCCCAATTGCAAAGAAGAGGTGGGCTGCGGCAAAGAATGGCCAATTTATTGCGGCGAGAGATGCATCGGGGACTTCAAGCATCCGCATCATTGGTTCAACAGCGAGAATGTGATTGATCAACAAAAGCAATTGTACCCATCACAAAGACCCCTGTCAAAGACATCGACAAGTAAGTCTCTGTGGTAACTGTTCTAGTTTTGGTTCTTTCTTCCTATGTTCTCTAGCAAACAAAATTTTCTTGGATCTTAAATGACAGATGAAGAGTTATTTTTCTACTTTTGTAGTGTCTATTGATAGCTCTGCCCAAACGGGCATTCGGCCGGGGGTGACTGGCAAGAGGAGGCTTACCAAAAGGTTTTGTGCCACTTTGTTTTGTTTTATTCATTAAATTTTATGGAATGCATGTATTATGTGTGATACTTCTCATATTTTTGTACAGGTTTTAATAGTTTGTTGGTGACTGACCTTTCTTGCTAGACTTTACATATATGATTTAGTAGGATACAAATGTACAAAGGCACAGATAAGAGTATTAGTAGTTTTATGAGGTCTAGCCAGGGAAAGGAATTCATTCACATGAGATATTGGTTTGGATATTGACTCAATAGCAAATATAGCTGTGAGACAGAAATGGGTATTTGGCAACAGAATGTCGATACCATAATCTTTTGTCCAAAGTATCAGAATGTGGGGAAGTTGCATAATGAACTATAATTTGGGGATAGTAATGTGGCCTCATGCACTAACCAGTATGACAATAAGAACGCTGAACAGAGCCAATTCCCTTGCTAGAATTTGTAAAACATCATACATTTTGGTGACAGGAATTTAAATCAGAGAAATTTGAAAGCCCTTGAGTGGAATTTGGTTAGGCAATTCTTTACATAGTGTAGTACAGACAGGTGCTTATGGTTTCTAAACCTAGGAATCCCTTGTTGATTTTTTAACACAGGAAAACATACCCAGGCTTAACATGACCACTAAGCGCAAGATAAGGTGTCTTCATTTGAGCTTGAGCTTCCCTCATCCTCTCTGCGGACAAAGAAGGCCTGTCTGAATTCTTCATCTGCTTCAACTTCAATTCTTCCTGGTATTGCTTCATGCGCTTCTCTTGCTTCATTTTGCCGGGCCCTTTTCCATGAAATTTATGGGAAAGCAATCGGAAAGCTTCCTTTGGGGTTAATGTTTGCAAAACATTCAAAACAAGAAGATTGGCATAAAAACATCAAAGTAATGAATTAGCGTTTCTTTGTCAGAGGCAAAAGAAATTGTAATGGACAATTTAGTATTACAAGGCTTTATGATTAATATCTTTTTTTCGTTGAGAACTTACTATTCAGCCAAATTCATCTGTCCTTTCAATGCGGATCTCTTTCTGTCCATCATCTGCAATGCCTACAAGCTTGCTTTTCTTCTTATCCATGTTTCTACCACCCCACTCCACAGTTTCTTTAAGTGTTCCCCTTTCCTTAAGAGCTGATAGTTTCCATCTTAGACAAGCTTGTTCTAGTAAGATACCTGGCCTCATTGAGTACAGCCAGAACCCGTTTCTGACGAGCAAATACTTCTGCTGCTGCCTTTTTCCCAGCTTTGACACCTAAGAATTTCAGTCGCACATCGGGGCCAAGAAAAAAGACAGCCAGTTGGATGAATTGATTTAATTTCTTGACTCAGTGAGGCCACACATATTCTCAATAGCAATAAGCCCAAAACATATAGCAATCATCTACTTTAAATAAGATGTATAAGGTAAACTATTTACCAGGTTGATGATAGGCATTAATATTAACTAATGAGGCGTATATCTCAACTGCTCGCTCAAACAATCTATAAGAGCCCCCACTGATGTAGGGGTCACTTCTACAACAGTGACTGTTATAGACTCACAATCATTGGCATATAGAGCATAGCCCGTTTCGTACAGAAGTTCACCATGTCTAAAAGAGATCAATTGCAGAAAACAACCGAGTGACTACAAGTAAATCATCCACTGAACTCATGTCTCCTTTCCAAGAGAAGTGTGAGATCTTAAACTTCAGAAACAATAGACATAAGAACTTCGACTATTGCTAGAATCTTCTTAAAGGTAAATATTAGTAGCTCCTATTGTAAACTAACTTGAAGCATTCCAAACAGATAGTCACCACAGGTAACACTAGGTTCAAGCTCCCAATAATGACCAGGTGGTCTCTCACAAAGCACTTCAATGAATGTTACGAAGAAGTTGTGCACACCCTCTCTCAGCTATTGTTCGTAGCTATATGGAAATTACACAATAACATGCATCAGCAATAATCACATCACCAGCATGTAAAAGTAATAGTGGCATTACTTTATCAAAAAATAACTTACGCATGCTGATCCGTGCTTCCTTTATTCCCATAAACAGTAAGCCCTTCATTGACCTGTGAAATGAACAATTTCAGATTTCACATTTTGGAAACTAGAGATGGAGACGGAACTCCCTATTTTCACAAAAAAATTAGACACATACCCGATTGCCATCCAAATCAAATTGTTGCAGATACCAACTGAATAACAGAAGGCTGTCTTTGTAAGGAAGAATTACCATGTCCTGACAGCAGCAATTTAAAAAGTGAAACAATTGTCAATGACTGCAAACCGAAAGGAAAAACGTTGAAAGACTGATAGTCACCTCACGTTGTGCTTTTTCGTTAGAGGGTCGTAACATTGAATTAGGCCATCATAGAACATGTAAAACAAACGATTAGGAATAGGAAGAAAATGACATAAACAACCATTAGTGCTATAGACCATCATTGGAACAACAGCGAGCGAGACAGCCATCACCGAACGAACAGGCCAAGCAGAATCGAAAGAAGGAGATGAGGATTGACAAATAACATGCTCAACCAAGACAGAAATAAAGTATTGCTAGTGAATGTCTAGAGTGCTCACATCCCATCAAATGGCCACCAGGCCTTTATTCTAAGTCCAACTAATCCTTCAGCGATCACTCCAGCATCCTGAAAATTATTAAGAAAATACATGAGTACATAAAAATTTTAAAAAAAGGGCGCAAAGACTAAACCACGTAGTCATTAGGAAAAAGTAAGAAAACACGTGTCAACATTATGTAATTACTATAACCACAAAATTCAGCGGAGCTTTTTAAACTACTACTACTTACTACTACTACTACTACTACTACTACTACTACTACTACTACTACTACTACTAACTAATAATAATAATAATAATAATAATAATAATAATAATAATAGCAGCGAAGCGGTTCAAGATCTTGTTTGACTATTGTATCAGAAATGTTCAATAGAAACTTTCTGATATACTTCAGTATTTTAATTGAAGGGAAAGAAAAGGCTTTCTAATTAAGAAAAGATAATAAAAATATAGCACTATACCAATTAACATAATCAGATTTTACTGCATAAATTACGATTATACCTCTAATACAGCATTGTTATAATTGCTCATCTTTCCCCCCACTACCAGGAGCTTTGAATAGTGTTGGCCACATCAAAATAGCCATTATAAATTAGGATAACAGATGTTGCACCTTCATGTGGTCATCATTGAACATTTCTTCAGGTGCACTTATCCTCAAAAGCTCAGTGAGGTAACATGTTACAGAAACTCTTATACCCTCAACAGAATGTTTCAAAAGAGAATCGGAAATTAGTGCAGCTTTTGACTGGAAGAAAGGAATCTAGCAGAGGTTCTCATGCTCCTTGCTCCATGTTAGCCAACAAATCCTCCACCTCCTAAAATGCAGTGGAACATGTACGTGAAAGCAAACTATTGGTTTTTCTTAAGTAGAGCAACAACATCAGCTGACAAGAGATATCGTATGTAGCCAGAAAGGTGATTATATGAGCTTAAAGCAGAAATACCGGAGGAAAAGGACAATCTACAAAACCATATGAAGAAACGGTACATTTGATAAAGAGGTATGATGGAAAATAATTCAAGACACATATGAAAATCAGTTCCATAGGCAAAGAATGCTGATGAGTAATTTAGCACAAATACTGCACAGCACCAAACAACTATCAAACACCATCAAGCATTTTTTTTTTTATCCCAAGGAGCACAACATACCGTAAGTAAGGCAAAGAAACACAGCACACCAGATCATCATTTGCAAATGCATGAATGGGCATATTGGGCACCATTCATTGAGAAGGACGAGAAGCTTTTCAACGAAGAAGGGGCATTGAGGAGGCCATTGCCAACCAATCGAGCTGCCTTGCGAAAGTCCTCTCAAATGAAGAAGATGACACCATTTTTTCTTTCTTGAGCAGCCTTAGGAAAGATGTCTCTAGAATGGCACTGCATATATCATCATTTACAAAATCCAAGAGCCTTTTCTTGTCCTTATCAACCTGTCCAACGCTAGAATCTAGACTACCAGTGGTTGGGGTTTCTCCACCAACATTTAGAGCCACCTTAGCCTTTGACATTATATCTCTCATTAGTGCCTATAATTGCAAAGAACTGTCAAGTACACTTCAATTAAATACAAAGAATTTGAGATCTGACCACGACATCAAATGATCAATAAAAGAACCGCTTACCAACCAAAAGTGCGAGAGATCGGAAATGAAGAGAAAATTTGAAATGTTGAAAGAAGCCAAGCATCTGCATTAACGTGACAATGATTAGCATACAAACACCCTAGTAATCAGACTACTATAGAACTTATAATCATCATGACTGGGAAAATTAGTTCACAAAGCCACAGGCACAGTTCTAGACTCTCAGAACTTGAGAACAAAGAGACACCTGCTTCTCAACTTAAAACATACCAATTTAATGCTTAAACCAGTTATCCTACAGATGTCCATGCTTCAACAGATTAACAAAGATTATGTTACAACTAGAAACAATAAACGATAAATCACAATTCCCAACGCCAGCAGTGGAGGGAAAAAAACTGCCACACAGAAGACAAACAAAAATGAACTAAAGAGGTTGTCAAGAATAAAGCGCCACAGAGTGCAATATATTTTTAGTTAAATTCCCAGCCATGACTAAAGTGAGTGGAAGAGTAACCCGGTCTCGCAACATCAAATATATAAGAGCGAAACTCAGTACCTTCTCTGAAACCAATCTTGAACCTCTAAGGTTGAGTTTGTCTTCAACAACTCCGCTGGTTGTTGTCCAAGAGACGAACAAATTTTACTCCTTAAGAGTTCAAACTGTCATTTTATGTATAGCACACAAATGAAAGAAAGTTTGCACTTACTTTCTCTGATTACGTTCTTTGGATATTTAAGAATATATTACAATGATGTCAAAAAACAAGTACACAGACAAGCATCAAAATGCCGCTACAGGATACAAAGAAGCCTTTGAGCAGCTTTAGCAGCTTGGCTGTTCATCCCAACATTGGAACAAAAAATAATAGATAACTACTAACAGAGATTGTGTTGTCTAAGTTAGCCAAAAAATTGTTTGATGAAGGTCACAGAAGGTCAATCCTGCACAAAAGTGAGAGTATCATAAACTTCATGCTTTTAATTAATGAAATCATTCTATAAAATTAAACAAGCATCAAACCTTATGTGAGGTGCCTCCAATGTATGAAGACATTTTTCTCTTTCGCTTTTCACTACTGCCCTTCAACCGAGTATTTGGTATACCTTTTGGTCTTCTCCGAAGGGGATCAAATATTGGAATTTCATTGTTTTCTACATCTTCAGATTCATCGTTTCTTGCCAAGAAATTAATATGATCATTACCCGTCAAAGATTGCATTTTGTTTGTGATATGGGAGTGAAGACGCAGCAAGGTTGTAGTCGCAAGCTCCTCCGTAACATCATGATTTGCACTAATATTCATAACATTGAAAGATAATTGCATCAACCTCTTCAAGCGCAATGTTTTAGACTTTACCGCATCATGAGAACTTTGTCCAACATCACAATAAACGCCTTGTTTTGCTGTTTTTGTCCACCTCTTCAGAATATATTGTGCAGGAATACTTCTAAGATTTACAACATTTGCCAAAATGCATAAAGTATGCCTACACAACCATCCTCGCATTTCAAATAACTTGCAGCTACATGTAATGGTTAAATCACTCGGACTAAAATGAACAATATGCCTCCTTTCACTATTTTCAGTTGCCACGATATAAGTGTGCAATGGCCCATCAATTTCCGATCTACAAATAAGCAAGGGACAAAACATGCAAGAACTCATCCTGAAAATTCCTATAAATGACATGTGTGTATACATCTGCAGCATGTTTCAAAATTCCACTATTTCCAACTACAATTTGCGGCTTCCCTCGAGCGCACTCAAAATCATCAACAACTTCAGAGTTGCGCATTTTTTCTGCTTGTTTCTCATAATGACCGACAAATTCAGACAAAGTCATAGTCTTACATGCCATATCTTGGAAGATATTATTTGTACTCTCACTTCTTTGTGTGGATATGATTCCTGCAGAAAAAGTATCTCGGCAAAACCCGGGACACCATTTATGTCGCAGTTGGTACATGCTGTTCAACCACTTGTGGTCCCCTAAACTCCATTCTTGACACATATCTTTCCAAACATTCTCCATTTCCAATTCAGATTCACAATGATATAAAAGCTTATGCCAATATTTATCACGAAAACCCGATTTTCCAAGAAGATGCCCAATATGATGCGTAGCATTTTTCCCAATATGCCATACACATAAACGGTGATTAGTATTTGGAAAAACAGTCTTAATGGCATTCGCCATGGCATGATCTTGATCGGTGAAAATAGTCTTGGGTGCTTTGTTATCCATTGCCTGTAAAAATGATTGAAATGCCCAAACGAAAGAAGCAATTGTTTCATCCAATAAAAATGCACAACCAAAGAAGACATTCTTCCAATGATGATTCAAGCCAACGAAAGGAGCACATATCATATTGTACTTATTTGTACGATAAGTTGTATCAAATACCACTACATCTCCAAAAGTTGCATAGTCTAGCTTCGATACACCATCACACCAGA
Organism: Eucalyptus erythrocorys; assembly: GCA_014182555.1. Lineage (NCBI taxonomy): Eukaryota > Viridiplantae > Streptophyta > Magnoliopsida > Myrtales > Myrtaceae > Eucalyptus > Eucalyptus erythrocorys. Next base: position 10,312,422 of record CM024597.1, on the reverse strand, counting down.
AAAAGTTGGTTAATCTCTGTTCTTCATCCAGTTGAAATGTATAAGAAAAATTGCTTCCATTTGATTGTAAGCAATTAAAATGGTTAATGAGAGTTTGACAATCACCCGCACTAATCAACTTCCTTCTCTTCGATTGTAAGAAATTTTGACAATCACGTAAAGTAAAGCCAATATTCTCCTGTCCCCCGCTTCACCACTAAGGTAGGAGTACGCTTTTGTAGCCCTTATACCAGCTCCAGCCATAGAAGTCAAAATACTTTTATTAGTATTCGTCATGTGCCGATATGATCGTATGAGGTGTTTCTGTTTATCATCGATGAAAGGGTGATTATGAACATCCTTAAACTTGTCCACTATCCATACTCCATTTTCGATTTTGAATTTTATACAAGCTTCACATCCAGTTCTCTTCACAGTCCTATAAACATCTCTCTGTTCATGAGGTGGGATCGGTGGAGAGTGTCCTTCACAATTACAAAGAAATGTGCATGTTCGTAATATTCCTTTACTATTGTTAGCCTTTTGTCCTTTTCTCACTCCAAATCCCTTGGAAATTGCATATGCATTGTATGTCTTATATGCTTCATCTTCATTAGCAAATGTCATGCCAATTCTAAATTGAAATTCTTTATCAACATTATGCACAATCATATTATCCTCTGCGGCCTCTACAAATTTTTCAAAGAAAAATCCAATCATTTAAAGAAGCCAGATAAAGGGAAAACTAACTTTAATTCTAAAAGAATGAGTCATACCCATTTATCCTTAGAACAAGTTGAGCTAGCAGCAGAGTACTCACAATAGGTTTTCGAAAAATTTGTACAAACGGAAGTTAGTGACTTCAAAAGATTGTGAAATGTGCATATTTCAGTCATAGTACAAAATGCCATACCCACTTATATATGGGGCACCCCCATACAACAGGATAGGTTTTTCAACTTATTATAGTGTCAACAATAGTAAAAGGTAACGGCTATTCCTCAATAAACCATTTACAAAAGCCCCACAGCTAATCACTCTTTAAATTCATCATAACTAACTAAACATCTTTCACTTGCACTTTCCCGTGGGTTGTCAAGACATAAATTGAGTGCACCCACAATAATTAAATGCAAACCTTACCTTTCTAAGCAATTCAGTTCCCAAGAGCTTTGATTTCTCGAGCACTAAAAGTAAAATGCATTTCCATCCAGGACTTTGAGAACAAATGATCTACCACTCAGCATCTTCAGATATTTCCTCAATTACAACGAAAGAAGATTCGATAGAGTTGCTTAAAGTAACTAGCCTCTCTGTCTGACCATTGTCCTTGACAAATGACAAGCGCAAATCAGATGTTGGCAGAAGACTCAGATTTAAGTTCCCCCTGTGTAAATGAAAGAACGAAAGACGAAATGGATCCTCAGAAATAGTCCGGCTAGATAAATTTACCAGGGAAAATAATATCGATGCAAAAGCGCATGGATGCGGAAAACTTGGTATATTTCCATGAAAAAAGAATCCACCCCAATTACGAAAGTACAATTTAAGTGAGGAAAACTCATCTTATGATGAACCATTATAACTCTTCAAAGTGATTTGACTATGAAATGCAACATCCATTCACGTGAGCTATCAGTTTTTTTTCCATTATAACCATTATTGCACTTGCCGAACTATTCATTTTTTTCCAGGTGAAAACATTAAAAAAAAAAAAATTGCTATTCTCTGGTAATTTAACGGACATACAACCAAGAAACTATCAAAACTGTCCGTTTCTGAGACAGGTGAGAAATTAGCTAGGTAGTGAAAGAAGATCACTATAGCTATGTGTTAATGACTAATAAACAAATCTCCTTCGAAAACACTAAATGGGATTATTTATTGCCCGTCACATACATCATGGATTTAGCTCAAGATCTTTAATTTTTTCTCTTTTGCTGCATATCTCAAGACTTTGGCTAAATTTCTCAGGTCGCGTTAGACCTAAAAAAGAATCCATCATGTGTCCTTCTAACCGCAACCTAGTCTGTACATGCTTATTCTGGCTGCACCTATGATTTGATTCCAGGACATCTTACAAAGGGTATTTCATTTGCATAACTTTTAAACATCCAAGATAACTCCAGCAATTCTAACAATATCTGGAAAGACCAAGCAGTTCCAGGGATGAGCACCATGCAGTGAGACAGATATAAACAGCAAGTACCATCAATGTTCAAGGAAATCGAGAGGTAATTGTGACAGATTACAAGGGTAATATAAAAAATCAGTGCATATAACTTTTAATTGTCAAACGCACGCAATAACAACAAATTGACTGAAAAGAACTTGGTGAGATCAGAGTTGCAATATCGTGAGACCTACCTAAATGACAAGCATAAGAACAGAAATAGTCACTATCATTTTATATTTGTGGAATTCAGATCCTAAACATTCAAAAAGCGTCGACACTATAATATAGGAGCATGGAACTACCTTGACTCCCCTTTAATTCAGAGATCATAATAAGATACGCCCACTTCACCTACAAGTCAAAAGACATATTTATTGGGGAGGATGAACATGGCCCCTCCTAACAAATTACAGATAGAACGACATGGGCAGAGGGGAAAAAAAATAATAATAATTTCCCTGTATGTAAAAATACTAACCAGCACTTTCAACTCCGGCAAACTATTAATCTGATTATCAGAGGTGCCAACATTACGGTTATTCTCAACAAGTGCCAGCAGCATTTCATAGTCATTTCTGCATAACAACAAAGTACCCCATAGTTATTATCATGTGCTTTATAACATACTTTTCTGGTCCAAGCGAAAGCCAGAATCATGTGCGATGGTACCATCTGAACCCTCAGAAAGAATGAAAATCAGTTTTAGATAACGAGATGAAGATACAAAGAAAGTTAAATGATCACAAATTCCTCGAACACGTCATTAGACTCTTTAAAAAGCAATATCATACCAATTTGGGCAAGTGAAGTGAAACATTCAATTCAAAAGTTTATGGGGTACATCTTTCGAGATGTGATCACAAGGTACATGATGGTATTTGAATAGGCCCAACTACAAGGTGCATGTCCAGTGCAGGCTGCTAATTCCTTCTATGGCATCAAGAAAAGCTCAGATTTTTTTTTTTTTTTTTTGGTCGCAGGGAAGCGCTCAGATGACTAACTCAAATTGAGCATATAGCAACCCTTATCCCCAGCTCCCAAATCTAATTAACCAAACTCACAAATTCAACTCTAGATACATAACACCTTACAAGATCATCAACTGTTGAGTTAAATATATGGGCATTACAGCAGTTTGCTACATGCTTTCAACATAGCATTTGGCAATTTAGATGAGTTCACCTAACTAATATTTTTTAACATTCCCGTAACCACAGATATCTAGAAGAACAAGAAAAAATCTGTCTTAAAAAAAAAATGGATAAACTCTTTTATCTGTATTATCATTCATAGAAATATTTTTGACAAGAATGGAAGGTCAGTCAGAAGAAAGACAAATGTTCATGTTCCGATGCCGATACATAATAAATATAAATTTCAAATTTTTTAGCAATTGATGAACAATATATACCGCTTTATTCATAAATCAAGACATAGACTAAGCACAAACACCAATGCAAAGAACGCACCTTTACGATTTCTTAAGAAAGCATATTTAAAACAACTGGCTCTATCGTGTCACTTGGCTCTATTGTGTCACTTGAAGAAACTTTCTATTTCTTTCTTCAACAAAAAACTTTAGGAGAATTTTCACATTACTTCAGTCAAACAAATTTGTCTTCTAGATGGAAAAACATCAATTTTTTCTACAATACCGATCCACGAAAGAAACCAAGTTCGGGCAGCACATATGATAGTATGAAAATAACCCGATGCGCAGCATTTAACACAAGCAACAGCAAAGGCTAGGGTTCGACCTAAGTATCGATCTTCATTAAGTAAGCACGTGAATAAAATGTGATGTTCAGTCAAAACCACAAGTAACCAATCCAAAGAGGCGAGATGCCGAAGATACGCAAAAATCAATCGCCGGCTTCAAATAACAAATAGCATGAAAGTCCAGGTCAATGGCTAGATAGATAGTGATCTTACTCATTAAAATCACGCTGGCAGCTGGTTTAAAATATTGTAGATGAAAGTATATGACACGTGTTGATATACCAGTAAGTTTGGGTAAAGCAAACCTCAGAAGTTGGACCATAACAGTTTTTGCGTTTTCTGATGTGGTTCTCTGCTTGTTACAATTTTTTTTTTTTTTTGGATACATATGGATATAGATATTGGTGGCAGGAATATTGGCTGATAGACCGTAGTTTATGTGTACCCAACTATGCTTTCTTCATAATGAAAAATTTACCCTCTTGACAATTATGTCATAGCATCAGAGTCTTCGAATTGAGCAGTTCTTGAATGCTGCAAAGAAGTCTGACAACATGATCTCCTGATAAGCTGCCCACAATTAGCATTACATAGCTAGCTATAATAGAAACAAAAGACTGAACTCCACCGCATAAACTGGTAGGACAAACTAGCAAATTCCGAATAATGAAGATAAGGAACAATAGCAACATAAAAACAGCAAACACACTCCTTGTTAAACAATTCCATAAAAATCATCAGAAGAAAGGTTATCACAACACAAAACTAACTGATGCTCAATCAAAACACACAATACGCACTCACTTCAAAACGAAAGCTTATGAGAACTACATCCCACATGAAGGGAAATGGATACAAGACGGAAAACACAGCACTTATATGCAATAGCATCGAACATAAACATCAACTCCTAATAAAACCAATTCTAAGCTTGTTAGACTTTAGGCATCCATAAATCAATTAAGAAACGAAAAGGAAATACCACTTCATGACATACAAAATTCCAATAGCAAACCAATAAGCACCGCTGGAAAAATTAGTTGGCAGCTGAACTATCTATACTACTGGAAAACATTGGCAACTCATCAGTAGAAACCAAAGTAAGATGCTCACAAGCTGTTTTGTTATGACTCTTGGTTTTGCAGCCAGCGTGAACTTTACTTCCTCCAACTACAAGCTCAACATACTACCATGAACAACCTTGCCAAGAGCTGCTTCCTCCTCACGTTGATATTTCTCCCATCTACAAAACACAAAGTGATCATAAAAAACATTAAGAGATGCTAAGTATTGATAATTTAGCTTTCAAAAACTAGGGGTTATTTCTTCAAAGCAACCAAAAGGGTAACAGCTATCACCACAAAGCAATCACCACCCCCATTTCAAGCCATTTCCATCACCATGACAAAGTTTAGTGACATCACAGATTTAATGCAGTTGCAAAGAGCAAAAATCAGGTTATAATTGACATGAGCCTTCATTCTTGTTGTAGTAACATTTACTAACATACAAACTATTGTAGGTTTTGCAACCAGTACACCGGTTGTATTTCGAACACCTGGGTCGTGTAAAAAGCTCTCTATTGTTATTGTGAATCAATTTGCTTCTCTTTTTTGGCATCATCTTAAATAGATTGTCCTTTAATGGTTAGATCTCGCTGCCTGCTTTTGAACAAAAAGATCACAAGACTTTAAAGAATCCAATAGAAGCTTGCATCATTGGGAAGGTACAGTTTTTTGCAAGTAATCATTTTATTTTGGTCGATACAAGTAATGTTATTCTCTTGGTCAGCCGTTATGATCAAGAACAAAAAGAAATAAAAATTACTTGAATTTTTTCTCCCTTATACCTTTTCTTTGTACGACTCATAAAGTTACACGGGTTTGGAGCTTTCACCAAACCATCTCCGGATTTGGTCATTGTAGATAACGAGAGGAACTTGTAGAAAGTGGAATCAAGGAAGAAGACATTGGCATCATTACTCCCTATAACTCACAAGCGGATCTCATCGGAGATCTTTGTTTGCGTAACCTCCGTGGACATTCATACCATTGATAAATATCAGGTTAGGCTTGATATAATAAACATGAAAATTCTCTTTTATTAACATTACGAGAGAACTATTTACTTTACAAAAAAAAAAAAAAAAAATTACAGAGAACTGAACCCGTAAGACTTCAATAGTTGAGATAAATTCAGATATACTAGAAAGATAAGTTCTAAGCTCAAAAGGAGAAGGCCAGACTCCAATTGGCAGAGAAGACTTGGGGTCCCATTACCGTAATGAAAGGAAAATTTTTAATGCACTTGCTGGTTCACCGACTTTTATTTGCATTGTCGATGAATGGCCTACTAATTAAAAAACAGATGAGCAGCTGGTATTGGTGGTAATTCTTAACTTGCAAGTAAATTACCAACAAATATTTCAATTTAACAAACTGCACTATGGTCAAGTTGATAAATAGGTTATTATTGACTTCTTTGAAATTCTACTGGCGGCTGTCTATTTTACCAAGTAAACTAGTCATTTACATTAGAATTCGATAACATGAAGTTATGTACCAGAGGGTACTTGAATTTATCAATTGATAAACTTGAGGTTACATGCACAACCAACTACAAAAGCTTAAGCTGTTAGAGTGCGGTGGTTATTTTTGCTCATGCAAAGGTGATTTGATGACAAAGGCCTTAGGCATGCAAACCCTATGCTTGTAGGCATAAGAATAGGCAGACCCATAACAGGTTGCAGATGACAGTTAGCAATCGAACTCAAGAACTCTAACTCTGCCATCAACTTGAAGCTAAATGCGTAATTGTTTACTTCAATAGTTAGAGTGTGCCACAAAGTAAATTTGTACCTTAACAAATATAAAACCTTACCAATTTAAACAGCAGTAAATATTTGATGAAGTTACCAGCATGCTTTCAAATTTCTTAATGTCCAACATCAAATAGGATAACGAGAAAACTTCCTACATCAAATAGGATAACGATTTTATATATGTTCTTGAACCTTGACCACTGCTGCAAGGGCATTCGTTAACAATATTCATTTTGTTATGCAAGTCTAGCATGTGAAATGTGTGTTCTGCTCACCTCAATGCTTATCCTTCTCTTCTTTTCTCGCTCTTTTTTTTTTTTCTTTTTTTGTATTTTTCTTGGGAAGCGTATAATTTTCACACTGACCATTCTATTACTGCTGTCCAGGGATGAGATAAAGATTGCATAGCGGTTTCCTTTGTGAGGTCTAACAAAGAGGGCAATCATTGCAATTCCTCAGTACTTGGTGATTGGCATAGGATCAATGTCGCTGTTACTCATGCCAAGGTAAGCAAACCTTGCCATTGTACTTTAAAAGCTTTGGGTCTTAAAATCTGGTCCTTCCAAAACATGGCTAGGATCATAGAGCGATGGTTTTTTCATCATCCAGCTTTGACACTTACTAATGATACTTAAATCCTATTTAGCTGATATTCTACCAAGATATGTTTACTTCCGCAAAGACGGGAATGGCAACCCTTTCCCTTCATTCTCCTACTAGTAGGAATTTATTTAAATTGAATACATTAGAATACATTATGCGAGTGCAGGACATATGTGAAAAGTATTCAAAGTGCAAAAGGTCACAAGAGCATTATAGTTTTCACATCAACAACGATCCTAGCACTAAAGAATGATCACTTTATCACCAATTGTAACAATTGCAGACCATGGACAATTATCTATCATGCGCTCTTCCTCACAGCAACAATAATAAGGTTAAAACTTTCATACCAAAGGTCACCATGACAAATACTCCGGTGGGAATGGCGGGACGCGACTTGCTTCAGTAGTCAAAAGGGCCGATGAAGAAATCTCCCCCTCAGCCTCCTGATAAGCTATCCGACTCTGGCTCGACCTAGAAGCCAAAGCAGCCACTATCACCAAGCCTCCATGCCTCCTGAAACAGAGGCGATAGAAAAGAAAAAAGAGGCAAAGGAGAAAGAGAGGTCTCACGGTACCCATACGCCTCTCTCTCCTCCACCACAATATCCCTCACGGCCGTCACGGCGTCACCGCAACCCCAAAACTTAGCACCGCCACCAGTATTGCAAACCTCTTTTGCTTCAAAATCCTTGGCTACGTACTCGAGCCCGAAATCGGGACCGAATAAGGAGTTAAAAGACAAAGAAGCTCGAGAGGCCAGTCGGCAGCCGGTGATTTTGGAGCCGCGTTGGAAAGTCGATGACGACGACGAGGTCGAGGCGAGGAGGGAAGCGCTTAGGGTGAGTGAGAGGGCTCGGGACAGAGAGGAGAGGAGCGCTTGAGGAAGAGAGAGGCAGAAGCGGGAAGAAATAGCGCGCGCTCTGTTGAAAAAAAGAGAGAAAATGCAAGAGGCCTCTCCTTCTTCGCCGTGCCGTCGACCCCGCCCAAGTCCGCCGAGTTCTCCTTCGTGACCGAGCGGGCCAGCGTCAGGGACAACGCGCGGTCAGCGGTGGGGGGCCTGGTGCCGCTTGGGAACGAGACCGAGATGCCAGAGGCAGATGAGCGAGGCTTTTGGACAGGCGGAGGCGGAGGCGGAGGCGGAGAGAGGTGAGATGCGCGGAGAAGAAACAGAGAAAGGCGCGGAGAAGAAACAGAGAAAGGCTCGCGTTCTAGGTTATTTTTCGAGGAGAGAGAGAACCCGCGAAGAGAGAGAAAAATTTCGAGCGGGAGGATTCTGCGGGCGGTGGAGTCGAGCCGAGCCGAGCCAGCCGAAAAATAGCCCTTTTCTCATTTTCGAGGGGGTCCCGCTCGGGACAGGTGTCCATACCTGAGTGGTTAGTGCGCACCAGGTCAGCAGATGACGTGGCGCGCACTAACCACTGAATATTTTCTCCTCATGAGTTTAGAGCTCTGAAACTTTTTAAAATGACATGAAGACTTCATGTCCCTATTTCTAGGTTACATATAATTACAGAACCCTCACGGTGCCTGGCCATTTGGTTGGTAGTGAGCCTTAATTGTGATTTGGACCTCTCTTGAGTACGACCGACAGGTTCCACGTTCCGCTCACAAGCACGTGCTAGAAGCGGAGAAGCTATTACATGACTAATGATATCATAAAGAACGATAACATCCCAATCTTTAATTGTGTGAGGTCCACTGTGAATTTCATATGATCAATGGTATAGATTGGTAATTCGATCTATATTGTTTATAGATCGTAAATTATTTTTTCAAGAAGTCGATGACCTAGCTCAGTAGTTCAGGCAAATATTCTGTTAGTAAATTATTGCATGCAATGATTAATGTTATCAAATTAATAACCGTTGAGAACTTTGTTTATATATTGTGGATCCATTTTATAAGAATTTAACACGTAAATCGCTCTAGTTCAGGTTTAAATTCTGCAATTCATTTCTTGCACAAATTGTTTGATTTGTTTAAGCTTTCACATTAGTCATGATGACATGAGCTTGAACTTAACATGATTGTCAAGGAGATTGGAGCATCTGTGAACTATCACTTTGGTTTTGATTCGACTCTTTGTGTTGGTTCTGTCCATCCCCTTATCTCGAATTATATGTCTATTCGTTATTCACACCATGAGCACCTCTTCTTTTCTTCCTTTGAAAATATGAGAAGAAAAAATGAAAAAAGAAAACACGAAACAATACTTAGAACATAGAAAAGGAAACATATCATGATTCCTTCATTTAGATTCTTATTAGTACATAGCACCAGCAAAGCATGCTGGTCATACATAATGGAGTTACGAACCTAGTATGGGTTCGTACATTCACTTTATTCGGAGCTAACTACTCTCTCGATCTCCAAAGTTGAAACGTACTCGTACGATCCATTCTCACTTCACGCTGCAACAAAACATCAAACCATCAGCTTCACAACTATAAACTTCTCAAAAGACAAATTAAAGAAAAAAGATGGAGAAACAGCCGATCGAGATATGAAGAAAGTATGCGTTATGCAAAAGCATGTATCACGTGACATACTAACGATCGGTGGTCAAGGAAAAACAAGGTCTTGTCGCCCCTTTAGACCACGAGGCTAAAAGAGGCACATACCTGTTGCAGTCGGTGCTGGGGCTGATCTTGTATGGGATATTGACCCCGCACTTCCCGGGAAGCGTGGCGACGACTCCATAGTTAAGGCCGGAGACGCTTCCTGAGGCCGATTTCAAGCACTTGCAAGTGGCTTGGCGATCCGGCGTGGTCTGAGCTGCCGAGTTGAGCGACCTGATCCCGTTGCAGCAAGCCGCTGGCACGGGCCCTGCGCCACTCCTCGCGTAGGGAATGCACGGGGCCAGATTGCTCGTCACCTGGCCGCACGTCACTGCGGCTCGAGCCGCCGGAGCCACCGCCACCATGCACGCCAGGAGCACACAGGCCAGCTTCAACAATGCAGAGGAAGCCATTGTGAGCAAACTTTTGTGGAGGATATGAAAGCTGTTGAACTTGGAAATTGGGCGAGTCTAAAACGTGACTGGGGTGGTGAGTTTATATAGAAAGTGGGGAGGGGTTGAGCGTGCGATACGTGTTGAGGGAGGATGAGAATTAGTTGGTCGTTGCGAGTGTTGTGAGAGTAAATTGAATGTCTTGACTTCATGCAACGTCATGATGATTAGTCATTTGGTTGCTGCCGTGCCTTTAACCGCGATTCTTACGTTTCCGAGTAAGACCGACGTGTGAGCTATTTTACATGATGAATAAATGATGCGAACCAATATCATTTCAATCATTAATTTTATGAACTTTACCGTGCACTTCACATGATCAATGGTCTAGATGGACTTGATCTATATGATTTATATAGACTGTACAATGTTTTTTTCTATGATCAATAGTTTAGGCAATAACCTGCAGATTATCTTAGCCAAATGGTGTTAGTTGAGAATCATGTTTATACATTGTTGATCCATGACCTAACAATTTTAACATTTTAGCAAAAGAATGATAAATTTGTCTCACATGATATTGGAGCAGATGTGTCGAAACGAATCTTAACAATTTGCTCCAAAGATAATTTAATGATAGGAATATTTCATTTTAAGATAGTGAATTATTCTATTCAGGAAGTCGTTTATTTTCATTACTCACGCAAGGGTGCATGTGTAAATGCATCAGCCGAGCATAGTCTCACATCGGATAACTAATCTAGTATGCACTGATGAAGTACAATGGATGAAGGTGGATGTTATAGTATAGCAACAAGTTAATAAATGGTGTGTTACCACACGGTGTGGCAGCATGCAATGATGGATGTTGTGTTACACAACTACTTGGAATTTTTAAGATTTAGGTTGAGACATCTTGATATTAAAGTATCTCATCTTCTTGGCCTTTTAATCAAATCAATCTACTGCATAATTATTGTGAAACATCTAATGATGATTTCTTTATTTGAGGTTAATAGTGCATAATTCGTCTTAGTTACTACTTTCATATATGTTTGTAAACTTAGGGAAGCTTCATGGAGGATCATTACTTTTACATGGTGTAATGTTGTGACTTAATTTTACACTACTAACAATTTGTCATCTTATTGGTAGGAGAAGGCACTCTCTTGCGGCGGTTACATCATGTGAACGTGACATGTGTGGAGACATTGATCGATAATAATCAAGAGTTTCAAATATCAAATGAAGACGGTCATTGAAATGCTTATCACGCACAAACATGAATGCGCGCTATGTCAATCAAGTGATTAAGGCATGAAATATGTTTTCCCATGAGCGCATGCTGTGTTGTTATTCACCCTGAAAGACTGCCTATTCATAATTCTGTTTGTTTCGCGAAAAATGAATGATTTAAAAAATATTTTCTAGAAATAATCACTTGTATCACTTAAAATAATTAGTCAATAATAAATGTTTTTATTCTCAATAATAATATATAGCTAAACGTCTTCGTGAAAGATAAAAATATTTTTCTTTGATTCATTTTATGAGTAATACAAACGATTATTTATTAAAATAGGGAAAATACCACCAAAAACCCTAAACTATGCACAAAGTGACAAAAATACCCCAAACTTTTTTTTGCACCACCAAAAACCCCAAATTTTGCCATCGGTGACACATTTACCCCATTGAAGATATTTTCGTCTTTTTTCTGTTTTTTCTTTTTTTTTTTTTTTTTTTTCTTCTTTTCTCTTCCCTTCGCCGCTCCGGCGGGAGGGAAGCGGCGTCCGGTGAGGGCTGCCCTCGCCGGTGTCGGCCCAGGTGAGGGCGGCCGGCGAGGGCCTCCCTCGCTAGATCCGGCGAGGGCACCCTCGCCGACACCGGCGAGGGGTGCCCGCCCAGCGGCGAGGGCGGCCCTCGCTTGACGCCTCGCCACCGGGAGGCCCTCGCCCGACCCAGGTGAGGGCCGCCCTCACCCGACACCGGCGAGGGCGGCCCTCGCCTGGGCCTTCCCTTGTCGGACGCCGGCAAGCCGGCGGAGGGAAGAGAAAAAAAAAAAAAAAAAAAAAAAAAAGAGAAAATGTTTTTAAAAGCAAAATGACCAAAATGCCCCTCAAATTTAGGGTAAATGTGTCACGTAAATGAAAGTTCGGGGTTTTTGTATCACAAAAAATAGTTTGGGGTAAATGTGTCACAAATGGCAAAGTTTAGAGTTTTTGGTGGTGCAAAAAAAAGTTTGAGATATTTTTGTCACTTTGTGCATAGTTTAGGGTTTTTTATGGCATTTTCTCATTAAAATAATAATTTTTAAATTATTCAATTTTTGCGAGATAAGTAGAATCTTGCCATGAATCAGTATGAAAAGCATAAAGTCTTTGGGACGGGAAGAGGGGACATGATGAAAATGTGAAATGGGGTTTGAACATTGGACACGTGTGTCGTTGGAAGTTGAGTAGGTATCGGTTGGTCGTTGCAATTAATTAGAGCAATTAATTCAAATGTTTCAAGTGATGCCACCTCATGATACTTCGTGATCATAATTCAGGTGGACCAATAAATTGTTTCTTTTTAAGTATAAAAACCAAATTTCAATTATTCATGCTCATTTTTATACATCATTCCTTATGTTCTCCTCAACCCTACCAATTTGTCGATTTTATGCATCGTCGTTCTTCATCTGATTTGCACACGAGAGAGATACATCGATGGTCACTACATATAGACTTAAGTTGAGAAAGTCATTCGACCTCTTTTGAAATGTGATGTTCAAATTGATTTTTTTTTTTTTTTGGTAATCGAGGACTCCGCCTTGACCTACCACGCTTGGTGGCACTGTCGGGCTTGACTCCTATATCTCGGATGAGACTAGCATAGGACCCTAACATCATGGCCCTCCATTTATGACGCTTCAACAATTGCAAGTTTTGAACCCTCGACCTCGACGATGAAGGAGAGATTCTAATCTAGCGCAGTTGCCCGCGGTTAGGTATGTTCAAATTAATTTTACAAATGATAATTTCCAAAATTTCCAAAAAAGAGTCGTGTTGAACAACGTGGGGCGAAACCCACACGCAAGTAAAGCATAGATGATGGCTATTATATAATTAGACACCAATAGGTGATTGCATCCCTTCACAAAATCCATGAATTATGGTTAAATCAATTTAGGCTTCTTTGGTCATCGAATTTCAAGTTAGGTAGGGCTATATAAAATAAGATATGAAATTCAAGAATTTTATTATATCTTATCTACCGTTTGGTAAATCGTTATAATAAAGTTGGATATTTTCACAACCTATCATATCCATTGTTTGGTATAAATGGCATATCAGTATAAAAGAACCTAAAAACTGCATAAATAGAGATGATGATAATATTCGTGCAAGTTCATTTTTATTTTATTATTTTATCAATTTTCACTCATATTTTTGTTCTTTTTTTTTAATATCTTTTTTCCCATTCCACCATTCTCTAATAAAATTTTATTAAATAATAAACCAAACTAATATACCAAAAATACTTAAATATCCAAAATAAATAATAAATATAAATACTAAATACATATTTATATTTATTGAATATGTATTACAAGGTAGAAAGAAATTCAAATATATAAATAAAAATAAGAATAAACAAAAACGATTTTTTATTTTTTATTTTTTAATTATCTTTTTTATATTATAATTCAAATATTATTTCAATTTTCTTAATTTAAGAAGTTTCATGTTTGATAAAAATAATCTTTATATTATGGATATTAGAAATCCTATTTACATCTATCTCAATATCTTATCTCCCCATTAGATACTGTGATATTTTTATGAGATTTATATCCTTTCAAAGCTGATTTTATCCTATTTTCAATAAGAATCAAACGCATGATAGGGATTTTATTATATCCTAAATTTTATGTTGATTATCAAATGTAGTCTCAAATGTATATGCCAAGAGCCATGAACACAAGGAAAACTGATAACGAGGGATGGTAACCGTTTGTTCATCCTCTCCTTCAGTTCAACTAACGCTGTGTAAAAGTGGTGCCCTTTTTGTCTCCCCATCCCACAGATTCGCCGTCTCCGATAGTCTGTGGAAGAGAAATGTCCGTTTGGATCTGTGCATCGATGGTCTTGTCGTCGGTTCAGATGGGGATCCCGTAGATGCTCTCGGCACTTCCATCTCTCTCGAGCATTCTGTTCTGTCAAATGTATTCTTAAATGGGTTCCTGGCATCCCCTCCTTCCGTTGTTCCTTCTGGAGTGGGAGGCTGCTCTGGGCAACAAAAGCAACCCCGAAGTGCACATCGCCGCCTGAAGCATTCAGTGAAGATCGAACAAACCCGGAGAGTCTTCACATGACAAAGAGTTCCTTCATCTCTGCTTCACTCGTGAGAAGCATAATATGCAGTTTCCTTTTTTCTCCATGATCTTGTTTGCGTAAAAGCCATCGAACTGTGTTTAGAAAACAATGAGAAGATGCAATGTAAACAGCCGTTTTCCTTTTTTGGGGGTTTCGATGATTTTTGGACGGAGGGAAACCCTGAAGCTTTTGCATTGTTCCTCGCAGGAGGTTGTTCAGTTTTCCTCATAATGTAGACAGGAAAAATTGCATTGAACCGTTGTGACAAAAGAACAGAAGTTGGAGGATTGTGTCATCCCTTTTTTGTTATTATTTTACCCTCGGGGAATGACATTAGTGTTGCATTATATTATTTCTCGGGCACTGATTTGGATGGAGAAAGGGCACGTAAAGGAATGGGAGATGTTCTAAGTAAAGCTGCTCATAGCGTCGGCTCTATCGTTGGAAATGCTGTTGCTGCTCCATTCAAGACCATTTTTGGCGGATCGTGCAAGTGCTTTCTTAATATAAACTTTGCTGCGGTTCTAGCCCATTGATTCGTAAGTTTTCCTGTCAACGCCTGTAGTTGGCGCGGGCCTTGGTCCGCCCACATTTTTCCGTTGAGCGAGGCATCGGCCCAAGACCAAAATTTCGGGCCTGGGTGGGCTTGGGCAGTTACTCAGGGGTTCGACCCCAAGCAGGCCTGGCCTCAACCTACTCCATGAGAAGGTATAGTCACTAACTATGTAGTACCAAGACACGCAACACACAACACGACACGTTATTTCTAATGAAAACAACACAAAAGCAAACTCAAGGCGGACCTCAACCAATTCAAACCATCGCTTCGCGATAGAAACTGGGGAGGTAATCAGTTTTATGATGATAAGAGATTCGACCGACGGCAAAAGGGGAGTCGAAAAGCCAAAGCAAGGAGAAACCCTAACAGCAAGCAAAGCTCTGATTCAGGGATCAAGTCGGTGCCAAAACTAATTCACGAACTCCCAAGAAATAAAACTTCGAAACCACCGGTTGAAGCCCAGTCCGAAATCGACTAAATTTCAGCCGATTGAGACGACGGAGCTCGCGATTCTAGGTTCGCGAGAGACGGAACAAAGCAGCCGAGCATCACGGGAAGGTGGATGGGAGAAGACAGACCCTGTGGCTGTCCGCGACGCTTGAATTTCGCGTAGGCCACCCCGTCGAATCAACTCTCCGCAAGTCCTAGCTCGAACTGGACGCACCGTCTCTCTGTCTCCGCAGCAATTCGGAGGAAGTCAATTAGGTATAGAGTAGAACTGAAAAAAAAAAAAAAAATTAGGTCAGAACTCAGAAGTGAGAGTGAGAATTTTCTTCTTTCCTCCTTGTTTTTGTTATTTTTGTTATTTCTCAATAACATTTTATTATTTTTCATGTTAAATACGACACGAAGGCTCTCAAAAAGTATCGGTGCTTCTTAAGTTACTAGTTAAAGACCCGTGTGTTCAAAGTCCACTAATCTTTTACATCAATTAGAATTTTTTTTTTTAATTTCTTCACCAACAGTAACGGTTATTGTACTTTAATTTTCGTTTAGGTGTATTTTGACATATAAACTAAACAAATTTTCTAAATAATATTTTACCGTTGATTCGTCTCATAATCAGGTTGAAACATTTCGATTTTCCTAATAAACCACATCGTTTAATTGCATGCTTTTTCTTTCTCTATAGTGATTTTTAAAATATATATTACCCAAAAGAAGGTTTAAGTGAATTATTTTTAAAACCCTGCATCACATGAGAAATCAGCTATTAAGCAAAATATAAAGGTGGGAATTTTGTTCTTTTTATCTAATTTACGCCCACTAAAGGCTGATGTTGCCCTTGAGAACATAATGCTAGAATGTATAACCCAAAAAATTAATAGAATGAGGAAGATTATATGTATATAAATAATATATAAACCCTGCAGAAAAAATGTAAATTCTTCAGCTTACTCTCTTACATGCAAGTCCCATAAGTGACGACATACGAAATTCGGTGAACAAAACGCTGCATGCAAGAAATAAACTAAGGCAAAACCAAGCTTCGAAATCATGATAAAATATACAATTCAAAATTTAAACTAATAGATGGAGGGAGATTAAGTGTACATAAAAGCATATAAATCTCGTACATAATAGATGTTGGGTATTTTTGACATATACATTTCTCCAGATGGACGTCGAATGACTGCCCTTTCAAACAAAGCCCAATATCCAAGAAACGATCGATGACGTTCATGATGGGTAAAATGCCATTCTCCCTTTTGCTTTTTGGTGCACACTAAATTGCCAATTCTACATTTTTACAACAAGGCATGTTTTGCAATACAGCGAGGGATAGAATGGTAATTTAAAAGTAAATTGAATTTTCCAACCCTTCAAATCGCGATTCTTAAATCTCTAAAACTTTCCAAAGTTGATTTTAGATCATTCGTACCTTTGGTAAGTCAAATCTTTCTTGTCATGGTAAGAATTTTAATGCATCTCTCTTGATGGACCAAGCCTTTACAATCTTGACATATTAAATATATCTTATCGTGTGCCATTTTGTCATAGGCTCGATTTACTTTGAATAACCATTTTTATTCTCGTTTAATATTATGACATTTCAATTTACAATGGACCTTTTGTGAAGTTATTGAAAAGACTTTGGGATTGAAATAATTTTTTATGTATATTTGGTTATATAAAGAGATAAATAAGATCGTGGGCGTCTCCTTGTCTGTAGACATCAATGCAATATTGCGAATACCTAGCACAACGTCAAACGGTCCATATCACTATAGAGTGGTATTTTATTAACGACATTATCAACAGGCTAGTTTGATTCAGGTTGCCACTGATACCTAACCCATCCTGAATATGAAGAGTATTTTTTTATGACTAGATCCAAGGAAAAAAAGAATTGACTAGGAGTGGATCTAGTCAATTTATCAAGTTCCCTTTTCCATGTTCATGAATTTGTTGATTTTGTAAACACTGTTTACTCCAATTGTTTTGATTATAAAATAAGTTTAGTAATGTTTTTTGGGTCGATTCAGGTCATAAACTAAGAAACCAAAGAGGATTGCCAGAGGCCCCCCTCCTTTTTTTACTTAGTACCCAAATCAAAAATAAATTATACCAAAAATAAATCTCGACATTTTTCATTCAGATCAGTTCGGTTTTCAATTTTTTTTTTTTTCTGTTCGATTTTCAATTTGGACGGTTGCCTTTTTCACCCCCGGATAACTCTTCCCTTTTTTCGTTTGGATAAATGAATGGACCGTGTCTCCCATGGGGTTTAAGGATTCCCTTATTGCACCTTGAGACATGAACCGGAACATATCATCTAAATAACTATGACGTAAAATGAACATTTGAAGGATTGGTCTATCTAGAATAATAAAACTCAACAAATTTACTAAATAAGAAAAAAAAATTATTTATCGAAAAGATAAGCAAAAAAGTTACATTAAACTTAGAAAATGTTAGAGATTTATGGAATCATGGTTTCAATGTTAAGAACATAAACTTTTAAATTGCAATATTCCCCTCATTTGACATTATACTCTACAATTCACTTCATAGAAGCATGAGCTTTTGATGTAACTTGATTTGTCGAAGTTTTGAGGTCGAACCCTCTTTTGAGGTTGCTTTATTTTACAAAGAAACTGGATGGCAACATCTTGTTTTTGGTATTTCGTACGGCTTCAAATGACATGAATGTCTCGGTGCGACTGGCTGCTCTGTGTCAAAGACTCAATCGACTCTATTCTGAGCAGGAGATAGAAATCTGGGAAGAGCAACCCCCACCTGAAAAATTGGAAGAATGTAGGTTGATGTTAATAGGGAGACTTCTCTCAAACCCCACTATAAACTTGCAGGCTTTCTAGAGCACCTTAAAGCGAGCTTGGAGAACAGACCAAGTCGACATTTCCCAGCGAGATACGGGCTTATATGTTGCTAAATTTCACTCAGAACCAGAGAAACAGCGCATTTTAGAAGGTGGCCCTTGGCTGTTTTCGAGCCATCTAGTTATTTTTAAGCCTTGGATTCCAACTTCACCGTTACACTGCTATGATTTCTCAACCTGTGCTTTCTGGGTTCATGTTTTTGGGTTGCCATTGGAATAGAGTATTGACCAAATGATTAGAAGGGCAGTCACTCACATTGGTAAGGTTTTGGAAGTTAAAGCAAATCCTAAAGAGGGTTCAGTCTTAAGGGTTGGCAGAGCAAGAGTGGAATTAAATCTCCAAGAACCTTTAAAGACAGGGAAACTTATACGCATCAATGGCAAAACTCTATGGCTAGACTTTAGGTATGAACGCTTAAGTCATTTTTGTTATTCCTGTCGAAAACTTGGACACTATACTATGTATTGTCCAAACTATCCATATGACGATGCGAAGATAGATGGAAAAGACAAGATGGCCTATGGCCAATGGTTGCGAGCGAAAGTACGCGAGAATAGTCCCTACTGGAATAATTTTTATAATCCGCCGTCAAGTGCAGAGGATTTATAAGAGACAGTACTTGAAACCCCTCCTACTTTGCTGCCGATTGTCCCTTTCAAGCCCCCTCTAGTTGTTGGTGAACCCAATCCCATGACGAGACCAACAGATTTGCACCACCCTGCAGACCCTGAGAATCAGCAGCATTTTCATTAGAATACTATGATACAGGGGACTTCTCTTTCAACTGATTTAATACCGACATCAGCAAAAATGAAAGGAACTCACCCTCAACAAATGGACATTCAACAGTGAAAAAAAAAAAAAAAAAAAAAAAAACTTAAGAGTACAAGACCTGCACCGAAAGTTATGGCAATCAAAAAACGGAAACGGTATGCTCCTTATGGGATGCACACCTTACCTTCAGAGGACTTTGATGATACATTTCTTATGGACACACCAGTCTTGATAGTGGAAGAATCTGGACTTTGGGCTTTTGCGGCTGGCCCTCAACAGCCATCGAAAGACAAATGAAGCTACTTTGTTGGAACTGTCAGGGTTTGGGCAATCCCCTGACAGTTCAAGCACTAAAGGCCATTTTGGCCAAAGAAAAGCCCAATCTAGTCTTCTTAATGAAGACTAAAAATGATGAGACAGTGCTTTATAGACTACAACGTCGTTTTCATTTTCATAGTTTGTTCGTTCGAAACCTAGTGGGACTGGCAGGAGGACTTGCAGTATTTTGGACTGAAAACTTGACCTTAAATATTCTAAGATCCTCGAAGGACTACTTCTATATGGTTTGCTGTGATTTGATGGAAGATAGATCAATGCGAATTACCTGTCTACATGCTCCCTCAAACTACCAATCTAGACAGATGCTATGGGATAAGCTTCAAGAAATAAGCATATCAAACACATTACCCTGGTTATGTGTTAACGAGATAAGCTACCCTTGGGAAAAGGTTGGGAAGCGATCGGCAGAATCCTATCATCTATTCTCATTTCATGCTGTCATCAATGACTATTCTTTACTGGAGTTAGAAAGCAAAGGGTGCGCATTTACCTGGATGAATAATTGAGCAGGGGACGAGTTAGTGAAGGAGAGGTTAGATCGGATTATGTGCTCCATGGATTGGCGTCTTTTGTATCCTGCGGATGAAGTACTAGCACTCCCGACGCTAGGATTTGACCATTGTCCTCTTCTTCTCACTACCACAACAGAGGCTAGAAAAAGAAAAAAGACTTTCAATTATGAAGCTTTCTGGAATCAAGATCAGCAATGTAAAGAGGTCATCTACAACTCATGGAATTTAGCTCGGGTAAGCAATCCTAATCTATTATATGAACTGAAGGCTGTCTCTACTGATTTAGCAAATTGGAGTAAATTAAAATTCCATAATGGCCACCTTAGAGTGCTTCATTTACAAAATCAGCTTCAGATTATCATAAACAGAACACATCACAATCGCAATGACAGAGAGGTAGCATCTTCTTTATGAGATGAAATTAGCAAAATATGGCAACAAGAAGAACAGTTCTGGACAATGCGTTCTAAAATAAATTGGCTGCGATGGGGCGATAAGAATGCAAAGTTTTTTCACGCCTGCACATTACAAAGAAGGCAAAGAGACAAAATCTGTATGTTACAGGACAATGATCATAACTAGGTTAGGGACCCAGCGACCCTCAGGGAGATGACATCCAGTTTCTTTTCCAATTTATACATTACTGCTGGTTATCGTGACTATGGCCCCATTTTAGAGCAATGCCCTCAGGTCGTTTCAACAGAAATAAATGATAAGCTATTGACATTAGTTACGGATGAAGAGGTTCACCAGGCAACTTTCCAGTTGGGAGCTTCAAAGGCCCCAGGTCTTGATGGTTTGAATGGGTTATTCTTTTAGACACACTAGGAAATTATAAAGGCTGATGTTGTTAAATCAGTTCGAGATTTTTTTAGCTCAGGTATGATGCCTCGCAATCTAAACAGGACAATCATTGCTTTGATTCCCAAGGTCTATCACCTAGAAAGACTTGATCAATATCGACCAATAAGTCTTTGTAGAGTTTGGGACACCTGGAGTGCCATAACTTGGCATGGGGGGACACTTAAGTGCCATAACTTTTTTTCGATACACTTAAATACCACTTTTTTTTCAAATGGGACACTTAAGTGCCATCTCCGATGACCTTGCCGGAAATCCTACGTGGCGCGTGTTTATTATTTTTTAATACTTGCGTGGCTCACTTTGGAGAGCCGAGTCGGCGCCGACTCGGCAGAAACGACGCCATTTAAATAATAAAAAATTAAATTAAATTAAATTAAAACTTAATTTAATTAAAAATACTCTAAAATTAAAAAAGGGGGGACGAAGGGGCGGGCGGCCGGGGCCGAGCCCTCACCGCCGCCGCCTCCCGCCGTCGCCGGAAGGGCCGGCGACGGAGGGGGGAGGGTCGGCCGGGGTCGCCGGCCCCGGCCGACCGGCAAAGCAAGGGCCGCAAGCCCTCGCCGGATCGCGGCGAGGGCCCACGAGCCCTCGCCAACGGCCGACCCTCCCCCCTCCGTCGCCGACCCTTCCCAGCGACGGCGGGGAGGCGGCGAGGGCCGCGCAGCCTCGCCGGATCTCGGCGAGGGCTCGCGGCCCTCGCCGGATCCTGGGCAAGGGCTCGCGGGCCCTCATCGCGATCCGGCGAGGGCTCGCGGCCCTCGCCGCCCGGTCGGCCGGGGCCGACGACCCCGCCGACCCTCCCCCTCCGTCGCCGGCCCTTCCGGCGAGGGCTCGCCCTCGCCCGCCCGCCCCTTCGTCCCCCCCTTTTTTTTTTTTTTTAAATTTTAGAGTATTTTTAATTAAATTAAGTTTTAATTTAATTTAATTAATTTTTTATTATTTTTACACGTCGACACGAAACGGCATCGTTTTTGCATTTTTTGGCCACGTCGGCATGCGAAAACGACGCCGTTTTGGACCTCCATTGCCGGAAAATTGCCACGTCAGCCGTTTGGCCGGATTTTCGCCGGAGTGGCACTTAAGTGTTCCATTTTACTCCGATATTGACACTTAAGTGTTCCATTTGAAAAAAAGTGGCACTTAAGTGTACCGAAAAAGTTATGGCACTTAAGTGTCCCCCCGTGCCAAGTTATGGCACTCCAGGTGTTCTTTACTCTTGTAACTATGCCTATAAGATTATTTCAAAGGTTATCGCCAATCGACTGAAACTTATTTCAAAGGTTATCGCCAATCGACTGAAACCTTGGCTTCCCAATTTGATCTTTATAGAACAAGTTGCTTTTGTGAGCGATAGATAGATTCAAGAGAATATAATGACTGTCCAGGAGGTGCTTCATCATCAATTTAAAGTAAGGCAGAGAAAGAAAAAGTTCAATGTACTTCTCAAGATCGACATGCAAAAGGCGTATGACAAGGTTGAATGAGATTTTCTTCAAGATTATTTGCTTAAAATGGGATTCCATCACAGATGGGTGAAGCTAGTGATGCAGTGCATCACAACAACTTCTTTAAGTGTTCGATTCAATGGCGATCAACTTGATTATTTTCATCCATCACGAGGACTTAGACAAGGTGATCCACTATCCCCATATATTTTTATCTCGATGGCAAATGTGTTATCAACCCTTATTAACCAAGCAGTGGACATGGGACATCTTAAAGGTATTAAATTCAATAGGGGGTGTCCAACTCTATCCCATCTTTTTTTCGCTGATGATTTTGTTTTCTTCCTAGAAGCTAACATTAAGGAATGCCAGAACCTCGTGAATATCTTGAATCAGTATTGTCTAGCTACAGGTCAGGTCATAAATAGAAATGAATCTGGATTGTTTTTCAATAAACATTGCCCTTTCCTTCAGGAAAATTTAGCAAGTGAATTCAGAATACCGATGTTACAACGGTACGGAAAATATTTGGGAATTCCTTCAGATTGGGGGCAATCAAAGCGAGAAATTTTTTCTTGGATATTGGGAAGAGTTAATGCAAAGTTAGATAGTTGGAAAGAAAGATTACTTTCAAAGAGTGGAAAGGAAATCCTACTAAAATTTGTTGTACAGGCTTTACCACAATATGCCATGTCGATTTTCAAGCTTCCCCTATCACTTCATAGATTAATAGAATAAAGAATTTCAGCCTTTTGGGGGAGCAATAACAAGAGTAAAGCAGGCATTCATTGGCAAAAATGGACGGTTCTAAAATCAAGTAAAGATTATGGAGGTATGGGATTTCGAGACCTTATTAGTCTTAACAGAGCAATGCTTGGTAAGCAAGCTTGGCGTTTAATTCAAAAACCTCACTCTTTGTGGAGTCATCTATTTAAAGGGTTGTATTTCAGATCAAAAGATTTTCAGTTAGCAGTAGCAGGGACTCGTCCATCTTGGGGATGGCAGTCTTTTGATGGGGAGAGAAGCCATTCTTTCGAATGTCAGATGGTCAGTCAGGGATGGTAAACAGATTAAGATCCGAGAAGACAACTAGTTACCTATGGGGATAATAGGAGGACCAGCAACACGAGGAGAACCAGTTTTGGTGGCTGATCTTTTTATCATATCCACCACACCTGGAACTCCCCTCTTATCAAACAACTATTTGATGAACAGGTCAGTGCAGAAATTCTTACAATTCCTGTTAGTCCTTTACATGCTACTAATAAGCTTGTCTGGACAGCCACACCTAATGGTAGTTATATAGTTAAAAGTAATTACCATCATCTTACCAAAATAGTAAACACACAAAACAATTTGCTAGCCTCGACTTCGTACCAAAAGCCTAGAATTTTATGGTGTAGGATATGGAATATGAAAACAGCACCCAAGATTCGCACATTTTTGTGGACAGCATGTCAAAATGCACTTGCAACCAAGGCAAACCTATATCACAGACATATTTCCCCTAATCCAATATGTAGTCTATGCAATCAAGACATGCTATAAACTATAGAACACATATTTTTCTTTTGTACATGGATCAGAGATGTTTGGCACCATACTCAAATCAATGTCCAGATCTAACCTCATTCGCTGCAGTGTCTTGATGCATGGGTAACAGAGGGTAAGAATTTCGAATCCCTTACCTAGATTGGAAACGATAGCCAATGTGTTATGGCAGATCTAGCATATGAGGAATAACCACATATTCCGCCGTCAACGTCCAAATCCAAACCTTGCTGTGGAGGACGCCATCGCACAGAGCCGGATCCATCAGATCTCTGATCCTAATCTTCATCACTCACATCGTTCTGCCCTCAGCCCTGATCAGTTGTGGAGGCCTCCTGATTATGGAATATTGAAATGCAACATCGACGGAGCTTTTCAGCCTAGAAGTAATGAAGGTGCCATGGCATGTGTTTGTCGAAATCATCAAGGAATACCTACTGATGTTATTACTCGAAGCTTCCCAATAGCTTCTACTTTTCAAGCAGAGATCCGAGCGTTTATCTTGACACTTCAACATCTGCTGCATCAAGGGCCTCACAACGAGCATATGCTAATCGAATTAGATTGTCTCCATTTGATCGAAATCGTCATAGAACGGAGATCGCCGCCGTGGAAGGAAAGAAGCCTATTCGCTGAAGTCGACGGTGTCCTTGTGCCCTAATCTCCACCTTCGACACTGTAGACGGCAGGCTAATGGTGCAGCAGATTGGGCTGCAAAAGCCCACGCCAACTCCGACCCAGCCCGAAATTGGAATGTATTTCCTCCTTATATTTTGCAGGATCTCGTGTATGCAGATGCTTTAGCATCTGGTTGTACTCCTTTTATTATATAAATACATCCTTTTATCGACCAAAAAAAAAAAAAAAAACCCATGCAACACAGATTATCAATTTTCATCGATGTTTGAATTTGTTCTTTGACTTTTAAATTACAAGTACATTGAAATCAATCAATACACATTATTTTACATAATCTACCTATGCTAGTCGATGCCTATGGGCATCAATCAATACTATAATTATGTAGCATATCAAGGATAGTCTAATTTAATATCTAAAACCCAATGCCAAAGCAATATATGTGATTGGTGCCTAGCATGGAGAACAATTTCTGGGAATTATTATGTATAAACATGTGCATTGCACAAAATCTTTTAATAAATACATAAATGCTAATGTAGATGTCGCGACCAATTTTTTCGAGTGTGAACCACCTAGGGTTTGGCTAATGGGTTGTTAAGCCTAGACTTAACCCGGGCTCTCCCAAGCCCATACCAATTCACGACTTAGGTTTGAATTCTTAACATGCAATTAATTTTCATTAGGAGTCGCCACTAATCAGTTTTTGGTGGGTCGATTAGAAACCCAAGTAAAGTAATGGGAGATTTACTTTACTCCTACGAACCAGAGATTCTAGATACGAGGACTTGGTTACGCTAGATTCCTCTAACGCCCTTTCGGTACCATTCTTTTATTTTGAAAAAATGTTTAGCAGGTAGCTTGAATTGATTTTAATTTATCTCCCTAACATATGAAGTGATCATGCGGGTGCGCAATCCACCAATTTAACACCCAATAAAACAATGAATAGGGTTAAGGGACTTACCTTGTAACAATGAAAGCATCTGCATCGTTAGATTAGAATTCACATCATCAATCTTAGATATGATTTCTAATTAACATGCAATTTCTCTTTTTTGTTTTCACTTTGTTTAATGGGAACTTGATCTATATACAATGCGTGCTAATAATCTAATATGACATGGCAACATAACCTAAATGACATGGCAATATGATCTAAACTATATGACATGAATAGGCATGCATTCTATCCTTAAACATGAAATGGATTTATTCTAAATTTTTTGTATTTTCCATGAAATTCGAAATTAATGAAATGCAACTATTAAATGTACAATCTAAATTAATTAAATGACCTAGTTCTACATGACATGCGCATGATTTTTTGTATTTTTTATGAAAATTCGTAATTAAAATTGCTAAAAGTCAAAATCTTACTAAAGTGAGATATTATCTATTTTAAGTTAGGAAATAGACTGATCTAAATCCTATCTTAACTTAGAGATTTATCTCAAAATGCAATTTAATTGAAAGATATTATCTAACCTATATACTATCTAAACATGCATTTTAATATAATTAATGAAAAAATCTAACTATTCTATCATGCAATTCTATCTAAGAAATCAATTCTAATCTACATGATATGCAACTGCAATTTTTTTGTATTTTTTGGGATAAATAAAATAATTAAAAGATAAGCACCAAATCATTCACGGTCATCAAAGATATTATCCATCATTCAAATTTGGAAGCGATATCCAATCAAGCTTTATTATTTCACTAATAAAATCGATAAATTGATCTTAAGCCTTAAAGATCAAGATATCAATTTTATTCCCGCGTGATTAATTATTCCATCTAAAACCTTATAGATGGAATAAAAAATCGGTGTGCGGTTGCGAATTAGGCAGTAAATCCTAATTGGAAATACGCCTATCATTCAAATATGCATGTAAGATATTGAAAAACATGTATTAGGCAATGAAATATCCAAATCAAATTTATATCAGATAATTACCTAATTTCACATGTAATATTGCCAAATTCGAACTCAGTGGAATCGACTTGACGGACGACCGGGATCACAGCTAGCTCCTCGACGGGGATCGGCAAGCAGCGATGGCTCATGGTCCACAAACCTACAAAACATATACTTGCGTGATGGCTTGAATTTAGGATGAGTTTGTCGGTGGGTGGTGCGATTGGGTATGTCCACGCATACAGGGCACACGAGAAAACTGCGTTGCTGGAGGAGTTTATCGTGCTTGACAGTCTTGGACCACGGTGCACACCGGAAAAACTTTTATTCCAAAGGACAGCATTGCTCACGTCTAGGTAATCAATTAGGGACCACTTTAGAAACCTCAAGAAGATGTCCGTGCAGGGAGTGCTCCAAGTCGGTCTTCAATTTTTGTGAAACACAATCAATTCCCCCTCAAAGTTGACCACCCTTTTTACTGGCTGATTTTTCTTTTCTCTCTTCATGCATGGATTTATGCATGGGTGGAGGCATGCGTTCCCTCTCTGCAAGTTTGTCTTGTAGGCAAATCTGTTGGGTTCACGAAGGAGACCTGCAAAACAAAACCGAACTCGACCAAAGGTGTAGTGGCTAGAATTCGTAGAGTCTGCACTGGATTGAAGAACAGGAACGCCGAAGGGACTCCCGGTGTATGGACAATCACTAGAAAACAATAGCAGGTGCTCATGTTGATCTTGGTTCAAGTCTTGGTGACCGGAAAAATCCACGACGCGGCTATCAAGGGCGAGGCTGGCAAGAACAAACGTTAGTGAGCAAATCTATGAATTGAAGTGCGCCAAGGAACAAGAACAAATTGCTGGTTTTTGCTGAGGAGCTTGCAGGCTTGTTTGTTGAATTTGTAGGGATCGGCATCGAGGCTTCACGATATGATTTTCTATATTTTTCGCTTTGTGCTTGCATTAAGCATGGCCACAAAAACCCCAACTTTTGCTGCCCACTTTCATCTAAAATCTGAATAATGGGCAAAAGATTCAACATCCACCGTCCTCTACCCCAACTTGCAAGTTCACGTGTGTTATGCTCACTACTCTTTTATCGCGATCTGGTAATTTTCTGTTTGATCGAGTCTCAAGCCCCTTCAATCTCTTGAAGACCTCAACATATCTTCCCCTGGGCGTCCGAGACGTGCGTTGCCGGGATATCTCAATTGCTGGCTTGTGGATAGTCGGGGAGGCGCGGGCTGCAATTGTAACGTTGCCGATTGTCAGGCGAGAATTGGACACCGCGAAGCTGATGGATTTTTACGTCGATCTCTCTGCATGGTGAAGACTTCTTTTGGCGTCTTCTGCTTAGTGGTGAATCACAACGGGGGCGTGATGCTCTCTCTTCAATGCTCTCAATTGTGGCTGCCGTACACTCTATGAATCTCTCTTTTTTTCTCAAAAAGTGCCGTGTATTCAATATGTGTGTGCCCCCCCTCCCTGTTTTAATCGTGTGTGGCCCTTTTTATACAAATGAAGGACTTAATATTTTGGCAAATGTTATTTATTTTTCCTTTCCTTTTCGGCTCATGCACGAAATCCACTTTGATCATGTAATATTTCTTATTTTGAGTCGAAGAACATATTACTCAATATATGCCCCCATGTGCAATATTCTTTTTATCTTTTTCTAATATTCCACTTGAAACTTTCCTTTCTACCAAAAAATATATCCATCGGTGTATATTTCCTGAATATGTGAAAAATCTCGCACCATATCGTTGAATACTGGAAAAATTAAAGCTCATCTATCATTAGTCGGTCCAATGCAAATGTGACTTAAATAAAATAAATGCTCCTAAAACTATATGATATGCAAATTGATATTTTTTCAGGGATAAAATTAACCCCTAATTTTCTATGCAATAAATAAATGATCGGACCGCCAAAATTTAGGTGTCAACAGTAGATATCAATAGACATTTTATATATATTGAAACCTAAGTAGCAACGACACGCTACACATGACACGTTGACACGTCGTTTTTCAAAAAATAAAGAATTTCAACATGTTGAGACACTTTGTATGTTACGTATATTTTATATATAAATAATAAATTATTATTTTTATGATTATTTCAATCAAATTAATTTGATTCAAATTCACAAATAAATAAATAATAAATAATCCTATAATAAATTTATAATAAAAATATTAATCCACCATTTATTAATATTATTCATTGTTTCAATTTGACAAATTTAACTTCATTTTAATAAATCCATAAAATTTGGAAAGAAAAAAAAAGTAATTCACATTCTAGACTTGCGTGTCGACGTGTCGAAAGAAAAGAAAAACTTGAGAGTAAATTGTGTATCATGAAAATTGAGAGTCAAAAGAGAAGAGAAGAAAATATTAGATTTTTCTTCTTTCCTAATTTGTTATTTTTATTATTGATTTTTATTTTTTTCACATGTATATTTTGACATTTCATTTATTGAAAATTTTTAAAATTGACCTTGCATATCGAACTCGTGTATCAAAAACTCACATATCGAAATTCCAACTCGAATGTTAAAGAGTGTCTGAAAAATTGACCAGATGTAGAATTTTCCGACACTTGTTGACCGGGTGTCAGAGAGTATTGGGCACGTGTCGAAGTGTCTGACACGACACAAAAGCTCTCAGAATGTGTCGATACTTCCTAGATTGAAACCAAACTAATTGAGTTTAGTTATTCCAAGCGGTTTTGAAATTTCTTAACATGTTATCTCTCAATGAGCCTGTAATTATTATTTTTTCCCAAGATATGCTAATAGTATCGAATTTGAAACAAGACTCTATTGATTCCACCATAATTTATAGAGTTATTACTTAAAAACGACTAACTAAAATACCTCCATTATTTCTAATGTATGTCTTCTGAAGAATATATTCCTATTATTCCGTATTCCCCAGTAAAGTCAACCCGCATTAATTGGATTATGATTAAATGCTTAGGCTAAAGAAAATGTCTTAAATAGATTTATCTCATTTTCAGTATTTGTTATATTTTCCGAATCTTTATACTAAATCAGGAAATTACTGTTAATTGACAGTAAATTATTAACAGAAAGAGGACCCAGGAAGAAAGGAAAGCTTTTCGTGGAGACGACATAGATGGAAAATTAGTCATAGGAAAGGAAAGTGAATATTAGCGACCAATTATAGAAAATTAATTGTCAATTTTTTTATTTATCAAAACGTATGGTAATTAGTGCTAAAATTTGGGAGCTACCCTTGAACGATTGGTAATTAGATTTTTTCTCCATTCATTTTTTTTTTTTTTTTTTAAGTTTCCTTATTCCTGCTAGCAATATTTTTTTCCTAGTAAATGAAAAAATAATTAAAAGATTACAAATCCAGGAGATTTGGTATAATTTAAAATTTCATAATATCATCGTCGATTATTTAAAAATTTAAATAGATCAATACTCGTGAATGTATTTTTTTGGGTCCAAATTTGATTTATAAAAAATAAAGCAATTTTTTTCTGATATTTAAAAGGTTTAATGTCACTAAAAATCTCAAACTAATACAAATGCGATAAATTTATCTCAAACCATCAAAAACTCCAAACTGTAATACTTGTGATAAATTTATCATTCATTTGGTTTCTTGTGAGGAGGTGAAGGAGGTGTTGTAGGTGGTAAAGCTAGTCGAATCGGAGGTGATGATGTATGTGTTGGTGGTGGAGATGATAAGTCATGGCAATCAACGTGTATATTACTTGAGATTTTTTCTTTCATTGTATATCAATTTATGATTATTTATGGTATTGATTCAATTTAATTGAAACTAACAGAGGATAAATTTGTTATAAATTTATCAGTTTGGGATTAGTTCGGGATTAGTTCGAGCTAAATCTATCAACTTGAGTTTTTTTGGATATTAACATTTATTTAAAAATAGTAAATGGGAAAGAAAATGAGAGCACACTATTCACAGAATCCACAGCGGAGAGTGCATCTCTAGGCTCCCTCACTCTGCTATACAGACGATATCAAACCTTTGCCGTCGCCGGCGACGATACCGGCGAAGAAGTAGAACAGTGGCAGCGGTGGCAGCAGTGACAGCCACGGCAGCAAGAAGATGATGATGGCACAAGCTTCTTGCCCGATCACTTTAATATTCCCGTGTTCTACCTTCAACTTTCATATTCTTACTAGTAGACTTGATCAACAGGTAGGCGGCGTGCAGGCCGCCCAAGCTTGGCTGAATTGGGCCTAAACAAAGAATGCAGGCCCTGCCTGGCCCACCCATTTGTTCATTGAAAGGAATGATAATGTGTTTTTCATTAATAATTTTTACTTGGATAGTTTATAGTTATAAACACTAATAGGATCAAATAAGACCAAACTTCTCGTACAGTAGAGAAAAGCACTAAAGTATTATAAAACTCATGGCTAAAGTAATAAAATAAATAACACAAAGCCCTGAAATTATTTTTCATTTTTTCTTATTTCTATTTATTTTTTAGCTGAGTAAAGAAGAAGAAGAAAAGAAAGAAAGGTGGTGGACGGGCGGCGCAAGCCTGGCTGCCCATGTTTTTCTGCTTGGCATGCTTGTCCACTTGCCTGAGCCGACAAGTTTGGGCCTGGATGGGGTTGGGTACGACCTCGGGGATTTGAGCCCAAGCAGGCCTAGCCTAAGCCCGCCCAATGAGAAGGTCTAGTTACTAGCTATAGACCCGAGTGTTGCACTGATTTAACAGTCTAATTAATGAGTATGTTCATCTTTATTATGTTTTAGACTGATCACAATCACTTGGTTCTCGGTCTCATCTACGCAGCTTGAGTTTCATATAGACTTCAAGGCATTGGCCGTTGGTACGCAGCTATGCTCGGAACCCTTAAAGTGGAAGAATAAACTCGAATGCTTGGATCGATACTTAGAGGCAGGTCGACACCTTTCGGTTTGATCCCAGCGATCTCCAATCTGTTGAAGAAAAATCCCTCAGAGTTTTGAAATTGACAAAACAGCCTCAATAGTACGGTCTAAAGACTCCAAGACTCAGTCAGTTATGTTTGAAGCTTTCAAGGTCTAAAGGTTTTCAAAGACAGTCAGACCCAGAAGTTCGGTCTGAAGTTTTTCCATCTGAAGTCAGTCAAGACTCAGTTTCAGTCTAACGACCTTCAAAGACCCAAATCTAAGTCTGAAGACAGTTCGCGATTTTTACAAGCTGGCCACAGGTTATTCTTATGGCTAAGGAAAGTAAGATATTGGATTTCGTATTTCCTAATCTTAACCATGGAATATCTCTGGCTGTGATCGAGAACTTGGAAGATTTACTCTTCGGATTTTATTCGTTGAAGATCAAGTTTATTCTTGAAAGAATCTAATTTTGGGAACTCAAGATCCTGATTATATGGGCAAACAGATTGACGAGCTACTATCTACTTACGTTTTTCGGCAACAAGGAGATCACTTAAATTGATTCAGTCCAACGGGTTGATTGGATGAATTTTTGGTAAGTGCCAACGGGTATGAAGGCACGGAGGCTATTTAAGGTGGATCGATGTTGCTTGGAAACAAGGAGAGACTGGGTAGAAAAATCTCAATGTTAAAATCTCCAAAATCACTTGTTCTCTAAAAATCTTTCATGTTTAAATTGTGTATTGAAGAGAGTGAAACATAGTGCGAAAGTAGCAAGAAGCTGTAGGAGAGACTGTATATTGAAGAAGTCTAGTCCGTTTACTGTAACGACTCTCGTTTGCTACATAGTGATTACAGTCAGTTGGCTGCCAGCGTGGAGAGTGGACGTAGGCTTGGACTAAGCCGAACCACTATAATCCTTGTGTTAATTTTCTCTTACCCTACTCTATTTACTTTATGAATACGTACTTTATTTATTTTTGATATATCTTTGATATCAACGTATTCTACCGCAAAAGATTTCAAAAGAATTCCACAACAACCTATTCACCCCCCTCTAGGTTGATTCACTAGCCTATTTCAATTAGTATCAGAGCAGGTTGCTTATTCATTAGAAGTGTTATTACTTCTGAAGCTAAAGATCTATGGTTAGTGTTTTGGCTCCAGGATTAATTGAAGGATAAAGCAATACCAGACCTCCCTACTTCGATGGCAAGGATTACAACGTATGGAAAAACAAGATGAAGGCATTCCTAAGATCCAAGGATCCTATGGAGTGGGATGTAGTGGAGAATGGAATTACTCCTAAAGCTGTATCTATTACAGGGAAAGAATTACCTGATGGAGTGGGAACAACGCACACTGATGTCTCAAAGAGACAAGCCCTTGATGCAAAGGCTATCTACTCTCTATATTGTGCATTATCTCCTATTGAATATAATAGAATTTCATCTTGTGAAACAGCCAAAGAAGTTTGGGACAGATTGCACGTCACCTATGAAGGAACAGATCGAGTCAAAGAAACCAAGATCAATATCCTTCTTGGTCAATATGAAGCCTTCAAAATGAAGCCGGGAGAAACCATCACGGATATGTTCAGTCGATTTACAGAAATTGTAAACGGCTTGGCATACCAAGGACAGCCAATCTCAGGACCTATGAAGGTCAATAAATTGTTGAGAGGACTCTCCAAAGATTGGAATCACGTCAAAACATCTATAAGAGAAACACAAAGGATCATGCCTCTTTCAGTAGATGAATTGGTCGGCACACTTCAATCCTATGAAGTCGAGCAATTCAATAAGGAATTTGACATAAAAGGTAAGAAGTCAATTGCTTTAAAATCTAATGATGATTCTGATGTTACAGATTCAGAAGAAGACTTGGATGATGAAGAATTGGCACTTTTGATTAGAAAATTCATAAGGTTGAATAGCAAAGGTAGAAGATTCAATGGAAAGAAACAAAACAATCAAAGATTTCAAAAGAGATCAAATGAAGAAGAAGATACCAACAAAGAAGTTGTTTGCTTTGAATGCAAGAAAAAGGGACACATCGAGACCCAACTGTCCCTTATTGAAGAAAAAGAAAGGGAAACCTGAAAAGTTCAAGAAAGCACTCAAAGCGAGACGTGGAGTGATACGAATGTGAGGAGAGTGATGAAGAATATGCAAACATATGTCTTATGGCAAACTCAGACTTAGACTCAGGCTCAGACTCAGACTCAGATTCAGACTCAGAATCAAACAATGGTATCAAGGTTAGAAATTTAAAAATTCCTACCAAAGTATCAAAATACATTGATGAACTTTGTCTCAATCTTAGAGGCTCTCTTAAAAGGATCTCTGAACTGAAAAGGGAGAATTCCAAGATGAAACAACAAGAAAAGATTTTACTTGAAAAAGTTGAAAGTCTAGACAAGTCTCTTGCTGTTTCGAAAGAAAATGAGAATGAACTTTCAAAAGAGAATGCTTGCTTGAAAGAAGATTTATTGAAAGTCTCAAAGAAATTTTCAATAGGTTCTGAAAAGTTGGATAAAATTCTTTCTATCCAAAGACCTTACTTTAATAAATCCGATCTAGGAATGACACAAGAAACCGTTCCTTTGATCGATTTCCCAAAGGTAAAGGAAAGAATTAGGAGTAGGCCAACAAAAACTTTTTATAAAAATCATTTCCAAAAGGTTTTTGTAAAGCCTGTTGGTAGAAATGCTCTTACTTGTTCAAAATGTAAAAGTGTAGATCATTTTGAAAATGAATGTCCCAAAGTTTGGAGACCTGTTAAGAAGAGCTAGGCAAAGACTATTTATACTACTAACAATGATGGACCCAAGAAGATTTGGGTACCAAAGAAGACATAAGTCTTTCTTTTAAATGCAAGTTCCCTTCAAGAAGAAAGTCAAGTGGTATTTGGACAGTGGATGTTCTAGACACATGACAGGAGACTCAAATTGTTTTACAAAACTCTCTCATATAAAAGGAGGAAATCTTTCTTTTGGTGGTAACAACAAGGGAAAGATTGTTGGTCAAGGAACTGTGATGATTGGAAATCTCACAATCAACAATGTCTCTCTTGTTAAAGGATTGAACTACAATCTATTGAGTATTAGTCAATTATGCGATTCGGATACAAAATCAACTTTCAAGAAGATACATGTTGGAACAAGCAAGGATCTCTTACAATCCTTTACTGGACGAAGACATGGGAATATTTATTTGCTAGACGTAAGGTCTGAAAGTTCTCAATGCTTGATATCGATTCAAGATGAAGTCATTCTCTAACATAGGAAGCTTGGACATGTCAATCTTAAGCAAATCGCAAAAGTGTCATCCAAAAAGCTTGTTCGAGAACTTGCTAACCTCAAGTATCAAAAGCATGAATTATGCACTCCCTGTGTACTTGGTAAACAGATTAGAAATTCCTTTAAATCTATAAATCAAGTATCCACTAATCGTGTTTTGCAGCTATTACACATGGATTTATTCGGGCCAACAAGAGTTCAAAGTATTGGAGGTAAAAGATATTGCTTGGTTATAGTTGATGATTACTCTCGTTTTACTTGGGTTTTCTTTCTTGCAAATAAATCCGATGCATTGATTCATTTCACTAAGTTTGCAAAGAAAATTCAAATTGAAAAAGGATATGCGATTTCAAGTATTAAAACCGACCATGGTGGAGAATTTGAAAATCATGATTTTGCTAAATACCGTGATGATAATGGTATTCAACATAATTTTTCATCCCCATACACTCCACAACAAAATGGAGTTGTAGAAAGGAAAATCGTTCTTTGCAAGAAATGGCAAGAACTCTTTTAATCGAAAGTAATATTTCACCTCATTTTTGGGCTGAAGCTACTTTTACTGCTTGTTATATTACAAATAGAATTTTTCTAAGACCTATATTGGAAAAGACACCTTATGAACTGCTCAAAGGTAAGAAACCAGTTGTTTCATATTTTCATGTATTCGGTTGCAAATGTTTTATCTTAAAGAATTTCAGTGATCGAATTGGTAAGTTTGAAGAAAAATCAGACGAAGGAATCTTCCTTGGCTACTCCATGACAAGCAAAGCATTCAGAGTCTTCAACAAACGCACACAAACTGTGGAAGAATCCATGAATGTGAAGTTTGAAGACTCAGTACAAAATCAGACTCAACCTGAAGATTTTGAGTCTGGCCAAGTGTCTACAAACTCTCTTGAAGAAAATCAAGCTCCAGACACTGAGCCTCAAACAGATTCAGAAATTCCAACTGAAGAAGAGCTTCACCAAATTGACAAACCAACTACAAGTTGGAAGCAAAAGTCAAGTCATCCCCCAGACCTCATCATTGGCAATATTGATGAAGGAGTTCGTACAAGATCTAAAAGACGAGAAGTTTCTAGTGCTCTTGCACTAATTTTTGAGATCAAACCGAAAAATATAGAAGATGCACTGAGAGATGAAAGCTGGATCGAAGCAATGCAAGAAGAACTGAATCAATTCAAAATCAACAACGTTTGGGAGCTAGTTCCTAAACCAAAAGGTAAATCAATCATTGGTACCAAATGGGTTTTTAGGAACAAGCTTGATCAACAAGGAAAAGTGGTAAGGAATAAAGCAAGACTTGTGGCAAAAGGCTACACATAAGAAGAAGGCATCGACTATGATGAAACCTATGCTCCGGTGGCAAGGTTAGAAGCTATAAGATTACTTCTTGCTTTTGCTTGCTTTAAAAATTTCAGGTTATTCCAAATGGACGTGAAAAGTGCATTCCTAAATGGAATTATCCAAGAAGTCTATGTGGAACAACCACCAGGATTTGAAGATCCTAAAAGACCAAACCTTGTATTCAAGCTAAAGAAAGCCTTATATGGTTTAAAATAAGCACCCCGAGCATGGTATGAAAGGTTAAGCAACTTTTTAATACAAAATGGCTTCTCTAAAGGTAAAGTAGATACTACCTTATTTATAAAAAGAGAAGGCAAGGATTTCATACTTGTTCAAATTTATGTTGATGATATTATTTTTGGCTCTTCTAATGAGAAACTTTGCAAGAATTTTTCAAAGGATATGTAGAATGAATTTAAGATGAGCATGATGGGAGAACTAAACTTCTTTTTGGGTCTTGAAGTCAAACAATCAAGTGAAGGAACTTTCATCCATCAAGAGAAGTATGCAAAAGACCTTATCAAGAAGTTTGGAATGGAGAATTGCAAGAAAACAGAAACTCCTATGTCAAGCTCATCAAAGCTAGATAAAGATGAAGAAGGGAAGAGTGTAGACCAAAAACTATACAGAAATATAATCAGGTCACTTCTTTACCTTACAGCTTCTAGACCTGACATTTTGTTTAATGTTTGCATATGTGCTAAATTTCAATCTAACCCTAAAGAATCTCATATGACTACTGTTAAGCGTATCATTAAATATGTTGCAACTACATCTAAGCTAGGTCTATGGTATTCTAAGCAAGGAGATTTTACTCTCCTAGGATATTCGATGCGACCTTGCTGGTTGTAGAGTGGATAGAAAAAGCACTACAGGTACATGTCAATTATTGGGAAACAGGATGGTGTCTTGGTTCTCAAGAAAACAGGGTACCGTGGCTCTTTCAACCGCTGAAGTAGAGTACATAGCCCTTGGAAGTTGTTGCTCTCAAATTCTATGGATGCAACAGCAATTAATAGACTTTGGAGTTGATGAAACACATACAGAAATCAAATGTGACAACACAAGCGCAATCAACCTCACAAAGAATCTATACTTCATTCAAGAGCAAAGCACATTGAAATCAAGCATCATTTTATTCGAGATCATGTTCAAAATGGAGATGTGGTGATTCAGCATGTAGATTCAAAGAATCAATTAGTAGACATATTCACAAAGCCCCTAGAGAAGACTCACTCTGAATCAATTCGCTCAAGACTGAGTATCGTGGAATTTGAAGATGATCAGACTCAAAATTAAAGTTTGAAGGCGGTTCAGACTCATCGCTAAGTCTGAAGGTGGTTCAGACTCAATGCTGGGTTTGAAGGCGGCTCAAACTCAAAGCAAGGTCTGAAAGTGTTTCAGACTCTACATAAAGACTAATTGTGCTCAGACGCAAAGGTAAAGTCTGAAAAAGGGTTTAGACTCAGAGGTACAGTCTGAATAACTGTCAGACTCTGTTTGTTTAATCTCTTTACGCATTTTAACTCTCTCTTTATTTTACTTTTGGTAATTATTTTTCGCTATTTCAAATTCCATATTTCAAAATCTCTTTTTACTCTTTTTCTGACACGTAATTATGGCAGTTTGCATTTTCAAAAAGACAGTTTTCTTTTTCGATATTACGGTTTATTTTTTTTTTTTTGGTAGTTTTTTACCTTTACTTTTTGGCGATGATTCGTATTCTCGTGTTATCTCTCTCACTATTTATACACTCGAACCGTCACTTTTCACTCACAGCTTTTCCTTTACGATTCATCCTCACACTCTTTCACTTTCAAAACCCTAAAAGATCCCATTTACCGTTTCTGTTCCATCCATTTCTCGTCACAAAGTTTCCATTTTTCCTCGCGTTCAAGTTGAATCCTTG
Organism: Eucalyptus erythrocorys; assembly: GCA_014182555.1. NCBI lineage: Eukaryota > Viridiplantae > Streptophyta > Magnoliopsida > Myrtales > Myrtaceae > Eucalyptus > Eucalyptus erythrocorys. The sequence goes on along the minus strand of CM024597.1, from coordinate 10,274,407 downwards.
CTTGCTCTCCAAGAATGTCGTCTCGCAAGTCTTCTAGAATTGCCAGCAGGGGACCACAGAGACAGCAAGAGGGTCCTACTCAAGTGGATCTAACGGAAGAAGATTCACCTCAACAAGAAGCTGAAAGTCAACACTTTGAGGAAGTGGTTACGGAGGCAGAACCGAGGGTTTAGGAGCAAGTATGCGTTTTTGATGGAGATGGAGAAGCTAAATGTTGTTGGTAAAGGTACTGCACAGAGGACGCTGGAGAATATTTCGAGTAATCCACTTGAAAATACTCCCCGCCGAGACCCTAGATGATGATGAGAGATTGTTCTCTCACTTTGAACCTCGTTTTGGTGTGGCTGCTAATACTGTTTGTCCTTCGGGAAGTCTATTTCGATCGAAGAAGCATGAGCGAGTTTATGTGAAGCTGTTGAAGAGGGGAGTGGTCAATCCGAGGAGTGTAGATTTTGACTTCCTAGATTCGATAAAGATTAATTTAAGAGGGAAGTTTGCTAGGTTGCAATTGGAGAATTTCGCACGGATATGACTGGCCCACTACGGGCGGCGGCTTACTTTTACTCGAATCTATCTTTTTGGATGCAAATCATTTGTCCTTTTCTTTCATGGACAAAGACTATGTTGTTGATGTTGATTTGCTGGCTGACATTATTGGTGTGGAAAGAAGGAGTTTCCAGCCAATCAAAGTCTCAAAGCCTATGCAACCTTGGATATTGTACGAGCAGATTTAAGCTGTTGAAGGCAAGATATCCTACACTAGGATGAATGCCACGAATGTTTTGTTGCATTAAATAATCATCAACTGCATCCGGCCAAAGACGACCTCAAAGACTAATGTTTCCAAAACAAAGGCAAAGCTGATGTTTGCCATCAACTAGGGCAGACCCTTCTCTCTCCCGCATGTCATTCTTTTCCATATGTATAGAACTGTGGTAAAGGATAAGGGTCAGCTGCCCTATTCATCCATCATCACCAAACTTTTTAGGCATTTCGATATTCAAGTACATGCATCTTTATGCCTAATTAAGTTGAATTCGATGCTTGTTGGTGAGAAAATGGTGATGAAGATGAAATTTCCAGAACTGAATGCAGCACTGGAAAGGTTAAGGAGGGAAACACCTTCAAAAGAGATCCCCACTGCTTTGTCGAAAAGAAAGGGCAAAGAGTCCATGGCTGAAAAGAAAAGAAGGAAAATCATCCTGCAAAAAGAGGAAAGAAAGAGAAGAGAAGAAGAAAGAAAAAGAAGAGAAGAAGAGGAGAGAAGAAGAGAAGAGGAACAGAGAGAAGAAGAAGAGAGACAGAGGAAAGCTGAAGAAGAAAGAAGAAGGGAAGAAGAAGAGGAAGAAGCGAGAAGAGAAGAAGAAGAAAGGAGGAAGAAGGATGAGGAAGAAAGCAAACAGCAAGAGGATATGACTGCAGGTTTAGAGCCATCCTTTGTTGGGGAAGAGACCGAGAAACATCCAAGTGCTGAAATATGTTGGCGATGAATTTTCTACTCCACCCACTAGCATTCACACAGGGGGAGTTGCTGCAGAACAGGGGACAATATCGCCACTACACTTTAGTGATATGAGTAGGTCTGGTGCTGACCCTGAGGAGGTTTATGCATCCCACTTCCCTGAACATGAAGAATCCTCACCTGTCAAGAAGGAAAGGGCTGAAAGGGAAGCTCTTAGTTTCCAAACTCATTCTGCTGGTCCAAGTGGAAGCAATGTCAATTCTGCAGCCTTTACTCAGCTGTTGGATATTATGCTGGACTTGAAAAAGCAGGTTTTTGGGATGGACTTCAAGATGAGAGATTTGAAAAAGGCACTGCTGAGTACTTCAGTGAACATGTAGGAACAGATCAATGCATTGATAGAACAAATGGAATCGAATCAGACCAGTGCAGAATTAGCCTCAGTGAAGGAAAACCTTGCCAAACTCGAGAAGTCAGTCTAGGAGCTTAGCAAGTTTCAACTTGTTCGTTTCCCTGCAGGCCACTAAATCTTTTCAAAACTTTATCACATTCACTCTACCTCTTTGATGGGACAAAAAGGGGGAGAGTTGCGCAGATTTGATTGCAGGTTTTGAAGATTTGAAGTTTTTGAAGCTTTGAGAAAGCTTTGAGAGTTTTTTATTTTGAAGTTTTTTTTTTAAGTTTATTTTTATTGCTTAGACTGTTTTCGTTTTGGATTTCGATTGGGTTGTTTACTTGAACTTCTATGACCTTATGCTGATTTGATGATTTGGATCTAGACTTGTGAATTCGATTGCAGGGTTATTATATTTATGAGGATAATTGTTATTGGACTAACACTCTGTTTTGCAGATATAATCCTCAAAATATATATGAGTTTTTCCTTGCAGGTTTTTTTGATTCGCAAATCTGTCGAGGGTTTTGTCACCATCAAAAAGGGGGAGATTGTTGAAGAAAAATCCCTTGGAGTTTTGAAGTTGACAAAACAGCCTCAACAGTATGGTCTAAAGACTCCAAGACTTAGTCAGTTATGTCTGAAGCTTTCAAGGTCTAAAGGTTTTCAAAGACAGTCAGACCCAGAAGTTTGGTCTGAAGTTTTTCCGTCTGAAGTCAGTCAAGACACAATTTCAGTCTGAAGACCTTCAAAACTCAGTTTCAGTCTAACGACCTTCAAAGACCCAAATCTAAGTCTGAAGACAGTTCGCGATTTTTACAGGCTGGCCACAGGTTATTCTTATGGCTAAGGAAAGTAAGATATTGGATTTCGTATTTCCTAATCTCAACCATGGAATATCTCTGGTTGTGACCGAGAACTTGGAAGATTTGACCTTCAATAATTAGAGTTGTGGCTCGTGTGATTCCGAAGCTCGCCCTTTTAACTATCTTAATGAGAATTGGCCTATACTCGTGCAGTGCCGATGAAACAAACCTTTCTCCTATGACTTATGTTGCTTTGAAAAGTTAATAGTTATGCACGAGTATGATGATCGACTCCGCTATAATTGTTGGTGATGTTTGAAATCATGTTTCAAGTTTTACATTTTGATTGAGAGACTTGTGTAACATATGTGAAGGCTCTTTATCCTCATAATATGCTTGAAGTGCTTCCATGAATGCTTTCTTATGACTAGCAAGGAAGGTGGTTTTTTCCCCTTTGGGTTGCATCTCTGCAATGTGAATGGTAATTCTCAGAATGACCTTTGTGGCTCGTGCCATTTCGTTGCTTGCTTTTCAATTGGCTTAGGGGGAACTGACCTGCACTTTGTCATCCCTTTTCAGCTAAGCAATTTTCTTTCATATACTGTTACGTGAAATAATTTAAGGATGTAGTCATTCATTGAATTTGTACAGAATGCCGAGCGACCGGGGAGGCAGTTGCCAATACCATCCGAGCTCACGTCCCGACCTCGACCATCAAAGACTCGTTAAGTGCTAGTTTCTACGTTTTATTGGTGCATGGATATATGTACACGAACATGATCGAAATGCTTTGCCTTTCTATAATTATGTAGTAGTGAAGTGCGAATAAATAGCCAAAATGAGTTGGCTCGGCTGGTAATGTTCAAACTCTTAACACACTATGCCCAAATTCAAATCCCGTTGCGGCAGTCCCCTTTGGCGAAAGTTGGGGGACTTAATCAACACAGTGAAGATGTTTATAACCGAATTAATAAAAGTGCAATAGATTTATGACATTCTCGACAATGTTCTCCTTTATTTTTTAATAACCGAATTAATAAAAGTGTACTGGATCTATAACTTTCTTGATAATGTTCCTTTTTTTCTTGACTTCATGCCCTGTGACGCCTAATGCGAAACATTTATGCTCCGTTAAATTTTGAGAAAAAGTCATGAAAAACCCCAAATTGTGCCCACATATTTATCCTAGACTTTTTTTTTTTTTTTTTTTTTTTTGTGATATCAAAAACTCGAAATTATATCTAATGTGACACATTTACTCTAAATCGTTTTCTTGTGACATAAAAAAAAAAAAAAAAGCCCTAAATTGGTATTAATGCCCATGCAGGTATAAGTTTGGGATTTATTACGTTACAAAAAAAAATTAGGATGAATATGTTAGTTTTCTTTTTTTTTTTTTTTTTATGCCTTTGGCCCTTTAACATAGGGATATGTACACTACAAGTTTTAAAATTTGTCACGAAAGTACAATTAAGTTATAAAATGTATAATCAAATCCTAAAACTTGTCAAATTGATGAAATCAAGTCATTTTATTAACACCGACGATTTATCTATCGGAAAATGTTGACGTGGTATTTTTAAATTGATTTCTCCCTCCTATGTGGCAATTTTAAATTAATTTTCCTTTTGAAAAACTAAAATAATTTAAAAAAACAAAACCGGAAAAAAAAAGGAAAAAAAAAAGGTAGGGACACTCCAATAACTATTGTTGCTATTGCCCATCGTAGGGATTGGCGACCTCACCTAAGGGGGACAGTCCAACCCTAGCTTGCACTAGCGAGGAGGGTGCCCAGATCTAGTCGGCATTGCCTAGATTTGGGCGAGCCTCGCCTAGGCCTAATGAGGCTTGCTAGCCCTTGCCTAGGCCTAGCCGACCACCCTCAGCTAGGGTTGGCGATGGGTGGAGGCAGTAGCAGCCGTCGGTGAGTCCCCACCATTTTTTTCCCTTTTTTTCTATTTTTTAAAACATTTTAGCTATTTTAGTTTTTAATATTATTTAAATAAAAATAATAATAAATGCCATGTAAGAGGGAGGAAACTTTTTTAAAACGCCATGTTAACATTTTCTATTTGAAAATTTGAGGTTGTCAACAAGAGAACACAATTGTACAAATTTGATAAATTTTAAGATTTAATTGTACTTTTTATAAATTTTAGAACTCAATTATATTTTTGTGATAAAGTTTAGGATTTATAGTGCACATACTCCTCTAATATTTAGTAAGTAAGGGAAAAGAAAAGAAAAGAAAAACAAAGAATAATTCATAGGATCCATGGCGAAGGAAGGCGCATGTTCAGGCTCCCTCACTCCATTTCATAGACGACGTTGAGCCTTGGCCATTGCAAGTGACGATGCCAGCGAAGAAGCCAAACAATAATGGCAAGAACACGATCGCATCAAACTCCTGCTCGATGCCATCATCCAACACATCCTCTCCTTCCTTCCTACCACGAACGTCTTCTAGACCTATGGCCTGTAGGCCCAGTGGCGCGCCCTCCATGACGTTGTCCCAACCCTCGCTTTATTAAATGATTTGTGACATAAAAAAACTCTGAAGTATATCTAATGTGACATTTATTTTCCGTTAAGGTTTTATTAAATGATTTGTGACATAAAATGTCACACCCCGATTCTCCGAGTGCGTGCCCATCCCTCGGTGATCAATTGAATTGCGACGTCCCAAGATGCGTTGCCAACCCATTCATTTTAATGCACATGCGGAAGCGAATAATAAATCACCAGACAACAAAAGATGGGATAGAAAAGCAGGGCCACAAATTTTCAAATCAACGCATTATTAAAAACCACAACACACTTATATACATATCAGACTAAATCATATACAATATTAGCTGATATATACAAGTCTACAAAAAGGGGTAGAGGGCTACAGATCCTCTAAGCATTCGAGTCTTCAATTGAATACTTCAAGGACTCTGGATTCGAAAGACTCGGGTCTACCACTAAACCACCTGGAGGGTCAGTTGTGTCCTTGCCAAAAGTGATCTTTAACACCAACCTAGGAATCTCAGACTCTAGAAGGGGCCCTTCTCTAGGTCCATCTCACCCGTAACGATACCACAATCTGAATTGATGGGGTATCTTCCGGGATAGACCCTCATCAACCCAGATAATGGATCTTATGAGTTCGTAGACCTAGGCTCCTTAACTCCTAGGGAGAGGAATCTGAGAGTGTTGTTCGATGACCTTCTTCAGCTGGCCAAAACGCTCGAGAGATACAGCCATCTAAGGACTTGTAAATGTTATCTCACAACAGGGTGAGATGATGTCTCAACAAGTTCGCCCCCTAAACTCTAACTAGGAAGGAACTACGCCTATGCACGCACAAGATAGATGACTCACCTTTGCCTTAGTTCCTTCCTACAAGTCAGCATGATTCAAATACTCAACGAGTCACTTCAATTCAAATTGAATTATCAAATCAAATTGAGTCATCGATCAATCGACCAATCGATTCCATACCATCAATACCATCTCTCAATCAACCCATTCAATACTATCTATAAAGTCTGATCACATCAAGGACTGCTCACCATAAGTTGAAGATAGATAGTGTGACATCTCGATTTTTCAATTATATTTTCAGTCAATTGAGTCGAACATTTTATCGGTGCATATAGTTTGTCTCTTTGAGTTGGCCACTCCCGAGGGAACTAGTCTATCAGGTGAAGTGGTTAAGGGATTTAACGCATCAGGCTTGGGGACTGATCAACCTCAGTTCGGATGTAAGAAAATTTCCCTAAAAGCTACCCAGTAGATTAGGACGTGCTGGAATCGCACCAAATTGAAATTAACCGTGAAATTGAGATCGGATTCAGAAATTGGAAGTCCTGTTGTGTTACAAATCTTATTAGGAATATTGGATAAATTTATGGACTTCAATTGGACTCAATTGGAATAGAACTGAATGGAATTGAAGAAATTGGTGTACAAGATTTTCATGCCACAGCGGAAAATAAAATTGAACATATTGGATTAAGGTTGTGGGAGTTGGAGATAGTGGAATGTGACATCATCAAGTGATGTCATGGTAGGTGGGCCAAATAAAGAAGTTGACAAGTGGAGGGTTGGGATTTGCCTTCAAAAAAGTGACCCATCAACATCATCTTCAACCTTAGCTCTTCGAAGTTTGAAAGAGAAGAGGAGAGAGGGAGGAGCCCGACGGAAGCAAGCTCGACGCCCCCCCTTCGTTGTTTGTCGCCGCCACCATCGCCGTCACAATCGTCGCCCGTCCGCACGCGAAGGCTCGTGCGCGCCTCACCAGCCTGCTCATGGCTGCTCCGCCCTTGCTCGTGCGACCTGAGCCTCCTGCCTCTCCATCCAGCCGCTGCCATCGTCACCAGGGTCACCGGAAGACCACTGGAGCTGCCACCAGTCACTACCGAGCTATAGCCGCCTCTTCGCCGCCCTTTCCGACCCAAACCAACGTCGGCTCCACCCTCCTCGGCCCCAAACAGCAGCTGGTTTTGGTGGGTCTCTCAGCCCGGTTTTGGCCCGTTTTGGACGGCTTCCCGGCCCTGAAAGTTAGGTCAGCATTTGGAGAAGTCGATTCCCATTGCGTCGCCGTTGTTTGGAACCGCTCGGCTCGCTAATCGGGTGAGTTTAGCCTCTAAACTTGGATTAGAGGGGTTAATGATGCATTATGGTAAATTAGATTATGTTAAGTGTATTCAGCTGGTTAGTTTATTTTATTGAAGTGTAGATTAGATTAAAGTAGTGTTTATTTGTAATGCATGTTTAATTAGGGTTAAATAGGTTTATTTAGAATAAGCCTTGATGTGACATAATTAATTTATTTTTGGATTAAATAAAGATTTTGAAATCATTTAATAATATAAAAATATATTACTTTTTGGAATTATTAAAATATTATTATTTAATTCCCGAAAAAAAATCCCGAAAATTACTTGGGGACCTTAAATTATCAGTTTTTCATGCTGATCGTCGTGGTGTATTTGGATTATGCAATTGATGATTGGATTGTGCCAATTGAGTGTTGAATTGGAAAAATTATTGATTTTATTTATAAATTCCCACGTGTCGGGTTTTTGCACCAAAATTGGATTTTAATTATTATATTAAATAGTGGGGTTGGAAAAGGTACAAATTGAGTTTCCTGAATTGAAAGTTAACGTGTTCCCACACATGTGAGTAATTTCTCGAATATTTTTAATATGAAGAAGAGAGGACGGGATCACTATTTTAATTAGAATTATTGAGTGAAATGCAAAGTGACTTGGGCCGAGGATGAGTTTATTGTATGATAATTAAAAGAAAGTTGTCTTGGGCTATTGAACCGGACTTGCTCCTATATGGGATGCCCTTTACAACGGATGCGGGTCGCAGTCGATTCTAGGCCCATGCTCCTTCGGGAACGCCGTTGACGTACTGACCAAGCCGTGCTCCAAGGTGGGGAGACAATGCCTGGCTAGGTGCCAGTAGATAGCCGAACTGCGAGTAGGCTATGCTCATGTGTAGTAATGAACAACAATTGGAATGCTTGCTGAGCGGTGTTGATTATGTGATTGTGATTGTGCTCTAATTGTTTGGTTCCTATTACTGCATATGATTGAATTATATGAATTATACTAACCTGCAAGTGAGGAGTGAGATGAGGTAAGTCTTCTGGGTGACGTGGTTAGGCCACCCTTGGGCGTATTTCCTTTCTAATAGCAGTTTATGGGGTGAACTTAATGAGACAATGTCTCACCCCGTTGTGGGCCAAAATTTCATGACCGTAGATGGCGGAACCCTCGAAGCGATATGATATCCCAGTGCAGATTATCAAGCAGAGGTTTAGTGCTCCTAATCCTGGTACTCATTGGCTCTATGAGCTTATTAGGACCACGGTCTGGGTCGAGGAGGCCATGTATGTCAGAGTGCCTCACCAATACTGGGTGTAGTTCCGCTTTTGGGCTAATGGTTTCAGGATTGGGCCACTGAATAGTTTTGACATCCCTCCTACTGTGACCAAGGCCATCTTGGGTGAGGAAGTGGCTGATCCTCCCGATGGTAGGGTGGTGGACCCATCATCTCCGGTGGTGGAAGAGTCAAAGGTTGGGTCGGTGAACCAGTCCGAGTAGGGGTATGGGATTGTTTCTTCTTTTTGGGTAGACCGACCTTTTTGCAGGCTGACCCTTTTGATATACAAAAACTCTGACCCATTTTTGGTTGTACATGACTTTGATGTGGTTATATATGTATGAAAGCCTGTTTGTTTATGATTGAGTTTGTTTCCTGCTTCCTTATCCCATGAGTTTTTAGTCAGGGGTTCTTTAATACGTTCCGCATGCGCAAATTAAAAATGAATGAGGTCGGCGACACTACCTGGGAATGTCGCATTTGCATGACCATGGAGGGATGTTGGCATGCTCGGCGATTCGGGGCGTGACATCCCCGTTTAAGTAGTATAAGAGCATGCTTTGTGTATGAAGTGATAAGGTGCAATGAGTTACGAGATAGTTAGTAGGAAAGGCTTTTAATATTTTGATGCATGTGGTTAATAGCTATTTGGTAGCTTGCTTGTATGGTCACTCATATTCTAATGTGGTATTGAAATTAAAAGCAGGTATCTATATTAAGCATGTATCATGAGTGACCGGGTGTCGAGAGCTGCTAGGAAGAGAGTTGTAGGCTCTGTGTTTCGGGGTGGGCCGCCGTTGAGAGTCGGTGCCCGTGGTGCAACAGGTAGGGCGCAGGTTGGGGCCAGCGCAAAGTGGTGAAGCATCGCCTCCTGTCGATGCTGGGGTAGTAGCCCTTGAGGGTCTAAGGTTTGCTCGGATTATGAGGATGCTTGAGGTGATGGGAGGCAAAATGGATCAGCAGGCTGCCGTTTCAGCTGCCGTTATTGCCGCCGCCATTAATTCCACCAATGCTGCCAATGTTGCTGCCGCACCAACCGCTGCTCTTGTCGTTGCTCCTGCTGCTGCACCTGCCATTGCACCTGCCGCCATACCTATTGTTGAGCAAGTTGCGGCACCTGTCATAGTTCCACCAGGGAACGTGGCCGCTGGGAGGCTCATGCATAAGTTGGCGGAGCAATTCCTAAAGTTGGATTCGCCAACATTCACGAGAGCAGGAGATCCCGAAGCTGCAACATTGTGGGTTCAGGAGCTAGAGAGCGCCTTTGATTTCCTGATGTGCACTGAGACAGAGAAGGTTGTCCTGGCAGCCTATCAATTGAAAGGGATAGCAAAGACATGGTGGAAAACTACTAAGGGGATAGTGGTCCCCGAAGGCGTGGTCCCCAAGTGGAATGCTTTTCTTAAGGTCTTCAACGAGAAGTACTTCTTTGATTGTGCTAGAGAGATCAAGATGGCGGAGTTTTAGCATCTTTGCTAGGGTGCGATGTTAGTCGATTTAGTATGAAGCGAAGTTCGCTGAACTATCACAGTATGCCCTTGATTTAGTCCAAAGACCAGCAAACCAAGCTCGAAGGTTTAGAGACGGACTCCGACTGGAGGTGAGAAATTCGTTGGTGCCATTGGATCTAAAGGAGTACAACGATCTTTACAAACAGGTGCAGTTGATTAAGGAGGACCATAATGAGAGAGCCGCTGCATCTAGGTCGTAGTTTATTTCGAACAAGGATGGTAATCGGTTTGGGAAAAGACCAATGTCTGGAGGAAAGTACTCTGTTCCACCCAACAGGAAGGGTGGAGTAGGGAAGTCATCATTGAGCTACAATGAAGCATGTCGTTCGTGTGGAAGACGACATGGCTCAGCCCCATGCCCCTCTAGGACAGGTGCCTGCTATGAGTATGGCCAGGAGGGTGACATCGCTAGGAATTGTCCCAGGAGACAGATGGGACAGCATCAGTTGCCGCCACCGCTGCCACCATTGGGACCGAACAGAGGAGTCGTGCCACCGATCGTGCCGCAGGGTGGATTAGTCCGACCTCCAGCTCAGGGAAGGACGTATGCTATCACCAAAGGACAGGCGGAGAATGCGCCTAATGTGATTATAGGTATGGTCTCATTGAACAACCAACCTACTTATGCTTTATTTGATCCCGGAGTTACACATTCGTTTATAGCTAAAAGATATGTTAAGTTGGTAGAATTAATTCATGAGTTGTTGGAGTTAGTGATTAGTATATCTACGCTGTTAAAGGATAATGTGTTAGCTACAGTAGGTTGTCTTGATTGCAAGTTAGCGACTGGTGAGTGAGAGGGAAGGATGGACTTGATAGTCCTAGTCATGTATAATTTTGATGTGATAATTGGCATGGACTGGCTCACCAAGCAACGAGCTAAATTAGACTATTATCGCAAGGCGATTCAGTTTAACCCGTTAGAGAGTGAGAGCTTTGAGTTTATTGGGAGTCGAGGAGGACCCTCGGCTTTCTTAATCTCGTCGCTCGAGGCGACCTATTTGCTAGACAAGGGTTACCAAGGTTACCTAACGACTGTTGTGGATACGACAGCAAAGGAGTTGAAGATAGAAGACATCACAGTGGTGCAAGAGTTCCCAAACATGTTTCCAAAAGAATTACCAGGGTTGTTGCCAAAGAGAGAGAGAGAGAGATTGAGTTCGTGATTGAGTTAGCCCCCAGGACCAAGCCAATCTCTAAGGCTCCTTACCAGATGGCTCTATTAGAGCTTAAGGAACTAAAGGTGCAGATGCAAGAGTTGTTGGATAAAGGATTTATACGTCCTAGTGCACCTTGGGGAGCACCGGTTTTGTTCATGAAGAAGAAGGATGGTTCATTGCGTTTGTGCATCAACTACCGACAGCTCAACCAGGTGACGATTAAGAACAAGTATCCGTTGCCAAGGATCGATGATTTGTTGGATCAGCTTCAAAGGGCGTCGATATTTTCTAAGATCGACTTGAGGACAGGGTATCACCAGCTAAGGATCAGGAAGGAAGATATACCGAAGTCGACGTTTCGCACTCGATATAACCATTATGAGTTCACTGTAATGCCGTTCGGGTTGACAAACACTCCAGCTGCTTTCATGGATATGATGAACCGTGTATTCAGAGAGTACTTGGATCAATTTGTAATCGTTTTCATTGATGATATCCTAGTATACTCGAGGAGTACTGAGGATCATGAAAGACACTTAAGGACTGTGCTTCAAACTTTGACGAATCATGAGCTGTATGCCAAGTTCAGTAAATGTGAGTTTTAGTTAACTCGTGTGGCTTTCTTAGGTCACGTCATCTGAGAAGAAGGAATCTCAGTGGACCCAGCCAAGATTGAAGCAATGATCAACTGGCCAAGATCGACTACAATGACAGAAATCATAAGTTTTCTGGGTTTAGCAGGGTATTACAGACGGTTTGTGGAAGAGTTCTCAGGGTTGGCATCGTCGTTGATAAGACTTTTGAAGAAGGAAGAAAAGTTTGTATGGTCAGATAAGTGCGAGAGCAGTTTCCAAGAGCTGAAGCAGAAGCTAACTACCGCACCTATGCTTACTATTCCATCTAGTCCAGGAGGATTTGAGATCTACAGTGATGCGTCGTTTAAAGGACTGGGTTGCGTGTTGATGCAGCATGGGAAGGTTGTTGGATATGCATCCCGCCAACTGAGACCTCACGAGTTAAATTATCCGACGCATGACTTAGAACTTGCAGCAATCATCTTTGCCTTGAAGATTTGGAGACACAACTTGTGTGGAGAAAGATTCCAGATCTTTACTGACCATCAGAGTCTCAAGTATTTATTATCTCAGAAAGAGTTGAATATGAGACAGCGTCATTGGATGGAACTCCTGAAGGACTATGACTGTGAGATCCTATACCACCCTGGAAAGGCGAACAATGTCGCTAATGCATTGAGTAGGAAGTCTTTAGTTGCGTAGATGGTACTCAAGAAATGGAGTCTACTCGAGAGAGCACGAAATTTGGGTTGCAAATTGAGGTAGGGCACCTTTCGAATCTTATGGCCACCCTCAGAATTGAACCAGAAGTGCAGGTCAAAATCAGAACGCTTCAACCGACAAATCCAGATGTTCAGACTATCCTGCAGGAAGATGCCAAGAAGAGGAAAGCGGGCTTTCAGATTTCTGAAGATGGGATATTGAGGTTCCAAGGGCAATTGATTGTATCGAACGATGTGGAACTTAGAGAAGAGATTCTATCAGAAGCTCATCGTAGCAGTTACAGCATTCATCCTGGTAGCACTAAGATGTATTAGAATCTACGTCAACATTATTGGTGGTCTGGTATGAAGGCGGACATCGCCAAGCATGTCACCAAGTGTTTGACGTGTCAGCAGGTCAAAGCTCAACATTGTAAGTCAGGAGGACTTCTATAACCTCTTGATATCCTAGAGTGGAAAAGGGAGCATATCACGATGGACTTCGTGACTGGACTACGTGACTAGACTACCGAGGAGTCAAAGAGGAAATGATTCAATTTGGGTAGTGGTCGACAGATTAACGAAGTCGGCACACTTCATTATAGTGCGAAGAGACCTCAATTTGGATAGGCACGCAAATCTGTACATGCGCCATATAATTAGTCTGCATGGAGTGTCAGTAACGATTACTTCAGACAGAGACCCGAGATTCACCGCCGCCTTTTGGAAAAGCTTCTAGAGTGCTTTGGGGACGAAGTTGCAGTACAGTACGGCTTATCATTCGCAGACAAATGGCCAGTCTGAGAGGACAATTCAAACCCTTGAGGACATGTTGCGAGCTTGCGTTTTGAACTTCAAGGGAAGCTGGGAGGAACAGCTCCATCCGGTTGAGTTTGCTTACAACAACAGTTACCAGCAGAGTATTCAGATGACTCCTTTTGAAGCGTTGTATGGCAGAGCGTGCAGAACACCAGTGTGTTGGGATGAAGTCGAGGAAAGAAAGATTATAGACCCAGAGTTGGTTCAGCAGTCAGTGGAGACAGTTGCCATCATTAGAGACAGATTAAAGACCGCTCAAAGCCGCTAGAAAAGCTATGTCGATAAGCATCGGAGGCCATTGGAATTCCAAGTTGATGAGCACGTCTTTCTGAAGGTGTCACCATTGAGGGGTACTTCACGCTTTGGGAAAAAGGGAAAACTGAGTTAGAGGTACGTAGGTCCCTTTGAGATTTTGGAAAGAATAGGGACTCTAGCGTATCGTCTTGCATTGCTGTCAAGATTGGCACAAGTGCATGACGTCTTTCACGTGTCAATGTTGAGGAAGTATGAACTTGACCCGACTTACGGTCTAAATTTTGAGGAATTAGACATGGACGACAGGGTGTCATATGTTGAAAGCTCAGTTCAGATTGTGGATCGCAAAGAACAAGTTCTGCGCACCAAGACCATCCCAATGGTCAAAGTGGTCTGGCAACACCACGACACTGAAGGAGCAACCTAGGAGACTGAAGAATCGATGAGACAATTGTACCCCCACCTTTTTGTTTAAGAATTGTAATGGTTTAAATTTTGAGGACGAAATTTTTATAAAAGGAGAAGAGTTGTGACATCCCGATTTTTCAATTCTATTTTCAGTCAATTCAGTCGGTCATTTCATCTGTGCATATAATTCATCTCTCTAAGTTGGCCACTCACGAGGGAACTAGTCTATTGGGTGAAGCGGTTAAGGGATTTTAACGTATCGGGCTTGGGGACTGATCAACCTCAGGTCGAATGTAAGAAAATTTCCGTAAAAGCTACTCGGTAGATTAGAACGCACTGGATTCGTACCAGATTGAAATTAACCGTGAAATTGAGATCAAATTTATAAATTGAAAGTCCTGTTGTGTTACAAATCTTATTAGAAATATTGGATAAATTTATGAACTTCAATTGGACTCAATTGGAATAAAATTGAATGGAATTGAAGAAATTGGTGTACAAGATTTTCATGCCACGGTGGGAAATGAAATTGAACCTATTGGATTAAGGTTGTGGGAGTTGGAGATGGTGGAATATGACATCATCAAGTGATGTCATGGTAGGTGGGCCAAATAAAGAAGAAGTTGACAAGTGGCGGGTCAGGATTTGCCTTCAAAAAAGTGACCCATCAACATCATCTTCAACCTTGGCTCTTGAAAGTTTGAAAGAGAAGAGGAGAGAGGGAGGAGCCCGACGGAAGCAAGCTCGACGCCCCCCCTTCGCTGTTTGTCACCGCCACCGTCACCGTCACAATCGTCGCCCGTTCGCACGCGAAGGCCCATGCGCGCCTCACCAGCCTGCTCACGGCTGCTCCGCCCTTGCTCGCGCGACCTGAGCCTCTTGCCTCTCCATCCAACCGCTGCCACCGTCACCAGGGTCACCTAAAGACCACTGGAGTTGCCGCCAGTCACTACCGAGCTGTAGCCGCCTCTTCGCCACCCTTTCCGACCCAAACTGATGCCGGCTCCGCCCTCCTCGGCCCCAAACAAGAGCTGGTTTTGGTGGATCTCTCAGCCCAGTTTCGGCTTGTTTTGATCGGCTTCCCGGCCCCGAAAGTTAGGTCCGCCTTTGGAGAAGTCGGTCCCCGCTGGGTCGCCGTCGTTTGGAACCGCTTGACTCGCTAATTGGGTGAGTTTAGCCTCTAAACTTGATTAGAGGGGTTAATGATGCATTAGGGTGGATTAGATTATGTTAAGTGTATTTAGGTGGTTAGTTTATTTTATTTAAGTGTAGATTAGATTAAAGTAGTGTTTATTTTTAATGCATGTTTAATTAGGGTTAAATAGGTTTATTTAGAATAAGCCTTGATGTGACATAATTAATTTATTTTCGGATTAAATAAAGATTTCGAAATCATTTAATAATATAATGATACATTACTTTTCGGAATTATTAAAATATTATTATTTAATTCCCGAAAAAATCCCGAAAATTACTTTAGGACCTTAAATTATCAGTTTTTCATGTCGATCGTCGTGGTGTATTCAAATTATGCAATTGATGATTGGATTATGCCAATTGAGTGTTGAATTGGAAAACTTATTGATTTTATTTATAAATTCCCATGTGTCAGATTTTGGCACCAAAATTGGATTTTAATTATTATATTAAATAGTGGGGTTGGAAAAGGTAGAAATTGAGTTTTATGAATTGAAATTTGACATGTTCCCACACACATGAGTAATTTCTCGAATATTTTTAATATGAAGAAAAGAGACCGGGATCACTATTTTAATTGGAATTATTGAGTGAAATGCAAAGTAACCTGGCCAAGGATGAATTTATTGTATGATAATTAAAATGAAGTTGTCCTGGGCTGTAGAGCCGGACTTGTCCCTATATGGGATGCTCCTTACAACGGATGCGGGTCGTAGTCAATTCTGGGCCCATGCTCCTTCGGGAACGCCATTATACTGACCAAACCGTGCTTCAAGGTGGGGAGACGATGCCTAGCTAGGTGCCAGTAGATAGCCGAACTGCAAGTAAGCTATACTCATGTGTAGTAATAAACAACAATTGGAATGCTTGTTGAGCGGTGTTGATTATGTGATTGTGATTGTGCTCCAATTGTTTGGTTCCTATTACTGCATATGATTAAATTATATGAATTGTACTAACATGCAGGTAAGGACTGAGACGAGGTAAGTCTTCTGGGTGACGTGGCTAGGCCACCCTTGGGCGTATTTCTTTTCTAATAGAGGTTTAAAGGGTGAGCTTGCTAAGATAATGACTCACCCCGTTATGAGCCAAAATTTCAGGACCATAGATGGCGGAACCCCTAGAGAGATATGGTATCCAATGTAGATTATCGAGCAAAGGTTTAGTGCTCCTGATCCTGGTACTCATTGGGCCTATGAGCTGATTAGGACTATGGTTTGAGTCAAGGAGGCTATGTATGTCAGAGTGCCTCATCAATACCAGGCGTGGTTCCACTTTAGAGCCAATGGTTTCAAAATCGGGCCACTAAATAGTTTTGACATCCCTCCTGCTGTGAACGAGGCCATCTCAGGTGAGGAAGTGGCTGATCCTCCTGATGGTAGAGTGGTGGACCCATCGTCTCTAATGGTGGAAGAGTCAGAGGTTGGGTCGGTGAACCAGTCCGAGTATGTGTTATGGGACTATTTCTTCTTTTTGGGTAAACCAACCTTTTTGCAAGCTGGCCCTTTTGATGTACAAAAACTCTGACCCATTTTTTGTTGTACATGACTCTGACATTATTATATATGTATGAAAGCCTGTTTATTTATGATTGCTTCCTTATCTCGTGAGTTTTTAGTTAGGGGTTCTTTAATACGTTCCGCATGCGCAAATTAAAAATGAATGGGGAAGGGCAACACTACCTAGGAATGTCGCATTTGCATGATCATGGAGGGATGTTGGCACAGTCGGTGATTCGGGATGTGACAGATATTATAGCTCACCAAAAGCTGATAATAGATATAGCTCACCAAAAGCTAATAATAGAGTATACCGTTCACCCTAAGCTGATATATCAAGGCCCGCAGGCTGATATAGTATACTGATAATGCTCACCAAAGTTGTGCAATACTTAATATGCTCACTAAAGCTATGCGATACTTAATATCTATTATACCCAATAAAATAATCGTGTGTGAGTATACGGTCGGCCTTAGTCAAAATACAACAATTCCCCTTTTATAAAATCCCACTAAATACAATAGCTCACAAACACATGTTTGGCGCTGTAAATCGACGCCCGGTATTTTCTAATCAAATACCAAAATTATCCAATTTTGGAATAAATTTCCAAAATTACAAATATAATTCAAATCGCACAATTAGCATCCAGATAAATAAACCAAACATACCATTGCAATAAGCACGAAATCCCGATCACCGGCTATCCTGGTATAATTTCCAAAAAATAATAAATAATTAAATAATTACCTAAATTAATTAAATAAATACCAATAAATGCCAAAAATACAAACTTAGGCTGAAAATGTCTAATTAAATATCGAAACGGGCCTGTAAAATTTCCGAACCTATCTAGTTAAATAATACGACCTATCTACTTGCTAATTACGCTACTCTAACCACCTAACATGTATAAACGAATAATTAAATCACTAATCTGTTCTAACTAACCACCTAATCCCTAATTAACCTAAACTAATCAACCCTTAAGCATAATTAACTCCCTACGCAGAGTTTAGTGACTCACTGGATTAGCGAGCTGGTGAGTCCACGGCGACAGCAACGCGGAGATGGGCGACAAACTCCGAAGCGATGACACCAAGCAGGACCCGAAAGCAGCCCAAAAGGCCACAAAGCCCATGGTAGGGCTGCTCGGTCCAGATTTGAAGGGGGGCTGAGCTGCTAGGCTTAAAGGGATTTGCTAGTCACGGCTTGGTGGGGACACAGCTGAGCTAACTTTAGCAGCGCGGCAACTACAAAGGGAGAAAACCGGGTTGACGTGGGCTAAGCTAGAGGCGTCGCAGGGAAATGAAACACGAATGTACTGGCAGCGAGTTGGCTTTGGTGGAAATGGGCTACACGAAGGAGAGTCGGTGGGGGTTCCTTGTGCCGCTATCAAGCCGAACAAAAAAATATGAAGGAGCTGCTGCGTTGACCATGGGCGATGATGCTGGGGACGAGTGGCAATGAAAGTGGGAGCAGAGATGATCGTGGCTACTTCGGTGGGGGAATACGTGGGATGGTGTGGCCAGCGTTGATTCGGTGGGGAAGTAGCAAGCATCGCTGCTAGAGAAGATGAAGCTGATGGGCCGTTGACTGGAGAGGTTGAATTGTGGTAGCTGCAAGGGAGGGTCGGTAGAGATGGCAGAGAACGTGGGGTAGCTGGGTTCTTTTCTCGAAGGGGATGAAGGAGAGTAGAAGCAGCTCGTCCAAGAGAGGAGAAAATGAAGGCAAAGCAGAAAACCGAAGGGGATGAAGCTAGTGTCCGAGAGAAGCTTGGAGAGAGGGGGGCAAAAATCAAACACAAAATATCCAAACATAAATGCTTGGTCCCCTAAAGTCCTCAAGTTCATCCACTTTGGTCCCCCAATTCTTTCTTGTACATAAATCCGATAAACAACTCAATTTTGGTGCCAAATGTTGCAGCCCCCATCAAGCCTAAGAATTTAACCAAATGAGCTTCAATTTCTTCACCAATTTCCCTAATTTGATGTCCAATTTTGGTAAGGAGGAAGCCCACACCATTTCCACGAGTTCTCATCACCAAATAGCTCACTAAGGAGGCCAAAATTCCCTCCAATTTGGCCCCTCCGAATTTTCATTCTTTTTCGAATCGTTTGAATTGATTTTCCGTAAAAATCCCAAGCTCGCCGAAAATTCTTCGAAGGATGAGTCGACGTTCCTAAAATGAATCATGACATGACAGAACTTTCAATTTCTGAAATCGAATCAAAATTCACGGTTAATTTTAATCTAACCCAATTTTAGCATGACTTAACTTACCGAGTAACTTTTAGGAATTTTTAGTGCAATTGACTCATACTTGATTATTTTCGAGCCACATTGTACATCTTCGACACATTGACCACTCTCAATTGTCGTAAAAGTTTTGAGATTTCAAATACGAGTATAGGGTACCAAAACGACAGAAAAATCGGTCTAATGCCGATCAACAAGAATTTTGCAATATGGTGGAATTACTCACGTTTTGATCACATATCTCAGTCGAACCAACCTATCTCTGATCCTTAATCGACTTTTAAATGTGTCGTAACGATCTTTGCAAACGAGCACGGCCAAGTAGTCGATTTCTAGTTGAATTCTCAAGCCTATTGTGTTAGAATCCCTTAACAGCTTCAAAAAAAATTATAGGCTAGTTACCTCATGAGTGGCTAACTCAGACAAAAAAAAAAATTATAGGCGTGTCGATGAAAAGCCTAACTTATTCAATCAAAAATATTAAAATCATGATATCACATAAAAATCATAAATTGATATTTATGTGGCACATTTACTTTTCTTTAAGATTCTGTTAAGTGATTTTTCAGCTAAAACAATACCATTATTATTTTTCCTTAGGTCATGTCAACATGGTTTGCTTTTTGGCGTCCTTATATGTAGATTTTTAACGGTCCTCGTTGATAGAATTCTAACGGAAGGTAAATGTTCCTACACAGGTATAAGTTTGGGATTTCTCGTGTTGTAAAAAAAAAAAAATTATGATAAATATGTTGGGCTTTTTTAATGGCTTTGGCCCTTTAATATATAATATGAATATGTTAACTAGAAATCTCAAAACTTATCACAAAAGTGCAATTGAATTCTAAAATTTACGAAAAGTACAATTAACTACTTAAATTCGTCAAATTGGTATAATTGAATCCTTTTGTTAACTCAGTCCATTTAGACTAATGTAAAATGCTAATGTGATTTTTTTTAATATTTTCTCTCTCCTACGTGGCAATGACGTGGCTAAAATATAGAACACTAAGTTAAAATAACGTCGTTTTGGATTTAATTCTAATGTTTTAGCCATAAGCTTAATTTAATAAAATAAAAAAATTTAAAAATACAAAAAAAGCTAAGGCAAGGCCCTCTGCCCTTATTGCCAACCACCCTATGACCGGAAAGTATTGATCAGGGTTGCCGAGGCCTTCGCCAAGGCCAGCAACCCTTGCCAAAGGCCACCACATTTGGACGAAGGTCACCGGGCCCTCGCTTTCTCTCGCTGATGGTCTATCAGAATTTAAGTCATGGTATTGCTCATGCAGAATAAAGAGAATATTGAAAAAGTCAGGTTAATATTTTCTGTCAGTCTAAATCGATGGAGTTAGTAAAATGACTCAATTATATCAATTTAGGACTCCATTGCACTTTTTTTCATTTAATTTTAAAATTTAATTATATTTTTATGATAAATTTTGGGATTTTGAGTGGGTATACCCCTAACATATAATAAGTAAGGGGAAAAAAAGAAGAAGAAAAAAGCAGAGACCATTTCACAGTATCCATGGCGACGGGTGGCGCATGTTCAGGCTCCCTCACTCCGTTTCATGGACGACGGCGAACCTTGGCCATCGCCGGTGACGATGCCGGCGAGGAAGTCGAGCAGCAGCGGCGGCGAGAGGAAGTCGAGCAGCAGCAGCGGCGAGACCACGATCGCATCAGCCTCCTGCCCGACGCCGTCATCCACCATATCCTCTCCTTCCTGCCCACCGCCGACGTATTCCGCACCCGCGGCCTGTCGACCCGGTGGCGCGCCCTCCACGACGCCGTCCCGACCCTCGCTTTCTCCCTCCCCTGCGGCGGCGCCAGCGCCGGCGGGCGGCGGCAGGGGGTGAGGGTGGTGGAGCCGTTCTGCGCCTTCGTCGACGCGGTCCTCCGCCTCCGCTCCTGGACCCAGCTCGCAAGCTTCCACCTTGACCTCCCCTACTTCGCTCCCAAGCTCAAGCCCAAGCTCGAGTCTTGGCTCGGGTACGCCACCGCGTGCCGCGTCAAGGACCTGCGCGTGAGGCTCCCGCGCACCGAGAATCTCTGCTCCGTGTCGCGCCTCGTCCGCGACTGCACTTCGCTGGTGGAGCTCTGGCTGTACGGCGGCCGAGTGGGGCTCGAGCTGCCTGGCGGCGCGCCCGATTGGGCTTCTCTCAGGGTTCTGTTCATGGCGCACTTGCGGTTGACGGACGACGAGATGGGGGCGGTCTTCGCGGGCAGTCCCGCTCTGGAGTCCCTCGAGCTGTGGCGCTGCGGCGGCACGGCCCGGGTCGAGGTTGGGTCTAGGAGGATGAGAGAATTGGTGATTGATGGGTGGAAGCACTGGTCCCCCGGGGACCCCACGCTGGAGGTTTCGGCTCCTCATTTGCAGACGCTGCGCCTGCGGGGTAGGTTCCCCAGGACAGGCCTGACGGTGGCCGAGGCCAGCTCCGTGGCTGAGGCCGAGTTGAATTTCTCCATGGAGATCGGTGGCGGCGATCAGTTTGATAACTACAAATGGCCGTGCAACTTGGCGAGGGGTATTCTTCAGAAGCTGTGCAATGCTACTGAATTTGTAGTTGGGTGTTGGTTCCTTCAGGTGGGGATTTAGTACTGCTTGTGTTTTGCCTTTTGAATTTATACTCCGTCTAGATGGTCGATTCGACTTTACATTTATATCTGTGGATGTGCTTCGAGTATTATGCTTTTAAGAAGTGGAGATGACTGATGAATTGTTAAATGATTAGCTTTGATGGAAAACTCATGTCTGGACATGCTGAAGCACATGCTTAGGTAGCTCTCGAGCCCTGGTCTGTCATGTTCCTGGATTATTAGAATCTGTTTCCTTAAGAACATGAGTTGGAGAAGTTTCGTACTATGTAATGTTGTTGCCATATTTTCGGGACTTAGCCAACAATGGGATCTTATGCAAATTTACTCACTTTTTCCTATCGTGTAAATTTACTACCCTTTCTATTCAGTGGTTGATGACTGTCAACTAGGGGCCGATGCTTACACTCCAGCAGAGCAAGCAAGGCGGTTCTTAGTCTGAATCTGTCTATTCTTTTCCTCCTGTCAGAATCATGTATGTTCACAAGCAAATTGTCAATTTGGCTCAGATCTTTACCCAAAACACAAACTCACCCATTTCAGTTCTGTGTTTTCCCTTTCCTGAACATTGAAAAACCAACCGATAAATGTTCTGAACCAAAAGTTGTTTGGTTTATCAGGCCAAGGGCTTTTTGACGCCCCTCTCAATTGCTCCATAGCCCTGAATGGTGACATAAGTTGCAGCAATTTTCTATGAGACAGTAGGTCCTAGTTTCGTGAAGCAGAGGCAATACATTCACTTTATGGCTTTGTAATCGTTGGCTTTGTTTGTAGTGCGAACCCTGGTTTTTTCTTGAAAATTAGATCCTGTATGAGGATTATGGTTTCTGTAGATTTTGTATAAACTAAATGAGAATTTCTAACGATTCTTCCTCTTTTTTGTTTTTGGGTTGGAGTGTACAGGTTCTTTCGCTTTTGGAGGACAGAGATTTGCCTCCTCCACTTCCCAATTGCAAATCTCTTATTCTAAACACTCGTTGTCAGTCATTGGAATGTCACGATATATTGAACATGATAGAAAGTTCACCACAGGTGGAGAAATTGGTCATCAAGATGATTCAACCATTCTGGGACTTGGTAAATTCCTGTCAAAACTAGCTCTGCTTTGAGTAAATATAGTAGTATCTGTACCAGTATGCTTGAAGAATAAACAGAAACCAAGCATCATACGGAGAAGGAACTAATCTGGTCCCCTTCATCGAGTATTTAAATGTCTTTACTGCTGCCTTTCTTTTCTTCTGATGCTCTTGACTTACAAGAAGCACATTTTATTTTTTTATGAATGTGGAAATAGTGTTAGTTTGTTTTCATTGTTGTGGAAATTGCCAGAAATCTTTAGATGCAATCTAGAATGGAGCTTTGTGATGATGTAGCCCAAGTACAAAACTCTACTCTAATAGATTAATAAGTTATGCTAATGGATGTTGAAATATTTTTCGAGGGTTATTATGTCAAATTAAGTGGGATAATTATTTTCATTTATACTAATTAATGCAAATGGGAGTGTGCCTCGATGAATGTTAAGGTATGTGAGAGGGTTATGGGGCCTTGTGTTGATACGGCTCAACCATAAAGCTCTGTTCTACCCATTTTTCTTTTGTGTAATTGGCAGCTTTCAAAGGTATGGAGAGAAGATTTACTCGTAAGTTTACCTTCCCAACCCTCTTTCCTTGTTTGGGACAAGCACCTGACTCCCATGAAACTGACCGAGTTTTGTGTTACTGCCGACCATTTGGTAGTAGGGTCAAAACTCAATCCATTTCTTGAGCAAGGCCTCTTTCTTCGACCAAGGGAGCTGTGCAATTTCTTGAACCTCCTTATTGTCTTGACCTGCTGGCTTTCCTTCAATCAATTGTTCTAGCTCAGAGCCCCCTTCACCTCCTATATCTTCTTTTTAGAGCCTATGTTTAGCCAAAATTTCTTGGCCTAACCCAGTTGGATTAGTAGGTGGTCTGCTTCTTGGTGGCAGTCATGGCTGGGAATCCTCACATGCTGGGAACACCTTTAAGATGTTGAAGAGAACATCAGAGCATGGAGCAAGTAAGGTGATTGCTTTGGAAATAGCTTAAATGCTCCAATGCGAGACCTACATAACTCCATCCATCAAATTAATAGTTGTTTCAAGAGGTCGATTGTCTCTAGCAGGCAGGTTCATCCTTAGATGTTGCCAGAGAAGCATTTCAATTGGCACAAAGTGCAGAGCATGGCATGGGTAATTGAATCCAAATGCATCTTTGAAACTGATACTAATAGTGAGAGTGATGTTGTTGGGACTTCTTTATTATGTTGTAGACTGATCACATTCCCTTGTTCTTCGTCTCACCTCTGCAGCTTGAGTTCGATAGGCACTGCAAGGCATTGGCCATCAGTACGCACAGATACTCGGGACCCTTAAAGAGGAAGAATAAACTCGAATGCTTGGATCAACACTTGAGGCGGGTCGACATCGTTCAGTTTGATCCTAGGGATCACTGCTTGAGCAGCTTTCTTGGCCTGGTGGAGTTTATCCTTGAAGAGGCGCGCGTCTTGGATAAGATGCTTATCAACACTCGTAAGGTCAAGGCTGATGGATCGAATTCTGTGGAGACTCCTGATCCTCGCAAATTGCTCGAAGTTTCCCAGTCAATTCTACGCCATCGAAGGGCTTCCGAGAATGCTCGAGTGGTACTTTATTTTGACTAGGAAGGAAGGTATTATTTTGTTTATATATTCTCTCATTGTTTTCTTTCGGCAAATGTAGAAAGGAGGACTTGGGCTTGTGAATAGGACTTTTACGAACCACATATAATCAGGTTTTCAGTAATCAGAGTTGTGCCTCGCGTCGTTCCGACGCTCACCCTTTTTAACCGTCTTAATGAGAACTAGCCTATACTAATGGGGTACCAATGAAACGAACCTATTTTTTCCTATGACTTGTGTAGCTTTGAAAAGTTACTAGTTGAGCACGAGTCTGATGATCGAATCCGCGATTATTGTCAAGCTTTCCAAATCGTGTTTGAAGTTTCTACATTTGTGATTCAAAGGCTTGTGTAATAACACACTGCATTAACATATGTGGAGGCTCTTGATCCTCACTAGGATGGTTGTTTTTTTTGGCCTTTCGATGTGCATCCGGGCAATGTGAATGGTAATTCTCGGATTTTGTTCAGCTCTGACCTGCAGTTTGTTGTCCCTTTTTCAGATAAGTAATTTGTGTTCAACTCATGCGAAATTCAACGACTGTTACCGGAAATAATTGAAGGATGTAGTCATAAATTCGTTTTACCCCAATTGCCGAGGGATGGGGATGCAGTTGCTAAGGGAAAATTGTCCAAAATGTTCTAAACTTATTACATTTTTGTTAATTCAATTTTAAACTTTTCAATATTGTCAATGGGGTCTTAAATCTTTTTAAATTTTACCGATTGAATCCATCCGGTCAATTTTGACTGGAATTCGCCGATATAGATGCTGACCATCCTACATGATATGATTGGTGTTAATGTAGACAATTCTTAATAATATTTTAATAATTTTTATTGTTATTTCTTCTCTTTTTTCTTTTTGTTCTTTTTTCTTTTTTCCGTTTTCCTTCATAATTTTTGTTTTAGTGAAGGCTGCAACTAAGGGTGAGCACGGTTCTAAAGAGTTGGAACTTGAGAACCGAATTGAGGGGCATGAACCTAATATGTAGGTTAGGTTGCGGGGTCTAAAAATTGGGAAGTTTGTTTCAACAAGTAAGTTCTAAGTTCTAGATTAGTGGAACTTGGAACCTGTGACCTAAAATCTAGTATAAGTTTTTGTATTTTTCTTGATTTATATCTCCGCACGATAGTGCGATATATTCTATGGCATTCATAATGAGTGTATAAATTGGAATCACCAGTCTGAGTTTTTATTTTATGATTGAGATTTTTCTTTTATAAATATTTCATATATTTCGTGTGTCTAAATATAAATTATGGTTAGTGAATTATAATAGTAATTGATGGCCATTAATTGTGATAATTCATTGTAATTGTTTATTTAATAATACATGTGGAATTCAGCAAAGTCTAGAATTGACTCTGAACGTGCGATGGATAGATTCCAAGTTCTAGGATATGCTTCTAAGTTCTAAAAAATGAAAAATCTATTACAACATATAGATTTAAGGTTTTAAGTGAAATCGATATGAAACCTAGAATCGCTCACCTCTAAGCGCAACGCCCTCGCCGACCACGGGTGAGGGTCGTGCGGCCCTCACATAGCCTTGCCCAAATCTAGAAAATCAAGAGCAAAATCGGGAAATTTCCATGGTCTCGCTTGAGCTCACGGCCAGTTTTTTTTGGGGGGTGGTTGTGTGGGATGCGAGGATGAATGAAGGGCGACTCCGGCGAGGAGCCTTCCGAGCACCAGCAACGAACGCCGACTCAACTCATACTGCTTCGTCTAAATCGTCGAGCCTTGATTGCTTTAAGTCCCTTCACCTCTTACGTTCGAGAAAGGGGCGAGTAGGTTTCGTCAATAGGCTGCACGAGGGCTGCTCTTCTTTCACCTAAAATTTTCTGACCGCCGATTCCAACGATTCTAGCCCATTGATTCTTAAGTTTTCCTGTCAACAACTGTAGTCGGCGCAGGCCTTGGTCCGCCCACGTTTTTCCGTTGGGCAAGCATTGGCCCCAGACCAAAATTTCGAGCCTAGGTGGGCTTGGGCAGTTATTCAGGGGTTCGACTCCAAGCAGGTCTGGCCTCAACCCTCCCCGTGAGAAGGTATAGTCATTAACTATGTAGCACCGACACAGACACACGACACACAACACGACATGTTATTTCTAAAAAAAATAAAGAATTCCAACACGTTCAAACACGTTATACATTAAATATATATTTATATATAAAAATAAATAATAAAAGGGCATAGAATTACACCTATTTGCTTGAATTATTAATGTGCTCACCTAAGGGCGCGTTTGGTAACGATTATTTTTTATTCTATTCTCATGAACTAATTCTGAGTAAAAGAATGCGTTTGGTAACTGTCCAAAATTTCTGATTCTGGAATAGAATTGCGTTTGGTACCGTGCTCATTAATTCTATTCTAAATCAATTTCTTTTAATTTTTAAATAAAATTTTTATTTTTTCATTTTTTTCTTTTATTTTTTCCTTTTTTTTTTTCTTTTCCTTTTCCCTTTTTTCTTTTCCTTTTTCCTTTTTCTCCTATTTTTCTTCTTCTTCTTCGGCCGGTCGCCGAACCGGCGATTAGCCAAACGAGGGCCGACGACCTCACCGCAGCATCGCTGGCCCTCGGCAAGGCTGGCCCTCGTCGGTCGAGCCTCGCCGGCAGCTGGGCGAGCCTCACCCAGTCTCGCCAATGGCCAAGCTGGCCTTGCTGGGGCTAGGCGAGGCCTGCCTGGCCACCAGTGGGCCTGGGCAAGGCTCGCCTAGCCACCGGCGGGGCTGGGCATCGCGAGGCTTGCCCAGCCCCATCAAATCAACTCTCCACAAACCCTAGCTCGAGCTAGACGCACCATCTCTCCTTCTCCGCAACATTTAGGGGGAGTCAATTAGGTCGAACTCAAAAGTGAGAGTGAGAATTTTCTTCCTTCCTCCTTGTTTTTGTTATTTTTCAATAACATTTTATTATTTTTCATGTTGAACACGACACGAAGGCTCTCGAAAAGTGTCAATGCTTTTTAGGTTACTAGTTAAAGACCCGTGTGTTCAAGGTCCACTAATCTTTTACATCAATTAGAAATTTTTTTAATTCTTCACCAACAGTAACGGTTATTGTACTTTAATTTTAGTTTAGGTGTATTTTGACATGTAAACTAAACAAATTTTCTAAATAATATTTTACCATTCATTCGTCTCATAATCAAGTTGAAACATTTAAATTTTCCTAATAAACGACACCGTTTAATTGCATGCTTTTTCTTTCTCAATAGTGATTCTAAAAATATATATTACCCAAAAGAAGGACGTGCGGACCTCTGGAGTGTCATAACTTTGCACAAAGGGACACTTAAGTGCCATAACTTATGAAGGGTATACTTAAGTGCCAAAATCGGAGTAAAAGAGATCACTTAAGTGCCAATCCGGCCAAAACGCCGACGTGGCATTTTTTCCGGCGAAGCAAGCTCAAACGACACCATTTTGCACACTGACGTGGCCAAATAAAGCAAAAATGCATCATTTTAGGCTGACATAGTAAAAAATAATATAAAAATTAATTAAATTAGATATAGTTAAAATATTTAAATAATAATAATTTTAAAATTAATTTAGTTAAAATATTAAAAAATAATAATTAAAAAGAAGAAGAAGAAGAAGAAGAAGAAAGGGGGAGGCGGTTGAGGGCTAGCCCGCCGCCGCCGGAAGGGTCGGCGACGGCGGGGAGGGTCGGCCCGGGGTCACGGGCCCGGCCTGGGGCCGGCGACCCGGCCGACCAGCAGCGAGGGCTCACAAGCCCTCGCCCGATCCCGGGGGTGAGGGTCACAGCCCGCGCCCGCGCCCGCCCATTCGGCGAGGGTCGACGAGACGGCCCCCAACTCAGCCGAGTGAGGGCTGCCACCTGTTGGGGTCGCCTTGGCAAGCGGCGGCCCCCGGCTCGATCGAGCGAGGGCCATGACCCCGCCCGGATCGGGCGAGGGCTTGCGAGCCCTCACCGCCAATCGGCCAAGGTCGCCGGCCCCTAACCAAGGCCCGGCGACCCCGGCTGACCCTCCCCACGCCGTCGCCGGCCCTTCCTAGCGGCGACGGGCGGTGATTGAGGGCTAATCCCTTAGCCGCCTTCCTCCCCCTTTTATAAATTTTTTTAAATTTTTGTAATTTTAAAATTATTTTTTAATATTTTAACTAAATTAATTTTTAAAATTTTAATTTTTAAATATTTTAACTAATTTTAAATTTAAATTTAGATTAATTAATTTTTATATTATTTTTTTACCACGTCAGCCCAAAACGATGCCCTTTTTTGCATTATTTGGCCACATCAGAGTGCAAAACGGCGTCATTTTGGGCTCGCTTCGCTAGAAAAATGCCACATCGGCATTTTGGCTGGACTTTAGCCGGATTGGCACTCAAGTGATCCGTTTTTTTTTTCGAATGTGGCACTTAAGTATACCTTTCGTAAGTTATGGCACTTAAGTATCCCTTTGTGTAAAGTTATAGCACTTGAAGCATTCTTTTGCCCCAAAAGAAGGTTTAAGTGAACATGTGAAATCCACTATTAAGCAAAATATAAAGGTGGGAATTTTGTTCTTTTTATCTAATTTACGCCCACTAAAGGCTGATGTTGCCCTTCAGAACATAATGCTAGAATGTATAACCCAAAAAATTAATAGAATGGGGAAGATTATATGTATATAAAGAGTATATAAACCCTGTAGAAAAAAATGTAAATTCTTCGACTTACTCTCTTACATGCAAGTCCCATAAGTGAGGACATACGAAATTTGACGAACAAAAGGCTGCATGCAAGAAATAAACTAGGGCAAAACCAAGCTTCGAAATCATGGTAAAATATACAATTCAAAATTTAAACTAATAGATGGAGGGAGATTAAATGTACATAAAAGCATATAAATCTCGTACATAATAGATGTTCGGTATTTTTGACATATACATTTCTCCAAATGGACGTCGAATGACTGCCCTTTCAAACAAAGCCCAATATCCAAGAAACGATTGATGACGTTCATGATGGGTAAAATGCCATTCTCCCTTTGCTTTTTGGTGCACACTAAATTGCCAATTCTACATTTTTACAACAAGGCATGTTTTGCAATACAGCGAGGGATAAAATGGTAATTTAAAAAGTAAATTGAATTTTGCAACCCTTCAAATCGCGATTCTTAATCTCTAAAACTTTCCCAAGTTGATTTTAGATCATTCATACCTTTGGTAAGTCAAATCTTTCTCGTCATGGCAAGAATTTTAATGCATCTCTCTCGATGGACCAAGCCTTTACAATCTTGACATATTAAATATATCTTATCGTGTGCCGTTTTGTCATAGGCTCAATTTACTTTGAATAACCATTTTTATTCTCGTTTAATATTATGACATTTCAATTTACAATGAACCTTTCATGAAGTTATTGAAAAGACTTTGGGATTGAAATAATTTTTAATATATGTTTGGTTAAATAGAGAGATAAATAAGATCGTGGGCGTCTCCTTGTCTGTAGACATCAATGCAATATTGTGAATACCTAGCACAACGTCAAATGGTCCATATCACTATAGAGTGGTATTTTGTTAAAGACACTGGGCCTGCATGACAACCTTCCCGGGAAGAAGAATTTCTATTCTTTAGTTCCCGGGAACAAAAAAAGAATAGAAACCTGCATGATAACCTTAAGTTAGTTTTTTGTTCCTGGGAATAAAAAGTTAGCTCGGGAATAGAAATGAGAAGTAAAAAAAAGTTGCTTCTGGTTCCCGGGAACAAGTTTAAGAAATAAGTGAATTTTTTTTTCTTTTATTCTTCTCTTGCGCACGGCCCATTGACCGCCGTTGACCGCCGCTCGCCGTCACCCGCCGTCGGCCGACCACCGCCAGCCAACCGACCGCCGTCGGTCTCGCTGACCGACCGGCGGCCAGGTGGTCGCGAGAGGTGGCGGCCGATGGGCCGTGCGACCGGCGGCGGCGGCGGTCGGTCAGCGGCCGGCGGTCGGCCAGCTGCGACATGCGACGGCGGGCGGAGGTCGACTGGCAGCGGCGGCGGCGGCGTCCAACGGCGATCAGCCAACAAAAATAAAAAAACAAATAAATATAAAAAAGAAACGGTTTTTTACCAAATGCATTTCTATTCTTTTTTTATTTCTAGAATAAAAATTTTGTGTAGTTACCAAACGGGTTTTTTTACACAGAAATTGTCCCCATAATAAAAATAGAAAAGAACCATTTCTGAAAAAAAAATTGTTCCCCGGCCAAGAAGCGTTGCCATGCGCAGCCTAAACTTCTCTAATGCCCTTTCAGTACCATTTCTTTTTATTTTCAAAAAAAATGTTTTGCAGGCAGCTTAAATTGATTTTAATTTTCCTCCATAACATGTGAGGTGATCATACGGGTGCGCAATCCATCAATTTAACACTCAAGAAAGCAAATAGTAAAAAAAAAAAAAAAAAAATGCATGACTTACCTCTTAGCAACATAAGCATCTACATTGTTAGATTAGAATTTACATCAATAGTCCTAAATATGGTTTCTAATTAACACACAATTTCATTTTTTTTGTTTTCACTTATTTAATGAAATCATGCAATATGCAATGCAATATAACTAAATGACCTAAGGCATGCAATTTCTAATTAAATGGACCTAATAACCATCTCTAAATGACGTGTATTTCATGAATCTAATCCTAAATGACATGCACATGACGTTTTTTATTTTTCCTAGAAATACAATCTATCCTAGAGAATGGAACTAATTTATTCTAAGACATTTTTGGCATTTTCATGAGCAAAAGAGGTTATATTGTGTTGGCAGAGTCTTTTTGAAGTAAAGTGAGTGTTTTGTGAAACTCTCTCATAACTTTCTAAACTCCCCTTTCTTCTCCAGCCTGATAGGATCCTCTAAGAAATGCAGCTCGGATAATTAGAAATGTTATCATTCCTAGTTCCATCTAGATGTCTCTAGGCTCTGAACTAAAGGTGTGGGTGGTGGGCCTAGACTTAGAACAAATGAGGATAGAGTCAATTTTGCTGTAGGTATGCCTTCCCACATTGGGCAAACCTCTCTTTGTTCAAGCCCTTCAGGAACAGCCTTTTAGTAGAAAAACCACTCACACCTTTAGTTCAGAGCCTAGAGACACCCAAATGGAACTAAGAATGATAACATTTCTAACTATCCGAGCTGCATTTCTTAGAGGATCCTACCAGACTGGAAAAGAAATGGGAGTTTAGAAAGCCATGAGAGAGTTTCACAAAACACTCATTTTACTTCAAGGGACTCTGCCCAACATAATACATCATCTTCACCTTATATAGCAAAAGAGGTCACAAACCAACAAACAAGCAAAGACTAAATTCCTTCGAACCAACAAAGGCGTCAGGAAAGACGCAAGCACCGAAATTCCCGATAGGGAATTATTTGCATATTATGAACAGTAACTTCCCTAGCCTAGTAGCCTAAAGCTACAGTGACATGAACTTTCAACAGTCTCTTCCATCACGAGCATTGTAGTTATAGTCTGAGTCATCTGAGCTATGGACTGTTGCTAGGACATGTTCATCATATTTTTGTTCAAGTGCTTCAAGATCTTTTGGTGAGAGAATTTGGTTCAGCTAATGTGATGAGGATGCTGTTACTGATGCTAATTCTTGTGCCCAATCTGTAGTGTCATTAGTGTATTCTGTGTTAGCAGGGATGCTTGGCTGAGGCTAATTGGATGGCTATGCATAAAAAGATGTGTCGCTTTGGGATAAAATTAAGGGTCCATGATCATAAGAGTCTTGAGAGAAGGGATCTCCCCATCTGGCGTAGGGGTCTTGAGTGGACTGGTCTTGAGAGGGCTGTGCAATATCACTTGTGTCTGTCAACTAGTGGTCCTATGATGATGAAGCATGTCTGAAGTCTTGGAGTGCTTCCTTAGCTTCTGGTCCTAGGCTATAATGATCCCATTCAATGGGGTACATTATAATTCCATGCATATGGAGGAATGGTTTTGTTTTCCTGGCATAAAATTCGTTGGAGTTCTCGATACTGATGTTCACAACATCCAACTGGTCCTGGATAAGATTTGTGAATTCGAGTTTTTGTGTTGAGTGGTCAGGGTTAATAGGATGTGGTTCCTATAATTTGAGGAGCTTTGATAATGTTGCCATTGTTGGTGACAAAATTCCATGGTCGATGGAAGAACAGGATGGTATGAACTTCAGGATCTGGCTATGTAGTTGTCAGTTCTTTTTACAGGATATATTTCCAGTGAGTGGGGGGATAAAACCAATTAAGGAAATCTAAAAGATTTCTGTCGCTTTCCTTTTCAATTTTATCTCTGTCTAATTGAAATATCCTGGTAAGATTGGCAATGAACCTTCTGGTTAGAATTTCAATGGCTATCAAGTACTTATTGGTTAAGTATCATAATAACCATCGAAGTGGATCAGGAAAATCATCTTTATTCCAAATCAAAGGAAATGAATAATCTGCATTTAATCCAAAAGGATAAAGAATCGAACCTCCATTGGGTTTGAATAGTTCTATGTGACATTGCCACATGAGTTTATCCAGATTTTCAGTGAGACTATCATTCTAGATGTACTCGATGATTTCCTGTGGGAATTTCCAACTTGGCTAATCTTTGATCTTCTGGATTTTATACTTCTCATTCCAATGGGAAGTATAAAAAGCACACATCATGATATACATGTTGATTTCAGCTGGTGCCTTTGGTCTTGACAAAAAATCAGCAAGCACATTCTTTTTTCCAACAATGTGTTTAGTTTCAAAGAAGTATTTTGAAAACCATTCAGCCCATCAAAGAAGTTGAGAATTAGGAACTTGCTTCTGCTTGAACTTGGTCATCTGAGGAAATGATGCTATATCTAGTTCAACCAAGAAATGATGGCCAATAAAATGGAATTCAAACTTTTTTTTTTTGGTAACAAGATGGAATTCAAACTTTTTTATGCCATTTTTGACCGCCAAGATTCTTTTGAGTGGAATGATAATGCATCTCTACTTGAGAAAATTTTCCACTTTTGTAGGCACACAAATATCTCT
The DNA here is from genome assembly GCA_014182555.1 of Eucalyptus erythrocorys. Classification (NCBI taxonomy): domain Eukaryota; kingdom Viridiplantae; phylum Streptophyta; class Magnoliopsida; order Myrtales; family Myrtaceae; genus Eucalyptus; species Eucalyptus erythrocorys. The sequence continues at coordinate 10,241,185 of CM024597.1, read as the reverse complement.
TACCATCAATTTCTTTAAACAAGACAGCTACCTAGTATTTATCACTGGCGTTAGTTTGGAGAATTCTTTTTCCTATTGATGGAATCTGGAGTGGAGAAAGAGTTTGCATGATCTCCTTAAGTTCTGCAACTGCTTCAGTCTGAGATTTTCCCCAAGGTGGGGGATTCTTTTTTAGCATTGTCTATAATGAAATAAGAGCTTTGCAATATTTGGAACAAAATCCCTGAGATAATTGATTATCCCAAAAAATTGCTGAACTTACTTTGCTGTAAAGTTTTCTTCAGGAAATTTCAATAATTCCTTAGCAATATGTGGCCCTAGGTAGTATGTACATTTGTTAAGATGCATACCAAGAAATTCAATTTTTATTTGGGCAATATTCATCTTTCTTTGAGAAAGCATTATTCCATGTTTCTTTACAATTTCTGCGAACTGTACAAGAAGTGGGCAAAGGTAACCGCTCATCGGGTGAAAGCGAGGATATCATCAATGTATATTGCCGCACTTGACAATATTGGTTGGAAAATTCGACACATGGCCTTCTGAAATAAAGATGGTGCTACTTTTAGGCCAAAAGGAAGAACTTTCCATTGAAAGTGCTGGTTCGGGATACAAAACCCTGTTTTGGGTCTGTCATTAGGGTAAATGCCAAATTGTCAAAATCCGGCTTTGAGATTGAATTTGGAATAGATGTGGACCTTGGTTAATCCAGCAAAGAGGGAATCTTTGGATGGTAAAGGAAATTTGTCATCCCAGAGGAAAAGATTAAGAGGCTAGTAATTAATCACCAATCTCATTTTTCCTCTATTTTGCTCGGCACGCTTGTTGACATAGAAAGCTTCACAAGCCCATTGAGAATTAGAAATTTTAATAAGACCTTGTTGTAATAATTCCGAGCATTCCTTTTGAGCCAAAACCAAGTGTTTTGGCTTCATTCCCACGTGACTTGCCTTTGTGGGATTGATGTCTTCATTTTTCTTGAAATGAAGACGAACAAAAAAGTCTAGATTTGTCCATAAAGAATGGGAATATTTTTGGGCAAATTCAGAATGAGATTCTGAACATGATTCGAACAACTTTTGCATGATTGGATCTAACAGATTCATGTGAATGGAAAAGAGTCTCTGTATATTGACAAAGTCAAAGAATTGGTCTTTATATTTAAGACCCTTAGGAATGATGCGAAGTTGAGGAATTTGAGTCATGATATCCCAACCAATGATCAAATCTTTATTGGATAGACTGGAACCAAAAATTTTTGTGGTTATGGAGTACTGAGGGAAAAACTAAATGATTACTGGAGTAGTTCTCACATTTGTTGAAAAAGTATCTCCTAAGGTAGAATTAAAATATCAAACACAAGGAGTCCAATATTCTTCAGGAAGAACTTTTATGTCTAGAATGGAGGAAGCTGCTCCATTATCTATGAGAGCAATAACAGTGATTGGTTTGGCAAATTTTGAAGTGAAAATTTTCACAGGGAAATGGAGACAATGAGTCTGACTCGAAAATATATCAGTGCTTTATTCTGAAGAGTTGGGAGATAGACGGAAAAAATCTTCAAGGTCTGAATCTGAATTAGTGTCGCTAGGAGTTTAGTAACAAGGAACGACACAAGGAGTTTGTTCAAATGGTTCTTCATCCGCTAAAAATAAGGATTCGATATCATCATTTTCAAGAAAAAGACCAATTTCATTCTCTATATGATATATCAAACGATTCTGATCTTTTTTCGCTTGAGGACAATTTTTTTCAAAATGTCCTTTCTGATTACAGATAAAGCATCGATTTGATTTCTTGTGACTTGAGCGATCTTTCCTTTTGCGTAGATAACGTCACTTCTTCTTTCTTCGAAAATGCTTGGATCCATGTCTGGAATTCTTTTTCCAGATCGTCTTGAAGTACTTCTTCTTTCTAGAAGGTGATCTACAAGAACCATCACAATCTCATTTGGAGCATTTGATCTTTAGCTTCTAACAAGAACAGGCTGTGTCAAGACCTCTGTTGTCATGAACATAAGCTTGGATCATTTGACGCTTTACACACAATTCTTCTAAGCACAAGTGGATTTCTTGCTGAATTTCTCCCAGTGGAACATCCTGGATTCTTCTTTGTTTGGCTAGAAAAGTTTTTTCTTAGAGATGGAGGCTAGAAAAACATATTTGAGATTTGCATCTACTCCAACCTAGTAGAAGAGTTTAAGCATTTCTCGATAATGCTTATCAAGATCTTGTCTCCGGAAAGAACGGCATTTTCTTTCAAAAAATTCTCTTCTTTTGAAATCTACAAGGTCAATGGGTCTTCCCACAAAGAAATGATATAGAAGAGTGATGGCATACGTAAAGGTTGGTGAAAGCAAAAAGTGAAGTTGATCTTATTCTAAGACAGATGCCCACCACATTTTAAAACTACTTGTAAACCTTGTGACAAAATTGAAGAGAATATCATACTTGTCTTGGTTGGTTATGGCTTGAGTATTCAACCAAGTATGAAATTCTTCAAGTCTTTCTGGCCATTTGTAATAAAGAATATCATCAATATTGAAGAATTGCTTTGATGAAGTGGGTATATTTTGGGAGGAGTTATTTAGCTAGAGGACTTCTGGTTTAAAAGAATTTGATTCCATTTCATAGTCTGGTGGATCAACCATGAAAATTGGAGAAGTCACAGGCCTAATGAGAGAAGAATCAATGGATGGTATTGAGACCAATGATGAAGACGAAAAAGATACCGAATCTGATTCAGTATCAAAAATATTTGAAAATGCAGGTGATGCTGGAAATAGAATCAGGTCTGTCGGAATGATAGGATCAAACTGTTGAGTAACAGGATTGGGCTATTGTTCTTGATTACTCAAGTCTCTTAAAAAAGATTCTAATGGATTTGACAGCATCATTTGATCTAGTTCTCTTATAACAAGCGAGAATTCTACAGGCCTCTTCTCCTTCTTTTTTTTCCTTCCTTATACGATCCAATTCTTTGAGACGATTTCTCAATTCAACCACGTCTATATTGTTTTGTGTGACAGGGACATCTGCAATAGTAGCAAAGATGGATCTCTGGGATGGCGAAGGAATAATAGAAGTGTGGGAGGCTGGAGCAGAAATAGAAGTCTGGGGTATGGACGCTTGAGGTGTTGGGAAAGAAGGGTATTCTATTCGTGAAGTAATCGAAAAGAAAAAATGTGAAAATTATCTAACTAAATTAAGATTCTATTTAATTTATATTAGGAATTAGGTTAAGCCAAATCCTAATTTAAACTAAGATATTATCTTAACTTAATAATTTCTAACCCTAGATACAGTCTATCTAAAATTATCTAAACTTATAATAAATTAAAAACTATTATCTAGAATTAAACTATATGGAATTTTACCCTAAAATGTAATAACATGCAAAAGATGTCTTAATCCTACATGATATATGCGTGATGATTTTTTATTGGGAAAAAGGCACAAATAGTCCCTATATTTTCACTCAATGTCCAATTTCGTCCCTGAACTTTCGATCGGCTCAATTTGGTCCCTGAACTATTGATAAAATGTCCAATCTAGTCCCTGAACTTTCGAACGGCTCAATTTAGTCCCCGAACTATTGATAAAAGGTCCGATCTAGTCCTTCGTTACTGTTTTTTTTTTTTTTCCCTTTTTTGCCCTTTTTTTTCCCTTTTTTTTTTTTTCCTTTTTTTTTTTTTTCCCTTTTTGCCTTTTTTTTTTTTTTTGGCTTTCCCTCCGCCGGCTCCGGCGGAGGGCCGGCGTCCGGCGAGGGAGCCCCCTCGCCGGGGAGAGCCTCCCTCGCCAGATCGGCGAGGGAGCCCCGGCGAGGGAGAGCCCCTCGCCGATCTGGCGAGGGAGCCCCTCGCCGGCGTCGGGCGAGGGAGAGCCCTCGCCGATTTGGCGAGGGAGCCCCTCGCCCGACGCCGGCAAGGACGGCCCCTCACCGGATCTGCGAGGGGCCGTCCCGCTCGCAATGGCGTCGGGCGAGGGGCTCCCTCGCGAGCCCGATCTGCGAGGAGCCCCTCGCCCGGCCGGCGAGGGCCTCTCCCTCGCCCGACGCGCCGGCGAGGACGGCCCCTCGCAGATCCGGGCGAGGGGCCGTCCCGCCGGCGGCTCGCGAGGGAGAGCCCCTCACCGGCGTCGGGCGAGGGGCTCCCCGGCCCCTCGCCGATTTGCGAGGGGCCGTCCTCGCCGACGTCCGCAAGGGAGAGGCCCTCACCCGACGCGCCGGCGAGGACGGCCCCTCGCAGATCCGGCGAGGGGCCGTCCTCGCCGGCGTCTGCGAGGGAGAGCCCTCGCGGCGTCGAGCGAGGGGCTCCCTCGCAGATCGGGCTCTCCCTCGCCGATCCGGCGAGGGAGGCTCTCCCGCGAGGGGGCTCCCTCGCCGGACGCGGCCCTCCGCCGGAGCGGCGGAGGGAAAGCCCAAAAAAAAAAAAAGGCCAAAAGGGAAAAAAAAAAAAAAAAAAAAAAAAAAAAAAAGGGAAAAAAGGGCAAAAAAGGAAAAAAAAAAGAACGAATGGTAGATCGGACCTTTTATCAATAGTTCGGGGGGACTAAATTGGCTAGTTCGAAAGTTCGGGGACTAGATTGGACATTTTATCAATAGTTCGACCAAATTAAGCCGATCGAAAGTTCATGGACGAAATGGACATGAGTGAAAATATAGGGACTATTTGTGCCTTTTTCCCTTTTTTATTTTGTTTTTTTTTTGTTTTTTTTTTATTAATTTCGAAATTAATAATTGCCAAATAATTAAACATGCAATCCAAGTTAAAAAAACTAGCAACCTAAATTGATTGATTTGATTTTTTATTATTTTATTATTTTTTAATTTTTGATTTTTAGTTTTTATTTTTAAAATTTGAAATAAAATTCATATTCTAAATATACAAACCCTAAAACAAGAAATAAACCTAATTCTACCCTACATTTTTTGGATTTTTTTTTAAATTGCCTTAGACGACACGACAAAGAAATCAAAGCAATATTGACATCCAAATGTGACGAACAGTATCTCGCGCACGAAATCGGATTGGTCAATTTTACAAAAATCACGAATCTAATCACGAGCAGGAGATCGGATTGGCAATTTTTTAAGTGATTATGAGTCGGATTTCAGGTAGAAAAATTAGACTAACAATCACAAATTTCACATGCTATTTCATATTAGGCAATCTTAATTTTACATTATGAGATAATTAAACCACAAAAGAACAAATAAAGTAAAGCAATAATATAACAAAAATAAGAAAGTAAGGTAAAATAATAAATAAAAAAACTACCTAATTTCCTTCTTTTTTTTTTTTTTTTTTTTTTTTTTTGCTACTTTTCACCCACAACTTCGGTGGGTTGCCGCCGGTGAGGGGGGTCAGCAGGACGATCAGGGACGGCGTGGTGAGACCAACGGGCGACGAGCAGAGCGAGGACTCGGCGCGGCGTCTGGGCTCTGGCGAGGGTGGATTGACACGGCGTTGGGCTTCGTGGGCTGCAAGGCTGACGGCGGAGGCAGCGTTGGGGCACTTGGGTCGCAGCGTTTACTGGGGATCTCAGATCTCCCGGTGCTGGGTCACGGCTGCAGCGAGCTTGGATCTGGATCCGGATCTGGCGGGTCAGCGATGGCGAAGACGAGCAGTGCACAGGCTCCTGGACGTCGGTGATGGGGACTCCGGCGCGGTGAGAAGCAGCGAGGGTTCGTGGGTCGCGACAGCTACAGGGGAGCTAGGGCTCTGCAAATTGGCGACGGCGGAGGCGGCGTCAGAGTGGGGCAGATTTGGAGCAGCGGCAAGGGTGAGCAGTGGCGTCGGGCAGCAACTCCGATGCAACGGATGAAGGGCCATCGAGGCTGGGTCGCGATAGCAAGAGGCGAGGGGGGCTTGACGCGAACTCACGGGAGGAAGCTCAAAGCGAAGGTCCGCTGTCGGGGGTGCAGCGGTCGACGGTTGCGGAGGCGCAGCTGGGACGTGGCTGCGGCGGCGGGTGAGGCGGCGACGATGCGAGCACGCAGCGCTGGCGCCGGCGGGGACATCCCCCCCTCGAGGAAGACGAACGGTCGCCGCTAAGGTTTCGGTCCCTTTTTTTATTTGTTTGCTGTCGCACGTTTCACTCTTTTTGACTCTCTCTTTTTTTTCTTTTTTCGAAAACACCGACCTCAACACTTTTTCACTCTAAAATTTTTCCAAAATCCACCCCGTTTGTCCGTACACGAACAACTCTAATTACAGGGGAACAAATTAGACCTATGTCGCATATTTTATTTTCAATTTTGCTCGTGCAGGATACTAGTGAATATATCATCACATCCCATGTGATATTCCCTTAGAATTTTTCGCAAATTCCATCCAAAAAATTTCCTTTATGCTCAAAATACACCCTCTATTATATATCACTTAAATATGTGAAAAATATTTCCCTCAACGGCGGTCTAAAATAAAATAAAACAAAAATGTTTCTAAACTATGTGCCATGTGATTTTTATTTTGGTAGAAATTAACCCTAAAAGTTATGCAAAAATTTAGGTGTCGACACCCCCCTCTAATTTTCCAGATGTAGTTTTTCATGAGTTGTCCCTATTGTTGGTTTTAGGGTCTCGTAGATGTAGGATGTGATTTATGTTTTCAGTTACAAGTAATCAGAATGCCGATACATGGACATTTTGAAATGTTTAATGATGTCTAGTAAGTACTCACGTTAATCTCCCCAATGCAAAGTCTATCTTTCCTTCAGAATGTGAATCCATCTTTCCCTTTGGATCAATTCCAACTGTTTCAGTTGCATCAGGCCATGATCTGTCTAAAGAGATATGTTTCCTTGACTGTGTTACACAGCAATCTCTCTTCATGTCCTCATGTTCTGAGAAGATCGATGATTATGTTACAATAATAGAATTTAGTCTATGGAATTCGGTCCACCGCATTAAGAAGAGGGACACTTTGTGAAGATGGTGAGGTTGAGAGAATGAGTCTGTCAGTTCTTTCTCTCTGAGAGAGAGAGAGAGAGAGAGAGAGAGAGAGAGAGAGAGTGAAGTAGAGGAGCGATTTTGCTCCCCTTCCTTTCTTTTCCTGATTTTTTCTTAGCAATTAATTAATTCTACCCATCTGTTTTGCCAATTTGAGTGAGCTTCTTTTCCCAAGATTGTTCCATTTGTTTTAGCTTTTTCAGTGATGTTTATTTTTTGCTTTTTGGCAGATTGTACATTGGAAAAATCATTTAAAATTTCCAGAGGACGCCAGATTGTCACCTGGAGCAAGGGATTTGATTTGTAGGCTTCTTTGTGATGGTCAAGGATATATTAGGAGTTGAAATCAGAACATTAGATTGAACTTTGGAGCATCCTCTGGTGTCCGTCAAAAGTGTGGTATTTTTGTAGGCCAGGGTTAGAAAAAAAGGGTGGAGGTTGCTCTTTTCTTCTCTCTAAAAGTAAGTCTAGCAATATGTGATCGCTCTGATAATTGCTCCCCCTTTGTTCTCGTGTCGATGTCTTCTTGTGAACTTGCCGTAGCTGTTGGCTTCTCATTCATGTGTCGTGTCATTAAGTATGAAGGAGGAATAAGGCAACAAATACAGCTCATTGGCTTTTGATGCCGTGAGAAAACCTTTTTTTTTTTTTCCTGAGATTATACTGGAAGGCTGTTCACCACACTTCTCATGTCGATATCTTCTTGTGAACTTTCTATATGATTATATTATGGTTGAATATCACAACAAATTTATATATATCATGTTATAGGGAAATACTACATGGTAGATTCTGGTTATGTAGCACTTCCGGGATTTTTAACTCTATTTAGAGGCAAACAGTATCATCTTAACGATTATAGAGAGAATGGGAGACAATCAAGAACAACAAAAGAATAGTTCAAAACCATAAGCATTCTTTACTAGGAAATGTAATTGAGAGGTCATTTAGGACATTAAAGAATCGCTTCACCATTTTGAGACATATGCCTCCATTTATAATTTGGAAGTAAGCACTTGTTGTAATTGTATGTTGTGCTCTCCATAATTACATTCATGATCAAGATAGGATGGACGGAAACTTTTCCCTATATGAAAATCCGGAGTATCCATTCGGACCTAGAGAAGTGGAGGTTGCAAATGATACATCGCATGAGCAGGCACCTGGGATAAACATGATTAGGATAAGTATTGCAAAAAAAATGGCAAGCGATCACAATATGCCTAAGATTTCTTGACTTTGTGTTTCCGACTTTTGTAATATTGTTTTTAAGTATTCACTTATCAGAGTCAATATGATGAAGTTGAATTATGAACTATATTACTTCATTATTGTGATGTCATGTATGAAATGGTCTATGTAAAGATCTATAAGATACTCTTCTTTTTGCTAGCTCTTATTGTACGAATTTTACTTATAAAATTTTCTTTCAAATATGCACATATGACTATGTTCAAAATGTTTTTCTTTACTCACCATGAACAAAATTAAATTGGTGAGTATTTTATGATAATGAGAATTCAATAAGTTTACACTTTATAAAAAAGAAAAAAAAGCACTTGAAAAAAATTTGGAACGGAAATTTTGTACAGTTTGCCAAACATGTTTATGTTCTTTTTTTATTCCAGTAATAGAAATTTTGTATAGTTACCAAATGTGTTTTTCTGTTAAAAGTTTGTTCCCCGGAACAAAAATGATTTTTTTTATTTCCGTTCCCTGGAACAATTTTTGAACAGAAACGTTACCAAATGCGCCCTAACATCCTCACAAATTGCTCGAAGTTTCCCAATCAATTCTTCACCATCAAAGGGCTTCTGTGAACACTCGAGTGGTGCTTAGCATTATTTTGTTTATTTATGGCGCGTTTGGTAACGTTTCTATTCAAAAATTATTCTAAGCGACAGAAATAGAAAAAAATATTTCTATTCCGGAGAACAATTTTTGAACGGAAGAACATGTTTGGTAACTGCACAAAATTTATGTTCCTGGAATAAAAAAAGAATAGAAACGTGTTTGGTAAACTTGTATAATTTTTTTGTTTCTTTAAATTTTTTAATATTTTTATTTTCTTTTTTCTTTTTTCTTCCTTTTGGCTGGTCGTTAGCCTTGGCCATGGCCGACGATCGGCCGACAAGGGCCGGCGATCGGCCGACAAGGGCCGGCGGCCTCACCGCCCAACCTCGCCCAACCACGTGCTCGCCCAGATCTGGCGAGGCTGACCTCTTCTAGCCATCGGCGAGGCTTGGCCTCGCCGGATCTAGGCGAGCTCGAGGTTGCCTAGCCAAGGCAAGACTGAGCCTTGCCGAGGGCCGCGACGCTCCGGCAAGGTCGCCGGCCTTTGACAACCGGTCGTCGGCCATGGCCAAGGTCGGCGACCGGCCAAAGAAAAAAGAAGAAGAAGGAAAAAATAGGAGAAAGAAAATTTGCTTTTTGGAAGTGTTCCAGAAACAAAAAACAAGTTTTTCTCATTTCTGTTTCAAATTTGTTCCCGGGAACAAAAAAAAAAATAGATTTGGAACACAAAGGTAAACAAACACATTTCTGTTCTTTTTTTGTTTCTCGGAACACAAAAAAAAAAAAAAAAAGAAATTGTGTCCATGAACACAAGAAAAGAACACAAATAAACAGGGCCTTTTTCTCTCGTTGTTTTCTTTCTTTTGGCCAATGTAGAAAGGACTTGGGCTTGTGAATAGGACTCTTATGAACCCAAACGATTTCATATTCAATAATTAGAGTTGTGGCTCGCGTGGTTCTGAAGCTCCCTTGGCCTATACTTATGCAGTGCCGATGAAACAAACTTTTCTCCTATGACTTATGTCACTTTAAAAAGTTACTAGTTATGCACGAGTCTAATGATCGACTCCACTATAATTGTTGGTGATGTTTGAAATCGTGTTTTAAGTTTTACATCTGTGATTGAGAGACTTGTGTAACATATGTGAAGGCTCTTTATCCTCATAATATGCTTGAAGTGCTTTCATGAACGCTTCCTTATGACTAGCAAGGAAGGTGGTTTTTTCCCCTTTGGGTTGCATCTATGCAATGTGAATGGTAATTCCCGGAATGACCTTTGTAGCTCGTGCGATTTCGTTGCTTGCTTTTTCCGATTGGCTTAGGGGGAACTGACCTGCACTTTGTCATCCCTTTTCAGCTAAGCAATTTGCTTTCATATACTGTTACGTGAAATAATTTAAGGATGTAATCATTCATTGAATTTGTACCGAATGCCGAGCGACCGGGGAGGCAGTTGCCAATGCCATCCAAGCTCGCGTCCTGACCTCGACCATCAAAGACTCGTTAAGTGCTAGTTTCTACGTTTTATTGGTGCATGGATATCTGTACACGAACATGATCGAAATGCCTTGACTTTGACTATAATAGCTGGCAAAACGTCAATTTTTTTATTTGCCTTTCTATAATTATGTAGTAGTGAAGTGCGAATAAATAGCCAAAATGAGTTGGCTCGGCTGGTAATGTTCAAACTCTCGACACACTAAGCCCCGATTCAAATCCCAGAGTCCCCTTTGGTGGAAGGTTGGGGGACTCAATCAACACAGTGAAAATATTTATAATCGAATTAATAAAAGTACAATAAATTTATGATATTCTCGACAATGTTCTCCTTTATTTTTAATAACCGAATTAATAAAAGTGTACTAGATCTATAACTTTCTCGACAATGTTCCCTTTTTTCTTGACCTCATGCCCTGTGACACCTAATATGAAACATTTATTCTCCATTAAATTTTGAGAAAAAGTCAGTGAAAATCCACAAATTGTGCCCACATATTTATCCTGAACTTTTTTTTTTTTTGTGATATCAAAAACTTGAAATTATACGTAATGTGACACATTTACTCTAAATTGTTTTCTTGTGAAATAAAAAAAAAAAAAGCCCTAAATTGGTATCCATGCCCATGCAAGTTCAAGTTTGGGATTTATTATGTTATAGAAAAAATTTAGGATGAATATGTTAGCTTTGTTCTTTTTTTCTTTTTCTTTTTTTATGCCTTTGGCCCTTTAACATAGGCATATGTGCACTACAAAGTTTTAAAATTTATCACAAAAATAAAATTAAGTTATAAAATATATAATCAAATCCTAAATTTGTCAAATTGATAAAATTGAGTCATTTTATTAACACCATCAATTTATCTATCGAAAATGTTGACATGGTATTTTTAAATTGATTTCTCTCTCCTATGTGGCATTTTTAAATTAATTTTCCTTTTAAAAAAAACTAAAATAATTTTTTTAAAAATTGGAACAAAAGGGAAAAAAAAAAGGTAGGGACACTCCGATAACTATTGTTGCTACTGCCCATTGTAGGGATTGGCGACCTCACCTAAGGGGGGGCGGTCCAGCCCTAGCTTGCACTGGTGAGAAGGGTGCCCAAATCTGGTCGGCATTACCTAGATTTGAGCGAGCCTCACCTAGGCCTAATGAGGCTTGCCAGCTCTTGCTTAGGGCCAACCGGCCACCCTCAGCTAGGGTCAGCGATGGGTGGAGGCAACAGCAACCATCGGTGAGTCCCTACCATTTTTTTTTTCCCTTTTTTCTATTTTTTATAACATTTTAGCTATTTTAGTTTTTAATATTATTTAAATAAAAAATTAATAAAAAAATGCTGTGTAAGAGGGAGGAAACCTTTTAAAAATGCCATGTTAACATTTTCTATTAGAAAAATTGAGGTTGTCAACAAGAGAACACGATTGTACCAATTTGATAAATTTTAAGATTTAATTGTACATTTTGTAAGTTTTAGAACTCAATTATATTTTTGCGATAAATTTTAGGACGTATAGTGCACATAGTCCTTTAATATTTAGTAAGTAAGGGAAAAGAAGAAAAAGAAGAACAATTCATAGGATCCATGGCGAAGGAAGGCGCATGTTCCGGCTCCCTCACTTCGTTTCATAGATGACGCCATCGCAGGTGACCATGCCGGCCCCATCATCCACCACATCCTCTCCTTCCTTCCCACCACGGATGTCTTTTGGACCTACAGCCTGTAGGCCCGGTGGCGTGGAGCCCGGTGGCGTGCCCTCCACGACGCCGTCTTGACCCTCGCTTTTTTAAATGATTTGTGATATAAAAAACTTTGAAGTATATCTAATGCGACACATTTATTTTCTGTTAAGGTTTTATTAAATGATTTGTGACATAAAGACCACAAATTGGTATTCATGTGACACATTTACTTTTCTTTAAGATTTTGTTAGGTGATTTTTCAGCCAAAACAATATCATTATTATTTTTCCTTAGGTAATGTCAACATGGTTTGCTTTTTGGCGTCCTTATATGAAGATTTTTAACACTCCTCATTGACAGAATTCTAACGGAAGGTAATGTTCCTACACAAGTATAAGTTTGGGATTTCTTGTGTCGTAAAAAAAAATTATGATAAATATGTTGGGTTCTTTTAATGGCTTTGGCCCTTTAATATATAATATGAATATGTTAACTAGAAATCCTAAAACTTATAATAAAAGTGCAATTGAATTCTAAAACTTACAAAAAGTAATAAGTTCTTAAACTTGTTAAATTGGTGTAATTGAATCCTTTCGTTTTCATCGTCTATTTAGACTAACATAAAATGTTGAAGTGACTTTTTTTAATGTTTTCTCTCTCCTATGTGGTAATGATGTCGCTAAAACATAGAACAATAAGTTAAAACAACGTCGTTTTGGATTTAATTCTAATGTTTTAGCCATAAGCTTAATTTAATAAAATAAAAAATATTTTTAAAAAATACAAAAAGAGAAAAGGCAAGGCCCTCCGCCCTTATTGCTAACCACCCTGTCGCTAGAAAGTATTGGTAGGGGTCGCCGAGGCCTTAGCCAAGGCAAGCAACCCTCGCCAAGGGCCACCACATATGGGCGAGGGTCACTGGGCTCTCGCTTGCCATCGGTGATGGTCGTCAACTGTTTTGGGCAATGAGGGGGCAACAGCAAGGGCCTTATCGCTCTTGCCTATAGCTTAATTTTTGTGTTTTTTGAAATACTTTTTTATTTTATTATTATGTTGGTTAAACAAATTAGAATTTAAGTCATGATATCGCTCACTTGGGAAAAAGAAAATATTGAAAAAATCGGGTTAATATTTTCCGTTAGTCTAAATCGACGGATATAGTATAATGACTCGATTATACCAATTTAGGACTCTATTGCAACCTTTTTTTCAAAATAATTTAATTATATTTTCGCAATAAATTTTAGGAATCAAGAGGAAGGGAATAACAGAGACCATTTCAGGCTCCATGGCGACGGATGGCGCATGCTCAGGCTCCCTCACTCCGCGTCGTAGACGACGTCGAACCTTGGCCATCGCCGGCGACGATGCCGGCGAAGAAGTCGAGCAGCAGCCGCGGCGAGAGCACGATCGCATCAGCCTCCTGCCCGACGCCGTCATCCACCACATCCTCTCCTTCCTGCCCACCGCCGACGTCTTCCGCACCCGCGGCCTGTCCTCCCGGTGGCGCGCCCTCCACGACGCCGTCCCGACCCTCGCTTTCTCCCTCCCCTGCGGTGGCGCCAGCGCCGGCGGGCGGCGGCAGGGGGGGCGGCGGTGGTGGAGCCGTTCTGCGCCTTCGTCGACGCGGTCCTCCGCCTCCGCTCCTGGACCCACCTCGTAAGATTCCACCTTGACCTCCCCTACTTCACTCCCGAGCTCGAGCCCAAGCTCGAGTCTTGGCTCTGGACCGCCACCGCGTGCCGCGTCAAGGACCTGCGCGTGGAGCTCCCGCGCAGCGAGAATCGCTGCTCCGTGCCGCGCCTCGTCCGCGACTGCACGTCGCTGGTGGAGCTCCGGCTGTGCGGCGGCCGGATGGGGCTCGAGCTGCCGAGCCGCGCCCCCAATTGGGCCTCTCTCAGGGTTCTGTCGCTGGCGCACTTGCGGTTGACGGATGACGAGATGGGGGCGGTCTTCGCGGGCAGCCCCGCTCTGGAGTCCCTCGAGCTGCGGCGCTGCGGCGGCGCGGCCCGGGTCGAGGTTTGGTCTAGGAGGATGAGAGAATTGGTGATTGATGGGTGGAAGCACCGGTCCCCCGGGGACCCCCCGCTGGAGGTTTCGGCTCCTCATTTGCAGACGCTGCGCCTGCGGGGTCGGTTCCCCAGGACGGGCCTGACGGTGGCCGAGGCCAGCTCCGTGGCTGAGGCCGAGTTGAATTTCTCCATGAAGATCGGTGGCGGCGATCAGTTTGATAACTACAAATGGCCGCGCAACTTGGTGAGGGGTATTCTTCAGAAGCTGCGCAATGCTACTGAATTTGTAGTCGGGTGTTGGTTCCTTCAGGTGGGGATTTAGTACTGCTTGTGTTTTGCCTTTTGAATTCATACTCCGTCTAGATGGTCGATTCGACTTCACATTTATATCTGTGGATGTGCCTCGAGTATATGCTTTTAAGAAGTGGAGATGACTGATGAATTGTTAAGTGATTAGCTTTGATGGAAAACTCATGTCTGGACATGCTAAAGCACATGCTTAGGTGGCTCTTGAGCCCTGGTCTGTCATGTTCCTGGATCATTAGAATCTGTTTCCTTAAGAACATGAGTTGGAGAAGTTTCGTACTATGTAATGTTGTTGCCATATTTTCGGGACTTAGCCAACAATGGGATCTTATGCAAATTTACTAGCCTTTTCCTATCGTGTAAATTTACTACCCTTTCTATTCAGTGGTTGATGACTGTCAACTAGGGGCCGATGCTTACACTCTGGCAGAGCAAGCAAGGCGGTTCTTAGTCTGAATCTGTTTATTCTTTTCCTCCCTTCAGAATCATGTATGTTCACAAGCAAATTGTCAAGTTCGCTTGGATCTTTACATGTCTGTTCACAAGCAAATTGTCAATTTGGCTCAGATCTTTACCCAAAACACAAACTGACCCATTTCAGTTCTGTGTTTTCCCTTTCCTGAGCATTGAAAAATCAACTGATAAATGTTCTGAACCAAAAGTGGTTTGGTTTATCAGGCCAAGGGCTTTTTGACACCCCTGTCAATTGCTCCATAGCCCTGAATGGTGACATAAGTTGCAGCAATTTTCTGTGTGACAGTAGGTCCTAGTTTTGTGAAGCAGTGGCAATACATTCACTTTATGGCTTTGTAATTGTTGGCTCTGTTTGTAGTGCGAACCCTGGTTTGTTCTTGAAAATTAGATCCTGTCTGAGGATTATGGTTTCTGTAGATTTTGTATAAACTAAATGAGAAAATTTCTAACGATTCTTCCTCTTTTTTGTTTTTGGGTTGGATGTGCAGGTTCTGTCGCTTTTGGAGAACGGAGATTTGCCTCCTCTGCTTCCCAATTGCAAATCTCTTATTCTAAACACTCGTTGTCAATCATTAGAATGTCATGGTATATTGAACATGATAGAAAGTTCACCACAGGTGGAGAAATTGGTCATCAAGATGATACAACCATTCTGGAAGTTGGTAAATTCCTGTCAAAACTAGCTCTGTTTGAGTAAATACAGTAGTATCTGTACCAGTATGCTTGAAGAATTAACAGAAACCAAGCATCATACGGAGGAGGAACTGATCTGGTCCCCTTCATCGAGTATTTAAATATCTTTACTGATGCCTTTCTTTTCTTCTGATGCTCTTGACTTACCAGAAGCACGTTTTATTTTTTTATGAATGTGGAAATAGGGTTAGTTTGTTTTCATTGTTGAGGAAATTGCCAGAAATCTTTAGATGCAATCTATAATGGAGCTTTGTGATGATGTAGACCAAGTACAAAACTCTACTCTAATAGATTAATAAGTTATGCTAATGGATGTTGAAATATTTTTCGAGGGTTATTAGTGTCAAATTTAGTGGGATAATTATTTTCGTTTATACTAATTAATGTAAATGGGAGTGTGCCTCGATGAATGTTAAGGTATGTGAGAGGATTATGGGGCCTTGTGTTGATACGGCTCAACCATAAAGCTCTGTTCTGCCCATTTTTCTTTTGTGTATTTGGCAGCTTTTGAAGGTATGGAGAGAAGATTTACTCATAAGTTTACCTTTTGAACCCTCTTTCCTTGTTTGGGACAAGCACCCAGCTCCCATGAAACTGACCAAGTTTTGTGTTACCGCCGACCATTTTGTAGTAGGGTCAAAACTCAACCCATTTCTTGAGCAAGGCCTCTTTCTTCGACCAAGGGAGCTGTGCAATTTCTTGAACCTCCTTATTATCTTGACCTGCTGGTTTTCCTTCAATCAATTGTTCTAGCTCAGAACCCCCGTCACCTCCTATATCTTCTTTTTAGAGCCTATGTTTAGCCAAAATTTCTTGGCCTAACCCAGTTGGATTAGTAGGTGGTCTGCTTCTTGGTGGCAGTCATGGCTGGGAATCCTCACATGCTGGGAACACCTTTAAGATGTTGAAGAGAATATCAGAGCATGGATCAAGTAAGGAAATTGCTTTGGAGATAGCTTAAATGCTCCAATGAGACCTACATAACTCCATCCATCAAATTAATAGTTGTTTCAAGAGGTTGATTGTCTCTAGCAGGCAGGTTCATTGTCAGATGTTGCCAGAGACGCATTTCGATTGGCACAAAGTGCAGAGCGTTGCATGTGTAATTGAATCCAAATGCATCTTTGAAACTGATACCAATAGCGAGAGTGATGTTGTTGGGACTTCTTTATTATGTTGTAGACTGATCACATTCCCTTGTTCTCGGTCTCCCCTCTGCAGCTTGAGTTCGATAGGCACTGCAAGGCATTGGCCATCAGTACGCACAGTACGTGCAGATACTCGGGACCCTTAAAGAGGAAGAATAAACTCAAATGCTTGGATCAACACTTGAGGCGGGTCGACATTGTTCAGTTTGATCCTAGGGATCACCACTTGAGCAGCTTTCTTGGCCTGGTGGAGTTTATCCTTGAAGAGGCGCGCGTCTTGGATAAGATGCTCATCAACACTTGTAAGGTCAAGGCTGCTGGATCGAATTCTGTGAAGATTTCCGATCCTCGCAAATTGCTTGAAGTTTCCCAGTCAATTCTACGCCATCGAAGGGCTTCTGAGAATGCTCGAGTGTTACTTTATTTTGACTAGGAAGGAACGAAGGAGGACTTGGGCTTGTGAATAGGACTATTACGAACCACATGTAATCAGGTTTTCAGTAATTAGAGTTGTGCCTTGCGTCGTTCCGACGCTCACCCTTTTTAACATTTGTGATTCAAAGGCTTGTGTAATAACAAACTGCATTAACATAGCAACATATGTGGAGGCTCTTGATCCTCACTAGGATGGTGGGTTTTTTTGTCCTTTCGATGTGCATCCGTGCAATGTGAATGACAATTCTCGGATTTTGTTCAGCTCTGACCTGCAGTTTGTTGTCCCTTTTCAGGTAAGTAATTTGTGTTCAACTCATGCGAAATTCAATGACTGTTGCCGGAAATAATTGAAGGATGTAGTCATTAATTCATTTTACCCCAATTGCCTTGCCGAGCGAGCTAAGGGAAAATTGTCCAAAATGTTCTAAACTTATTACACTTTTGTTAATTCAATTTTCAACTTTTCAATATTGTCAATGGGGTCTTAAATCTTTTTACATTTTGCCAATTGAATCCACCTTGTCAATTTTGTCCGAAATTCGCCGATATAGATGCCGACTGTTCTATATGATATGATTGGTGTTAATACAGATAATTCTTAATAATATTTTAATAATATTTATTGTTATTTCTTTTCTTTTTCTTCTTTGTTCCTTTTATTTTTTCCGTTTTCCTTCATAATTTCTGTTTTAGTGAAGGCAACTAAGGGTGAGCATGGTTCTAAAGAGTTGGAACTTAAGAACGGAATTGAGGGGCATGTTTCAAGTTCTAAGATATGTAAGTTAGGTTCTAGGTTCTAAAAATTGGGAAAATTTTTTTAACGGCAACGGGTAAGTTTCAAGTTTTAGGTTGGTAAAACTTGGAACTTGTAACCTAAAATCTAATACAAGTTTTTGTATTTTTCTTTATTTATATCTCTACGCGATCTTGTGATATTCTATGGCGTTTATGATGAGTGTATAAATTGGAATCACTAGTCCGAGTTTTCATATGATTGAGATTTTTATTTTGTTAATATTTCATATTTTTTGTGTCTAAGTATAAATTATAGTTAGTGAATTATAGTAGTAATTGGTGACCATTAAATATGATAATTCATTGTAATCGTTTATTTAATAACACATGTGGAACTCGGGAAAGTATAGAATTGACTCTGAACCTATAATGGATAGGTTCCAAGTTCTAAGATAAGCAAAGTAGATTCTAAGTTCTAAAAAATGAAAAATCTATTCTAACGTATAGATTTAGGTTTCAAGTGGAATCAGTATGAAACCTACAATTGCTCACCCCTAATCGCAACACCCTCGCCAACCGCGGGTGAGGGTCGCACAGCCCTCACACAACCTTGCCCAAATCTAGAAAATCAAGAACAAAACCGGGAAATTGGAAAGGATAAGGAAAGGGGATTTGGTCGGAATGAGGAACCCGGAAAGGAAAGGCGGTGACGATGAATTCGCCGGAAATTTCCCTAGTCTCGCTCGAGCTCGCTGCCGGTGGGTCGCTTTGCGCTCGCATCGGGTTTCTTAGGGGGGATGGACGTGCGAGGATGAATGAAGGGCAACTCCGGTGAGGAGCCTTCCGAGCACCGGCAACGAACGCCGACTCAACTCATACTGCTTCACCTGAATCTTCGAGCCTTGATTGCTTTAAGTCCCTTCACCTCTTACATTCGAGAAAGGGGCGAGTAGATTTCGTCAATGGGCCGCACGAGGGCCGCTCTTCCTTCACCTATAATTTTCTGATCGCCGATTCCAGCGGTTCTAGCCCATCGATTCTTAAGTTTTCCTATCAACGCCTGTAGCCGGCGAGGCCATGGTGAGGCTGGCCTTGCCTAAATTTGGACAAGGGTTGCGTGACCCTCGCCCATGGCAACGACGCTCTTGCTAGCGGCTGGCGAGGGCTCGGCAAGGGCTCAGCAACCCTTGCTAGCCATTATTTAAAAAAAAAAAAAAAAAAAAAAAAAGTCAAGAAGGAAAATGGGAAAAATAAAAGTGAAAAAGAAAAGAAAAAATTGAAAAATTATTAAAATATCATTAAAAATTATTCATGTTAGCATCAGACATGTAATATCGGACAGTCAACATTCACGTTGGCAAATTCCAGTCAAAATTGGCTGAATGTACTTAATTAACAAAATATGAAAATATTTACGAGTTAATTGATAAAATTGAAGAGTTTATGAATGAATTGATAAAAGTGTAATAAATTTAAGATCTTTTGGACAAATTTTCCAGCTGTCAATGCCATCTAGGCTCGTGTCCTCGCCTTGCTTCCAAAAGTTGTGACCGGCAATGACTTGGCTGGTGTGATCGACCATGAGAGTCATTAAGTTTTATTGGTACGTAGATACATGTAAATGAACATGATCATAATGCTTTGACTTTGACCTAAACTATAGCTAGCGAAAGGTTACATTTTTTTACTAGCCTTTCCCTAATAATGTATTTGTAAAGTACAAGTACGCATATCCTCCAAGTATCTCGAATCCATCTCGGGCGTTCTCCATTAAACGTTACATTCTGAGGTAGGCATCATCCTATTTGAGAAATAATAAGATACTTTCATTTGAATAGACGCATCGTGTTTCCAAACCGCCCAAACCCAAAAGATCATTGAAATATCTGAAGCCGGCACCGTCCGTGGTGAGGCGAGAACCGTGTACGGATATACTAGTCACGAACCTACCAAACTCGCGACCTTTTCCCAATCAAAATAGCTTTCTCTTCGTTCTGGCATTGGGCTGCAACGTTGTCAAGCGTGGTCAAGCATTCCATTTTTTTAAAAACTTAGGAGATCATTATTGTAATCACGTCACTTTGCCCTAGCGTCATCTATAAGAAAAGTGTTTCTGGTTCATATCATGTGCACCTCAGCAACGTTTTTATAAAAATCAGGACGGACATCGCTAATTCAGGTAGCAAAGGTAGGTGCACGCATCTTCCTTACGTCTGACCAAATTCATACCAATTTCCTAGGCATTTCATTAAATAGAACTTCGGTTTATGATAAATAAATGCTTCATTAAATTATGGAATAGGTTTTCTTGATGCATGTCATGTCGATGGCGAAAGTTTTAGTATTATTCGATCGAATATTTCGTTAAACTTTGGGTTTATGTAGGTTCTAAGCTACCTTGTACTTGAATAAATTTTTATCGTTCTTACGTTGGTGTATAAAGGAGATGACCATCCCACCGTGGATGGTTTGCATAGGTGTGTACCTACATATATAAATATATTTTTGCGTATTGCTATGTAAGATAATTAAGAAAAGCTAAACCGACATCATATTACAGGAGATCTTCAAGATAAAAAGTAATGATGAAAAAACATATTAAAATTCCGTTTGTTTCATGGAAAATAAATGATTAAATGATGATTTGAAATAATTAGTTAATAATTTTTTCATTATAGAGAGAAAATTACAATAAAAATATTTTCATTTATTTTCATTTTTGTAAGTGACATAAGCAATTATTTTTAAAAAATTATTTTATTTTAAAATGATTATAACACGAATCATCACCATGGAACTGGTCAAATATGAGAATTATAAAATAAGGTATGATGAATTTTTTGTTATTGAGCCATGTCGTCATCATAAAAGTTCGATTCCTACCATTCTTTACATTGGCCGGCCGACACTAATTTTAGCCAGATGGACTAAAAGGTTTATGACTCAATTGGTCAAAAAATAAGGTTATGATTGAATTGATACAATTGCAATAAGTTTATGACTTTTTAATAATTTTCTTCAATTTGAATTTAAAAAAATGAGGAAAAAGACTTAATTAATATGCTAACACCAACGTTAATTGCACTTTAATTTCGAGTTAGATGTATTATGACACGGAAACCAAACTATTCCCCGGAAAATTATTTCACTTTTGATTCCTCTCATAATCTGATAAAAACAAACGAAATTTTCTTCTAGTATACAATATTGCATTATTGCATATTCATCTTTTTATATTGATTTTACCATATATATATATATATATATATATAACCCAAAAGAAGTTTTAGGTGAATTATATTTAAAACCGTGCATGACCGGAGACATCCGAATAATTATAGAGGTAGGAGATTAGGCTAAAAACCATCTTCTTGACACGCATCGTCAAAACGTGCGGTATTGCTAATTAAAGAGGTGCCTTCTCAAACTAGACAATTTCCTCTTGTACCTAAACAAAATGAATCCCCTTGATTTTATTCACAAAATAGGTATTAAAAAAACTATCGATCTATATAGAAGTAGTAATCACTAATTTCATTCTTTATTTTTACGCCTTTTTTGACCCAGTCCCTGTAATTTTTTTTCCCCTAATCAAGTCTTTGTAATTTTACAAATTTTTCTGATTGAGCCATTTTTTATGCCAAATGTTAGCCGATTCCACCCGACGTAGCCATCTGAGGATGACATATAGCGTGACCTAAGTAAAGTTTTTCAATGTGGACGTCCGCGTGGGCTACCCCAATGACTGAGTTTTACGCGCATCATAATGCGACATTGTCTCTATTGGCTAAATTTTTCCATTGCATAATTCATCTACATCACACTTTAGTGTCGTATGACGGTCACGTTGCCTGAATTTGGTCATATTTGGTGCTAGACTTGATTAGAAAATATGTGAAAGTAGAATGACTTGATTAGACAAATTAAAAATACAAAGACGTGACTAGAAATAACAAGAAATTGGGGGGATGGAATGTAATTTTTTCTTGACCTAATATGCCTTGAGAAGGCAAATGATAATCCCCAAATTAATCTTGGTTGTAAAGATGTGGCCTAATATCCTAAACAACCTCCGATTTTAGCTTTTGTCTCAATTTTACTTTTTATCTCATGAAAAACCTCTAATTTTAGGTCTAGTCCCACCTCTACCACAAACTTTTCTTTCTGTCTCAATTCTTAACTTTAGATTCCGTCCCAATTCTACCACAAACCTTTTTTTGATATATGGAAAAAAAAAAAAAACCCTAACTTTAGGTTTTGTCCCAATTTTACCATCCAATCCCAATCTCATCCTAAAATTCTTATAATCTTATAAAACCACAAACTTTTACATGATTCATAAATCTATCCAAATTAACTCTCTGTTCAAAATTTCTCATTGACAGTTGAGAGAGAAAAATCCCAAGCACGAGCTCTTCAACTACAAGAGATGGAACATTCCTAAGCATGGAAGATTGAAGGGTGCAAAATTACTAAGGGCGATTTTGATGGAGGGTTAATGGAGAGTAGATTTAACACTCAAGTAAAAGTTGGTGATAATTTATGAGGAAAAAATTAGAGTGAATTTGAAACTAGAGCTAAATCTAGCACTTTTTTATGAGAGTTTAGAATAGAATTGATACTGCACCCAAAGTAGAGAATTTTTTAAAACCTAAAGTTGGTGTTTTTTATGGGACAAAAAAAAAGTATAGGGTAGAATTAGGACATAACTTAAAGTTAAAGGTTTTTTATAAAATAAAAGATAAAATTGGGAGAAGAACTAAAGCTGAGATTTTTTAGAGTATTAGGCCTAATGCACGTATGCCGATCCCAAAGTGGGATCATTAGCTGTATTCGTATTTTTATTACTTGTGGAAAATATACATATATATATATATATATATATGTTGGAATAAGACTATCATAATAGATGACCTAACTATTTATTTCTTGTCCTAATCCCTTTGTCATATATACAAAGACAAGTAATATTTTCAGAATAAATCAATTATATATATATATATATATATTTATATATGCACGTCTATTTCATCATTCCATTTCCTATTTGACCAAACTTGTCCAAACTCCCAAGCAAATCTTTTATTTGTATCCATCCCTTCCTTACCGTGCATGGTAATGAATTCCAAATTGGAACGGCACTTGAATTTTCCGCTCTAATTTAAATGTAGATCCATCCGCAAATATCTTAATTTTAATACTTATTTTTCCGTAATTGGTGGCTTCAAAGAACGTTTCTGTCCACAGATTTGAGTCTAGATTTTAGATGGGCGGTGACCCATTTACTAGAAATAGTTATTCTTTTTTTTAGTTGTCCTTTTCTTCATATTTTTCATCCATAAAGATTACCTAATCATGTTTCCAATAGTTCTCTAACTACCTAAATTGTATTCAATGCGACTTTCACATCGTTAAAATATCTTTCATTGCTTTGAGGAAGAAAACCAAGTTGCTTAATTTCAATGTTACACGTTGCTAAGTTATACCTTAGCAACGTGTTTTGATTTTCAGAAATCCACGTGTAAGATACTTTTGGATTAATAATTTACGCAATTTCTATGATTAATAATATATAATTCAGCATCACCGAAAACCTATGGCATCAATTCATAGAAAGAGAAAAGAAAATGCACTGACAGAGAATTTAGAAACCATAATTTACTTCTATTGCTTTTTTTTTTTTTTTTTTTTTTAGAATTTCCGCAGCAAAAGGAAATCACACAAGGGAAGAGAGAGAGAGAGAGAGAGATTTTATCAATACATCACCCCATTTTCCGACCCTGAGAACCGGAAAGAAAAAAGGAAAAAGAGAAAAAAAAAAAGAGGTGGAAAATAAAATTTAAAAAAAAGGGAGAAAATTACACCATGATACAGCATATACATATACATCCCCACTTGGAGCTTGGTTTTTCATTTAAAAGGAAAAAAACGAAGCTCACAAAAGAAAGAGCAACGAAAAAAAGGGGGACTCAGATCAAGAGCAAGACAAAAAAAAATCAAAAAAAGTGGGGAAATATATGTGTATATGATTTTCTATGACTGTCTAAAAAAAAAAGAGAGAGAGAAAAATGACGGCGATTCTCGCTTGGTCGGCATCGCTTCCGAGTTCCACATTTATGACGTCAAAATTTATTTACGTCTCTCGAATTTTGCGGTTTTTTCCCAAAAACGCAAAGTCGTTTTTTCTCGTTCAGCTCGAGAAGCGCCTGCAAGAGCCGAACATCTGGTCGAGCAGGATGACGAGCGCCATCGCCACCGCCATGTCCATCCCCGGCTGCACCACCAGCCGGAACACGTCGCTCCCCACCGCCTCCTTCTGCCGTATCTCCGCCACCACCCGCCGCGTGGCGTCGTACACGGTGCACCGCCGCTGCGCGTAGGATCCCTCGATCTCGTACGCCACGTTCCGGCCGCCGCTCCGCGGGGACCAGGAGGAGGAGGACGGTGAGGACGGCGCCGAGGACGGCGACGAGTTCCCGCTCCCGGAGCCTCCCCCGCCACCGGCCGCGGCCCCGTTGCTCACCTGGGCCAGGCCCTTGTTGTTGAGGATGTGGGCGTTCTTCCTCGCCGTGAAGCGGGGGTTCGCCGCCGCCTCGCCGTCGAAGACCTGCCAGTTGTCGCTGAGGCTCAACCTCTGGAGATAATCAAAAAACAAAAAAATAATGCTCGGTCAGTCCGGATCACTACATCATCCACGACGCAAATCACGACCATGTTTTCTCCGTCCGATCCAACAAAACTCATATCAAAACTCGCGGCTAACCTTGCGGCGGATGGTGAGGAGAGGCTTGCCGGCGGCGTCCATGAGGACGACCTCGCCCTTGTTGCCGGCCAGGTAGTTGTCGACCCGGAAGACAAGGTTGCCCTTGCAGTCGAACACGGTGAAGCCGTTGCAGTTGAGGAGCAACGACTTCTTCCACACCGTCAGGACCTCCTCCTTCCCGTACGGCAGGGAGAAGCTCCTCGCCGGGGCGGCGGCCTGGGCGGCTGCGGCGGCGGCGGCGGCGGCGTTCGGGTGTACCTTTGTCATATCTATAGCTGCAAACGCCCTGGTGCTCGCTCAGCTATCTCTAGAGAGAGAGATAGAGAGAGAGGGAGAGAGAGATGGAGAGAGAGAGAGAGAGATGCTCGAGTTGCTGTTTGTGGATTCGGAGGTGCAAGTTGCAGAAGAAGGCTCACGTCCCCCCTTATTTATACATCTGAAAAGAGAGAGAGAGAGAGAGAGAGAGAGAGAGAGAAGATGTCCGGATGTAAATATGCCTCTTAGCTTTTGGACCAAAATAAAAGGCGCACTCGTTGCCAAAAGTCTTCTCCGTGTGTGAATCATCCGCCGAATTTTTTTTTATCTTTTTGTCTCGTCAAAATCCGTGAAAATCCGCGTCTTTCACTCGAACTAATATCTTAAAGAACTGAAAATTAATATATCTGTAATAAATTTATTCAAAATTATTTTTTTTGATAATCCAAGAAACCCCGAAAGTCGATAGCCGGCGGGAAGAATCTGGGGCTGACGCAAGCTAGAAATCCCGAAAGCCGATAGCCAGCGGGAAGAATCTAGGGTAGACGCAAGCTGACCATCACACTCACGCCAGCGATCGCAGCTGGGATTCGAACTTGGCACCTTTCGTGGGAGGCACAAAGCTCAAGCCAATTGCGCCACCGCAGTGGGTAGTAATTCAAAACTATTTTTTTGACCATTAAAAACCCCAAACTGATATACTTTTGACAAATTTACAACAAACTGGTACACTCGTAACAAGTTTACCTTATGTTAGTTTTCATTAATATTAAGTTAAATAATACGTGATAGTTAACTGGTATACCAATTTTGAGAGTTTACAATCCGTTTGTCACAGTTTACAATTTTTGTGATTTTTTTGTGGTATAAATCTAATTTAGTGAATGATATAAATCTAATTTAGTTTCAGGAGTGGGTTTCGACTCCCACACCCTGCAAGAGGTAGGGCAAAAGTTTAAGAGTAAGTGTAGAGTAGGTATAGAATAGGACTAACAAAAAAAATGATATATTTATTACAAATTTATTAGTTTGGGATTTTTTGTGGTCAAATAAATTAGTTTGTGGTAAATTTGTCATAAATGTACCAGTTTAGGGTTTCTTTTTTTTTTTATTATCAGTTTGGGTAAATTTGTCACATGTGTTTCAATTTGGGGTTTTTCATGATCAAAAAAATAGTCTGGAGTAAATTTGTCACATGTGTATGGATTTGAGATTTTTTTAGAGTATTAATCCCATCTCTCAAATTTACTCATGTATCTAAAGATTTGACTCAAAACTAGGTTTGATACCCTAAAAAACTCATGACTTCTACTCTAAACTTTTAGACAAAACCATTAAGTTTTACTTGAGTCTCAAATCTGCTCTTGTTAACCCTCTATCCAAAATTTTCTTGTTGACAATCAAGAGATCGAAAACTCATAAACGAGAAATGTTCGAGCATCTCAAGCCGAGTGTCTTGAGCGCGGTGTCTCCAAGTGCGAGAGATGAAAGACTCTTGAGCACAAAAGATGAAAGACTCTCTCGAGTATTGAAGATCCTCAATTAAGATGGAAAGAAGGCTCTCTTAAGAGTAAGAACAATTGAAGAAAACAATCCCTGATTGGTCTATTTTTTACCCAAATTTCATATTTACGGTTGGGATGATGTGGAAATTCATCTCCAAAAGGCATATTATTGGTTATGAAATTTGGGAAAAAATTAGAGCAATGCCATAGAAATGCCACATTGAATCACTAAGGACAATTTTGGACGAAGGATTAACGGGGCGGATATAGGACTCAAGTAAACATTGGAGGTTTTTCACGGGACAAAAAAATTTATGGTAAATTTGAGACTGGACTTAAAATTGAAGATTTTTTTGTAAGACAAAAAAAAGTTTAAAGTAGAATTTGGAGTGAACTTAAAGTTAGAGGTTTTCTTAGTATTAGACCTCCAAAATTATTGTTATCAGAACTAGTTAAAAATTTAATATTAGAACCTGCGTTTTTATCAACGCCCTCACTTTATAAGGAACAGTAGCAAAGTACGTATGTTAATAATATTATAGAGATCAGTGGTGATTTTTGGACGTGAAGACATATCTGAGATTAGAGTAAAAGTTGAGGTTTTTTAATGAAAAAGAAGTTTGTGGCAAAACTAGGACCGAACTTAAAGTTGATGGTTTTTTTTTTAGAGAATTAGCCCTTGAGCAAACTATATTATATAATTTACCACCCTACAAAATTACGACCCACAAAGCCAATCACAACTTCGATTCAAACTATGCATGGCAACGGAGCACAGTACCATCGTGTGACGTCGAAGAGACAGAGAGAGAAAGAGATAGGTGGTGGGTGGCGGAGCCCGAAAGGAATAATTTAGAAGCAGCTTATGTCGATGATAAGTTATTTATCTACATAGATACATATATAATATTAAATTCATATAAAAATGGAATAGAACAAAAAAAATCCGATCTATCTTTCCTTCCAAAGGTGGATTGAATAATGACAATGAGAACAAAAAAAATAAGCCTTTATAAATCTTGTGGCTGAGGACTGATTCGCGGTGGGGGTGTCCCCCCAAAGCTCTCAGATACTTCTGTGCTACTTATTAATATTTTTCTTTATTTTCTTAATAGTTTATTCTTCTGCTAATTTAATTATTATAATTTTGAGGATAAAATCAATCTGCTACTGGCCTCTGTGCCACCCTTTCATTGATGCTGGGGCCACTTTCAAGGACGCAGACCCTTTTGACCATTTCTTTGTTTTTTTGCTTTTGTTATTATATTATTGGGTTGATAATATTGATTAGTAGAGCATGAGATGGAAATTTTTTTTAAAAAATAGTTTTTGGTTGGTTAAACAAGGAAGTGAGCCAAAAAGATTTTTTTGGCCCTGCATAATTTTGTTGTCACTCTCATTTGGTGCCATGGCACCTAAAGTTTGAAACCTATCACCCTCTTGGTTTACCACTCACTTTCCTTAACAAGAAGAGATATTATTAACCATCATTGTCCGCCTAGGGTTAATTATTGTTTAACCCTATAGATTAATATATAAACGAAGTTGACTTTGCTGAAGGACAATTAACGAAGGCGGCTCGAGCATCGAGTAACGATTGGGTGAAAATCCGATTCATTGGAAAGTGACACTATTGATTGCACGGGTAAGGATATTTTCGACCTAATCTGTGTTTGTATATTATAACTTTTCGAAGTTACCCTTATTTATGAAACTATTTTTATGGCCTCCAATCCCACTTAGAAAATCATCTAATATTTCCCCTATTGCATGGATGAGGAGTTTTTAACAACTCATACTATGCTCATTGAACAAACTCACCTAGAAATCAATGTGAAGAAATCGGGCATGCACGTGCCGCGTTGGTTGAATTTAACGTTCTTTACTGCCAAAAGAGCTGTGAACTTTAGTTTTGATTTTTCACTACTTTTTTTTTTTTTGGTCGGAGATTTCCCTCTGCTTTGGAATCCCATGAAATGCGACTGAGTTGTACACTAAATCGCGAGATTATCCTTATATCCGTCGTTCAATTATAATAATTCACCTAACATTCCCATTTTTGTTCATGTACATCAGTAATCTTGAAAATTTATGAATTTTCCTGATGTCCAATCAATTCTATGGTGTTGGCATGTTGCATCCTTTGATTTAACGGGAAATCAGAGCGTGTTGATATTTCTTGACAATCAAAAGTGAGAGCCGCCTAAGTTGAACTCTTTCGACACCTTTTTTCAATGCAATTCCAAGTTTCAAAAAGATTAATCTTGGACAGCTCATCTCCCAACATCATATCACTTTACGATAAAGTTAATCATGAAAGACGCAAAATTGGGTGATAATCAATACTCAAAACAAAATCATGTTAAATCGTTCCATAATCAATGTGAACTTAACCCAACGTCACATGGCTTAAATAAGTCATTTTTCGATATAAAAACAAATCACACCCAAAATACCTAGGACTCGCACAAAAGAAAGGGTTAAATTCACAAGCTTGCCCCAACAAAACCAACTAAAATAAACCTTAATCTTAAAATATTTCCAGCGCAATGCACTGCACCATAGATTTTTCTGCCTACAATCATGTGGGCAAAATTTCTCAAACTCCTCGCCGTCCAATCAAAAAAGAACTTCGGCTCCGTGCGCGAGGAAAGCGACCCAACATCTTGTTCTCCTGTCGCATTCCTTCTCCCGCAATTCACTCCCCCCATCCTCTGCACCTACTTTTCACAGCACCTCGCCATTAAAGCCAGCAATCTTGCCTTCCCCTTCTCCCCCAAAATATCAACAAATTGATAAAAAAAAAAAAAAAAATCTAATTCAAAGTTCGTGGCCTATCAAGATTTCGATAAGTCCCACGGACATTCGCGACAAAGATGTCATCATTGCAAGGCGGTGTTGGGGCGGTAATCTATAAAATAAGTAGGTAGGACCGTGTGCCATCGTTGTAGCCAATCAAGAAGCTTTTTGTATTCGATCATACATATAATATGTATGAGATATATTTTTTTAATTAATTTGGGTCAGAATTGGAAAGGAAAGAGATGTTGGGTAGGGGTGTTCTTGAGTAAGTTGAGGTGGGTCATGGCTGGTTAGTGAGCTTGTGAACCTTTGAGGGGTCGGTGGGAGTGGGGGCTGAGAAGAGAAAGGAAACGGAAAAAAGAGTGTGCTCGGTGTGTCGGCGACGCGTCCGGGGAAGTCGTCTCGCGCCCCTCAAATGGGCTCAAGTTGATGATGATGAGAGTGTGCGATTTTGCCTGTCCCTTGCTTCTCGTTTCAAACGAGACATGATTTTCAACAACGTGGTTGAGTCTTGAATCCCAATGGCAGGGTGGTGGGGGTGGTGGTGGGGGTGGCCCGGTGGGCATGCTTGCGCGAAAACGACAGCCACATACTCGAATTTAAATTCCTTTTTAAAATATATTAGGAGAATGATTTGTGATTTGTGGGTTTGTGTTGTGTTGTGTTGTGAGGCTAAAATTCTGATTCCGATTCGCCATCCGACCCCTCCTTTTTTCCGCCCCTTTCACTTTCTTCCTCGGCCATTTTGCAATTGCGGTGTAGAAAGACTTCCTTTCGATTCGATTCGATTCCCCCGTTCACTGCTCCCAACCAGCAACGACAACATGTCTTGTTTGTCTCCACCCTTTTGTGTGTTCAATCTCCCTTTTCTAATCTCACCCTTTTCCTCCTCCTTTCTCCTTTCTCCTCCTCAAATCTCCATCGCCCCCATCAACTTACGCAAGTTACATTCTCCAAAACCAATTTGCCTTCATTTTCCATCCCTTCTCCTGTCCTTTTCTTTCACCTTCGTCGCAGGAGCCTCTTTGGGTTGAGCTTTTGCCAACCCCTAAAAGATCCCCTCACCAAACCTGTGGCCAAACTTAGGGCGAAAGGCTTGTATCATTGCCCCCCTCAATTAGAAAACGAGGTGCCGTTTTGGGTTGGCCATACGTGTTATTCTCGGCTTGCGTCATAAAGGCAGAGGGAACCCGAAAAGCAATTGCAAAGGCGAAAACTTTAGAGCACACCCTATGGTCAATTTGCTCCAACCAGAAAGAATTCAAAGAAAAGCCTCCGAGCAGTTTCTTTTCCAAAGCAAGGGACTTGTAACTAGAAGCACGCAAAAGCACAGGCCCGATCCGGCAATATGCGAAACTTTAAAGGCCACTGGTTCCCATTAATCGAGAGCGAACTAAACAAAACACAAGGCGCACTGTGCTGATGCCTGCATAATTTATGTATATGTGGCTCACAAGAAGCTACTAAAAGTCGTCATTTGTTCGAACACGCACCGCAAATCGGTCGACAGGCAATGAGAGAGAAAAAGAGAACACCAGAGGGAGAATCTGTAAAGGAGAAATTGCAGGTGTGTCATCATTGAATAACAAGTAGGCCGTACATTATTTGCAAATCGGAATGGAATATTAGATGACAGAAGGTACTCCCCAAATTGACATTAGGCCGTAGAACAGTGTACTTATTCCCAAATCCTTTGCAAAGAGATTATAACCCGACGAGGCGGACCCCGCGGAATTCTCGGAAGGCATTTGGTTCCATGTAGCACTCGTCATTCAGGACCTACCGAAGCGTGGATTCAGCGTGACATTCTCATGTTCAATGTGCTTGAAAGTTCAAGCCACCAGATGCCCATAGATACACACTTAGCACGCGGACATGAAAAAGAGATGCTTAAACATCTCAGCACACAATTGCAACGAAGAGTCGAGGGAAGAAGTCAAAACAAGGACCATCGTTTCCTTTTCATAGGGTTCCCTAGAGATGGTCCCCAAAGGATCCATGTTCTTCCTTTCGTAGCAGTCATGATAAGAACAAAACACTTGCAATCAACTTCCTGATCATGACATTAAACTGACAAGTTCAATCCAGGAAGAACCTAGCAAGGGTGAGAGACCCCAATTGGATTAGTGTTAGGTTAAGGGCATGAAAAATATTCTTACCCCACTAGATATCCCGGCCAAATCCGAAAACGGGACCTAACCTGGATCCACGCGATGCCTTCCCTGATCTCTATTTACAAACCAGGCATGGTACGGGGAAATGAAACGGTCTGATTGGAAACAATCAGGACCATCGTTTCCTTTTCATAGGGTTCCCTAGAGATGGTCCCCAAAGGATCCATGTTCTTCCTTCCGTAGCAGTCATGATAAGAACAAAACACTTGCAATCAACCTTCTGATCATGACATTAAACTGACAAGTTCAATCTAGGAATAACCTAGCAAGGGTGAGAGACCCCAATTGGATTAGTGTTAGGTTAAGGGCATGAAACATATTCTTACCCCACTAGATATCCCGGCCAAATCCCTTTACGGGAAAATGGGACCTAACCTGGATCCACGCGATGCCTTCCCTGATCTCTATTTACAAACCAGGCATAGTACAGGGAAATGAAACGGCTTGATTGGAAACAATCAGGACCATCGTTTCATTTTCATAGGGTTCCCTAGAGATGGTCCCCAAAGGATCCATGTTCTTCCTTCCGTAGCAGTCATGATAAGAACAAAACACTTGCAATCACCGCGATAGGTGTCGGAAACAATCGCTAGTCCTTAGACAGTAGGTCGGCACCTTCACACACGTGAGAGAATATACAGCTCGAAACAGCTAATTGTACCTTAGTTGCGTGATTAACTTGAAAGCTAAGAATAGTCTCATTTTAGCAAAACCACCCACGTGTCCTAGCTTCAAGGTTTTCAAGCCTGTACGGATTCTGAAGAGGACAAGAAACTTTCCAGTAACGTAACTATAGTCACACGGGGACACCGATAAAAGTCAAGAATGACAAGGAATCCTCGCTGCCAAAATAGCATTATGAGTACTCGTCGGGGAAAAACTAGCATTATGGATAATTAGAGCACTTGCTAATCCTCCAAGTCGTCCAAATCATCACGTTAAACTACTCATGTGCAACTCTTGTAGGTTTGAATTTCTCAATGATCTCTAATACAACAATGATAAATGTATTGGATTGCCAAAAATTCTCAAGTACAACAAATCTTGACATTTGGTGCGTGTTTAATAACTAGCCAAATAGTGTTTGATTCTATTTTTTGTTCCCAGAAGTAAATTCGGAACATAAAATTCTTTTGGTAAATATTTTGTTCTCGATAATAGATTTGGAGTAAAATCGAGAAGTAAAAAATAAGTTAATTTTTTTTTTATTTCTAAGAACAATTCCATAATCAAACCAATCGAAATTTTTTGTTTTCTTTTCTCTTCTTCTTTCCTTCTTGTTTTTCTTCCTTTTCTCTTCTTCTTCCACTGTCGTCGCCGCCGTCCTTTGCTGCCAGTCGCCGGCAACCAATTGGGCGAGCCTCGACCTTGCCTAGCTGCCGGTGAGGTTTGACTGACAAGGTGTAGCCTCGCGACCCTCCAGTGAGGTCGTCGGCCCTTGTTTGGCCAATCACCGATCATCCCAAGGTCAACAACCAGCTGAGGAAGAAGATAAAGAAAAGAAAAGAAAAAGTAATAAAATTATTTAAAAAATAGAAGAAAATGGTTTGGATTAAAATTTTGAGGATAGTGCCAAACGCAATTCTATTACAAGAATGAAAATTTTAGACAGTTACCAAATACCTTCAAATGCTTAAAATTTGTTCCCCGGAACAAAATATAAAAGAATCATTTTCGATTAGAAATTGTTCCCGGAACAAAATAGTTATTAAACGCACCATTAATTTCCCATGAAAACGGTTGCAGGAATCTTATAATCTTGGGCTAGCATTAACCAGATATTAGGCAATTCCAGCGGCAATACTACGTTAAACGAGTGTTGAAGAAGGTGGTTACCAACTTTACCACTGAAATTCGCCCCAGTGGCCACCCTTCCAACATGGAAGGGATAGGTGGAGGTTTCAAACCCCCACCTTCTCAGGGAGGGATAGGGTGGGAACGCGCAAAGTTTCAGGAGTGGGTTTCGACGAGACGAGGCAAAAGTCTGAAAGTGAGTGTAGAATAGGTATAGAGTAGGACTGACCAAAAAAAAAAAACCTTTACCAAAAAAAAAAACGAAGGCGGCTACCAAATACTTATTCAAATAGTGACAATTTGAATTGCCCGAGGGAGAACACGTGCATTATGAGATCGGAGAGAGAGGCTACGATTTCTAAACATATGGAAGATCAAGAGAAATTAAGTGTAATTACCTATTGTCCTATGGAGGTGACTTATACGAAACCTTTCCTCTAGAATAGAACACCATGTGCAGGAGGGACACCGGTCATGCTGAAAATGTTACAAGGAGAAAAAAACTATCATCCTTCGGATAAGCTCTTGATAACATTGCTTTAAACAATTAGGTCCAGTTATGCCAAAAAGGCAGAACAAGTAGTTTTTGCTTCGTTACCACGGAGCAAACATGCCTAACAAAATTGAGAAACAATATGTTCGCATTGAAAAGTTTGACTTTTGACAGGTGGTAAGATTTGGAATGGTGTCAATGAAAACATGAAGCCACAACAGAGGAACGAAGCAATAATATTTACTTTCCTCGTAAGTGATAACAATTCTCATGGCCAAAAAAAAGCTACAGTAATTTAGTTAAAAAATGTTCCACAAATTTGCCAGGAGAAAGGTTAACTAGACAAGCTCGATATAGGCCATAGGTGCATTGTCCCCTCGCCTTGGCAGAGTTCTAATGATTCTGGTATAGCCACCATTTCTTTCTCCATACCTGTCTGGGACTTCAGCAAATAAAGCATGAACAATCTGCTTTTCATAGATAAAGCCAAGGGCTTGTCTTCTTTTGTGAAGAGATCCGTCCTTTGCCAAAGTAATCATCTTGTCCACATACTTCCTGATGGCACTGGCCCTTGCTCTGGTGGTCTTGATCCGACCATGTTTGAGAAGCTGAGTTGTGAGGCCACGAATTAGTGCACGTCGCTGGTCAGGGGGCCTATTGAGCTTGGGAACCCGCCTGCCATGCCTCATAGCAAAAACTCGAGAGCCGTTGTCAATGAGGGTGAAGTTGTGTTCATAGCTGTCGTTATCTGGAAGAAAGCCACTCACAGATAAAATTGCAAAGACGAACATGATAATTTGAACAAACACAACGCACAATCTGTGGAAATCAGATGATACAGCTACTAATTTAACAAAGAATATCTTCAATTTCGGCAGAAGTTTTGAGATGGAAGATGGACCACAAAATTACAACTCAGATTTAGTGGACCTTAAACTTGAGGATCTATGTAAAGACTGCAAAGCCCACTTTCAGCAAGTTGAGGCTGTTTCAGTCAATCGACTTCAGAAAAGTTTAAAAGGTTCTTCCCCCAGCCATCGAAACAGGTGCCGTCATCATACGTCATCAGGAAATTATTGAACAGAATGTCAATGTCAATGATTGCCTTTTCCTCGCATGAGCAAACTGACATTGGGTACAAGGTTTGATATTCTACCCTACTTAACCTTCATTCTTTACTTCTGGTGCATAAAAAAAACTGAGACAAAGAAGCCATAAATGCAGAGACAGGTATAAGAGCTAGAACCAGCAACAGGTTCTGCGCAAAAGAATGGACCGCAGGAAAAGAGGAAAAAACAACTTTGCAAATTGCGCCCCTATTGTAGGTGTCAGCTCATATCTTTTATCACTAAAACACGGATGAGTAAAAAGCTCTCTCCATTGGAAACATGAAACATAACTTGCACAAAGATGCATAGGCCACAAGGGATTGCGGTAGTCCAGGTCATCAGCCAACTATAAAGGTCAATAAATGAACCAGAGTACCTCTAGTTTCATTTTAACCTAAATATCAGCTTTAAAGACCAGTCAAGAGTTCCTCATCTTTCATCAGAGGTTGCCTTGTTTCATTTCCTGCGTTTTGCAGTTTGACCATGATCACATGAATCACACAGCACCCGAATAAGCACCAAAAGAGGTGTAGAGCCAACCCTTCATGATGGACAGCCATGTCTCTTTCTAATAATCTTAACTCTCATATAGTCCTCATCTCACCATGTGTTTCTAAATTCCGTTCACCTTTGCAGTTTAATAAGCAGGTGTTTCCCTGTTCTTGATTTTTTGACTTGTCTCAGATAGTTTTCCTTTGTGATAAAAACAAATTGGGCACATAAGATAGAGTGTTTGTGAGGAAACTGGAGGAGTATCAGCTTATTATGGTCTGCATAAAGAAGAGCAAAGAAAAAGTATTTAACCAATATACTTCAACAGCTATACACGTTTCATCTAGAAACACCCAACTAGACGAAGTCCAAGATCCAAGCAATGCCTGATCCAACAACTATTATGGGCACATCAGCCTTCACCCAAACACACTGCTTTCAACAGAGGTATATCTTACAATCAATTACGACTAAACAGTTTCTTGCTGATCCAGCCAAAAAAAGGGAGGCAGCACCTACTGCCAAACCAATGTCTTCAAATCATTGGATGGAGAGCTCTAAATTCCTCCTCTACGAAGTAGCAGCACGGCAAACAAGTAACCAGTACATAAAACATAATTGTGAGGTCCCCCAGCATTAGAGTTCTCACTATATTCTCTGCTTATTGTGAAGGGTATAACCACTCATTTGATCCAAGACTTGCACGTAATGTTCCTATACCACAGAACCCGTCATTCGAAAATGACAACCAATCACATTCTCTCGAAACTTGAAGCATGAAACCTCTTACCAAAACAAAGACACACGAACCGCACATAATGCTGCACACATCATGTCCAGCTTCAACAACAGAAGGTCAAATCTACATCTCTATAGTATCCCCAAGTCCTAGACATCATTCCCCACCAACTCTGTCAAACCACCACCCCAGAAACGATGCCAACAGGCCAATTCACCAAACACAGAAGAAACCCACAAGAGCAACGACGCCAAAACACGGGGACACTCCCACTAAACCCAAGGAGGCGAATGAGACGTACCAGACAGTCCGAGGGAGAGAAGGGGATTGAGCGGGGACAGCCCCGCGAACGAGCCCAGCTGCAACTGGGGCCCGCGAGGGAGAGAGAAGGAGGCCCTCTTGGCGACGGAGAAGAACCGGACGGAAGGAGGAGGAGCCTTCGAAGCCGCCGCCGCCGCCGCCGCCTTGGGAGGGGGAGAGAGGGAAGGGAGAGCCGACTTGAGAGACGTCATGCTCCATCGGGTGTCGGTAGAACTGCATCCGCAAGCCATCATCATCGCCATAGCTCGAACGCGCTCCAAGCGCAAGAAGCTCTTATCCTAATCCAGAGGATGACAGTGCAGTACTGGAGTTGATACAAGAAGACCAGAAAACAGAGAGAGAGAGAGAGAGAGAGAGAGAGAGAGGAAAGGAGGGAAGGGAGAGGAATGGGCCATTGCTCCATGGCTACAGATTTTGGGCCTTTCTTGTTCTTGTCCACTT
Source organism: Eucalyptus erythrocorys (assembly GCA_014182555.1). Taxonomy (NCBI): domain Eukaryota; kingdom Viridiplantae; phylum Streptophyta; class Magnoliopsida; order Myrtales; family Myrtaceae; genus Eucalyptus; species Eucalyptus erythrocorys. Next base: position 10,204,572 of record CM024597.1, on the reverse strand, counting down.
TGGGCCTTTTGTCATTGCACATAAATTTCAAGTTCTCTTCTTTTTCCTCTTTTTTTCCTCCTTTTAGCTAATACCACAAAAAAAAAAAAAAAAAAATCTCAAATCAGTTCATCCGTGCCATATTTACATCAAACTAATTTTGATTTCATAAAATCTCTTGCCAGTTTGAACCAAAAATAATTTTCAAATCAGTACATTTATGTCATATTTACCTCATATTGCAATAAATAAGAGATTTGTTGGGGGTAAATATGGCATGGATACATAAGTTTGATATAAATGTGGCATGTAAATATTATTTTAAGATTTTTTTGATATAAAAATTTGTTTTGAGTAGATATAGAATGGGTACACCAATTTGATGTTTTTGATGTCATTATTATTATTATTATTATTATTTTAAGGATTTTAGGTCTAAGAATGAGGTTGCTCCTAATTCAAAAAAGGAAAAAATAAAAGAAAAGTTGTGCATTTTCTCTTAACATGGTGGGGGATATAAAGTTCTACAAATTATCATCTTTTGAAACTCTTAGGAGAGCTTGGGTAGAGGAGACGTTGAAACCTAAGAGAGGGGAATGGCAAATAAAAATTAATTTGGGCCTATTTTGATGACCAATTGAAATGAGTTATGGCTTTTGCTCGGTACATTACATATCATGATACTTATAATTTAGAGGGCTTCTCACATTAAACACCACCGACAAGATACATATCTACCAAATCAAACTCTTTTTGGGTGTGCAATTGAAGCATCATCATACCGTGAGTTGGTGGCGAGTTGAAATTGAGTTGGTCCCCAAAAGTGATGTTATTTTTTATTATTAAATTGTAAATAAGATCTCTACTGTAAACTTAAATCACAGTCTTATATATATTGATCAACATCACAATAGTAAACTTACGCCCACCATTTTATGTCTCATGTTTTCCTCTTAAATTCTCCATTAATTATAATCCTATTATTTCCATATTTTGATTTATAATTAAGGACGTCATATCGCTACTTATAATTATTCATGACTGGCAAGCAAGTCACGCATGATCTATATTTTAGCGAAAATCACGCAACCTAATCTGGTGAAATGTAATGTCAAATTTGATCATGGAATTTTCGCCTAGTATTGGTTAGGCTTTCAAATCCTCTGGCCATAGTCTAACCCGATCGAATGAGAATGAGAATGTGACCAACAAGAAATTCTATCTGGAGAAATAAATTTAAAAAAAAAAAACCAAAGCCATTAAATCTTTAAAATATCCATGTCGACACGTGTCTTCCTCCGATTAATCCTTAAAAGAAGTGACTGAACTCCTTACTTTTCACCATCAAACGCTCACTTTCTTGTCACCCTCTCTCTCTCTCTCTCTCTCTCTCTAAATTCTCTCTCTAAAATCTCTCTCTCCATCGTCCACACACAGGCGAAGAGGGAGAGAGGCATGCGATGAGATCATCTTCGTCTCCTTCGCCAGCCACACCTTCGCGTTCAATGCTCGCCATCTCAGCTCAAAACCCACTTCATGGCAGCCGCCATTCGTACCCGTCGGTGCTTCTCTCTCTTTCTCTCGCTTGGCTTTTGTCTTGAATCTAAGCTGCATTTTCCAGTGTCAAGTCGGAATCTGAGGATGGTGTTGAGTTTTGGGTTTTGGGTGTGAAACCCATCTGTCGAGTGCTGCGAAGTCCGCAAGATTCGAATTCGTTTTGGGTTGATTTTGATGTTCCTGCCTGGAAAGTGTCATTTGACTATCAAGAATTTCAAGATCACATTTTTCTTTTCTCGTTTTGGCGCGGGGCGAGCTGCACGGGTCGCGGGTCCCAGGAGCCATGGTGGGCCGGGACACGCGATCCCCGCCCTGCCCTGCCTTGCCTTGTTGCCATCCCTACTATGAGAGAGAGAGAGAGAGAGAGAGAGAGCAAAAGAGAGAGGGGCGACTTTTGGGATCTGGAGATGTGTAGTGGCCATTGTTTAATAGTGATCATGTTCTAAGTATCTTTTGTGTTGGTTGTCTTCTCCCCCGGTGTGTGTTTGCATTGTTTAATGGGTTTCTCTGCTTTTTTTTTTTTTTTTTTTCAAACTAGAGAAAGTCTTCTTCATCTACTTTGAGAGAGAAAAGAAGAGTATAATAAACATACAGTAAAGGGCCGAGAGAAGAGGGGATAAAAGGGAAGAGGAAGGCAATCACTTGGAGCTCTGCAACTAGGAATTCTTCCTTTCCGCTGCTGGCGTTTGTGCTTTTGCTTCATCTGAACAAGAACGCTCAGACCAGGAACGAGAACAAGAACGGCGGTGGGCGAATAAGATGGGCAATTGTGGTACTAGAGAAGAATCCGCCGTTGTGGCTAATGCGCATGCGCAAGGTCAGCTTTTTCGTTTCTCTCGCATTTCTGTCTCTAGATCTAGTGCTCTTGTTTCGCCTCTCACATTGTGCTCTTGTAGACACCTTTTACCATTTGCTTAATTTTTCCTTTTGGGTAATGATGAGGATGATGATGATCGTTGGAGCTGAAGTTTTTACTTCGACTTTCTGAATTTGACAATGTTTCTTACATTAATCGGCTATGTTTCTTGCATTAATAGACTCCTGGTTGTTTCTGATTTTGATGACCCATTATAAACATATTTGGTAATTCTCATTCGTGGGTCAGATTTTAAATGTTGGGCATTTGGGTTCCTTTCTCCTTGAATAATTAGCAGTAAGCGCTTCATTTATCTTACAATTAGTTTGTCCTTTTGGCAGTCCAACAACTTCAAATATTATCTTCATTGCCCGTTAAAAACCCACCATCAGAGAGAAAGCATAGCCGCTCCACGTCAGATCTGAGTGATTGTTCGACCCCCAGAAACTTTGAGGACTCAAGAAAAAATGCTGTGCTCTACACCCATGTGATTGCGTTCACACTTTACGAACTCGAGACTATTACCAAGAGTTTCCGCTCCGATTACATCCTGGGGGAGGGTGGATTTGGGACTGTGTACAAAGGTTATATTGATGAGAATGTGAGGGTTGGCCTTAAATCTCTTCCGGTTGCTGTTAAGGTTCTCAACAAGGAAGGTCTTCAGGGCCACCGGGAATGGCTTGTATTGTCTTTGTCCCTCACTTCCTCCTCACCTCTTCTTCTGTTTAAATCTTTGATTAGCAGTATTTTTGAGTTGTGCCAGCTTGTTTGACTGTTGATGTATGTTTGGCAGACCGAGGTCAACTTTCTTGGACAGCTTAGACATCCAAATCTGGTGAAATTGATTGGTTATTGCTGCGAGGAAGATCACAGGCTACTTGTGTATGAGTTTATGTTCCGAGGGAGCCTTGAGAACCACCTATTCCGAAGTGCGTACATGTTTCTTTGTCTCCCGTGTATTTAAGCATCGCATGTATAGTTTGTGTTCAAATTATGTCTTAGTGGCTAGTTTAAATGCTATTCGGCGTGTTTGTTGAAAATGAGCCTCTTTCAAGTGATCATGACCTTTTTTACTTACAATTATCATTTTCTGTCATATCTATGACAAGGGGAATTACAATAGGTCTAAGTGCTTGTTCAGGCCTGTAAAATTGAGATAAAATTTGATATCTTACCTGCACGTTCATCTCATTCATCTTGTGAGTTGAATGGAATTTGCTGGTTGAATGCAGTACCCTCACTCAGTTATGGTATTGAATGCATCTTTAAATGCGACAGCTTAAGCCAAAACTGTCAAACTTCTTTGTTCAAATTCCCTTCTCACTAACAGACATAAATTGAAGAAAATTCCTGATATCCCATTTGCGTCTGTCGACAACTTCATTGCCTCTTATTCCATATTGGGATAGCAAAAGCTTGCACCTGGCAGTTTATTATTAATTAATATGATCTTCGTAAAAAGTACCCTTATTTATGTCATTGTAACATGTTGCTTTATCTTTAGGATGGTGTTTTCTCATTAGTCCCGTCATTTATTAAAAAAATTATATATGTGGTCAAATCACTGTAGCACATGTTCAGTTTCGATGGCTGCGTTTGGACTTTATTTATCTTAAGTTGGTGAGCATATGGACAGAGATGTCGAATCTCTTTTTATGGGATTTATTACTCTGGAGTTGCTTTAGTTTCACTTAGGTTAGCATACATGTAGCTCAGTATGTTGTCCATGCTCTCATCCTATATGCCATTTATTGGATACTTTTTTTGCACCAACATAAGTCCCCATTTTCTCCTCAGTCTCAGCTTTCAGGGTTTTACTTTGCTGATCAATGTCTAACAATGGATTTTGTTTAACTAATTATATAGGCTAGTGTTTCCATTTTTATCTCGTCTACGTGCATGAGCTTCCACCATCATGTCACTTGTGATGCAGTCAACTCATTGTCTAAAACAGTTAGTATTGCTGCTGAATTGTAATTTGTCCACTGAAAGTTCTTGCCACTCATGCAATTGATTATGTATGGATCAACAAAGTAGCGACTCAACATTTTGCATCATCCAATCAGGAAAATCTTGATTCAAAATCTTCAAATGAGGTTGCTCTATTTTGAAGATTGATTCATTTAATCTAAAGTTAATGCGGTACCTAAGATGACATGTCATTATATCTACGTGCCAACTGCCTCATGACATGACATAGTAGCTTTTTGTTAGCTTTTCCAGTGAATGGTTGACAAAGTCACTAATTTAACTTTCAAAGCTACAAGATCCAATTGAAAAATTCGAAAGTAGAATTTTTTTATTGAAAGAAGTCTAGACAATAAAAGTTTGGTAACTTTACTATCGTCTACTGCTTTCATTTCTTTGAGAAAATCCACCTAATTAAAACCTTTATACTAATTATGAGCTCATTTGGTGCATTCACAAAAATATATGCACGTTCTTTGAACTCAATACAATATGGTCTTTTCATGAGGTATTTAGAAGCAACTGTTCCTTTATCATGGGCTACAAGGATGATGATTGCTCTTGGGGCTGCCAAAGGACTTGCTTTCCTTCACAATGCTGAAAGACCAGTCATATATCGGGACTTCAAAACCTCAAATATACTTTTGGACTCTGTGAGTTTGCCGCTTACCCTCAACCATCCTCAGGATCCCTTTATTAAAGAATGAGAGCTTTATTTACCTACTTTCCTATGATTGACAGGATTATACAGCAAAGCTTTCAGACTTCGGACTTGCAAAAGCTGGGCCTCAGGGTGATGAGACTCATGTATCAACCCGTGTTATGGGAACGTATGGTTATGCTGCCCCTGAGTATGTAATGACTGGTAGGTGATGAGATGTTTCGGTGTTTCTTCACTTTACTGTTGAATCATAAACTGCACTTATTTTGGGTATATCCCAGCAGGTTATGAACTAGGAGCAAACTATTTTAAACATTCTTTACGAGTGGGAAATGACGTACACTATATATATTGGCGTGACATGGGCGACAGTAGTGCTATTATATTTTGTCCATTTGCTGGTTAAAATGCAGGAGACTCTTAATTTTCCGCGACAATTATGGTCTTTGTATCCTCATTGTATTTCTAATGGCTAAAGTCTATAGTGGCAGTGCATTTGTTCCTATGGTAATATGGTGATAAAATACCTATGAGAAAACAATAAGATGGTAAATGTCTTATGATATTAAGGATGGATGAGCAAGATAATGCATTGACTTTGATGAAGACAAATCATGTGAAATGCTGGTGTTCTTGAAGTAAACGAACTATGTTAACCCATCTTTCTTTTCAAAACACACAGCACTAGATTTACTCTTTTACTTACTATTTTCATCAGAGGAAAATGAATTGTGGGAAGATTATGTTGAAGTGATAACTAAGCGATGTCATACACAAGTCATATTTCCCCAATAAAGTAACAAATGCTAGTAGATATTGAAATTTGTTGGTCAGATGCGGAAAGAAGTTTTCACTTCTTTATGGCATAGTTTTCATAATCTAGAATCTGTGCTGAGGAATATTTAATGTTTATTGCTACCAATTTCTCAATTTATTAGCCACTGCAAGTTTCTGGAAGAGGACTGCAATTGTACAGTCTTGGCAGTCCGAGTTAGGTACAACCTATGACCTGTTGTGATTTCATGATGTGTCAAGAATTGATACTCCTAACCTTTACATTAAAAGACCAAACTTCTGACGATTGTGTTGTTGAAGAGTGCAGCTCAAAAAGTTCTTCATGCTTATGAATGTATTATTTACCTGATGAGCAGGTCACTTAACAGCGCGGAGCGACGTGTACAGCTTTGGAGTTGTTCTATTGGAACTTTTGACCGGGAGGAAGTCCTTTGACAAGACCAGACCAAGCAAGGAGCAGAACTTGGTTGACTGGGCCCGGCCCAAACTGAACGACAAAAGAAAATTGTTGCAAATAATTGATCCAAGATTGGAGAATCAGTATTCAGCAAGAGCGGCTCAAAAGGCATGCAGTTTAGCCTACTATTGTCTGAGCCAGAACCCCAAAGCAAGACCCCTAATGAGTGATGTCGTTGAAACCTTGGAACCTCTACAAGGTAGTAATGATGGTGTAAATGAAATGCCATCGACACTAGGAGTTGGCGGTTCCTTTCCAATGGGTGGAGTTTCTGAATATCGGACCCGTCGCCGGTTCGTAAGCAATGTGGGTCCCGGTGCTAACTGCCGGTCTCCGAACCCTAACTGTTCACCGGGTGGCCCTGCAGCATGTCGAGTGAGATGAGTAACTGCTACTAAATTGTGTATACTCCTTTAGTTGTGCCTCTTCCTCCCCAAGCCTCTTTTAGAATGATGAAAAGTCGCTTAACTATAATGGTGGGTGCATTTGCTTCTTCATGCAAGAAGTCAAAAGCTGTCGTGGTGTTCCATAGTTCCAGTCAAGTCCACCCTGGTCTGTGGATTTCGTGGTTGTATTAATCTCAAGGTCTTGTTTTGCTGATACAGTGGTAAATTTCTCATGTGAAAAGGTCTAATCTTTCCGTTTCGGTTTCAGATGGGGTAGTTCTTTATCTCACCTTTAGAGTTTCTTTCCTCCTCTCTTGTTTTTTAACCTTTGGGGAGGTCAGGGCAGGGTTCCCTGAAAGAGGCTAAAGTTTTATGACTGATGATGCAGTTCCAGTTTGGGAATTGTGAAAATGTGTGTAATGGCTGTGAGTTTTGACAGTTTCAGGGAACTCTAATAGTTATTCTCCTATTAACTGTTACAGCTCATGTGCTGTGTGTATTTTCCTTTGCTTGTTTGGCTGCGAAAGTTGGCATGTTTTTTGGAACAGTTGCTCATTCTTGCTGTCTGGTTAACATGCAATATGTAGTAGTGCAAGACAGAAGTGCCGATCCGAAAGTAGAGGCCTGCGCTCTCAAAATTGCCACTAGCCTGTGCGAAGGCAATGAGCTGCGTGATGCGGATTTCTTAGCGAAAGTGGATGATGCATTATTGGAAGCGACAGATCAGTTTCTTGAGACCCCTTTAAAAAGAGAAGTATTCTGGGTGTTCATTAAAGCAAAATGAGGATCTCCTCATAAGAGAGGTAATCTCTTGAGAATGAATCTTTTCTAGCCTCAACCATTTGCACATTGGTTTTGCTTTCTATACCCCTTTTGCTAAATTGCTCCCTCTTTCAGTGCCCAAAAATAATAATAATAATAATAATAAAATAATAATAATAATAATAATAATAATAATAAATTTCTCATCAGTTTTTTTTTTTTGGAAAAAATGAGAAACTCCTATGGACATTGGGAGCCATCTATAATACACCATCAATCATTTTTTTTTTTTCGTGTGATTATTCCTTATAATTTAATTGAATTAAATATAAGAGTGATTTTGATCTAAAACTCCATTTTTCTACATTAACTTTTCTTGAATCGATCTCGTGACTTTGAAAAAAGACACAGGGATTTTGTTTTTTGGGGAATAGGAAGCTCAACTTAGATAGGTAAGTTTGGAATCTATATAGTTATTATGATCAAATGCTACATGTATAGATAATAATTTGTCCTCTCCGCCCTCCTAACGATTCTTGGTCCCCCAACAAGCCTACAAGACATAGGCCAATTCCAAGTCCATAAATAATGTTATTAGGTGGTTGAACCTACTAGCCTAAAAATAACAAGACGTGTTCAATAAAATGTTTCCAAGTTGATAATTAGGTCACTATATAAGAGGACTAGCAAACGTGCACGCGCGCTCGTGCGTGCAAGAGATAGGCATTTGAAAGATAAAAGCACGAAATTATCTTATTATGAAATATTTGAATCGTCGCACCTTGTGTGTGCGAGAGATAGGCATTTGAAAGATAAAAGCATGAAATTATCTTATTATGAAATATTTGAATCGTAGAGTAATGGAGTAGGATGATCGGTAGAACTACACAATTCAAGGAAATTGCACGTGTGAAAAGATGAAAATATATTGTCGTTGTAAGATGGAAAAGACGAAAATTTCAATATGGAAAAGATAAAAGATAGAATTATGAACTCACACGTTTGTCCTTGAATATGATATATGCAATGGGGAAAAAAAGATTGAAATCCCTTATATATATGTGTGGATGGTCGTTTGTTAATTTGCGGCCGTGGTTTTAGGCCGTCCAAGGAATTTAAGACCATCCAAATAATTTAGATTAGTGCCCGTAAATTAGTACGGTGTCATTAAAAAATATATAAGCAACTTTTTTAACTGCCCAGCCAACCACCATGTCTTTAAAAAAGGAAACGCAACCTATTTTGTACAATTTTTTTTTCCTTTTTCTTTTTTGCTACAGTCTCTCCCAGTTGACTTGACTTTTAGCCACCACACATGGGCGACTAGCTAAAGATTTCAAAGGGTTCATCGCTAAAGATTAGCCAAATACAAATTTTAAAAAATAATAATAAAGAGGTCATTTTTTTTATTTAAATTTTTCGATAACTCACGCCGCCTCCCACTTTCTGCATTCCTATGCCAGTCACCATCCTCCTCCCCCTCCACTATCCTCCAATGGATAAAAATATGATTAGACAACATTATCAAGGCTGAGGGTGAAACATGGAGGAGGAGGATAGTTTGTGGATGGGGACTGGCATTGCTCGGTGACCACATCGTTCTCTGCTGCTCTTTTTATCTTATCAATGCTGTGTAATTGTATTCTATTGCATTGCATTGTGCTGACATGGTGTTTTTCTTGTGGGTATGCATCGAACATGTGTAAGAGTTTATACTTAGGAAAAGCCCTCTCATGTTCCTGACTAGGTTTGTGCGGTCCACATGGTCTTATCTGGTTTTTCATTCTTTGGGTTTCTTCCTCTGTCCGTTGTGCAATGAATCGGAACATTAACATCATGGAACGTCGACACAACCGAGGTCGAAACCTCGAACCCTGTTCTTGTGGAGTGGTGAGGTTGCATCACCTGATCCCACTATGGATTTCGTTCTCTCTCGCGCTCGGTGCCCAACTTTGGTCGATTAAATTAAGGGGAGTGGAGTGTGCTAAACGGGATGGATTAGGACGTCTTTCTTTCGGGTGATTTGAATGGGATTACGTCTTTAGAGAGACATCGTGTGTGGTACGACCTAAAATATCAATCGTCGTGATGGAGCACTACTTTAGTCAACCCACGACGAGATAAATGTGAAGGTCTCGATCTAATCGCATGATGAAACCATCCAATTATCTGCGCTGAATTAGTTTCATATTTGGTTCTGTTTGTAAAGAATTGATTATATAAGCTCTAAAAAGGGTGCATAGTCTTGAATAATGCAACATCTGACCTTTTCAATCTTTATATTGTACTTATAATCCAGTTTAGCAATTTCCCATCAATGCTCCATGCAAAACTGACGTGTAAAGATAGAGGTGCTAATAGAAGATAAAAACCAAATCACCAAATCGTTTCATTTATATTGCCCAGTCACTAGGTGCAATAATTAAGGATCTTGTTATAGCTAATTAGGTACCATTAATTGCATGAGTGGAACTTATGATAGCTTGGAGTCATGATCAATCACTTTGTATATGGAGTAATAAATGGCCTGTAGGCTTTTATTAGCAAATCACCTAAATAAGTGGCTAACACTCCAATTGTCTTTCCCCTTTCATAGGTTTCTCTTTAACTAGAAGAAAGAGGACGTCCATTACCAATGTAAAAAGGTTATTAAATGACTTTGAGATCTTGCAATGCATGTTCGTTCAAGTTTTAAATATATTGTACAATGGTCAATTCAGTCGTAAGTCCTTCAATTATACTGATTTAGTTTTACATCTTTTCACAATTTGTCAATTCGGCCATAAATTTTTCAATTATGTCAATTTAGCCCTAAATCTTTTAAAATTTTGTCAATTTAGTCATAAATCTATTATACAGATAATTGATCAAAAATATTATATTGACAAACCTTCAAAAGGTTTAGAACTAAATTATAAAATTTCAAAAGGTTTAAGACTAAATTAGTAAATTTTCAAAAAGTTGAGGACTAAACTAATATAATTGAAAGATTTAGAACTGGATTGATATCGCATAATAGATTTATAACTTTTTGAATAAGGATCCCTATATATATCTACAAAGTAATATTGCAAGTGGAAATTGTATATATTTTGGCCGTCAGCACTTAAAACAAATAACAAACTAAAATTATAGAAATTTAACAAGTTATATGAAACCACTAATGAAGGAAAATGGATAAGAACTTCGTAGGTTTTGGGCTGCATGGATGGATTTTTCTCACCTAACCCTTTTCCTCTCTGCTCTTCCATTTTCCTACGGACAAGAAGCCCTAATGGATGTCGGCTAGCATTGATTAGACCCCATTTTCCTTATTGTAATCCTTTCCTCTTCACGCGAAAATGACCTTTCTTTTGCCATGCTCCCATTTAGAGAATGTGACTGATCATTATTTAATTCATGTCCTTGTTTCAGTGCTTTTCTGACTCAAAACATAGGGCCCTCAACCAAGCTGTTTACCGAACAAAAAAAAAAAAACAAGCTGTTTAATTAGTTTAATCCCACTGACCCAAAAGAAAAAAAAAAAAATTAGTTTAATCCCAGACGACCCTTCATGTCTCAACTCAAGTTGCCGATATATTATCCATCAAAACATTCCATTTGACCTTGCCATCCCTTTTCGTACATGCTATTCAAATCTTTATGGCCAATGCACACTGAATTGCTGCCATCAGGAGGAGATTCCATGCCAGTTTCCGAACCACGACGGTAGCAAGAGTACAAAAGCCAAGTCATGGTTCTAATCATAACGTGCTTAAATTGTTCGCAAAATTCTTAAACATCAGCTAGATCGTGCTTCTGGAAGATCTACTTCTTGCCTGAGTTATTAGACGAAGAGAATTCAATTCAACCACGATAACAAAGTTCGTCATTTGTATTTGAATGAGACGACGAATTTCCAACTAATAGAGATTAGTTTATTGTGGGAACTCCTTGCTATTCATACTTACCAATTGCACAAGTAAAGATTTTCTTCCTCCATCTAATCCAAGTTAATAATTTTAGAAAATTTGACGATGGATTGAGAATAGCAACTTTGGTGGCGATGTAATGAAAGAAACATAGGGGAGAATATGAAATGGAAAGAAACACTTAAATCTAAGATGCCATTGCACACATCTTTATAGGTACCAAACCCTGCCTTGCAAAGAGAAGACATGGAACCAACAAAAGGCGAAATCATCATCTCCATCGGTGGCCCGTTGCAAATTCATTGATGGCACGGTGAAAGTGATGTCTGTAAAAGGATGCGAAAGAGACAAAGATTAGAGGGAGAAAAGCAACAGCTCATTGATAACGCCATAAATTAGAGCTATGTAGAACCCCACGTAATGGACCACTACTGGCCACTAAGAGAAAACATCAGGGACAAAAGGCTCTCTCTCTCTCTCTCCATGCAGTTCCTTGTATCAACCAAGTTCATTTCAACTTATAAAAGGAGCTTTGAATTCAGTTCTAGTTTCAGACGAGTCTTTTGCTCCATCAACTGTCTGTTGGATCTTCAATCTCCTTCATTCTTCCTTGTAAGGTGTCGTGTCTCTCGATGTCTAGAATCCATCCAGCCGAGAATAAATGCGAGGGCGAAGCGAGGAACGGCAGCTCCCGGCGTCCGGATCAATGCCCGACCAAGTTCACGGTATGGAAGAGATCGAGCATGAGTTTCCAAGGGACTGACGGGTTCACCGTCTTCGACGAGCACGGGAGACTTGTTTTCCGCGTGGACAATTACTCGAGGAAAGGGTGTTGCTCCGCCGGGGGCGGGCTCGTCCTCATGGACGGAGCCGGAAATGCTTTGATGAGTCTGAGACCCCAGGTAAAACCGCCATCCTTGTAACTTGAACGAGGAAATCGGAACCCGGCTTTATTTCTTGATTCGGAATCTCATAAAGACACTTACTTTGCTGTTGTATATGTTTAAGATGCTAATTTAATCTAGCATATGCAGTTTTCATAGTTGTTTTAACTCATTCTAGACATATCGATGATAGAATATCACCAATCCAATCGTGTATTTTTGTTTTTTACGTGCAAGAACTTGATTAGTCCCAATATTGTAGGAGTGCGCAATCCAATGTAAGAGAAGCGCCATAGGATATACTTTCTCCTGCGCAGTTCGACCGAAGTCCCTGCAGACGTTAATATTAACTTTTTATGGCTCTTAAGTCTTATTCTAATTCTGTTCCCCCTTTCATCCACAGATTCTGAGCATGCAAAGCCAGTGGAATGCATACAGAGGAGAAGATGAGTGCAAAGAGGGCCGAAACTTCAAGCTCTTTTCCATGAGAAGGGTGTCTTCCTTCCTCCATCGAAGAAGAAAGGACGTAGCGGAAGTCTTCGTGGGGTGTTCCAAGAAACCGGCATTCACAGTCGAAGGGTCATTCAGAAGCCGAAACTGCGTAATCAGGCGCTCCGGAAGCGAAGAATCCGTGGCCAAGATCACTCGGAAGAGGGCGAGCCCTACGGTTTTGCTCGGGACCGACGTGTTCAACTTGGTGGTGCAAGATGGCGGCAACAGTGACCTCGTCATGGCCTTCGTAGTCATAATGGATCGCATCTGCTGCAAGTCCCTCGCCGTTCCGGTCTTGTGTTCATAATTAGAATCGAAAGCCTAGTTAGAGTTTGATGAGGCACATATGTAGAACCAAATAATAGATGATGCAGATATTGTACAGTTAAAACCTGCTCAAAGTCTCGACATTCCTCTTTCCCTTTGAGAAAGAGGAACTACTGAGCGTGCTTTGCGGGATTAGATACAGAATTGGTTTTATGAGTCTTGATATGTGAATATGGGTTGACATGGATACAAACTCTGTACAAATGCGTTTTATGATTATACATAACATAGCATGTTGACAAGGTTGAGCGGACGAAGGTTTATGCGGGGATGCATCGTTTGTTATTGCCGTATCTTCACGCCCTAATGAGATGTATTTGTTGCGATTCGTAAGTGGAGTTGTGCATTTTTTTTCTTCACAGATGCCAGTAACCTGGCTTACTTCAAAGTATGAATTCACGAAACTACAAGTCGACATCTTCAACTTTGTGATCCATAAATCTGCGCCAGTTTGAATTACTTCGAGTTGTTCCCAATAATGGAAAACGTTTTCACCCGTGTCCTGTCCATGAGTCTTCCCTGTCTCAACTCGTTTCCCTAATTAGGTGCTGCTCTTCAATTTGAGTGAAGACTATTTCTTGGCACCAAGAATTGACCTAGAGACGGAGGGTTTGGAGAAGGTACACAAAAACCATATACAAAATCTAAGAAAACCAATGTAACCAGGCAAAAGAAGTGACCGAAGGTAATGTCTCCTATCTATACGCTGTCCTTAGAAATTTCACTTTCTAGTGCATATTTTAATATGGCAATGGTGATTTTATAGGTTTATCATAAGCAAAAACAACATTTATGGTCTCTAATATATGACTTTTAGCGTTAGTTGCCACGCGAGAGCACAAATGATTAAAGTCTCTATTGATTGGTTCGTAAAAATGCACTTTTAAGTTATGTTGAGGGGTCCATAATTTTACAGACACTGGCTTTTGAAAAATGAGACTCTACACTAAATTTGTAAGCTTCGGTGACATAACTCCTCTTTTACACTTGCTGATAATGGATTTGAATCATCATTCTTGCCCTTGACCGGAACTTCGAAAGCGACCACTTTTACACTGTTCAAGTCGATTACCTATCGCTATGCACAGCCAAAATGATGGGCTTCCGGGCTGAGCATAATTACGTTCGGATTCAACTCAATCGCATGCAATGCACAAAATCAAGGACTAAAAGACCGACTACTGTGATGCGGACTGAATGTCATTATCTCGCCTAAATTTCACTCTCCGCAAAGCATAGAGCTTATCCGCCCATCAAGCCAGATGAATCCTCTCTGAATTATATAAAGAGGGCTCTCATATGCAAAAGGGGCATGTTAATGGTCAGAGAAACTACCCTGATGTTAAAAATGATTAGTATGTTACGTGTTCCAAGTACAGGTAACATATTTATCCCCCGGAACTATGGGATCTGATGAGCCTCATGTGAAACTGTAGTGGCCACCTAATTGAATGGTCCAAAAGTATCATCCGTATACACCTGGCGCGTGTATGTTTGGAAAAGTAGCGAAGTTTTACCTAAACAGAAGAAAAGCACAGAGCCATGTACCACACTTGACAATTTGGCATCAACAGCATGGTAATTCCTCCTGGAACAAGCTTGAGATATGTCACTGTTGGCTCAATTTCATAAAATGCAAAAATGTACAATTGGTACAAATACATGTAAGAATTAGCCCTTCCATTGCTTTTAACACCCAAAAAAATCAAGTTCGAAAAGACATGTCCAGAATAAAAAATGTGACAGAAAACAAGTAACTCACTCTATAATACTTGCTTTCTCGTCCAAAATTATCATCGAGTGGTAGTTTTCTCTTCCCAGGAGCGCCTTGTAGTAGCACCTTGAACGAAACAATTATTCATGCCGGTTTCCACTCAAGCCGTTCACATTCCAACCCTATGGAACAAAAGAATAAGACTCATGTTCCCTCTTTGTCCTTTGGATTCACTGCCAGACAGAGATCAGCCCCTTGCAAAACTTCAGACATGATCACAGAATGTCTTCCTTTCCTGCTTTGCTAGGCAAGTAGATATTCTTTATTTACCAAAAGAATGGGAAATATATGTCAATGTTCATGGCTGCCAGCATGTGATTCACAGCTACCTTTCTGAGAAATCTTTCAACTGGTTAGTACAGTACCAAGTAAACAGGCACCTGCAAGACAATGCTACCAGCAGAAAGGCAGTTGAGCTTCATGCAGTTTAATCACTACCCAATCAAGGGTTCACATTGCATACACTCAATATTTGATCTTCTAGATTCAAAAACTTTCTCCAGTAGCCCTTATATTTAGGAATTCCCATCTCAAGCCATGGTTTCATGTTTCCATTATAGTGCAAAACTGCAGCTTTCCTGATGGCTTGGCTATCAAGACCATAATGATGCCCCAGTCCTGACAAAACCCACTTGCCATCCAAAGCCAAAATAAGGTCCTGAAAGGTAAGCAAGCTTGCACACAGTGCTGCAGCTTCAATTGATTGCTCCCCAATATCCAACTGCAATATACGTCCAGAGAGAAGTAGGTTAGTTAGGCATCCACAATAACATTTCTGATGATCTTGCAAATGAAAATTAGTCAAGACTCTGACCAATAATGTCACTCCAAAACTGAAGAAACAGATACATATAAGTTGCAGGAGAAACACTTGCTAGATAAGGGTTGTGTGTGTTTGTGTGAGAATTTCAGCGCAATAAGTCATTACATTACAAAGCACCTACTGTTTAGAGCAGCGGTAAAAGAAAAATTAAGTGCACGAGGCAGTTGCATCCTCACCTCTTGCACCAACCTCCGATAAGTTTCAGTGAGTTTTAGCTCTCTCCACCGAGCTAGATCAATCAGGTTTAAACCGGACATCCAAGCACAAGAATTTTTATCTAAACTGTTCTCACCCAAGTAACTTTGTAGCTGACCCAATTTCACAGGGCAAAATTGCACAGCACCATTCACTTTCCCTCCCATACTGAGACTCCAAAGGGCAGATAAGTCCTGCTGGACAACAACATCATCATCTAGAACCACGATTTTCTTCAAACTTGGGAGTACCTCAGGGAGAAGATAGTGAGAATTTGAAAAAATAGAAATATATTCTGTTCTCGTCTTGAGGATTGACATATTGTTTATGCCGTGAAAGGAAACACGAAATTCCTCTGACAAAGAGAGAGGCAATAAAGCTGCTTTATCATGGTAGTCCAAATCAATCTCTTCAACATTCAGTACTTGAACAGTGGCATCCTTATAAGCATTTCTAGTGTACCATAGCTTCATTGCAAAGTAATTCTCTTGATCTGTCAGCACATGAAAAACTAAATTTTGGCTTTCCTGCAAACATGTAAGAGATATAGTAATTCAAGTGACCAACAAATTTCAACAATTGAAAAATCAAAGCTCGTATCAGAAATCTGTAATCATACTTTTGCATGCATGACTGTTGAGTTTATCACCACTGAAGATGCAAGTATATTCTTGGAGAATATAACCAAGTGATGCAATGTGGGGTCTGAATACTTCTCAGAATGAGGAATCTCCATATCACTTGAAGGTGATGTAAAATAGTCCACTGTGAGCCTCATAGAAAGGCAGTGAAGGCTCTTTGGCATGGTCTGAACTGCCAATCTGTAAAGGAAGGCACTCTGTTTCATGTGGAAGTTAGCCTCATCCTCAGTCAAATCCAAGATTTGACTCAACTTCTTATATACGTTATTGCAGTCGACTGGGAATGATTTAGCTTTTGCTATTGAAGCCTCCATTTTTTGCAGCTTCTGTCCAATCCTGATATGTAAACACATTATGTAAAGGAAAAAGGTAAGGACTAAGGAATATTGAATATGGCAGTATAGTTACATCCTGACAGGAGGAAAAAAAGAGTACTAAGAAAAATATTAAGACAATTTACGAAATTTACAAAATCATGTGGAAAATTATAAGCGGATACTTAACAAATAAATCCTATTCAAATAACCAATAGAAGTCTGTCACATCACTTTATAAATCCATCCTACAGACCGATCTTAATATCTTAGCATTATTCAGAAAGAAAATAAGAAAATGCAATGACATAATAACTCAGGTAAAAGGAAGCAGTGGATCACAATACATGCAAGGCAGGTATAGTCAAGAAAGGTAGTTAAATAGATCTAAAATGTGCCTCACTCTATGACTATTGTTAGCTCTGTCGAAAAGAACTCCTTTACGGCAACATGTTCCTAATGCATCAGATAATAATGATGCTGATCCGAAGAACCACTAAAAAGGGAGCTTTCTGAAGATTAAAAAGTCTGCCATAACTACTATGTTTCACAAACTGGAAAGGAAGCAGTAACATAGATACTATGAAAAGGAATGAATAGAATATGGCAGACATGACTTCACTGATCATGAGAGTATGGCACAATAGGGTCTGAAAGGAAGGAATTGGAAGGACAATCATAAGAAAATTAACATGACTCCTTCCTTTAAATCAACAGCATAACTTTTGAGTGGAAACACCATTATCTTACTTAAAAGAGTAACTGGTAGACTATTATGAATCCCTAGTCTAAAGTTACTGTATATGCCAATCAAAACAAGCAAAAGCATCCAATGATACTTGCCAAACTACACGCCAATGCACTACTTTGACATAGTGATAATGTCAGTAGCCATTCCATGAAAAGCCATAAAAAAGCAAATGCATGATGAACAGAGACAAATTCAACAACATCAAACAGAGAAGGTACAGTCCGACCCCTATCAGCAAACTTCCATCACTCTAAGCATTTCATGCAGTTTATGACTTACTGAGGAGGAAGATCAGCGTCTTTAGAAGATTCACTCAGAACACGCTCGAAATCCTGTATATTTTGTCTCAATTCACGAGAAAACTTTTCTTGAGTGGGAAGTTTTGCAATACTAGGAAAATATGCTCTTGCAACAAAAAGCTGGTCCTTCAATCTCTTCACCATAGAATCCTTCATATCTTCCTTATGTTCTCGCAGCCATAGACAGTAGCTTCCGAATCTCAGCTCACATGATTTGCCAACTTCAACAATCGCAACATTGTTAGGTTCAGAACCTTCGACCTTTTGAGCTTCGGTCACCTGCATATAATTGATTTGATCATTGAGGCTGAACAGGAATTCAAAGGGATACATTTTCATAAGGCTCAATACGAATAGTTTGGATGCATACACACTTTTGAACTGGGGACAGGCTGCAAATCTACTTTAGCAGGCGCTGGAGAACCTGCAACCATATAAAATTTAAATGGTCTCAGCAAAAAATTCTAAATAGACGATAGACAGCATCTCAGAAGCAGATTAGTTTCCAACCAAACCTTTTCCTTGACGACTGTCATGCTTGTTTACTGAACTAATGGAATGGTTCTTTGATCCACTCTCGACATTTTTAAGCATGTCCTGATATAAAACAAGAAAAGAAAGGAATATGAAGAACAAAACATGTGGGCTGAACCAGAATCAGATGCTTGTGAGAATGCATCAGATAAATTGTCATCTTCTCATAAATTATAAGGATGAGTGCATCAAATATGATCCTTATAACTAATAATCACTACATACACTATAAGTCTGAAAAAAACAGCATGAAGGAACAGTATTCTGGAGTAGCATAAACGAGTACTTCTCACTTTTCTAGGATGTTTAATGATCCAAGGACCATCAAAAGCTCAAACACATAATTTAAATAATAAAATATTTTAAGAAGAATTAGATCGGGGAAAAGACAGTTCAAATAAATAAAATAAAAAAAATCTATGCAGATCATACAGCAGAAAACGATCAGCAAACAAACTAGGGAAAGGAAGGTTAGACAAACAATGTGAAAACGATACATGTCAATCAAGTTTCCTGCAATAATGCTTGTCATTTACATTTGACAGGAAACTGGTAGGCAATTCGCAGAATAAAAATTTGCATAATATACAGATGTTAAAAGATAAACTGCTTCATGAGTAAGCATTAAGGAAATTCAGAGCATGTATTTCCGAAACTCAGTTTAAACTTGATTTAAATGCATCAGGAGAACTCCATAGATTCTCTACAGTTTTCACCTTGCTAAAATAGAACTTTTCAGCTTATTGACATCTGCTTTGGGAATCCATTTCAGAGCAAAAACAGTACAAGTGCAGCAAAAGATAGATGAGACAGAAAGCAAGGTTACAGGAGCCATAATAAGCTTGGACAAAGGACCCAAAAGTTTACCAAAAGAAGATTATTTCCTGTGAAGGAGTCTCCTCATAACTGCCTCCATGAAAAAAAGATTAACAGAGCCAAAAGAAGTGTGCATACAATTCAAGGCAGATTTCTATCGCGGGTAACTTTGAAAGGAAAAAGACCATAATTGTCGCATTCTAAACATATGGTCATTCATTTGCATGACAGGCATGTCCTTTTCCAAACATCATGCCACTTGCACCATTATCTTTTGTGAAGTACCAACAAAGATGTATGAACTTCACATCAATAAATAATAATCTGGCAACATCAATGCAACCTTTTCTCATCATTAATTATGCTTTTGTACTCTGATTAAGTACCACACACCTTGACCAAACCTCACATCCAAGTTTATCCTCAATCTCTTAACTCACGTCTTAGGTTCTGCGTCCCTTTTAAGAGCCACTCACAAGTCACAACAAATTCATAACAAGAAAAAGTTTAAATTCCACAGTTACTCCGGTCAATATTACAAGGTTCCTAGAAACAGCGAAAAAAAAAAAAATTGCCATGAAACAATCCTCTCCGTTCCACTTAACTGCAGATTTTTGCACCACATTGTCCAAAAAAAAAGGTGCCCCGTATCTCCTAGCATTAGAGGCTTAATAGAGCCACACTGCCCTTTTCCACTGATGTCCACACTCATACAATACAACAGGATGTTTTCCACAAGGATATTTGGGACCCACAAAAGTGGATTGAGAAAGTTCATCATCTATTTATGCGACTTTCCATCTTCTGTAGCAGCCTCCGTTCTTACAAAAAGAGTATCTTCTTACTGCTCCATTTCAGTTTAAGTACCCAGAGAAACAAGCGAAAGCAGATTATAGATGGAGCGAGAGTCGAAGAATAACCTAAAACTTCCCAAGCTAGATGATTAGCAAGAAAAGTCAGAATTGCAAATGTGCATCTATGGCTTAGACATGACATGTACCATGCTTTCAGCAGAGAAAGGAAAACATTTTGATACCCCCGACTTAATGCCAACTGCAACATCAAAATGATTTCTTCCTCTTTTTTCAAAATTAAATTTACTACGTAGTGTTTTCTCCCAAAGCGCACAGCACCATCTCATGTTTCTCAAATTAGTATCTCAAAACGACTATCGTTTTGCCACACGCTCATCTCTATTATCCACTTTTTAAGTACAAACCCCCTTCATTTCCATCTCAAGTCTCATGGACAAGGTGAAAAGTTTCATGTGAAGCATTATATCCAGATGACACTGCATATATCGAGCTAAAAGTGAGGAACCCAAGCTGTCGCACGTGTCAAAGGTGGAGAAGGATTATTTTTACACTGACAATAACGGGTCAATGCACATTTGTATATAAGTGGCAGAAGCCCACTTTTACAATATTTTTGGCGATTCTAACTAGTATGGGTAAATTTCCTTAGAGAATTGGCCAAAAGACCATCAAATCTCGAGAAAAATGCTGATATACGTCATCAAAACAAAGCATGAGAAAGACACTAGAAGACTGTATAAAGCACCTTAGAAATTGCTGGTCCCAATTTTTTAATAAGCTCTTGTACGTGTTTTGACTGATCCTTCTGCAGTATAAAAAAAAGAAGGAAAGAGACAAGCTTTTTAATGACTGATGGTAGAATAAAATCTCGCCCATAAAACTTCCATACAGGTAGAAACCAATTTTGCTAAAAATCACAATAAAATCTTAACCAATGAACTGTGAAGCATTCTGAGGTACAAGAATGCCGTAAATGCCGCTCGCACGGCCCAAAAAAGCACAGAAACTCATTACCTCTGACTTAGACCGATTCCCGCTCTGAACATCGTACTTGTCATAACTCCTAATACCACTCTGATCCCACACCACAAAAGATAAGCACAACTAATCAACATCAAGTCATCACACCGAAAGCCGACCTGGCAATTGCATAATTGAACGAGAAATTGACCCGCGAATAGAAAATAGGAAGCGAATCAGAAGATTCAGCATTACTTACAGAGCCGCCTGCACTGAGTTGGTCAGACACGAAAACTGCAGAAAACGCAAAAAACACAACGAATGAATGAGGGAAAGAGACTAATCACATCGAGATGCCGCCCAATAGGGGGCGGCGGCATTACGTCAGAGAGATCTAGAGCACACGACAGCGACGGATCGAATTAAATAGCTCATGACGAGCAGCGGCCGCGGAGATCGCGAATGATGACAGCCGAACCGATAGAATCACGAGTCAGGAAGTAGATAAGAAGGAACGATCCGAACACTGCACATCGACAACGACCGCCCGAGAGAGATCCATAAAATGGCGCGAGTGGAGAGGAAATTCCTTTTACCGGAAGTGGAAGCGGAGTGAAATCTGCCGAGCAGGAACCCGAGGGGCACGAGCATCGAGAGGACGACCAGGCCGAGCACTCCGATCACCAGGCCACGCCACCGCCGCTTCCCCGCCCCGCTCCCTCCACCACCGCCTTTCATCGCTCCCTCGCTCCCTCCCTCCCTCCCTCCCTCTCTCTCTCTCTCTCTCTCTCTCTCTCTCTGCGCGATTCCTTCGGCTTCAATGGCGACGCGCTCCGAGCAGCAGCACCGGCGCCACCACCATGGCGAGGCGCGGAATCCGCCGACGAAATGCCGAGAAGCTCTACCGAAGACGACGCGGAGATCTCAGGAGCACCGATTCGGTTCCGCCGCCGGGGGATTGGACGAATCTCGAGGCGATGCTGCGGCCGCCGCCGCCGCGCCGCCGCTCATCGCCGAACTCGGTCCGGGGAATCGCTCGTCGAGGCTGAGTCGGGTCCGAGTTCCGATTTGGATCGCGAATCGCGCACGCTCTCCCTCCCTCTCACTCGCGAGCACTCGAACGGACTTCAACACGGGGGAGGAGAGAGAAAGAAAGGAAAGAGAGAGAGAGAGACAGTGCACAGAGATCGCACATGGCGACGGGGCGAGTCTAGAGTCACCGTCAGTTTTACGGATCGGAGTTCGCGTTGGCGCACGTGGAAGCGCGCCATTGGACGAGGGGCTTGCGGCTAGCCTGCTTTGAGTTGCACGGGAAGATCGTGCAACGTTCCTTTTTCCTTTTTTTTTTTTTTTTTTTTTAAACGTAAAAAGTAAAGCCATGAAGAGGAAGGAAAAGTAATGTGGCCACTGGCCAGAAAAGAGGAAAGGGAAAGCTGGAAAAAATGGGAAATGTGAACAGAAAAAGTGATCGGATGGGATGATGCAATATTTTAATTTCAAAAGAGCCCGGTAATTTCTGGATTAAAGCAATCCCATTCTCTTTGGATTAAGCTAATCAATTTGAGCGGCTTTAATATTCAATTTAAAAGTTGTGTTCAATTGATGACAATTTCAAATTACGTGATGCGACTAGACCCCAATATTAAATTACGTAATATCCATGTGTTACATTTATTTATCTAAGATCACAGATAGAGAAATGAAATTATGTGACATCTTGACTAATGATGTACTAGATTGTGAGGACCATGGTGGATCATCGCTCAACTATGTGCCAAGCCCATCCATTTTAATATTCTTATGTGCGATTTTTCGAGCTGGGCCTGATCCGACTTTCGTGCTAAATGCCCTTGTCCAAGTCCTAAAGCGTCTTTAACCTAATGACTCGAGTCGAGCTAATGAACCTGTGGGCCACCAAGCCCATGATCGCATCCAGTCACAACATGTTGAAAAATCGTGAGCAACATGAGTTCCACCACTTTTGCGATTGTTTTTCAGTCGAAATATTCCTTGATGTTCATTGAAATTCAAGAGCTCTTAAACAAAAACCCCGACAAAGGGGTGTCCTAAAATAAAACATCCTAAAGAGATTGGGATGGTGGGGAGTTTGCTACCCATAAAGAAAAAATGGAATTTGAATGATGGGCCTTTGTAATCCAAATTAGCGACTTTGTTTATAGACCTATAACAATGGGCTGTCGAAATGGACTTAACGTGTGTCCCCTTTCATTTGCGAAATTTTCATGTCACTATTTTGGATGAAATAATGGGCCAAATCAAACATTTCATAACAAATGCAAGGTCATGATGAATATGACGGTGTCTCAAAACTTAGTAATGTTAATAATGATCTGCCTTCCTTCAGTCCTTCTTTATTATTAAATAACATCATAAAAAGTGTAGACGACTCGACTCATGAGATATCAGATTGTGACGACTACAGGTGATCATCTGACATGGCCCGAGTCAGGTTGAGCCTTGAAATAGGCCCTAGTCATTTGCCCATACTTGGTGGAACAAGCGGAGGCTCTGGTGCTTCTTGAAACCCTAGAGTTTCTTTCTACCGGATCTAACCAAAACTTGCAAGTACGGTTTGACTGTAAACAACTCATGCACGGCGTTCTGACTTTAGAGGAGTTAAATAGGGAAGTGCAACTACTTGTGGATCGGGTCAAGATCACGTTAAAGGATTTTCCAGGCCTCTCTATGGCCCATTGCAGTAGGAACTCGAATAAAATAGCAGATTGGCTTGCAAAAGCCCAAAAATCTAAGAGCCTCCCTAGTAATTGGGTAGTAAATCCCTCGCTTGCTCTCTTTGATCTATTATGTGCTGATGCTTTTGATGTATATGCATCGAACTTTGTTAAGCAAATCAATAGCAATCGTATTTTTGACCAAAAAGAAAATTGCCCAAGTCCACCCATCTTAATATTTTTATGTGCGATTCTTAGGTTTGGGCCTAATTGGGCTTTCTCACTAAATGCTCTTATCCAAGTTTGTCTAAAGCATCTTTGGGATGTAATGGCTCGAGTCGGGCCCGGCGAACTGGTGGGCCACCAAGCCCATGATTGCATCTAGTGACAACATGTTGAAAAGTCTTGAGTAACATGAGTTTGACCACTAGTGCGAATTTGTTGTGTTACTATTTTGGATTGAATAATGGGTCAAATAAGATATTTCATAAGAGATGGAGGTCATTATGAATACGATGGTGTCCCAAAACTTACCAATACTAATAATGATCTCTCTCTCATGTCCTTTTCAATTATCAGGGACGCGAATTTGAAAGTGTATTTATTAACTTATTTTGTCTTTAAAAAGTTTGTCACATCAATAAATCTAATCCGTTGCCACTGAATGAAATCCACTTAGGGTTGGCAATTTTGGATCCAACTCGTGTACATGACAAATAGTTAAGCATGCGCAGGATAGCAATTTTCAATCCAACTTGCATACATGACAAATAGTTAAGCATGCTCAGGATAGAACTTGATTGTATCATGTCGTAATGCAAATTGTAGACGAGCCAAGACACCTATCCTTTTCAATGTCATTGTAACCCAGTTTTTCCATGCTTATACACGTTAAATCAAATAGGTTAATCTGTTAACCATGCCAACACAACACATTTGGGTATTATTTTTTGGTAAAGACATTTGGGTATTATTTATAGACAAGTTTTCTTAAAACAAGTTAACTGAGTTAATAAACCTGTCGTGTTTAAGCTTCAAAAATGCGAAACTATCGGTCATCTTAGGGCCAGATCTAAATGCAACATAACATGATTAGGGCCCGACAGATCACTATGCAAGACTCGAACATATGATCTATAATCTCGGTCTGAGCGCACCATCGTTTCCATCTATCGGCTGAAGCTCAAAACTGGAAGTAATTCAGAGGCATCGGCGTTATCTTCTTCTCTCCTTCATGTAAATCCTTTTTGCTATGAACATGGTCATTGATTCAAGATAAACAGACGACCAGACAAGCTAAGAATGTCAAATGCTGCTACAATGATATTAACATAACTAAAGAACTAACATAACTTCATTACCAGAACGAGAGAATGAAATATATAGCAGCCTGGCACTTGTACAAGAACTTCCTTCACTTGATGCGGCTGATCAAAACTATTACACATGTAAGACAGGTTACTCACTTGCAGAAATTGTGAAGAGGACCAAGCCAAACCTGAGCAGAAACGAAGGAAAAAGAAAAACAAGTGACTGAGCAGATCAATTGATCATGTCTTCACTTGGGTTCAATTTTTGTAGACAGTCCATATCCACCACTATAATCAAAGGAATCACTATAGCTAACATCCTTCTTGGGCAAGGCATCGTTGTACGGGTGCCGAGGAGCGCCCTTCGTCGACC
Source organism: Eucalyptus erythrocorys (assembly GCA_014182555.1). Taxonomy (NCBI): domain Eukaryota; kingdom Viridiplantae; phylum Streptophyta; class Magnoliopsida; order Myrtales; family Myrtaceae; genus Eucalyptus; species Eucalyptus erythrocorys. The sequence continues at coordinate 10,179,239 of CM024597.1, read as the reverse complement.
CGAAGTCCGTCGCCGACGATGACGCGGACGTCGAGTCGGTGTGTATCCCATCGCTCTGCAACATGGTCTCGATCGCCTTCACCACCTCGCTCATCGTGGGGCGGTCCGCAGCCGACTCCTCGACGCATCGCATCGCCAGATCCAAGAACCTGCCGAACCCGACGAGGTAGCCCATGCTCCTCATGGACGGGTCCATCATTTCCCGCACGCCGTAGTAGTCTTGGTCGTTCTTGTCCATGGCGGTGCGAACCTCGCGGACGACATACTTGCCCTTCTCGATCGGTTGCTTTGCGGTGATGAGCTCGAGCATGACCACCCCGAAGCTGTACACGTCGCTCTTTTCCGTTAGCTGTTGGGTCATGTAGTATTCGGGATCCAAATAGCCCTGCGAAACGTATAGCATTGCAGTGAATGTTGCTGCGGATCTTGTCATACGTTCCATGAACGAGGAGCTTTAACAAAGACAAAGTGGTCGAACAAGCGCGAATGCCACTTACCAGCGTGCCTTTCACTTGCGTCGAAACGTGCCCCTTCCCGCTGTCCGATACCAGTTTGGACAAACCGAAATCCGCGACTTTGGCCGTCAGATGTTCATCCAACAAGATATTTGTGGACTTGATATCTCTGTGGATGATCGGAGGATTCGCGAGTTCGTGCAGATAAGCTAGTCCTCTAGCCGAACCAAGAGCTATACGAAGCCTCCTCTTCCAATCAAGATAAATGCCTGATTTTCCTGCATCAGTACACACAAATTGATGAATATGACATCCTTCGCTTAGGACGAGTCACGAGTGTCATTCGCAGAGTCCACATCGCATTTTGAGTACCTGTCAAGCTATCCCTGAGCGTCCCGTTAGGCATATATTCATAGACCAACATCTGCTCTCCTTGCTCGAAACAGAATCCTATGAGGCCAACGAGATTCTTGTGATGAACCCGCGAAAGCAGCTCGATTTCTGTCTTGAACTCGGTCGCGCCCTGCATCGACCCCTGCTGGGCTCTTTTGATTGCTATTATATGACCGTCAGGAAGAACTCCCCTGTACACCTGAGGCGAAAACCAAGTAGTAGAAAGATTAAAGAAAGAGACGGCGCAAGGCCTCATTTGACCTGAAAGGACTGTCTCGGCAAATGTACCTTTCCGTATCCTCCGAAGCCTAATTCATTGCTTTCGGAGAAATTACTGGTGCACCTCTTAAGTTCATCATAGGAGAACCATCGTGCTCCTTTCAGTTGTGGCGCTCCTCCGCTATCTTTCCCACTGGGTGCCCAGGATGCTGATAGATGGACAAAAGCATGTAAGTCAAACACTGCTTCTGGTTTTCCATGGCTTCAATCTGCATTGAATCAATTTACAGTTCACATGGGAAGGAATCTATTACCGAAGGGTCTGCTCAACTCGAGAGCTTTCTCCGCCCGTTTCTTTTGTCGAATAGCATATATCCCTAATACAACAAGGCCAAGAACCAGAACCGTGCCGCCAACAGCAATCCCAGCTATCACACCTTTGCTCATGGCGGTTCCTCCATTATCTGCAAACAATGTTAATCCCGTCTCAGAAAATTCGTAGTTGGAACAAATTTTATCAACAAGAGGATGAAGGCAAGTTACCTGGAAAAGCATAGGGGGAGGCGATGAAGTAATAGGGGCCGAATGGTTTGGGAGGCTTGAAAGTTTGGTTTGTCAAGTCGAAACCGATCCTCTGAATATCCGACCGACGAAAATATTTCCCGCTCGGGGGGAAGAGTGAAAGCTGCACTTGAAGGTAGTCGTCGAGATTGAAGAAGGGGTTCTGAAGAGAAACCGAACCGGGAGTGAGATTCAACTTCGTCCACAAGTCCATTTCGAGCATGTGAAACAAGGTCACATTGGACAATTCCCTGAAGGAGGGACCTCTAAAATATAAGGTCCCTTCATATGGAAATGCGCACTCGCAGCTCTGAGGGTTGAGCCTTTCGTCGGGAGGGCACAGCTTGCTTCCGCAGCTGGCGAGGCTGGTCGAATAAGGCTTCACTGTCTGCTGCTGGACCTGGCAGTAATTAGTGTTCGAGAGTTCGGTAGTGCAAACGGGGTTGCCTATCAACCTGAGGGACATGAAAATGAGTTTAAAGGTTGATGGAAAATGCTCATAATCAGAGAGAAATTAGCATGCTTTTGTGAGCTCCCTCACATCAGTGCATTTGTGTAACCCGAAGAGCCCAGCGTCACAGATGATATTTGGTTGTTCTGCAGATCGACAAGCTGCAACTGGGGACTGATGTTGTCTCCCATGTTCAGCGTACCATTGAATTCATTGTTCCTCAATTTCCTGTAAGAAGTTTGAGAAAGAAAATGAATTACTAGCGTTATCTTTCAATGCAAATGCATAAACAACGATAATCATTGATGTTTTTCATACACTTGCTGTAGCTGAGGAAAGCTGAAAAGCTTTTGTGGGACAACCCCCTTAAGCGGTCCATATTCTATAACCCTGTCATGAATGAATCAGCGAAATTCTGAAAGTTCCAACACTTGCTAAATGGAGTATTGCGAAATGCCACCTATCTGATGCCGATAAGCGATAAAGACTTACAGCGTGGTTAGAGTAGGTAAAGTTGAGAACCAATCTGGAGCTTCTGAAGGGTCAAAGAAGTTGTTGCTAAGGTCACTGCGACAGTGAATTTTCGCCATGTCAATCAGAGCACAGAGCACAACATTTTCGAAAAATAGGTGCAAAACTTCATTCCAAGCGTATCTACTCACACGTAATTGAGGGAATTCATATCCGTCAAGTCCGGTAAAGGGCCAGTCAATGCATTATGGGCTAAGTTCCTGAACAAAAACTTGATAAAATCAGAACGAGTCTTGTTAAACCCTTCATATTGTCGCAACATCATCATATTAGAAGTGCTCCTTACAGTTCACTAAGGTTTGTGAGGTTGTTGAGATTCAGAGGGACCTTTCCAGATAACTTGTTCCTGTCAAGTCGACTGCCTCACATGCAAACAGTTTGCAAGAAAACTAGTTAGCAGAAAGGAAAGAAAATGTACTTCGAAGGATGTTTATGACTGAGAATGTAAATGTGGAAAGTTTTCTTTTACTCACAGAACCTCAAGATCCGGTAGAAGTCCTAATGAGGACGGTATAGAACCATTAAGCTGATTTCCATCGAATAAGCTGTCGACAAAAACAGACTGGTGTTAAGAAGGACGAGAGCAAAATGTAGGATGCAAAATTAGCATGGAAACGTACACGTGTATTAGAACCATCGCCGAGTTGAATAGCTTTTCCGGAATGGGCCCTGAAAGCTTGTTCTTGTTGAAATGACTGCAACATTAATTCAAGTCGTCATTATGCTCGGTATTGTCACCCAAAGTTGTGGTCTTTTTGTTGAAAGAGGATCCCTAGTTCACATCCAGTTGCCTCACTTGCGTTGCAAGTCGAGGGAACAAGAGACTTACAAGTGCTTTGCTTTTAACAGGAGGTCCAACCCAGGGGATATGTCCGTCGATATCGGAATAGGCCCCGTTAATTGATTATCAGCCAGGTCAAACCAGTAAAGCTTGGAGAGTTTACCCAAGGAAGCAGGTATATTACCCGTGAGGTTGTTCGAGTTCAGCGCCCTATATTGACAGGTTCAAAACCAAAGAAAGAGATGAGCTCAAAATGATTATCTGGCGTCCAAGTCAAAGCACAAAACACGACCGAGACCAAAAGGCATACAAGAATGATAGCTCTGCAAGGTTGCCCAGTTCGTCCGGAATACTACCGGTGAAACTACAGCCGGCTAAAATCCTGAAAATTACAAAGAAGCCAACAGTCACGATAAGATCAATGTCCAGGAATAAATAATATAGTCAAAAGAGACGATGTGATGGCTATTACAGTATGTTCAACTTCTGTAGATTGCCCAGCTGCCGAGCGAGCGGACCAGTGAGCTCTTTGTTGAAGGAAAGGTCCCTGCAATTCAAACATAGACAAAGTAAGCTCGAAAGCCGACTCATGTTAGTCACTTAATATAATTGAGAATGGGAAAGAGCATAAGAATTCATGGATTCATAGTAAGAAGAATGACTCACAGAGATTTTAGTTCAGTGAGTCCTGCTATTTCACTAATTAGCTGGCCCTTGATTCCCATGGTTGATAATCCCCTAAAAGTAAATGAATACTGGTGAGTCTCTGGCTAAACTGATACAACACAGTAAAGCGAAAGATCTGAAATCAATGTGGATTTGGACTAGATACGAGAAAGGTACTCACAACGCAGTTACCCTCGAATCGGTATTGCAGGTTACTCCTTCCCAAGGGAGTCCACACGGGTCACTCGACCTTCCCCAGCTAGGCGGCGTGTTCTGCCATGACATCTTGAGGGATTGGAGAGCCACGGCTGATCAAGCACAGTCATGCATATTTCGACATGATCAATTCAGTGATGGACTATGATCATTTAAGCACCAAAAGTTGAATCTAATTTATTATGGGCAAATGACCACCTAGAAAAGTTTCCACTCTATAAACGTTCGCAACTTCAAATGCTGCCCTAATAAAATTTTCCTCCTACAGCCCCGGTTGAACTGCCCAAGAAATTAGCGGACAAGTATTTAATAAGATCTATCACACTGCGAGATTTCTTTTTCGGGTTGATTGTAAATGACCCCCGATCTGTGATCTCCCCTTTATCTATCCAACTTTACGCAATCCAACCTCGAAAACACTACAAGCTCTGGAGTAAGAGATGTACGAGACACGAATATGAGATTCCATTACAAGCATTTCCTAAAAGTATGTAATGGGACATGAATCTATTGGTCCCTGAAGACTAGAAATTAGCCATTTCACAGTCCATAATGCACAGTATTTGCCCCAAGACTATGAAATGCGTACACCATATGGAATCCTTAAAGATCTGAGTAGAGGGACATGAGTCCAGGTTCAAAATCAGCTTCATATCACTCATACGAAAGCGCGGAAATCAAAAAGGATCACACAAGACCCTGTGACTCCAATTAGAGAGATGAAAAAGATTCGCTCAGTTCTTCCATATTGGTAATTTGCTACTGCTATGGTCATAATCTCCATATGAAAACTAGCCAAAACGGGCACTTCCCCAGAAAATTTCTTAAACTGAAAAACGTCCGTTTGACTCAGAAGACAGACGCTATAAAGTCACCAACAGCACACATAAGCAAAGTACACTTACAGTCATCAGGATTGGTGAAAGAAAAAACCAGCTGCAGATCCTTCCCGAACAAAAGCACCGCCACCAAGAAGATCACCCTCAGGAAGGCCTCCTCCATCCCTTCCCTTGCCAAGGAGAAAAACAGGTCAAAGAACTCGTCTTGCCTCCAAGGCTCCTCCGGTTGCTATTGTCCCGGTCCTCAGCGACAACTTGCAGAGCATAATGAGAACGTGAAGGTGATGTCGACGTGTTGAAAATTCAGCACGGGGGTGTGCTGGGAGGGGTTGGTTGAGGACCCTGTCAAAGTATCTTCACTCTAAGAGAAGAAAAAGGAGATGGGAAACGGCACAAAAAAATTAAATAAAGGAGGACGGATTTGTTGGGTGTGTGCTTGCTTTTTGATTGATTTTGCCTTGTCTTTGAAGCCAATCTACCTCCCTCCAGCTTCCGACCACCACTACCACTGAGCATCAGCCATCATTCTTCACACCCCTCGCTTTCATCATGCCCCGTCGTTAAACACACTTAAACATCACCACAATGGACATCTCACCTCTCTCTCTCTTTCCTCTCTCTTTCATCCTTGTTTCCAACTTAGGATAAAGCTTGAGCAAACAAGGACAGAACAATGATTTGCCTGTGTTTAGTACACTTGAAGGCACCATCACGTCTTGCTGGCTGCTGTCACAACTTTTTTTTTTATTTGCTGAGGAAGGTGATTTGCTATGACACAAGTATGTCAAAGCTTCTCAATTTGCAGTCATTTAATAATAGATTATTTTGTTGAGTAAAATGCATGTGGTAGCACAAGATTTCCTCTTATTATTATTTTTTTCATTTTTTGTTTTCTTTAGAGATAAATCTGGTAAATAGGGTAATCAATGTGTGGTTGGGCAGTAGGTGAGGAGGTGGTCCCACATGGACCCCACATTCGCATGGGACAAAACTCAATCCAATGCACGATCTAGAAGAAACCTTTTAACCGAGAAAACTATTTCTGGACACAAGTGGCAAAAATACGGCTGATGTCACGAAAATGATAAATTTATCTTAATTTATCACGAATTTAAGATAAATTTATTTTAAATTAATTTTTTTGATCATAAAAAGCTATAAATTCGTACATTTATGACAAATAAAACTTCCATTAATTTCCGTTAAATTGAATTAATACTACGGGCCCGTTTGGTTCGGCTTTGGGGAAATGCCCTTGGGAGAATGCAAATACCTTTGAGGTAAAGGGATTTTCCGAAATCCAGATCAGTTTGGTAAATTATAACCGAAAAGTGCCTTAGAGAAATGCAAAGACTGTTTGGTAAACATATATTTGAAAAGCCCTTTAGTGTGACCAAATTAAGTTTTTTAGTTTTAGTATTTTTAAAATTGTAAAAAAGAAACAATGACTATATAACCTTTTACATTTTCATGTTGAGAGTAATGTAAAAGATATATATTAGTAAATTTATTTAAAAATTATATTAAAAGAATTTGATTATAGATTAGATGCAAAGCTCAACTTTTGGTCTAGGGTTCTTTTAGGTTTGTTTTCAATTTTGAATAATTTTTTTAATTATTGTAGTATTAATCATCTTCGTTAATTAATGATCATTCTAGTGTATTGATAAAAAGTTGGGCTATTGATTGTGAAAAGATAAAAATGACCAAAAAAAAAAAAAGGTGAACCCAACATTTGTAAATGGTTTTTATTATTTTTAAAAAAATAAAAATAAAATCCAATGAAACTTCTTCGCCGATCAACGACGGTTGGGGTGTGGAGAAGATGATTGGTTAAAAAAAAAAAGAAGAAGAAGAAGTCAACGGATGAATAGTAAAGGTGGACTTGCATTTTCGAAATCTGAAAGCCCAAAGCAGTCCCCACTTGCTTTGGGCCAAAGATTTCAAAGCGCCAAAGATTTGGCCAAGACACCTCCAAATCCGAACCAAACACCTAAATTTTTCCCAATGAGCTTTCAGTGGTGAAAGTCCCTTGGGAATGCTTGAACCAAACAGGGCCGTCATGTGATAAACGCAGAGTGAAACATCAAATTAGGACATTCATGTGTCATTTAATTCAATAATTTGATAGTAAAATTCAAGTGAAATTAATAAAAAGTAAATTTATCAAAATATACTAGAAAAATAGTTTCGATAGATTTATTATAGATATATCGATTTAAGGTTTTTTTGTAGTATTAATCTCAAAAATAAAGATAAAAAAGCAAAAAAAAAAAAAAAAAAAAATTATCATGAGATTAAAACACAAAATTAGAAGGAAAAAAACAAAAGGATGATGGTAACTGAGAATTTATGGACACAGGCGAGTCTAGTCAATCAATTTCTAGAGCCCATCTACGGTAAGGAATATTTTCTTTTTGGGAAATAGTTGCTAATTATTACTAGCCAGGCAAGTCAAAGCTAGGCAAGTCATTGAGTAGCTCAACCTAAACTTGATTGAGAAAGAGCACGATTGGAAAGTGCTTTCCATGCGCATGTGGGAGTCGACATGATGCAATCTAGGGTTTCAATTCTCCGCATGTGATTAGGAATTGAAGCCTTGATAGTTTTGCCCTTAAAATGATATCCGTTCTTTAAAAATTTGATTTTGTGGTTAAGAAAAAAGTATATGTCAAATAGCTGCTCATTGTCTAGATCTGATTTCTTGCATTACTGAAGGCAAACGGTTTCACAATTAGTGAGGTGGGTCACTCGAGCTTCAACTTATATCTTGTTAGGTGAATGGTTTTCTGTGAAATTAACTTGATATTTCGCGGGTCAAGATCTTTCTAATTAGGGAGGCCTAGTGTCTCGTTACTAAAGAAATGGAGAAATCCCATCTTCATGAACCATTCCCCGATTAGATGACAAGTAACTCGTGAATCAAATGATCACAAAATGGACCCTGGAGTCTCAATCCATCCCCCCACAAACTGCAAGTGGAAGGAATAAAACCAATTCCTAGGGCAATAGCAATTGATTTTGGCCAATTTGATGAAAAAAAAAAAAGGATGTCCACGAATATAAAGAGAGAATCACGCCATTATTTACAAGTCAACCTCACTATTATATGTCATGGTTCTGAACACTAATTTGGTCCCTAGCACTACATGTGGAACAGTGACCAAAAAGAATAGTGGCAATAGAAAAGTCGGCTGTGGAATCAACAGGGAATAGTATACTCTGAAAAATCAATCTTCATCCTAATTGGCAATCAATTTATTTTGTGCATCCACCAAATTCCATTGACATGCCTAATGAATGATTTTATTTAAGGGGAAGTTGTCCAATCAATCTTAAACTCATCGTACGGATGCCAATATAATTTTGAATTTTTGAATTTTACCAATTTAGTCCTAAAGTTTGAGCAAACTTCCAACATAGCCAATCTAGTAAATTTTTATCGAAAATCACTAACGTAGAGATGCACCATATAGGACGACCGACACTAATTGAACTGTCACATCAACGATTTCTTGCAAAGAAGATCGGAAGAATTATATTGAAATTTTATACAAAAGTTGATGACTCAAATGATATGACATAATTGCTATATATACAATAGATTTATGATTGATTGAGCAATTTTTCCTCTCATTTCATCAGGAATTCTCGATATTTTTCGTCAGTAATAAGAAACATCGGCTAGAGACCGAAACCCACGATAGGTTCCTACCCTTAAGCATGCGGATTCGGGAGCATTTGTTTGTCTTAATCGAAATTGGCATGCGTTGTATGCATCTCAATCGACAGTCACCAACTTTTTCGCGACCTTATTGACATGAGAATCGCCCGTCTAGCTATTGTAATTGAAAATCGAGGAGTTTCAAATATTCAAGACTCGAATTTCCGGGATCTTGATACGCTTTGTGAAAGCCCGAGCATTTTAATTTGGATAATTAGTAGGTAAAAAGGCTAGGAAAAAAAATGTTGTCTTTGGAAATCAAGCGGGGGACAAGAATTAAGAGCATCATTGAGTAGGTGCATTATTGTAAGTTACTATTTTAGCAAAGTCAAAACTCGTGTTTACAGCTGGAAAGTCAACTTGAATATAATTTAAAAAAGCTTAAAAATAATTGATAACAACTCCTCTCCATTGACCAAATTTTTGGTTGACCGGAAGAAGCACTTTGATGTGCAATCGCAATTTTATGCCTCGAGTTGACCGTTTGTGGTTGCTACATACCGGCGTTAGAACCGAATCAAAAAATCAAATTAAACTTTCATATATTTTCGGTTCAGTTCGGATAATAAAAAGAAATAATCGTCTTTTAAATGCGATTTAGATAATTTCGGTTCGGTTTGATTAACAGAACCAAACAAAAAATTGACCATCTTTTTGATATTACAATTTACACAATCTCTTTCATTTTTCATTGAATCTATTATTTCAAAAAAGAAAACCAAAAAATTATTAAAAAAATGTCAAAAAGAGTTACATAACCTAGGGCAATAGCAATTGACTTAGGTCAATTCGATGGAAAAAAAATTAAGAATGTCTAGGAATACGGAGAGAGAATCACGCCATTATTTACAGGTCAACCTCACTATTACTTTTCATGGTCTGAGCCCTAATTTGGTCCCTAGCACTATACCATATCGAACAATGACCATGATGACTAGTAGCAATAGCAAAGTCGGCTGTGGAATCAACAAGGAATAGTAGTCTCCGAAAAATCAATCTTCATTTCAATTGGCGGTCAATTTATATCGTGCATCCACTAAATTCCATCGACATGCTTGGTGAATGTTTTTATTTAAGGGGAAACGGTCCAATTGATCTTGAATATATTATATGTATGCCAATTTAATTTTAAAATTTTCAATTTTATCAATTTAATCTTAAATCTTTAGCGTAATTCCAATATAGCTAGAGGTGTGTAAAGAAATTGAGAATCGCCTAGATCGTCCAAAATCGGACTGGATTGGCCTGAAACAAGTGGTTTTATAGGGATCGGTTTGGTTCCTAATTCCAATTTGCCAGAACCTGTGAGTATTAGTTCCTAGTTATGAGGGTGGAGCCGCCCACTTGAATCGAACCGGTCTAGTATATATATATATATTTGAAAAAAGAAATTTCAATTTAATTACTTAATTATTTTGTAGTTTTCGACTAATTATGTATGGCTATATATATATATTTGTAGTATTGGACATTATTGATTCATTTTGTCTCTTTAGTGCGTAATAGGATTAAACTGCCTACTTTGTGTTTATTCTAATAATCCGTTTACTTGCTTTCTCGGTCCAATCAAATTAAACGGATGAAGAGGATGAAGGAGACCAATAGGAGATGTTCAACTTGAATTTAAGGCTGAACAAGCTTAATTGTTTTTTTTGTATAAATTAGGTTTACCATGGTATTGTTCACCCAAGTCACTATTCATCTTTTTCCCGTTCATCTTCATCTTTCCCCGATTTGCCGCCTAAGAGTCGGTCTTCTCTAGCAACCGCCACCGTCGTCTTGGGGTTGTGCATCTCCAGCGACCACTGCTTGGGGTGGTGCGACCCATGACTCAGGAGACATTGCCTAAGTGCGTGACCTCAGGTGGCGTCGACTCAAGTAATGATCTCAGGTCGCCAGATTTGGCTTTTGTGACCTCAGGCTGCTAGATTCGGCAGTCTCAAGGCCAGATCTAGTAGTCCAAGAGCCAGATCTAGTCGTCTAGTAGCTAGATTTGGCCTTTGCGACCTTAAGCCACCAGATCTAGTGGTTCGAAGGCCAGATCTAGCTGTCCATCAGTGAGATCTGGCGGCCAACGACCAACCTACATCGAATTTAATGTTTAGATTAAAAAAATAAAAAATAGCAAAAGTCCTTCACAAATATGAGTTTTACCGAACGGTATTTATGCTATAACTAATTTCTAATGTTATTTGATATTACAATTTACCAAACGGTGTAACATTTTGGAAGACCTCTTTACCTTAAAGGTATTTACATTTTCCCAAAGTCATTTCCCCAGAACCAAACCAAATGGGCCCTTAGTTAGAAAGGACAAACGAAGGATTTTAAGATTCATTTTCTTTTTAGGGAATTGTTTTTTTTTTTTTTTTTTAAATTTTTTAAGAATCAAACTGACCTATAAATATTTTTATTTTTCTTTGCCAAAAAAAAAAAAAAAACTGACCTATAAACTTCCAGTAGCCAGTTGTTCTAGGATTGAAAATTGGGGTGGAGATAGCATCGCTAGAAACTCAGTCTAACGGCACCGTCACGCTAGCAAGCATCCGGATTATTGTAAAAAATGTTATCTTTGAAGATCATGGGTGGGGAGGACGAGAATTAAGAAAACCACTGTGTAGGTGAATTATTGTAAATTACTATTTTAGCAAAGTCAGAACTCGTGTTTACAGCTAGAAAGTCAACTTAAATATAATTTAGAAAAGCTTTAAGTGTAATCAAGACTAATTGATAACAACTCCTCTCCATTGACCATATTTTTAGTTGACCGGAGGTAGTACTTTGGTGTATAATCGCAAAATTATGCCTCAAGTTGACAGTTTGTGGTTGCTAAGGTCCTGCTTGTTTGTGTGTGTGTGTTTTTTTTCATGAACATAATTTCTGTTTTTTTATTCCGATGAATAAAAAAGAACAAAAACACGTTTGTTTACGTTTTTGTTTCAAATCTATTTTTTTTAATTCCTGGGAATAAATTTGGAACAGAAACAAGTCTTGTGTTTTTGTTCCTAAACATTTCCAAGAAATAATTTTTCTCTCTCATATTTTTTCCTTCTCTTTCATTTCTTCTTCTTTTTTCTTTGGCCGGCGACCTCGCCAAGTCTCGCTGGGCCAACGCCAGGCGACGCCGACTTGATGGTGGCTAGGCAAGTCCGAGCCTCGCCATGGTTGGGCGAGCTCGGCCTCGCCGGGGGCCGGCAAGCCTCGCCGTGGCTGCGCGAGGCCACCGGCCCTCATCGGCCGGGTCGCCGGCCTTGGCCAAAAGGAAGAAAAAGAAAAAAGGAAAAATAAAATAAAATCATTAAAAATTAAAGAAAAAAATTATACAAATTTACTAAACGTGTTTTCGTTCTTTTTCTATTACGGGAATAGAAATTTTGTGCGATACAAACACTTTTCTTCGTTAAAAAAATTATTCCGGAAGAAATAGTTTTTTTCTATTTCCGTTCCTTGGAACAATTTTTTAACAGAGACATTACCAAACGTGTCATAAGTATGGATCTTAGAACCGAATAGGAAAATCGAACCAAATTTTCATACATTTTCAGTTTGATTTGGATAATAAAAAGAAATAATCATTTCATAATAAATGCCATTTCGATAGTTTTGGTCCTGTTCAATCGACCGTTCTGAACATAAAATTGGCCCTCTTGTAAATATTACAATTTATACAATCTCTTTCATTTGTTACCCAATGTCTTTCTAAAATTTCAAAAAAGAAAACCAAAAAACTGTATAAAGAAAATTTCCAAAAAAGTTACATAACCTGTAATAAGCATGTATTCATGCATCATGAGAATGTCAAAATAAGTTGCATTGCCCTAAAAGAACCTGATGCACCAAGAAGTATATGAACATTGAACCAAAAAATGAAAGGAACAAGCAAGCGACTCACGCGATCCGTGGTCACTTCGGTTCGATCTTCGCCGAGAGCGCGTACCCGCCGCTGTAATCGAACGAATTGCTGTAGCCGGCATCCTTGCTGTTGAGCGAAACGTCGGTGTACAAAGGTTGTCTAGGAGCACCAATGTTTGGTCCTCCAAAGTCCGTGGCGGATGAGGAGGCCGACGTCGGGCTCGTGGCGGTCCCGTCGATCTGCAGGATCATCTCGATTTCCTTCACGACTTCGTTCATCCTGGGGCGGTTGGTGGATGATTCCTCCACGCATCGCATTGCCAACTCCAGGAACTGAGCGAACCCCGCCAGGCGCCCCGCTTTGCGAAGGGACGGATCCATGACTTGCACTAGTCCGTAGTAGTCTCGGTCGTTTTTGTCCATTGCCGTGCGGACTTCTCGGACGATGTACTTGCCCTTTTCGATCGGCTGCTTCGAGGTTATCAGTTCGAGCATCACGACCCCGAAACTGTAGACGTCGCTCCTATCTGTTAGTTGCTGGGTCATGTAGTACTCCGGATCCAAGTAGCCCTGCAAGTTCAGAGGTTCCGAACGGTCAGAATCGGAGTTGAAGTCAGGAAAGCATACGCTGCACCTTCTGAGGAAATCTGTAGCTCATTGCAACTTAATCAAACCTACTCACACTTAGAATGGGACTCTCTAAAATGATTTGTACTTTCAGTTCATCTGTCCTGTGTTTTCGTTAATTCTAGGGAATCTGGCATAAACATATCATCTACTTAAGTTTAGGGGAAGGCAATGGGGAACGTATTATCAGTTGGGAGTTCGATGAAAAACTAGAGGTTATATTTCGGGATAGATCTCGAAACCCGCCTCTGTCGCCTTAAATGGGACATTTGTGCGGGAGTATGCCATACCAGCGTGCCCTTGACTTGTGTTGAAACATGTCCTTTCTCGCTGTCTGCCACCATTTTGGACAAGCCAAAGTCCGCGACTTTAGCCACGAGGTTTTCATCCAACAAGATATTTGTGGACTTAACGTCTCTGTGAATTATCGGGGGATTCGCGAGCTCATGCAGATATGCCAGTCCTTTCGCAGAGCCAAGGGCAAGCTGCAGCCTTCTCTTCCAATCAAGATGTATGCCAGTTTTCCCTGCGTCGAATGTATTCAGTGTATATTGCTACTAAACAATAGGCAGATTCATTCACAAGAAACCTCATATGAGACGAGGATAAACCCTGGTATGCAAAGTTTTAAATGATGGAATGTATCGAGGCTCGATGCAATTTAGGCCAAGGGAAGTACCTGACAAGCTCTCCCTAAGTGTCCCATTAGGCATATATTCATAGACCAACATCTGCTCTCCTTGTTCATAACAGAAGCCGATGAGGCCGACAAGATTCTTGTGATGGACTCTAGAAAGTAGCTCGATTTCTGTCTTGAATTCATGCGCGCCCTGCATCGACCCCTGCTGAGCTCTTTTGATTGCCGTCACTTGGCCATCGGGAAGCATTCCTTTGTAGACCTATCATATCAGTGATAAAGAATTACAAAGCAGTAAATTGAAGCATATTATAAATTGACAATCGGCATAGCGCATGATTTTTACCTTTCCATAGCCCCCGGAGCCTATCTCATTACTTTCAGAAAAACTGTTGGTGCACTTCTTGATTTCATCGAAGTAGAACCACCTTGCCCCCTTCAACTGTGGTGCTCCTCCATCATCACTTCCCCTCGGCATCCAGGATGCTTAAACATGGATGGATCAATGTGAGTGAGACAACAAAATTCTGGGTCTTATTTGTATATCGTTTTTATGATATCAGCAATCAGCCTGTCAAAGTGCTTTAGTAGCAAAAAGATGAAGAGTTCAAGCACTAATTACCAAATGGTTTGCTCAATTCAATTGCTCTTTGTGCTCGTTTCTTCTGTTGAATAGCGTAAATTGCTAACCCCACAAGTCCAAGAACCAGGACTGCACAGCCAACGGCAATCCCTGCTAGGGCTCCTTTGCTGATGGTTACTTTGTTACCTAGATCAGTCTTTCATGTCAAACACTTATGAATGATAGTCAAAGCTGATATATGAGAGGATGAAACTAAGTTACCTGGGAATGGATAAGGAAGGGGGCTGAAGAGATAGGTACCGAAAGTGGGGGGTGGCTTAAAATTTTGCTTAGTCAAATCAAATCCGATCCTCTGAATGTCTGACTTGCTGAAGTACGTCCCGTTAGGTGGAAAGAAAGACACAGGTACTAAAAGATAGCCACTGTTTGATTCAAAGCCGATATTCTGAAGAGAAACTGAACCATTACTTAGGTTCAATGTCTGCCACAGGTCGGCTTCCAACGATTGAAACAGAGTGGCATTGGACAAATCGCTGAACGATGGAGCTTTGAATATCAATGTTCCAACGTATGGAACTGCACATGTGCAGCTTCCGGGGTTAAGTCTCTGATTGGAGGGACACGATGAACCTCCGCAGTTGATTGGGGTGGAATAATTTTGCTGCTGCTGAACTTTGCAGTAGCTCGTGGTTGAGAGAACAGACCCATTACATACCGGGTTTCCCACTAGTCTGAAGTAGAAAGACAAGTGATTAGCATAAAAATGCTGACCATATCTCAGAATGGAAGTCTAATCCCTATGAACTGTCTCACATTAACACATTCTGGTAGGAACTGGTCGTATAAAAGCTAATCTGGTTATCTTCCAAATTAACCATCTGCAACTGGGGACTGATGCTGGTACTCATGCTCAGCGTTCCGTTGAAAGCATTGTTACTCATATCACTGTAGAAGTTTGAAAAATCATCAAAATGGTAGAAGAAAGAGGACACAAGCTAGAGATATCTTTTCCTTACACTTTCTGTAGCAGGGGAAGGCTGAAGAGGTTTGGCGGTACAACCCCTTGAAGTGGTCCATATTGTATGATTCTGCTCATAGTGAGATAAATTCTAGGTTATTCACGAGTTTCAGGTTGCCAAACAACTTTTCACTGTACCGATTGCATTGAGAAATCTTACAGAGTGGTGAGAGATGATAAAGTTGAGAACCAATCTGGAGCTGCCGAAGCCGCAAAAGAGTTGTTGCTGAGGTCACTGCAAAGGTACAATTTTGCCCAGTCAACCAGCCAGTGGGATTAGCCACGTGAAATCATGAGGGAGAGACAAAACCGGGATTTCTTACTCACATGTAACTGAGTGAACTCATCCCTGTTAAGTTCGGCAAAGGGCCACTCAATTCATTATATGCTAAATTTCTGGAGGAAATGTAGCAGAATGAGGGGAGATTTTTGGTGATCTCACTTGAATACCATTGATGAAGAAATCTATACTCACAGTTCACTGAGTTGTGTAAGGTTGTTGAGAGTTGAAGGGACGTTTCCAGAAAAGGAGTTCCTATCGAGTCGGCTGTGGCGTATTGTGCAATGTGAGTCCAAATAAATTTAATAGGTGCCGATGGTTGGTAATTAAATATCCCAAAGCACAAAACAAATATTAGGTGAGTGGTTACTCACAGAGCCTCGAGGGTCTGAACAAGGCCTAATGTGTTTGGTATAGAACCATTAAATCGGTTATCATCAAATAGTCTGTCAACAATAGCTAGCACAAGTTAGAGCAGAAAGCTGGGGAAATTATATCAAGTGATAAAATTGGCAACTTACATATGTATCAGAGACATATTTGAACTGAACAGTTTATCTGGTACGGTGCCAGACAGTTGGTTCTTGCTGAAGTGGCTGAAGTTATGGATGCAGCATATTCCAAACAGTTAATGACGAAAGAGCAGAAAGATTGTGTCACTAATCAGTAGAATCTGGAATAAGAAGTTCCAACCCTGGGGTGCGGGATCACACTAGGTGCGGGATTATTGTAGAGAACTTACAAGTGATTACAATTGAACAAAAGGTCCAGCCCTGGGGTGCTGCCTGTCGAAACTGGTAGGGATCCATGTAACTGGTTTTCGGACACATCCAACCAGTAGAGTTTGGAGAGTTTACCCAAAGAAGCAGGGATATTACCACTAAAATTGTTGGTATTTAGTGCCCTGGTAAGAACAGCAATTTGAAAGTCTAAGCAAATCATATAGCTAAACTCACATAAGCATCGAATTAGTGGCGTTCACGTTTTGACGAGCCTTACAAGAAAGTCAGCTCCAAAAGGTTGCCCACTTCACCAGGAATACTACCAGTGAAGCTGCATCCAGCCAACATTCTGAAAATTGGAAAGATCAAGGTTCATACATGAGAAAAAAGGGAAACACAAGCTGTCTTAGCAATGAATACAGTCAAGAAGGACATTACAAGGTATTCAACTTCTGTAGACTTCCCAACTGCGAAGGGATCAGTCCGGTGAGACCTGTGTTGAAGGAAAGATCCCTGCAGTTCAAAGGTGAAATGAGACAAATAAGTAGACTTGTTCATATGCTAGTTGATGATTCAACACAAAAAATGACCATTTTTTCTTTGAAGTACTTCATCTATGCAATTCTTATTAAACATCTAAGAATCAAAATTTGATCATGACAGAAGATAGAAAGATGAGAAACGCACAAAGAAGTGAGTTCTGTGAGCCCCCCTATGTCGGCCGGAAGCGGCCCTTTGATATTCATGCCAGATAACCCCCTGTCAAATTGAAAACAGAAAGAAAGTATCAGTCAATGGCTGCTAAAATGGCATTATTGATATTCAAGGAGGACCGAAAATTCTAGGAACTGAGAACAAGAATGAGCACCCAGAACAAGTAGAGAGCACTCACAATCCGGTCACTCTTGAATTACTGTCGCAGGTGACTCCATCCCAAGGGAGTCCACAAGGATCACTGGACTTGCCCCAGCTGGATGGTGTGTTCTGCCACTGGGCTTTCAGGGCTAAAAGAATGGTTTCTGCACATTCATACGGCAACAAATAAAGAGTGAAATTTTAAGATGGTAAAGGTCAAATGCTCATTTGAGTCTCCAGAGATCTACTGCCGATGCAAGATTCTTGGAGAAAATTTTTTATATTGCAAGAGATGTGGTGTTATTGTGTACTAAAGCTCTCTGATGGCTGCAGCAGGCAGGCAAAGATGGCTGTGATGGCCATTTCCACTAAACTTCTCATCGACAGAGATTTGGCCATGCACTTTTGTCTCATTTATAAGTTTAGACTACCCACTGATCTTCAGTTTTTTCTGCAGAAGCATCTCTTTCTATTGCTGGAGCAACTAACTATTCAAGAGTGGACACAGATAGACAGTTTCCCCTTTCCTTTAAATTCAGTTGTTTCCCATTTCTTTCGTGGTCAATGCCAGAACTTATTGTTCATAGAGAGCGTATGATGAGATATGATATATCATAACTCTAGAATATACAAGCTTAGTTCTAGATCTACAACGCAGAAAAAGGCCAACATGTTCAACAGGGCTAAAGTATTTCATGTTCTGCATTGCCCCAGGGCAGATAATCAAATTGACTGCGTGGACAGCTAAGACAACTTTTGTGGCAATAACCATTATATCTATGCTCGTGCATCTAATCTCTTTTACTTCTTGGGTTCCAAGATGCTAAAATTCTCTTCAAGGAACAACATGTATAATACTATCCAAGTTTATGAACTTGGTAATGGTTAACAACATAGCGGGAGACCTCTTTCTTGCATTTATGTCAGTGCTTCCTATGAGTAGTTCTACCAAGGCTAGAATGACTCAATACCAAAGCGCATAGTGCGCAGTATATAGTCCTTGTTGATCAAGATTCGAGGGACAATTTGATGCAAGAAAGACCCGCGAAACTAGCATCCTCTTTAAGCATTTCTGCAGATACATAACGCAATACAGATGATCCTTTAGGCTCAAAGAGACCAAAAGTAGCCCTTTCCTAGTTCCAACAACATCAAATGTTCATGTCTCACCAGACAAGCTAAAACCTTAAAAACCTGAGGAATTCTAAGTTCTACACAGACAGCTTAAGTCCCTGAAACCTTAAAAAAGAAAAAGAAAGAAAAGCTGTTTTGATGACTCGCTACCTTTTTTCTCACACCATCCCAAAGCCAAAACAAGATGAACCCAGAAGAAGTACAGATAGATAGAAAGAAAGAAAGAACATGAATTACAGGAAATTCATAGACCATGGCAATAAACATAAACGAATAGATGTGTGTGCACTTACGGTCATTTGCGTTTGTAGTAGAACAAATCAAATGAATCCAAGAACAGAAGAGAACCAGAAACAAGAGCAACCGGAGGTTCTTGCTTGCCATTGTTCTGCCACCTCTCATCCCTCTCGTTCCTTTTCCAAAGTCAAAACTCCGCATCTGGTCTGATCCACCACCATCTTATAACATATTGTTCTGACCCAGTATCAAAACATGCAGCGTGGCTTGTGCAAGACTGAGACATTAGGTCTATGCGCCTACCAAAAATAAAAATTATATTCTTCAGGACAATCTGTGAGTGTGAACAATGAAGAGGTGGTGTGGTTTGTTGAAGACGCGGTCAAATGACATCTGGTTCAAAGTCAACAAGAAGGGAGGGAGGACAAGGTATCGGACAAGCTCTGTATTTTTTCTATCTCTTTTACTTGTTGGGTCTGAACGTGACGATCCTTCTTTTTTGTTTTGGCTCGTGCCAAGAGGTAACATGACTCGTTCTCCACCATTTGACCATCCTTCTTCCAAGCCATAGTTCTCACCAGAGAGAGGCCTTTTCATCGCGGTCGCTATCCAAGCCTTTTTTCAATTATTTTCCTCCGGCCGTCTCCCCACCAAAAGCCTGGAGAGAAGAATGTGTAAACAAAGGCTGCTCGGTGTCCATAGCAGTTTCCCTTATTGGCCTTGACATGTTGTGCTCGAGTAAAAATCTGTACACAAGACCTCTCACGCTACTGGAGACCTTAGGGTTTTCGATGATTTCATCACTTGGCTAACCTCTTGAATAATGGATCATCTCCATCCATGATTCTATGCCTATGCTATTGCGATACTCGTACATTTTGTTGATGTACAATCATCAATTTGATCGAGGGAAAAGAAAAGGTATTCATACGATACAAGATCACCATTCGGCTCTCATCCTTATATATGACGACGAGGACCTTCACCTCAAAACGGGACAAATTCGAGATAACTACCGTACTAAATTTGTTAGTCAATTTGAATCTTTATAATTCCGGCTCATATGCTCCGGGTGCATACACGAATATCCAAAGCCGGCAGATTTTTTTTAAAAAAAAGGATAAAGGAAAATACAATAATAATAATAAAAAAATGGGAGCGGGTGGGGTGGTGGGTATAGAGAATTGGGTCCCACATAGCCGCATCCTCGTATGAATGACGCTATTTCGGTTGAATTTTTTTTTTTTTTAATCTATTTTCCGGCTTACATTGTTGTCTTGATTATAGAAATCTTGCTTCAATCTGATAAGTCCTCAGTTAGATTAATGTAATGGCCAGCTTCTCTTTGTATACTTTTCTCAAGAATTTGTTAGCTGGCTTCTGTCCGAAGAGCATTTACTAAGAATTAATTAAGAAAAGGCTACGGTTTTCATTGTTTTAACTGTTCTTGTAATAAGCTAGCAGAAGACCGATACGGCGACACGGACACGCGACACGATACGACACGACACGCGACACGTTATTTCTCAAAAAGTAGAGAATTCCGACACGTTCCGACACGTTAAATATTAAATGAATATTTTTATTTTTAATTAATTTAATTCAAATTCAATATTTTTAATTTTCGAAATCATATTTTAATCTCATTTATTTATTTTTCCATTGAAAAAAACAAATCTCCACTAAGGACCACCCCACCCTCTTCTAGTTCTTTTCCTCGTCCATTTCCCCGCTCCCCCAAAATTTATTTTTCTTTCCCTCCTCACCATCGTTCGTTTCCCCCACCCCCAAATTTATTTTTCTTTCCTTCCCCTTCACTGACAGACAGGCTGTCCCTGTCCCTTCCCCTCCCCCAGTACGCAAGCTGCCCATCAAAAACCCGTCCCTGTCTCTTCCCCTCCCCCAATACGCGATGGCCCATCAAAAACCTTAGCCCTGCACGACCCTTCTTCTTCTCGTTCCTCGCCGCTCGCCGCACAAACCCCTTTCCTCACCGCTCACCGCACGACCCCCTTCCTTGCCGCTGGCCGCTCGACCCCCTTCCTCGCCGCTCGCCGCCTCTCGCCGCTCGTCGCTTGCCGCACGACCGCCTTCCTCTCGCCTTTGGCCCTTTCTCCCTCGCAACTACAACCTCGTTGGATTTGTCGCAGCATCACAGTGGTGCCCGTCTCTCGCCGTCGCGGCCTTGTCTCTACTCCCTCACCGTCGCTTCCACCCTCCCTCATCTTCCGGACACGCGTGTCGAAACGTGTCGGGCACGCGTTGACCGCGTGTCGAACACGTGTCCGAGCGTGTCGACGTGTCCGACACGCTCCGACACGTGTCGGACACGACACGGAAGCACGGACAACGTATCCGTGCTACCTAGGTAATACGTAATTGAAATTTGTTCCGTGAAATATAGCTAACACTAGCCATTATTTTTCTTGTTTAAGATTTAAATTCCTCTTAGGTTCCATTTGTTTGGAAAATATTGGGAAAATAATTTTCTCGTTTGGTTCGCTTACAAAATTAAGTCAATGGAAAATATTTTCCTAATCAATTGGAAAGGTATTCCCGCTAAAACTTTATATTAAGGAAATTGATTCCTTCTTTTAAAAGTTAGAAATCATTTTCTAGAAACTTTGTGCTTAGGAATGGAACCTCAACGCTGTTCTTGAGCCCTTGGCAGCATGATCGGTCCTTGGCACCCAAGCTCAGGTCCATTAAGACCTGGATTGGATGATTTCTACAATTTTTTTTTTTTTTTAAATTTGATATCATTTTATTATTTTATTTTTATTCCTTTTTCCTTTTTTTTTTTTTTTCATTCATACGCTGATGACTGGCCACAGGAGAGAGTCAACAAGGTTGCACCTCACAAAATTTGATAAGGTTGAGCATCACTTGAGGCTAGTGAGGCTTGAGCTTGCCAAATCTTGGCGAGGGCCAACCTTGAGCAATGATCGACCTTGACCTTGTTAGGATTGACACTTGACCTCGCCGGGCTAGACGCTTGATCTTGACCTCGAGCTCATCGACCTTGGGCGAGCTTGAGCTCACCGTCTCCCAATAAGGCTCGACCTCACCCAATGCCACCGAGGTTGGCCCTCGCCTATGGCCTATCATTGAGGCTTGGTGACTAGTAGAGAAAGAAGGAAAACGAAAAAAGAAAGAAAAAATAAAAATAAAAATATTTATTTTAAATTACAAAATTATTCACGCGCTAACATCCATGTCAACAATTTCCGATCAAACGACGACGATAAAATTAAGAGAGTTTTTCTTACCAAACGAAGAAAATTATTTTTTGATTCATTTTCAAGTCTTATTTGAACATTAAAAAATATTATCATTTTCTTAGAAAATATGTGACGTACCAATATGTTATGGCTAACAAGGTTACTAAAATATTTTACTTTTTAAGCATGCAAAAGCATGTCTAGTCATAGAACACCAAGGACATATAAAATTCAAAGGAACACATGTAAAATTATGAATCATGTGATCTCATTTCATATTTATATATATTTTAGGTGACGTGGTTGGGGTAAACCGGGGGACGAGCAAAAGGTATCACTACTCCGTACTACACCCAAAAGCTCTAATAGTTGCATCTTCTCAATCTGGATACTACATATGTACCATGTCATCTCTCTCCCACCCATAGTACATCCAAAATCATGTCATCTCTCTCCCACTCGTAGTTTATGTTGCACGAACATGTTACACGTGCTTCTATGTCGTGTCCGACACATGTCGGAGCGTATCGAACACGTCAACACGCGTTGATTGTGTGTCGGATTTGTTGACACGTGGTCAACTTTTGTCAACACGTTTCGACACGCGTGTCCAAAAGATAATGGAGGGTGGAGGTGAGGGTGAGGGAGCAGAGAAGAGGCCGTGAGTGAAGGCGAGCCCGCAATGGCGAGAGACGGCTCGAGAAAGAGCAGAGACTGAGGCGAGGGCCATGAGAAGGAACTTCATGAGGGAAGTGCGTGTGGGGGAGGGTGGTGTCGTCAAGTGGGGCGGTGGCGGTGGCGGCAAGGGGAAGGAGGAGGAGTTCGCGGCGGTGTGCAGCCTCTCGGTGCACACGGACCGCACGTTCCATCCCTGGCAAGTAGAGATTGAGAGGAAGAGGAGAGGAAAGGCGTCGTGCAGCGAGGAGGAGGAGGAGAAGAAGGCGCTGCTAGAGTTTTGAGAAGGAAAAAAAAGGAAAAAAAGGGGACTTGGCGTGTTGGAGGGAGGGAGAAGTGATAGGAGGGAGATAGCCTGTCAAGTGGAGGGAAAAAAAGTGAAAAAAATTTTAGGGTGGGAAAAGAGACGAGGGAAAAAAGGCAGTTTGGGGTAGGGGTGTGAAAATACCAGGAACCGCCCGGGCCCGCCGAACCGGATCGGAACCGCCCAGGAACCGGTGGTTCTTGGGGAACCTGGCCCTGCAGTTCTGTTCCTATTTATGGGGAACCAGTAGGCAGGTCCCGGTCCGGTTCCGGTTCCGTGGGCGGATCCGCCCGCCCGCCCGTCCGCCCACCCGGACTGGACCGGAATTTTTAATATTAAAAAAATTCTAAAAGAAACCCTAAGTCTTCAATTCCTCAGTCTCAACTCTCTCTGTCTTCGATTCCCGATTCTCTCTCTCTTCCTCAGTCTCTTCGTCTTCGATTCCTCCCCGAGCGTCGACATCGCCGGCGCTACTCCTCCTCCGCCGCTGTCTGCCCCCTCGCGCCGGTCGCCACCCGCCATAGCTGCTGCTCTTCCGCCTTTGCTAGTGTTGTCCGCCCCCTCGCTCAGTGTTTTCGTCTTCGATTCCTCCTCGAGTGTCGACGCCGCCGCCGCTGCTCCTCCGCCGCTGTTGTCTACCCGCTCGCGCCAGTCGCCACCCGCCACAGCCGCTGCTGCTCCGCCTCTGCTGTCCATCTCGATCGAGCCCCCTTTTCCGTCACTCAACAAGGTACGATCATCGTCTTCCAGCTTGCCTCTCGATTCCGCTTGTGAACTTGTACTTGAATTCGATTACCCAATAGGTCGGAACGTAGTGAAATTAGAGTCTTTGTTTTGGGAATCGATCGCTGTTCATCTTGGTGCTTTGTCTTCGACGGTGCTCATGCTTGAATTTGCAGAAACCTAGGTTGTTTTTCCCTTTTGCTGTGTTTTTTTGATTTTTTGTTTTTCCCTTTTGCTGTGTTCATCTTGGTGCTTTCTTCATGGTTTGGCGCAGAATTACGCGATGCCGGTGTTTGACATGATAGAGACTATATTAGTGAAAAAATTGCACTTCAAGCCAACCGAAATGCTTCGTTTCGTGGCTCGCAATGTCTACGTGGGTAACTATGATGCCCAGTCTCTTGTTGCTTGCTTGGATATTTTGGTCTAGGTCGTGACGTTTGTAAGTTCGGTCCTGCTTTTCCTTTCTTTCCTTTTTTGTCGATATTATTCATGTCCCATTGGCATCGCAGCGTTCACAATGTTCATCGCCATCACTTTCCCATTCTTCGGCGGCCTTCTTTCGTTTTTCGGAGGATTTGCTTTTGCCCCGACGACATACTTTGTAAGCAGCCTGCTACTAATATAATGATTTGAAATTTGCCATTGTAAAAGTTGGTTTATTGAAATGCTTGGCTGAACTTTCTGGTTCAGATGAAATCCTAATGTCTCTTCTCCTTTCTCCTTTTTTTTAGCTTCCTTGCATAATGTGGCTAGCAATCTACAAGCCGAGGAAGTTTAGCCTATCCTGGTGGTCAAACTGGGTATGTTACACTCGTTCTCCTTCTATGGTAACACATCCTCAATCAAGCCTCGCGTTCGTTTTTCAGTTCATTTGATATGGGTTTTGCTTATTCCAGGTTTGCATATTCGGGCTTTTGTTGATGACCTTAGCACCCATCGGAGGACTCCGGCAAATCATCCTCCAGGCCAAGCAATACAAATTCTACTCCTAGACTCGCATGGAAGTGACTCCAGTTTGTCTGTGAGGCAGACTGATTCAAATTTCAGATGCTCACCAAGAAAGATCATAACCCATGGTGGGCAAGACTAAATGTTCAAGCAGTCTGGCAATCGTTGATCGAGTCTAGTAGGTTATTCATGAAGTATTAAGTGCATCGTTTATCTGTGATGGGCAATTTGTGACCAAGGAACTAGGGAAGGAGAAAACACACTCAAACCCAACTTCTCTATGCTTTTGTTCGTCATGAATTATTCGGTTTTTGATTGGGATCGGCGTGTTGAATGCGCAGATGAGCGGTGATCCCGGGATCTCTGCATTCCCAGAGGAAGATAATATATTCTGCTGGAAAGGAACGATCACCGGAAGCAAAGACATGGTGTTCGAACTTCGAAGGGACGGAGCACAAGCTCGCCTTTGAACACCCAAGCAGCATAGCTATGGAGCAATCAGGAAGGTCAGCTTCTTTTCTCTGTCTAGTCTGCCTTTGCGCTATGAAAAATCATGCGCAATCCAGTTCTCAGATGGACTTTTTCTTGATCGAATCTGTCTCTCTCTCGTGCAGAATATAGGAAGATGGTTGGCGACGAAGGTTCTCTCTACAAATCATTTTCCTAATGCAGATTTCTGTGCATTGTTGGTATTCGTCATGCTTAATAGCAGTAGCTCTAGAAACTGGAAAATGATAAACTAGAAGTTCCATTAGACAGTGTTGAATGCTCATTTTCAGTTGAACTCATCACACGGTTCACACCCCATACTCTCTCTCTCTCTCTCGCACTATGTACACTGAGATTGGTTCCATGGATCCACCCGAGAATCGGACCGGACCGGCGGTCCGGTTCCCGGGTGGATCCATGCAACAAACGGGTGGATCCCGATTCCAATTTTTCGGAACCGGTCCTTAGCGGGCGGTTCCCGGTTCTAGGTCGGGAACCGTTCGCCCGGACCATGCACACCCCTAGTTTGGGGGGGGTTTATTTAATTGAAAAAAGTTATTAAATGAAATTAAAAAGTAATTTGAAAAATAAAAGTACTGTACGTTGAATGATTAGTGTAAATCCATTGTTGGTTCTTTTTATAATTAAAAATTTCACTCAAAGTAATTAAAAATAAAAATATTTATTTAATATACAACATGTCCTAACGTGTCGGAATTTTCTATTTTTAAGAAATGACGTGTCAATGTCTCGTGTCGTGTCGCGTATCCGTGTTGCGTGTCCGTGCAACCTAGCCCGTAATACATCCAAAATCTTGGCCTGGTCTTCCCAATTGCTACTTATCTAAGAAATAATAATCAATTACGAGTGAATACAAAGTTTAGCAAGCAAAATACTGACCTGTTTACAACCACAAATAAAAAACTATTGACCTGTATAAACCACATAAGTTAACAATAGCACATAAAAGGAAGAAGGCGCTGCTAGAGTTTCGAGAAGGAAAATAAAAGAATAAAAAAGGGACTAGGTGTGTTGGAGGGAGGGGGAAGTGACGGGCTGATAGCCTGTCAGATGGAGGGAAGAAAAAGTGAAAAAAATTTGGGGATAGGAAAAGAGACGAGGGAAAAAAGGCCGTTTTTGTGGGGAAGGGGGGGGTTTATTTAATTGAAAAAGTTATTAAATGAAATTAAAAAGTAATTTTGAAAAATAAAAGTACCGTACGTTAAATGATTAGTGTAAATCTATTGTAGGTTCTTTTTATAATTACAAATTTGAATCAAATTAATTAAAAATAAAAATATTTATTTAATATATAATATGCCCCAACGTGTCGAAATTTTTATTTTTGATAAATGACGTGTCAACGTGTCGTGTCGTGTCGCGTATCCGTGTCACGTGTCGGTGCAACCTAGCCCGTAGTACATCCAAAATCCTAGCCTGGTCTTTCCAATTGCTACTGATATGAGAAATAATGATCAATCACGAGTGAACACAAAACTTAGCAAGCAAACTACTAACCTATTTACAACCACAAATAAAAAACTAGTGACCTGTTTATACCACATAAGTCAATAATAGCGCATATAAGGAAGTTTAAATATAAAGGACAAAAGATCATTATGTTATAAATTTGCCCAAGAACCTTTCTCAAAATCAGGATAGCAATAAGAAAACATTTTCTCTAAAAACCGTAACCCAATAAAGCTTGAATGAAATATGAAAATGCAATTGATTATTATTATGAATTGATTGCCACCATTTTTCAGGAACCCGTTACCCTTTGGTTATCTCGCACTCATTCGATATCATGAGGTTATCGAATGGAATCGTGCTATATTTCCAGGCATTCGAAGAAACCTAGTTACTCCTCTAGGCATCCCCACTATAACCCAATGCGTCATCGTCCCAAGGATCGAAGTAGTCCCAATCATAAACTCATCTTATGGTGCATCAATTCAATTCAATTGAAACATATCATCCAATGAGTTAAATCAGAAAATGATATAGGAAGGTTGATTATTAGTATTTGCCCAAAAGATAAGGGCAAGAATTTTGGAAATTCCAAGTACCAAATTCAATAAAAGAGGCAGTTCGCCTATCCTTAGAAATCGATGGCATTCACCAAGCATATCCATTCAAAAAATCACGAAACTTTAACATGAAGTGGAAGACACTCCGAGGAACATTTTTTGTGGAGGTCTTAGAGGTCTAGTTTAGCTTGTACAGATCCCAATGATTTTCTGAATTTCAGGTCAAAACAGAGCACAAATCCAGATTGCAACCGGGTTAGGAAATCGCATTATTGACACCTAAATGAACTCCAAAAATCATGGAAAAATTGAACATTGTAGTTTAAGATATGGTCTACAACTTTCATGGAGGATGCTAATCCAAATTGTTTGTCAAAAAACTGATAGAAAATGGAAACCAAACAAAAGTCTGGAAATCGCTTATAAAAATAATTTCAGACCCAAACATTTTTTAAAATATATTTTGCACATACGGGATCGAGAAATTTAAAATTTAAGTATGTGGCGGAATAAGCCAAAATGTACAACTTTCGAGAGAAAGTCCCATAAAATTTGTACCACAGAAATTGGGATAAAATTGGCAAATTCCACAGTACATGGTAACCAAATTTCCAAATAATTGCGTTCCCGGATTTCGCCCACAATTCGTGATATTCAAACTCAATGCACTAAAATCTCAGCGACCAGCATTTCAACAACATATTAATATACTCAATGTACTAAATTCTTAACACTACTAGCAACACGAATATCCTGAATCTGTCGATGAACATAACTAAGCACGAATTTAGTTAAGGCGACTAAAACACGAGGAAATCGACGACATAGAAATTAACCTACATAGCATAAACAGGGCAGTAATTCACTTGCCTTAAATCTTGGATGAGCGGTGGCCGCAGTTCGGCGAGTTGCAGTGGCCTAGGAAGACGATGCGAGTGGCGAAACAACGATGCGATGGACTGGCTGAATTGAGCAGCGTCGGTGGTCGAACGGCGTCGCTGCGGCGTCACGGACGAGCAGGGAGGAATGAGGGAAAAGCCGGTCGTTGTTCCGTACAGAGAAACGAAAGGAGGTTCGTGCAAGAAGAAGGAATGAAATGCTGACTTCCCCTTTCTACTTCAGTCTTCGTTTTCTCCACCGATTGAGTCGATCAGGCTTGTTGGCTGCATAAGTCCGGATGGACGACGCCTGGGGGCTATGCGGCGGCAAGGGGGGTGCGAAATGGGAGGTGCCGTGATTGAAAGATGCGGTGGGGGAGTCGCCACCGCCGCCTCTTTCCGCCGTGGTTTTTCTTCTCTCTGTTTGGTTGATTCGGTGGCATTTGAAATGTGGCGGTGATGCCCTATGGCGATGTCGACTTGGCGGAGCGAGGTGTCTTGATGGTGACGAAGATGGGCTGAGATGGCAAATATTGCGGTGGCACGAACGGCGTGGTCTGATGATGAGCTCGTCCCTGAGCCTTTGACCATTGGAGGTTTGCTATTCTATCGAGGGAAAATCCAGATGTCACAAAATGACTATCTAAAAAAATATTTTATGGAAATGTCACATTTTACGCTAAACAAACTTAGTCTTAATATGGAATCTATTAAATTCTTTAAAATTGTACTATCATAAGATATTTAGAATATTTTGAGTTATTGTAATTATGCAGAAGTCTTTTAGTTAAAATAAAAACATAAAAATACTTGTCCCGATAAATCAATTTTTGCTCTATACATTTCGCAAGATATGAATAGTTTACAAAATATTTTCTTAGAAATGATTGGTTGTATTGTCTGAAATAATTAGTTTATAAAATTTATCTCTATCATCGATAATAAATTATGTTCAAACATTTTTGTGGAGATAAAAATATTTTTTATCCATTTATTGTAAATGATATAAGAGATTATTTTTGAGAAAATATTTTTAAAATTATTTATTTTCGCAAAATAAACGTATCATAAATAATGATATCTCCTTTTGAAATGAATTAATTCTTTGAAAAAAAAAAAAATTAATAGGATCCTCACAATTTAGGGTTGAGCTGACCTTTCATAAATGACACATGGAGAAGATTTTGATCAGTTTGAGAGTTAGGGTTTCGTGTGATTATTCCGATCAAATTGTTCACTATCCAATTTTACTTTATTTAATTAAAGAAAGGTTGATGTATAAACAATTTGATCGCTGCACGACGCTGCGAGGAACTCTATCCTTGTTGGCCTTGAAATGTTGTGTTCGAGTCGCCAACCATTTCCATATATGATTCTTGAGAATGTATATCATGCCTTTGCTAATTGCCATAGTCGTACAGTTTGTCGATGTAGCATCGTCGACTTGATACAGGGGAAAAAAGTACTTCCATATTGATGATGTTTTGTGTATGGATGGAGTGATATAAAATTACTATATGATGAATGGAACAAATTCGGCTAACTACCATACAAATTTGATGAATAAGATAAGCGACTCTCGCGATCGACATTTACTTTGGTTCAATCTTTGTCGAAAGTGCGTACCCGCTGCTGTAATCGAACGAATTGCTGTAACTAACATCCTTAGAACTGGATGAAACATCAGTGTACAAAGGATGCCTAGGAGCACCATAATGTGAAGCTCCAAAGTCTCTGGCCGATGAGGACGCGGACGTCGTGCTTGTGGCTATCCCGTCGGCTTGCAGGATCGTCTCGATTTCCTTCACGACTTCATTCATCCTGGGACGGTTGGGGGACGATTCGTCGAGGCATCGCATTGCTAACTCCAGGAACCATGTAAACCCCTCGAGACGCCCCACGTTGAGAAGGGACGGATCCATGACTTGCCTTAGTCCGTGGTAGTCTCGGTCGTTTTTGTCCATCGCCATGCGGACTTCTCGGACGATGTATTTGCCCTTGTTGAGCGGTGGCTTCGCAGTTATCAGTTCAAGCATCACGACCCCGAAACTGTAGACATCGCTCTTGTCTGTTAGTAACTGGGTCGTGTAATATTCTGGATCCAAGTAGCCCTGCAAGATCACAAGTTACGAACAATCAGAACTTGAAATCAGGAAAGCATACACTTCACCTTCTGAGGATTATCTATACCTCATTGCAACTAAGTCAAACCTAATCAGATTTCAAAATGGTACTCTATACAATCTTTTTACTTTCAGTTCACCTATCTCGGGTGTCCTGTGTTTTCCCTAATTCTAGGAAAATGGCATTAACATATCATCTGCTGTTTCAGGAAAGACAAAGGAAAACTTATTGTCAGTTGGAGTTCGATCAAAAACTAGAGGTTATGATTCGGTTAAGATCTCCTAACCCGCCTCTGTTGTGTAAGCTGGACATTCAACTAGGCGTATACTATACCATTGTGCCCTTGACTTCTGTTGAAAGCTGTCCTTTCTTGCTGTCCGCCACCATTTTAGACAAGCCGAAGTCTGCAACTTTAGCCACCAGATTTTCATCCAACAAGATGTTCGTGGACTTCACGTCTCTGTGAATTATAGGGGGATTCGCAAGTTCGTGCAGATATGCCAGTCCTCTCGCAGAGCCAAGGGCGAGCCAGAGCCTCCTTTTCCAGTCAAGAGGTATGCTAGTTTTCCCTGCATCATTAAGTTTCAGTATCCATTGCTGCAAAAAGTAGGCAGTTTCATTCACCAGAAAAGTATCACTCTCACACTTACGCTAGAAAAAATGATAGGAGGACAAAGCATGATCCGGAATGTTTTATATGGACTCTAAACATCACAAAGCTCGATGTGATTTAGGCAAAGGAAAGTACCTGACAAGTTCTCCCTAAGTGTCCCATTGGGCATATATTCGTAGACCAACATCTGCTCTCCTTGTTCGTAACAGAAGCCAACAAGGCCGACGAGATTCTTGTGATGGACTCGAGAAAGTAGCTCGATTTCTGTCTTGAACTCGTGTGCACCCTGCATCGACCCTTGCTGAGCTCTCTTGATTGCCAACACTTGGCCATCAGGAAGCATTCCTTTGTAGACCTATCAGTTCATGAAAAAGAATTACAAAGCAGTGATACGAAGCATATTATAATTTACATACAATTGGTGCTGCGCGTGAATTTTACCCTTCCATAGCCCCCGGAGCCTATCTCATTACTTTCAGAAAAACTATTGGTGCACTTCTTGATTTCGTCGAAATAGAACCACCTTGCCCCCTTCAATTGGGGTGCTCCTCCGCCATCACTTCCCCTCGGTATCCAGGATGCTTAAAAATGGATAGATCGATGTGAGTGAGACAACTTATTTAGTTTACTCGTTTTCAACGATCTCAGCAATCAGCTTGTCAAAGTGCCTCAGTAGCAGAAAAATTGAAGAGTTCATTAATTAATTACCAAATGGTTTGCTCAATTCCATTGCTCTCTGTGCTGTTTTCTTCTGTTGGATAGCATATATTGCTAACCACACAAGTCCAAGGACCAGGACTGAGCAGCCAATGGCAATCCCTGCTATGACGCCAATGCTGATTCGTATTCCGTGAGCTGGATTGGATGTTCACGTCACAATGGATATGAATGATAGTCAAACCTGATACATGAGAGGATGAAATTAAGTTACCTGGGAATGGATAAGGATATGCGCTGAAGATGTAGGGGCCGAAACCCGGGGGCTGCCTAAATTTATGGTTCGTGATAATAAATCCGATCCTCCCAATATCTGACCTACTGAAGTACGTCCCATCAGATGGAAAGAAAGACACAGGTACCATAAGATAGCCACTGCTTTGATTAAAGCCGATATTCTGAAGGGAAACTGAACCATTAGGTAGGTTCAATGCCAGCCGCAGTTCTACTTCCAACGATTGAAACAGAGTGGCATTGAACAAATCACTGAATGATGGAGCTTTAAATTTCAATGTTCCTTCATATGGAACCGCGCACTTGCAGCTTCCAGGTTCAAGCTTCCGATCTGAGGGACACGATGCTCCTCCACAGTTGGCTGGGGTAGAATAAGTTTGTGGCTGCTGCACTTTGCAGTACCCCAAAGTTGAGAGAACAGGCGCATTGGTACATGCCGGATTTCCCATTAGTCTGAAGCAAAAAAGGAAAAAAAAAAAAAAAAAGTCATTAGCATCATAATGTCTTTCATATCTCAGAATTGAAGTCTAACGCCTGCGAACTGTCTGTCTCACGTTAATCTGTTCTGGTAGGGACTGGTCAACAGCGATTCGATCTGGTTATCTTCCAAATTAACGAGCACCAATTTTGGACTGACGCTGGTACCCATGTACAGCGTTCCATTGAAAGCATTATTTCTCATATCACTGTAGAAGTTCGAAAATCATCAAAATGGTATAAGCAAGAGGATAAAAATTAGAAATATTTTCTTACCAGAAAAAAAATATTAGAAATATTTTTTCATTACACTTGCTGTAGCTGGGGAAGGCTGAAGAGGTTTGGTGGTACAGTCCCTTGAAGTGGTCCGTATCGTATGATTCTGGTCATAGTGAGATAGATTTGAGGTTGTACGTTAGTTTCATAAAGCCATACAACTTTTCATTGCATTGATTGCACTGAGAAATCTTACAGAGTGGTGAGAGATGATAAAGTTGAGAACCAATCTGGAGCTGCCGAAGCCGCAAAAGAGTTGTTGCTGAGGTCACTGCAAAGGCACAATTTTGCCCGGTCAACCAGCCAGTGGAATTAGCCATTTGATATCATGAGGGAGAAACAAAGCCAGGATTTCTACTCACATGTAACTGAGTGAATTCATCGCTGTTAAGTTTGGGAAAGAACCATTCAATCCGTTGTATGCTAAATTCCTGAAGGAAACTTAGTGGAATGAGAGGAGATTTTGGTGATCTCACCAGCAAACCATCGATGTAGAAATCTATACTCACAGCTCACTGAGTTGTGTAAGGTTGTTGAGAGTTGAAGGGACGTTTCCAGAAAAGGAGTTCCTATCGAGTCGACTGTGGCATATTGTGCAATGTGAGTCCAAATAAATTTAATGGGTGCCGATGGTTGGTAATTAGATATCCCAAAACACAAAATAAACATCGGTGAGTGGTTACTCACAGAGCCTGGAGTGTCCGAACAAGGCCTACTGTGGATGGTATAGAACCAATAAATTGGTTATCGTCAAATAATCTGTCAACAAAAGCCAGCACGAGTTAGAGCAGAAAGCTTGGTATATGATATGAAGTCGGAAAATTGGCAACCTACATGTGTATCAGAGACATGTTTGAACTGAACAGTTTATCCGGTATGGTGCCGGATAGTTGGTTCTTGCTGAAGTGGCTGAAATTACCAATGCAGCACATTCCAAAGAGTTAATGATGAGAGAACATAAAGATTGTATCACTTATCAGTGGAGTCTGGAATAAAAAGATTCTTAGTCTACATTCATCACACTAGGTGCGGGATTATTGTAGAGAACTTACAAGTGATTACATTTGAACAAAAGGTCCAACCCTGGGGTGGTGCCCGTTGAAACTGGTAGTGACCCATTTAACTGATTTTCTGACACGTCAAACCAGTAGAGTTTGGAGAGATTACCCAAAGAAGCAGGTATATTACCACTAAAATTGTTGGTATTTAGTGCCCTGGTAAGAAAGGCAATTTGAAAGTCTAAGCAAATCATATAGCTAAACTTCCATGATCACTGAATTACTGGCGTTTGCATTTTGACAAGCCTTACAAGAAAGTCAGCTCCGAAAGGTTGCCCAATTCATCAGGAATACTACCACTGAAGCTGCATCCAGCTAAAATTCTGAAAATTTTGAAAGATCAGGTCTTGTACATGAGAGAAAAGGGAAAAACAAGCTGATTTAGCAATGTATCCAGTCAGAAGGTATATTACAAGATATTCAAGTTCTGTAGACTTCCCAACTCTGGAGGGATTGATCCACTGAGATCCTTGTTTAGGGAAAGATCCCTGCAGTTCAAAGGTTAGATGATACAAATAAGTAGACTCGTTCATATGATACTAGATGATTGAACACAATGCTTTGAAGGACTTCATTTATGCAACCCTTATACACATCTAAGAATCAGCTTATGATCATGACGGATAATTGAAAGAGGAGAATCATACAAATAAGTGAGTTCTGTGAGACCCGCTATTTCATGTTGCAGCAGCCCTTTGATATTCATGCCAGATAACCCTCTGTCAAGGGCATAACAAAAGGAAAATATCACAGTCAATGGCCGGCTAAAATGGCATCACTGAGTTTGAAAAAAAAGACATTTCTAGGAACTGGGAACAGAAATGTGCACCAATGACAACAAGTGGAGAGCACTCACAATCCGGTCACTCTTGAATTATCGTCGCAGGTGACTCCATCCCAAGGCAGTCCACAAGGATCACCGGACTTGCCCCAGTTGGGCGGTGTGTTCTGCCACTGGGCTTTCAGGGCTAAAAGAATGGTGACTGCATAATTGCATGGCAAAGAAGAGAGTGAAATTTTAAGATGGGAAAGGGAACAGATTTTGCCTTGGCTACAAGCCAACAAGGTCAAATGCACATTCAAGCCTAACGAGATCCATTGTTGATGCAAAATTTTTAAAGAAAAAAATTTCTGATTGCAAGAGACACAGTGTCATCCTGTACTAAAAGCTCTCCCATGGCTCCAGCAGTTGGGTAAAACAGCTAGTTGTGACAGCCACTTCCACTAAATTTAACACTCAAATTTCTTTCATGATCAATGCCAGAACTTACTGTTTGTTCAGAGCGTATTATTAGATATGAAATTTGGGAACTCTACAATTTAGTTCTACATCTACAAGGCAGAAAAAGACCAACATGTTCGAACAGGGCTAAATATTTCATGCTTTGCATGCCTCGGAGCAGATAATTGAATTGACAGCATGGACGGCCAAGATAACTTTCCCGCACATAACCACTAGGTGCTTCAATTTCTATACTCACGCATCTAATCTCTATTTATTCTCGAGTTCTGCATTGCTGAAATCCTTTTTGGGGAAATAATGTATGTAATCGTATCCAAGTTTATGAACTTGTTAGTGGTTAACAACATAGTGGGAGACCTCTTTCTTGCACCTATGTCAGTTCTTCCTTCGAGTGGTTATATGTAGTCCTTATTGATCAAGGCTCCAGGGGCATTATAAGACGAGAAAGACCTGCGAAACTAGCAGCCTTTTAAGCATGTCCTCTCAAGTACATGACAAAATCGAGGTGATCCTCCAGGCTCAAAGAGACCGAAAGTAGCCCTTTCCTGGCTCCAATAACATAACATGTTCATGTCCGCCGGACAAGCCACAACCTTAAAAACCTGAGGAACTCTAAGTTCTACACAGACAGCTTAAGTCCCTGAACCCTTAAAAGAAAAAAAAAAAAAGATAAAAGAAAATCTATTTGATGACTAGGTACCTTTTTCTCACACCATCCCCAAGCCAGAACAAGATGAACCCAAAAGAAGTACAGATGGAAAGAAACAAAGAACATGAATGATAAGAAATTCATAGACCATTGAAACATGCATAAACAAATACATGCGCGTGCACTTACGGTCATTTGTGTTTGTCGTTGAGCAAATAAGATGAATCCAGGAACAGAAGAGAACCAGAAACAAGAGCAACCGTAGGTTCTTGCTTGCCATC
The DNA here is from genome assembly GCA_014182555.1 of Eucalyptus erythrocorys. Classification (NCBI taxonomy): domain Eukaryota; kingdom Viridiplantae; phylum Streptophyta; class Magnoliopsida; order Myrtales; family Myrtaceae; genus Eucalyptus; species Eucalyptus erythrocorys. Next base: position 10,143,515 of record CM024597.1, on the reverse strand, counting down.
TCTCCGCCACCTCTTGTTCCTTTTCCAAAGTGAAAAAACTGCATCTTCTCATTCACCACCATCTCAATACACATCGTTCTGACCCAATATCAAAACACGTAGTAAAGACTCGTTCAAGACTGATATGCTAGGCCTATCAATTTAGCGCTAACTAAAGCAAAAATCTACATTTTAGGACACTGTGGGTGTGTGAACAATGAAGTGGTGGGGTTTGCTGACAACACTGCCAAAGAAGATCTGTTTCGAAGTCAACACGAAAGGAGAGAGGAAGAAAATAGGACAAGCTTTGGATTTTTCCTCTTTTGCCTGTTGGGTTCGAGTTTAGTGATTGATTTCTTTCTTTCCTTTTGGTTTGGCTTTGTGTTCAAGAGTTAATGAACTCATTTTCAACCATTTGACCATTCTCCTTCCAGACCTCTCTCTCTTTAGTTCTCACCAGAGACTTTTCATCACGGTCACGATCACGATCAAATTAACATCTATAACATTAATTTCTTCAGGCTGTCTATCCTCCAAAAGCCAAGGGAGAAGAATGTGTAAACAAAGGCTTGATTGAATATTCTGCTTCTCTTGTTCCATTTTTTCTTGTTTCGGGTATTGATGGCGTACAAAGCAAGCGTTTTTGGCAGGACAAATTGACCGCTGTACCTTCCCAACTTCGTCGAAGATAAATTGTCCACGATGCTACAGGGAGTTCTATCCATATTGGCCTTGAAATTTTGTGTCGAGCAAGAACCAAAGACAAGCCCTCTTACGCTCTCAGAGACCTGAGGTTTTCAATGACTTTATAGCTCCACCGTCCTCATGAATCCTCAACCATCTTGTTCTGTGGTTCCTGATAACCATTGTGATATTCATACGATATGTTGACGTAGTACAATCGATTTGATCAAGAAAAAGCAAGAACCTTGATATTAATGATGTCTCGTGGATGGATCGCGCCATATAACTACTCTTTGAGTTTCATCATTATTAATGATGGACGATAGGACGAGGGAGCTCTACCTCAAAATAGAATGAATTCGAGCTAACTATCGTACCAATCTGATGGATGAAAAAACACATTAGCTACCTGTAGGACGCAAATTGCACAATCCCAATATCTCCATAACTAGAACAAGAACACACTCCCAAGAGTAGAAGATTAGCGTACCTGTTTTAGGATCTCGTTATTGAAAGCGGAAGCGGAAAGAGATTGCCCACACTCAAGGGATTTATCCACGCATCAAATCCTTCTTCTTTGTCGCCCTTCGTATCACTAGCTCAATGAGGCGGCCCCTCACGATTAGCGTTAGAATAACACCCCTTTAGGTGAGGATATGTGAGATTAGGGTTAGAGGAGAGACTTGAGCACTATTTATAGAGTTTCTAGCTAGTCCCCCTCATTAGGGGCCAGGCTCAACTCGGCCCACACTAGCCAGCCCCATATTAGACTAATTAAGAAACCTTCTATCTCACCTTAGACCAAACCCCGTAAAACGATAAACGTTAAACGGTAAATAACAATGTCAATTAATTTAGTCTACATATTAGGAAAATTCTAACATTCTCCCACTTGAACTATATTAATTGAAATTGTATTGTATATGCGCACATTGGTCCAGAGATAATTCTTAATAGTCAATCCTATCCCATAAAGCCTCCAACACCGAATCATGACGGTAACTGCATGTATACACACAGAGCCTTCCATGGTCACAAGTGCTTTCAACTTTATTGATATGGATTCAATATGGTAGTGTGGCAAATGGCTAACATCTCTCATAAAGAGATCCATTTGTCAGTCACCATTCTCTTACTTAGGCGACACAAAAGTTTATGCCATAAGAGAATGAAATTATGGTTCTAATGAACCCACATATGTCTTGTCCTTATGGTTAACATTTTACAAGAACATATGCACAAGGCTAATAACCGGATGCCCCTAGCCTTCACTCAAGGTAATACCTTGAGACTTTATCAATATATATTCAACTTGATAATAACACATTCAAAATTATTTTATTGAATGCAAAAGTTGATACATATTAAACCGTTACTAAAAGTAACGAACATAAATATGAACTTTATCAGAATAAAGCCAAAATAGCTCCCACTAAAAAACAGTATCCGAAGATACTCTTAGGCCCATATTGATGACATGTCACTCAAATACTCATGGGCGTAGATCTTTAGTTAGTGGATCTACAACCACATCATCTGTGAAAATATATTATATAATAAGTCACCTTTCTATACCGTTTCTTTATGATCAAAAGTATTTGACCGCCATATATATTTAGATCCCTTGAGACATTTGTTATTAATAAACATATAACAAATTTATTGTCTCAACTTAACCATATGGGTCTATCCATAGAGTCAAAACGGTCAACTCCTTCATAAGGTTTCGAAGCATAATAGCTCAATTAACAGCCTAAAATAAAGTTACAAACTCTACTTATATAGTAGACATAGAACTTTATTCACTGCATTGCACTTCCTGCTAACATAAATATATATCACGTTATTGATATCATAACATCCTAACAGCCAGCAAAGTTAATATATGAATACCCCACTAACTGCAAGAATTAAACTTGTCTGTAAATTAACATATAATCTCTTGTCCTTTTAAAGTACCTTAAAACCTTCTTGGCAGCAACTTAGTGATCGCGTCTTGGATTCAATTTATATCTGCCTAGAAGTTCCATCGCAAAGACGATGTTTACTCTAGTGCAAAATCAAGCATATATTATACTTTTAAGTGCACTAACACAAGATACACTATTTAACTAGATTTTCTCAATATCTGAATAAGGACAATGTAATGGATTAGCTCCATCACCCTTAACAACAGGAGTAATTCCTGACTTGCAATGACGTATATTGAATATTTCCAAAATACGATCAGCAAATGTCTTCTGAGAAAATCTAATAAAATCCAATATATGTGACAAGAACAATCCTTACGGACCTTAGTGTAAAGGACAAAAGATGTGTCAATGTCACTACTTGTAAACAAAAAATCATGTATACAGAGTATGAGAAAAAATAAATTTCCTCCCACTAACCTTGCAGTATATTGAATTACTTTGTTCCTAATTGAACAAAATAACAACATTATGAAACTTTATTAATGTTGTCTGGAAACTTGCATAAAACAATTAATAAGACTTTCAGTCTACACACAAGTTTACTTAAATTTATTGCAAAATCCTCCAGTTGCACTATATAGATTTTGTATTTATTTGGCGTAACTCCAAACCAAAATAAATGCCACATTCACTCTGAAATAATCTTTTAAAGAAATAATTATTTCTTCACTATTAACTATCCACCCCTCTTTCAGAGTGAAAACATTAATTACAAATTTAGTTTGAAACTCCACAATTGATATCCTTTTAGTTTTGTACGCCAATTTGCAACTAAAAAACTTGTGATCTTTAGACAAGTTAGTAAGTTTCCAAATATGTTCCATAGATTGCATATTGCCTTTCGGCCAAATCTTTTGTCAGGATTTAAAGGTATAGTAATTAAGTTACCACCCCAGAATCTACCAAGTATTTGATAAATGACCCTTTAAGCTATTTCGCATTATCATACTTGCCAAAATACTCACGGCCACTATTAAGCCTGACAACCTTTTAACCATATACTAGATGTATATGTCATTAGGACTTAAACGCAATTTTTGCAGATGTGTCCTAATTTCGGTATTAGACAAGACATAATTACAAGCTACTAAGGCTTCTATCATCTCTTAGCAGTGCAGTTAGTAGGCAAATCACTTTTCAAGTGTTCTAGAATGAACCGCTTCATGGACAGTAAGCAAATTCTAGTGCTCTATTCTTACGCACCAAATTATATGTCCACAACTTAAAATTTGAAGCAGTAAAAACCTCTATAATAGTGGAGTTATTAATTACAGAAATGTGACTAAAAAACAAGCAATGTATATAATTAGCATTATGTGAGCATTGTGTAACTTGACGTACAAGTACACATCCAAAAAGTTACACGCATAATCATATAATCACCTTTGGGCAGAATACATGACATGTAGTTGTACACTTCCCACATTATAGCGGTTATGAGAATATGTTCCAATCTTCGTGAATTCATCACCTTTGGGCAGATAAACCACTAGGACTAATCACTCCTCCACCACACCATTATGTATCCCTCCATGAACTAATACACAATTACTTCCTTTGGGAGTATGACCATGCATTAGATCAGGAGACATCCCAACCAACATACGAGACCAAAATTTCTCAAACCTAATCAAGCGTGCCACTTTGGCGGTCACTACTCAATTGAATTCTTGAAACTCTCTCATACCAGGGATATAAAATCTAGATCTCACATACACCATATACATGTGATTTCAACTTTAGTGATAGGGGCATATATCACTGAATCACATATCATGCTAATTACATTACCTTATTCATTAATCATACATATATATAAATATATATAGAGAATCTGAAAGATAGATTCCAATGAGATCACCGATCACAGCAATATAGAAAACTTCTCTTGTGTACCAAAATTACAGATTCCAATGATTCTTCTTCATGTTGATTTAGAGAATCTATCACCAATCAACATTAATAGCAATACATGGTACACCAGATCGAGAAGCCTGACAGCTGATCCATTATAGCTCATGAGTTTCATAAGGCAAAACATGACTCCAAGGCCAACAACTAATTTATTAGTCAATTTTAAGTAACAAATATCATTACTTCAACCAATGGCCTGTAAATTGAGTCAAATCACAGAACTAAATATCTAAACTATAACAGTAGATACTATTACTCTGCATAAATATTGCCATACTCCTTAATCATAAAAATATTCAATTTGACAGACATTAACTAGTGACCATATGAGTTTAGGTATAATATGCAATAATTTAACTAACATGCTTTACCTATATTCAGCAGATGTGTAAATCAATACAATCAGTATGGTCACAGATTCTTAAGACATTCAACATTCAAAAGTTATCAGCATCTAAAGGAGTATACATGAGCAACAAAAGTTTTTTTTTTTTTTTTTTATCTCATTAAGCCAGCTTCTCATAGGATTCCGTTTCCTATATTAAATGATTTTATCCAAAACATATCTCTATATATTTTAAACAAAATCTAAGTCCTAGTGAAAGTTGGACTTTCCTATTTTAGCGATCAGACTCTCCAACGCAGATTCAAATTTTGAGGATTTGATCTTCGGATCTTCTTTGCTCGATTTCAAACGTCCGCAACATATCCACAAAATCAAAAACTGATAACTCCCTAATGAGGTTCCTCTGATGCAATCAATTAACATCAATTGAAGATCCAGGAAGCAAAATCAATAATCACTGCAGCATATCGAATCTAACAAGCTTAAGCTTGCACACAAAGCCCGTGCTCGCACACACAGACGCGCAAGCATGCCCCGGCACGCACATGCAACTACACAAATCACCCCCGTCTCGTCTCGCCCGGTCAAATTTGTGATTTAATTTTATTTTTTATTGAATAAAAAATTTCGAAAATCACAAATTAGGGCAAAATTCATACTGATTAGGGAAAATCAGTATAATTAGGGCAAAATCAATTAGGGTTCAAGTTCTAGAGTTATGGAAGTTTTGATACCACATGTAGGATGCAAATTGCACAACCCCAAAATCTCCATAACTAGAACAAGAACACACACCCAAGAGTAGAAGATTAACGTACCTATTTTAGGATCTCGTTCTTGAAAGCGGAAGCGGAAATGGATTTCCCACACTCAAGGGGTTTATCCACGCATCAAATCCTTCTCCTCTGTCACCCTCCGTATCACTGGCTCAATGAGGCGGCCCCTCACGATTAGCGTTAGAACAACACCCCTTTAGGTGAGGATATGTGAGATTAGGGTTAGAGGAGAGACTTGAGCACTATTTATAGAGTTTCCAGCCAGTCCCCCTCATTACGGGCCAGGCTCAACTCGGCCCACACTAGCCAGTCTCATATTAGACTAATTAAGAAACCTTCTATCTCACCTTAGACCAAACCCCGTAAAACGGTAAACGTTAAATGGTAAATAACAATATCAATTAATTTAGTCCACATATTAGGAAAATTCTAACACTACCACCTACCATGGTGGCTCCGCTGGGTAGATTGCAGGCCTCTGTCCGGGAGGTCTCCAGTTCGAAGCCCCTGCAACTTGTAGGGAGGCTGGCGGATCATTTGGCGCCTTGCCCAAAGTGCATGGGTGGTGGTTTCCTGCGTGCCTTCCCAGGGTTACTTCCAACTGTCGGCTGTGCAGGGTTCCCTGGGTCACCAAAAAAAAAAAAAAAACACGTTAGCCAAAATTGGGATATGATCAAACGAAGCAAAAGGCCACATCGGCTCCATTTCTACTTCGTCACGTTATGCGGACATTTGAATCTCCACAGTTTCGGCTCAAATGCTCCAAGTGGATGGGCGATTTTCTTTTATGGCGGGGCATGCCATTTAGAGAAAAAGAAGCAAATGCAATTGAAAAGCATTGGGGCCAATTTCTGACCAAAAGGGAAAGGCATGGGGTCAATTAAACGGGAGCAGGTGAAGAGGATGGTATAATGGGTGTCGGCGCTTCTGAACCATTTGGGTATGCATTACCTTTGAATCGAACCATGAACCGAACCAAAAATCTGGCTCGGTTCAATTCAATTCGCTCCGATTTGGTTTGGTTTTTCAGTTTTCTTCTTTTGTGATATTAAGAAGGGGTTTTAGTGAAAAAGTAAAGAGAAGTAAATTATAATATTAAAAAGATGGGCAATTTTCGGTGAGGTTCGGTTAACTAAACAGAACCGAAAATATCCGAATTGGAATAAAAAAATAGTTATCTTTTCATTATTTGAACTGAAACTGAAACCAAATAAAAAATGCACGAAATTCCAGTTTAATTCGATTTTAGTTCGGTTCCGACATCCCTAGAGTGTCAACCTTGCATGAAGACTAGGGGTAACCAAATCAAAATGTGAACCGAACTCAGGTACGGTTTTTGGATTTTTTTTTTTTTGGGCCAGGATTCTGTATAGGGTAATGTCTACACTTTCTTCCCTCCCTTCATAAATGAGCATGAGAAAGCGCTTTATAATGGAGTTTGTTAAGCTGTAGAGATATAGCTGAGATGGACTTCCCGTTCATAAGGAAGACCGTGATCTCCTTCCATGAGAAGTTCAACACTTTCTTCCTCCAAAGAAACAAACTAGAAGGAGTAGGACCACCATCCGGAAGGAGTGCCAACTTGCCAGGACTTTCAGCGCCTTCCTGGACTGACAAGTTGCCGGTTTTCATTGGAAACCTTCCTTGAGATGAAGGCCGCTATTTCGGTTGTTTTTACCTTGTTTTCCTTTTTTTTTTTTAACATAATCTGGGCTTAAACGTCATTATCCAAATTGCAAACCCACGTGAAGGAACTAATGAGACCGATCATTGAATTTCTTAGCTTGCGTTGTCAACATTGTCATCTTGATTAGGTAAATCTCGCTTCAATCTTATAAGTCCTTGATCAGATTAACAACTGAAATTACCAAAAAAAGTTCTTCATCTATTGCATTTCTGCCAATTTAGTTTTATATTTTTTAATTATGTCAATTTGATTATAAACTTTTTCAAATTTTGTTAATTGAGGCAATCTAATTAATTTTGACTAGAAATCGCAGATGTGGACTCGACCATCTTATTTGACATGATTGACGCTGACGTGAACATTTTAATGATATTTTGAATTTTTTTCTTTACTTTTATTTTATTTTATTTTATTGAGGGTCGATTAGGGTCACCGGCCTAGTGAGTGCATCGTGACCCTCATTAGATCTAGGTGAGAGGCTGCGCAGCCTTGCTTTTGCCGGTGAGAGCATGGCGACCCTCGTCCAATGCCAATGACCCTTGTCAAGCCCTCAATATAAGAAAAGAAAAGAGAAAAGAAAAAAAAGCCAAAAAAACTATTAAAAAATGTCCACATTAACGCATTAAAGAAGTACTTACCAAATGACCAATTAAGTTTTGGGTTACAAAAACCCCAAACTAATATATTTGTGATAAATTTACCCAAATTGATATGGATTTTTATGTGGCAATGGCATACTAATTGAGTTATTGTCATGTATCAAGCAATTTCACTAGTAAAATTTGATAGAAATTAACTGAAGGTAAATATGTAATAAGTGTACTAGTTTTGATATTTTATGATCCAAAACTTAATTTGTAGTAAATTTATCACGTGTACAAATTTGTAGTTTTTAGTGGTATTAACCTAGGTTGCACGGATACTCTCCGGGACCCTCCATGTTGTGTCCGACACTCCGACACGTGTCTGACATGCTTCGACATGCTTCGACACGCGGTCAACGGGTCTCAGGAAATCCGACACGCGGTCAACTGCCTTCGACACGTTCCGACACATGACTCCGACACGCATGGAGTTATTTTTTTATTTTTATTTTTTTGGGTAAAAAATGGAAGTGTGTGTGTGCAAGTGTGTATGTGTGAAATATGGGCTACAAAGGCAAGTGTGTACACACATACACACTATCATCAACTGACTGTTGGCTACGCCCCATAATAAAATGGAGTAGCTAAAAGAAAAAATAGAACCGTCATGGAGATAGGATAGGTGTCCAACTAAAATTGTTCAAAATAAAACTCCAATCGAAGCATGGAGTGGACGGAAGCCTTCAACAAAGCATCTCAAAGTGTTTGGATGCATATGCTACGTCCACATCCCTGCTCAAAAAAGGAGTAAGCTAGATGAAAAGACAAAAAAGGGAATATTCCTTGGCTACAGTGACCAATCAAAAAGCTACCGGGTCTACAACCTAAGAACTAAAAAGCTTATGATTAGGCAAGACGTCGAGTTCGACGAAAATGCTGCCTGGAATTGGGAGGACGAGAATATCGAGAAGAAGTACATCACCTTGCCAAACATACCACCTGGTTAAGAGGAGTCAACGTCACAGGAAGAAGGGGAAGTACCAAATTCCACCACTCACGACATAACTCCACCAAGCTCTCCAAGAGTGACACAAGAAGAATCTACTCCATAGTCTCCAATACTAAGGGTAAAAGCCCTTAGAAGAATTTACGACACATGCAATTTTGCTATTTTGGAACCAGAAAACTACGAACAAGCATCCAAAGAAGAAGTTTGGATAAAAGCCATGGAGGAAGAGATCGAGATGATCGAGAAAAATGAAACTTGGGAACTTGTCGATCGACCTGAAGACAAAGAGATCATTGGCGTCAAGTGGGTTTACAAGATGAAGCTCAACGCGGATAGATCAATCCAGAAGTAAAAAAGCAAGGCTTGTGGTGAAAGGATACTTGCAATAACCAGGTATTGACTATACTTTTGCTCCCGTCGCTCGCCTTGATACTATTCGAGCACTCATAGCCCTAGCAGCACAAAAAGAATGGAAGATCCATCAACTAGATGTGAAGTCGGCATTTTTAAATGGATATCTTCAAGAAGAAATTTATGTAGCTCAACCAAAAGGCTTTACTGTCAAAGGCAATGAAGAAAAGGTCTTAAAACTTAAGAAGGCCTTATACAGGTTAAAACAAGTACCACGTGCGTGGTATAGTAGAATCGATGAGTACTTCATCAAGCAAGGATTCAAGAGGAGTATGAGTGAGCCGATACTTTACATCAAGACCCAAGGTAAGTCCGACACTCTCATTGTCTCTCTATATGTAGATGATCTCATATATATAGGAAACAATGAGACAATGATCCGAGAATTTAAAGTAGAAATGATGAAGACATTTGAAATGACGGATTTGGGCTTGATGAACTATTTCCTTGGTATTGAAGTCAATCAAAATGAAGGAATTTTCATCTCACAAAAGAAATATGCAGAAAAAGCTCCTTGAAAAATTCAAAATGAATAATTGCAAAACAGTGGCAACATCACTTGTGATGAATGAGAAACTATTGAAAAAAGATGGAGCTGAAAAAGCATACGCTTCACTCTACAGAAGCCTAATTGGGAGTCTACTATATCTTACTACTACACGGCCAGATATTATGTACGCGACAAGTTTACTATCACGTTTCATGCAAAGTCCAAGTCAAGTTCATTTTGGAGCAGCCAAGAGAATTCTAAGATACTTAAGAGGAACCACTGATTATGGAATTTGGTACCGACCTAGTGCAACAACTAAACTGATCAGTTACACTGATAGCAATTGGGCAGGATCATTTGATGATAGGAGGAGCACCATTGGTTATGCATTCACATTAGGTTCTGGAGTATTTTCATGGACATCTAAAAAACAAGACACAGTGGCACAATCCACTGCAGAAGTAGAATATGTCGCGGCTGCTACAACTACTTGTCATGCAATATGGCTTCGAAGAATTCTAGAAGACCTTGGAGAACCACAAATGGAATCAACGCCAATATTTTGTGACAACAAGTCCGCGATTGCAATATAAAAAAATCTAGTCTTTCATGGAAGAACGAAACATATTGATATAAAATATGACTTCATTCGTGAAGTGCAAAACAAATGAGAGATCGAGCTAAAGTATTGTGAGAGTGAGGAGCAAATAGCAGACATCTTCACTAAAGCATTACCGCTAGCCAAGTTCAAGACATTGCGGGAAATGCTTGGAGTATCACGAAAATGGATCAAGGATGAGTGTTAAAAAATGATCCATTTTTGGAAAGATCTAGACTACACCAGACTTAATGGAGAAAGAAAAATTGGCGACAATAATTTGTCCAAGACAAAGTTGAAGATTCTCGTACGTTGGAGAAATTTCTAGTACATGTGCATGCAAGAAAAAGGCAAGAAAACTCTCAAATGTTAAAGAAGTTTGTGGTGCGTGGGCAACAAGACCATGGTGGCAATAAACAGGCAAAAGAAAAGTCAACAAAAGCTGTTGAGATTAGAAAAATTAAAAAAAAAAATGGAGAAGCCACCAGAAGATTTGAAGAAGCCGCACGAGCAGGAGATAAAAAAGCAAGTTTGTAATTTTATATTAATTTTTTGTACAATGCCGGTTGTGTAAGGCGGTGAACTCACACCTATAAATAGGAGTTGAGGTGTGTGTTTTATGTAGCATAAAAACCAGCAATACTCCCTCCTTTGTAATACAAAATCTCATAATAAAAGTTCTTTTTTTACCCATTCTCCCCTTGCTTTGTAGTCCACTTATATCCATCCACAAACATACACACTTGCGCACACACGCTTTCGCAAAAACATCCAACAGTTGGTGTTTTCAAGTGTGTATGTGTGAAATATGGGCTACAAAGGCAAGGGTGTATGGGTTAAAAAAACAGAACTTTTATTATGAAAGTATGTATTACAAAGGAAGGAGCGGTTTTGGTTTTTTTTTAGCTACATAAAACATACTCCTCAACTCCTATTTATAGGCGTGAGTTCACCGCCTTACAAAATCGACATTGTACAAAAAAATTAATATAAAATTACAAACTTGCTTCTTTATCTCCTGCTCGTGCGGCTTCTTCGGATCTTCTGGTGGCTTCTCCCATTTTCTTCATTTTTCTAATCGCAGCTTTTGTTGACTTTTCTTTTGCCTTTTTGCTGCCCACATGATCTTGCTGCCCACGTGCCAGAAACTTCTTTAACATTTGAGAGTTTTCTTGCCTTTTTCTTGCATGCACATGTACTAGAAATTTCTCCAATGTATGAGAATCTTCATATTTGTCTTGGACAAATTGTTACCACCATTTTTCTTTCTCCATTAAGTCTAGTGTAGTCTAGATCTTTCCAAAAATGGATAATTTTTTAACACTCCTCCTTGATCCATTTTTGTGATACTTCGAGCATGCTTCTCAATGTCTCGAATTTTGCTGTTGGTAGTGCTTTAGTGAATATGTCCGCAATTTGGTCTTTAGTCTTACAATACTTCAGCTCCATCTCTTTGTTATTTTGCGCTTTTTGTATGAAGTGATATTTGATGTCGATATATTTGGTTCTTCCATGGAATACTGGATTCTTTGATATAGCGATTGCGGACTTATTGTTGCAAAATATCAGAGAGATAGAGCTGAAGTATTGTAAGACTGAAGACCAAATTGCGGACATATTCACTAAAGCACTACCAACAGCAAAATTCGAGACATTGAGAAGCATGCTCGGAGTATCACAAAAATGGATCAAGGAGGAGTGTTAAAAAATGATCGATTTTTGGAAAGATCTAGACTACACTAGACTTAATGGAGAAAGAAAAATGGCAGCAACAATTTGTCCAAGACAAAGATGAAGATTCTCATACGTTGGAGAAATTTCTAGTACATGTGCATGCAAGAAAAAGGCAAGAAAACTCTCAAATGTTAAAGAAGTTTCTGGTACGTGGGCAGCAAGATCATGTGGGCAGCAAAATGGCAAAAGAAAAGTCAACAAAAGCTGTGATTAGAAAAATGAAGAAAATGGGAGAAGCCACCAGAAGATCCGAAGAAGCCGCACGAGCAGGAGATAAAGAAGCAAGTTTGTAATTTCGGTTGTGCAAGGCGGTGAACTCACGCCTATAAATAGGAGTTGAGGAGTATGTTTTATGTAGCTAAAAAAAAAAAAAAAACCAAAGCAACTCCTTCCTTTGTAATACATACTTTCATAATAAAAGTTCTGTTTTTTTTTAACCCATACACCCTTGCTTTTGTAGCCCATATTTTACAGATACACACTTGCACACACACACACGCTTCTGCAAAACACCAACAGTTTTTTTTTTTTTTTTTTTTTTCTGGTAAAAAATAGAAGCGTGTGTGTGTGCAAGTGTGTGTGTGTGAAATATGGGCTACAAAGGCAAGGGTGTATGGGTTAAAAACAGAACTTTTATCATGAAAGTATGTATTACAAAGGAAGGAGTGGTTTATTATTATTATTATTATTTTTTTATTTTTATTTTTATTTTTTCAGAAGAAGTGGATTATGTGGATGAATGAATTTTTATTATATTTAATGATGGAATGTTAATTTTTTTCTTATTGTTAAAATTTTAATTTAATAGTGGAACATGGATTACTTGTTTTTTCCTTCAAGTTTTATAGATTATTACAATGAAATGTAGTTAAATTTGTTAAATTAAAACAATGAATGATATTAACAAATGTATGATTAATGTTTTTAGTATCGATTAATTCTAAGCTCTTTTTATTATTATTATTTACTTATTTATGCATTTATATATTAAAATATTTTTTTAATATATAACGTGTCGGAACATGTTGGAATTCTCTATTTTTGAGAAATGACATGTCAGCGTGTTATGTCGTGTCGCGTGTCGGTGCAACCTAGGTATTAACCCTTAAAAGAAAAAAAAGATTATGATTTTTTTGCGTTTTTATTGGTCTTGTAATAAGTAATTGAAATTTATCATGTGAAATACAGCCAACAATAGCCATTCTATTTTCTTGATTGAGATTTGGATTTCTCTTAATATGGAATCTCTAAAATCTTTAAAACCGCACTATATAGGAGCTTTTAAATTAAATAAGTACTTAAAATTCTTGTCTTGTACATATCAATTTTGGCACTATTTATTTCGCAAAAAATGAATGACTTTAAAATATTTTCCTAAAGATTGTCGTTTGTATTGCATGAGATAATTAATCAATGAAAATTATTTTCATTATAAAAAATTATTTATCCCTAAATATTTTCATGAACAATGAAAACATTTTTTATTTATTCATTTTTATAGGTAATACATAAGATCATTTTTAGGAAAATATTTTCTAAATTATTCATTTTTCTCGAAACAAGTGCACTTTAAGTTACAATATCTCCTTTTTTTTTTTTTTTAAAAAAAAAAAAAAAAAAATCTTTTGAAACCTGAGCAAATCCTTAAAAGGCTTCATCCGAACCTTCGTAAAATATAGATGTTAAACATTTAGAGGGTATTGGTGGGTACAGAACAAGAAAAAAATATTGCACAGGGCATGCAGGCACTGGCATGTGAAAATAAGGAATGCATTCCTAGAGCCTACCATCCCTATATATCAAACGGACAGGCTGTAGAGACCCCTGAGAGAGCTTCGGCTCCACTTTCGTAGTGAGATTACACCTTGTAACCAACGACTAATTATTCATGGGGATCCCTAGTTACAAGGTTTTTTTTTTTTTTTTTTTTTTGGTCAGTACCTAGTTACAAGGTTACAAAATGAATCTTCTAAAAAGAAAATTAATGAGGTCCTCATCATTTAGCGTTGAGTTGACTTTTCATAAATGATCACGTGGACTAGACTTTGGTCAGTCTGAGAATTAGCGTTTTAAGTGATTATTCAAATCAATTTGATAGACAACCAATTTTATTTTATCTTATTAAAAAAAAAGTTGATATATAGATAAATTGATTGCCGTACCTCCTCGATTTGGCAAAGATAGATTGTCCACGACACCACGAGGAAGTCTGTCCTTGTCGGCCTTGCAATGTTGTGTTTGAGTAGGAATTGAACAAGTCTTCTTCCTTTACATGAGACTTAAGGATTTTCGATTACTTTATCACTTGGCTAATCTTCTTGAGTTGCCAATCATTTCATATATGATGTTTGAGAATACATATTGGACATAGCAGTTTGTTGATGTAGCCTTGTCAATTTGATCAAGGAACAAAAATTACCCTGATATTAGTGGAGTCTTGAGTATGGATCAGCCACACAAAATTACTATTCGAGTCTTATCCTAATATAAAAGGAAGAGAAACTGCACCTTAAGATAAAACAAATTCGAGCTAACTACCATACGTATTTGATGATTCAAATAAGCGATTCGCATGATCTACATTTACTTCGGTTCGATCTTCGTTGAGAGTGCGGAACTGCTGTAATCGAAGGAATTGCTGTAGCTTATATCCTGACTACTGGACGAGACATCACTGTACAAAGGATGTCTGGGAGCACCATAATGTGAAGCTCCAAAGTCTGTGGCCGACGAGGACGCAGACGTCGTGCTTGTGGCTATCCCATGGGCTTGCAGGATCGCCTCAATTTCCTTCACGACTTCATTCATCCTGGGACGGTGGGTGGATGATTCCTCTAAACATCGCATTGCTAACTCCAGGAACCCGGTGAACCCCACGAGACGCCCCACGTTGAGCAGTGACGGATCCATAACTTGCCTTAGTCCGTAGTAGTCTTGGTCGTTTTTGTCCATCGCCATGCAAACTTCGCGGACAGTGTACTTGCCCTTGTCGAGCGGTGGCTTTGCAGTTATCAGTTCCAGCATCACGACCCCGAAACTGTAGACGTCGCTCTTGTCTGTCAGTAACTGGGTCATGTAGTACTCTGGATCCAAGTAGCCCTGCAAGATCACAAGTTACGAACAATCAAAACTCGAAATCAGGGAAGCATACACTTCATCTTCTCAGGAAAATCTATAATTCATAGCAACTTCGTCAAACCTACTCAGACTTCGTAATGGTACTCTATATAATCTGTTTTACTTTCAGTTCACCTATGTGGAGTGTCCTGTGTTTTCCCTAATTCTAGGAAATCTGGCATTAACATATCATCTGCTGAAGTTTCGGGAAGACAAAGGGGAACTTATTGTCAGTTGGAGTTCGATGAAAAACTAGAGGTTATGATTCGGTTAAAATCTAGTAACCCGCCTCTGTCCCCTAAACTGGACATTCAAATAGGAGTATACTATACCGGTGTGCCCTTGACTTCTGTTGAAAGATGTCCTTTCTCGCTGTCCGCCACCATTTTAGACAAGCCGAAGTCTGCAACTTTAGCCACCACGTTTTCATCCAGCAAAATATTCGTGGACTTGACATCTCTGTGAATAATCGGGGGATTCGCGAGTTCATGCAGATATGCCAGTCCCTTCGCAGAGCCAAGAGCGATCTGCAGCCTTCTCTTCCAATCAAGATGTATGCTAGTTTTCCCTGCATCATTAATTTTCAGTGTCCATTGCTACATACGATGGGCAGTTTCATTCACCAGAAAAGTCTTGCTCGCACTTATGCTAGAAATAACGAGATGAGGACAAAAAATGATATGGAAAGTTTTATTTGGAATCTAAAGATCACAAAGCTCCATGTTATTTAGGTGAAGGAAAGTACCCGACAAGCTCTCCCTAAGTGTCCCATTAGGCATATATTCATAGACCAACATCTGCTCTCCTTGTTCATAACAGAAGCCAACGAGGCCGACGAGATTCTTGTGATGGACTCGAGAAAGTAGCTCGATTTCCGTCTTAAACTCGTGCGCGCCCTGCATCGATCCCTGCTGAGCTCTCTTGATTGCCAACACTTGGCCATCAGGAAGCATTCCTTTGTAGACCTATCAGATCATGAAAATGAATTGCAAAACAGTGATGTGAAGCATATTATGATTTACATACAATCGACGCAGCACATGACTTTTACCCTTCCATAGCCCCGGAGCCTATTTGATTACTTTCACAAAAGCTATTGGTGCACTTCTTGATTTCGTCAAAATAGAACCACCTTGCCCCCTTCAACTGTGGTGCTCCTCCACCATCACTTTCCCTCCGTATCCAGGATGCTTAAAAATGGATAGATCAATGTGAGTGAGAGAACAGCGTTTTAGTTTACTCCTTTTCAATGATCTCAGCAATCAGCTTGTCAAAGTGCTTTAGTAGCAAAACGATTAAGAGTTCATGCGTTAATTACCAAATGGTTTGTTCAATTCCATTGCTCTTTGTGCTCTTTTCTTCTGTTTAATAGCGTATATTGCTGACCACACAAGTCCAAGAACCAGGACTGAGAAGCCAATGGCAATCCCTGCTATAACGCTGATACTGATTCTTATTCTGTGAACTGGAACAGTGGTTCATGTCAAAACAGATATGAATGATAGTCAAACGTGATACATGAGAGGATGAATTTAAGTTACCTGGGAATGGATAAGTTGCCCAGAAGAGATAGGGACCAAAAACGGGGGGCAATGTAAAGGTCTGGTGAGTCATAGTGAATCCAATTCTCACAATGTCCGACCTTCTGAATTCTGTCCCATTAGATGGAAAGAAAGACACGGGTACTATAAGATAGCCGCTGCTTTGATTGAGGAAGATATTCTGAAGAGAAACTGAACCATTAGTTAGGTTCAATGTCTGCCACAGGGCTACTTCCAACGATTTAAACAGAGTGTCATTGGACAAATCGCTGAATGATGGAGCTTTAAATGTTATTATTCCTTCATATGGAACTGCACATTTGCAGCTTCCGGGGTTTAGCTTCTGATCTGAGGGACATGATGCACCTGGGCAGTTGACTAAGGTAGAATAAGGTCGTTGCTGCCGCTGATCTTTGCAGTACGCTGAAGTTGAGAGAATAGGCGCAATCTTACATGCTGGAGTTCCGTTTAGCCTGATGCAAAATGTACCAAAAAAAAAAAAAAAAAAAATGATTAGCATCATAATGTCTATCTTATCTCAGAATTGAAGTCTAACACCTGTGAACTGTCTGTCTCACATTAATCTGTTCTGGTAGGGACTGGTCGTCAGCGTTTCAATCTTGTTATCTTCCAAATTAACAAGCTCCAAATTGGGACTGATGCTGGTACCCATGTACAGCGTTCCATTGAAAGCATTATTTCTCATATCACTGTAGAAGTTCGAAAAATCATCAAAATGGTAGAAGAGACATAAATTAGAAATATTTCTTCCTTACACTTGCTCTAGCTGGGGAAGGCTGAAGAGGTTTGATGGTACGGTCCCTTGAAGCGGTCCATATTGTATGATTCTGGTCATAGTGAGATAAATTTGAGGTTGCACATTAGTTTCAGAAAGCCATACTTCTCATTGTACCAATTGCATTGAGAAATCTTACAGAGTGGTGAGAGATGATAAAGTTGAGAACCAATCTGGAGCTACCGAAGCCGCAAAAGAGTTGTTGCTGAGGTCACTGCAAATGTACAGTTATGCCCGGTCAACCACCCAGCAGGATTAACCATGTGATATCATGAGGAAGAGACAAAGCCAGGGTGTCTTACTTACATGTAACTGAGGGAATTCATACCCGTCAAATTTGGCAAAGGACCGTCCAATTCATTATATGCTAAATTCCTGAAGAAAACTTAGCAGAATGAGCGGAGTTCTTTCTGTGATCCCGCTAGAATACCATTGATGAAAAAAAATCTACACTCACAGTTCACTGAGTTTTGTCATGTTGTTGAGAATTGAAGGGACGTTCCCAGAAAAGGAGTTCCTATCGAGTCAGCTGTGCAATATTGTGCAATGTGAGTCCAACTAAATTTAGTAGGTGACGATGGTTGATAATTAAATATCCCAAAGCACAAAACATGGTTTACTTACAGAGCCTCAATCGTCTGAACAAGGCCTAATGTGGACGGTATGGAACCATTAAATTTGTTATCATCAAATAATCTGTCAACAAAAGCTAGCACAAGTTAGAGCAGAAAGCTTGGTCTATTATATGAAGTGAGAAAATTGGTAACCTACATGTGTATCAGAGACACGTTTGAACTGAACAGTTTAGCTGGTATGGTGCCGGACAGTTGGTTCTTGCTGAAGTGGCTGAAGTTACAGATGCAGCACATTCCAAACAGTTAATGCCGAAAGAACACAAAGATTGTATCACTTATCAGTAGAATCTCGAATAAAAATATCCTTAGTCTATATTCACCACACTAGGCGTGGGATTATTGTAGAGAACTTACAAGTGCTTGCAATTGAACAAAAGGTCCAAGCCTGGGGTGGTGTTCGTCGAAACTGGTAGTGATCCATATAACTGATTTTCCGACACGTCCAACCAGTAGAGTTTGGAGAGTTTACCCAAAGAAGCAGGTATATTACTGCTAAAATTGTTGGAATTTAGTGCCCTGGTAAGAATGGCAATTTGAAATTCTAAGCAAATCATATAGCTAAACTTCCATAAGCATCAAATTGGTGGCATTCGCATTTTGACAAGCCTTACAGGAAAATCAGCTCCGTGAGGTTGCCCAGTTCATCAGGAATACTACCGGTGAAGCTGCAATTAGCCAAGAATCTGAAAATTGGAAAGATCAAGGTCCATACATGAGAAAAAAGGGAACAAAAGGAAAAAAGAAAAGCTGTCTTAGCAATGAATGCAGTCAAAAAGGATAGTACAAGATATTCAACTTCCGTAGACTTCCCAACTGCGAAGGGATTGGTCCGGTGAGACCTGTGTTTAAGGAAAGATCCCTGCAGTTCAAAGGTGAAATGAGCAAATAAGTAGACTCGTTCATATGCTGGTTGATGATTGAACACAAAAAACGACCATCTTTGCTTTGAAGTACTTCATCTATGCAATTCCTATTACACATCTAAGAATCAAAATTTGATCATGACAGAAGATAGAAAGACGAGAAACGCACAAAGAAGTGAGTTCTGTGAGCCCCCCGATGTTGGCTGGCAGCGGCCCTTTGATATTCATGCTAGATAACCCCCTGTCAAAGTGAAAATAGAAAAAAAGTATCACAGTGAATGGCCGCTAAAATGGCATTATTGATATTCAAGGAAAATGACTGAAAGTTCTAGGAACTGAGAACAGGACTGAGCACCAATGAGAACAAGCGGAGAGCACTCACAATCTGGTCACTCTTGAATTACGGTCGCAGGTGACTCCATCCCATGGCAGTCCACAAGGATCACTGGACTTGCCCCAGTTGGGCGGTGTGTCCTGCCACTGGGCTTTCAGGGCTAAAAGAACGGTGACTGCACAATTATATGGCAAGAAAGGAAAAGAGTGAAATTTTAAGATGGGAAAGGGAACATATTTTGCCTTGCCCACAGGCCAATAAGGTCAAATGCATGTTCAAGCCTCGTGAGATCCATTTTTGATGCAAGGTTTTTAAAGAAAAAATTTCTGATTGCAAGAGACACGGTGTCATCCTGTACTAAAAGCTCTCTCATGGCTCCAGCAGTTGGGAAAAACAGCTAGTTGTTGTGACAGCCACTTCCACTAAAATGTTCATCAACAGAGATCCAGGCATGCACTTTTGTCACAGTTATTATGAGTCCAGACTTCCCACTGATCCTACCGTTGTTTCAGCAGAGGCATCTTTGTTCTATTGCTTGAGCAAGTACACAGAAATAGATAGACAGTTCGCCTTTTCCTTTCTCTCACTAAATTTAACACTCGCATTTCTTTCATGATCAATGCCAGAACTTATTGTTTGCTCAGAGCGTATGATTAGATATGAAATTTCAGAACTTTAGAATTTAGTTCTACATCTACGGGGCAGAAAAAGACCAACATGTTTGAACAGGGCTAAATATTTCATGCTCTGCACGCCTCAGAGCAGATAATTGAATTGACTGCATGGACGGCCAAGAAAACTTTCGCGGCAATAACCACTAGATGCTTCAATTTCTATACTTGCGTGTCTAATCTCTATTTATTCTTGAGTTCCACGTTGCTGAAATCCTTTTAAGGGAATAATGTTTGCAATCATATCCAAGTTTATGAACTTGTTAATGGTTAACAACATAGTGGGAGACCTCTTTCTTGCACCTATGTCAGTTCTTCCTTCAAGTACTTAAACCAAGGCTAGAATGACTCGATCCCAGCGCACATAGCGAAAAGTGTATGGTCCTTGTTGATCAAGACTCCAGGGACAATTTAAGATGAGAAAAACCTGCGAAACTAGCAGCCTTTTAAGCTTGTCCTCTCAACTGCGTGACGAAATCCAGATGATCCTTTGGGCTCAAAGAGACCGAAAGTAGCCCTTTCCCGGTTTCAATAATATAACATGTTCATGTCTCGCCAGACTAGGCACAACCTTAAAGACCTGAGGAATTCTAAGTTCTACACAGACAGCTTCAGTCCTTGAAACCTTAAAAGGGAAAAAAGATAGAAAAGTTGTTTTGATGACTAGCTACCTTTTACTCGCACCATCCCAAAGCCAGAACAAGATGAACCCAAAAGAAGTACGGATGGAAAGAAAGAATGAACATGAACAACAAGAAATCCACAGACCATAGCAACATGCATAAACAAATACATGTGTGTGCACTTACGGTCATCTGCGTTTGTAGTAGAGCAAATCAGATGAATCCAAGAACAGAAGAGAACCAGAAACAAGAGCAACCGGAGGTTCTTGCTCGCCATGTCTCCGCGACCTGTCGTTCCTTTTCCAAAGTGAAAACTCTGCATCTTCCCATTCACCGCCATCTTAATGCATGTCGTTCTGACCTATTATCAAAACAGGTTGGCAAAGGGCTCGTTCAAGACTGATATATTAGGCCTATCAGTTTGGCGCTTCCTAAAAGCAAAAATCTGCCTTCCAGGAAGTGGTGGGGTTTGTAGAAAAGTCTGTCAAAGACTATGCGGTTCAAAGTCAGCGAGAAAGGAGGTGGAATAAATGTAAATGGGACAGGCTTCAGATTTTTTCTCTCTCCTTTGCTTGTTGGGCTTGAGTTTGATGATTGCTTTCTTTCTTTCCTTCTCGTGTCGGCTCGTGTTTAACATCCGTAGCATTATTTTCCTTGCGCTGTCTCTCCACCAAAAGCCTAGGGAGAAGAACGTGCAAACGAAGGCCTGCTTGAAACATTCTTCTGCTCCTCTTCGTCAACACTTTTTTCTTGTTTCGGGTAAGGATAGATGGCGTACAAACAAGCATTTTCACACAAATCGACTCCCTACCTTTCTGATTTGATCAAAGATATATTGTCCAGGATGCCATGAGGAATTTTATCCTTATCGGTCTTGAAATGTTGTGTTGAATAAGAACCAAATACAAGATCTCTTACACCTCTAGAGACCTATGGTTTTCGATGACTTTATCACTCAGGCTAACCTCCTAGAATTCCTGACCATCTCCACTTATGGTTTCTGAGAATGTGTATCATGTCCATGCCATTGCAATACTCGTATCATATGTTGACATAGCACGATAAAATTTGATCAATTTTATGATGCACGAGAGAGCTTCACCTCAAGATGGCATGAATTCGAACTTATTATCATACTAATCTAACGAACAATAGAAGACTGAACGAATGATGCAAAAAGGTCACATTGACCCTCTTTGTACTTCTTCGTTTTATATCGAAATTGGAATCTCCTATTGTTTCGGCTCACGTGCTCCAAGTGCGTACGGATGACGGCGGATCGGCCCTCTTTCTACTTCTTCGTTTTATATCGAAATTCGAATCTTCTATTGTTTCGGCTCACATGCTCCAAGTGCGTACAGATGACGGCGGATTTAGAGTAAAAGGCCGAAGTACATGCATTTAAAAAAGTTTGGGGTCAATTAAATGGGAGAAGGCGCGTGGCATCCTTGAGATGAGCACAGCTACCTTCCTTTTTTTTTTTTTTTTTTGCTTTTCTTTACATCTTTTTTTTTTCTTTTTAATTTATTGTAAACCCATGCATGAAGGAACCGATGAGACGAATCATTAATGTTAATGATCAGCTTCTCTAGTTATGCTTTTCTCGAGAATCAGTTAGCTAGCTCCGAGTTCTAAATTAAGAAAATATGACAATTTGCGACGTTTTGACCGTTGTTGTAATTCGGTAATTAGAACTCGTCTTGCAACATATAATCATCATTTTTTTCCCTTGTTTGGAATTTGCGTTTCTCTACGTGTACAGAAGCTTTGAAATTTTCACAAGCAGAGTGGCCGTCAAATTTTCAAAATAATGTTAGTTTTTGATGGAATTCAAGTCAGCGGAAGACAACTTATCTGATTTCGATGCGCAAACAACAATTAACCCTAGAATGAACATCGAATTGCTAGATGAATCACGAACAACAACACCTCACATTGGTCTGAGTGCAATCATAAGGAAAACACCTGATTTTCACGGCGTAAATGCAAACCGTTCCTGTAAAGAATGAAATTGAAATTTTTTCTTCTTCACTTGATGAGAGGGAGAGGAAATTTGGTGTATATGTTCTCCCGACAACAACCATCAACAGTTGTCTTCAAATGGCATTTATACATCTCCTTTCATGCCATTTCAAAGAGGTGCCTTTCCATCGTGGCTTATCAAGGCCAAATGGTGCAATTCTATCGCACCCCATCATGGACGTATTAGTTAAAGTACAACATCTCCCACTTGCACATGATAGGCTTGATAGCGCTCTATTAAGAATATAAGGTATTTAACATTCATCAACTTTGCAAAACAATTTATACTGGCAAGTAAGCTGTGCGATCAATGAGTACACCTGCACTTGGGAGCTCATATTATGCACCTGTTAGGGATAATATAATAGCTACAACCCCGAAAAGAAATAAATAATCGATATCTCACAGTGCCCTAGACTTATTTTGTTACATCAGTCTAAGTATACCTATCCCTTAAAGGCTATACTTGACTATTCTCAAAACACCATGTATTTATAATTACATCTGCAACCACATAAGGCGACATAATTGGTCGACCAGTAAATACATGTGATAGATGTAAAACAACAATAATCTTCCTTTGCACTTATGCCTCTCTCCATTTCAGAACAACTGCTTTCCTAGACACGTCCTATAAGGCCATATCTATTCATGACTGTCGATAACATGCTAAAGTAGCAACATTGATCTTTCACTTCGAGAACATAGTCAGAAGTAACATAGGGCACATAATGAGGTAAGTTATAAATTACCTCAAGGGCTCACACGATGAGTAAATGGAGATTATTTCACTCACCTTCCCTTGTCGATCGTATAATGCACATATAGTATGAATTACATGCTATAGTGGATTTCTCTTTCTATAAAAGCGTATGTCATTCACTAAGTATATCCACTATACGGATTTTAGCTTAAACATAGTCACGTGCTTCTCACGTACTCATGTTTAGCTCGAGTGCTATTTCAGCTCGCTTTCTATAGTGCCCAATTAAGTACTTAAATTCGGTATCTTTCAGGCATACATGATTGTGGGACTATCATGTTCGGTCTTAAACAAACCATAGACCTCATCTTGATTCCAATTAAGGCGACATATTATTTTATGTACCAAACTTGCTCTTTAGCATTTATTTGTATATAATGTCTCATCTCAACGTGCAAACTGTAGCACTTGAGGCGATTGCTTGTGTGAGTGAGCCAATCATTGCCTGATGACATACATTTCAATAATATATGTGTATGTGCTAGTCTCATAATGGATTTGTACCTATTGATAAAATATCAAGTCACTAATAATCAAACAAGTACAATACATATATCCACAAATACATAAACCAATGATCCTCTACAATAACACATATCACATTTTACGCAATCCTAGTGACATCCTATGGGTCAAGAATATGTCTTTAGGAATAGCCTTCGTAAATGAATCAGCAACCATTCTATTAGTTGAAATGTATTGCAGGATCACTTCTTTCTGCGCTATAACATCTCTGATGAAGTTGTTCTTTATGTCAATATGCTTCATCCTTCCGTGATACTTGGGATCTTTCACATAGGCAATGGCTGCTTGACTATCACAATAAACTGTCACCGGTCTTGGAACTTCAGTGACAGTGGCTAAACTTTCCAAGAAACATTTTAGCCATACTGCTTCTTGCACTACGGCAGAACATGTAATAAATTTTGCCTCCATAGTAGACAATACTGTGCATGTCTGTTTCTTGTTATTCCAAGAAATTGCAACTCCATTGAGCAAGAACGCATATCTAGAAGTCGATTTACGCTCGTTGAGGTCTCCACCCCAATCAGCATTTGAATAGCCTAATAGGCATAAATCATTCCATTGGTAACAAAGTCGATAGTCAATGGTGCCCTTCAAGTATCTAAGGATCCTCTTCACTGCTTTTCAGTGTGCTTGACCGGGATTTGATTGATATCGGCTCACCAATCCCACGGCATAACATATGTCGGGTTGAGTACACATCATAGCATACATCAAACTTCCGATCGCACTAGCGTAAGGAACATTTTTCATTACTTTAATTTCTTCTGAAGTCTTAGGACACATCTTAGTACTTAGGCCTTCACCTTGCATGCCAGGGGTATCAATGGGATTGCAGTACTGCATATTGAAACGTTCAAGAATCTTCATAATATAAGACTCTTGTGATAAAGTAAGGAGTTTCCTTGATCGATCTTTTTCGATCTTAACTCCTAATATATAAACAGTTTCTCTCATGTCCTTCATTTCAAAATTGGAGGACAACCATTCTTTTATGGTGATAACCATAACCTTGTCATTTTCAGCCAACAGAATATCGTCCACATAAAGTGATAAAATCACAAATTTATCTTCGGACCGCATGACATATACACAATGATCTTCTTCAATCATCGTGAAACCAAAAGCTGTTATGGCTCGATGAAAACGAAGATACCACTGTCTAGATGATTGCTTAAGGCCATACATTGATCGATGAAGTTTGCATACTTTATCCTCTTGACCTTTAGCTATGAAACCTATTGGCTGCTTCATATAGATTTCATCATCTAGTTTTCCATTGAGAAACGCCGTCTTTACATCCATTTGATGTAATTCTAGGTCCAAATGTGCAACGATGGCTAGAATAAGGCATATTGAGGCAAACCTAATAACTGGTGAAAAAGTTTCCTCATAGTCTATACCCTCTTGTTGAGTATAACCTTTTGCCACAAGGCGAGCCTTATACTTTCAATAGATCCATCCGCCCTTCGCTTAATCTTAAAGACCCATTTGTTTCCAGTGGCCTTGCGATTGGGTGGTAGATCAACCAAGTCCCAGACGTGATTTGCCCTCATTGACTCCATCTCATCTTCCAAAGCTTTTCTCCATTCTTCCTTGTCAGAGGATGAGAGAGCCTCTTGAACAATCTTTAGCTTAGCATCGTCTTTCTAAACAATCATAAATGCTCCCCCTTCAATCTCAAAATGACGACGAGGAATACTTTTACGATTACTTTTACACAACTGAATTTCTCTCGAATTCAGTTCGCCAGGCGATGTAACACTCCCACTAGGTCTTGCATGTTGAGGTAAATCTTCATTTCCCTCTACAACATTAGTGAATGTGTTATTAGGATCTTCCATCTCATATAATTGGAAGTCATTATCAATCTCACCTCTACTAGAAAAATCATTCTCCAAGAACGTGATATCTCGTGACTCCATTTCGGTCACACTTCCATCCGCTTGTTTACTTATGAACACGTACCATTTGGAGTGTTCAGAATATCTTATAAAGATACATTTCTTCCCTCTAGAGCCTAATTTGCCATATTTATGGGAAGAATCATGAACATAAGCTGCAAATCCCCATGGATGTAGACTACTTAAGTCTGGTTTCCTACCAGTCCATAATTCATAAGGGCTGGAAGTAACCGACTTTGAGGGCACTCGGTTAAGTACATAGGCAGCAGTCAATAATGCATCTCCCCAATAAGAGATAGGTAAATTTGCTTGCACCATCATGGACCTAACCATTTCTAATAAGGTTCTATTCCTTTTCTCAGCTACCCCATTTTGTTGTGGAGTACCAGGAATAGTCAATTGTCGTACAATTCCCTTTTCATCACATAGAGTCTTGAATTGCTTCAATAGATACTCACATCCGCAATCAGTTCTCAATGCCTTTATTGTTTTGTTCAACCGATTCTCTACCATCGTTATATATCATCTAAAGCAGTCCAATGCTTTTGACTTATGGGAGATCAAAAAGACATAACCGAAACGCGTGAAGTCATCTATGAGAGTAATGAAATATGAGGCTCCATGCCTCACCCTCATATTCAAAGGACCACAACTGTCAGAATGTATAAGTTGCAATGGAAGTTCGGCTCTAGTCCCTTTATCGAATGGTTTTCTAGTTACTTTTCCAGTTAGATAATGTTCACATACGGGTAGATCAACATTAGTAAGTGACCCTAAAAGGCATTCTCTAGCTAATCTTTGCATTCTTTGCAACTTAATGTGACCTAATCTAGCATGTCAAGTACTTGCATCAATCTCAACATTACTAATAGATGCAATTAAAGAAAAATAACCATCAATGTTAACATTGTACTGATCATAGTCAATGTCTAACACCATAAAACCATTCGATACATGACCTAAAACATAATAAACTGTTCCAAATAAAATGTCAACACAATCACCATGAAAATTCAATACATAACCTAAGCTAAGAAAAACAACTACGGAGACCAAGTCTCGTCGAATATCTGGAGCATAAAGGACATCATGCAGGAATAAGTTTCGACCACTGCGTAAAATCAATTTACATGTGCCGATACCCTTCACTTCAACTCTTGAGTTATTCCCAACATATATCCATCTTCTTCCAGGCGGTATCCAACGATACTCCACAAATGCTTCTCGATCTCTAGCTATGTGGTCTATTGCTCCTGAGTTTACAGTCCACATTGGATGAGATTCAGCAAGCATGACAGTACTAGAAACAAAAACATTATTTTTAAAGTAATGGAGTAATAGGGTACTTTTTTCGACTCAGTGTATTCACGAGCAAAGTGACCCATCTTGCCACAATTGTAGCACTCCATCTTGGCCTTGTCCTTCTTCCCACCACGCTTCTTGCGTCGAAAGGTCTTAACCCACTTAGGTGCCTGATCAGTCTTATTCCCTTTGTTGTTGAATTGAGAATTCCTTTTGCGCTTGAAGTCCGAAGCTTTGCACGAACTCGATTCAGCAACATAAGCATGGGTAGAGGATCTCGCAGCCTCTAGGCGCTCATCCTCTAATTCCAAATGACGCGCTATATCATCAAAAGTGACAATATTCTCATTATGCGTCATATTGATCTTCATATGCTCCTAATTGTCAGGAAGAGACCTTATAACAGCATGAACTTGCTGTTTATCAGTAAGGGAGTGACCTGCTGGCTTCAGCTCACGAATCATGTTTGACATCTCCCGAAGATGCTGCCTCATCATTACATTTGGGTGCTTTCGGAATGTATCAAACTTGATGGTGAGTCTCCTTATCTTAGTGGCAGATGTACCCCCAAACTTATCTTTCAAGACAACCCACATAGCTTGAATTTTGTCATAATTTTCAAACTCACACATGAGATCATCTTGCATACAACTCAGCAACGTGATGTGAGCAATGCTATTTTTCTTTTTCCAAGCTTGATAAGCTTCTAGATCTCTCCTGTGCTGAGCTGAAGTTTCATGCTCAGGTTCATCCATGATGTGGTTGAGGGTTTCCAAAACCTCTTGCTCCTCAAGGATGTAGTGAACCTTTCGGTGCCAAATATCATAATTGTCACCATTCAGCTTCTTACCCTTATTGAGGTCAGCCACAATGGTCTTGGATGCCGAAGCTATAATCAATTGCTATAACACATTGATATAATAAACACAGAATCAATACTAGCACACTTTACAGAGTAACACACATATTTAATTTTGCAGCAAAGATAAACTAAATTAATGATAACTCAACAAAAGACACAGAGGCAAAAGTTCACTATGTTTCCAACCAACTTCTATGTACAATTGTTCTATTATCATCAATTAGTTTAATTTGAGCAAATTTTAAATTCTAAGTGAGAACTCTCTCAAGTTCTACCAACCTATGAACTCCCACTAGGAAAAATAATTACATGACCTTATGTAATTTCTACATTTTTCCATTAACACAAAAACATAGCATGATATAAACCAACGTACAAACAACAATCATGCTTCAACTATTAATCAAAATCGCAATTCAACATGTAATGGATTTCCTACCATTGTTTGAAATTTCTAGCAACTAGAAAATTGCAAGTATATTAAACTATATACATGATATCATCGAACCAAGCTCTACACAGCATATATGACATCATTTGCACACAAGCTAGCTACTATATTTTCTAAACCACAAGAAAAATACAAGCTACAAATGAATAAACTATGCATTTGTACCTTAAAATACGCGTACATAAGGTTTCGTACACAATTTTAGACATTTATAAAACTCAAATATCTAAAATAAATATACCACAATGTTGAGAACATCCATACGAACCAAACGCCATCAACCACGCTCCCATCAGAGCTCGCACGCGCCCACATGTGCCACCTGAGTGCGCGGCACATGTGGCGCACGCGCTAGTGAGCCAAAAGGCTCCCGACCGGTCCGACCGGTCTGACCCTTAACCGGTCAACGGTGGGTCAGGTCAACCAGGTCGGGTCGTCGGCCGATGACCGGCCGGCCAACTGCCACCGGTGATGACGTCATCCCAACAGTGACGTCACCACGCGTTGGTTCGCTAATCGACGCGTGACACGCACCCGCCGGTTCGCTGACCGATGCGTGTTGCGCATGCGCTGGCATTGCTAGCGCTTCAGGCGCGTGGCGGCCATGTGGAGCGGCTTCTAGCTGCGTGTGTGGGCGCGTCCGGCGTCTTTTGGCCACACTCGACCCACCGTCAGACTCGTCTCGACGAGTACTTGTACCCCGTATATTCAAAATTTGATTTTGGCTGAAAAAATATTACAAAAAATCGCCAAATCCGTACGGGTGTGCACGGCTTTGAACCAGTTCTTCACTTTGGTTTGTTTTTGGTTCGTTTTCGATGATTTAGATTGCAATACCGAGCAATAAACATCTAGACAATATAGATTTCATTCTCTTGGTCTCAATATCAAGTGACAAAAGAGAAAATTCGATGAAAACAAGGCAGAAATCACGACCTGGCTCTGATATCAATGATGGAATTCAAATCGGCGGAAGACGACTTACTTGATTCCGATGCGCAAACAACAATTAACCCCGGAACGAATGTCGAATTGCTGGATGAATCACGAACAACAATACCTCACGTTGGTTTGAGTGCAATCACGAGGAAAACACCCGATTTCCACGGCGTAAATGTAAACTGTTATTGTAAAGGATGAAATTGAAATTCTTTCTTCTTCACTTGATGAGAGGGAGAGAAAATTTGGTGTATATGTTCTGCTGACAACAACCATCAACGGTTGTCTTCAAATGGCATTTATACATCTCCCTTCATGTCCTTTCAAAGATGTGCCTTTCCATCGTGGGTTATCAAGGCCAAACGGTGCAATTCTATCGCATCCCATCATGGACGTAATAGCTAAAGTACAACAGTTTTGTTCTTAACAATCATTTAAAAAAATTAATTTAAAATAAGTACTTCAAAGAAAAAACTTGTCCTGGAACCACCAATTTTACACAACAATGTCTCCTTTTCAAAGGGCGATATAATCATTTTGAAGGGAAATTAATGAGATCCTCATCATTTTTAGGGTTGACTTGACCTATCAGGAATGAGACACGGACAAGATTTTGGTCAGTTTGAGAATTAGGGTTCCATGTGATTTTATTTTTTTTGGTTGAATGGGTTTTATGTGATTATTCGGTTCACCGTCCATTTTTGTTTTATATTTTTTTAAAGAAAAGCTGATGATACATAGACAATCTCAATGTGAAAAATGAAGATAAATAGACCGCCGTCATCATCATCTTTCGTTTTCTTGGCCCGTTGCTATTGTCACCAACTTGAAGCTACTAGTATATATACAGACATAATCGAGCATCTCATTCCTTTAGTTTAGTTCTGCTCGCACTCCCTCCCGATTTAATACGACGAAATGACATTCTTTTTCTAACTCATCTTCTAATGATGGCCATCTAGATGCATCAAAACGTTCCTCTCATTTTCATCCTTTTTTTTTTTAAATAATTATTGTTCTTTTTACTATGGTAGATTAATCCGGTCAATCACAAAAGGAATAAAGCACGTACTATTCATCTTCTTTTGAATTTTTTTTGATAGAGTATCATACGAAAATTCCGCTATTTTCTTTGAATTGTGGTAGTCATCTTAAATTGTGTAGTTGGTCCGGACGATTTCCTCTCACTTGCTTTCACACATTTCACATAACTTAGGGCGGCTAGTCCAATGATGATTTATTTAAGACACAATTATTCTCATCCACGTCTAAAATGGGATAGGACCTGAGCAGGTCCTTAAAAGGCTCTGACAGCCCGGAAAGACGGGTCCCAAGAAACGGAGGGATAATAACCTCCCTAGGGTGGGAGTCCCTGCCGGGCCTTAGGTACAGCCTGGGGGAGGGCTGGAAAAATGTGCTCCCCCCACTGTTGGACCGGCCACAGTCCCTACCTTGGAGGACCAAGGAAAGGGTACGACCAGCACACCTGAACCCCGCGATGCCGATATCCTAGTCGAACTAGGCAGGTACAGGGTAGTGATAGTGCCAGTGAAAACACTGGGTGGATAGCTTATAAATAACAAAGCAAGTTTTTTTTCTTTTTTTGCCACAAAATACAAAAGTAAGGTCGATTATAGTAAGTTTGTCACGTTGTATCTTTACAATGTATTTAGGAAGTGGTGGTCCCTAGGGCTATATGGGGAAACTACACCCCTTGTTCTAACTATTTGAATGATTCCTCATTCACACGCAATTATTAGAACTTAATATAATGTCCTCAATTCGCGAGCGATTCAAATTGAATAGCAATGAGTTCTTTTGACTATTATATCTCCCTTTTTTCATATTTAACGCGTTTTATGTGCTTACATATAATGTCATCTTGACGTATCCAGTTACTTATCCAATGGAGCCACGTGAATTACAAAATTGTTATCTACGATAATTTGCTTGAAGGAAAATAATTTTAAAAATGGGATTTTTCTCTCATCCCCCCCAAAAAAAAATCCTTTTGTTGCCTTTTCGTGATTTTGAGTTGATTATTAATAGTTATGAAAGTCGTCGATGATGTGACCACCTGGCTCGTGGAAGACTCCACTCAAGTTAGATAAGTCATCGTCGATTCTCCATCGCTAAATTAGCGACTATACTTTCTCGTTTTCTCCGAACGATTTTCCAAGATTCCTCTGAATTGTTATTGTGCATTGCTAGCTATTTCTACCATGTGCTTTTATTAAATGTGCAAAACGTGGGGTGCTTCACTTTGAATTTCGTGGCCATTGACCAGGGAAATTCGACCTGAATGAAGAAAAAATCGAAATGGAGAAGGAAGAAATGAAAAGAAGACGGGTTCATTAGTTGACAAGTCAAGACACGTTAAAAAAAAAAAAAAAAAAAAATCAATGTTTCAATGAGTAACTAGAAATTCTGTGAAAAATACAATTGCGTGCCAATGGAAGACTTTCCGTGTGCAATCTATTTAGCAGAATGAATTGGTCCCCGAGGTTATAAGTTCAAACCAATTCATAAGTTGACAAGTTGATTATATTTTCAATTATCATGACTATTTAGTTGCATGTAATTTGATTCCAAGAAGTTCAATTACAAAGCAATTATATTTTTTATATTTTTTATTTTTTTTTGCATTGAGATTTGCATGGTTTTGTTGCTCCATTCAAGTCTCGTTCACGTGTTTTGTGCTCAAGCATGGAACCATGGCGCGAGCTCAGTCGCTTTCTAATTGACTTTATGCGGATTGCCTTTGTGCATTTCTATATATTGCTGATCTTTGCTTTGTTACAAGATCAAATTAATACACATGATTGTGTTAATAAGCCATGGCTCAATGAAAAGCCAAGAGAAGTTTCCGCGTATCGCTCTATAGGTACCATTGTCTGGTCACCCACATCAGACTAAATTCATCTCAGCAAGTCGGTTATATTCTAACTCCAAGAGGTTATCTTAAATGAAGAAGGGATGTGAAATCTCAAGCTTCTCGAGGCGCAAGAAATCAGCCCCAAGGAATCAGAAGGAGAAGGAAGAGTAAATGGATTATAGGTGATCTATAATGAGCAAGCCTACCGCCAAGTGAATCGATTCGGAAGTTGTGCATTCAATTGGTCCTCCCCAGGACAAATACTTAATTTGGTATCGCTTGCCCAAATGGCATTTCTTTGAGATGGTAAGTAGGGTTTGGTGGTTGGGTCTACATTAATGACTACAATGCCAGAATAGTTCTCTTATTTAATAGGACTTAGGAGCAATTTTTTACCACCAAGCAAGTGAATCCCAAAGAGGTGCATACAATGCAAGATTCATCCCTTTCAGGACCCATTTCCTTAATTTGGTGTTCAACTTCACTTAAAGAACATTTCGTTGAGCTAGTGATTAGGGTTTGGCAGAGGATTTATTTTGATGCCAAAAATAGTGCTCTTAATAGCTATCGCTTCTCTCCAAAAGCTAAATGGGACAATGACTTCAGAATAGCAACAAGTTCATAAGTAGACAAGTAAAGACACGTAAAAAGTCAATCGATGTTTCGGTGAATAGCGAGAAATTCTATCCAAAAAAAAGGATCACATGCCTGTGGAAGGCTTTCTGTGTGCAATCAATCTCCGCAATCTATCCCTAACGTCACAGCTTCAAATTCAATTATCATGTCTTTTCAATTCCATGTAATTTGATGGGAAAATTATTGAAAAAGTCTTAAATTCAAATCTTTAAATTTTGTCAATTGAATATATCCAGTCAATTTTGACTAGAAATTGCTTAAGGGGATTCTAGCAATGCAATGCAGGATAATTATCTCTGACATAACCACCAGCCGTTGCAGCGTAGAGGGTAGAACTTGTGTTCTCCACCGCGGAGAACCAGGTTCGAAGCCCCTGCAAAGCAGGGAGGCTGAAGCACTGCGTGGTGCCTTGCCCGAGGTGCGTGGGTGGTGGTTTCCTGCGTGCCTCCCCAGAGTTTACTCTCCGGCTGCCGGCCGTATGGAGGTTCCCTAGATCACCAAAAAAAAAAAAAATTATCTCTGACATGGAAATTTTTTAATAATATCTTAGTTTTTCTTTTATTTTGTCTTGATTTTTTCTTCTTTTTTATTTATTTATTTCTTCGCCCTTTTGCCCGTGGCCAACCACTAGCCATGGCTGGGCTGGCTAGCCTCGGTTGCCATCGGCAGAGCAAGAGTGAGTCACAGTGAAGGGAGCTCGACTCACCCAAGTTAGGGCGGCCTTGCCAAGTAACGTTGGGCAAAGGTCAACCTCACTAGATTCGGCAAGGGGCCCTTGCCCGAGCAAGCCTAGGCAAAGTTCGATTTTACCCGAGCATGGCACTGCTGACATCTACATCAGTAATTTTCTATCAAAATTGGTCAGATAGATTCAATTATTCAAAAGTGAAAAGGTTTAGGACTCCATTGGAAAAATAAAGAACGTATTTGTGGAGCCCGTTGTCCTTGTACATCAAATGGATAAGTTTTCACTAATGATTCATGGGAAACCCCTTATTACAAGGTTACAAAATGAATCTTGTAAAAAGGTAATTAATGAGGTCCTCACCATTCAGGATTGAGTTGACCTTTCATAAACGACGCATGGACAAGATTTTGGTCAGTCTGAGAATTAGGGTTTTAAGTGATTATTCGGATCAAATTTGGTAACCTACCAATTTTAATTTATTTTATTAAAAAAATTGATATATAGAGAAATTGATCGCCGTTCTTCCCAGATTTGGTAAAGACATATAGTCCAGGAAGCCAAGAGGAATTCTATTTTTTTTTGGCCTTGAAATGTTGGTTTGAGTAAGAACCGAACAAGTCCTCTCCCTCTACAGGAGATCTAGGGTTTTCAACGACTTTATCACTTGAGTAACCTGTTCAATCACCGACCATTTTTATCTATGATCCTTGAGAATGTATATCGTACCTAACAGTTTGTTGACATAGCATCATTAATCTGATCAAGGGACATAAAATGCCCCGATATTAGTGGAATCTTGTGTATCGATCCGCTGTACAAAATTACTATTCGATTCTCATCCTTAAATACAAAGAACGAGGAACTGCACCTCAAAATGGAACAGATTCGTGCTAACCACCATACTTATTTGATGATTCAAATAAGCGATTCAAGCGATCTACATTTACTTCAGTTCGATCTTCATCGAAAGCGTGTACCCGCTGCTGTGATCGAACGAATTGCTGTAACTAACATCCTGACTACTGAGCGAAACATCAGTGTCGAAAGGATGTCTAGGAGCACCATAATGTGATGCTCTGAAGCCTGTGGCCAACGAGGACGCAGACATCATGCTTGTGGCTATCCCTTCAGCTTGCAGGATCACCTCGATTTCCTTCACGACTTCATTCATCCTGGGACGGTTCATGGATAAGTCCTCTAAACATTGCATTGCTAACTCCACGAACCCTGCGAACCCTGCGAGACGCCCCACGTGGAGAAGGGACGGATCCATGACCTGCTTTAGTCCGTAGTAGTCTTGGTCGTTTTTTTCCATGGCCCTGCGAACTTCACGGACAATGTACTTGCCCTTGTTGAGCGGTGGCTTTGCAGTTATCAGTTCAAGCATCACGACCCCAAAACTGTAGACGTCGCTCCTGTCTGTCAGTAGCTGGGTCATGTAGTACTCTGGATCCAAATAGCCCTGCAAGATCATAAGTTACGAACAATCAAAACTCAAAATCAGGAAAGCATACACTTCACCTTCTCAGGAATATCTATAACTCATTGCAACTTAGTCAAACCTACTCAGACTTCGTAATGGTACTCTTATAATCTTTTTTACTTTCAGTTTACCTATCTGAAGTGTCCTGTGTTTTCCCTAATTCTAGTAAATCTGGCATTAACATATCATCTGCTGAAGTTTTGGGAAGACAAAGGGGAACTTATTGTCAGTTGGAGTTCGATGAAAAACTAGAGGTTATGATTCGGTTAAGATCTAGTAACCCGCCTTTGTCGCCTACACTGGACATTCAAATAGGAGTATACTATACCAATGTGCCCTTGACTTGGGTTGACACATGTCCTTTCTCGCTGTCCGCCACCATTTTAGACAAGCCGAAGTCCGCAACTTTAGCCACCAAATTTTCATCCAACAAAATATTCGTGGACTTGACATCTCTGTGAATTATCGGGGGATTAGCGAGTTCATGCAGATATGCCGGTCCTTTCGCAGAGCCGAGAGTGATCTGCAGCCTTCTCTTCCAGTCAAGATGTATGCTAGTTTTCCCTGCATCATTAATTTTCAGTGTCCATTGCTACATACGATGGGCAGTTTCATTCACCAGAAAAGTCTTGCTCGCACTTATGCTAGAAATAACGAGATGAGGACAAAGAATGATATGGAAAGTTTTATATGGAATCTAAAGATCACAAAGCTCCACGTTATTTAGGTGAAGGAAAGTACCCGACAAGCTCTCCCTAAGTGTCCCATTAGGCATATATTCATAGACCAACTAAAGAATTTAGAGAAAAGAATTGTGATAATTCTCTATATCTTTGTACCAGGATTACAAAGCTATTTATAGGACTTCTACAAGTACTAATTAGGAAAAAATAAATCCGTAAAATACAGCTATAATCCCACAAATTAAGGGATACTAATAAATCATTTCCTAACTAATTATTTACAGCTATTACCGCCGGTCTTCAAGCTACAATTCTAGCCTCCGAACAACACCGCACCACCGAGGCAGATGCTGTTTCGCCAGCCTCAACCCTTCACTACACCGACACGGACGTCTGCAGCTCCACGGCCGCGTCCCCGCCTGTAAACCAACGCAGGTACCCGCGTTGTTGACTGCCGCTAGAACTCCCTTCGCTTGCGAAGCCCCTATCCACCGCGCCACACCACCGTTCGCCTTGCCTACCTCCTGGTCGGAGCCTGACGCCGCCGCGCCACTACCTTTATAACAGCCCCCCCGATCGGCTGATCTCCCTCGTTGCATGAAGCTCGCTGTCCTTACCGCCGATTACTATCACTCCGAGCACTCCTCACTACCCTACAATGCTAGCCCGCACCCTTACCGGAACCCTCACCGGCGGCTCTCCTCCTCACTGGACCGGCCACCGCTCCTCTATTTTGCTTTAAAAAAAAAGAAAAATAATTTAGGTAGTTTTTCCTTTTATTTATTTATCTTATCTTATTTTTATTGTTTTATTGTTATTTTATTTTATGTATTCTTTTTTAGCATAATTAGACTTTAACAGATGATTCGAAATTCCAATTTATTCCCTAATTCGCAATCGCACCGGATTTTTTATTTCGTCTATAAGGTTTTAGATGAAATAATTAATCAAACGGGAATAAAATTGATATTTTGATCTTTAAGGCTTACGATCAATTTATCGATTTTACTAGCGAAATATTGTCCCTTGATCTGAACGATGTGTGATATTTTTGGGTAATTTTGAATGGTCTTGATTGTTTGCATATTTAGGTTAAGCATCTTATTTATCATGAATTTTCAAAAAATAAAAGAATGAAAAAATCAAAAATAAAAAATCAAATCAATTAATTTAGGTTGCATGTTTAATTATTAGGAATTTTTTTTTGGTAAAGATTTAATTATTAGGAATTGTTAATTTCAAAATTAAAAAAAGAAGAAGAAAAAACTCAAAAAATGTTGAATTAGGATTAGGTTTGTTTTCTTTTATTGTCTTGCATGCTTAGAATAGAAATTATATTTTAAATCATGAAAAAGAAAACAAAAAAGAAAGTAAAATTCATTTAGGATGCTAGTTTTATTATTTAATTGCATGTTAAATTTTAATTAATAAAAAAACAAACAAAAAAATCATCATGCATATAAGATTAGGGCATCTTTTGCATGTCATTGTATATTAGGATAAAATTACATGTAGCTTAATTCTAGATGTTAGTTTTTTATAAGTTTAGATAATATTATATAGATGGCATTTTAGGATTATTTAGGTTAAGGTAATATTTTAGTTTAAATTAGGATTTGGCTCAACCTAATTCCTAATATAAATTAAATGGGATCTTAATCTAGTCAGATAACTTTCACATTTACCTAACTTCGAATTTCATAAAAAATCCAAAAAATGTCTTAGGATAAATTACTTCCATTTTTAAGGATAAATTGCAATTTTTAGGAAAAAAGTAAAAAAAATATAAAATCATAAAAATTAAAATCTTGCATGAGCATGTAGAATTAGTAAATTAGATATATAGATTTAGAAAATTAGACATGTGGGTTGGCAAATTAGAATTTTTGTTTTTAGAATTACGTTTTTAGGATTATTTTTTTTAGAAATCTTTTTGAAATATGTTAGGGTTAGACTTAGATAACTTTATTGTTAAAGATAGAGTCTTAGAAATGTTGGCATATTTTAAAAGATAAATAAAATAAAAAACAAAAAACAAAAAAATAATTTTCTAAGTCAAAATAGGGTTAATTCAAATTAATCCCAAACATGAATTAGAAAATTATTCATTTTAGATAGTTCAATTAGGATTTTTTATTAATTCAAAATTTCAGATAAAAAAATCCAGAAATATTAGGTGCATGTTAATTAATTTGCATAATAGGTTCATTTAATTAGAATTTGTTCATTAGCAATATTAGGTGCATGTTAATTAATTTGCACTCTAGGGTCATTTAATTATAATTTGCATATTAGAAAAGTAAATCATTTAGTTAAAATGCATGTTTCATAAAAAATTCTAATTTCATTCAAGATTACAAAAAAAAAAACCAAAAAAAAATTGTTTGCTTGGCGTGTTTATTTCTTTTGACGCAATTTATTTATTTACCCATTTTTATTGAATGTTTAATAGTGGATGAGTACCCGTGTGGTCACCATATTTTGCATGATAGTAATTAGGTTAAAATAAATCCAAGCTGCCTGCATAAAATATTTTCAAAAAATAAAAAGAAATGGTACCGAAAGGGCATTAGAGAAGTCTAATGTAACCAAGTCCCCGTACCCTTAGTCTCTGGTTCGTAGGAGTAAAATAATTCTCTCGTTATTTTACTTAGGTGTCTAATCGACCTACCAAAAATTGATTAGTGGCGACTCTTAG
This sequence comes from Eucalyptus erythrocorys, assembly GCA_014182555.1. Lineage (NCBI taxonomy): Eukaryota > Viridiplantae > Streptophyta > Magnoliopsida > Myrtales > Myrtaceae > Eucalyptus > Eucalyptus erythrocorys. The sequence goes on along the minus strand of CM024597.1, from coordinate 10,104,919 downwards.
ATAAAATTCATCTGCATGTTTAAAAACTTGAACCCTAAGTCGCGAATTGGTATAGGCCTGGGAAGGCTCGAGCTAAGTTTAAAGCTTAGTAGTCCATTAACCTAAACACTAGGTGGTGTACTCTGAAAAATTAGGTCGCGACAATATGCAATTTGGAAGAGACAAAACAAAGAATACGTATCACCTTTGTTTATGCACCGACGATTTTTAGCAAAGAGTACCGCTGTGGGAGGAAATTTATCAGATGGCCAGGCTGAATCGAAATCCTTGGCTGTGTGTTGGGGACTTTAATGAAATCTTATAGTAGGGGGAAAAAGTAGGGGGAAGAGTGGCTGAATACTATAGATGTAAAGCTTTCCAAGACTTTACAAATGCTTGTGCTCTCATGGACCTAGAAAGTAAGGGTTATGCCTATACCTGGGCAAACAACAGAGAAGGGAATGAACTGATTAGGAAGAGGCTAGATCGAGCTTTGTGCAGTATGGATTGGAGGGTTTCTTTCCCTTCTGCGGAAGTTTTTGCTTTGCCAGCTATAGGGTCGGATCATAGCCCCATTTTATTAAACCTTTTTCCCCAACAGGTCAAACGCAAAAAAGAATTTAAATTTGAAGCTTTCTGGGTAGATGATGAGGAGTATGAACATATTGTATTGGAAATCTGGAATTCTTTTGGAGGGGAGAAAGTACCTCTATCAATTAGATTAAAAAAGGTGGCTGATGAACTAGTGGGTTGGAGTAGAAGGAAGTTCAAAAATGCAAAAACACAAATCTTAGTGCTGAAAAGAGAGATGCAGGTCATCACAAATCATTCCAATTCACATTATGACACACACAGGATGAATTGGCTGAAAATGGAGATAGAGAGGCTATGGAGACAGGAAGAAGTATACTGAGGCATGAGATCCAGGATCAATTGGCTTAAATGGGGAGATAAAAACTCTAAATATTTCTATGCAACCACAGTGCAAATGCACAAAAGAAACAGAATAGTAATGTTGAAAAATGAGCAAAATGATTGGTGTCAAGACCCCATACAATTAAAGGAGATGACAGCCAAGTATTTCAAAGAGCTCTATACTTTTATAGGGCAAAGAAACTTCGAACCAATCATTGACCAAATCTCATGCATTGTAAAAGAGGAGATGAATCAAAGCTTGATTGAAGAAGTGACCCTACAAGAGGTTACTACAACAATATTTCAGCTGGGTGCCCTCAAAGCTCTTGGACCAGATGGCTTGTGCGGAAAGTTCTATCAACATCATTGGAAGGATATTCATGAAGCAGTTTTTAGAGAAGTGAAGTCTTTCTTTAACTCAAGAACACTTAACCCTGAGCTAAATCACACCTGTATCACCCTTATACCGAAAGTACGCAATCCAGAGAGGTTGGAATAGTTTCGCCCTATTAGCCTTTGTAACTTTGCATATAAAATTATCTCAAAGATCATGGCAAATAGATTAAAACAGTGGTTGCCTAACTTGATAGCAACGGAGCAAAGTGCTTTTGTAAGCGGGAGACAAATACAAGATAATATACTAATAGTGCAGGAAGTACTTCATCAGCTACGTATCTGGAAACGGAAAAAGAAATTTCATGCAGGGCTGAAGGTAGATATGAATAAAGCATATGATCGTGTGGAATGGGATTTCCTAAAAGCAAGCATGCTTAAAATGGGTTTCTGTGATACTTGGGTCTCATGGGTCATGGAATGTGTCTCTACAGTGTTATTCAAGGTTAAAGTAAACGCCGAACCTTTAGCCTCCTTCAAGCCTACTCGCGGGATAAGACAAGGTGACCCACTCTCTCTATATCTATTTATAATTGTGGCAAATGTTTATCTATGATGCTGAAAAGAGAAATGGAGAATGGCAGCATTAAGGGGATTAAACTAAATAGATTTTGTCCCTCACTATCTCATCTACTATTTGCGGATGATTTAATCTTATTCTTGAGGCTGGGATACCTGGAGTGCCAAAACTTGGCACGAAGGGACACTTTAGTGCCAAAACTTTAAAATGGTACACTTAAGTACCACAATCAGAGTAAAATGGATTACTTAAGTGCCAATCCGGCTAAAATCCGGCCAAAATGCAAACATGGTTTTTTCCGGCGACATGCTTAACCAACGTGGCAATTATTTGAAAAAAAAAAAAACACACGTGGAGGAGGAAAACGACGTCGCCCCATCCACTTTGCATTGGCCAAACTAAACGACGTCATTTTTCCTTAGTGCTAAACGACGTCGTGTAGCTTTTGTGGATTTTAACCATTTGTCCATTGCGTTCACACCAGATCCGACATCCTCTCCATCGCCGTTCACAGGTTGCCGTTCGCAGGTCATCACTCACTATCGTCGCTCGCCGTCGTCACTCAACGTCATCACTTGCTGTCGTCGCTCGCCGTCGTCGATTTGCTCAGGTTTTTTCTCTTCTTCCTCTCCCCTGTGGTGAATACAAAATTAGGGCTCTGACTTGTTTATTAGGGCTCCAACTTGAAATTTGGGGGTCAGCTGGGAAATCTTAGGCTTGGATGGTATTGATGTGAGATTTAGGGCTCAGATGTGGTGCTAGAACCCTATTGGGGGTTCGGATTGACAATTTTGGATCGGCCTCGAAATGTAGGGCTCGGTGGGGGGAAAGTTAAGGCTTAGATGTGGTGGTAGGTACTGTGATGTGTGATTTAGGGCTCGGATGTGGAATTGTGATGTGCGAAAGCAATTTGTAGGGGTCGAATATGAAATATGCGATGGTGATTGGTGATTGTTAGTTTTGGAGTATTGGACCTTAGTTTCGAATGGAATCTCTTGTTGTCGTGGGGACTTTTGAGCATTTTTTTAAAAATTGCAGTGTTGAAATTGGTGTCATGAGGACCCATGCTTATCTAGGGGATCTCTCCATGTTTTAAAGGAATGCGACATAATCAAAGTAGCTGTTGGGTCCCCACCTCTATTTGTCCTGAGGCCTCTTTTTAATCAAAGCTGTCATTTGACCAATGCATCTTCCCTCTTTCTTTTTTTCTTTAATAAAGAGTGTGGGGACCTCCACATGCAATTGTCCGTTGTCCTTTGTAAATGTGGTCCCCAAAGTTAATTGTATATTTCTACTCTTTTGTTGCAGAAATGGCTCATGATAAGGACTATGTTACTGTCATTGTTTGCTATGGAGGGGATTTTGTGATTGGGGAGGATGAGTGGGAGTATGAGGGGGGGAATGAGGGTACTATCTTTGTAGATATAAAGAAGGCATCTTATATTGGATTTGTTAGAGATATAATGACTTATTTGCCTTGCAGAGTACAAAGTTGCTGTATTGTGTTCCTAAGGAAAGGTTTGAGAGATAGTTTGAGAGTTTTAGAAGATGATAATGGTTTTAGGGATGTCCTATATCATTATCTTCATGGCGAAGAGGCGAAAGTATTTATTAAATATGATAGTGATGGTGAGGACAAAGATGATGACAGAGATAGCACCCAAGTAGGAGAAGGAGGAGATGGTATTCAAGCTAGTACTAAGGTTAGGGATGAAAGAGGGCATGATGGACAGGATGGGGAGGAGAGGGGCGCAGATGCTATTCACCAGAGCGATGATGACATAGGTGATGTCACCATCACTGAATTAGATTGGGAAGTAGCTGAATCCAGTGATGATGATGATGACGATGAAGGGTTGGCTGCTGAAAATTTCTTAATCTTAAGTGACGCCGACGATGAGGAGCTTACACAGTCAAGGAAAAAACAAAGGGACTTATTGTCAAATAGATTTGCAACTTTGCTGGTAGTTGATGAAGTTTCAAACAGAGACGAAGGCCCTGCAGATGCTAGTGTTGCTGGCCAAGAGACAGATTATGAAGAAAGCATTGACGCTGCTACCTCCCAGGATGAACTTGAAGAAGATGAAGGAGCTGTGCGTAGAAGAAAAAATAAGTTTCCTTCGTATGATCAATCTGTTGAAGAAAAATCCCTTATAAGTTTTGAAGTTAACAAAACATCCTCGTCAGTTAAGTCTCAAGAATCCAAGACTCAGTCGCTTAAGTCTGAAGAGTTCAAGACCCAAGCGTTTCCTTCTGAAGACTACCAGACCCAGAGTTACGGTCTGATGATCTCTAGACCCAATCAAAGTCTGAAGATAGTTAGACCTAGATTTTGCGATTTTGCCAGGCTGTCAGTAGGTTATTTTTATGGTTAAGGAAATCAAGTTTTGGATATTATCTTCCCTAACTTATCATTGAAATATCTCTGGCTGTGATTGTGAGCTCGAAAGATTTTTTTTCTTTGGATTTTATCTGTTGAAGATCAAGCGAGTTTTGGAAGGATCTAATTTTGGAAATTCAAGATCCTAATTGTATGGGCGAGCAGGATTGACGAGCTATTTTCTATTTGTATATTCGACAACGTGAAAATTACTTAAATTGATTCATTCCAACGGATTGATTGGATGAATTCTTGGAAAGTGCTAACGGCTATGGAGGCACGAAGGGATATTTAAGGTGTGACGAAGTTGTTCGAAAATATAAGAGAACCGATAGAAAAATTTCGAAGTTAGAACCTCTGAAACCTCTTGTTCTCAAAATCTCCTGTGCTCAAAATTGTGTACTAAAGAGAGACACTTACAGTGTGAAATTGCAAGAAGCTGTAGAAGAGACTTTCTACTAAAGAAGTCTAGATTATAGACTGTAAAGCTCTCATTTGCTACATAGTGATTACAGCCAGTTGGCTGCCAGCGTGGAGAGTGGACGTAGGCTTATAATAAGCCGAACCACTATAATCCTTGTGTCAAATTTCTCTTACCCTACTCTACTTTTTTTTTATGGATGCATGATTTATTTATTTCTGATGTGATTCCCATACCAAAGGATATTTCGGCCAAAGATTGATAAAAGAATTTCATAAACACCTATTCACCCCCTTCTAGGTGTATTTACTCGCCTGTATCAATTGTTATCAGAGCAAGTTGCTTATTTTATTGGAAGTGTTTATTATTTCTGAAGTTAAAGATCTATGGCTAGTATTTTGGCTCTAGGTTTGATTGAAAGCCAAAGCAATATCAGACCTTCTTACTTTGATGGAAAGGAATACAACATATGGAAAAACAAGATGAAGGCATTCCTAAGATCCAAAAATCCTCAGGAATGGGATGCAGTAAAGAAAGGAATTGTTCCTAAAGCTACATCAACCATGGGGAAAGAATTAGTTGATGGAGTGGGATTGTCACAAACTGAAATTTCAAAGAGACAATTCCTTGATGCAAAAGCTATCTATTCTCTATATTGTGCATGATCTCCTACTGAGTATAATAGAATTTCATCTTGTGAAACAGCAAAAGAAGTTTGGGATAGATTGCACGTCACTTATGAAGGAACAGATCGAGTCAAAGAAACTAAGATCAATATCCTTCTTGGATAATATGAAGCCTTCAAAATGAAGCCAGGAGAATCCATCACGGATATGTTCAGTCGATTTGTAAATGGCTTAGCATACCAAGGACAGCAAATCTCAGGACCAATGAAAGTCAATAAACTGTTGAGAGGACTCTCCAAAGATTGAAATCACGTAAAGACATCCATAAGAGAAACACAGAGGATCATGCCTCTTTCTGTAGATGAATTGGTTGGCACACTTTAATCATATGAAGTCGAGCAATTCAATGAGGACTTTGACACCAAAGGTAAGAAGTCAATTTCTTTAAAATCTAATGATGATTCTGATGTTATAGATTCAGAAGAAGACTTGGATGACGAGGAGTTGGCACTTCTGATTAGAAAGTTCAAAAGGTTAAATAGAAAAGGAAGAAGGTTCAATGGAAAGAGACAAAACAATCAAAGATTTCAAAAGAAGTCAAATGAAGAAGAAGACACTAATAAGGATGTTGTTTGTTTTGAATGCAAGAAAAAGGGACACATCATACCCAACTGTCCCTTATTAAAGAAAAAGAAAGGAAAACCAGAAAGGTTCAAGAAAGCACTCAAAGCTGAAACATGGAGTGACACTGAATGTAAAGAGAGTGATGAAGAGTATGCCAATATTTGTCTTATGGATGACTCAGACTCAGACCCAGACTCAAGCTCAGACTCAAACTCAGACTCAGACTCAAATAGCGATGTCAAGGTTAGACATTTAAAAATTCCTACCAAAGTGTCGAACTACATTGATGAATTTTGTCTCAGTCTTAAAGGCTCTCTTAAAAGGATTTCTGAACTAGAAAGGGAGAATTCCAAATTGAAATAACAAGAGAAGACTTTGGTTAAAAATGTTGAAAATCTAAATAAGTGTCTTGCTGTTTCAAAAGAAAATGAAATTGTACTTTTAAAAGAAAATGCCTGCTTGAAAGAAGATCTTTTGAAAGTCACAAAGAAATTTTCAGTGGGATTTGAAAAATTGGACAAAATTCTTTCTATTCAAAGACTCTACTTTAATAAATCTAGTCTAGGAATGACATATGAAACCATTCCTTTGATTGATTTTCCAAAGGTAAAAGAAAGAATCAAGAATAGGCCTACAAAATCTTTTTATAAGAATCATTTTCAAAAGGTTTTTGTAAAACCTGTTGGAAGAAATGCTCGTAGATGTTCAAAATGCAAAAGCTTAGAACATTTTGAGAATGATTGTTCGAAAGCTTGGAGACCTATTAAGAAGAGTTGGACAAAGACTGTTTATGGTACTAACAATGATGGACCCAAGAAAGTTTGGCTACCAAAGAAAACTTGAGTTTTTTATTTAAATGCAGGTCACTATCAAGAAGAAAATCAAGTGGTATTTGGATAGTGGCTATTCAAAACACATGATGGGAGATTCAAATTGTTTCACAAAACTCTCTCATGTAAAAGAAGGAAATGTCTCCTTTGGTGGCAATAACAAAGGAAAAATTGTTGGTCGAGGAACCATGAAGATAGGAAACCTCACAATCAAGAATGTTTCTTTGGTTGAAGGGTTGAATTATAACCTTCTGAGTATTAGTCAACTATGCGACATTGGATACAAGATCAACTTTCAAGAAGATACTTGTTTTGGAATAAGCAAAAATCTCTCACAATCTTTTACTGGACGAAGACATGGAAACATTTATTTGCTAGATATAAAGTTTGACAGTTCTCAGTGCTTGATATCGATTCAAGATGAAGCCATTCTCGGCATAGAAAGCTTGGACATGTCAACTTGAAGCAAATTGCAAAAGTTTCATCCAAAAGCTTGTTCGGGACTTCCTAACCTGAAGTTTCAAAAGCATGAATTATGCACTCCTTGCGTACTTGGAAAACAGGTTAGAAATTCTTATAAATCTATAAATCAGGTATCCACTAAACGTGTTTTGCAGCTATTACACTTGGATTTGTTCGGTCCAATAAGAACTCAAAGTATTAGAGGTAAAAGATATTATTTGGTAATAGTACATGATTATTCTCGTTTTACTTGGGTATTCTTTCTCGCAAATAAATCTAAAGCTTTATCTTATTTTATTAAATTTGCAAAGAAAATTCAAATTGAGAAAGGATATACAATTTCAAGTATTCGAACTGATCATGGTGGTGAATTTGAAAATCATGATTTTGCTAAATATTGTGATGATTCTGGCATTCAACATAATTTTTCATCCCCATACACTCCACAACAAAATGGAGTTCTTTGCAAGAAATGACAAGAACTCTTTTAATTGAAAGTAATATTTCTCCTCATTTTTGGGCTGAAGCTACTTCAACTACTTGCTCCATTATAAACAGAGTTTTTCTAAGATCTATTATAGAGAAAACACCTTATGAATTGTTCAAAGGTAAGAAACCTATTGTCTCTTATTTTCATGTATTTGGTTGTAAATGCTTTATCTTAAAGAATTATAGTAATCGAATTGGTAAGTTTGAAAAAAAATCAGATGAATGAATTTTCCTTGGCTACTCAATGACAAGTAAAGCCTTTAGAGTTTTCAACAAAAGGACTCAGACTGTGGAAGAATCCATGAATGTGAAGTTTGAAGACTCAGTTCAAAATCAGACTCATCCTGAAGATTATGAGTTTGGCCAAGCGTCTACGAATTCTCTTGAAGAAAATCAAATCTCAAACACTCAACCACAAACCAAATCAGTAGCACCGATTGAAACAGAGTCTCATCAAAGTGACAAACCAATTACAAATTGGAAGCATAAATCCAGTCACCCTGCAGATCTCATCATTGGCAACACTGATGAAGGAGTTCGTACAAGATCCAAAAGGCGTGAAGAATCTAGTGCTCTAGCACTTGTTTCTAATATTGAACCCAAAACCGTAGAAGATGCATTGAAAGATGAAAGCTTGATTGAAGCTATGCAAGAAGAATTGAATCAATTCAAAATCAACAATGTTTGGGAACTCGTTCCTAAGCCAAAAAGTAAATCAATAATGGTACTAAATGGGTTTTCAGAAACAAGCTTGATCAACAAGGAAAAGCGGTGAGGAACAAAGCAAGACTTGTGGCAAAAGGTTACACACAAGAAGAAGGAATCGACTATGATGAAACCTATGCTCCGGTAGCAAGGTTAGAAGCGATAAGATTACTTCTTGCTTTTGCTTGCTTTAAAAATTTCAGGTTATTCCAAATGGACGTGAAGAGTACATTTCTAAATGGAATTATCCAAGAAGAAGTCTATGTGGAACAACCGCCAGGATTTGAAGATCCAAGAAAACCAGCTAAAAAAAGTTTTGTATGGTCTAAAACAGGCACCTTGAGCTTGGTATGAAAAGTTAAGTAATTTCTTAATTCAAAGTGGTTTCTCTAAAGGTAAAGTAGATACTACTTTATTTATCAAAACAGAAGGCAAGGATTTTATACTTGTTCAAATTTATGTTGATGATATAATATTTGGTTCTTCTAATGAAAATCTTTGCAAGAATTTTTCGAGTTGTATGCAGAATTAATTTGAAATGAGCATGATGGGTGAATTGAACTTCTTTTTGGGACTTCAAGTCAAACAATCAAAGGAATGAACTTTTATCCACCAAGAAAAGTATGCAAAAGACCTCATCAAGAAGTTTGGAATGGAGAATTGCAAGAAAACAGAAACTCCTATGTCAAGCTCATCAAAGCTGGATAAAAATGAAGAAGGAAAGAGTGTAGACCAAAAACTATACAGGAGTATAATTGGTTCACTTCTTTACCTTACAGCATCTAGACTTGATCTTTTGTTTAGTGTTTGCATTTGTGCTAGATTTCAATCTAATCCTAAAGAATCTCACATGACTGTTGTGAAGCGTATTATTAAATATGTTGCAATCACATCTAAGCTAAGTCCGTGATATTCCAAAGAAGGAGACTTTATTCTCCTTGGATATTCTGATGCTGACCTTGCTAGCTGTAGAGTGGATTGAAAAAGTACTACAGGTACTTGTCAACTACTGGGAAACGGGTTGGTATCTTGGTTCTCAAGAAAACAGGGTACAATAGCTCTTTCAACGGCTGAAGTAGAATACATAGCTCTTGGGAGTTGCTGTTCTCAAATTCTATGGATGCAACAACAATTCAGAGATTTTGGAGTTGAGGAATCTTGCACAGAAATCAAATGTGACAACACAAGCGCAATCAACCTTACAAAGAATCCAATACTTCATTCAAGAGCAAAGCACATTGAAATCAAGCATCATTTCATTAGAGATCATGTTCAAAATGGTGAAGTGGTGATTCGGTTCGTTGATTCAAAGAACCAATTGCGAGACATATTCACAAAGCCCCTAGAAAATGCTCACTTTGAATCAATTCGCTCAAGACTGAATATCACAAGACTTGAAGAGATTTAGACTCAAAACTAGAGTCTTGAAAAGTTTAGACTCAAAGGTAAGTCTGAAGGTGCTCAAACTCAAAAGTAAGATCTGAAGGTGCTCAGATTCAAAGGTAAGGTTTGAAAGAGTTCAAACTTTGAGGTAAAGTCTGAACATTCTCAAACTTTGACTTAAAGTTTGTTTGCGTATTTTGATATTCTTTATGCATTAAATTATTAATTTCTTTTTGAAATATCGATATCTTTTTTATTTGACGTCCGACATATTTATGGCAGCTTTTTCAAAAAATTGCAGTTTACTTTTTCAAAATTGGCAGATTTTCTTTTTTTTTTTTTTTTCTTTTTGCGATGGTTTAGTATCTCCTTTTTTTTTATCTTTTCTTGCTATTTATACTTTCGAATCGTCGTCCTCATCCGTCACAACGTTTAAAAAGCCATCTCATTTACTCTCTCTTTTTAAAACCCCAAAAAGCTTAAACAACTCTCCACTACCGTCCCTGTTCGATTACTTTACTCAGCAAAAATCCATCCTTTTTGCGAACAAGTTGAGTTTTTGCTCTCGATTTAAGCATGTCTTTGAGAAAATCTTCAAGACTTGCTGGAAAGGGACCACAGAGGCGACAATAGGGTCCTACCAGGGTTGACCTAACGGGAGAAGAAGATTCTCCACAAAGGGAGACTCCGAGTCATCATCTTGAAGAGGAAGAAATTACCGAGGCTGCACCGGTAAGAACCTTGAGACCCAAGCTTGCATATGCTCGGTATAAAAAATTGAAGGATGGGGGTACAGACTTAAGGATGATAGATGATTTTCTGAAGGAGAGAGGATATAAGAATGAATATATTTTCTTGCGAGAAATGGAAGATTTAGGTATTGTTGACAAAGGGCTCACTTAGAGCACTCATGAAAATATACCTAGTGATCCGTATTATGGAACTGCAAATCAGCCAATGGATGATGATGAGAGGCTGTTCTCTCAATTCCAACCATGGATGGGTGTGGCTGTGAGCACTGTTTGTCCCCAAGGCAGTCTTTTTCGATCAAGAGAACATGAGCGGATGTATACTAAGTTGCTGAAGAGAGGAGTTGTGAATTCGAGAAGCGTGGATTTTGATTTCCTTGACTCAATCAAGGTAAATCTCAGGGAAAAATTCGCAAGGCTGCAACTGGAGAATTTTTGTACAGACGTGACAAGTGCCTATCCTAAATTGACGGCATATTTTTACTCAAACTTGTCATTTTTAGATGCCAATAGGTTGTCCTTCACCTTTATGGACAAAGAGTTTGTTGTTGATGTTAACACTCTTGCTGATGTAATTAGGGTGGAAAGAGGGTGTTTCCAACCAATTAAAGTGTCCACAGCATATGCTACTCTTAAAATTGTGCAGGATAGGAGTGTGGAAGGCAAAATATCCTACACTAGGATGAATGCCTCAAATGTTTTGCTGCACAAGATCATCATCAATTGTCTTAGGCCGAAGACAACCTCCAAAACTGGCGTCTACAAAACAGAAGCAAAACTCATGTTTGCTCTTAACGAAGGCAGGCCCTTTTCACTCCCCCATGTTATCTAATTCCACATGTACAAAACTATGGTTAAGGATAAGGGCCAATTGCCTTACTCGTCTCTCATCACCAAGTTGTTCAGGCACTTCAAGATACAAATTCCTGCACCTTTATGCCTAACCAATCTAAGCTTGATGCTTGTGGGTTATAAAATGGTGATGAAGATGAAGCTTTAAGAGCTAAACACTGCATTGGAAGGATTGAAGGAGAAAACTCCCTCCAAAGAATTTGTTACTGCTTCTACCAAGAGAAAGAGTAAAGAGCCCATGGCTGTTTCCGAGAAAAAGCGAAGGAAAGTCATCCTACAGGATGAGGATGATTAAGAAGATTTTGACGATGCCATGACTCTTTCTGCTCTCACAAAGTTGAGGAGCACAGTTAGTTTGAGAGCTGATACTGAAGAGAAGGCAAGGAGAGAAGCAGATGAAAGAGAAGAAGCAGAGAGAGTGAGAAGGGAGGAGAGACGGAGGAAAGAAGAAGAGGAAGCACGAAGAAGAGAAGAAGAAGAAGTGAGAAGAGAAGAGGAAGAGAGAAGAAGGAGAGATGAAGAGAAGAGCAAGGCTCAGGAGGATATTGCTGAAGGAATTGAGCCATCTTTTGCTCAAGAACACTCTAGAAAGGAGGCCAAAATGCATCACAGTGCTGAAGATAAAATGGATTTTGGCAAAGAATATTCGACTCCACTCACTGGCAACAAAACAGGGGGAGTTGCTGCTGATCAATGAACTATATCGCCACTACATTACAGTGATGCCAGTAGGTCAGGTGCTGATGCTGAAGACATTTATGCATCTCACTTCCTAGAGATTGAAGAATCCTCTGTATCAGAAAGGCAAAGGGCTGAAAAGGATGCACCGAGCTTTCAGACTCTAAGAACAGAGTCTGCTGGTCCTAGTACAGGTAATGCTAATTCAACAACATTTTCACAACTGTTGGATATTATGCTGGACCTTGAAAAGCAGGTTTTTGAAATGGATTATGAGCTGAGAGACCTCAAGAAGGCAATGCTGAGTACTTCCATGTCCATGCAAGACCAAATCAATGCACTCAAATTTCAAGTGGAATCGAATGTGAAGGGTGCTGAGTTGGTTTCAGTGAAGGAAGCTCTCATAAGCCTTGAGAAGACAGCGCAGTCGCTCAGCGAATATCATCTTGTTCGCATTCCAAAGGAGTCTTGAATTTTTATCAACCCCACTCTTGACCACTCTACCTCCTTTTGATGGGACAAAGAGGGGGAGAGTTTTGCAGATTTGAGAACTTGAACTTTTATTTCGAACTTTATTTCGTTTGTTTCATTTGTTTTTGTTTTTAGACTGTTTATGTTTTTGACTTTGAACTTTTGGGTTGTTTATTTGAACCTCTATGACTTTATTTATGTACTAATTTGATGATTGGATCTGTAGATTTGTGAATTTACAGGATCATTATATTTGTGAGGATAAAATTGGACTAACATTTTTCTATTTTGCAAAAGTAATCCTCAAGATATACATGAGTTTTCTTTGCAGGTTATAAATTTACAAATCTGCCGAGGTGTTTTGTCACCATCAAAAAGGGGGAGATTGTTGAAGAAAAATCCCTTATAAGTTTTGAAGTTAACAAAACATCCTCGTCAGTTAAGTTTGAAGAATACAAGACTCAGTCGCTTAAGTCTGAAGAGTTCAAGACCCAAGCATTTCCATTTGAAGACTACCAGACCCAGAGTTACGGTCTGATGATCTCCAGACCCAATCAAAGTCTGAAGACAGTCAGACCCAGATTTTGTAATTTTGTCAGGCTGTCAGCAGGTTATTTTTATGGTTAAGGAAATCACGATTTGGATATTATCTTCCCTAACTTATCATTGGAATATCTCTGGCTGTGATTGTGAGCTCGAAAGATTTTTTTCTTTGGATTTTATCCATTGAAGATCAAGCGAGTTTTGGAAGGATCTAATTTTGAAAACTCAAGATCCTAATTGTATGGGCGAGCAGGATTGACGAGCTATTTTCTACTTATATATTCAACAACGTGAAGATCACTTAAATTGATTCATTCCAACGGATTGATTAGATGAATTCTTGGAAAGTGCTAACGGCTATGGAGGCACGAAGGGATATTTAAGGTATGACGAAGTTGTTCGAAAATATGAGAGAACCGATAGAAAAATTTCGAAGTTAGAACCTCTGAAACCTCTTGTCCTCAAAATCTCCTGTGCTCAAAATTGTGTACTAAAGAGAGACACTTACAGTGTGAAATTGCGAGAAGCTGTAGAAGAGACTTTCTACTAAAGAAGTCTAGATCGTAGACTGTAAAGCTCTCATTTGCTATATAGTGATTACAGCCAGTTGGCTGCCAGCGTGGAGAGTGGACGTAGGCTTACAATAAGCCGACCACTATAATCCTTGTGTCAAATTTCTCTTACCCTACTCTACTTATTTTTTATGAATGCATGATTTATTTATTTCTGATGTGATTCTCATACCAAAGGATATTTCGGCCAAAGATTGATAAAAGAATTTCATAAACACCTATTCACCCCCCTCTAGGTGTATTTACTAGCCTTTATCATAATCTATTGCCTCTCCTACTTTGTCAGTAGGTATGAAATTCCAAGATGCGAAACAATTTAGGGAAGCTATACTGAAGAACTCCATTGCTGCACAAAGAAATATTGATTTCATTAGAAACACTAAGAAATTTGTAAGAGCTAGGTGGTCGTAGCAAAGTTGTCCATGGAAGATTTACGGCGCGTTTGTTAAGAGGAGTGGGTTTTTCTAGATTAGAGCCTACCAAGAGGAACACTTATTCCATTAATTTTCAAAACAAAAGGGTAACAAGTGCATAGTTGTCCAAGCACTTCTTCGATTTGATTAAGCTGATGCCCGAGATGAAAATTAGTAACTTCAGGATGCTGGTGAAGGAGCGTGTAGGCATCAATGTATCTAGGAATCAATGCAAAAGAGCAAAGCAAAAGGTGATAAAGATACTTATTGAATAGTATGGTAAGGAATATGGACAGGTGTGGGAGTATGTTTGGGAGTGTAGGCTGCAAAACCCTTCAAGTAGAGTGTATGTAGAAGTGGTGGAGAGACCGCTTCCTGATAGTGGGACTAGGTTCGATAAGTTCTATGTATGCTTTGATGCATGCAGATGGGGATTTTTAGCTGGTTGTAGATGGATTATAGGATAGGACGGCTGTTTCTTGAAGGGCTTATGTAAGGGAGAAGTGTTGGCAGCGGTTGGAAGATATGCGAATAACCAGATGTTCCCACTAGCTTGGGCTATTATAAAGATTGAGAACAAGGACAGTTGGTCATGGTTCTTGAAAAATCTGATGGCTGACTTGGAGATAACAAACGGGGAAAGGTGGGCGTTCACGAGTGACCAACAAAAGGTAATGCTTGCTTTTTGAAAAATTTAGTCAATAGTTTGCTTTGTAATATTAACATGTAATTTGATTACATTTCTTATTTTGAATTATTGCAGGGATTAGTTTCGGCATTAGCTGAGTTGTTGTCCCATGCTAAACATCAAATGTGTGCGCGGCACATTTACGCAAATTGGGCAAAGACCTACAAAAGGGATAAGCTGCAGTTGCAATTTTGGCAATTAGCAAAGAGTACAAACATGACTGACTTTAAAATAGCCAAAGAAGGACTACTTCAGTTGACACAGGAAGGTTGTGCTACACTATTTCAACTAGAACCGAAGCATTGGTGCAGGGCATTCTTCAGTGAGGAGTTCAAGTGTGATAACGTCGACAACAAGATTTGTGAAGTATTTAATTCGACGATAATAGATGCCAGATGCAAACCAATCATCTCAATGCTTGAAGATATACGAGTTGCGGTTATGACTCGGCTACAAAAACAAAGAAATGAGGCTACAAAGTGGACTAGACAATATGGTCCTAGGATTGCCAAGAAATTAGACGAGAACTTGGCTGCAAGTAGGCATTGTCATCCCATTTGGAATGAAGATGACGGATTTGAGATAATGAAGGGTGCTGATAAGTATGTTGTCAAGCTAGGAAGCAGGAAGTGTTCATGTAAAGCATGGCAACTAAGTGGAGTACCTTGTGCACATGCCAGATGTGCCATCCAGTTGAAGGGCGACAATACAGATGATTACATCGATGATTGGTATAATAAATCAAAATACCTTGCTTCATATCAGTTCATGATGCAGCCAATTAGAAGTAGCAAGTTTTGGGAGCCCACGGATCATGAAGCATCTCAACCTTTATCATTGAAGAAGAAAATTGGAAGGCAAAAATGAAGACGAAGAATGGCAGAGGGAGAGGTCTCGGGTCAGCACAGAATGAGCAAATAGGGTGCAAAGATGATGTGCTCTTATTGTCGCATATTAGGCCACAATATTAAAGGTTGTGAATTGAGGAAGCAACAACAACAACAGTTAAGGCAAGCTGAAGGACCTAGTGAAGAGACAGCTGGAGAAAGGCAAACAGAAAGACCAAGTGAGTCGACTGTTCTTCAGTCGACAAGTAGAACCCCGGTAAGTCATGAAATTTATTTTATGTTTATGTTGCTTTGTGGTTTATCATAAATATCTATATAATATCCTATTTGGCCTTGTATGTAATGTCTTCGTTAGGTCTCCACAAAAAGAACCCCAGTAAGTGATGATCGTGAAACTGAACAGCCTGTTCAAAGAAGAACACAAGGTAGAAGACGGCTGGTTGAAGGATTGGCCCAGGCAGCATCACAGCCAGTTCAGTCGACTATTCTTCAGCAGAGAAAGAAATACCCAGTAAATTCAACCATTTGTATTTAGTTTTTCTTTTTCTTTACATTATTTTATGGGCCGATGTTATATTTATAGTTTCTTTTGCCTCTCTCTCAGGTTCGAAGAAAACAAGTTGGAACTCAACTGCCAATTGAAGGGCCATCACAAGAGCCACCTCAAGAGTCACCACAGGGGCCACCAGAAGAATCACTACAAGGGGCACCACAAGTACCACCAGTACCACCAGAAGGCCTAACAGAAGGTGTCACTGAAGTTGAAGGGCTACACAGAAGGACAACTAGAAGAAGGCGAGGTGAAAGGGTAGCTACACAAAGGCCATCTAGAAGATGCCTAGCTAAAGAATTGGTCAAAGAAGACCCACTGGTAGCTTAAGGGCCCAAAAAATCACAGGCAATAAAAAGAGCCAACGAATCACAAGTTCCTGAAAGTGATGCCCCTATTCAAACAAGAGGGGCACTTGGGAAGAGGTTAAGGCAATATGGTTATGGCCTTTATACAGATGAGCGTACTGGAACAATCATTCTGAATGTAAATTTTATTGGTTGCATTTGATTTAATTTACAATATGTTGTAGACTTTTGCTAACAAATTATTGTCTTTTTGTAGCCTGGAAGAAGTTCAGATGTTCTTATCTCAAGCCCAACTCAAGAATCAATGGCTGCACCAACAAAAAAGAAAACATCAGCTGCGCCAACAAGAAAGAAGAAGAGAAAGAACCTAGTTGCAAGTCCATCTGATTTAATTCAGCCTGGGACAGTTACAACTCCTTTTGAATCAATTCAGCTAGGGACATTTGCAGCTCCATCTGAGTCAGTGGATACTGAGAAGGTTGAAGAAGAAGTTGCACGTCCAGTTAGAAAGAGTGCAAAAATTATGAATCAAGTGAAAGGGCCATCGAAAGGAGCACGAACATAGGGTGTCGTGCATGTTGATTGATGAGATGGGACGTGATAGGATTTTTGTGGAGCTTAGGAGTCGAAACCGTTTTGTAAACGTTATAGTATCCTGGGGAAGGATGGTTATTGTCGCAACCTATTTTTTCCAAGTGCACCACCTAGAATTTAGATTAATGGATTACTAAGCTTAGACTCAGCTCGGGCTCTCCTAAGCCCATACCAATTCGCGACTTAATTTCAAATATCTAGCATGTAAAAAGGAGTCGCCATTAATCAATTTGCGGTAGGTCGATTAGACACCTAAGTAAAATAACGGGAGAATTATTTTACTTCTACGAAACAGAGATTTTGGGTACGGGGACTTGGTTACGTTAAATTTCTCTAACGCCCTTTCGGTACCTTTCTCTTTTAATTTTGAAAAAAATGTTTTGCAGGCAGCTTGAATTGATTTTAATTCACTTTCCTAACATATGAGGTGATCATGTGGGTGCGCAAACCACCAATTTAGCACTCAAGAAAGCAAATAAGAAAATGCAACACTTATCTCATAGCAACGAAAAGCATCTGCATTGTTAAATCAGAATTCACATCAGCAATCCTAGATTTGATTTCTAATTAACAAGTAATCACTCAATTTTTGGGTTCACTTTATTTAATAAAAATCATGCAATGCATCTAATCTAACATAAAATGGTATGGCATGACAATGTGTCCTAAACTGTATGACATGAGTAAAATAATTTTTTTTTTTTTTTTGTGTTTTCTTAATGAACATGCAATAATTAAATATGCAAATCTAAATTAACAAAATGACCTAATTCTAATGATGGACAATTTCTGATTCAAAGAACTTAATAACAACTAAATGATATGCATTTGATATCTCTATTCTTAAAATGCAATCTATTCTAACAATTGAGTCTAATTTATGCGAGAGACAGATTTTATTTTTCATTTTTATTCATGAAATTCGAAATTTAAAGAAAAATGCAAAAATGATCTAGCTAGATTAAGATTCTATCTAATTTAAGCTAAGGATTAAGTCATATTAAATCCTAACTTAAACTAAAAATTATCTTAATCTAAAATGCAATTTATCTAAAAAGATGACCTAAGTTAGAATGGAACATGCAATTCTAACCTTATATGCACAATGATTCTTTTTGTGTTTTTCTTTATGAAATTTGAATTAAAACTAACACATGATTAAACATGCAACTCAAATAAAAAAACTAACAACCTGAATAAAATCCCTATTCTAGATATGCAAGTTAACAAAAAATATTTGAAAACAAACTAAATCCTAATTTAAATATTTTTTTTTTTTTTTTTTTTTTAGTGGTTTACCAAAACAAGCAATTATCAACTAAACATTAAATCTAAACAATCAAGATATTCAACAAATAAAGGATTAAAATAATCGAAAAAACAACCCGTTGTCTCACAAGTCAAATTAGCGATTATTCTAACCCTAATTATCATGACAAAGATATTCAAAATAATTAAAAATCTTATCCGAAGTCTTACGGATCAAATTAATAATTATATTGATTATCTAATCTAAATCCTGCTAAAAAGCCCAACAATTAATATAATTAGAGAAATGACCCGATGTCTCTCGGGCCAAATTAATAATTAAGATAATTCCGGACTAAACCCCTGTGGATAATGCCTACAAAACTCACAAATATTAGCATTCAACATTGCAACTTAAATAAATAAACTAAAAAATATAAACAAAATAAAATAAATAAATAAAAACTACCTAATGTACTTTTCTTTTATCTTTTATCTTTTTATTCTTTTTTCCTTCTAGTCACGTGCTCGTGGATCTCGGGGCCGCCGGTGAACAGCATGTCGTCGGATCGGCGGGGGCTCCGGCGAAGGACAGCGACGGGCGGACGAGCGGTGGAGAGGTGTCTCGGGTCAAGGATCTCGTGCGGCTTCGGCGGGCGTCGAATCAAGGGCGATGCAGCTCGCCTCTGGTGCGACGCGGCGAGCTCAGACCAGGGGCAACGGCAGCACTCGGGCTCGGCAGGGAGTTCTGGGTCACGGGCTCGTTGCTGAGGCAGCGCAAATCGCAGTCAAATCAGCGCGGCAGTGGCGGTGATTTGTGGAGATGCGTCGATTGGCTCGAGATCTATTGGCGTCGGAGCAGGAGCGTCACGGGTGGAAACTCGAGCAGACGCGGGGGCGCTGCAGGTTGCGGATCGGTCGGTGCAATGAGGCGGTGTCCGACGAGTGCGGAGAAGCGAGGCGTCGGGCTGGGGGCCGACGATTCGATAGCAAGAGTCGCCGGAATCATGGGTCGGCGCGGTTGGCTCGCGGACGTGGCGGCGGTGGCATAGGTGCCGTGTACAGAGGACCGACGGACGGGCTTCCACGAAGGAGACGATGAACAGTCCCCTTTTCACCTTTGCTTCTTTTTTTCTTTCTTCTTTTTTTTATTCCCTCTCACCTCACGTCACTCACGTCCCTCTCTGACACTGCTTCTCTTTTTCACTGTTTCTTCTTTTCACTTTGACCAAGAAACCTTTCCTCTCTCGCACTCTCTCTCTTTCCCTCGAAGACCCCACGGACGGCTCCCCTTTCCTTCATTTTCACTTTTTTTTGCTTTCTACTTTTTTCCTTCGACCAAAAAGAAACCCCTCCTAAAGCACGAACATTTCTTCTCTTTTGGATTTTTTACGAATCGAAGCCCCCCTTGTGCTAAAAAATTATGGCCTTTTTATAGTGAATTTTAGATGGCCACTTTTTCTAGCAACTTTCGGATTTCCAGTTTCTGTTGCATTAAATCAAGGATGTAAATCAGAGCATGATTTCGCAATTAGCTCGATTTTGCTAAGATTTCTTCCACTTTGTAAAATCTTTGCCATTTTTTCACTTGATTTCAAAATTGTTGCTGCATTTAACAAAATCCGGACATCCATCGAATTGCATATTTCCTTACATAATTCAATCAAATCAATTTCCCCCATTTTCATTTTCATCTCACAAATATTGCTTATAACCTCATGATCACAACAATCCTTATCTCATGAATATTCTTCCCGATTTCACCATCTATTGATAAAGATAAGATTACCATGCGATTTTCTTAATTTCCAAAAATCATCATAATATCGCATCAAATCTTAATTTTTCACAAGATAAAAAATAACGACGGGCTTGCGTTAATTTTCTCTTTTCGTGGGCTTAGCCCGGCCTACCGAACTAAAGCTCAAAAGCAAGAAAATTTGAACCCCACCACCGGCCCAATAAAATATAAAAAGTTAAACTAAAATGAATGCACCTAAACTTATGTGTTATGCAACTAATTAATATTTTTTTCAAGGATAAAATTAACCTTTAATTTTCTTATGCAATAAATGATCGGACCGCCAAAATTTAGGTGTCAACAGTTATCTTTTTTTTTCTCTTTAGTTTGTCATTGATTTTGTAAGACTTGATTTTAATATCAATGGAATGATCTTGATCTTGGTAGTTGTCAAAAATGGAACTGCTTTTACTTGCTGCTGTTGGACTGTTGGGTCTATGGTTGTTGTCAAAAATGGAACTGCTTTTACTTGCTGCTGTTGAACTATTGGGTCTGTGGTGGTAGCTAGAGTGCTGGTGTGGCTGGTGGTGGTGGATGGTGATGCTTGGTGGTAGTGAGTTTGTTGTTTGGGTGCTAATGTGGTGGCTAGGGTTCTAGTGTGGTTGGTGGTGGTGGATGGTGATGCTTGGTGGTAGTGAGTTTGTTGTTCGGGTGCTAATGTGGTGGCTGAGGTGCTGGTGTGGCTGGTGGTGATGCCCGGTGATTATGGGTTTGTGGTGGGGGTTATGGGCTTATGCTGCACCTGGTGCAAGTGTGCAATTTGCACATCTTACACCGTGTGTATTGGTGCAAGCTAGTGCAAGGCTCAGCTTGCACTAGTACCCTGTGCAGCAACACCACCAACATGGTGGTAGCTAGAGCGCCTACTATGGCTAGTGGTGATGGTTGGTGGTGTAGCTGGTGGCGGTGGCGGGCACAATTTTTTCAGAAAACAAAAAAAAAATTGACACTTAACTGATCACATTCTAAAAAACTTGGCATTTAAGTGTTCACTTTTAACTACAAGTGACACTTAAGTGATCACTTTAATAATAACTTGACACTAAAGTGATCTTTTTTTCATCGCGACTATCACTTAAGTGATTACTAATTACAACTTATGGCACTCGAGTAATCACTTGTGTTTGTCTTGTGTATATGCTTATCTGCAGCAAAACAGAGAAGGTGAGGGTAATTTAACTTATGGCAACTCTATTCAATTCCAATATTGCTGCTGGTTGTTTATATTTGGTTCAACTAAAAAATCCACCACAACACATTGACCCAATACACATCTATCATTATTGGTTTATATTCAAGAACAAGTAAAAACATAGTACAAGCAGCATCTAATTCACTCATTCCATTTCCTTAACCTTCCCACAAACACAAGAAATAATTCACAATACATATGACAGCACAAACAACAACAAAGCCACAACAATCTTGTGGAACAACACAAACTTCTTCTCATCTTTCGAAAAGAAAAACATCTACATTTAATCCAAAACAACACCATTTTTAACTATGGCAGTTTGAGAAACTTTTTCTCATCTTCAAGGGTTTACATTTCATCATAAAGTATAATAGACAACAAAATAACACCATAAAAACGCTTGGTAACACTTCCATTCAATTTTTATCCTTGAAACTTCATTCTTGAAAGGTTTAGCTGAAGACGCTTGAGCTTGCATTGAGACTTCATTCTTGAAAAGTTTAGCTGAAGACACTTGAGCTTGCATTGAGTCAACATCGTCCAAGTCGTCCACGAACATAGATGGAGATTGATGTCTTTTATGAAGTAGATTCAATATCACCTCTGTGGCTCGGTTAGAGAACTTCGCATCAACCCATCTGAAGTATTTGCACTTCGACGCTTCTTTATATCGGGCGCATCCATAAAATCTTCTCCCAGGATTGATTCGAGTCCACGATGTTCTTCTTGGACTCGATAACCTAGAAAAGCAGAAACGCTGGCCCTCTCCTTCGCTTCGGTGAGAGGAACTTGAGGCGCTGCTGCGAGTCCTGCTCTCCATTTCCAAGATTCGACAATGGAATTTTGGGTAAATGAAAATTAGGGTTCAAGACTTGGATTCGAGCACTTCAATAGGGATTTTGGCCGATTTAGGGTTTTAGATTTGGGGCATTTGGGGAGACGATGACGTTTTTGCAAATTTGGGGCTTTTATTTTGCAGACGACGTCGATTCTGGTGAGTTAGAGTTGACTCAGCTCTCCGGCGAGCCACGTAGGCAAGCAAAAATAATAAAATATTGCCACATAGGATTTCCGGCTAGGTTCGTTGGAGGTGGCACTTAAGTGTCCCACTTTTCAAAAAAAGTGGCACTTAAGTGTACCATTTTAACGTTTTGGCACTTAAGTATCCCTCCGTGCGAAGTTTTGGCACTTGGGCTGTTCTTTCCTCCTTATTCTTGAAAGGAAAGTTGGTCGAATGTCAAAATGTAGCAATGACCTAAATCAATATTGCTTTGTGTCTGGACAATCTATAAACTTGAATAAATCAGGGATGCTCTTTAGTAAAGATTGTCCAAGAGAATTGAGAAGTAACTTGACTAAAGAAATGAGGGTGTCGGAGCTGGAAAAGACAGGGAAATACCTTGGAATACCTTCTGATTTGGGTGGATCTAAAAAGCAAATGTTCAATTGGATTCTTGCAAGAGTTAACGTGAAACTTGAGGGCTGGAAAGAGAACTTTTTATCGAAGGCAGGGAAAGAAATTCTTCTTAAAACAGTGGTTCAAGCACTACTGCAATATGCTATGTCCATTTTTAAGATCCCCTTATCTATTTGCCGAGCCATTGAAAGGAAAATAGCACCTTTTTGGTGGAAAAATAATGAGAACATAGCAGGTTTGCATTGGAAAAACTGGGACACTCTTAAATCAAGAAAGGATGAAGGTGGGCTAGGCTTTCGAGATCTAATTAGATTCAACGAGGCATTATTGGGTCGGCAAGCTTGGAGGCTAATTTAGAATCTGAATTCTCTTTGGAGCCGAATTTTCAAAGGATTATACTTCCCGCACACAGATGCATTACATGTAGAAAAACGCTCGAGACCATCATGGGGTTGGCAAAGTTTAATCTTGGGAAGAAATGCTATAAATCACTTATCTCAGTGGATTGTGGGAAATGGTGAAAAAATCAGTATTAGGAACGATCAATGGTTACCAAGAGGTTTAATTGGAGGCTCTGCAAACAGAGATGATCCATCACAGGTTTCAGAACTTATAAACAGAGATTCTACTACATGGAAGGAAGATAGAATACGACAACTTCTCGACCACAAAGTGCGTAACGAAATTCTAGCTATCCACCTTAATCCCCAATTTCCGGAGGACAAACTGGTATGGAAGCCAACTAGAATAGGTTAATTCACAGTCAAGAGTGCATATAACAAGTTCAAGGCGCAAGGAGCAGGTCAGTAGCAAAACCATGCCTCATTGTCCTATCGAGTACCATGATCATTGTGGAATAAAATATGGCATAATGCCCAAATTCAGCCCAAAGTTAGATTCTTCCTATGGCAAATTTGTCAAAACGCCTTAGTAACAAAGGAGAACTTGTATCGCGGACATATCATACCTGAGGCCACATGCAAGATCTGCAATAGATATCTAGAATCAATCGAGCATCTTTTCCTCCTTTGTCCATGGGCGAACCAAATCTGGGATGGTGCTGGCGTGAAAATACAAAAAGATGGTCATGGGATAACTTAAATAGAGGAATGGCTGGCCAATTTCAAACATACCTCAGTTTCTTTCGAGCGACTCGCCCTCTTACTGTGGCAGATCTGGAAATCCCACAACGATTGGTGTTTTAGAGCTAAACCGTTGAGTCCTCAGCACATCATCACCTCAGCAACAGCCATGAAAGAAATCTTTAATAGGTGGGTGGGAAAACAAAGCAAAGAAGAACAGATGTAGACCTACCCACCTCAGATTTGGATGCCTAACTCGCCTCAGACTTCGATTCTTCCAATGCCCGGCTTGTCGCAGACTCGGAATTCTTTGCTACAAGGCTCGCCTCAGACAGGGCCTCCTTTGATGCACAACCCGCCTTGGACAGAGACATCTTCGTTGTTCAACTCCCTTCGGACTGGGGAGCATCAAGCGCATCGCTCACCTTCAACCGTGATGTTTCCACAACACAGATCGTTTCACACCGAGGCTGTTGCGACGCTTGGCTCGCCTCAGATCTGCAACTCTCCAATGAACAGCTCCCCTCAGATCTAGACTCCTCCAGTGCACGGTGTGCTCAAGATAAACGTGGATGGTTCCTTTCTTCAAGAAGAAGGGGAAGCGGCTGTGGCTTGTGTCTGCCGAGACAGCAGAGGTGTCCTCATCGATGGATTAGCGCGCATGGTCAAAGCTTCTTCAGCAATCCAGGTGGAAGCACAAGCTATTTTACAAACCCTAAAGTACTTCGAAGGGAAAGAAGAACAGGAGATAAAGTTGGAGTCAGAAAACTTGGAATTGGCGAAGTCTTTGGTGGAAAGTACACCGGTCAATTGGGAAATCGACGCGATGATTTGTGAAATGTGGGCACGTGTGAAATCTTTTCCAAAGCTAAAAATAACCCATTGCCGAAGAGATTGCAACAAAGTAGCAGATTAGGTCGTTAAGTCCATCGGAGAAAGGCCCTTCCAGCTAATTGGGTTTATTATCCCCCTTCTTGTCTTTTGGATTTATTATGTTCCGAAGTTCCTACTTCCACTATCCAAACTTTTACATGAATGAAAATGCTATAATCTCTTTTTGACCAAATCAAAAAAAATATAGAGGGTCCGAAAAATCTAAAATTTAAATATGTTGCAGAATAAGCCAAAATGCACAACATTCGTGAGAAAGTCCCATAAAATTTGTATCACAGAAATTGGGATAAAATTGGCAAAATCCATGGTACACGATAAACCGAATTTCCAAATAATTGCGTTCCCGGATTCCGTCCACAATTCATGATATTCAAACTCAATGCACTAAAATCTTAGCGATCGGCATTTCAGCAACATATTAATATACTCAATGTACTAAATTCTTAACACTACTAGCGACCAATGTAGCACGAACACGGCGACACGGACACGCGATACGACACGATACGACACGTGACATGTCATTTCTCAAAAAGTAGAGAATTTCGACACGTTCTAACATGTTAAATATTAAATAAATATTTTTATTTTTAATTAATTTGATTCAAATTCATAAATATATAAATTAAGATTTTACATACTAATAATATTAATAAATCTTACATTTTTTTATTTCATTATCCCAAATTTACATTTATTTTTCAAAATCCCCCCTCCCCACAAATTTACTTTTATTTTTCGAAACCAACCCCCCTCCCCCGGCGCCCAAACTTCCCTCGTCTCTTTTCCCCCAAATTTTTTTCCCTTTTTTTCCCTTTTTTTTTCCCTCCCCACATTGTCCATATTCCCCCCACTTTATTCATTGATAGACAGGCTGTCCTGTCACTTCCCCTCCCCCCAAAATACGTGATGGTCATCCTATCAAAAACCCTAGCTTAGTTTACCTCATTCTCCTTTGCCGCTCGCCGCACGACCCTTCCTCTTCTCCTCCTCTAGATCTGTCTCCTTCCTCGCCTATCGCCACACGACCCACTTCTTCTTCTTGATCTCCACATTCTCCCGGTACACGCCCTTTTTCACGTAGATCACGAACCGGCGCGTCCCGTGATCAGGCACGGCCGCGATCGCGTCCTCCTCCTTGGTGAAATTGCTGCTTCGCCGCCACCGGAGTTGGAGCCGGAAGATGGGTGGACCATGGTGAGGAGTCGTGTGACTAGTGAAGTGATTTGGTTGAGACTTCCGGAGACGACGCTCTTGACAACGCCGCTAGTGCCCTCAAACCCATCTCTGCATGTCTCCTGGTTTGCAAGTGCAGTACTTAGCCATGTCCTCGCCGCTCGCCGCACACGACCACCTTCCTCGCTGCTATTTCTCTGGCCATCTCTCGTCGTCGCGGGCTCGCCGTCGCTCCATCTCTGCTGCCTCGCCGTCACTTCCACCCTCCATTGTTTGCCGGACACGCGTGTCCGAGCGTGTCCGACGCGTGTCGATGTGTCCGACACGTCCGACACGATACGGAGGCACGGACAACGTGTCCGTGCTTCATAGCTAGCGACACAAATATCCTGAATCTGTTGATGAACATAACTAAGCACGAATTTAGTTAAGGTGACTAAAACACGAGGAAATCAACGACATAGAAATTAACCTACGTAGCATAAACAGGGCAGTAGTTCACTTGCCTTAAATCTTGGATGAGGGGTGGCCACAGTTCGGCAAGTTGCAGTGGCCTGGGAAGACAACTGTGAGTGGCGAAACAACGATGCGATGGAATGGCTGAATCAAGCAGCGTCGGTGGTCGAACGGCATCGCTGCGGCATCACGGACGAGCAGAAAGGGAGGAGGGAAAAGCCGGTCGTTGTTCCGTACAGAGAATGAAAGGAGGTTCGTGCAAGAAGAAGGAATGAAATGCTGACTTTCCCCTTTGTACTTCGGTCTTCGTTTTCTCCACCGATTGAGTCGATCGGGCTTGTTGACTGCATAAGTCCGGATGGACGACGCCTGGGGCTATGCGGCAGCAAGGGTGGCGAAATGGGAGGTGTCGTGATTGAAAGATGCGGTGGGAGTCGCCGCCGCCGCCGCCGCCGCCTCTTTCCGCCATGGTTTTTCTTCTCTCCGTTTGGTTGATTCGGTGGCATTTGAAATGTGGCGGTGATGCCTTATGGCGATGTCGACTTGGTGGGGCGATGTCGACTTGGCGGGGCGAGGTGTCCTGATGGTGACGAAGATGGGCTGAGATGGCAAATATTGCGGTGGCACGAACGGCGTGGTTTGATGATGAGGTTTGCTATTCTATCGAGCGAAAATCCAGATGTTACAAAATGACTTTCTAAAAAAATATTTTATGGAAATGTTATATTTTACGCTAAACAAACTTAGTCTTAATATTTCGTCCAAAAAAAAAAAAACTTAGTCTTAATATGGAATCTATTAAATTCTTGAAAATTGTACCATCACAGGATATTTAGAATATTTTGAGTTATTGTAATTATGCAGAAGTCTTTTAGTTAAAATAAATACATAAAAATACTTGTCCCGATAAATCAATTTTTGCTCTATACATTTTGCAAGATATGAATAGTTTACAAAATATTTTCTTAGAAATGATTTGTTGTATTGTTTGAAATAATTAGTTTATGTAATTTATCTCTATCATCGATAATAAATTATGTTCAAACATTTTTGTGGAGATAAAAATATTTTTATCCATTTATTGTAAATGATATAAGAGATTACTTTTGAGAAAATATTTTTAAAATTATTTATTTTTCGCAAAATAAACGTATGATAAATAATGATATCTCCTTTTGAAATGAATTAATTCTTTGAAAAAAAAAAAAATTAATAGGATCCTAACAATTTAGGGTTGAGCTGACCTTTCATAAATGACACATGGAGAAGATTTTGATCAGTTTGAGAGTTAGCATTTCGTGTGATTATTCCGATCAAATTGTTCACCATCCAATTTTACTTTATTTAATTAAAGAAAGGTTGATGTATAAACAATTTGATCGCGGCACGATGCTGCGAGGAACTCTATCCTTCTTGGCCTTGAAATGTTGTGTTTGAGTAACAACTGAACAAGATCTGGCTAGCCTCTCGAGTCGCTGACCATTTCCATATATAATTCTTGAGAATGCATATCATGCCTCTGCTAATTGCCATAGTCGTACAGTTTGTCGCTGTAGCATTGTCGACTTAATAAAGGAAAAAAAGTACTTCGATATTGATGATGTTTTGTGTATGGATGGAGTGGTATATAATTACTATATGACGAATGAACAAATTCGGCTAACTACCATACAAATGTGATGAATAAGATAAGCGACTCTCGCGATCGACATTTACTTTGGTTCAATCTTTGTCGAAAGTGCGTACCCGCTGCTGTAATCGAACGAATTGCTGTAACTAACATCCTTAGAACTGGATGAAACATCAGTGTACAAAGGATGCCTAGGAGCACCATAATGTGAAGCTCCAAAGTCTGTGGCCGATGAGGACGCGGACGTCGTGCATGTGGCTATCCCGTCGGCTTGCAGGATCGTCTCGATTTCCTTCACGACTTCATTCATCCTGGGACGGTTGGCGGACGATTCGTCGAGGCATCGCATTGCTAACTCCAGGAACCGTGTAAACCCCTCGAGACGCCCCACGTTGAGAAGGGACGGATCCATGACTTGCCTTAGTCCGTGGTAGTCTCGGTCGTTTTTGTCCATCGCCATGCGGACTTCTCGGACGATGTATTTGCCCTTGTTGAGCGGTGGCTTCGCAGTTATCAGTTCAAGCATCACGACCCCAAAACTGTAGACGTCGCTCTTGTCTGTTAGTAACTGGGTCGTGTAATATTCCGGATCCAAGTAGCCCTGCAAGATCACAAGTTACGAACAATCAGAACTTGAAATCAGGAAAGCATACACTTCACCTTCTGAGGATTATCTATACCTCATTGCAACTCAGTCAAACCTAATCAGATTTCAAAATGGTACTCTATACAATCCTTTTTACTTTCAGTTCACCTATCTCGGGTGTCCTGTGTTTTCCCTAATTCTAGGAAAATGGCATTAACATATCATCTGCTGCAGTTTCAAGAAAGACAAAGGAAAACTTATTGTCAGTTGGAGTTCGATCAAAAACTAGAGGTTATGATTCGGTTAAGATCTCCTAACCCGCCTCTGTTGCGTAAGCTGGACATTCAACTAGGCGTATACTATACCATTGTGCCCTTGACTTCTGTTGAAAGCTGTCCTTTCTCGCTGTCCGCCACCATTTTAGACAAGCCGAAGTCTGCAACTTTAGCCACCAGATTTTCATCCAACAAGATATTCGTGGACTTCACGTCTCTGTGAATTATAGGGGGATTCGCGAGTTCGTGCAGATATGCCAGTCCTCTCGCAGAGCCAAGGGCGAGCCGGAGCCTCCTTTTCCAGTCAAGAGGTATGCTAGTTTTCCCTGCATCATTAAGTTTCAGTATCCAGTGCTGCAAAAAGTAGGCAGTTTCATTCACCAGAAAAGTATCACTCTCACTTACGCTAGAAAAAATGATAGCAGGACAAAGCATGATCCGGAATGTTTTATATGGAGTCTAAACATCACAAAGCTCGATGTGATTTAGGCAAAGGAAAGTACCTGACAAGTTCTCCCTAAGTGTCCCATTGGGCATATATTCGTAGACCAACATCTGCTCTCCGTGTTCGTAACAGAAGCCAACAAGGCCGACGAGATTCCTGTGATGGACTCGAGAAAGTAGCTCGATTTCTGTCTTGAACTCGTGCGCACCCTGCATCGACCCTTGCTGAGCTCTCTTGATTGCCAACACTTGGCCATCAGGAAGCATTCCTTTGTAGACCTATCAGTTCATGAAAAAGAATTACAAAGCAGTGATACGAAGCATATTATAATTTACATACAATCGGTGCTGCGCGTGAATTTTACCCTTCCATAGCCCCCGGAGCCTATCTCATTACTTTCAGAAAAACTATTGGTGCACTTCTTGATTTCGTCGAAATAGAACCACCTTGCCCCCTTCAATCGGGGTGCTCCTCCGCCATCACTTCCCCTCGGTATCCAGGATGCTTAAAAATGGATAGATCGATGTGAGTGAGACAACTTATTTAGTTTACTCGTTTTCAACAATCTCAGCAATCAGCTTGTCAAAGTGCCTCAGTAGCAGAAAAATTGAAGAGTTCATGCATTAATTACCAAATGGTTTGCTCAATTCCATTGCTCTCTGTGCTCTTTTCTTCTGTTGGATAGCATATATTGCTAACCACACAAGTCCAAGAACCAGGACTGAGCAGCCAATGGCAATCCCTGCTATGACGCCAATGCTGATTCGTATTCCGTGAGCTGGATTGGATGTTCACGTCAAAATGGATATGAATGATAGTCAAACCTGATACATGAGAGGATGAAATTATGTTACCTGGGAATGGATAAAGATATGCGCTGAAGATGTAGGGGCCGAAACCCGGGGCCTGCCTAAAGTTATGGTTCGTGATAATAAATCCGATCCTCCCAATATCTGACCTACTGAGGTACGTCCCATCAGATGGAAAGAAAGACACAGGTACCATAAGATAGCCACTGCTTTGATTAAAGCCGATATTCTGAAGGGAAACTGAACCATTAGGTAGGTTCAATGCCAGCCGCAGTTCTACTTCCAACAATTGAAACAGAGTGACATTGAACAAATCACTGAATGATGGAGCTTTAAATTTCAATGTTCCTTCATATGGAACCACGCACTTGCAGCTTCCAGGTTCAAGCTTCCGATCTGAGGGACACGATGCTCCTCCACAGTTGGCTGGGGTAGAATAAGTTTGTGGCTGCTGAACTTTGCAGTACCCCAAAGTTGAGAGAACAGGCGCATTGGTACATGCCGGATTTCCCATTAGTCTGACGCCAAAAAGGAAAAAAAAAAAAAAAAAAAAAATCATTAGCATCATAATGTCTTTCATATCTCAGAATTGAAGTCTAACGCCTGCGAACTGTCTGTCTCACGTTAATCTGTTCTGGTAGGGACTGGTCAACAGCGATTCGATCTGGTTATCTTCCAAATTAACGAGCACCAATTTTGGACTGACGCTGGTACCCATGTACAGCGTTCCATTGAAAGCATTATTTCTCATATCACTGTAGAAGTTCGAAAATCATCAAAATGGTATAAGCAAGAGGATAAAAATTAGAAATATTTTCTTACCAGAAAAAAAAAAAATATTAGAAATATTTTTTCATTACACTTGCTGTAGCTGGGGAAGGCTGAAGAGGTTTGGTGGTACAGTCCCTTGAAGTGGTCCGTATCGTATGATTCTGGTCATAGTGAGATAGATTTAAGGTCGTACGTTAGTTTCATAAAGCCATACAACTTTTCATTGCATTGATTGCACTGAGAAATCTTACAGAGTGGTGAGAGATGATAAAGTTGAGAACCAATCTGGAGCTGCTGAAGCCGCAAAAGAGTTGTTGCTGAGGTCACTGCAAAGGCACAATTTTGCCCGGTCAACCAGCCAGTGGAATTAGCCATGTGATATCATGAGGGAGAAACAAAGCCAGGATTTCTCACTCACATGTAACTGAGTGAATTCATCCCTGTTAAGTTTGGGAAAGAACCATTCAATCCGTTGTATGCTAAATTCCTGAAGGAAACTTAGTGGAATGAGAGGAGATTTTGGTGATCTCACCAGCAAACCATCGATGAAGAAATCTATACTCACAGCTCACTGAGTTGTGTAAGGTTGTTGAGAGTTGAAGGGACGTTTCCAGAAAAGGAGTTCCTATCAAGTCGACTGTGGCATATTGTGCAATGTGAGTCCAAATAAATTTAATAGGTGCCGATGGTTGGTAATTAGATATTCCAAAACACAAAATAAACATCGGTGAGTGGTTACTCACAGAGCCTGGAGTGTCCGAACAAGGCCTACTGTGGATGGTATAGAACCAATAAATTGGTTATCGTCAAATAATCTGTCAACAAAAGCCGGCACGAGTTAGAGCAGAAAGCTTGGTATATGATATGAAGTCGGAAAATTGGCAACCTACATGTGTATCAGAGACATGTTTGAACTGAACAGTTTATCCGGTATGGTGCCGGACAGTTGGTTCTTGCTGAAGTGGCTGAAATTACCAATGCAGCACATTCCAAAGAGTTAATGATGAGAGAACATAAAGATTGTATCACTTATCAGTGGAGTCTGGAATAAAAAGATTCTTAGTCTACATTCATCACACTAGGTGTGGGATTATTGTAGAGAACTTACAAGTGATTACATTTGAACAAAAGGTCCAACCCTGGGGTGGTGCCCGTTGAAACTGGTAGTGACCCATTTAACTGATTTTCTGACACGTCAAACCAGTAGAGTTTGGAGAGATTACCCAAAGAAGCAGGTATATTACCACTAAAATTGTTGGTATTTAGTGCCCTGGTAAGAAAGGCAATTTGAAAGTCTAAGCAAATCATATAGCTAAACTTCCATAATCACTGAATTACTGGCGTTTGCATTTTGACAAGCCTTACAAGAAAGTCAACTCCGAAAGGTTGCCCAATTCATCAGGAATACTACCACTGCAGCTGCATCCAGCTAAAAATTCTGAAAATTTTGAAAGATCAGGTCTTGTACATGAGAGAAAAGGGAAAAACAAGCTGATTTAGCAATGTATCCAGTCAGAAGGTATATTACAAGATATTCAAGTTCTGTAGACTTCCCAACTCTGGAGGGATTGATCCACTGAGATCCTTGTTTAGGGAAAGATCCCTGCAGTTCAAAGGTTAGATGATACAAATAAGTAGACTCGTTCATATGATACTAGATGATTGAACACAATGCTTTGAAGGACTTCATTTATGCAACCCTTATACACATCTAAGAATCAGCTTATGATCATGACGGATAATTGAAAGAGGAGAATCTTACAAATAAGTGAGTTCTGTGAGACCCGCTATTTCATGTTGCAGCAGCCCTTTGATATTCATGCCAGATAACCCTCTGTCAAGGGCATAACAAAAGGAAAATATCACAGTCAATGGCCGGCTAAAATGGCATCACTGAGTTTGGAAAAAAAAAAAGACATTTCTAGGAACTGGGAACAGAAATGTGCACCAATGACAACAAGTGGAGAGCACTCACAATCCGGTCACTCTTGAATTATTGTCGCAGGTGACTCCATCCCAAGGCAGTCCACAAGGATCACCGGACTTGCCCCAGTTGGGCGGTGTGTTCTGCCACTGGGCTTTCAGGGCTAAAAGAATGGTGACTGCATAATTGCATGGCAAAGAAGAAAGAGAGTGAAATTTTAAGATGGGAAGGGGAACAGATTTTTCCTTGGCTACAAGCCAACAAGGTCAAATGCACATTCAAGCCTAACGAGATCCATTGTTGATGCAAAATTTTTAAAGAAAAAAATTACTGATTGCAAGAGACACAGTGTCATCCTGTACTAAAAGCTCTGTCATGGCTCCAGCAGTTGGGTAAAACAGCTAGTTGTGACAGCCACTTCCACTAAAATGCTCATTGACCGAGATCCGGGCAAGCACTTTTGTCACAGTTTTTATGAGTGTGGACTTCCCACTGATCCTACCATTGTTTTAGCAGAGGCGTCTTTGTTCTATTGATTGAGCAAGTATTCAAGGACGGATGCAGATAGACAGTTTGCCTTTTCCTTCCTCTCACTAAATTTAACACTCAAATTTCTTTCATGATCAATGCCAGAACTTACTGTTTGTTCAGAGCGCATTATTAGATATGAAATTTGGGAACTCTACAATTTAGTTCTACATCTACAAGGCAGAAAAAGACCAACATGTTCGAACAGGGCTAAATATTTCATGCTTTGCATGCCTCGGAGCAGATAATTGAATTGACAGCATGGACGGCCAAGATAACTTTCCCGCACATAACCACTAGGTGCTTCAATTTCTATACTCACGCATCTAATCTCTATTTATTCTCGAGTTCTGCATTGCTGAAATCCTTTTTGGGGAAATAATGTATGTAATCGTATCCAAGTTTATGAACTTGTTAGTGGTTAACAACATAGTGGGAGACCTCTTTCTTGCACCTATGTCAGTTCTTCCTTCGAGTGGTTATATGTAGTCCTTATTGATCAAGGCTCCAGGGACATTATAAGACGAGAAAGACCTGCGAAACTAGCAGCCTTTTAAGCATGTCCTCTCAAGTACATGACAAAATCGAGGTGATCCTCCAGGCTCAAAGAGACCGAAAGTAGCCCTTTCCTGGCTCCAATAACATAACATGTTCATGTCCGCCGGACAAGCCACAACCTTAAAAACCTGAGGAACTCTAAGTTCTACACAGACAGCTTAAGTCCCTGAACCCTTAAAAGAAAAAAAAGATAAAAGAAAATCTATTTGATGACTAGGTACCTTTTTCTCACACCATCCCCAAGCCAGAACAAGATGAACCCAAAAGAAGTACAGATGGAAAGAAACAAAGAACATGAATGATAAGAAATTCATAGACCATTGAAACATGCATAAACAAATACATGCGCGTGCACTTACGGTCATTTGTGTTTGTCGTTGAGCAAATCAGATGAAACCAGGAACAGAAGAGAACCAGAAACAAGAGCAACCGGAGGTTCTTGCTTGCCATCTCTCCGCCACCTCTCGTTCCTTTTCCAAAGTGAAAAAACTGCATCTTCTCATTCACCACCATCTCAATACACATCGTTCTGACCCAATATCAAAACACGTAGTAAAGACTCGTTCAAGACTGATATGCTAGGCCTATCAATTTAGCACTAACTAAAGCAAAAGTCTACATTTTAGGACACTGAGGGTGTGTGAACAATGAAGTGGTGGGGTTTGCTGACAACACTGCCAAAGAAGATCTGTTTCGAAGTCAACACGAAAGGAGAGAGGAAGAAAATAGGACAAGCTTTGGATTTTTCCTCTTTTGCCTGTTGGGTTTGAGTTTAGTGATTGATTTCTTTCTTTCCTTTTGGTTTGGCTTTGTGTTCAAGAGTTAATGAACTCATTTTCAACCATTTGACCATTCTCTTTCCAGACCTCTCTCTCTTTAGTTCTCACCAGACTTTTCATCACGGTCACGATCACGATCAAATTAACATCTATAACATTAATTTCTTCAGGCTGTCTATCCTCCAAAAGCCAAGGGAGAAGAATGTGTAAACAAAGGCTTGATTGAATATTCTGCTTCTCTTGTTCCATTTTTTTCTTGTTTCGGGTATTGATGGCGTACAAAGCAAGCGTTTTTGGCAGGACAAATTGACCGCCGTACCTTCCCAATTTCGTCGAAGATAAATTGTCCACGATGCTACAGGGAGTTCTATCCATATTGGCCTTGAAATTTTGTGTCGAGCAAGAACCAAAGACAAGCCCTCTTACGCTCTCAGAGGCCTGAGGTTTTCAATGACTTTATCGCTCCACCGTCCTCATGAATCCTCAACCATCTTGTTCTGTGGTTCCTGGTAACCATTGTGATATTCATACGATATGTTCACGTAGTACAATCGATTTGATCAAGAAAAAGCAAGAACCTTGATATTAATGATGTCTCGTGGATGGATCGCGCCATATAACTACTCTTTGAGTCTCATCATTATTAAAGATGGACGGCGGGACGAGGGAGCTCTACCTCAAAATGGAATGAATTCGAGCTAACCATCGTACCAATTTGATGGATAAAAAAACACGTTAGCCGGAATTTGGATATGAACGAACGAAGCAAAAGGCCACATCGGCTCCCTTTCTACTTCGTCGCGTTATGCCGACACTTGAATCTTCACGGTTTCGGCTCAAATGCTCCAAGTGGATGGGCGATTTTCTTTTATGACGGCGCATGCCATTTAGAGAAAAAGATGCAATTGAAAAGCATTGGGGCCAATTTCTGACCAAAAGGGGAAGGCATGGGGGTCAATTAAACGGGAGCAGGTGAAGAGGGTGGTATAATGGGTGTCGGCGCTTCTGAACCCTTTGGGCATGCATTACCTTTGAATCAAACCATGAACCGAACCAAAAATCTGGCTCGGTTCAATTCAATTCGCTCCGATTTGGTTTGGTTTTTCAGTTTTCTTCTTTTGTGATATTAAGAAGGGGTTTTAGTGAAAAAGTAAAGAGAAGTAAATTATAATATTAAAAAGATGGGCAATTTTCGGTTAGGTTCGGTTAACTAAACAAAACCGAAAATATCCGAATTGGAATAAAAAAATAGTTATCTTTTCATTATTTGAACTGAAACTGAAATCGAATCGAAAATACACGAAATTCCGGTTCAATTCGATTTTAGTTCGGTTCCAACACCCCCAGAGTGTCAACCTTGCATGAAGACTACGGGTAACCAAATCAAAATGTGAACCGAACTCAGGCACGGTTTTTGGTTTTTGGTTTTTTTTTTTTTTTTTTTTGGGCCAGGATTCTGTATAGGGTAATGTCTACACTTTCTTCCCTCCCTTCATAAATGAGCATGAGAAAGCGCTTTATAATGGAGTTTGTTAAGCTGTAGAGATATAGCTGAGATGGACTTCCGTTCATAAGGAAGACCGTGATCTCCTTCCATGAGAAGTTCAACACTTTCTTCCTCCAAAGAAACAAACCAGAAGGAGTAGGACCACCATCCGGAAGGAGTGCCCAACTTGCCAGGACTTTCAGCGCCTTCCTGGACTGACAAGTTGCCGGTTTTCATTGAAAACCTTCCTTGAGATGAAAACCGCTATTTCGGTTGTTTTTGCCTTGTTTTCCCTCTCTTTTTTTCTTTTTAATCTGGGCTTAAACGTCATTATCCAATTTGTAAACCCACGTGAAGGAACTGATGAGACCGATCATTGAATTTCTCAGCTTGCATAGTCAACATTGTCATCTTGATTAGGTAAATCTCGCTTCAATCTTATAAGTCCTTGATCAGATTAACAACTGAAATTACCAAAAAAAAGTTCTTCATCTATTGCATTTCCGCCAATTTAGTTTTATATTTTTTAATTATGTCAATTTGATTCTAAACTTTTTCAAATTATGTTAAATGAGGTAATCCAACTAATTTTAATCAGAAATCGCTGACGTGGACTCTGACTATCCTATTTGACATGATTGACACCGACGTGAACATTTTAATGATATTTTGAATTTTTTTTTCTTTACTTTACTTTTTTTTTAATTGAGGGTCGATTAGGGTCACCGGCCTAGTGAGGGCAGCGTGACCCTCACTAGATCTAGGTGAGAGGCTGCGTAGCCTTGCTTTTGCCAGTGAGAGCATGGTAACCCTCGCCCAATGCCAATGACCCTTGTCAAGCCCTCAATATAAGAAAAGAAAAGAGAGGAGAAAAAAAGCCAAAAAAACTATTAAAAAATGTCCACATTAATGCATTAAAGAAGTACTTACCAAATGACCAATTAAGTTTTGGGTTATAAAAACCCCAAACTAATATATTTGTGATAAATTTACCCAAATTGATATGGATTTTTATGTGGCAATGGCATACTAATTGAGTTATTGTCATGTATCAAGCAATTTCACGATAAAATTTGACAGAAACTAACTGAAGGTAAATATGTCATAAGTGTACTAGTTTGAATATTTTATGATCCAACAATTAATTTGTAGTAAATTTGTCACATGTGTACAAATTTGTAGTTTTTAGTGGTATTAACCTAGGTGGCACGGACATGACAACACTCTTCGGGACCCTCCATGTCGTGTCCAACACTTCGACACGTGTCCGACACACTCCGACATGCTTCGACACGCTCCGACATGCAGTCAATGCATGTTAGGAAATCCGACACGCGGTCAACTGCCTTCGATACGCTCCGACACATGACTCCAACACGGACGGGTTTTTTTTTTTTTTTTTTTTTGGTAAAAAACATAAGCGTGTGTGTGTGCAAGTGTGTATGTGTGAAATATGGGCTACAAAGGCAAGTGTGTACACACATACACACATCATCAATTGATTGTTGGCTACGCCCCAAAACAAAATGGAGTAGCTGAAAGAAAAAATAGAACCGTCATGGAGATGGCAAGATTTATGCTAAAGGAGAAAGGCTTTCCCAACACTTTTTGGGCAGAAACAATTTATATTGCAGTATACCTGTTAAACAAGTGTCCAACTAAAGCTGTTCAAAATAAAACTCCAATCGAAGCATGGAGTGGACGGAAGCCTTCAGCAAAGCATCTCAAAGTGTTTGAATGCATATGCTACGTCCACATCCCTACTCAAAAAAGGAGTAAGCTAGATGAAAAGACAGAAAATGGAATATTCCTCGGCTACAGTGACCAATAAAAAGGCTACCGGGTCTACAACCTAAGAACTAAAAAGCTTATGATTAGTCGAGACGTCGAGTTCGACGAAAATGCTGCCTGGAATTGGGAGGACGAGAAGATCGAGAAGAAGTACATCACCTTGCTAGACATACCACCTGCTCAAGAGGAGTCAACGTCACAAGAAGAAGGAGAAGTGTCGAATTCCACCACTCACGACATAACTCCACCAAGCTCTCCAAGAGGGACACAAGAAGAATCTACTCCAGAGTCTCCAATACTAAGGGTAAAAGCCCTTAGAAGAATTTACGACACATGCAATTTTGCTATTTTGGAACCAGAAAACTACGAACAAGCATCCAAAGAAGAAGTTTGGATAAAAGCCATGGAGGAAGAGATCAAGATGATCGAGAAAAATGAAACTTGGGAGCTTGTCGATCGACCCGAAGACAAAGAGATCGTTGGTGTCAAGTGGGTTTACAAGACGAAGCTCAACGCGGATGGATCAATCCAGAAGCATAAAGCAAGGCTTGTGGCGAACGGATACTTACAACAACCAGGTATTGACTATACTGAAACTTTTGCTCCCGTCGCTCGCCTTGATACTATTCGAGCACTCATAGCCCTAGCAGCACAAAAAGAATGGAAGATCCATCAACTAGATGTAAAGTCAGCATTTTTAAATGGATATCTTCAAGAAAAAATTTATGTAGCTCAACCAGAAGGCTTTACTATCAAAGGCAATGAAGAAAAAGTCTTAAAGCTTAAGAAGGCCCTATACGGGTTAAAATAAGCACCACGTGCGTGGTATAGTAGAATTGATGAGTACTTCATCAAGCAAGGATTCAGGAGGAGTATGAGTGAGCTGATACTCTACATCAAGACCCAAGGTAAGTCCGACACTCTCATTGTCTCTCTATATGTAGATGATCTCATATATATAGGAAACAATTAGACAATGATCCGAGAATTTAAAGTAGAAATGATGAAGACATTTGAAATGACCGATTTGGGCTTGATGAACTATTGCCTCGTTATTGAAGTCAATCAAAATGAAGGAATTTTCATCTCACAAAAGAAATATGTAGAAAAGCTCCTTGAAAAATTCAATATGAATAATTGCAAAATAGTGGCAACACCACTTGTGATGAATGAGAAACTATTGAAAAAAGATGGAGCTGAAAAAGCAAACGCTTCACTCTACAGAAGCCTAATTAGGAGTCTACTATATCTTACTACTATAAGGCCAGATATTATGTACGCGATGTCGCGACCTAAAATTTTTCGAGGTACACCACCCAGAGTTTAGGTTAATGGATTGCTAAGCCTAGACTTAGCTCGGGCTCTCCCAAGCCCGTACCAACTCGCGACTTAAATTCAAATATCATAGCATGCAAAAAGGAGTCGCCACTAATCGATTTGCAGTAGGTCGATTAGACACCTAAGCAAAATAACGGGAGAATTATTTTACTCCTACGAACCAGAGATTTTGGGTACGGGGACTTGGTTACACTAGATTTCTCTAACGCCCTTTCGGTACCTTTCTCTTTTAATTTTGATAAAAAATGTTTTGCAGGCAGCTTGAATTGATTTTAATTCACTTCCCTATTATGTGAGGTGATCATGCGGGTGCGCAATCCACCAATTTAGCATTTAAGAAAGCGAATTAGAAAAATGCAGGACTTACCTCATGGCAACAAAAGCATCTGCAATGTTAAATTAGAATTCACATCCACAATCCTAGATATGATTTCTAATTAACAAATGCAATTTCTCAATTTTGTTTTCACTTTTTTAATGAGAATCATGCAATGCATCTAATCTAATATGAAATGGCATGATAATGTGGTCTAAACTACATGACATGAGTAGAATACATTTTTTTTTTGTTTTCTTAATGAACATGCAATAATTAAATATGCAAATCTAAATTAACAAAATGACCTAATTTTACTGACGGACAATTTCTAATTAAATGAGCCTAATTCTATATGACATGGGCATTTTATTTTTTAGCAAAAACATGCAATCTATCTAAGGGAAATTATCTAAACCCTTAACATGAAATCCTAATTCTACATGACGTAACACATGCAAGCTATTGTGCATATTATATATATCATGCAATACTTAGCACATGACCTAATCTACTGACGGGAAAATGTTAATGTCATTATGCTAACATGATATGCATTACCCTAAATATGATCTTTTAAAAGACCTGATATCTAAAAATTTTTTATGTTAATAAAATGCAATCTTAATATACCTGAATTTATTTTAATATCATGTGAGGTGCAATTCATATGATATGACTTGAACTTAGCACTATATGTATGCAATCTAATTTACCTAATCTTAAATGTGCATGTGCTACATGGGATGAATGATATCTACATGCATGTTCTTTTATGATTTTTTTTAAATTTTTCTTTAAGGATAATAAATTTAAACAATCAAGAGGATGAAGGATTAAAATAATCGAAAAAATAGCTTGTCGTCTCACAGGTTAAATTAACGACTATTATAACCCTAATTATCACAACAAAGAATTCAAAATAATTAAAAATCTGATCCGAAGTCTTACGGATCAAATTAATAATTATAATGATTTCACTATTAAAATCCTACTAAAAAGCCCAACAATTAATATAATTAGAAAAATGACCCGATGTCTCTCGAGTCAAATTAATAATTAAGATAATTCTGGACAAAACCCCCTGGATAATGCCTACAACACTCATAAACATTAACATTCAATATTGCAACTTAAATAAATAAACTAAAAAATATAAACAAAATAAAGTAAATAAAAAAAAAAAAAACAACTACCTAATGTACTTTTCTTTTTTTTTTCTTTTATCTTTTTCTTCTTTCTTCCTTCTAGTCACGCGCTCGTAGATCTCTGAGCCACCAGCGAGCAACACGTCGTCGGACTTACGGGGGAGGGGGCTCCGGCGAAGGTGAACCGACGGCGGGCAAGCGGTGAAGCGGTAACTCGACGGTGGTTCAAATCAGCACCGGAGCGTCTTCGTCGGCGGAACAGGGGGTGGCGCGACGGTGAGCTGGATCTCGCTGGCGTTGCGGGGTTGGTTCAGATCTGGCGGAAGAGATGCTGGGAACGCTGCAACGTCGTCGGAATCGGCGAGGCGTTGTTCGAGCAAGCAAGGTTGCGGCCTCGGCAAGCGTCGTCAGTACAGCTGTTGGTGTTGTAGAAAGGAGGCGGTGAGTTCGCGGACTCGGACCGGTCGATCGGGGCCAAATCGGGGCTGCGGTGGCGTCACGAGGCGGCGGGGATTGTCGGATCACCGAGGGGCAGCAAAAGAGCGCGTCGATTCGGCCTTGGGCGGCGCAGCGGCTCGGGCCTCGTCACGAGGCAGGCGTCGGGTCGGGGAGGCTCGGGCGCGATTTGCTGGTGCAAGACCGACTCGGGCAAGCAAGGGACACCGGGCAGCAAGGACCGGTGGAGCAGAGCGCGCTCGGGCGGCGAGCTCGGGGCTGGCCGTCGGAGCGGGTCAACGACGACAGAGGCGGAACGGGCGTCGGGTTCACCTCGCCTTGATCCGGGTCACTAATCGAGGCGGAGCGGCGCTTGGGCTGAGGAGCTCGGCGAACGTCGATCTCGGACGGCGCGGGCTTCGAGAGCGTCGGGGTGCGATGGGTTGCGGATCGCGGGTCGTTGGGTCGCACGGCGAGGCGCGGTGGCTTCGCGTGGTGTCGCGCGGCGCGCGCAGCTCTGGCAAAACAGAACGGAGGCAGGTGGAGTTGGGTGGCACCGGTGTGGGTCGTCGCAAGGGTCGCAGCGTGTATGGGGCATCAGGGGCGCAGCGACCAGCACAAGGAGGAAGGCCGACGGCCCTGGGTCATTGCGCGCTGGGTCGATGGCTGTGCGGAGCTGGAGCGCGGCGGTTGGCGGCGTTCAGGCGCAGTGCGCGCAGGCGAGCGACTGGACACGGGCGGGCACCGGTGGCTCTGTGGAGAAGACGAACTGTAGCCTCTTTTTCTCTCTCTCTCTCTCTGTTCTCTTCATTTTCTTTCTGACAGCCTATTTTTTATTTCCTCCCCTTCTCTCCGTGAATTTTCGTCCAGCTCTCTTCTGACGCGGCTTCTTTCGGCCACCTGCTTTCCAGTAAGGAAAATATTATAAAAATGTCAGCCTCCTCCTCTTGTAGGCGTCAGCAGAATCATTTTCGTGTGTGCATGTGCTTGCATTAATGAGGGGGGGAGAAAATTGGACGTTCATGGATTTTTCTATGCGGCTACTTGTCCAAATTGGCTGAAAAGTGTGGCTACTTTTCTGCTCAGTTTCTCTATTTTCTTCTCTACACGTTCTCCCCTCTTCTACAGGCATTCCACCGCCTTTGTGTGAAAGAAATTTGCCGTAACCTTTTTTCTTGGACGTGCGGTAACTTCTTTCCTCATCATTTCATCATTTTTTTCATTTTCATTTTTTTTTTATATATGCATGTTCAAACCAGCGAAAGAGAGACCATTCTTTTGTGCATGCAATCGACCGCGAGCCCCTGCTTCTTGTTGTCCTCTTAGTACCGATGCAAATGCGACTACACGAAATGCAATTTTACTATTTTTTTCAGGGATTAAAGATTAATCCCTAATTTTCTATGCAATTAATTACTAAATGATAAGTCAAAATTTAGGTGTCAACAGCTGCCCCTCTTTGAAGGTGAGCTCGCAGAGGTTGCCTTCAAAGACAAATTGAGACCTAAATTTTGGTCATGCACATGCAATGAATGATTTTTGTTGGAACATGAATTCCATTTTTTAATGCAATTTATATGATGCATGGAAATGCTAATGCAAATGATAAATGAACCTACCTGGAATAACTTATCTTCAAGGAAGATAGAGTAGTTCGAGGTAGCTGGTGTTACATGTCTAGGACCCGTACCATTCTACGGTCGCCTAGCATAATAACATGTCTTCACAAAGAGACTGCTTTCCCAAGACCCGTACCATTCTACGGTCGCTCGGTATGGCAGGAAGAAACTGCTTTCCCAGGACCCGTACCATTCTACGGTCGCCCAGTACAGCAGAAAAGTTTTGTAAGGAACTACTTTCCCAAGACCCGTACCGTTCTACGGTCGCTCAGTACAGTAGAAAGGTTTTGTCTAGGACCCGTACCATTCTACGGTCGCCTAAACGGGGAGTCATTTTTCAGGACCCGTACCATTCTACGGTCGCCTGAAATGGGTGTTGTCAAGGACCCGTATCATTCTACGGTCGCCTCGACGAAAATGATTTTTTAGGACCCGTACCATTCTACGGTCGCCTGAATGAGGAAATAGGTGTTGTCAAGGACCCATACCATTCTACGGTCGCCTTGACGAAAATGATTTTTCAGGACCCGTACCATTCTACGGTCGCCTGAATGGGGAAATTGCTTTTCCAGGACCCGTACCATTCTACGATCGCCTAAACGAGATTCATTTTCCAGGACCCGTACCATTCTAAGGTCACCTCGACGAAAATGATTTTCCAGGACCCGTACCATTCTACGGTCGCCTTGACGAAAATGATTTTTCAGGACCCGTACCATTCTACGATCGCCTGAATGGGGAAATTGCTTTTCCAGGACCCGTACCATTCTACGGTCGCCTATTAGAGCAATAAATGGTGTCTAGGACCCGTACTATTCTACGGTCGCCTTGACGAAAATGATTTTCTAGGACCCGTACCATTCTACGGTCGCCTGAATGAGGAAATAGGTGTTATCAAGGACCCGTACCATTCTACGGTCGCCTGTTAGAGCAATAAATGGTGTCTAGGACCCGTACCATTCTACGGTCGCCCAACCTTGCGATAGAGATCATCTGACCAGGACCCGAACCATTCTTCGGTCGCCTTAATCAGACTAAATCTGGAGAAAAATCTTTGGGGGACAACTCCATCGAGTGTCACTGTAAAGGACTCTGGGCTATGAAAGCACGCCAGGTCAATATAAAGGGACATCGGGCTACGAAAGCACGCCGAGTCAATGAAATGGGACACTGGGCTACGAAAG
The DNA here is from genome assembly GCA_014182555.1 of Eucalyptus erythrocorys. Classification (NCBI taxonomy): domain Eukaryota; kingdom Viridiplantae; phylum Streptophyta; class Magnoliopsida; order Myrtales; family Myrtaceae; genus Eucalyptus; species Eucalyptus erythrocorys. Next base: position 10,061,035 of record CM024597.1, on the reverse strand, counting down.
CACGCCAGGTCAATATAAAGGATACCGGGCTACGGAAGCACGCCGGATCAATGAAAGGGACTCTGGGCTACGAAAGCACGCCAGGTCGATATAAAGGGACATCGAGCTACGGAAGCACGCCGAGTCGATGAAAGGGACTCTGGGCTACGAAAGCACGCTAGGTCGATATAAAGGACACCAGGCTACGGAAGCACGCCGAGTCGATGAAAGGGACTCTGGGTTACGAAAGCACACAGGTCGATATAAAGGACACCGGGCTACGGAAGCACGCCGGGTCGATGAAAGGGACTCTGGGCTACGAAAGCACGCCAGGTCAATATAAAGGGACATCGGGCCACGGGAGCATGCCGAGTCGATGAAAGAGACTCTGGGCTACGAAAGCACGCCAGGTCAATATAAAGGGACATCGGGCTACGGAAGCACGCCGAGTCGATGAAAGGGACTCTGGGCTATGAAAGCACGCCAGGTCAATATAAAAGGACATCGGGCTACAGAAGCACGTCGAGTCAAGAGCTTGACACCGGGCTACGAAAGCACGCTGGGTCAATATAAAGGGACATCGGGCTACGGAAGCACGCCGAGTCGATGAAAGGGACTCTGGGCTACGAAAGCACGCCAGGTCAATATAAAAGGACATCGGGCTACAGAAGCACGCCGAGTCAAGAGCTGGACACCGGGCTACGAAAGCACGCCGGGTCGATGAAAGGGACTCTGGGCTACGGAAGCACGCCAGGTCAATATAAAGGGATTGGGAACTTAACCAATAGACACTCAATGTTAGGTGAGATGAATATTGGATTAAGAGAGTTCGAAATACCTGGATCCAGACTGAGGTATAACGAGAAAGATCGGAAAGCATTCATATCCAGAATGAAATGCTTAACGACAAGGGTTTTGAGACATATATCAAGAATTTGGGAATACCTAGGACAAACCTGTGATATTCGTGAAGGTCACTTACCTCTTGGTAGAAAGAAGCTTTGGAACATCGAGGATGTACTTCAAATATTCTTGGAGGATTCTCACCTCGAGGCTTCTGAAAGGCAACATAAATGTCAAGAGCTCTTGGGTCTTCAAGGAAACATTACCTGTCAGACATGATTAGAGCAAAAATACATGCATTCACCAAAGAAGTAAGCAATTCAGCGCACTCCAAAGTCCACTGAAGCTTTTAACTATTTAATCAAGATTTATGCATGATGGCTTTACCATATTTGCACCACCAAATTTCCACTGGGGAGAATCATCGTTTAAGACAATTTTCACTCATGACATGGATTTTCAAGAATACCAAATGAGAGACTTTCAGTTAGAAAGGACTTTCACTCACTCTCATTAAGCAAGCATTTTGTCCCAACCATTAATGTGGGATCATAGGAATCACTCAATCTTACTTTCATCATGTCAACAAGGGTTCGAGTATTCTCGCAAGCGGTACGACCTTGTCAATCTGAGAGGTCTTTACCAGGACCATAATGGAGGCTCGGTCAATGGCTCAACAAAGAGGGACTCTTCGAGTCAAGGTTAATGAAAGAACAATACTTCGCAATCATCTCCGGGTTTACAAGTCAATGAACCTGCGGAATGAGATAGAAATGGTCTTGCTCGCACTTCTTCAAGCGATGCTCATAAGCAATTGAATTCCTACATTAATTTCAGCGCCCTAATCTGAAGAGACTTTGTAAGGGATGTAACGTAGGTTAAGTTCATGGGTCGAGGAATGAATGGATCATTAGGCTCAAAAAGTGTAGAGGGGGATGAGAATTGGTGATCATTGGTCTTCTTCTTCATCATTGGGATTTTCCTCATAAGTAAAAATTTGGCATTTGAGTTCTTTGAGTACCACTCCATTGGGAATACACCCTTTTACAACTGATAATCATTTGTCTTGACTCTTTTTTTCATTTTCTATGGGCATTGGCCTTGCTTTTACCAGGCACACTGCTTTTTCATGCCCCTTTTGTATTTTGGTCGGCACTCGGGATTCTGCTACTTGAACATTTGCCTCTTGCCTTGCCCCAGTGTGGGGGATGATCACCAATTGGGTTTTAAAAGAAATGAATTTACAAGCTCAAGGGGCCACGCAATGGATAAAGTGTATAGAATAGAGAAAGAACTGCTCTTCATCATCCTAAGGCACTTAAATTACCGTATGAACTCAATGCAATAGCAATACCTGAAGATTGATGCAAGTGAGAGCAAGAATATTCCTATCAATTTCCTCACCTCATGATGTTGTCTTACCTTGAGCTTGCCCCAATGTGGGGTGGTTCTTGACAGGGCTAATTTAAAAATCATCCACGTGTATGAGCTCAAAAGGGTTTAAACAATGGATGATCACGTAGTGTTTGGGACAGAGAATGAACCGCCTCTCATCATTTTGATCGCCGTACCTTTCGCGAGAGAACTCTTCACCTTATGGACATGAAATTTCCTACACTCATCTCACCAGTGTATGAGCAAGGGACTGTGTATAGGTTAAGGCTTGCCTTTCATCATCCTGACATGTCTCATTTAGCATGTTCAATCCATTCCACATCATTCATCAACTTGATCGATGGTGACAATCCTCAGTGGAATCGGTAAATTAAACAGTAAAACTATAATGCAAAATTCTTCTTTGAAAGGTTGTAATTACTTCATGAACTCATCAGCTTTGAACACAAAGAGTACGTAGCTCAAAAAGAAATAAAGAAAAAAATGTTTTTTTGTTTTTGTTTTTGTTTTTGTTTTTGCTTTTTTTTTTTTTTTTTTTTTACATGCGACAACTTTGTTGCCGTTTCCAGGGATCGAACCCTGGTCGTTCTCGGACCTCTTCATTCCCCATGCCACCAGGCTGAGGCGCTGGTGGTGTCCTCAGGGCATTTCCTTTTTTATTTAATTGAACTGACTCCGAGTCGACTCGTTTGTTATACCGAATCAAATGAATTCAATATATTTATGGAACATGGCCTATTTTTCACCTCATTCAGCATTCTTAAGCATTGATGTCACTCTAAAACCACTATCAAAATTCTCTTTTCAAAAGAGTTCAACAGTTTAAGCATGAAAGGCTTTTGTGACATCAAAACAGACAAGTTACCACATTCAAAACATGGTTTCAAGTATTCATTCAGGGAATTGCCCCACAAAGGGACTGTTTCAGCAATGAGTGTTCTTGGATTATCCTTATCAATCAAGATTGCCCCTGCAAAAGAGAACGTGCATGAATAGGACACTATGCGACATCAAAGTAAATTCAAATTGCACATCCATTTTGGCTCGGATCAAGATTTTGTCTCTGTCATGTCTGTCATATTAACTCCTTAGAAATGTGTTTTCAAACTTGTTGAGTAACAGTTGAGCCAATTGCAATCTGTTGTGCCTTTTTTCAGATGTTTTCTCATCGGGCCAAGAAAATAATGCTCTGAAACATCAGGAAATTAAACGAAGCTAACCTACTGCATGCTTTTGGAAATGGCTTGAAAAATGATTTTGATTTTTTTTGGGAATTTTTTTTTTACTTTTTATTTTTTTGGATGAGGAAGCATGAAGAAGCCCGGTCCTCAGAATTCTCCTTGAATGATATTTTCTTCTCATTGTTGGATATCGTCACCGGACTGGTTTGGTGTACCCCGTCATATCCTCAAAACAAAACTTGTAATTTTATTGATATGCATCAATCAAATTACATTTATTAGAATGAAAAATGTGATTTTCAAGCAGATTAAAACAAATCCCTAAAAATTGCCACGCATGGGAAGGTGCATCTGAACATGCCCCTAACTAAGTAAGGAAAGCAAACTGCTTAGGATCATGAATCATGTGTGCTTGAATTCTTCACTCTCCTTGATCTTATGATGCGATCATTTGGATACCTCACTAGTCTCTTCGTGGTGACATCAAATTTGGCTACCTCAGACAGCTCAAAAATTCTTCTCGACACTCTTCTTGGAGTCGCAATTTCTTATTGAAGATAGATCGCAGCACTTTTGCTTGACGAGATAAGCCCTTTTTGATCCGTCATTTTAGCTCTTGATCACGAATGGATGCGTGAGTGGGATCGCTCCATAATCACCTAAGAAAAATAAATGGGAACATGTAAGCATAAGGTGTAAATAGAGAGTCAATCCATGACAATGATCTAATCGATTTTTTCCTCTTTTTTTTTTCATTTTTTTTATACATGAAAAGTTTGTACAAAAAAGGGAATTTCCTAATAGAGAGCTAGAAAAATAGATACCCTAACAAGACCAAATTTCCTAGACATGAATTGAAAATAAATTTTCCAAAGTTTTTTTTTTTAATTCCTCATTTCTTGGCAATTTCCTCATTTCATTTGATGAATGAATTAAATTAATGATTGTCCTAGATTGTCATGGACCAACTCAAAAGTATGACAAAATAAATTGCATGGTATAGGGATAGAAGACTTACTTTACCAGGGAAAATCAATAGCAATCACATAGACATGCATATGAGATGTGAGGCTCGATTTCTATCTAAATGGCTTAACAAAGTGAAGCTAAGAGGATGGTCTGACCGTTGTAGTCTCGCATTTAACGTGTCAGGTCCTCCTAACTCCGGCTCAGTCGAATGGAATGTCCAATAGTCACGCAGTCTCGCGGATATGGACAAACACAATCGACACCATGAAGAACTTTCGGGGAAGAGAAGGTCAACCTCTACATAGCAGTCTCGCTTTCGAGGGAGTATCCTTCTCAACACCATCCTAAGAATCCTATCGCAGCCCAGGTCCGGCAGCAGGTTGTGTGTGCAATAGTATAGTGTAAATGCAAAGCATGCACAACAGTTTAAATCACACAACACTTCAATAACTTGAATTTAAAACATTCATTCCCAACTTCAACCTGCAAGACAAGGGTTAGCAAAGACTACTCCCCTTATATCTCCCAGTCTGCAAAAACATTTAACACCTTAAATGTTAGGAACGTACCTGGGATCCTCGCTGCCAAACAAAAAACATTTTTCAAATGAAAAGAAAAATTGGCCTAAGTCCACTAAGAGTTTTGACTTCAGTCCCCAGCGGAGTCGCCAAGCTGTCGCGACCTAAAATTTTTCGAGGTACACCACCCAGAGTTTAGGTTAATGGATTGCTAAGCCTAGACTTAGCTCGGGCTCTCCCAAGCCCGTACCAACTCGCGACTTAAATTCAAATATCATAGCATGCAAAAAGGAGTCGCCACTAATCGGTTTGTGGTAGGTCGATTAGACACCTAAGCAAAATAACGGGAGAATTATTTTACTCCTACGAACCAGAGATTTTGGGTACGGGGACTTGGTTACGCTAGATTTCTCTAACGCCCTTTCGGTACCTTTCTCTTTTAATTTTGATAAAAAAATGTTTTGCAGGCAGCTTGAATTGATTTTAATTCACTTCCCTATCATGTGAGGTGATCATGCGGGTGAGCAATCCACCAATTTAGCATTTAAGAAAGCGAATTAGAAAAATGCAGGACTTACCTCATGGCAACAAAAGCATCTGCAATGTTAAATTAGAATTCACATCCACAATCCTAGATATGATTTCTAATTAACAAATGCAATTTCTCAATTTTGTTTTCACTTTTTTAATGAGAATCATGCAATGCATCTAATCTAATATGAAATGGCATGATAATGTGTTCTAAACTACATGACATGAGTAGAATACATTTTTTTTTTTGTTTTCTTAATGAACATGCAATAATTAAATATGCAAATCTAAATTAACAAAATGACCTAATTTCTTGACGGACAATTTCTAATTAAATGAGCCTAATTCTATATGACATGGGCATTTTATTTTTTAGCAAAAACATGCAATCTATCTAAGGGAAATTATCTAAACCCTTAACATGAAATCCTAATTCTACATGATGTACAACATGCAAGCTATTATGCATATTATATATATCATGCAATACTTAGCACATGACCTAATCTACTGACGGGAAAATGTTAATGTCATTATGCTAACATGATATGCATTACCCTAAATATGATCTTTTAAAAGACATGATATCTAAAATTCTTTTATGTTAATAAAATGCAATCTTAATATGCCTGAATTTATTTTAATATCATGTGAGGTGCAATTCATATGATATGACTTGAACTTAGCACTATATGTATGCAATCTAATTTACCTAATCTTAAATGTGCATGTGCTACATGGGATGAATGATATCTATATGCATGTTCTTTTATGATTTTTTTTTTTTAAATTTTTCTTTAAGGATAATAAATTTAAACAATCAAGAGGATGAAGGATTAAAATAATCGAAAAAATAGCTTGTCGTCTCACAAAAGGTTAAATTAACGACTATTATAACCCTAATTATCACAACAAAGAATTCAAAATAATTAAAAATCTGATCCGAAGTCTTACGGATCAAATTAATAATTATAATGATTTCACTATTAAAATCCTACTAAAAAGCCCAACAATTAATATAATTAGAAAAATGACCCGATGTCTCTCGGGTCAAATTAATAATTAAGATAATTCTGGACAAAACCCCCCTGGATAATGCCTACAACACTCATAAACATTAACATTCAATATTGCAACTTAAATAAATAAACTAAAAAAATATAAACAAAATAAAGTAAATAAAAAAAAAAACAACTACCTAATGTACTTTTCTTTTTTTTTCTTTTATCTTTTCTTCTTTCTTCCTTCTAGTCACGCGCTCGTAGATCTCTGGGCCACCGGCGAGCAACACGTCGTCGGACTGACAGGGGAAGGGGCTCCGACGAAGGTGAACCGACGGCGGGCGAGCAGTGAAGCGGTAACTCGGCGGTGGTTCAAATCAGCACGGGAGCTTCTTCGTCGGCGGAACAGGGGTGGCGCGACGGTGAGCTGGATCTCGCTGGCGTTGCGGGGTCCCCGGGGTTCAGATCCGGCGGAAGAGATGCGGGAACGCTGCAACGTCGTCGGAATCGGCGAGGCGTTGTTCGAGCAGCAAGGTTGCGGCCTCGGCGGGCGTCGAGTGCAGCCGCCGGTGTTGCGAAAGGAGGCGGTGAGTTCGCCGAACTCCGGACCGGTCGATCGGGGCCAAATCGGGGCTGCGGTGGCGTCACGGGGCGAGCGGGGATTGTCGAATCACCGAGGGGCAGCAAAGCAGCAGCGCGTCGATTCGGCCTTGGGCGGCGCGGCGGCTGGGCCTCGTCATAGGCGAGGCGTCGGGTCGGGGAGGCTCGGGTGCGGTTTCTGGTGCAAGACCGACTCGGGCAAGCAAGGGACGCCGGGCAGCAAGGACCGGTGGAGCAGAGCGCTCGGGCGGCGAGGCTCGGGGCTGGCCGTCGGAGCGGAGTCGGCGACGACGACGAGGCGGAACGGGGCGTCGGGTTCACCTCGCCTTGATCCGGGTCACTAATCAGAGGCGAAGCGGCACTTGGGCTAGGAGCTCGGCGAACGTCAGATCTCGGACTGGCGTGGGCTTCGAGAGCGTCGGGGGTGCGCAGCGGGTTGCAGATCGCGGTTTGTTGGGTCGCACGGCGAGGCAGCAGTGACTTCGCGTGGTGTCGCGCAGCGGTGCAGGCTCCTGGCAAAATAGAACGGAGGCGGGTGGAGTTGGGTGGCACCGGTGTGGGTCGTTGCAAGGGTCGCAGCGGGTATGGGGGATCAGGGGCGCAGCGACCAGCACAGGGAGGAAGGCCGACGGCCCTGGGTCGTTGCGCGCTGGGTCGATGACTGTGCGGAGCTAGAGCGCGGCGGCTGGCGGCGTTCAGGCGCGGTGCGCACAGGCGAGCGATTGGACACAGGCAGGCACCGGTGGCTCTGTGGAGAAGACGAACTGTAGCCTCTTTTTTTCTCTCTCTCTCTCTCTGTTCTCTTCATTTTCTTTCTGACAGCCTATTTTTTATTTCCTCCCCTTCTCTCCGTGAATTTTCGTCCAGCTCTCTTCTGACGCGGCTTCTTTCGGCCACCTGCTTTCCAGTAAGGAAAATATTATAAAAATGTCATCCTTCTCCTCTTGCAGGCGTCGGCAGAATCATTTTCGTGCGTGCATGTGCTTGCATTAATGAGGGGGGAGAAAATTGGACGTTCATGGATTTTTCTATGCGGCTACTTGTCCAAATTGGCTGAAAAGTGTGGCTACTTTTCTGCTCGGTTTCTCTATTTTCTTCTCTCGCACGTTCTCCCCTCTTCTACAGGCATTCCACCGCCTTTGTGTGAAAGAAATTTGCCGTAACTTTTTTTCTTGGACGTGCGGTAACTTCTTTCCTCATCATTTCATCATTTTTTTTCATTTTCATTTTTTTTTTATATATGCATGTTCAAACCAACGAAAGAGAGACCATTCTTTTGTGCATGCAATCGACCGCGAGCCCCTGCTTCTTGTTGTCCTCTTAGTACCGATGCAAATGCGACTACACGAAATGCAATTTTACTATTTTTTTCAGGGATTAAAGATTAATCCCTAATTTTCTATGCAATTAATTACTAAATGATAAGTCAAAATTTAGGTGTCAACACGCGACAAGTTTACTATCACGTTTCATGCAGAGTCCAAGTCAAGTTCATTTTGGAGTAGCCAAGAGAATTCTAAGATACTTAAGAGGAACCACTAATTATGGAATTTGGTACCGACCTAATGCAACAACTAAACTGATCGGTTACACTAATAGCCATTGGGCAGGATCATCTAATGACAGGAGGAGCACCACTGGTTATGCATTCACATTAGGTTTTGGAATATTTTCATGGACATCTAAAAAACAAGACACAGTGGCACAATCCATTGCAGAAGCAGAATATGTCACGGCTGCTACAACTACTAGTCATGCAATATGGCTTCGAAGAATTCTAGAAGACATTGGAGAACCACAAATGGAATCAACGCCAATATTTTGTGACAACAAGTCCGCGATTGCAATATCAAAAAATTCAGTCTTTCATGACAGAACAAAACATATTGATATAAAATATCACTTCATTCGTGAAGTGCAAAACAAAGGAGAGATCGAGCTGAAGTATTGTAAGACTGAGGAGCAAATAGTAGACATCTTCACTAAAGCACTACCGCTAGCCAAGTTCAAGACATTGCAGGAAATGCTTGGAGTATCACAAAAATGGATCAAGGAGGAGTGTTAAAAAATGGTCCATTTTTGGAAAGATCTAGACTACACCAAACTTAATGGAGAAAGAAAAATTGGCGGCAATAATTTGTCCAAGACAAAGTTGAATCTTCTCGTACGTTGGAGAAATTTCTAGTACATGTGCATGCAAGAAAAATGCAAGAAAACTCTCAAATGTTAAAGAAGTTTCTGATACGTGGGCAGCAAGACCATGGTGGCAGTAAAAAGGCAAAAGAAAAGTCAACAAAAGCTGTTGAGATTAGAAAAATGAAAAAAAAAAAAATGGAGAAGCCACCAAAAGATCCGAAGAAGCCGCACGAGCAAGAGATAAAAAAGCAAGTTTGTAATTTTATATTAATTTTTTGTACAATGCCGGTTGTGTAAGGCAGTGAACTCACGCCTATAAATAGGAGTTGAGGTGTGTGTTTTATGTAGCTTAAAAACCAGTAATACTCCCTCCTTTGTAATACAAACTCTCATAATAAAAGTTCTTTTTTTACCCATTCTCCCCTTGCTTTGTAGTCCACTTATATCCACCCACAAACATACACACTTGCGCACACACGCTTCCGCAAAAACATCCAACAGTTGGTGTTTTCAACTATGTATGTGTGAAATATGGGCTACAAAGGCAAGGGTGTATGTATGGGTTAAAAAAACAGAATTTTTATTATGAAAGTATGTATTACAAAGGAAGGGGTGGTTTTGGTTTTTTTTTTAGCTACGTAAAACATACTCCTCAACTCCTATTTATAGGCGTGAGTTCACCTCCTTACACAACCGACATTGTACAAAAAAATTAATATAAAATTACAAACTTGCTTCTTTATCTCCTGCGCAGCTTATTCGGATCTTCTAGTGGCTTCTCCCATTTTCTTCATTTTTCTAATCTCAACAGCTTTTGTTTACTTTTCTTTTGCCTTTTTGCTGCCCACATGATCTTGCTGCCCACGTACCAGAAACTTCTTTAACATTTGAGAGTTTTCTTGCCTTTTTCTTGCATGTACATGTACGAGAAATTTCTCCAACGTATGAGAATCTTCATCTTTGTCTTGGACAAATTGTTGCCGCGATTTTTCTTTCTCCATTAAGTCTGGTATAGTCTAGATCTTTCCAAAAATGGATCATTTTTTAACACTCCTCCTTGATCCATTTTTGTGATACTCTGAGCATGCTTCTCAATGTCTCGAATTTTGCTGTTGGTAGTGCTTTAGTGAATATGTCCGCAATTTGGTCTTCAGTCTTACAATACTTCAGCTCTATCTCTTTGTTATTTTGCACCTCTCGTATGAAGTGATATTTGATATCGCTATGTTTGGTTCTTCCATGGAATATTGGATTCTTTGATATAGCAATTGCGAACTTATTGTTGCAAAATATCAGAGAGATAGAGCTGAAGTATTCCAAGACCGAAGATTAAATTGCGGACATATTCACTAAAGCACTACCAACAACAAAATTCGAGACATTGAGAAGCATGCTCGGAGCATCACAAAAATGGATCAAGGAGGAGTGTTAAAAAATGATCCATTTTTGGAAGGATCTAGACTACACTAGACTTAACGGAGAAAGAAAAATGGCAACAACAATTTGTCCAAGACAAAGATGAAGATTCTCGTATGTTGGAGAAATTTATAGTACATGTGCATGCAAGAAAAAGGCAAGAAAACTCTCAAATGTTAAAGAAGTTTCTGGTACATGGGCAGCAAGATCATGTGGGCAGCAAAAAGGCAAAAGAAAAGTCAACAAAAGTTGCGATTAGAAAAATGAAGAAAATGGGAGAAGCCACCAAAAGATCCGAAGATGCCGCACGAGCAGGAGATACAGAAGCAAGTTTGTAATTTTATATTAATTTTTGTGTACAATGTTGGTTGTGTAAGGCGGTGAACTCACGCCTATAAATAGGAGTTGAGGAGTATGTTTTATGTAACTAAAAAAAAAAAAAAAAAAAAAAAAAAAAAACTAAAACCACTCTTTCCTTTGTAATACATACTTTCATAATAAAAGTTCTGTTTTTTTAACCCATACACCCTTGCCTTTGTAGCCCATATTTCACACATACACACTTGCACACACACGCGCGCTTCCGCAAAACACCAACAATTTTTCTTTTTTTTTTTTTTGGTAAAAAACAGAAGCGTGTGTGTGTGCGCAAGTGTGTATGTGTGAAATATGGGCTACAAAGGCAAGGGTGTATGGGTTAAAAAAAAAAAAAACAGAACTTTTATTATGAAAGTATGTATTACAAAGGAAGGAGTGGTTTTTTTTTTTTTTTTTTTTTTTTTAAGAATAAGTGGATAATGTGGATGAATGGATTTTTATTATATTTGATGATGGAATGTTGATTTTTTTTTCTTATTGTTAAATTTTTAATTTAATAGTGGAACGTGGATTACTTGTTTTTTCCTTCAAGTTTTATAGATTATGACAATGAAATGTAGTTAAATTTGTCAAATTAAAACAATGAATGATATTAACAAATGTATGATTAATGTTTTTAGTATAAATTAATTCTAAGCTCTTATTATTATTATTTTTTTTGTGACCCAGGGAACCCCGCACGGCTGGATGCCGGGAGTAAACCACTGGGGGCGACACGTGCTAGCCACCACACACGTGCCACCAGGTAAGTCACCTGCGACGCGCGCTGGGGTTTCGAACCCCTCCCCTTCGTGAGGGGGAGGAGGCCCAAAGCCAACTGCGCCACCCAGGTGGGTGGTCTCTTATTATTATTATTATTTAGTTATTTATGCATTTATATATTAAAATATTTTTTTAATTTATAACGTGTCGGAATACTCTACTTTTGAGAAATGACGTGTCAGCGTGTCGTATCGTGTCGCGTATCGCGTGTCCGTGTCGGTGCAACCTAGGTATTAACCCTTAAAAGAAAAAAAGATTACGATTTTTTTGCGTTTTTATTGGTCTTGTAATAAGTAATTGAAATTTGTCATGTGAAATACAGCCAACAATAGCCATTCTATTTTCTTGATTGAGATTTGGATTTCTCTTAATATGGAATCTCTAAAATCTTTAAAACCGCACGATATAGGAGCTTTTAAATTAAATAAGTACTTAAAATTCTTGTCTCGTATATATCAATTTTGGCATTGTTTATTTCGCAAAAAATGAATGACTTTAAAATATTTTCCTAAAGATTGTCATTTGTATTACATGAGATAATTAATCAATGAAAATTATTTTCATTATAAAAAATTATTTATTCCAAATATTTTCATGAACAATGAAAACATTTTTTATTTATTCATTTTTGTAGGTAATACATAAGATCATTTTTAGAAAAATATTTTCTAAATTATTCATTTTCTCAAAACAAGTGCACTTTAACTTACAATATCTCCTTTTTAAACACACAAAAAAAAAAAAAAAAAAAAATCTTTTCAATCCTGAGCAAATCCTTAAAAGGCTTCATCCGAACCTTGTTAAAACATAGATGTTAAATATTTAGAGGGCATTGGTGGGTACAAACAAGAAAAAAAATATTGCACAGGACATGCAGCTGCAGGCACCGGCATGTAAAAGTAAGGAATGCATTCGTAGAGCCTACCATGCCTATGTATCAAATGGACAGGCTGTAAAGACCCATGAGAGAGCTTCGGCTCCGCTTTTGTAGTGAGATTACACCTCGTAACCAACGCCTAATTATTCATGGGGACCCCTAGTTACAAGGTTACAAAATGAATCTTTTAAAAAGGAAATTAATGAGGTCCTCATTATTCAGCGTTGAGTTGACTTTTTATAAATGATCACGTGGACTAGACTTGTCAGTCTCAGAATTAGCGTTTTAAGTGATTAGTCGGATCAATTTGATAACCAATCAATTTTATTTTATCTTATTAAAAAAAAAGTTGATATATAGATAAATTGATTGCCGTACCTCCTCGATTTGGCAAAGATAGATTGTCCACGACACCACGAGGAAGTCTGTCCTTGTCGGCCTTGCAATGTTGTGTTTGAGTAGGAATTGAACAAGTCTTCCTCCTTTACATGAGACTTAAGGATTTTCGATTACTTTATCACTTGGCTAATCTTCTTGAATTGCCAATCATTTCATATATGATGTTTGAGAATACATATTGGACATAACAATTTGTTGATGTAGCCTTGTCAATTTGATCAAGGAACAAAAATTACCCTGATATTAGTGGAGTCTTGAGTATGGATCAGCCACACAAAATTACTATTCGAGTCTTATCCTAATATAAAAGGAAGAGAAACTGCACCTTAAGATAAAACAAATTCGAGCTAACTACCATACATATTTGATGATTCAAATAAGTGATTCGCATGATCTACATTTACTTCGGTTCGATCTTCGTTGAGAGTGCGTAACTGCTGTAATCGAAGGAATTGCTGTAGCTTATATCCTGACTACTGGACGAGACATCACTGTACAAAGGATGTCTGGGAGCACCATAATGTGAAGCTCCAAAGTCTGTGGCCGACGAGGACGCAGACGTCGTGCTTGTGGCTATCCCATGGGCTTGCAGGATCGCCTCAATTTCCTTCACGACTTCATTCATCCTGGGACGGTGGGTGGATGATTCCTCTAAACATCGCATTGCTAACTCCAGGAACCCGGTGAACCCCACGAGACGCCCCACGTTGAGCAGTGACGGATCCATAACTTGCCTTAGTCCGTAGTAGTCTTGGTCGTTTTTGTCCATCGCCATTAAAACTTCACGGACAGTGTACTTGCCCTTGTCGAGCGGTGGCTTTGCAGTTATCAGTTCCAGCATCACGACCCCGAAACTGTAGACGTCGCTCTTGTCTGTCAGTAACTGGGTCATGTAGTACTCTGGATCCAAGTAGCCCTGCAAGATCACAAGTTACGAACAATCAAAACTCGAAATCAGGGAAGCATACACTTCACCTTCTCAGGAAAATCTATAATTCATAGCAACTTCGTCAAACCTACTCAGACTTCGTAATGGTACTCTATATAATCTTTTTTACTTTCAGTTCACCTATGTGGAGTGTCCTGTGTTTTCCCTAATTCTAGGAAATCTGGCATTAACATATCATCTGCTGAAGTTTCGGGAAGACAAAGGAGAACTTATTGTCAGTTGGAGTTCGATGAAAAACTAGAGGTTATGATTCGGTTAAAATCTAGTAACCCGCCTCTGTCCCCTAAACTGGACATTCAAATAGGAGTATACTATACCGGTGTGCCCTTGACTTCTGTTGAAAGATGTCCTTTCTCGCTGTCCGCCACCATTTTAGACAAGCCGAAGTCTGCAACTTTAGCCACCACGTTTTCATCCAGCAAAATATTCGTGGACTTGACATCTCTGTGAATAATCGGGGGATTCGCGAGTTCATGCAGATATGCCAGTCCCTTCGCAGAGCCAAGAGCGATCTGCAGCCTTCTCTTCCAATCAAGATGTATGCTAGTTTTCCCTGCATCATTAATTTTCAGTGTCCATTGCTACATACGATGGGCAGTTTCATTCACCAGAAAAGTCTTGCTCGCACTTATGCTAGAAATAACGAGATGAGGACAAAAAATGATATGGAAAGTTTTATTTGGAATCTAAAGATCACAAAGCTCCATGTTATTTAGGTGAAGGAAAGTACCCGACAAGCTCTCCCTAAGTGTCCCATTAGGCATATATTCATAGACCAACATCTGCTCTCCTTGTTCATAACAGAAGCCAACGAGGCCGACGAGATTCTTGTGATGGACTCGAGAAAGTAGCTCGATTTCCGTCTTAAACTCGTGCGCGCCCTGCATCGATCCCTGCTGAGCTCTCTTGATTGCCAACACTTGGCCATCAGGAAGCATTCCTTTGTAGACCTATCAGATCATGAAAATGAATTGCAAAACAATGATGTGAAGCATATTATGATTTACATACAATCGACGCAGCACATGACTTTTACCCTTCCATAGCCCCCGGAGCCTATTTGATTACTTTCACAAAAGCTATTGGTGCACTTCTTGATTTCGTCAAAATAGAACCACCTTGCCCCCTTCAACTGTGGTGCTCCTCCACCATCACTTTCCCTCCGCATCCAGGATGCTTAAAAATGGATAGATCAATGTGAGTGAGAGAACAACGTTTTAGTTTACTCCTTTTCAATGATCTCAGCAATCAGCTTGTCAAAGTGCTTTAGTAGAAAAACGATTAAGAGTTCATGCGTTAATTACCAAATGGTTTGTTCAATTCCATTGCTCTTTGTGCTCTTTTCTTCTGTTTAATGGCGTATATTGCTGACCACACAAGTCCAAGAACCAGGACTGAGAAGCCAATGGCAATCCCTACTATAACGCTGATACTGATTCTTATTCTGTGAACTGGAACAGTGGTTCATGTCAAAACAGATATGAATGATAGTCAAACGTGATACATGAGAGGATGAATTTAAGTTACCTGGGAATGGATAAGTTGCCCAGAAGAGATAGGGACCAAAAACGGGGGGGCAATGTAAAGGTCTGGTGAGTCATAGTGAATCCAATTCTCACAATGTCCGACCTTCTGAATTCTGTCCCATTAGATGGAACGAAAGACACGGGTACTATAAGATAGCCGCTGCTTTGATTGAGGAAGATATTCTGAAGAGAAACTGAACCATTAGTTAGGTTCAATGTCTGCCACAGGGCTACTTCCAACGATTTAAACAGAGTGTCATTGGACAAATCGCTGAATGATGGAGCTTTAAATGTTATTATTCCTTCATATGGAACTGCACATTTGCAGCTTCCAGGGTTTAGCTTCTGATCTGAGGGACATGATGCACCTGGGCAGTTGACTAAGGTAGAATAAGGTCGTTGCTGCCGCTGATCTTTGCAGTACGCTGAAGTTGAGAGAATAGGCGCAATCTTACATGCTGGAGTTCCGTTTAGCCTGATGCAAAATGGACCCAAAAAAAAAAAAAAATGATTAGCATCATAATGTCTATCTTATCTCAGAATTGAAGTCTAACACCTGTGAACTGTCTGTCTCACATTAATCTGTTCTGGTAGGGACTGGTCGTCAGCGTTTCAATCTTGTTATCTTCCAAATTAACAAGCTCCAAATTGGGACTGATGCTGGTACCCATGTACAGCGTTCCATTGAAAGCATTATTTCTCATATCACTGTAGAAGTTCGAAAAATCATCAAAATGGTAGAAGAGACATAAATTAGAAATATTTCTTCCTTACACTTGCTCTAGCTGGGGAAGGCTGAAGAGGTTTGATGGTACGGTCCCTTGAAGCGGTCCATATTGTATGATTCTGGTCATAGTGAGATAAATTTGAGGTTGCACATTAGTTTCAGAAAGCCATACTTCTCATTGTACCAATTGCATTGAGAAATCTTACAGAGTGGTGAGAGATGATAAAGTTGAGAACCAATCTGGAGCTACCGAAGCCGCAAAAGAGTTGTTGCTGAGGTCACTGCAAATGTACAGTTATGCCCGGTCAACCACCCAGCAGGATTAACCATGTGATATCATGAGGAAGAGACAAAGCCAGGGTGTCTTACTTACATGTAACTGAGGGAATTCATACCCGTCAAATTTGGCAAAGGACCGTCCAATTCATTATATGCTAAATTCCTGAAGAAAACTTAGCAGAATGAGCGGAGTTCTTTCTGTGATCCCGCTAGAATACCATTGATGAAAAAAAATCTACACTCACAGTTCACTGAGTTTTGTCATGTTGTTGAGAATTGAAGGGACGTTCCCAGAAAAGGAGTTCCTATCGAGTCGGCTGTGCCATATTGTGCAATGTGAGTCCAACTAAATTTAGTAGGTGACGATGGTTGATAATTAAATATCCCAAAGCACAAAACATGGTTTACTTACAGAGCCTCAATCGTCTGAACAAGGCCTAATGTGGACGGTATGGAACCATTAAATTTGTTATCATCAAATAATCTGTCAACAAAAGCTAGCACAAGTTAGAGCAGAAAGCTTGGTATATTATATGAAGTGAGAAAATGGGTAACCTACATGTGTATCAGAGACACGTTTGAACTGAACAGTTTAGCTGGTATGGTGCCGGACAGTTGGTTCTTGCTGAAGTGGCTGAAGTTACAGATGCAGCACATTCCAAACAGTTAATGCCGAAAGAACACAAAGATTGTATCACTTATCAGTAGAATCTGGAATAAAAATATCCTTAGTCTATAATCACCACACTAGGCGTGGGATTATTGTAGAGAACTTACAAGTGCTTGCAATTGAACAAAAGGTCCAAGCCTGGGGTGGTGTTCGTCGAAACTGGTAGTGATCCATATAACTGATTTTCCGACACGTCCAACCAGTAGAGTTTGGAGAGTTTACCCAAAGAAGCAGGTATATTACTGCTAAAATTGTTGGAATTTAGTGCCCTGGTAAGAATGGCAATTTGAAATTCTAAGCAAATCATATAGCTAAACTTCCATAAGCATCAAATTGGTGGCATTCGCATTTTGACAAGCCTTACAGGAAAATCAGCTCCGTGAGGTTGCCCAGTTCATCAGGAATACTACCGGTGAAGCTGCAATTAGCCAAGAATCTGAAAATTGGAAAGATCAAGGTCCATACATGAGAAAAAAGGGAACAAAAGGAAAAAAGAAAAGCTGTCTTAGCAATGAATGCAGTCAAAAAGGATAGTACAAGATATTCAACTTCTGTAGACTTCCCAACTGCGAAGGGATTGGTCCGGTGAGACCTGTGTTTAAGGAAAGATCCCTGCAGTTCAAAGGTGAAATGAGCAAATAAGTAGACTCGTTCATATGCTGGTTGATGATTGAACACAAAAAACGACCATCTTTGCTTTGAAGTACTTCATCTATGCAATTCCTATTACACATCTAAGAATCAAAATTTGATCATGACAGAAGATAGAAAGACGAGAAACGCACAAAGAAGTGAGTTCTGTGAGCCCCCCGATGTTGGCTGGCAGCGGCCCTTTGATATTCATGCTAGATAACCCCCTGTCAAAGTGAAAATAGAAAAAAAGTATCACAGTGAATGGCCGCTAAAATGGCATTATTGATATTCAAGGAAAATGACTGAAAGTTCTAGGAACTGAGAACAGGACTGAGCACCAATGAGAACAAGCGGAGAGCACTCACAATCTGGTCACTCTTGAATTACTGTCGCAGGTGACTCCATCCCATGGCAGTCCACAAGGATCACTGGACTTGCCCCAGTTGGGCGGTGTGTCCTGCCACTGGGCTTTCAGGGCTAAAAGAACGGTGACTGCACAATTATATGGCAAGAAAGGAAAAGAGTGAAATTTTAAGATGGGAAAGGGAACAGATTTTGCCTTGCCCACAGGCCAATAAGGTCAAATGCATGTTCAAGCCTCGTGAGATCCATTTTTGATGCAAGGTTTTTAAAGAAAAAATTTCTGATTGCAAGAGACACGGTGTCATCCTGTACTAAAAGCTCTCTCATGGCTCCAGCAGTTGGGAAAAACAGCTAGTTGTTGTGACAGCCACTTCCACTAAAATCTTCATCAACAGAGATCCAGGCATGCACTTTTGTCACAGTTATTATGAGTCCAGACTTCCCACTGATCCTACCGTTGTTTCAGCAGAGGCATCTTTGTTCTATTGCTTGAGCAAGTACACAGAAATAGATAGACAGTTCGCCTTTTCCTTTCTCTCACTAAATTTAACACTCGCATTTCTTTCATGATCAATGCCAGAACTTATTGTTTGCTCAGAGCGTATGATTAGATATGAAATTTCAGAACTTTAGAATTTAGTTCTACATCTACGGGGCAGAAAAAGACCAACATGTTTGAACAGGGCTAAATATTTCATGCTCTGCACGCCTCAGAGCAGATAATTGAATTGACTGCATGGACGGCCAAGAAAACTTTCGCGGCAATAACCACTAGATGCTTCAATTTCTATACTTGCGTGTCTAATCTCTATTTATTCTTGAGTTCCACGTTGCTGAAATCCTTTTAAGGGAATAATGTTTGCAATCATATCCAAGTTTATGAACTTGTTAATGGTTAACATAGTGGGAGACCTCTTTCTTGCACCTATGTCAGTTCTTCCTTCAAGTACTTAAACCAAGGCTAGAATGACTCGATCCCAGTGCACATAGCGAAAAGTGTATGGTCCTTGTTGATCAAGACTCCAGGGACAATTTAAGATGAGAAAAACCTGCGAAACTAGCAGCCTTTTAAGCTTGTCCTCTCAACTGCGTGACGAAATCCAGATGATCCTTTGGGCTCAAAGAGACCGAAAGTAGCCCTTTCCCGGTTTCAATAATATAACATGTTCATGTCTCGCCAGACTAGGCACAACCTTAAAGACCTGAGGAATTCTAAGTTCTACACAGACAGCTTCAGTCCTTGAAACCTTAAAAGGGAAAAAAGATAGAAAAGTTGTTTTGATGACTAGCTACCTTTTACTCGCACCATCCCAAAGCCAGAACAAGATGAACCCAAAAGAAGTACGGATGGAAAGAAAGAATGAACATGAACAACAAGAAATCCACAGACCATAGCAACATGCATAAACAAATACATGTGTGTGCACTTACGGTCATCTGCGTTTGTAGTAGAGCAAATCAGATGAATCCAAGAACAGAAGAGAACCAGAAACAAGAGCAACCGGAGGTTCTTGCTCGCCATGTCTCCGCGACCTGTCGTTCCTTTTCCAAAGTGAAAACTCTGCATCTTCCCATTCACCGCCATCTTAATGCATGTCGTTCTGACCTATTATCAAAACAGGTTGGCAGAGGGCTCGTTCAAGACTGATATATTAGGCCTATCAGTTTGGCGCTTCCTAAAAGCAAAAAATCTGCCTTCCAGGAAGTGGTGGGGTTTGTAGAAAAGTCTGTCAAAGACTATGCGGTTCAAAGTCAGCGAGAAAGGAGGTGGAATAAATGTAAATGGGACAGGCTTCAGATTTTTCTCTCTCCTTTGCTTGTTGGGCTTGAGTTTGATGATTGCTGTCTTTCTTTCCTTCTCGTGTCGGCTCGTGTTTAACATCCGTAGCATTATTTTCCTTGCGCTGTCTCTCCACCAAAAGCCTAGGGAGAAGAACGTGCAAACGAAGGCCTGCTTGAAATATTCTTCTGCTCCTCTTCGTCAACACTTTTTTCTTGTTTCGGGTAGAGATAGATGGCGTACAAACAAGCATTTTCACACAAATCGACTCCCTACCTTTCTGATTTGATCAAAGATATATTGTCCAGGATGCCATGAGGAATTTTATCCTTATCGGTCTTGAAATGTTGTGTTGAATAAGAACCAAATACAAGATCTCTTACACCTCTAGAGACCTATGGTTTTCGATGACTTTATCACTCAGGCTAACCTCCTAGAATTCCTGACCATCTCCATTTATGGTTTCTGAGAATGTATCATGTCCATGCCATTGCAATACTCGTATCATATGTTGACATAGCACGATAAAATTTGATCAATTTTATGATGCACGAGAGAGCTTCACCTCAAGATGGCATGAATTCGAACTTATTATCATACTAATCTAACGAACAATAGAAGACTGAACGAATGATGCAAAAAGGTCACATTGACCCTCTTTGTACTTCTTCGTCTTATATCGAAATTGGAATCTCCTAATGTTTCGGCTCACGTGCTCCAAGTGCGTACGGATGACGGCGGATCGGCCCTCTTTCTACTTCTTCGTCTTATATCGAAATTCGAATCTTCTATTGTTTCGGCTCACATGCTCCAAGTGCGTACAGATGACGGCGGATTTAGAGTAAAAGGCCGAAATACATGCATTTAAAAAAGCTTGGGGTCAATTAAATGGGAGAAGGCGCGTGGCATCCTTGAGATGAGCACAGCTACCTTCCTTTTTTTTTTTTTTTTTTTGCTTTTCTTTACATCTTTTTTTTCTTTTTAATTTATTGTAAACCCATGCATGAAGGAACCGATGAGACGAATCATTAATGTTAATGATCAGCTTCTCTAGTTATGCTTTTCTCAAGAATCAGTTAGCTAGCTCCGAGTTCTAAATTAAGAAAATATGACAATTTGCGACGTTTTGACCGTTGTTGTAATTCGGTAATTAGAACTCGTCTTGCAACATATAATCATCATTTTTTCCCTTGTTTGGAATTTGCGTTTCTCTTCGTGTACAGAAGCTTTGAAATTTTCACAAGCAGAGTGGCTGTCAAATATTCAAAATAATGTTAGTTTTTGATGGAATTCAAGTCAGCGGAAGACGACTTATCTGATTCCGATGCACAAACAACAATTAACCCTAGAACGAACATCGAATTGCTAGATGAATCACGAACAACAACACCTCATATTGGTCTGAGTGCAATCATGAGGAAAATACATGATTTTCACGGCGTAAATGCAAACCGTTCCTATAAAGGATGAAATTGAAATTTTTTCTTCTTCACTTGATGAGAGGGAGAGGAAATTTGGTGTATATGTTCTGTCGACAACAACCATCAACAGTTGTCTTCAAATGGCATTTATACATCTCCTTTCAAGCCATTTCAAATAGGTGCCTTTCCATCGTGGCTTATCAAGGCCAAACAGTGCAATTCTATCACACCCCATCATGGACGTATTAATTAAAGTACAACATTTCCCACTGGTACATGATAGGCCTGATAACGCTCTATAAAAAATATAAGGTATTTAACATTCATCAACTTTACAAAACAATTTATACTGGCAAGTAAGCTGTGCGACCAATGAGTACACTTGCATTTGGGAGCTCATATTATGCACCTGTTAGGGATAACATAATAGCTACAACCCCAAAAAGAAATAAATAATCGATATCTCACAGTGCACCAGACTTATTTTGTTACATCAGTCTAAGTATACCTATCCCTTAAAGGCTATACTTGACTATTCTCAAAACACCATGTATTTATAATTACATCTGCAACCACATAAGGCGATATAATTGGTCGATCAGTAAATACATGTGATAGATGTAAAACAACAATAGTCTTCCTTCGCACTCATGCCTCTCTCCATTTCAGAACAACTGCTTTCCTAGACACGTCCCATAAGGCCATATCTATTCATGACCGTCGATAACATGCTAAAGTAGCAACATTGATCTTTCACTTCGAGAACATAGTCAGAAGTAACATTGGGCACATAATGAGGTAAGTTATAAATTACATCAAGGGCTCACACGATGAGTAAATGGAGATTATTTCACTCACCTTCCCTTGTCGATCGTATAATGCATATATAGTATGAATTACATGCTATAGTGGATTTATCTTTCTATAAAAAGCGTATGTCATTCGTTAAATATATCCACTATACGGATCTTAGCCTAAACATAGTCACGTGCTTCTCACGTACTCATGTTTAGCTCGAGTGCTATTTCAGCTCGCTTTTTATAGTGCCCAATTAAGTACTCACATTCGGTATCTTTCAGGCATACATGATTGTGGGACTATCATGTTCGGTCTTAAACAAACCACAGACCTCATCTTGGCAACATATTATTTTATATACCAAACTTGCTCTTCAGCATTTATTTGTACATAATGTCTCATCTCAACGTGTAAACTGTAGCACTTGAGGCGATTGCTCGTGTGAGTGAGCCAATCATTGCCTGATGACATACATTTCAATAATATATGTGTATGTGCTAGTCTCATAATGGATTTATACTTATTGATAAAATATCAAGTCACTAATAATCAAACAAGTATAATACATATATCCACAAATACATAAACCAATGATCCTCTATAATAACACATATCACATTTTACGCAATCCTAGTGACATCCTATGGGTCAAGAATATGTCTCTAGGAATAGCCTTCGTAAATGGATCAGCAACCATTCTATTAGTTGAAATGTATTGCAGGATCACTTCTTTCTGCGTTATAACATCTCTGATGAAGTTGTTCTTTATGTCAATGTGCTTCATCCTTCCGTGATACTTGGGATCTTTCATATAGGCAATGGCTGCTTGACTATCACAATAAACTGTTACTGGTCTTGGAACTTCAGTGACAGTGGCTAAACTTTCCAAGAAACATTTTAGCCATACTGCTTCTTGCACTACGGCAGAACATGCAATAAATTCTGCCTCCATAGTAGACAATGCCATGCATGTCTGTTTCTTGTTATTCCAAGAAATTGCACCTCCATTGAGCAAGAACGCATATCTAGAAGTCGATTTACGCTCGTTGAGGTCTCCACCCTAATCAGCATCTGAATAGCCTAATAGGCGTAAATCATTCTCTTGGTAACAAAGTCGATAGTCAATGGTGCCCTTCAAGTATCTAAGGATCCTCTTCACTGCTTTTCAATGTGCTTGACCGGGATTTGATTGATATCGGCTCACCAATCCCACAGCATAACATATGTCGGGTCGAGTACACATCATAGCATACATCAAACTTCTGATTGCACTAGCGTAAGGAACATTTTTCATTACTTTAATTTTTTCTGAAGTCTTAGGACACATCTCAGTACTTAGGCCTTCACCTTGCATGACAGGGGTATCAATGGGATTGCAGTGCTGCATATTGAAACGTTCAAGAATCTTCATAATATAAGACTCTTGTGATAAAGTAAGAAGTTTCCTTAATCGATCTCTTTCGATCTTAACTCCTAATATATAAACAGCTTCTCCCATGTCCTTCATTTCAAAATTGGAGGACAACCATTCTTTTATGGTGATAACCATAACCTTATCATTTTCAGCCAACAGAATATCGTCCACATAAAGTGATAGAATCACAAATTTATCTTCGGACCGCATGACATATACACAGTGATCTTCTTCAATCATTGTGAAACCAAAAGCTGTTATGGCTCGATGAAAACGAAGATACCACTGTCTAGATGATTGCTTAAGGCCATACATTGATCAATGAAGTTTGCATACTTTATCCTCTTGACCTTTAGCTATGAAACTTATTGGCTGCTTCATATAGATTTCATCATCTAGTTTTCCATTGAGAAACGCCGTCTTTACATCCATTTGATGTAATTCTAAGCCCAAATGTGCAACGATGGCTAGAATAAGGCGTATTGAGGCAAACCTAATAACTGGTGAAAAAGTTTTCTCATAGTCTATACCCTCTTGCTGAGTATAACTTTTTGCCACAAGGCGAGCCTTATACTTTCAATAGATCCATCCGCCCTTCGCTTAATCTTAAAGACTCATTTGTTTCCAATGGCCTTGCGATTGGGTGGTAGATCAACCAAGTCCCAGACGTGATTTGCCCTCATTGACTCCATCTCATCTTCCAAAGCTTTTCTCCATTCTTCCTTGTTAGAGGATGAGAGAGCCTCTTGAACAGTCTTTGGCTCAGCATCGTCTTTCTAAGCAATTATAAATGCTTCCCCTTCAATCTCAAAATGACGACGAGGAATACTTTTACGATTATTTTTACACAACTGAATTTCTCTCGAATTCGATTCGCCAGGCGATGTAACACTCCCACTAGGTCTTGCATGTTGAGGTAAATCTTCATTTCCCTCTACAACATTAGTGGATGTGTTATTAGGATCTTCCATCTCATATGATTGGAAGTCATTATCAATCTCACCTCTACTAGAAAAATTGTTCTCCAAGAACGTGACATCTCGTGACTCCATTTCGGTCACACTTCCATCCGCTTGTTCACCTATGAACATGTACCATTTGGAGTGTTCAGAATATCTTATAAAGATACATTTCTTCCCTCTAGAGCCTAATTTGCCATATTTATGGGAAGAATCATGAACATAAGCTGCAAATCCCTATAGACGTAAACTACTTAAGTCTGGTTTCCTACCAGTCCATAATTCATAAGGGCTGGAAGTAACCGACTTTGAGGGCACTCGGTTAAGTACATAGGCAGCAGTCAATAACGCATCTCCCCAATAAGAGATAGGTAAATTTGCTTGTACCATCATGGACCTAACCATTTCTAATAGGGTTCTATTCCTTCTCTTAGCTACCCCATTTTGTTGTGGAGTACCAGGAATAGTCAATTGTCGTACAATTCCCTTTTCATCACATAGAGTCTTGAATTGCTCCAATAGATACTCACGTCCGCAATCAGTTCTCAATGCCTTTATTGTTTTGTTCAACCAGTTCTCTACCATTGATATATATCGTCTAAAGCAATCCAACGCTTTTGATTTATGGGAGATCAAAAAGATATAACCGAAATGCGTGAAGTCATCTATGAAAGTAATGAAATATGAGGCTCCATGCCTCGCCCTCATATTCAAAGGACCACAAATGTCATAATGTATGAGTTGCAATGGAAGTTCGGCTCTAGTCCCTTTACCGAATGGTTTTCTAGTTACTTTTCTAGCTAGACAATGTTCACATACGAGTAGATCAACATTAGTAAGTGACCCTAAAAGGCATTCTCTAGCTAATCTTTGCATTCTTTGCAACTTAATGTGACCTAATCTAGCATGTCAAGTACTTGCATCAATCTTAACATTACTAGCAGATGCAATTAAAGAAAAATAACCATCAACGTTAACATTGTACTGATCATAGTCAATGTCTAACACCATAAAACCATTCGATACATGACCTAAAACATAATAAACTGTTCCAAACAAAATGTCAACACAATCACCATGAAAATTCAATACATAACCTAAGCTAAGAAAAACAACTACGGAGACCAAGTCTCGTCAAATATCTGGAGCATAAAGGACATCATGCAATAATAAGTTTCGACCACTGCGTAAAATCAATTTATATGTGCCGATACCCTTCACTTCAACTCTTGAGTTATTCCCAACATATATCCATCTTCTTCCAGGCGGTATCCAACGATACTCCACAAATGCTTCTCGATCTCTAGCTATGTGGTTTGTTGCTCCTGAGTCTACAGTCCACTTTGGATGAGATTCAGCAAGCATGACAGTACTAGAAACAAAAGCATTATTTAAAGTAATGGAGTAATAGGGTACTTTTTTCGGCTCAGTGCATTCACGAGCAAAGTGACCCATCTTACCACAATTGTAGCACTCCATCTTGGCCTTGTCCTTCTTCCCACCACGCTTCTTGCGTCGGAAGGTCTTGGCCCTCTTACGTAACTAATCAGTCTTATTCCCTTTGTTGTTGAATTGAGAATTCCTTTTACGCTTGAAGCCCGAAGCTTTGCACGAACTCGATTAAGCAACATAAGCATGGGGAGAGGATTTTGCAGCCTCTAGGCGCTCATCCTCTAATTCCAAATGACGCGCTATATCATCAAAAGTGACAATATTCTCATTATGCGTCATATTGATCTTCATATGCTTCTAATTGTCAGAAAGAGACCTTATAATAGCCTGAACTTGCTGTTTATCAGTAAGGGAGTGACCTGCTGATTTCAGCTCATGAATCATGTTTGACATCTCCCGAAAATGCTGCCTCATCGTTACATTTGGGCGCTTTCGGAATGTATCAAACTTGATAGTGAGTCTCCTCATCTTAGTGGTAGATGTACCCCCAAACTTATCTTTCAAGACAACCCACATAGCTTGAATTTTGTCATAACTTTCAAACTCACACATGAGATTATCTTGCATATAACTCAGCAACGTGATGTGAGCAATGCTATTTTTCTTTTTCCAAGCTTGATAAGCTTCTAGATCTCTCCTGTGTTGAGCTGAAGTTTCATGCTTAGGTTCATCCATGGTGTGGTTGAGGATTTCCAAAACCTCTTGCTCTTCAAGGATGTACTAAACCTTTCGGTGCCAAATATCATAATTGTCACCATTCAGCTTCTCACCCTTATTGAGGTCAGCCACAATGGTCTTGGATGCCAAAGTTATAATCAATTGTTATAACACATTGACATAATAAACGCAGAATCAATACTAGCACACTTTACAGAGTAACACACATATTTAATTTTGCAGTAAAGACAAACTAAATTAATGATAACTCAATAAAAGACATAGAGGCAAAAGTTCACTATGTTTCCAATTAACTTCTATCTACAATTGTTCTATTATTATTAATTAGTTTAATTTGTGCAAATTTTAAGTTCTAAGTGAGAACTCTCTCAAGTTCTACCAACCTATGAACTCCCACTAGGAAAAATAATTATGTGACCTTATGTAATTTCTACATTTTTTCATTAACACAAAAACATAGCATGATATAAACCAACGTACAAACAACAATCATGCTTCAACTATTAATCAAAATCGCAATTCAACTTGTAATGGATTTCCTACCATTGTTCGAAATTTCTAACAACTAGAAAATTGCAAGTATATTAAACTATATACATGATATCATCGAACCAAGCTTTACACAGCATATATGACATCATTTGCACACAAGCTAGCTACTGTATTTTCTAAACCACAAGAAAAATACAAGTTTCAAATGAATAAACTATGCATTTGTACCTTAAAATACGCGTACATAAGGTTTCATACACAATTTTAGACATTTATAAAACTCAAATATCCAAAATAAATATACCACAGTGTTGAGAACATCCATACGAACCAAACACCACCAACCACGTTCCCATCAGAGCTTGCACACACCCACAAGCGCCGCCTGAGTGCGCGGCGCATGTGGCGCACGCGCCAGTGAGCCAAAAGGCTCCTGGCCGGTCCGACCCTTGACCAGTCAACGGTGGGTCGGGTCAACCGGGTCGGGTTGGGTCTCGAGTCGGGTCGTCGGCCGACGACCGGCTGGCCAACTGCCGCCGGCGATGACGTCATCCCAACAATGACGTCACCACGCGTTGGTTCGCCGACCGACGCGTGACACGCACCCGCTGGTTCGCTGACCGATGCGTGTTGCGCACGTGCTGGCGTTGCTAGCGCTTCAGGCGCGTGGCGGCCACGTGGAGCAGCTTTTGGCTACATGTGTGGGCGCGTCCGGCGTCCTCTGGCCGCGCTCGACCCACTTTCGGACTCATCTCAACGAGTACTTGCACCCAGTATATTCAAAATTTGATTTTGGCTGAAAAAATATTACGAAAAATTGCCAAATCCGTACGGGTGTGCACGGCTCTGAACCGATTCTTCACTTTGGTTCGTTTTTGGTTCGTTTTCGATGATTCAGATTGCAATACCAAGCAATAAACATCTAGACAGTATAGATTTCATTCTCTTGATCTCAATATCAAGTGACAAAAGAGAAAATTCGATGAAAACAAGGCAGAAATCACGACCTGGCTCTGATACCACTTATGGAATTCAAGTCGGCAGAAGACGACTTACCTGATTCCGATGCGCAAACGACAATTAACCCCGGAACGAATGTCGAATTGCTGGATGAATCACGAACAACAACACCTCACGTTGGTTTGAGTGCAATCACGAGGAAAACACCCGATTTCCACGGCGTAAATACAAACTGTTCTTGTAAAGGATGAAATTGAAATTCTTTCTTCTTCACTTGATGAGAGGGAGAGAAAATTTGGTGTATATGTTCAGCTGACAACAACCATCAATGGTTGTCCTCAAATGGCATTTATACATCTCCCTTCATGTCCTTTCAAAGATGTGCCTTTCCATCGTGGGTTATCAAGGCCAAACGGTGCAATTCTATCGCATCCCATCATGGACGTAATAGCTAAAGTACAATAGTTTTGTTCTTAACAATCATTTAAAAAAATTTATTTAAAATAAGTACTTCAAAGAAAAAACTTGTCCTGGAACCAGCAATTTTACACAACAATGTCTCCTTTTCAAAGGGCGATATAATCATTTTGAAGGGAAATTAATGAGATCCTCATTATTTTTAGGGTTGACTTGACCTATCAGGAATGAGACACGGACAAAATTTTGGTCAGTTTGAGAATTAGGGTTCCATGTGATTTCATTTTTTTGGGTTGAATGGGTTTTATGTGATTATTCGGTTCACCGTCCAATTTTGTTTTATATTTTTTTAAAGAAAAGCTGATGATACATAGACAATCTCAATGTGAAAAATGAAGATAAATAGACCGCCGTCATCATCATCTTTCGTTTTCTTGGCCCGTTGCTATTGTCACCAACTTGAAGCTACTAGTATATATACAGACATAATCGATTATCTCATTCCTTTAGTTTAGTTCTGCTCGCACTCCCTCCCGCTTTAATACGACGAAATGACGTTCTTTTTCTAACTCATCTTCTAATGATGGCCATCTAGATGCATCAAAACGTTCCTCTCATTTTCATCCTTTTTTTTAAAAAAAATAATTATTGTTCTTTTTACTATGGTAGATTAATCCGGTCAATCACAAAAGGAATAAAGCACATACTATTCATCTTCTTTTGAATTTTTTTTGATAGAGTATCATACGAAAATTCCGCTATTTTCTTTGAATTGTGGTAGTCATCTTAAATTGTGTAGTTGGTCCGGACGATTTCCTCTCACTTGCTTTCACACATTTCGCATAACTTAAGGCGGCTAGTCCAATGATGATTTATTTAAGACACAATTATTCTCATCCACGTCTAAAATGGGATAGCTTATAAATAACAAAGCAAGTTTTTTTTTTCTTTTTTTGCCACAAAATACAAAAGTAAGGTCGATTATAGTAAGTTTGTCACGTTGTATCTTTACAATGTATTTGGGAAGTGGTGGTCCCTAGGGCTATATGGGGAAACTACACCCCTTGTTCTAACCATGTGAATGATTCCTTATTCACACGCAATTATTAGAACTTAATATAATGTCCTCAATTCGCGAGTGATTCAAATTGAATAGCAATGAGTTCTTTTGACTATTATATCTCCCTTTTTTCATATTTAACGCATTTTACGTGCTTACATATAATGTCATCTTGACGTATCCAGTTATTTATCCAATGGAGCCACGTGAATTACAAAATTGTTATCTATGATAATTTGCTTGAAGGAAAATAATTTTAAAAATGGGATTTTTCTCTCATCCCCCCCCAAAAAAAAAAAAATCCTTTTGTTGCCTTTTCGTGATTTTGAGTTGATTATTAATAGTTATGAAAGTCATCGATGATGGGACCACCTGGCTCGTGGAAGACTCCACTCAAGTTAGATAAGTCATCGTCGATTCTCCATCACTAAATTAGCGACTATACTTTCTCGTTTTCTCCAAACGATTTTCCAAGATTCCTCTGAATTGTTATTGTGCATTGCTAGCTATTTCTACCATGTGCTTGTATTAAATGTGCAAAACGTGGGGTGCTTCACTTTGAATTTCGTGGCCATTGACCGGGGAAATTTGACCTGAATGAAGAAAAAATTGAAATGGAGAAGGAAGAAATGAAAAGAAGACGGGTTCATTAGTTGACAAGTCAAGACATGTTAAAAAAAAAAAATCAATGTTTCAATGAGTAACTAGAAATTCTGTGAAAAATACAATTGTGTGCCAATGGAAGACTTTCCGTGTGCAATCTATTTAGCAGAATGAATCGGTCCCCGAGGTCATAAGTTCAAACCAATTCATAAGTTGACAAGTTCATTATATTTTCAATTATCATGACTATTTAGTTGCATGTAATTTGATTCCAAGAAGTTCAATTACAAAGCAATTTAATTTTTTATTTTTTTTATTTTTTTTTTTTTGCATTGAGATTTGCATGGTTTTGTTGCTTCATTCAAGTCTCGTTCACGCGTTTTGTGCTCAAGCATGGAACCATGGCGCGAGCTCAGTCGCTTTCTAATTGACTTTATGCGGATTGCCTTTGTGCATTTCTATATATTGGTGATCTTTGCTTTGTTACAAGATCAAATTAATACACATGATTGTGTTAATAAGCCATGGCTCAATGAAAAGCCAAGAGAAGTTTCCGCGTATCGCTCTATAGGTACCATTGTCTGGTTCCCCACATCAGACTAAATTCATCTCAGCAAGTTGGTTATAATCTAACTGTCACACCCCAAAACCATCAAGAATGGGGGATGACACCGCCGTCCTTCCACTCAAAGGACGCAGTCTCAGAGCTCCCAAAATCCAACTCTTAAAAGTCCCCATATCCATCTCGCTCTCATACCTACTCATCGTTAGTTGAGAAACCTGAAAAAAGATTGGAAAATATAGGGGTGAGCAATCACGGCTCAGTGAGTAGTGCATCTCTTCTAAGCGGATCGAGCATCCACTATGCATATTTACAAAACCAAACCACAACTCTTTTAACCCAAATCTAGGATATAACAAACATACAGTAAAAAGAATAAGTTTCATACGCTTCAACATAGCTATATTTATAGCAAAAATAATCATTTCATAATAACATCGAAATAAACATCAAAGGTCTAATCCACTGATCAATCTCATTAATTCACACACCAATGGTCCATTCCATTGGTTAATCTCATACCACACCAAACCCAGAAGTTTAACAAACCTTCAATGCCAAAATATAACTTTTCTTACTTTAATATAATATGTTCAAAGCAAAAATATTCAAGATAATAATAGGCAAATGCCAATGGTCTAACCCATTGGTCAATCTCATAAAACATGCATCGATGGTCTATTCCATTGATTAATCTCATCAAATCACACATTGATAATCAAATGAAATTACACGTTGATGGTCCTTTCCAACGACTAATCTCAAATTTTACGTCGATGGTTCATTCCATCGACTAATCTCAAATTACATGTCGATGGTCCATTTCATCGACCCAACTCATATCATATGTCAATGGTCCACTCCATTGACCAATCCGTTGCTCAATATCAAACCATGGTCACGATATAATTCCTAGTGACGAGGCGACCAAAATTCCCTCGTTGGCAAGGTCTCCACCAATTATTAGCCGGTGGCTCGGCCCACAAGGATATCCTAGAATAGTATGCCTCATACCCACAAGCCCCTCGCTGGGCTCACAACGATATTGAGCATTCACATCAATCCAAAACAACACCATCCATAATTCTCAAACCAAATCCATAAATCATTTCATATATCTCCAAAAGGTTTTGCAACTCAACTCATCCGCCAAAAATACCTTTCATAAAACATTCTCAAATAATTTTCAAGACTCGTCTCATAAATCAATTTCAAATCAAATACATTTCAAAAAGCTCGTCACAAATCAAATACATTTCCAAAAGGCTCGTCACAAATCGATATTCATATAGCCTTCCATAAACCGTCTTAGAGTTGAGATCTTCGTAAAGAGGTTTCACAAACTCAAAATATGTAATATTTCTCAACTTTGTTCATCAAATAGAACATATATTTCCACTAAAAATTCTCACACTATTCTTAAATGCCAAAACGCAGTAAATACCCGATCCAAATTTTATGCAACAAATATGCTTATTCATAACTCATAAAATATCAATCATTTATTATTTTAAAAACATGAGCTTATAAATTCTTAGAAGAGATAGCACCACTCACCTGGAAAAGTCGAAAATCAACCTATGCGGTTATTTGAGCCAACGCACTCGGATCCCTAACAATTAACGGAAAAATAATATCAAAAGGCCGAGTAAAAAGGGATATTCTTATAACGACTCGCCTATAATAGGCCTATTTGTCGATAAAACGACACCTATGTGCAACGAAAGCTCGCATTTAGCATAAACCCCTTGTTTTCCGCTACGCGTAGCCCATGCGCCAACTTTGACACGCCATAACTTCCTCCACAAAAATCCGTTTCAAGCCATTTTATAGTCTTTAGAAAGTTCTCTTAACGTACAACAACAACCCCAACTCAGCCGCCCCAAAACAGTACCAAAAAAAAAAAAAAAAAAAAAAAACAGATCCGAAGCTGCCGTTCGCTACAGTACCAGAACGCACCCCCAACTTCAAAATTTTGTTCCAGACAAACCGCAAGCTCAAATCACGATCCATAAGATGCCATAACTTCACAACATCCCAAAGTACAATTTCTACAAAAATAT
Source organism: Eucalyptus erythrocorys (assembly GCA_014182555.1). Taxonomy (NCBI): domain Eukaryota; kingdom Viridiplantae; phylum Streptophyta; class Magnoliopsida; order Myrtales; family Myrtaceae; genus Eucalyptus; species Eucalyptus erythrocorys. Next base: position 10,028,244 of record CM024597.1, on the reverse strand, counting down.
GCAGCTCAACGACTCACAAATCGGGTTTCGCCACACAAATATCCAAGAAATCCGAATTTCGAGCCCTAAATGCGGCGATTGCTTCGAGTAGATGATTAAAGGCTTCAATTTCTTACCGGTGTTGCAAAACACACTTGAGTCGGCTTGATGAGGCGTCTGGATCACGTGCGCACCAACTTTTCTTCCCTTTTTTCCTTTTTCCTTTCTCTTGTTTCTCTTTTCTCCCCTGTTTCTCTCGGTCCCCTGTTTTTGCTCATGCTCCTCTTTCTTTCTCTCCCCCTTTCTCTCTTTTTATAGCCCAGCCGAAGCTTCTCCACTCTCCTTCAGCCTCCCTTTTGACTTTTCAACTCTTTCTTTTCCTTTTATTTTCTTTCTTTCTTTCTTTCTTTCTTTTTAAAAGCCCATATATTACACTAACTCCAAGAGGTTATCTTAAATGAAGAAGGGATGTGAAATCTCAAGCTTCTCGAGGCGCAAGAAATCAGCCCCAAGGAATCAGAAGGAGAAGGAAGAGTAAATGGATTATAGGTGATCTATAATGAGCAAGCCTACGGCCAAGTGAATCGATTCGGAAGTTGTGCATTCAATTGGTCCTCCCCAAGACAAATACTTAATTTGGTATCGCTTACCCAAATGGCATTTCTTTGAGATGGTAAGTAGGGTTTGGTGGTTGGGTCTACATTAATGACTACAATGCCAGAATAGTTCTCTTATTTAATAGGACTTAGGAGCAATTTTTTACCACCAAGCAAGTGAATCCCAAAGAGATGCATACAATGCAAGATTCATCCCTTTTAGGAACATTTCCTTAATTTGGTGTTCAACTTCACTTAAAGAACATTTTGTTGAGCTAGTGATTAGGGTTTGGCAGAGGATTTATTTTGATGCCAAAAATAGTGCTCTTAATAGCTATCGCTTCTCTCCAAAAGCTAAATGGGACAATGACTTCAGAATAGCAACAAGTTCATAAGTAGACAAGTAAAGACACGTAAAAAATCAATCGATGTTTCAGTGAGTAGCGAGAAATTCCATCAAAAAAAAAAAGGATTGCATGCCTGTGGAAGGCTTTCTGTGTGCAATCAATCTCCGCAATCTATCCCTAACGTCACAGCTTCAAATTCAATTATCATGTCTTTTCAATTCCATGTAATTTGATGGGAAAATTATTGAAAAAGTCTTAAATTCAAATCTTTAAATTTTGTCAATTGAATATATCCAGTCAATTTTGACTAGAAATTGCTGAAGTGGATTCTAGCAATGAAATGCAAGATAATTATCTCTGACATAACCACCCGCCATTGCAGCGTAGAGGGGAGAGCTTGTGTTCTCCACTGCGGAGAACCAAGTTCGAAGCCCTTGCGAAGCAGGGAGGCTGAAGCGCTACATGGTGCCTTGCCCGAGGTGCGTGGGTGGTGGTTTCCTGCGTGCCTCCCCAGGGTTTACTCTCCGGCTGCCGGTCGTGCGGGGGTTCCCTGGGTCACCCAAAAAAAAAAAAAATTATCTCTGACATAGAAAATTTTTAATAATATCTTAGTTTTTCTTTTATTTTGTCCTGATTTTTTCTTCTTTTTTATTTATTTATTTCTTCGCCCTTTTGCCCGTGGCTAACCACTAGCCACGGCTGGGCTGGCTAGCCTCGGTTGCCACCGGCAGAGCAAGAGCGAGTCACAGCGAAGGGAGCCCGACTCACCCAAGTTAGGGTGCCCTTGCCAAGTGACACTGGGCAAAGGTCAACCTCACTAGATCCGGCAAGGGGCCCTTGCCCAAGCAAGCCTAGGCAAAGTTCGATTTTACCCGAGCATGGCACTGCCAACATCTACATTAGTAATTTTCTACCAAAATTGGTCAGATAGATTCAATTATTCACAAGTGAAAAGGTTTAGGACCCCATTGGAAAAATAAAGACCGCATTTGTGGAGCCTGTTGTCCTTGTACATCAAATGGATAAGTTTTCACTAATGATTCATGGGAAACCCCTTATTACAAGGTTACAAAATGAATCTTGTAAAAAGGTAATTAATGAGATCCTCACCATTCAGGATTGAGTTGACCTTTCATAAACGACGCATGGACAAGATTTTGGTCAGTCTGAGAATTAGGGTTTTAAGTGATTATTCAGATCAAATTTGGTAACCTACCAATTTTAATTTATTTTATTAAAAAAATTGATATATAGATAAATTGATCGCCGTTCTTCCCAAATTTGGTAAAGACATATAGTCCAGGAAGCCAAGAGGAATTCTATTTTTTTTGGCCTTGAAATGTTGGTTTGAGTAAGAACCGAACAAGTCCTCTCCCTCTACAGGAGATCTAGGGTTTTCAACGACTTTATCACTTGAGTAACCTGTTCAATCACCGACCATTTTTATCTATGATCCTTGAGAATGTATATCGTACCTAACAGTTTGTTGACATAGCATCATTAATCTGATCAAGGGACATAAAATGCCCCGATATTAGTGGAATCTTGTGTATCGATCCGCTGTACAAAATTACTATTCGATTCTCATCCTTAAATACGAGGAACGAGGAACTGCACCTCAAAATGGAACAGATTCGTGCTAACAGATTCGTGCTAACCACCATACTTATTTGATGATTCAAATAAGCGATTCAAGCGATCTACATTTACTTCGGTTCGATCTTCATCGAAAGCGCATACCCGCTGCTGTGATTGAACGAATTGCTGTAACTAACATCCTGACTAGTGAGCGAAACATTAGTGTCGAAAGGATGTCTAGGAGCACCATAATGTGATGCTCTGAAGCCTGTGGCCAACGAGGACGCAGACATCATGCTTGTGGCTATCCCTTCAGCTTGCAGGATCACCTCGATTTCCTTCACGACTTCATTCATCCTGGGACGGTTCATGGATAAGTCCTCTAAACATTGCATTGCTAACTCCACGAACCCTGCGAACCCTGCGAGACGCCCCACGTTGAGAAGGGACGGATCCATGACCTGCCTTAGTCCGTAGTAGTCTTGGTCGTTTTTGTCCATGGCCCTGCGAACTTCACGGACAATGTACTTGCCCTTGTTGAGCGGTGGCTTTGCAGTTATCAGTTCAAGCATCACGACCCCAAAACTGTAGACGTCACTCCTGTCTGTCAGTAGCTGGGTCATGTAGTACTCTGGATCCAAATAGCCCTGCAAGATCATAAGTTACGAACAATCAAAACTCAAAATCAGGAAAGCATACACTTCACCTTCTCAGGAATATCTATAACTCATTGCAACTTAGTCAAACCTACTCAGACTTCGTAATGGTACTCTATATAATCCTTTTTACTTTCAGTTTACCTATCTGAAGTGTCCTGTGTTTTCCCTAATTCTAGTAAATCTGGCATTAACATATCATCTGCTGAAGTTTTGGGAAGACAAAGGGGAACTTATTGTCAGTTGGAGTTCGATGAAAAACTAGAGGTTATGATTTGGTTAAGATCTAGTAACCTGCCTCTGTCGCCCACACTGGACATTCAAATAGGAGTATACTATACCAGTGTGCCCTTGACTTGGGTTGACACGTCCTTTCTCGCTGTCCGCCACCATTTTAGACAAGCCGAAGTCCGCAACTTTAGCCACCAAATTTTCATCCAACAAAATATTCGTGGACTTGACATCTCTGTGAATTATCGGGGGATTAGCGAGTTCATGCAGATATGCCAGTCCTTTCGCAGAGCCGAGAGTGATCTGCAGCCTTCTCTTCCAGTCAAGATGTATGCTAGTTTTCCCTGCATCATTAATTTTCAGTGTCCATTGCTACATACGATGGGCAGTTTCATTCACCAGAAAAGTCTTGCTCGCACTTATGCTAGAAATAACGAGATGAGGACAAAGAATGATATGGAAAGTCTTATATGGAATCTAAAGATCACAAAGCTCCACGTTATTTAGGTGAAGGAAAGTACCCGACAAGCTCTCCCTAAGCGTCCCATTAGGCATATATTCATAGACCAACTGAAGAATTTAGAGAAAAGAATTGTGATAATTCTCTATATCTTTGTACCAGGATTATAAAGCTATTTATAGGACTTCTACAAGTACTAACTAGGAAAAAACAAATCTGTAAAATACAGCTATAATCCCACAAATTAAGGGATACTAATAAATCATTTCCTAACTAATTATTTACAGCTATTACCGCCGGTCTTCAAGCTACAATTCTATCCTCCGAACAACAGCGCACCACCTGAGGCAGATGCTGTTTCGCCAGCCTCAACCCTTCGTTGCACCGATGCGGACGTCTGCAGCTCCACCAACGCCGGTACCCGCGCTGTTGACTGCCGCTAGAACTCCCTTCGCTTGCGAAGCCCCTATCCGTCGCGCCACACCACCGTTCGCCTTGCCTACCTCCTACTCGGAGCCCGATGCCGCCGTGCCACTGCCTCAATAACAGCCCCCCCGATCGGCTGATCTCCCTTGCTGCATGAAGCCCACTGTCCTTACCGTTGGTTACTATCACCCCGAGCACTCCTCACTGCCCCGCAACGCCAGCCCCCGCCCTTACCGGAACCCTCACCGGCGGCTCTCCTCCTCACTGGATCGGCCACCGCTCCTCTATTTTGCTTAAAAAAAAAAAAAGAAAAATAATTTAGGTAGTTTTTCCTTTTATTTATTTATCTTATCTTATTCTTATTGTTTTATTGTTATTTTATTTTATGTATTCTTTTTAGCATAATTAGACTTTAACAGATGATTCGAAATTCCAATTTATTCCCTAATTCGCAACCGCGCGGATTTTTTATTTCATCTATAAGGCTTTAGATGAAATAATTAATCAAACGGGAATAAAATTGATATTTTGATCTTTAAGGCTTAAGATCAATTTATCGATTTTACTAGCGAAATATTGTCCCTTAATCCGAACGATGTGTGATATTTTTGGGTAATTTTGAATGGTCTTGATTGTTTGCATATTTAGGTTAAGCATCTTATTTATCATGAATTTTCAAAAAATAAAAGAATGAAAAAAATCAAAAATCAAAAATCAAATCAATTAATTTAGGTTGCATGTTTAATTATTCGGAATTGTTAATTTCAAAATTTATAAAAAAAGAAAAAACTCAAAAAAAGTTGAATTAGGATTAGGTTTGTTTTCTTTTATTGTCTTGCATGCTTAGAATAGAAATTATATTTTAAATCATGAAAAAGAAAACAAAAAAAGAAAGTAAAATTCATTTAGGATGCTAGTTTTATTATTTAATTGCATGTTAAATTTTAATTAATAAAAAAATCATCATGCATATAAGATTAGGGCATCTTTTGCATGTCATTGTATATTAGGGTAAAATTACATGTAGCTTAATTCTAGATGTTAGTTTTTTATAAGTTTAGATAATATTATATAGATGGCATTTTAGGATTATTTAGGTTAAGGTAATATTTTAGTTTAAATTAGGATTTGACTCAACCTAATTCCTAATATAAATTAAATGGGATCTTAATCTAGTTAGATAACTTTCACATTTACCTAATTTCGAATTTCATAAAAAAATCCAAAAAATGTCTTAGGATAAATTACTTCCATTTTTTAAGGATAAATTGCAATTTTTAGGAAAAAAAGTAAAAAAATATAAAATCATAAAAAATTAAAATCTTGCATGAGCATGTAGAATTAGTAAATTAGATATATAGATTTAGAAAATTAGACATGTGGGTTGGCAAATTAGAATTTTTTTTTTTTTAGAATTACGTTTTTTAGGATTATATTTTTTTAGAAATCTTTTTGAAATATGTTAGGGTTAGACTTAGATAACATTATTGTTAAAGATAGAATCTTAGAAATGTTGGCATATTTTAAAAGATAAATAAAATAAAAAATAAAAAAATAATTTTCTAAGTCAAAATAGGGTTAATTCAAATTAATCCCAAACATGAATTAGAAAATTATTCATTTTAGATAGTTCAATTAGGATTTTTTATTAATTCGAAATTTCAGATAAAAAAATCTAAAAATATTAGGTGCATGTTAATTAATTTGCATAATAGGTTCATTTTAGGGCGCGTTTGGTAACGTTTCTATTTAAAAATTGTTCCAGGAAACAGAAACAAAAAAAAGTGTTTCTGTTCCAGGGAACAATTTTTGAACAAAAACGCGTTTAGAATCGTCTAAAATTTCTGTTTCTAGAATAGAAAAAGAACAGAAACACGTTTGGTAACTACACAAAATTTCTGTTTTACGGAATAGAAAAAGAACAGAAACACGTTTGGTAATCGCATAAAATTTCTGTTCAATTTTTTTTCAAGTGTTTTTTTTTTTTAATAAAATGTAAAGTTTGTATTGAATTATCATTCTTATGCAATGCTCATCAATTTAATTTCGTTCATGGTGAGTCAAAAAAATACATTCTAAACATTATCATATTTGCTTACTTGGAAGAAAATTTTTACGTTTGTACCAAATTTGAACCCAATTGCTTTTTTTATTTTTAATAAAGTATAAATTTGGTTTTGAATTCTTATTCTTATAAAACGATCATCAATTTAATTTTGTTCATGATGAGTGAAGTCAAACATTTTGAACATGATTATAAGTGCATACTTTGAAGAAAATTTTATAAATAAACTTTGTACCAAAATTTTCTCACGTGGCTTTTTTTTCAATAAAGTGTAAACTTCGCATTGCATTATCATTCTCATGAAATGCTCATCAATTTAATTTTGTTCTTGGTGTATGAAAACAAACATTCGACCATGGACATATGTGCATACTTGGAACAAGAAATGAGGTAAGTAAAATTTACACAATAAGAGCTAGCTAAAATAAGAGTATCTCATAGATCTCTACATAGACCTTTTAAGTCATAACATCACAATAATGAAGTAATATAGTTCATTTTTCAACTTCATCACATTGAATTTGATAAGTGAGTACTTAAAAACAATACTTAAAATGTAATCCTAGTGATGAGAAGAGTTCTTCTTCAATTCTGATGAGCTTTTCATGATACGAATCACTTTCCTCTGGTCGACAAAAAACGAACATCTCAACCTTGCTAAATTGGTGCACACGATAGAGACCCCTGCATTGAATAGTCAAGGAAATTATCACACAGCATAGAACTATAGGACCTCATCATAGAGAAGAGAAGCGACAACTAGAGTTACAAGATTACATGAACAGGCTGTGATTGACTTACCTAGATGCAGTTCCGGCAAAGACCCGCTCCGTACGAAAACAATGGGAAAACGCCACATCCTTCAAAGGTAGCTGCAAGTAAGCAAGAATGGAATCCATATGAATTCCACCAAGAGGGATCTCAGTAGTGCCAACGAGACACTGATCACTGCCCTCAATGGAATAAACCCGATCAAATGTCAACATAATGTTATCAAACACTACCAAATTGTTATCAACTACCTTTTGCGGTTATAGATACATCGGGACCTATTTCCATCATCTAAAATTTGTTGCAGGACCTAAATTAGAAGGTTTCTCCCAAAAGAAGGAAAATAAAATCAGCTTGACCATAGGTATCCCAATATGAAGTTACGATACGTCTGCATACATAACATGCTAGTGGATGTCTGTCCTTATGGAGATAGCTTCCCAGCCCATAATAACCAAAAGGTGTAGAGTGCCGATGATTCCATTAAAATTTAAACGGGAAGAGGGCAAACCTGTGTGTTTTCTCCACGAGTTGGAAGCCACACTTTTCAACAACAAACGATCTCACAATTTCTGGGGTTATTAAAGGTATGAAGCCCCTTTTAATAACCTCGAGACTGTCCAATTAGTTAGAGCCATTTCTAGCATAACCGCTTCATTCTTGAGGTAGTAGAACTTCGATCCACTGACCTATAAACAAGGATACAATGGGATAACATATCAAAAAAATTAGACTCCATTTTAGGTCAAGAAAGGAAGAACGTAAAAACTTTGTCATTGGAACTTAAGTCAAGGGTTAAGAATAACTGCAAGAGGGTAAAAGAGGTGTGGGCAAGATCCACAAACTACTGATGGGAAAGTAATAGACTGTCCATAGGCAATAGGAGCCTGTAATATCACAAGCACCACTGGCAGTCCAGTTAAATGTCGCCCAAAGACCAGGTCTCTAATATATAAAACAAACAAGAAATATTTCTTCTTCAATATATCAATGAATAATAAATAGCAGAAGCCCGAACAGAGTCAACTCATATGGCAACCAAATCAAAGTACATGCAGACATATCCAAGCAGCGCAAGATCATCTCCACCAAAAACTATTTGTGACTAAAAACATTTTCCCGGATAAAAGAGAGATGCATCAATACCTAGAGTGGAGGCAATATACCTTTGCTGCAGCATCAAAATCGAAAAGGTCAAGTTCCTTGCCAAGTTGTAAATGGTCCTTGATAGGAAAACTGAACTCACAGGGGCTTCCAATCTGCTCCAACATAACTTACATGAGAAAGACAGTCGAAAAGCTACAGATCTTTCCAAGCACCAATATGCTCTCGTTCTAGGATTGAGATGAGCGAGAACAATATAAAGATGCAAGAATAATTACTCTGCAGTGCATGTTGGCAGTAAAATTGATTATTTCCACATGTGAGGTCGATGACGATACGTGTATCCTATAGACGCCTCAACCGTTCAAGAAGACACTTGTTTATGCAGATCATTTTTATTGCCAACAATGTTTCTTACAAAAATCCAGGATACAAATAAAGATGGATACCGTTGTTCTAACAGTTGAGCAATCCTCATCTCCTATAGGAACGTCCGGATGAATCATATTAGGAATACATTGTGTTTCCTGCTGAAGCTCATCCGTGAGCCTAAGCAGGTCTTCTTCCAAAGTAACCAGCCCTTCCTTGATTCTTCCCTAAAATGCAATGCCACGATTAACAAAAGAGACAATGACTTAAAGGATAACTTTTCATCTTTCCATGACCTAATTGAATACAAAATTTTGATCTACCTAATATCTTGGCCAGCAAAAAAAAATACCTACCTTCCTCTATAAGTTTTTGTCTCTCTAAAGGCTCCAGCTTTCCTTTCATCTTGTTTGCAACCACATTCCTCTCCCCGCGAAGACGCTCCACTTCCTGCTATCTCGTGGGTAAAAATTAGCTCAAATTGAGATGAAAACCAGTTCTTTCATTAACCCCATACAACTCTAATTTTCACGTGATAACATAAAGCAATACAAAAGCTTTCATCTCCTTACATCCTGTTCCCCAATTAGAATCGATACAGATGCACAAATTTTCCACAATTTCCAACTTCAAACTAACTAAAGCCTATCACTTTAACAATGCATTGCCCATCAAAGGCGTGACCAGCAATTGAAATTGGGAAGGCACTAAAATTTCAAATCGAAACTTGACCTTCTGAATCTCCAGCATCTTGGCATAGAGCTCGAGCACGAGCTCCAAGTCGGCATTTGAATTCCTGCTCCTGATGTTGGTGGCGACGGCGTCCTTGTTGTCCTTGATCCATTTGAAGTTGATCGACGCATTCCACTGTGGCTTCGCAACTGGAACAAAAGCAACGAACCAATCACCAAAAGAAAGCTACTTCTTTACCAACAGCAAGATCGAATTTTTGGGGCGAGAGAAACAGAAGAACATTGCCGCCGAAACTCACGCGGACCGTCTGAATTCGCCTTGGTCGCGTCCTTCGACGAGGCGGGAGCGGGGGGCTGGACCGCCGGAGCGGAAGAGAGGGCTCGCGACGGGCGAGAGCGAAGCGCGCGCGGCGAGCGGAGGAGCGGAGCGAGGACGGAGCTCGACGAAGGAAAGGAAGAAGGAGAAGCGAGAGCGGCGAGCTTCAAGGTGTGCAGGGTGGCGCCGCCGAAGCAACACTCGATTCTCATCTTCGTCAACCTCCGTCCGCCGGAGCTCGTGGTCTGGTCGGAGACTTTGCGGCTAGATCTAGGCAAGCGCCGGCTCGAGCGAGCCCTCATGCTCAAGCTCCGAGCAGCCATCGCCCGGATCCGCTGGGGATGGCTCGGCTGAAGCCCTCGTCAATCGGGAGAAGCGATGATCTCGAGACAGAGGCGGCTGTCGGCGCCGGAGAGTGGAGGCGCCGGAGAAGAAGAAGCTGAAGACGCAGGAGGAGAGGCGGACGACGGTCGAACGGCCGGGTTTGTTCCAAAAAAGAAATACTTCTCTTGCCTTTTGTTCCTTTTTCGTTCTTGATTTGTTTTGAAACAGAAAAACAACTTTTTTTGTTCTTTATTTCTGTTTCAAATGTATTTCTAGGAACAGAAAAACACTTTTGGAACAAAAACGCGTCCAAACGCGTTTCTGTTCCTTTTTTGTTCCCAGGAACAAAAAAACAAAAATTTTTGTTCCTGGGAACAGAAACACGGTTTGCCATGCAGGCCCTTAGAATTTGTTCATTAGCAACATTAGGTGCATGTTAATTAATTTGCACTCTAGGGTCATTTAATTATAATTTGCATATTAGAAAATTAAATCATTTAGTTAAAATGCATGTTTGATAAAAAAATTCTAATTTCATTCAAGATTAAAAAAAAAAACCAAAAAAAAATTATTTGCTTGGCGTGTTTATTTCTTTTGACGCAATTTATTTATTTACCCATTTTTATTGAATGTTTAATAGTGGATAAGTACTCGTGTGGTCACCATATTTTGCATAATAGTAATTAGGTTAAAATAAATCCAAGTTGCCTGCATAAAACATTTTCAAAAAATAAAAAGAAATGGTACCGAAAGGGCATTAGAGAAGTCTAATGTAACCAAGTCTCCGTACCCTTAGTCTCTGGTTCGTAGGAATAAAATAATTCTCCCGTTATTTTACTTGGGTGTCTAATCAACCTACCAAAAATTGATTAGTGGCGACTCCTAGATAAAATTCATTTGCATGTTTAAAAACTTGAACCCTAAGTCGTGAATTGGTATAGGCCTGGAAGGGCTCGAGTTAAGTTTAAAGCTTAGTAGTCCATTAACCTAAACACTAGGTGGTGTACTCTGAAAAATTAGGTCGCGACAATATGCAATTTGGAAGAGACAAAACAAAGAATACATATCACCTTTGTTTATGCACTGACTGATTTTTAGCAAAGAGTACCGCTGTGGGAGGAAATTTATCAGATGGCCAGGCTGAATCGAAATCCTTGGCTGTGTGTTGGGGACTTTAATGAAATCTTATAGTAGTGGGAAAAAGTAGGGGGAAGAGTGGCTGAATACTATAGATGTAAAGCTTTCCAAGACTTTACAAATGCTTGTGCTCTCATGGACCTAGAAAGTAAGGGTTGTGCCTATACCTGGGCAAACAACAGAGAAGGGGATGAACTGATTAGGAAGAGGCTAGATCGAGCTTTGTGCAGTATGGATTGGAGGGTTTCTTTCCCTTCTGCGGAAGTTTTTGCTTTGCCAGCTATAGGGTCGGATCATAACCCCATTTTATTAAACCTTTTTCCCCAACAGGTCAAATGCAAAAAAGAATTTAAATTTGAAGCTTTCTGGGTAGATGATGAGTATGAACATATTGTATTGGAAACCTGGAATTCTTTTGGAGGGGAGAAAGTACCTCTATCAATTAGATTAAAAAAGGTGGCTGATGAACAGAACTAGTGGGTTGGAGTAGAAGGAAGTTCAAAAATGCAAAAACACAAATCTCAGTGCTGAAAAGAGAGATGCATGTCATCACAAATCATTCCAATTCACATTATGACACACACAGGATGAATTGGCTGAAAATGGAGATAGAGAGGCTATGGAGATAGGAAGAAGTATACTGGGGCATGAGATCCAGGATCAATTGGCTTAAATGGGTAGATAAAAACTCTAAATATTTCTATGCAACCACAGTGCAAATGCACCAAAGAAACAAAATAGTAATGTTGAAAAATGAACACAATGATTGGTGTCGAGACCCCATACAATTAAAGGAGATGACAGCCAAGTATTTCAAAGAGCTCTATACTTCTACAGGGCAAAGAAACTTCGAACCAGTCATTGACCAAATCTCATGCATTGTAAAAGAGGAGATGAATCAAAGCTTGATTGAAGAAGTGACCCTACAAGAGGTTACTACAACAATATTTCAGCTGGGTGCCCTCAAAGCTCCTAGACCAGATGGTTTGTGCGGAAAGTTCTATCAACATCATTGGAAGGATATTCATGAAGCAGTTTTTAGAGAAGTGAAGTCTTTCTTTAACTCAGGAACACTTAACCCTTAGCTGAATCACACCTATATCACCCTTATATCTAAAGTACGCAATCCAGAGAGGTTGGAATAGTTTCGCCCTATCAGCCTTTGTAACTTTGCATATAAAATTATCTCAAAGATCATGGCGAATAGACTAAAACAGTGGTTGCCTGACTTGATAGCAACGGAGCAAAGTGCTTTTGTAAGTGGGAGACAAATACAAGATAATATACTAATAGTGTAGGAAGTACTTCATCAGCTACGTATCTGGAAACGGAAAAAGAAATTTCATGCAGGGCTGAAGGTAGATATGAATAAAGCATATGATCGTGTGGAATGGGATTTCCTAAAAGCAAGCATGCTTAAAATGGGTTTCTGTGATACTTGGGTCTCATGGGTCATGGAATGTGTCTCTACAGTGTTATTCAGGGTTAAAGTAAACGGCGAACCTTTAGCATCCTTCAAGCCTACTCGCGGGATAAGACAAGGTGACCCACTCTCTCTATATCTATTTATAATTGTGGCAAATGTTTTATCTATGATGCTGAAAAGAGAAATGGAGAATGGCAGCATTAAGGGGATTAAACTAAATAGATTTTGTCTCTCACAATCTCATCTACTATTTGCGGATGATTTAATCTTATTCTTGAGGCTAGGACACCTGGAGTGCCAAAACTTGGCACGCAAGGACACTTTAGTACCAAAACTTTAAAATGGTACACTTAAATGCCACAATCGGAGTAAAATGGATTACTTAAGTGCCAATCCGGCCAAAATCTGGCCAAAATGCAAACATGGTAATTATTTAAAAAAAAAAAAAAAAACACACGTGGAGGAGGAAAACGACATCGCCCCATCCACTTTGCATTGGCCAAACTAAACGACGTCGTTTTTGCTTAGTGCTAAACGACGTCGTGTAGCTTTTGTGGATTTTAACCATTTGTCCATTGCGTTCACACCAGATCCGACATCCTCTCCATCGCCGTTCACAGGTTGCCGTTCACAGGTCATCACTCACCGTCGTCTCTCACCGTCGTCGCTCACCGTCATCACTTGCTGTCGTCGCTCGCCGTCGTTGATTTGCTCAAGTTTTTTCTCTTCTTCCTCTCCCCTGTGGTTAATACAAAATTAGGGCTCCGACTTGTTTATTAAGGCTCCAACTTGAAATTTGGGGGTCAGCTGGGAAATCTTAGGCTTGGATGGTATTGATGTGAGATTTAGGGCTCAGATGTGGTGCTAGAACCCTATTGGGGGTTCAGATTGACAATTTTGGATCGGCCTCGAAATGTAGGGCTTGGTGTAAGGCTCGGCGGGGGGAAAATTAAGGCTTAGATGTGGTGGTAGGTACTGTGATGTGTGATTTAGGGCTCGGATGTGGAATTGTGATGTGAGAAGGTAATTTGTAGGGGTCGAATGTGAAATGTGCGATGGTGATTGGTGATTGTTAGGTTTGGAGTATTGGACCTTAGTTTCGAATGGAATCTCTTGTTGTCATGGGGACTTTTGAGCATTTTTTTTAAAAATTGCAGTGTTGAAATTGGTGTCATGAGGACCCATGCTTATCTAGGAGATCTCTCCATATTTTAAAGGAATGCGACATAATCAAAGTAGCTGTCGGGTCCCCACCTCTATTTGTCCTGAGGCCTCTTTTTAATCAAAGCTGTCATTTGACCAGTGTATCTTCCCTCTTTCTTTTTTTTCTTTAATAAAGAGTGTGGGGACCTCCACATGCAATTGTCTGTTGTCCTTTATGAATGTGCTCCCCAAAGTTAATTGTATATTTTTCCTCTTTTGTTGCAGAAATGGCTCATGATAAGGACTATGTTGCTGTCATTGTTTGCTACGGAGGGGATTTTGTGATTGGGGAGGATGAGTGGGAGTATGAGGGGGGGAATGAGGGTACTATCTTTGTAGATATAAAGAAGGCATCTTATATTGGATTTGTTAGAGATATAATGACTTATTTGCCTTGCAAAGTACAAAGTTGCTGTATTGTGTTCCTGGGAAAGGTTTGAGAGATGGTTTGAGAGTTTTAGAAGATGATAATGGTTTTAGGGATGTCCTATATCATTATCTTCATGTCGAAGGGGCGAAAGTATTTGTTAAATATGATAGTGATGGTGAGGACAAAGATGATGATAGAGATAGCACCCAAGTAGGAGAAGGAGGAGATGGTATTCAAGCTAGTACTGAGGTTAGGGATGAACGAGGGCATGATGGACGGATGGGGAGGAGAGGGGCGCAGATGCTGTTCACCAGAGTGATGGTGACATAGGTGATGTCACCATCACTAAATTAGATTGGAAAGTAGCTGAATCCAATGATGGTGATGATGACGATGAAGGGTTGGCTGCTGAAAATTTCTTAATCTTAAGTGACGCCAACGATGAGGAGCTTACACAGTCAAGGAAAAAACAAAGGGACTTATTGTCAGATAGATTTGCAACTTTGCAGGTAGTTGATGAAGTTTCAAACAGAGACGAAGGCCCTGCAGATGCTGGTGTTGCTGGCCAAGAGACAGATTATGAAGAAAGCATTGACCCTGCTACTTCCCAGGACGAACTTGAAGAAGATGAAGGAGCTGTGCGTAGAAGAAAAAATAAGTTTCCTTCGTATGATCAATCTGTTGAAGAAAAATCCCTTATAAGTTTTGAAGTTAACAAAACATCCTCGTCAGTTAAGTCTCAAGAACCAAGACTCGCCGCTTAAGTCTGAAGAGTTCAAGACCCAAGCGTTTCCTTCTGAAGACTACCAGACCCAGAGTTACGGTCTGATGATCTCTAGACCCAATCAAAGTCTAAAGATAGTCAGACCCAGATTTTGCGATTTTGCCAGGCTGTCAGCAGGTTATTTTTATGGTTAAAGAAATCAAGATTTGGATATTATCTTCCCTAACTTATCATTGGAATATCTCTGGCTGTGATTGTGTGCTCGAAAGATTTTTTTTCTTTGGATTTTATCCGTTGAAGATCAAGCAAGTTTTGGAATGATCTAATTTTGGAAACTCAAGATCCTGATTGTATGGGCGAGCAGGATTGACGAGCTATTTTCTACTTATATATTCAACAACGTGAAGATCACTTAAATTGATTCATTCCAACGGATTGATTGGATGAATTCTTGGAAAATGCTAATGGCTATGGAGGCACGAAGGGATATTTAAGGTGTGACAAAGTTGTTCGAAAATATGAGAGAACCGATAGAAAAATTTCGAAGTTAGAACCTCTGAAACCTCTTGTTCTCAAAATCTCTTGTGCTCAAAATTGTGTACTAAAGAAAGACACTTACAGTGTGAAATTGCGAGAAGTTGTAAAAGAGACTTTCTACTAAAGAAGTCTAGATCATAGACTGTAAAGCTCTCATTTGCTACATAGTGATTACAGCCAGTTGGCTGCCAGCGTGGAGAGTGGACGTAAGCTTACAATAAGCCGAACCACTATAATCCTTGTGTCAAATTTCTCTTACCCTACTCTACTTATTTTTTATGGATGCATGATTTATTTATTTCTGATGTGATTCTCATACCAAAGGATATTTCGGCCAAAGATTGATAAAAGAATTTCATAAACACCTATTCACCCCCTTCTAGGTGTATTTACTCGCCTTTATCAATTGGTATTAGAGAAAGTTGCTTATTTTATTGGAAGTGTTTATTATTTCTAAAGCTAAAGATCTATGGCTAGTATTTTGGCTCCAGGTTTGATTGAAGGACAAAGCAATATCAGACCTCCTTACTTCGATGAAAAGGAATACAACATATGGAAAAACAAGATGAAGGCATTCCTAAGATCCAAAGATCCTCAGGAATGGGATGTAGTAGAGAAAGGAATTGTTCCTAAAGCTGCATCGACCACAGGGAAAGAATTAGCTGATGGAGTGGGATTGTCACAAACTGAAATTTCAAAGAGACAAGCCCTTGATGCAAAATCTATCTATTCTCTATATTGTGCATTATCTCCTACTGAGTATAATAGAATTTCATCTTGTGAAACAGCTAAAGAAGTTTGGGATAGATTGCACGTCACTTATGAAAGAACAGATCGAGTCAAAGAAACCAAGATCAATATCCTTCTTGGACAATATGAAACCTTCAAAATGAAGCCAGGAGAATCCATCACGGATATGTTTAGTCGATTTATAGAAATTGTAAATGGCTTAGCATACCAAGGACAGCCAATCTCAGGACCAATGAAGGTCAATAAACTATTGAGAGGACTCTCCAAAGATTGGAATCACGTAAAGACATCCATAAGAGAAACATAGAGGATCATGCCTCTTTCTGTAGATGAATTGGTTGGCACACTTTAATCATATGAAGTCAAGCAATTCAATGAGGACTTTGACACCAAAGGTAAGAAGTCAATTTCTTTAAAATCTAATGATGATTATGATGTTATAGATTCAGAAGAAGACTTGGATGATGAGGAGTTGGCACTTCTGATTAGAAAGTTCAGAAGGTTAAATAGAAAAGGAAGAAGGTTCAATGGAAAGAGACAAAACAATCAAAGATTTCAAAAGAAGTCAAATGAAGAAGAAGACACCAATAAGGATGTTGTTTGTCTTGAATGTAAGAAAAAGAGACACATGAGACCCAACTGTCCCTTATTAAAGAAAAAGAAAGGAAAACCAGAAAGGTTCAAGAAAGCACTCAAAGCTGAAACATGAAGTGACACTGAATGTAAAGAGAGTGATGAAGAGTATGCCAATATTTATCTTATGGCTGACTCAAACTCAGACTCAGACTCAAGCTCAGACTCAGACTTAGACTCAGACTCAAACAGCGATGTCAAGGTTAGAAATTTAAAAATTCCTACCAAAGTGCCGAATTACATTGATGAACTTTGTCTCAGTCTTAAAGGCTCTCTTAAAAGGATTTCTGAACTAAAAAGGGAGAATTCCAAATTGAAACAACAAGAAAAGACTTTGGTTAAAAAAGTTGAAAATCTAGATAAGTGTCTTGCTGTTTCAAAAGAAAATGAAATTGTACTTTCAAAAGAAAATGCCTGCTTGAAAGAAGATCTTTTGAAAGTCACAAAGAAATTTTCAATGGGATCTGAAAAATTGGACAAAATTCTTTCTATTCAAAGACCCTACTTTAATAAATCTGGTCTAGGAATGACATATGAAACCATTCCTTTGATTGATTTTCCAAAGGTAAAAGAAAGAATCACGAATAGACCTACAAAATCTTTTTATAAGAATCATTTTCAAAAGGTTTTTGTAAAGCCTGTTGGAAGAAATGCTCTTAGATGTTCAAAATGCAAAAGCTTAGAACATTTTGAGAAGGATTGTCTCAAAGCTTGGAGACCTGTTAAGAAGAGTTGGACAAAGACTGTTTATGGTACTAACAATAATGGACCCAAGAAAGTTCGGGTACCAAAGAAAACTTGAGTATTTCATTTAAATATAGGTCACTATCAAGAAGAAAATCAAGTGGTATTTGGATAGTGGCTGTTCAAGACACATGACGGGAGATTCAAATTGTTTCACAAAACTCTCTCATGTAAAAGGAGGAAATGTCTCCTTTGTTGGCAATAACAAAGGAAAAATTGTTGGTCGAGGAACCATGAAGATAGGAAACCTCACAATCAACAATGTTTCTTTGGTTGAAGGGTTGAACTATAACCTTCTGAGTATTAGTCAACTATGCGACACTAGATACAAGATCAACTTTCAAGAAGATACTTATTTTGGAACAAGCAAAGATCTCTCACAATCTTTTACTGGACGAAGACATGGAAACATTTATTTGCTGGATATAAAGTCTGATAGTTCTCAATGCTTGATATCGATTCAAGATGAAGCCATTCTCTAGCATAGAAAGCTTGGACATGTCAACTTGAAGCAAATTGCAAAAGTTTCATCCAAAAAGCTTGTTCGGGGACTTCCTAACATGAAGTTTCAAAAGTATGAATTATGCACTCCTTGCGTACTTGGAAAACAGGTTAGAAATTCTTATAAATCTATAAATCAGGTATCCACTAAACGTGTTTTGCAGCTATTACATTTGGATTTATTCGGTCCAACAAGAACTCAAAGGATTGGAGGTAAAAGATATTGTTTGGTAATAGTATATGATTATTCTCGTTTTATTTGGGTATTCTTTCTCACAAATAAATCTGAAGCTTTATCTTATTTTATTAAATTTGCAAAGAAAATTCAAATTGAGAAAGGATATACAATTTCAAGTATTCGAACTGATCATGGTGGTGAATTTGAAAATCATGATTTTGCTAAATATCGTGATGATTCTGGCATTCAACATAATTTTTCATCCCCATACACTCCACAACAAGATGGAGTTGTAGAAAGGAAAAATTGTTCTTTGCAAGAAATGACTGCAAGAAATAACAAGAACTCTTTTAATTGAAAGTAATATTTCTCCTCATTTTTGGGCTGAAGCTACTTCAACTGCTTGCTACATTATAAACAGAGTTTTTTTAAGACCTATTATAGAGAAAACATCCTATGAATTGTTCAAAGGTAAGAAACCTATTGTCTCTTATTTTCATGTATTTGGTTGTAAATGCTTTATCTTAAAGAATTCTAGTGATCGAATTGGTAAGTTTGAAGAAAAATCAGATGAAGGAATTTTCCTTGGCTACTCAATGACAAGTAAAGCCTTTAGAGTTTTCAACAAAAGGACTCAGGCTGTGGAAGAATCCATGAATGTGAAGTTTGAAGACTCAGTTCAAAATCAGACTCAGCCTGAAGATTATGAGTCTGGCCAAGCGTCTACGAATTCTCTTGAAGAAAATCAAATCTCAGACACTCAACTGCAAATCAAATCAGTAGCACCAATTGAAACAGAGTCTCATCAAAATGACAAACCAATTACAAATTGGAAGCATAAATCCAGTCACCCTGCAGATCTCATCATTGGCAACACCGATGAAGGAGTTCGTACAAGATCCAAAAGGCATGAAGAATCTAGTGCTCTAGCACTTGTTTCTGAGATTGAACCCAAAACCGTAGAAGATGCATTGAAAGATGAAAGCTTGATTGAAGCTATGCAAGAAGAATTGAATCAATTCAAAATCAACAATGTTTGGGAACTCGTTCCTAAGCCAAAAGGTAAATCAATAATTGGTACTAAATGGGTTTTCAGAAACAAGCTTGATCAACAAGGAAAAGTGGTGAGGAACAAAGCAAGACTTGTGGCAAAAGGTTACACACAAGAAGAAGGAATCGACTATAATGAAACCTATGCTCCGGTAGCAAGGTTAGAAGCTATAAGATTACTTCTTGCTTTTGCTTGCTTTAAAAATTTTAGGATATTCCAAATGGACATAAAGAGTGCATTTCTAAATGGAATTATCCAAGAAGAAGTCTATGTGGAACAATCGCCAGGATTTGAAGATCCAAGAAAACCAGCTAAAAAAAGTTTTGTATGGTCTAAAACAGGCACCTCGAGCTTGGTATGAAAAGTTAAGTAAATTCTTAATTCAAAGTGGTTTCTCTAAAGGTAAAGTAGATACTACTTTATTTATCAAAAGAGAAGGCAAGGATTTCATACTTGTTCAAATTTATGTTGATGATATAATATTTGGTTCTTCTAATGAAAATTTTTGCAAGAATTTTTCGAGTTGTATGCAGAATTAATTTGAAATGAGCATGATGGGTGAATTGAACTTCTTTTTGGGACTTCAAGTCAAACAATCAAAGGAAGAAACTTTTATCCACCAAGAAAAGTATGCAAAAGACCTCATCAAGAAATTTGGAATGGAGAATTGCAAGAAAACAAAAACTCCTATGTCAAGCTCATCAAAGCTGGATAAAGATGAAGAAGGAAAGAGTGTAGACCAAAAACTATACAGGAGTATAACTAGTTCACTTCTTTACCTTACAGCATCTAGACCTGATATTTTGTTTAATGTTTGCATTTATGCTAGATTTCAATCTAATCCTAAAGAATCTCACATGACTGTTGTGAAGTGTATTATTAAATATGTTGCAACTACATCTAAGCTAGGTCTGTGGTATTCCAAAGAAGGAGACTTTACTATCCTTGGATATTCCGATGCTGACCTTGCTAGCTGTAGAATGGATAGAAAAAGCACTACAGGTACTTGTCAACTACTGGGAAATAGGTTGGTATCTTGGTTCTCAAGAAAACAGGGTACAATAGTTCTTTCAACCGTTGAAGCAGAATACATAGCTCTTGGGAGTTGCTGTTCTCAAATTCTATGGATGCAACAACAATTAAGAGATTTTGGAGTTGAGGAATCTTGCACAGAAATCAAATGTGACAACACAAGCGCAATCAACGTTACAAAGAATCCAATACTTCATTCAAGAGCAAAGCACATTGAAATCAAGCATCATTTCATTAGAGAGCATGTTCAAAATGGTGAAGTGGTGATTCAGTTCGTTGATTCAAAGAACCAATTGGCAAACATATTCACAAAGCCCCTAGAAAATGCTCACTTTGAATCAATTCATTCAAGACTGAATATCGCAAGACTTGAAGAGATTCAAACTCAAAACTAGAGTCTTGAAAAGTTTAGACTCAAAGGTAAGGTCTGAAGGTGCTCAGACTCAAAAGTAAGATCTAAAGGTGCTCAGACTCAAAGGTAAGGTCTGAAAGAGTTCAGACTCTAAGGTAAAGTCTGAACATTCTCAAACTCTGACTTAAAGTTTGTTTGTGTATTTCGATATTCTTTATGCATTAAATTATTAATTGCTTTTTGAAATATCGGTACCTTTTTTTTATTCGACGTCTGACATATTTATGACAATTTTCTTTTTAAAAAATTGTAGTTTACATTTTCAAAATTGGCAATTTTTCTTTTTTTTCTTTTTGCGATGGTTCAGTATCTCCTTTTTATCTTTTCTTGCTATTTATACTTTCGAATCGTCGTCCTCATCCGTCACAACGTTTAAAAAGCCATCTCGTTTACTCTCTCTTTTTAAAACCCCAAAAAGCTTAAACAACTCTCCACTACCGTCCCTGTTCGATTACTTTACTCAGGAAAAATCCATCCTTTTTGCAAACAAGTTGAGTTTTTGCTCTCAATTTAAGCATGTCTTCGAGAAAATCTTCAAGACTTGCTGGAAAGGGACCACAGAGGCAACAAGAGGGTCCTACCAGGGTTGACCTAACGGGAGAAGAAGATTCTCCACAAAGGGAGACTCCGAGTCATCATTTTGAAGAGGAAGAAATTACCGAGGCTGTACCGGTAAGAACCTTGAGACCCAAGCTTGCGTATGCTCGGTATAAAAAATTGAAGGATGGGGGTACAGACTTAAGGATGATAGATGATTTTCTGAAGGAGAGAGGATATAAGAATAGATATATTTTCTTGCGAGAAATGGAAGATTTAGGTATTGTTGACAAAGGGCTCGCTTAGAGCACTCGTGAAAATATACCTAGTGATCCATATTATGGAACTGCAAATCCGCCAATGGATGATAATGAGAGGCTGTTCTCTCAATTTCAGCCACAGATGGGTGTGGCTGTGAACACTGTTTGTCCCCAAGGCAGTCTTTTTCGGTCAAGAGAACATGAGCGGATGTATACTAAGTTGCTGAAGAGAGGAGTTGTGAATCCGAGAAGCGTGGATTTTAATTTCCTTGACTCAATCAAGGTAAATCTCAGGGAAAAATTCGCGAGGCTACAACTGGAGAAGTTTTGTATAGACGTGACAAGTGCCTATCCTGAATTGACAGCATATTTTTACTCAAACTTGTCATTTTTTGATGCCAATAGGTTGTCCTTCACCTTTATGGACAAAGAGTTTGTTGTTGATGTTGACACTCTTGCTGATGTAATTGGGGTGGAAAGAGGGTGTTTCCAACCAATTAAAGTGTCCACAGCATATGCTACTCTTAAAATTGTTCAGGATAGGAGTGTGGAAGGAAAAATATCCTAC
The DNA here is from genome assembly GCA_014182555.1 of Eucalyptus erythrocorys. Taxonomy (NCBI): domain Eukaryota; kingdom Viridiplantae; phylum Streptophyta; class Magnoliopsida; order Myrtales; family Myrtaceae; genus Eucalyptus; species Eucalyptus erythrocorys. The sequence continues at coordinate 10,006,267 of CM024597.1, read as the reverse complement.
ACTATGATGAATGCCTCAAATGTTTTGCTGCATAAGATCATTATCAATTGTCTCAGGCCGAAGACAATCTCCAAAACTGGCGTCTCCAAAACAGAAGCAAAACTCATGTTTGCTCTTAACGAAGGCAGGCCCTTTTCACTCCCCCATGTTATCCTATTCCACATGTACAGGACTGTGGTTAAGGATAAGGGCCAATTGCCTTACTCGTCTCTCATCACCAAGTTGTTCAGGCACTTCAAGGTACAAATTCCTGCACTTTTATGCCTAACCAATCTAAGCTTGATGCTTGTGGGTTATAAAATGGTGATGAAGATGAAGCTTTAAGAGCTAAACACTGCATTGGAAGGATTAAAGGAGAAGACTCCCTCCAAAGAATTTGCTACTGCTTCTACCAAGAGAAAGGGCAAAGAGCCCATGGCTATTTCTGAGAAAAAGCGAAGGAAAGTCATCCTACAGGATGAGGATGATGAAGAAGATTTTGACGATGCCATGACTCTTTCTGCTCTCACAAAGTTGAGGAGCACAGTTAGTTTGAGAGCTGATACTGAAGAGAGGGCAAGGAGAGAAGCAGAGGAAAGAGAATAAGCAGAGAGAGTGAGAAGAGAGGAGAGACAAAGGAAAGAAGAAGAGGAAGCACGAAGACGAGAAGAAGAAGAAGTGAGAAGAGAAGAGGAAGAGAGAAGAAGGAAAGATGAAGAGAAGAGCAAGGCTCAGGAGGATATTGCTGAAGGAATTGAGCCATCTTTTGCTCAAGAACACTCTGGAAAGGAGGCCAAAATGCATCACAGTGCTGAAGATGAAATGGATTTTGGCAAAGAATATTCGACTCCACCCACTGGCAACAAAACAAGGGGAGTTGCTACTGATCAAGGAACTATATCGCCACTACATTACAATGATGTCAGTAGGTCAGGTGCCGATGCTGAAGACATTTATGCATCTCATTTCCTAGAGATTGAAGAATCCTCTCCATCAGAAAGGCAAAGGGCTAAAAAGGATGCACCGAGCTTTCAGACTCCAAGAACAGAGTCTGCTGGTCCTAGTATAGGTAATGCTAATTCAACAGCATTTTCACAACTGTTGGATATTATGCTGGATCTTAAAAAGCAGGTTTTTGGAATGGATTATGAGCTGAGAGACCTCAAGAATGTTAGGAAAATCCCTTATGATGTTTTGAAGATGACAAAATAAATCAAAGGCTACTAACATGTTTGATTATTGAGTAATAGACTATGCAGATGATGGAACATGTAAAGGATATTATCAAAGTCTATGCTTGGAAGAATCAGAAGATAGACTCTATACTAAAGCTGAACTTATTCAGACCGTGTCCAGACCTTAAAACTAAATCTGTTCAGAAGCAGAAAATGTTCAGACTCAGATTGTAAAGTCTATCGCACAGAAAATGTTCAAACCCAGAAGTTCGGTCTGAAGATTTCAAGACCTAGAGTTATGGTCTGAAGATTTCCGTCTAAAGACAGTCAGACCCAGTTATGGTCTAAAGATCTCCAGACCCAATCAAAGTCTGAAGACTTCCAGACTCTACCATCAAAGTCTGAAGACCGTCAGACTCTAGATCAGAGTCTACCCACGTTGACGAATTCCAGACTGAACGCGATGAAGAACAAACACAAAGACAGATTCAAGTTTATCTTCAATTCTTCAAAGCCTTGGTTTATTACAGGATGTATAACGGCTAGTGATATGATTTGGATTCTACATCAAGATGATTTGATTGACTCAATCTAATTGATTGACAATTAGATCATGAAGACAAGAACTTTCCATACGAAGAAGCTCTACTTATGGAAACCAAGATTCTGTTTGTATGGGCGATTGGAATCAATTTCGGATTCTACTTTTGTCACTCAACGGCTATCAAATCTTCTAGATACAGATCTGTCCAATGGGTTGATTGGAAGACGATCCTTAAGATATTGTCCAACGGTTAGTTTGGAAGTGGAGGAGTATTTAAGGAGATGAAGGACCGATGAGCAAGTAAGAGACGGAGCGTAGAATTTATAATTCCAAAGTCTGAGCCAACTTCGATTATACACTTGTCTTTCGTGAGCTTAAACATTTGTGATCATGAGAGAAATACCAAAAGAGTGACTTAGTGAGATAGTGTGATCTACTAAATGTTTGCACTCAAAGTTGTAATCTCTTGTTGATTGAATAGTGGAATCCAGCAGAAAGCTGTTAGCGTGGGAGAGTGGATGTAGGCTTGGAACAAGCGCTACCACTATAAACCTTGTGTTCTTATTCCTTTCCCTTAACTCCTTTATTTTGCTCAAAGTTTATTTTATTCCGCATATATTTGTCAAGGTTTATTTTAAACACCTATTCACCCCCCCCCCTCTAGGTGGATTCACTAGCCTATATCAATTGGTATCAGAGCAAGGTGCTCGTTTTATTAAAGTGTTTTTACTTTTGAGCTCAAGATCTTTTATGGCTAGTATCTTGGCACCAGGACTTATGGAAGGGCAAAGCAATACCAGACCACCATATTTTGATGGAAATGATTACAAAGTTTGGAAAAATAAAATGAAGGCATTCCTAAGATCCAAAGATCCCTTACAATGGGATGTTGTGGAAAAAGGAATCAACCCCGCTCTCATGTCTCGGACGGAGATGACCAAAAGAGAAGCGCTTGATGCAAAAGCCATTTATTCTTTATATTGCGCATTGTCTCCTGTTGAATATAACAGAATTTCTTCATGTGAAATAGCCAAAGAAGTCTGGGATAGACTACATATTACATATGAAGGAACCGATCGTGTAAAAGAGACAAAAGTAAACTTCTTGCTCGGCAAATATGAATCCTTCAAGATGAAGCAAGGAGAGTTGATTGGAGATATGATCGATCGTTTTACAGAAATTGTAAACGGTTTGGCATATCATGGTCATCCAATTTCTTCTCCAATGAAAGTCAATAAACTCTTGCGAAGTCTCTCAAAAGATTGGAACCATGTCAAGACCTCAATCCGGGAAACTCAAAGGATTATGCCACTCTCCGTTGATGAATTGATTGGCACTCTTCAATCCTATGAAGTGGAACAAATCCATGGTGAAGATCCTGAAGGTAAGAAGTCCATTGCTTTTATATCTAATGCTGATTCTGATGATACAGACTCAAAAAATGACATGGACGACGAAGAACTTGCTTTTATGATCAAGAAATTCAAAAATCTGAGTAGCAAAAGAAGGAAACTCAGTCGAAGAAGAAAATACAAGCAGAATGGGCAGAAAAGAACAATGAAAGAAGATGATGAGGAAGGAAATATATGCTTGATGGCGCATTCAGAATTTGAGTCTGACTCAGACACAGACTCAGAATTAGAGTCTAACTCAAACACAGACTCAGAAACCGATGGAGAAATCGAGGTAAGCCATTCAAGAATTCCTTCTAAAGTTCTTAAATATATAAATGAGCTTTGCTTAAATCTCAAATCTTCTCTTAAAAGGATCTCCGAACTTAAAAAGGAGAATTCTCGGTTTAGGCAACATGATCTTTCTCAAAAAGAAAAGTTTGAAATTTTGCAAAAGGATTTTCAACAAACAAAAGAAAGTCGAGATTTACTTGTCAAAGAAAATGATTCTTTAAAAAAGGAATTTTCAAATATTTCGATAAAATTTTCAAATGGATCAAAAACATTAGAGCATATTCTTTCCATTCAAGTTCCTTACTATAATAAGTCGGGACTTGGTTTTAATAGGGAAAGTAATTCTCTAATTGATTTTCCTAAAGTCAATAAGAGACTTAAACAAAGACCTCCTAGACTTGCGTACAAGAAGCATTTTCAAAGAATCTTTATAAAATATGTTGGTCAAAATGCCCTCAAATGTTCAAATTGTGGAGACTCGAAAGACTTTGAGAACGAATGTTCTAAAGTCTGGACACCTGTCAAGAAAGATTGGATAAAAGCAACATACTCTACTAACCTTCAAGGACCCAAGAAAAAATGGGTACCAAAGAAAATGTGAGTTGCTTTCGTAGGATATAAAGGAAGAGAAGAAAGAGAATTTGGTAAGGAATGTATTTTTTTTTGGCACATAATACTCATTGTGCTTAATATTTGATATATCCTTGGTTGATTGAGATTTTATAATGATCATATTCCTTGATTTGTTTTATTGAAGAAAGAATCGTGTGTTTTATTTGTATAATTCGAGATTTGATTTGATACATGTGATTATTTTAAAGACAAATGAATTTATTTGGTTTGATTTTATACTCTCAGATTTTATCATATTTTGCCAAATAAAAATCTGTTTTACGTGATATTAACTTATTATGCAAGATATTCTTAGATACTCAAGGATTTCATTCTCCCTGATTTTATCGTACTATGATTAAGTGAGAATTCATTTTCGAGATATCATTATGCATAATATTCTTTCCTTAAATAATTTGTTATGATGAATTAAGAAAGAATATTTGTTTATCTATGGAGATTTTCTGTTTTACTCTAATGGAATGGAAGGATCCAAATTGATGGATACCAAAAAAAAAAAAAAAAAGAAATGAGTGTATTGCAGGAAATTCATTAAGGAAAGAATGATTGCAAATCTACGTAGATTTTGGTGCAATAAGAAAAGAATCTCAGGCGAAGATTGGTAATGATTTTTATTTTTCAATGGTATATTTGAAACATATACCATGGGTAAGAAATTTTTTTTATCATCCCGCCTTATAAATTTCTACATGCATTTCTCATAATTTTGGATGATTATTTATTATATTGCAAATATCTTTTGTCATAATTATAAGGTATTGCAATTTTGGCACGTAACAGAAATATCTATTTTCCTTTTGCAAAATGCATATCTGAAATTTATGCTCAAGGAAATCTCTTTGATCTCAAAAGATATTACTGCATATTTATGGATATTCTTGCTATATTCTTAGAAGATATATTATATCTAGCAAGGTTGATCCGCATACCAAAGGAAAATATTACGTGACATTTTTGCAAAGATGATTATCTATCATACAAGATTTTGCAGGTGACAATAGAATCTTCCATGTGTATTTTGAAAAGCTCGATCTGAAAATTATGAAGATTCTATTCTATCTTCTGGAGGTTCAAAGATTCTATTCCTTGTGCAAAATTTTTGCTTAATGAGGAAATCCCTTATGTGTCATACGAAAGGTTGAATTCGAGAAGAGCTTGATTGAAGAAAATAAATTTTTGACTCGAATTTCAAAATGCAAATGATCGTTGTGGATATTGTTGCTACAAAAGGAATGATGGAAAAATATTCTGCTCAACGTGCACAAGCAACAATTGTTTCTATTTGGAAATATTGTCATGATGACAGGGGGAGAAAGCAAATCCAAAAGAAAAGGAAAAGAATCGTGATTACCTCAAAAAGGCAACAAATTGAGGGGGAGCTTTGATCAATTATGGAAAAATCTTTTTGAATTGATCATGATTTTGATAATTATGGAATGAAGGAAAAGGTGAATGTGACAGAATTCTACAAAATCCGGTTAGTGCATCTTTTATTACCTTTTGTCATTAACAAATCCCTTATTGATATTATCATTTTATTATGACAAAAAGGATAAGTGACATTTATAATGCATCCATGATTTTTATTGGATCTTTATATATGATCGAAGTGAGCTATATTGCATATCTTTGATATTCGATTTACTTTATAAAAACTGATTTTTGAAAATTATGCAAGACACTTCTATATATTGTTATGCTCAATCTATTTGCTATCTTCTAAGATGAGACTACTTTGATTTATCAATATTTTAGAAAGTGTGATTACGCATCTGCATATTCAGAGATTGTTTTGTCATCATCAAAAAGGGGGAGATTGTTAGGAAAATCCCTTATGATGTTTTGAAGATGACAAAATAAATCAAAGGCTACTAACATGTTTGATTATTGAGTAATAGACTATGCAGATGATGGAACATGTAAAGGATATTATCAAAGTCTATGCTTGGAAGAATCAGAAGATAGACTCTATACTAAAGCTGAACTTATTCAGACCGTGTCCAAACCTTAAAACTAAATCTGTTCAGAAGCAGAAAATGTTCAAACTCAGATTGTAAAGTCTATCGCACAGAAAATGTTCAGACCCAGAAGTCTGGTCTGAAGATTTCAAGACCTAGAGTTATGGTCTGAAGATTTCCGTCTGAAGACAGTTAGACCTAGTTACGGTCGAAGATCTCCGGACCCAATCAAAGTCGAAGACTTCCGAGACTCTACCATCAAAGTCTGAAGACCGTCAGACTCTAGATTCAGAGTCTACCCAGGTTGACGAATTCCAGACTGAACGCGATAAAGAACGAAGATGAAGATAGATTCAAGTTTATCTTCAATTCTTCAAAGCCTTGGTTTATTACAGGATGTATAACGGCTAGTGATATGATTTGGATTCTACATCAAGATGATTTGATTGACTCAATCTAATTGATTGACAATTAGATCATGAAGACAAGAACTTTCTATACGAAGAAGCTCTACTTATGGAAACCAAGATTCTGTTTGTATGGACCATCGGAATCAATTTGGGATTCTACTTTTGTCACTCAACGGCTACCAAATCTTCTAGATACAGATCTGTCCGATGGGTTGATTGGAAGACGATCCTCAAGATATTGTCCAACTGCTAGTTTAGAAGTGGAGGAGTATTTAAGGAGATGAAGGACTGATGAGCAAGTAAGAGACGGAGCGTAGAATTTATAATTCCAAAGTCTAAGCTAACTTCGATTATACACTTGTCTCTCGTGAGCTTAAACATTTGTGATCGTGAGAGAAATACCAAAAGAGTGTCTTAGTGAGATAGTGTGATCTACTAAGTGTTTGCACTCAAAGTTGTAATCTCTTGTTGATTGCATAGTGGAATCCAGCAGAAAGCTATTAGCGTGGGAGAGTGGACGTAGGCTTAGAACAAGCCGAACCACTATAAACCTTGTGTTCTTATTCCTTTCCCTTAACTCCTTTATTTTGGTCGAAGTTTATTTTATTCCGCATATATTTGTCAAGGTTTATTTTAAACACCTATTCACCCTCCTCTAGGTGGATTCACTAGCCTATATCAAAGAAGGCAATGCTGAGTACTTCTATGTCCATGCAAGACCAAATCAATGCACTCAAATTTCAAGTAGAATCGAATGTGAAGGGTGCTGAGTTGGTTTCAGTGAAGGAAGCTCTCACAAGCCTTGAGAAGACAGTGCAATTGCTCAGTGAATATCATCTTGTTCGCGTTCCAAATGAGCCTTGAATTTTTATCAACCGCACTCTTGACCACTCTACCTCCTTTTGATGGGACAAAAAGGGGGAGAGTTTTGCAGATTTGAGAACTTGAACTTTTATTTCGAACTTTATTTCGTCTGTTTCATTTGTTTTTGTTTTTAGACTGTTTATGTTTTTGACTTTGAACTTTTGGGTTGTTTATTTGAACCTCTATGACTTTATTTATGTACTGATCTGATGATTGGATCTGTAGATTTGTAAATTTGCAGGATCATTATATTTGTGAGGATAATTGTTATTGAACTAACATTTTTCTGTTTTGCAGAAGTAATCCTCAAAATATACCTGAGTTTTCTTTGCAGGTTATAAATTTACAAATCTGCCGAGGTGTTTTGTCACCATAAAAAGGGGGAGATTGTTGAAGAAAAATCCCTTATAAGTTTTGAAGTTAACAAAACATCCTCGTCGCTAAGTCTGAAGAATCCAAGACTCGTCGCTTAAGTCTGAAGAGTTCAAGACCCAAGCATTTCCGTCTGAAGACTACCAGACCCAGAGTTACGGTCTGATGATCTCCAGACCCAATCAAAGTCTGAAGACAGTCAGACCCAGATTTTGCGATTTTGTTAGGCTGTCAGCAGGTTATTTTTATGGTTAAAGAAATCACGATTTGGATATTATCTTCCCTAACTTATCATTGGAATATCTCTGGTTGTGATTGTGAGCTCGAAAGATTTCTTTCTTTGGATTTTATCCGTTGAAGATCAAGCGAGTTTTGGAAGGATCTCATTTTGAAAACTCAAGATCCTGATTGTATGGGCAAGCAGAATTGACGAGCTATTTTCTACTTATATACTCGACAACGTGAAGATCACTTAAATTGATTCATTCCAATGGATTGATTGGATGAATTCTTGGAAAGTGCTAACAGCTATGGAGGCACGAAGGGATATTTAAGGTGTGACGAAGTTGTTCGAAAATATGAGAGAACCGATAGAAAAATTTCGAAGTTAGAACCTCTGAAACCTCTTGTTCTCAAAATCTCCTGTGCTCAAAATTGTGTACTAAAGAAAGACACTTACAGTGTGAAATTGCGAGAAGCTGTAGAAGAGACTTTCTACTAAAGAAGTCTAGATCGTAGACTGTAAAGCTCTCATTTGCTACATAGTGATTACAGCCGGTTGGTGCGCCGGCGTGAAGAGTGGACGTAGGCTTGCAATAAGCCGAACCACTATAATCCTTGTGTCAAATTTCTCTTACCCTACTCTACTTATTTTTTATGGATGCATGATTTATTTATTTCTGATGTGATTCTCATACCAAAGGATATTTCGGCCAAAGATTGATAAAAGAATTTCATAAACACCTATTCACCCCCTCTAGGTGTATTTACTAGCCTTTATCACAATCTATTGCCTCTCCTACTTTGTCAGTAGGTATGAAATTCCAAGATGTGAAACAATTTAGGGAAGCTATACTGAAGAACTCCATTGCTGCATAAAGAAATATTGATTTCATTATAAACACTAAGAAATTTGTAAGAGCTAGGTGGTCGCGGCAAAGTTGTCCATGGAAGATTTACGGCGTGTTTGTTAAGAGGAGTGGGTTTTTCTAGATTAGAGCCTACCAAGAGGAACACTTATTCCATTAATTTTCAAAACAAAAGGGTAACAAGTGCATGGTTGTCCAAGCACTTCTTCGATCTAATCAAGCTGATGCCCGAGATGAAAATTAGTAACTTCAGGATGCTGGTGAAGGAGCGTGTAGGCATCAATGTATCTAGGAATCAATGCAAAAGAGCAAAGCAAAAGGTGATAAAGATACTTATTGAACAGTATGGTAAGGAATATGAACAGGTGTGAGAGTATGCTTGGGAGTGTAGGCTGCAAAACCCTTCAAGTAGAGTGTATGTAGAGGTGGTGGAGAGACCGCTTCCTGATAGTGGGACTAGGTTCGATAAGTTCTATGTATGCTTTGATGCATGCAGATGGGGATTTTTAGCTAGTTGTAGACGGATTATAAGATAGGACGGCTGTTTCTTGAAGGGCTTGTGCAAGGGAGAAGTGTTGGCAGCGGTTGGAAGAGATGCGAATAACCAGATGTTCCGACTAGCTTGGGCTGTTGTAAAGATTGAGAACAAGGACAGTTGGTCATGGTTCTTGAAAAATCTGATGGCTGACTTGGAGATAACAAACAGGGAAAGGTGGGCGTTCACGAGTGACCAACAAAAGGTAATGCTTGCTTTTTGAAAAATTTAGTCAATAGTTTGCTTTGTAATATTAACATGTAATTTGATTACATTTCTTATTTTGAATTATTGCAGGGATTGGTTTCGGCAGTAGCTGAGTTGTTGCCCCATGCTAAACATCAAATGTGTGCGCGGCACATATACGCAAATTGGGCAAAGACCTACAAAGGGGATAAGCTGCAGTTGCAATTTTGGCAATTAGCAGAGAGTACAAACATGACTGACTTTAGAATAGTCAAAGAAGGACTACTTCAGTTGACACAGGAAGATTGTGCTACACTATTTCAACTAGAACCAAAGCATTAGTGCAGGGCATCCTTCAGTGAGGAGTTCAAGTGTGATAACGTTGACAACAACATTTGTGAAGTAATTAATTCGACGATAATAGATGCCAGATGCAAACCAATCATCTCAATGCTTGAAGATATACGAGTTGCGGTTATGACTCGGCTACAAAAACAAAGAAATGAGGCTGCAAAGTGGACTAGACAATATGGTCCTAGGATTGCCAAGAAATTAGACAAGAACTTGGCTGCAAGTAGGCATTGTCATCCCATTTGGAATGGAGATGACGGATATGAGATAATGAAGGGTGCTGATAAGTATGTTGTCAAGCTAGGAAGCAGGAAGTGTTCATGTAGAGCATGGCAACTAAGTGGAATACCTTGTGCACATGCCATATGTGCCATCCAGTTGAAGGGCGATAATACAGATGATTACATCGATGATTGGTACAATAAATCAAAATACCTTGCTTCATATCAGTTCATGATGCAGCCAATTAGAAGTAGCAAGTTTTGGGAGCCCACGGATCATGAAGCACCTCAACCTTTGCCACTAAAGAAGAAAATTGGAAGGCAAAAATGAAGACGAAGAATGGCAGAGGGAGAGGTCTCGGGTCAGCACAGAATGAGCAAATAGGGTGCAAAGATGATGTGCTCTTATTGTCACATATCAGGCCACAATATTAAAGGTTGTGAATTGAGGAAGCAACAACAACAACAGTTGAGGCAAGCTAAAGGTTCTAGTGAAGAGACAGCTAGAGAAAGGCAAACAGAAAGGCCAAGTGAGTCGACTGTTCTTCAGTCGACAAGTAGAACCCCAGTAAGTCATGAAATTTATTTTATGTTTATGTTGCTTTGTGGTTTATCATAAATATGTATATAATATCCTATTTGGCCTTGTATGTAATGTCTTCGTTAGGTCTCCACAAAAAGAACCCCAGTAAGTGATGATCGTGAAACTGAACAGCCTGTTCGAAGAAGAACACAAAGTAGAAGACAGCCGGTTGAAGGATTGGCCCAGGCAGCATCACAGCCAGTTCAGTCGACTATTCTTCAGCAGAGAAAGAAATACCCAGTAAATTCAACCATTTGTATTTAGTTTTTCTTTTTCTTTACATTATTCTATGGGCCGATGTTATATTTATAGTGTCTTTTGCCTCTCTCTCAGGTTCGAAGAAAGCAAGTTGGAACTCAACTGCCAATTGAAGGGCCATCACAAGAGCCACCTCAAGAGTCACCACAAGGGCCATCAGAAGAATCGCTACAAGGGGCACCACAAGTACCACCAGTACCACTAGAAGGCCTAACAGAAGATGTCACTGAAGTTGAAAGGCTACACAGAAGGACAACTAGAAGAAGGCGAGGTGAAAGGGCAGCTACACAAAGGCCATCTAGAAGATGCCCAGCTAAAGAATTGGTCAAAGAAGTCCCACTTGTAGCTGAAGGGCCCAAAAAATCACAGGCAATAAAAAGAGCCAACAAATCACAAGTTCCTGAAAGTGATGCCCCTATTCAAACAAGAGGGGCACTTGGGAAGAGGTTAAGGCAATATGATTATGGCCTTTATACAGATGAGCATACTGGAACAATCATTCTGAATGTAAATTTTATTGGTTGCATTTGATTTAATTTACAATATGGTGTAGACTTTTGCTGACAAATTATTGTCTTTTTGTAGCCTGGAAAAAGTTCAGAGGTTCTTATCTCAGGCCCAACTCAAGAATCAATGGCTGCACCAACAAAAAAGAAAACATCAACTGTGCCAACAAGAAAGAAGAAGAGCAAGAACCCAATTGTAGGTCCATATGATTTAATTCAGCGTGGGACAATTATAGCTCCTTTTGAATCAATTCAGCTAGGGACATTTGTAGCTCCATCTGAGTCAGTGGATACTAAGAAGGTTGAAGAAGAAGTTGCACGTCCAGTTAGAAAGAGTGCAAGAATTATGAATCAAGTGAAAGGGCCATCAAAAGGAGCACGAACATAGGGTGTCGTGCATGTTGATTGATGAGATGGGACGTGATAGGATTTTTGTGGAGCTTAGGAGTCAAAACCATTTTGTAAACGTTATAATATCCTGGGGAAGGATGGTTATCTTTTTTTTCTCTTTAGTTTGTCATTGATTTTGTAAGAATTGATTTTAATATCAATGGAATGATCTCGATCTTGGTAGTTGTCAAAAATGGAACTGCTTTTACTTGCTGCTATTGGACTATTGGGTCTATGGTTGTTGTCTATGGCTAGTGTTTTGGCTCCAAGTTTAATTGAAGGGCAAAGCAATACCAGACCTCCCTACTTCGATGGAAAGGAGTACAACGTATGGAAAAACAAGATGAAGGCATTCCTAAGATCCAAAGATCCTATGGAATGGGATGTAGTGGAGAATGGAATTATCCCTAAAGCTACATCAAGCACTGGGAAAGAAATAGCTGATGGAGCAGGATTACCACAAGCAGAAATTTCTAAGAGACATGCTCTTGATGCAAAAGCTATTTATTCTCTATATTGTGCATTATCTCCTACTGAATATAATAGAATTTCATCTTGTGAAACAGCCAAAAAAATTTGGGATAGATTGCACGTCACCTATGAAGGAACAGATCGAGTCAAAGAAACCAAGATTAATATTCTTCTTGGTCAATATGATGCCTTCAAAATGAAGCCAGGAGAATCCATCACAGATATATTCAATCGATTTACAGAAATTATAAACGGCTTGGCATACCAAGGACAGCCAATTTCAGGACCTATGAAGGTCAATAAACTGTTGAGGGGATTCTCCAAAGATTGGAATCACGTCAAGACATCTATAAGAGAAACACAAAGGATCATGCCTCTTTCAGTAGATGAATTGGTCGGCACACTTCAATCTTATGAAGTCGAGCAATTCAATGAGGAATTTGACACAAAAGGTAAGAAGTCAATTGCTTTAAAATCTAATGATGATTCGATGCTACGATTCGAAGAAGACTTGGATGATGAGGAGTTGGCACTTCTGATTAGAAAGTTCAGAAGGTTAAATAGAAAAGACAGAAGGTTCAACGGAAAGAAACAAAACAATCAGAGATTTCAAAAGAAATCAATTGAAGAAGAAGATACCAGCAAAGAAGTTGTTTGCTTTGAATGCAAGAAGAAGGGACACATTAGACCCAACTGCCCCTTGTTGAAGAAAAAGAAAGGAAAACCTGAAAGGTTCAGGAAAGCACTCAAAGCTGAAACTTGGAGTGACACTAAATGTGAGGAGAGTGATGAAGAGCTAGGTAGCACCGATACGGCGACACGGACACGCGACACGACACGACACGACACGCGACATGTTATTTCTCAAAAAGCAGAGAATTCCGACACGTTCCGACACGTTATATATTAAATGAATATTTTTATTTTTAATTAATTTAATTCAAATTCAGTATTTTTATTTTTCGAAATCATATTTTAATCGCATTTATTTATTTTTCCATTGAAAAAAACAAATCTCCACTAAGGTCCACCCAACCCTCTTCTAATTCTTTCCCTCGTCCATTTCCCCCTCCCCCAAAATTTATTTTTCTTTCCCTCCCCTTCACCGACAGACAGGCTGTCCCCTGTCTCTTCCCCTCCCCCAATACGCAAGCTGCCCATCAAAAACCCGTCCGTCTCTTCCCCTCCCCCAATACGCGATGGCCCATCAAAAACCCTAGCCCCTGCACGACCCTTCTTCTTCTCGTTCCCCGCTGCTCGCCGCTCACCGCACAAACCCCTTTCCTCGCCGCTTGCCGCACAAACCCCTTTCCTCGCCACTCGCCGCACAGCACGACCCCTTTCCTCGCCGCTCGCCGCTCAACCCCCTTCCTCGTCGCTCGCCGCTTGCCGCCTCTCGCCGCTCGTCGCCTCTCGTCACTTGCCGCACGACCGCCTTCCTCTCCTCTTCCTCTCGCCTTTGGCCCTTTCTCCCTCGCAGCTGCGACCTCGTCGGATCTGTCGCAGCATCACAATGGCAGCCGTCTCTCGCCGTCGTGGCCTCGTCTCTACTCCCTCACCGTCGCTTCCACCCTCCCTCATCTTCCAGACACGCGTGTCGAAACGTGTCGGGCACGCGTTGACCGCTTGTCGGATTTTCGACATGCATTGACCGCGTGTCGAACACGTGTCCGAGCGTGTCGACGTGTCCGACACGCTCCGACACGTGTCGGACATGACACGGAAGCATGGACAACGTGTCCGTGCTACCTAGATGAAGAGTATGCAAATATTTGTCTTATAGCAAACTCAGACTCAAACTCAGATTCAAGCTCAGACTCAGACTCAGATTCAGACTCAGACTCAAACAGCGGTACCAAGGTTAGAAATTTAAAAATTCCTACCAACGTATCAAAATACATTGATGAACTTTATCTCAGTCTTAAAGGCTCTCTTAAAAGGATTTCTGAACTAAAAAAGGAGAATTCCAAACTAAAATAACAAGAAAAGATTTTAATTGAAAAAGTTGAATGTCTAGACAAGTCTCTTGCTGTTTTGAAAGAAAATGAGAATGAACTTTCAAAAGAAAATGCCTGCTTGAAATAAGATTTGTTAAAAGTTACAAAGAAATTTTCAATGAGTTCTGAAAAGTTGGATAAAATTCTTTCTATTCAAAGACCTTATTTTAATAAATCCGGTCTAGGAATGACACATGATACTATTCCTTTGATTGATTTCCCAAAAGTAAAGGAAAGAATCAAGAATAGGCCAACAAAAACGTTTTATAAGAATCATTTCCAAAAAGTTTTTGTAAAGCCTGTTGGTAGAAATGCTCTTACATGTTCAAAATGCAAAAGCGTATAACATTTTGAAAATGAGTGTCCCAAAGTTTGGAGACCTGTTAGGAAGAGCTGGGCAAAGACTGTTTATGCTACTAACAATGATGGACCCAAGAAAGTTTGGGTACCAAAGAAGACTTGAGTCTTTCATTTAAATGCAGGTCACTATCAAGAAGAAAATCAAGTAGTATTTGGATAGTGGCTGTTCAAGACACATGACGGGAGACTCAAATTGTTTTACAAAACTCTCTCATGTAAAAGAATGAAATGTTTCTTTCGGTGGCAACAACAAAGGAAAAATTATTGGTCGAGGAACTGTGAAGATAGGAAACCTCACAATCAACAATGTCTCTCTTGTTGAAGGATTGAACTACAATCTGTTGAGTATTAGTCAACTATGCCATATTGGATACAAAATCAACTTTCAAGAAGATACATGTTCTGGAACAAGCAAAGATCTCTCACAATCCTTTACTGGACGAAGACATGGAAACATTTATCCGCTGGATGTAAAGTCGACAGTCCACAATGCCCGATATCAATTCAAGATGAAGCCAACCTTTGGCATAGGAAACTTGGACATGTCAATCTGAAGCAAATTGCAAAAGTTTCATCCAAAAGCTTGTTCGGGGACTTCCTAACCTCAAGTATCAAAAGCATGATCTATGCACTCCTTGTGTACTTGGAAAACAGGTTAGAAACTCTTATAAATCTATAAATCAGGTATCCACTAATCGTGTTTTGCAGCTATTACACATGGATTTGTTCGAACCAACAAGAATTCAAAGTATTTGAGGTAAAAGATATTGTTTGGTTATAGTTGATGATTATTCTCATTTTACTTGGGTATTCTTTCTTACAAATAAATCTGATGCATTGGCTTATTTTACTAAGTTTGCAAAGAAAATCCAAATTGAGAAAGGGTATGCAATATCGAGTATTAGAACTGACCATGGTGGAGAATCTGAGAATCATGATTTTGCTAAATATTGTGATGACTATGGTATTCAACATAATTTTTCATCCCCATACACTACACAACAAAATGGAGTTGTAGAAAGGAAAAATCGTTCTTTGCAAGAAATGGCAAGAACTCTTTTGATTGAAAGTAATATTTCACCTCATTTTTGGGTTGAAGCTACTTCAACTGTTTGTTATATTATAAATAGAATTTTTCTAAGACCTATTTTAGAGAAAACACCTTACGAACTACTTAAAGGTAAGAAACCTATTGTTTCATATTTTCATGTATTTGGTTGTAAATGCTTTATCCTAAAGAATTCAAGTGATCGAATTGGTAAGTTTGAAGAAAAATCAGACGAAGGAATCTTCCTTGGCTACTCTATGACAAGCAAAACTTTCAGAGTTTTCAACAAACGAACTCAAACTGTGGAAGAATCCATGAATGTAAAGTTTGAAGACTCAGTATAAAATCAGACTCAACCTGAAGATTATGAGCCTGGCCAAGTGTCTACAAATCTTCTTGAAGAAAATCAAATCTCAGACACTCAGCCGCAAACCAAATCAGTAGTTCCAACTGAAGAAGAGCCTCATCAAAATGACAAACCAACTACAAATTGGAAGCACAAATCAAGTCACCCTGCAGATCTCATCATAGGCAATATTGATGAAGGAGTTCGTACAAGATCCAAAAGGTGTGAAGCTTCTAGTGCTCTTGCACTCATTTCTGAGATCGAACCTAAAAACATAGAAGATGCATTGAAAGATGAAAGCTGGATTGAAGCAATGCAAGAAGAATTGAATCAATTCAAAATCAACAATGTTTGGGAGCTAGTTCCAAAACCAAAAGGTAAATCAATTATTGGTACCAAATGGGTTTTCAGGAACAAGCTTGATCAACAAGGAAAAGTGATAAGGAACAAAGCAAGACTTGTGGCAAAAGGTTACACACAAGAAGAGGGCATCGATTATGATGAAACCTATGCTTCGGTGGCAAGGTTAGAAGCTATAAGATTACTTCTTGCTTTTGCTTGTTTTAAAAATTTCAGGTTATTCCAAATGGACGTAAAAAGTGCATTCCTAAATGGAATTATCCAAGAAGAAGTCTATGTGGAACAACCACCAGGATTTGAAGATCCTAGAAGACCAAACCTTGTTTTCAAATTGAAGAAAGCTTTATATGGCCTAAAACAGGCACCTCAAGCATGGTATGAAAGGTTAAGTAATTTCTTAATTCAAAATGGTTTCTCAAAAGGTAAAGTAGATAGTACTTTATTTATAAAAAGAGAAGGCAAGGATTTCATACTTGTTCAAATTTATGTTGATGATATAATATTTGGTTCTTCTAATGAAAAGCTTTGCAAGAATTTTTCAAAGTGTATGCAGAATGAATTTGAGATGAGCATGATGGGAGAATTGAACTTCTTTTTGGGACTTCAAATCAAATAATCAAGTGAAGGAACCTTTATCCATCAAGAGAAGTATGCAAAAGACCTTATCGAGAAGTTTGGAATGGAGAATTGCAAGAAAACAGAAACTCCTATGTCAAGCTCATCAAAGCTGGATAAAGATGAAGAAGGAAAGAGTGTAGACCAAAAACTATACGGGAGTATAATCGGGTCACTTCTTTACCTTACAGCATCTAGACTCGATATTCTATTTAGTGTTTGCATATGTGCTAGATTTCAATCGATCCTAAAGAATCTCATATGACTGCTGCTAGGCGCATTATTAAATATGTTGCAACTACATCTAAGCTAGGTTTGTGGTATTCCAAACAAGGAGATTTTACTCTCCTTGGATATTCTGATGCTGACCTTGCTGGTTGTATAGTGGATTGAAAAAGCACTACAGGTACATGTCAACTATTGGGAAACAAGATGGTGTCTTGGTTCTCAAGAAAACAGGGTACCGTGGCTCTTTCAACCGCTGAAGTAGAGTACATAGCTCTTGGAAGTTGCTGCTCTCAAATCCTATAGATGCAACAACAATTGAGAGACTTTGGAGTTGAGGAAACAAGTACAGAAATCAAATGTGACAACACAAGCGCAATCAACCTCACAAAGAATCCAATACTTCACTCAAGAGCAAAGCACATTGAAATCAAGTATCATTTCATTCGAGATCATGTTCAAAGTGGAGAAGTGGTAATTCAACATGTAGACTCAAAGAATCAATTAGCAGATATATTCACAAAGCCCCTAGAAAAGGCTCACTTTGAATCAATTCGCTCAAGACTGAATATCGTAAGATTTGAAGAGGTTCAGACTCAAAATTAAAGTCTTGAAAAGTTCAGACTCAACGTAAGGTCTGAAGATGCTCAGACTCAACGAAAAGTCTAATGGCACTCAGACTCAAAGGTAAAGTCTGAAAAGAGTTCAGACTCTGAGGTAAAGTCTGAACAACTATCAGACTCTTTTTTTTTTAAAGTTCTTTTTCGTATTTTAATTTCTTCGTATTCTCGACATTATATTATTTTTATTGATTACTTTTCGAATTTTCAAAATCTCTTCTTACTCATTTTCTGACATGCAATTATGGCAGTTTATATTTTCAAAAAGGTAGTTTTCTTTTTCGAAATTATGTTTTATTTTTAGCAGTTTTTTATCTCTACTTTTTGGCGAATTCATATTCCCGTTTTAGTTTCTCTTACTATTTATACACTCAAATCGTCACTTTCATCCTCTACTACTGGTTTGAAAAATTCATCTTCATTCTCTTTCGCTTTCGAAACCCTAAAAGTTCCATTTGCCGTTCCTGTTCCATTACCTTTCTTGGCATAAAGATTCCATCTTTTTAAGCGAACAAGTTGAATCTTCGCTTGCTCTCCAAGAATGTCGTCTCGGAAGTCTTCCAGAATCGCAAGCAGGGGACCACAGAGACAATCAGAGGGTCCTACAAGGGTGGACCTCACAGGAGAAGATTCTCCTCAAAGAGAAGCCGAAAGTCAGCACTTTGAAGAAGGGATCACAGAAGCAGAACCGGTAAGAACTCTTAAACCGAATGTTGCTTATGATCTTTACAAAAGGCTTAAGGATGGAAGGGTAAGCCTAAAGACGATTGAGGAATATTTAAAAGAAAGAGGATTCAAGAGTGAGTATCTCTTCTTGCTTGAAATGGAGAAGTTGAAGGTTGTTGAGGAAGGAACTGCACAAAGGGCGCTGGAGAATATTTCGAGTAATCCGCTTGAAAATACTCCATCTGAGACCCTAGATGATGATGAGAGACTTTTCTCTCACTTTTAGCCTCGGTATGGTGTGGCTGCTAACTCTGTTTGTCCTTCGGGAAGTTTGTTTCGGTCTAAAGAGCATGAGCGAGTGTATATGAAGCTGTTGAAGAGGGGTGTAGTAAATCCGAGAAATGTGGATTTCGACTTCCTTGATTCGTTGAAGATTAATCTTAGAGGGAAGTTTGCTAGGCTGCAACTGGAAAGATTCTGCACGGATACCACTGATGCCCACTCTGAACTTACGGCTTATTTTATTCAAATTTGTCGTTTTTGGATGCAAATCGGTTGTCTTTTTCTTTCATGAACAAGGATTATATAGTTGATGTTGATTTGCTGGCTGATATTATTGGGGTGGAAAGGAGGAGTTTCCAACCAATCAAAGTCTCCACAGCCTATGCAACTTTGGAGATTGTGCGAGATAGAACAGTAGAGGGCAAAATATCCTATACTAGGATGAATGCCACAAATGTATTGCTACACAAAATCGTCATCAACTGTATCCGGCCCAAGACAACTTCGAAGACCGATGTTTCCAAGACCGAAGCCAAGCTGATGTTTGCCATCGACCAAGGCAAACCCTTTTCTCTCCCACATGTTATTCTTTTCCACATGTACAGAACAGTGGTTAAGGATAAGGGTTAATTGCCTTATTCATCGATCATCACCAAATTGTTCAGGCACTTCGATATACAAATTCCTGCACCTCTATGCCTGACCAAATTAAGTCTGATGCTTATTGGGCACAAGATGGTGATGAAGATGAAGCTTCCAGAGCTGAATGTTGCACTGGAAAGGTTGAGAGAAGAAACAGCTTCCAAGGAGATCCCTACTACTTCATCAAAGAGAAAGGGCAAAGAGCCCATGGCTGAGAAGAAGCGTCGAAAAATCATCCTGCAAGATGAAGAGGATGAGGATGAGGATGATGCCATAACTTTGTCCGCTCTCTCAAGATTGAGGAGCCCTGTTAGTTTGAGAACAGAGGCTGGAGAGAGAGCAAGGAAAGAAGCAAAGGAGAAGGAAACTGAGAAACAGAGGAAGAGAGAAGAAGAAAGGAAGAGAAGAGAGGAAGAAAGAAAAAGAAGAGAAGAGGAGGAGAGAAGAAGAAGAGAGACAGAGGAAAGCTGAAGAAGAAGAAAGAAGGAAGAAGGATGAAGAAGAGAGCAGAATGCAGGAGGATATGGCTGTAAGATTTGAGCCATCATTTGCTCAAACTGGGGAAGAGACCGAGAAACATCCAAGTGCTGATATGGATGTTGGTGAAGAATATTCTACTCCACCCACTGGCATCAATACAGGGGGAGTCGCTGCAGAACAGGGGACTATATCACCGCTACACTTTAGTGATGTGAGTAGGTCAGGTGCTGACCCTGAGGAGGTCTATGCATCTCATTTCCCAGAGCATGAAGAATCCTCACCAATCGAGAAGGAAATGGCTTAATAGGATGCTCCTAGTTTCCAAACTCTTAGAACTGAATCTACTGGTCCTAGTGCAGATACTGCTAATTCGACAGCTTTTACACAACTGTTGGATGTTATGTTGGACCTGAAAAGGCAGGTGTTTGGAATGGATTATGAGCTGAGGGACTTAAAGAAGGCCATGCTGAGTACTTCCGTGAATATGCAAGATCAGATCAACGCACTGAGAGCTCAAGTGGAATTAAATCAGACCAGTGCAGAGTTGGTTTCGGTGAATGAAGCTCTTGCAAATCTCGAGAAGTCAATACAGGAGCTCAGCAAGTTTCAGCTTGTTCGTTTCCCTAAAAGGCCCTGAATTATTTTCAAAACCATTCCTTATTCACTCTACCTCCTTTGATGGGACAAAAAGGGGGAGAGTTTGCAGATTTGAAGCTTCTAGCTTTTTGAAGTTTGTTTTTATTTGAACTTTTATTTCGTTTGCTGTTTTCATTTTCATTTAGATTTGGATTGACTGTTGAATCTTTATGACTTTATCCTGATGATTTGATATATGGATTTTTAGACTTGTGAATTCGCATTGCAGGATCATTATATTTATGAGGATAATTGTTATTGGACTAATACTCCGTTTTGCAGAAATAATCCTCAAAGTATATATGAGTTTTCCTTACAAGTTTTTAAATTCACAAATCTGCTAAGGGTTTTGTCACCCTCAAAAAGGGGGAGATTGTTGAAGAAAAATCCCTTGGAGTTTTGAAGTTGACAAAACAGCCTTGAGAGTAAGGTCTGAAGAATCCAAGACTCAGTCGGTTAAGTCTGAAGAATTCAAGTCGCAAAGGTTTTCCGTCTCGAAGACAGTCGGACCCAAAGTTCGGTCTGAAGTTTTTCCGTCTGAAGACTGTCAAGACCCAGTTTCCGTCTGAAGACCTTTAAGACCCAAATCTAAAATCTGAAGACAGTTTGCGATTTTGATAGGCTGGCAACAAGTTATTCTTATGGTTAAGGAAAGTAAGATTTGGATATTATATTTCCTAACTTATCCATGGAATATCTCTGGCTGTGATCGTGAGCTCGGAAGATTTATTCTTCGGATTTTTATCCGTTGAAGAGCAAGTGAATTTTTGGAAGGATCTAATTTTGGGAACTCAAGATCCTGATTGTATGGGCGAATAGGATTGACGAGCTATTGTCTACTTACATTTTCGGCGACGTGAAGATCACTTAAATTGATTCAGTCCAACGGGTTGATTGGATGAATTCTTGGAAAGTGTCAACGGGTATGGAGGCACGGAGGCTATTTAAGGTGGATCGGTGTTGCTCGAAAATAAGGAGAGACTTGATAGAAAAATCTCAATGTTAGAACCTCTGAAATCATTTGTTCACTAAAATCTCTCGTGTTCAATCTGTGTATCAAAGAGTCACTTTTAGTGTGATAACAGCAAGAAGCTGTAGGAGAGACTGTCTATTGAAGAAGTCTAGTTTGTGAACTGTAACAGCTCTCATTTGCTACATAGTGACTACAGCCAATTGGCTGCCAGCGTGGAGAGTGGACGTAGGCTTGGAATAAGCCGAACCACTATAAACCTTGTGTCAATTCTCTCTTACCCTATCTCATTTACTTTATGATTGCATGATCTATCTATTGTTGATTCATTAGTTATATTAAATTATTATTTAATTAAAGATTCCAAAAGAATTCTGCAATCACCTATTCACCCCCCTCTAGGTGGATTCACTAGCCAATATCAGAGGGAAAAGCCGGTCGTTGTTTCGTGCAAGAAGAAGGAATGAAATGCTGACTTTCCCCTTTGTACTTCGGTCTTCGTTTTCTCCACCGATTGAGTCGATCGGGCTTGTTGACTGCATAAGTCCGGATGGACGACGCCTGGGGCTATGCGGCAACAAGGGTGGCGAAATGGGAGGTGTCGTGATTGAAAGATGCGGTGGGAGTAGCCGCCGCCGCCACCTCTTTCCGCCGTGGTTTTTCTTCTCTCCGTTTGGTTGATTTGGTGGCATTTCAAATGTGGTGGTGATGCGTTACGGCGATGTCGACTTGGCGGAGCGAGGTGTCTTGATGGTGACGAAGATGGGGTGAGATGGCAAACATTGTGGTGGCACGAATTGCGTGGTCTGATGATGAGCTCATTGACGTGACGTGAGCCTTTGAGCATTGGGGGTTTGCTATTCTATCAAGTGAAAATCCAAACGTAACCATTGGGATTCTCCCCAGTGGCCACCCTTCCAACATGGAAGGGGAAAGTGAGGGGTTCAAATCCTCACCTTCTTAGGGAGGGATGGGGTGGGGACGCGCAAGTTTCAGGAATGGGTTTCGACGCCCACGCCCTGCAAGAGGCAGGACAAAAGTCTAAGAGTGAGTGTAGAGTAGGTATAGAATAGGACTAACCAAAAAAAAAAAAAATCCAGACGTCACAAAATGAATTTTTTTAAAAGTATTTTACGGAAATGTTACATTTTACGCTAAACAAACTTAGTCTTAATATGGAATCTCGGAAATCTTTAAAACCGTATGATCATCACATATTCAGAACATTTTGAGTTATTGTAATTATGCAGAAGTTTTTGAGTTAGAATAAATACATAAAAAAACTTGTCCCGATAAATCAATTTTTGCTCTATACATTTTGCAAGATATGAATAGTTTACAAAATATTTTCTTAGAAATGATTGGTTGTGTTGTTTGAAATAATTAATTTATATAATTTATTTCTATCATCGATAATAAATTATGTTCAAACATTTTTGTGGAGATGAAAATATTTCTTGTCCATTTATTGTAAATGATATAAGTGATTATTTTTGAGAAAATATTTTTAAAATTATTTATTTTTCGCAAAATAAACGTATCATAAATAATGATATCTCCTTTTGAAATGAATTGATTCTTTGAAAAAAAAAATTAATAGGATCCTCGCCATTTAGGGTTGAGCTAACCTTTCATAAGTGACACATGGACAAGATTTTGATCAGTTTGAGAGTTAGGGTTTTGTGTGATTATTCCGATCAAATTGTTCACCATCCAATTTTACTTTATAATCACCGGGATTCGCCCCAGTAGCCACCCTTCCAACATGGAAATAGGAGGTGAGGGGTTCGAATCCCTACCTTCTCAAGCGGGGATGGGGTGGGAATGAGTAAGTTTCAGGAGTGAGTTTCGACTCCCACGCGTTGTAAGAGGTAGGGCAAAAGTCTGAGAGTGAGTGTGTTAGAGTAGAAATAGAGTAGGACTGACAAAAAAAAAATTTACTTTATTTAATTACAGAAAGGTTGATGTATAAACAATTTGATCGCCGCACGACGCTGCGAGGAACTCTATCCTTGTTGGCCTTGAAATGTTGTGTTTGAGTAACAACTGAACAAGATTTGGCTAGCCTCTCGAGTCGCCGACCATTTCCATATATGATTCTTGAGAATGTTTATCATGCCTCTGCTAAGTGCCATAGTCGTACAGTTTGTCGATGTAGCATTGTCGACTTAATCCAGGAAAAAAAGTACTTCGATATTGATGATGTTTTGTGTATGGATGGAGTGATATATAATTACTATATGACGAATGAACAAATTCGGGTAACTACCATACAAATGTGATGAATAAAATAAGCGACTCTCGCGATCGACATTTACTTTGGTTCAATCTTCGTCGAAAGTGCGTACCCGCTGCTGTAATCGAACGAATTGCTGTAACTAACATCCTTAGAACTGGATCAAACATCAGTGTACAAAGGATGCCTAGGAGCACCACAATGTGAAGCTCCAAAATTTGTGGCCGATGAGGACGCGGACGTCGTGCTTGTGGCTATCCCGTCGGCTTGCAGGATCGTCTCGATTTCCTTCACGACTTCATTCATCCTGGGACGGTTGGCGGATGATTCGTCGAGGCATCGCATTGCTAACTCCAGGAACCATGTAAACCCCTCGAGACGCCCCACGTTGAGAAGGGACGGATCCATGACTTGCCTTAGTCCGTAGTAGTCTCGGTCGTTTTTGTCCATCGCCATGCGGACTTCACGGCCAATGTACTTGCCCTTGTTGAGCGGTGGCTTCGCAGTTATCAGTTCAAGCATCACGACCCCGAAACTGTAGACATCGCTCGTCTGTTAGTAACTGGGTCGTGTAATATTCTGGATCCAAGTAGCCCTGCAAGATCACGAGTTACGAACAATCAGAACTAGAAATCAGGGAAGCATACACTTCACCTTCTGAGGATGATCTATATCTCACTGCAACTTAGTCAAACCTACTCAGATTTCTTAATGTTACTCTATACAATCCTATATAGTTTCAGTTCACCTATCTGGGGTGTCCTGTGTTTTCTCTAATTCTAGGAATATGGCATTAACATATCATCTGCTGGAGTTTCAAGAAAGACAAAGGAAATCTTATTGTCAGTCGGAGTTCGATCAAAAACTAGAGGTTATGATTCGGTTAAGATCACCTAACCCGCCTCTGTTGTGTAAGCTGGACATTCAAATAGGAGTATACTATACCATTGTGCCCTTGACTTCTGTTGAAAGATGTCCTTTCTTGCTGTCCGCCACCATTTTAGACAAGCCGAAGTCTGCAACTTTAGCCACCAGATTTTCATCCAACAAGATATTCGTGGACTTCACATCTCTGTGAATTATAGGGGGATTCGCGAGTTCGTGCAGATATGCCAGTCCTCTCGCGGAGCCAAGGGCAAGCTGGAGCCTCCTTTTCCAGTCAAGAGGTATGCTAGTTTTCCCTGCATCATTAAGTTTCAGAATCCATTGCTAAAACAGTAGGCAGTTTCATTCACCAGAAAAGTATCACTCTCACTTATGCTAGAAAGAATGGTAGGAGGACAAAGCATGATCGGGAATGTTTTATATGGAGTCTAAACATCACAAAGCTCGATGTGATTTAGGCAAAGGAAAGTACCTGACAAGTTCTCCCTAAGTGTCCCATTGGGCATATATTCGTAGACCAACATCTGCTCTCCTTGTTCGTAACAGAAGCCAACAAGGCTGACGAGATTCTTGTGATGGACTCGAGAAAGTAGCTCGATTTCCGTCTTGAACTCGTGCGTGCCCTGCATCGACCCCTGCTGAGCTCTCTTGATTGCCAACACTTGGCCGTCAGGAAGCATTCCTTTGTAGACCTATCAGTTCATGAAAAAGAATTACAAAGCAGTGATACGAAGCATATTATAATTTACATACAATCGGTGCAGCGCGTGAATTTTACCCTTCCATAGCCCCCAGAGCCTATCTCGTTACTTTCAGAAAAACTATTGGTGCACTTCTTGATTTCGTCGAAATAGAACCACCTTGCCCCCTTCAATCGGGGTGCTCCTCCGCCATCACTTCCCCTCGGTATCCAGGATGCTTAAAAATGGATAGATCAATGTGAGTGAGACAACTTATTTAGTTTACTCGTTTTCAACGATCTCAGCAATCAGCTTGTCAAAGTGCCTCAGTAGCAAAAAAATGAAGAGTTCATGCATAATTACCAAATGGTTTGCTCAATTCCATTGCTCTTTGTGCTCTTTTCTTCTGTTAGATAGCATATATTGCTAACCACACAAGTCCTAGAACCAGGACTGAGCAGCCAAAGGCAATCCCTGCTATGACGCCAATGCTGATTCGTATTCCGTGAGCTGGATTGGATGTTCACGTCAAGATGGATATGAATGATAGTCAAACCTGATACATGAGAGGATGAAATTAAGTTACCTGGGAATGGATAAGGATATGCACTGAAGATGTAGGGGCCGAAACCCGGGGGCTGCCTAAAGTTATGGTTCGTGATAATAAATCCGATCCTCCCAATATCTGACCTACTGAAGTACGTCCCATCAGATGGAAAGAAAGACACAGGTACCAAAAGATAGCCACTGCTTTGATTAAAGCCGATATTCTGAAGGGAAACTGAACCGCTAGGTAGGTTCAATGCCAGCCGCAGTTCTCCTTCCAATGATTGAAACAGAGTGGCATTGAACAAATCGCTGAATGATGGAGCTTTAAATTTCAATGTTCCTTCATACGGAACTGCGCACATGCAGCTTCCAGGTTCAAGCTTCCGATCTGAGGGACACGATGCACCTCTGCAGTAGGCTGGGGTAGAATAAGTTTGTGGCTGCTGAACTTTGCAGTACCCCAAAGTTGAGAGAACAGGCGCATTGGTACATGCCGGATTTCCCATTAGTCTGAAGCAAAAAAGGAAAAAAAAAAAAAAAAATATTAGCATCATAATGTCTTTCATATTTCAGAATTGAAGTCTAACGCCTGCGAACCGTCTGTCTCACGTTAATCTGTTCTGGTAGGGACTGGTCAACAGATTATCTTCCAAATTAACGAGCACCAATTTTGGACTGACGCTGGTACCCATGTACAGCGTTCCATTGAAAGCATTATTTCTCATGTCACTGTAGAAGTTCGAAAAATCATCAAAATGGTATAAGCAAGGGGATACAAATTAGAAAGAATTTTTCATTACACTTGCTGTAGCTGGGCAAGGCCGAAGAGGTTTGGTGGTACAGTCCCTTGAAGCGGTCCGTATTGTATGATTCTGGTCATAGTGAGATAGATTTGAGGTCGTACGTTAGTTTCAGAAAGCCATACAACTTTTCATTGCATTGATTGCACTGAGAAATCTTACAGAGTGGTGAGAGATGATAAAGTTGAGAACCAATCTGGAGCTGCCGAAGCCGCAAAAGAGTTGTTGCTGAGGTCACTGCAAAGGTACAATTTTGCCCGGTCAACCAGCCAGTGGAATTAGCCATTTGATATCATGAGTGAGAAACAAAGCCAGGATTTCTCACTCACATGTAACTGAGTGAATTCATCCCTGTTAAGTTTGGGAAAGAACCATTCAATCCGTTGTATGCTAAATTCCTGAAGGAAACTTAGTGGAATGAGAGGAGATTTTGGTGATCTCACCAGCAAACCATCGATGTAGAAATCTATACTCACAGCTCACTGAGTTGTGTAAGGTTGTTGAGAGTTGAAGGGACGTTTCCAGAAAAGGAGTTCCTATCGAGTCGACTGTGGCATATTGTTCAATGTGAGTCCAAATAAATTTAATAGGTGCCGATGGTTGGTAATTGGATATCCCAAAACACAAAATAAACATTAGGTGAGTGGTTACTCACAGAGCCTGGAGCATCCGAACAAGGCCTACTGGGGATGGTATAGAACCAATAAATTGGTTATCATCAAATAATCTGTCAACAAAAGCCAGCACGAGTTAGAGCAGAAAGCTTGGTATATGATATGAAGTCGGAAAATTGGCAACCTACATGTGTATCAGAGACATGTTTGAACTGAACAGTTTATCCGGTATGGTGCCGGACAGTCGGTTCTTGCTGAAGTGGCTGAAATTACCAATGCAGCACATTCCAAAGAGTTAATGATGAGAAAACATAAAGATTGTATCACTTATCAGTGGAGTCTGGAATAAAAAGATTCTTAGTCTACATTCATCACACGAGGTGCGGGATTATTGTAGAGAACTTACAAGTGATTACATTTGAACAAAAGGTCCAACCCTGGGGTGGTGCCCTTTGAAACTGGTAGTGACCCATTTAACTGATTTTCTGACACGTCAAACCAGTAGAGTTTGGAGAGATTACCCAAAGAAGCAGGTATATTACCACTAAAATTGTTGGTATTTAGTGCCCTGGTAAGAAAGGCAATTTGAAAGTCTAAGCAAATCATATAGGTAAACTTCCATAATCATCGAATTACTGGCATTCGCATTTTGACAAGCCTTACAAGAAAGCTCCGAAAGGTTGCCCAATTCATCAGGAATACTACCACTGAAGCTGCATCCAGCTAAAATTCTGAAAATTTTGAAAGATCAGGAAATTTTGAAAGATCAGGTTTCGTACATGAGAGAAAAGGGAAAAACAAGCTGATTTAGCAATGTATCCAGTCAGAAGGGATATTACAAGATATTCAAGTTCTGTAGACTTCCCAACTCTGGAGGGATTGATCCACTGAGATCCCTGTTTAGGGAAAGATCCCTGCAGTTCAAAGGTTGGATGATACAAATAAGTAGACTCGTTCATATGATACTTGATGATTGAACACAATGCTTTGAAGGACTTCATTCATGCAATCCTTATACACATCTAAGAATCAGCTTATGATCATGACGGATAATTGAAAGAGGAGAATCTTACAAATAAGTGAGTTCTGTGAGACCCGCTATTTCATGTTGCAGCAGCCCTTTGATATTCATGCCAGATAACCCTCTGCCAAGGGCATAACAAAAGGAAAATATCACAGTCAATGGCCGGCTAAAATGGCATCACTGAGTTTGGAAAAAAAAGACATTTCTAGGAACTGGGAACAGAAATGTGCACCAATGACAACAAGTGGAGAGCACTCACAATCTGGTCACTCTTGAATTATCATCGCAGGTGACTCCATCCCAAGGCAGTCCACAAGGATCACCGGACTTGCCCCAGTTCGGCGGTGTGTTCTGCCACTGGGCTTTCAGGGCTAAAAGAATGGTGACTGCATAATTGCATGGCAAAGAAGAAAGAGAGTGAAATTTTAAGATGGGAAAGGGCACAGATTTTGCCTTGGCTACAAGCCAACAAGGTCAAATGCACATTCAAGCCTAAAGAGATCCATTGTTGATGCAAAATTTTTAAAGAAAAAAATTTCTGATTGCAAGAGACACGGTGTCATCCTGTACTAAAAGCTCTCTCATGGCTCCAGCAGTTGGGTAAAACAGCTAGTTGTGACAGCCACTTCCAGTAAAATGCTCATTGACCGAGATCCGGGCAAGCACTTTTGTCACAGTTTTTATGAGTGCGGACTTCCCACTGATCCTACCATTGTTTTAGCAGAGGCGTCTTTGTTCTATTGATTGAGCAAGTATTCAAGGATGGATGCAGATAGACAGTTTGCCTTTTCCTTCCTTTCACTAAATTTAACACTCAAATTTCTTTCATGATCAATGCCAGAACTTACTGTTTGTTCAGAGCGTATTATTAGATATGAAATTTGGGAACTCTACAATTTAGTTCTACATCTACAAGGCAGAAAAAGACCAACATGTTCGAACAGGGCTAAATATTTCATGCTTTGCATGCCTCGGAGCAGATAATTGAATTGATAGCATGGACGGCCAAGATAACTTTCCCGCACATAACCACTAGGTGCTTCAATTTCTATACTCACGCATCTAATCTCTATTTATTCTCGAGTTCTGCATTGCTGAAATCCTTTTTGGGGAAATAATGTATGTAATCGTATCCGAGTTTATGAACTTGTTAGTGGTGAACAACATAGTGGGAGACCTCTTTCTTGCACCTATGTCTGTTCTTCCTTCGAGTGGTTATATATAGTCCTTATTGATCAAGGCTCCAGGGACATTATAAGACGAGAAAGACCTGCGAAACTAGCAGCCTTTTAAGCATGTCCTCTCAAGTACGTGACAAAATCGAGATGATCCTCCAGGCTCAAAGAGACCGAAAGTAGCCCTTTCCTGGCTCCAATAACATAACATGTTCATGTCCGCCAGACAAGCCACAACCTTAAAACCCTGAGGAACTCTAAGTTCTGCACAGACAGCTTAAGTCCCTGAACCCTTAAAAGAAAAAAAAAAAAGGTAAAAGAAAATCTATTTGATGACTAGGTACCTTTTTCTCACACCATCCCCAAGCCAGAACAAGATGAACCCAAAAGAAGTACAGATGGAAAGAAACAGAGAACATGAATGCTAAGAAATTCATAGACCATTGAAACATGCATAAACAAATACATGCGCGTGCACTTACGGTCATTTGTGTTTGTCGTTGAGCAAATCAGATGAATCCAGGAACAGAAGAGAACCAGAAACGAGCAACCGGAGGTTCTTGCTTGCCATCTCTCCGCCACCTCTCGTTCCTTTTCCAAAGTGAAAAAACTGCATCTTCTCATTCACCACCATCTCAATACACATCGTCCTGACCCAATATCAGAACACGTAGTAAAGACTCGTTCAAGACTGATATGCTAGGCCTGTCAATTTAGCGCTAACTAAAGCAAAAATCTACATTTTAGGACACTGGGTGTGTGAACAATGAAGTGGTGGGGTTTGCTGACAACACTGCCAAAGAAGATCTGTTTCGAAGTCAACACGAAAGGAGAGAGGAAGAAAATAGGACAAGCTTTGGATTTTTCCTCTTTTGCCTGTTGGGTTTGAGTTTAGTGATTGATTTCTTTCTTTCCTTTTGGTTTGGCTTTGTGTTCAAGAGTTAATGAACTCATTTTCAACCATTTGACCATTCTCCTTCCAGACCTCTCTCTCTTTAGTTCTCACCAGAGACTTTTCATCACGGTCACGATCACGATCAAATTAACATCTATAACATTAATTTCTTCAGGCTGTCTATCCTCCAAAAGCCAAGGGAGAAGAATGTGTAAACAAAGGCTTGATTGAATATTCTGCTTCTCTTGTTCCATTTTTTCTTGTTTCGGGTATTGATGGCGTACAAAGCAAGCGTTTTTGGCAGGACAAATTGACCGCCGTACCTTCCCACTTTCGTCGAAGATAAATTGTCCACGATGCTACAGGGAGTTCTATCCATATTGGCCTTGAAATGTTGTGTCGAGCAAGAACCAAAGACAAGACCTCTTACGCTTCCAGAGACCTAAGGTTTTTGATGACTTTATCACTCGACTAACCTCATGAATCCTCAATCATCTTGTTCTGTGGTTCCTGATAACCATTGTGATATTCATACGATATGTGTAAGAAAGTGTGTAGGAATTTCGGAGAAGAAGAATTTCTGTGTATTTCTTCTATCTGTCTATGTACACTGTACAATTAAATATATTACATGATTGTAAAGTAAATAGAGTAAGTAAATATTTTACAAAATCAATACAAAATCAATCATGATTGGAGCAGATTAGCCTTATCCTTAATTGACCATGATTGATGTCAATCTTGACGCGTATCGCTTAACACTCCCCCTCAAGCTGGTGGCTTGTAGATGTCCAAGACTCCTAGCTTGCTTAGGAGATATGCGTGCTGGCTTTGACATAAAGGTTTGGTGAATATATCCGCTGGCTGCTCTTCTGTTCGGATCCCCAGAGTCTGAATTATTCCTTGCTGGATCTTCTCTCGAGTGAAGTGGCAATCCACTTCTATGTGCTTTGTTCTTTCATGTACCATGGGGTTCGAGGCTAGCTTGAGAGCTGCATCGTTATCACAGAACAGCCTTGTCGATCCTTCAACCTGTACTCCGAGATCTTGAAGCAATCCTCGCAACCAAACTATCTCACATGTTGTTTTTGCCATAGCCCGATACTCTGCTTCAGCTGAAGACAAGGAGACAGTCGGTTGTTTTTTAGTTTTCCATGAAAGTAAGGAATCCCCAAACTTGATGCAGAAACCTGTCGTAGATCTTCTACTCATTGGGCATGTCGCATAATCTGCATCACAATATGCAGTCATTTTCATGTTGCAGTTCCTGGACAAGAGAATTCCAAGCCCCTGGACATTTCTTTAGGTATTTCACCACTTTCGAGTTGCATTCATGTGGGATCGCTTTGGACTATGCATAAACTGACTGAGAGTTTGAATTGCATAGCTGATGTCTGGCCTGGTCATTGTTAAATAAATGAGTTTTCCAACAAGCTTCTGATAGCTCATGGGATCTTCCAGTCTGGGATCATTTTCTTGAGAGGTTCCGATGTCATACTCTGCCATGGTCAGCTTGACATTCTGTTCAATTGGAATCACTGCTGGTTTACATCCAGATAATCCAGCTTCTGATATAATTTCCAAGGCGAATTTTCTCTAGCTAAGAGATATTCCCTGGTCTGAGCGAGCAATCTCTATGCCAAGGAAATATTTCGGCGGCCCCAGATCCTTGATATGGAAGGTTGAGTGTAGATAATTCTTGAGTCTCTTGATAGCCATGTCATCATTTCCCATGATTAGTATGTCATCCACATATATCATCAAATATATAGATGACGTACCTTGATCCAGTGAAGACGGCATAATCAAATTTTGATTGTCGAAAGCCGGCGCTATCGGGACTCGAGAATTTCGCATACCACCTTTGTCTCGGATGCTGCTTCAACCCATACGGGGATTTGCGGAGACGACATACTTTATTCTCCCCCTGTCTCCGTAAACCCTGTGACACATCCATGTAGATTTCCTCATCGAGATCGCCATGTAAGAAGGCATTGTGGACGTCCATTTGGTGCAGTTGCCAGTCTTAAAAAGCTGCTACTGACAGGAATGAACGAACTATAACGTCTTTGGCTACTGGAGAGAAGGTCTCATGGTAATCAAATCCTTCTCGTTGGGTGAAGCCTTTGGCTACTAGCCGAGCCTTGTATCTTTCAATTGATCCATCTGCGCGATACTTAATCTTGTACACCCATTTGCAGCCACTAGCCTTCCTATTTGGAGGAAGAGGAACAAGATCCAGTGTCCGGTTGTCAATCGGGCTCGTAGCTCTACTTGCATGGCCTTTTGCCATTGTGGATCAGTTCTGGCTTCATCATAACTGGATGGTTCTCTTCCCTCAGAGATGCGTGAAATGCAGCAACGATGTTCGTCTAACAGTTGATCGAAAGAGACATAAGTGGATATGGGGAAAAGAATACCTGGCGAGGTTCTGACTCCACAAACATAATCCTTTGTCCAGGTTGGTGGACGTGTAGCTCTCTTAGGACGTCTAGGTGGAGATGCTGGTGCTGTCTCGGTATGTGGAGGAGATGGCAGATAATCCGTGTCAATGTGACCAGTGGCCGAGTCTTCCACAACTTCGTTTTCTTGATGTTGTGGTGCTACTGCATGTGTAGTTGGTCTCCTATGATCCGAACCCGAGTGAAGAATCATGTATGTTGGATCATGTGCAGTTTCATCAAATGGAAGAGAGTGAGAATGTCTTCCAGCTTCATTCCCAAGATCATGTGTGGCGAATGGGAATATATCCTCCTGGAATGATACATCCCAACTAATAAAGAATTCATTGTTGGATGGATCATAAATTCTGTACCCCTTTTGTAAAGAGGGGTATCCCATGAAAATGCACCGACGAGCCCGAGGACTCATTTTATCTCTGGGCCCCATAATAGTTGTGTGGCACTGACAGCCAAAAATCTTGAGGTGACTGATGCTTGGTTTTCTTCCAAAGACCAATTCAAAGGGACTTCTACCATTGAGAAGCTTGGTAGGCATCCGATTGATCAAGTAAACTGCTGTTAACGCACAATCACCCCAAAAATTGTCTGGAATAGATGCTTGGAATTTTAGGGCACGGGCAACTTCCAAAATGTGGCGATGCTTTCTCTCTACTACCCCATTCTGCTGTGGGGTGTATGTGCAGGAGGTTTCATGTAAGATCCCTTGAGATAACAGCAAAGAATTGCATTCGTTGTTAAGGAATTCTCTTCCATTGTCTGTTCGCACCCGACGGACTATTTTGTTGAACTGAGTCTTTACTAAGGAAAGGAATGACTTCAAATGAGAAACCACTTGCCCCTTAGATTGCATAAGAAATATCCATGTAGCCTTTGAGTAATCATCAACAAGAGTGAGAAAAAACCGGGACCCATCATGGTTTGATGTATGGTAAGGTCCCCAAACATCAATATGAAGTAAGGAAAACAGCTCATTTGCACGACTTGTACTCAATGGAAAGGGAACACGTGTTTGTTTGGCAAGTGGGCAAATATGACATTGTGAACAGGGAAATTCAGAACTATGACCCATTCTGGAATGCAAAATGAATTGTTTATCATTGGTAGATAAATTACACAATGATTTTTTATTACAATGGAAATCAATATTTGCTAAATTTCTCCAAAAATAGAGTCCTTCGGATAGATTACCCCAGCCCATCAGTTTCCCAGTCGAAAGGGCCTGAAAGAGACAGCTATCAGCAATAAATGAAACCTTACAGGAATTGTCCTCACAAGCTCTAGACACTGATATGAGATTAAATTGAAAATCTGGGACATATAAGACCTTTGATAAGGTAAATTGGGGGCTAAGATTAACTGTCCCTGTGGTTTTCACATGTGCAATATTTCCATTCGGTAACTGCACAACTATGGGCCTATCCAGTTCTCGATCAACAGTGGTAAATAAATTCTTGTTGCATGTAATATGATCACTGCTATCCAGGTATTTCTTGATATGCAATTGATTAGACAATGAGAAATACCTGTGAAGCTACTCCCCCTATTTGGAATTTCCAGCTTCTGAAGTGTCTGCATTAAATGCTGATATTCAGATTGTGTGATCGGTTGATCATTTGAGCCTACAACTTGATAGGCTGTTGCCACGGTCTCCTTTCTTTTATCTCCAGGCCAGCCATGTAATTTCCAGCAGCTATCAATTGTGTGGTGAGGCCGTCTGCAGTAATCACAGAAAAGTTTCCCTTTATTTTTGGAATTTTGTCCAAAATTTGGCCCAAAATTAGGCCCAATATTCGGCCCAAATGTCTTCGAAAATTGAGAGCCGTTGGATTTATTTAACCCAGATCCATCCCCGCCGTCCATTTCATCCGCTGATCTCGTGCTTCTGTAGCCGTCAGATCGCGGCATGCGATCCAGACCGTCGGATCGGTGCACTCGATCTGGCCCGTCGGATTTGTTAAATCTATCTGAGCCGTCCATCACAAGGCCTTTATAAGCCCTCTATTCGTGTAACCCTAGAGGGCTCCGCCTCTTTTCTAGGGTTCTTCCCGACCCTCTCTCGACTCTGGCTGCTAGGGTTAGGCCCTCCGTCGCCTTGGTCGTCTTCGCGGTAAGTCGTTGACTCTCTTCCTGCACAGCAAGCTGGAAGATCCGTCCAATTGGTGGCGGAGGGTCCATGGCCAAGATCTGAGATCTGAAATTAAGGTACGATTCGTTGAGAATCAACAAAAATCGTGTCGCCTTCTCTCGGTCTTTTATTCTCCTGTATTGTTGAATCGTCTCTTCGGAGCCGATGAGTTTTTCTTCGGCTGCCTCGAGCTCGTTCCAGAGAGCCAAGAGCTTGTTGAAGCAGGCCGTCACGGTCATGTTTCCCTGCCTCAGTTCAGAAAGAGCTTGATGCAAGCCGAAAATCCTTGCTCGATCGAGTTTTCCGTACATTTCTTTTATGTTATCCCAAAGGATTTTGGGATCTTCTGTCGGAGGTAATCCGGCGGCGATTTCCGCACTTATACAATTCCCTATCCAAGTTCTAACAAGTTGGCTACATTTTTTCCACTGACGCGCTGATTTTTCTTCTGTTGGTACTGGGATCGTTCCGTCGATGAATCCCTCTTTATCCTTTGTGATGAGGGCTCGGCGAAACTCTCGGGCCCAACTTGAATAGTTGTCGGATCCTGTGAGAGGGTTGCTGATGAGCTTCAACTCGGGTCCGTCGGCCGAGGAAACGTATAGCGCGTCACCGAGTTCTGGCCGACCCATGGCGGCCGCGAATGGAAAGGGAATGAACCATGTGCCTGTCGGGAATGGAAAGGGAATGAACCATGTGCCTGTCGGGAATCCTGTGCCTATCGGAAATTCTGTGCCTGTTGGGAATCCTGTGTTCGAATTTGCAGATCCGCCCGTCTGTGTTGGTTCGGTGTTGGCGTTTGCCCCAAAATTGGCTGGCTGCCCTCCATCGGCCCGCATGCCCTGGTAGCCTGGCGATGAGGAATCCAGATTTAATCCGTGCATCCAGGGGTTCAGCATCCACTGAAAAGGATAGCCGGATAAACCAACCCCTGGATTGAACTGAGTCGGATATTGTTGCCAGGGCATGTGATGCACAGGTTGATCCAATAAGGAGGATGATGTAACTGTCGATCCTGTGTTGAGAGAAGTGGCAGGAGGAGGATTCCTCCCTGTTTGATCTTCAGGAATTGAGGTATGTGTTCCTGTCGATCCTATGTTTGCCATGCTGACAAGCCTTTCTAAGAGAAAAAATGCAGGGGATCGAGAAAAACAGAGGATCGTGGTTGAAGATGAGATCAGGAGATGAATTCCTTCCAGAGGCTGCTTGTTTTGCAATGTCGCAACAACAAGATCAGAGATGAACCGGAGGCAATTTGAATTTGCAGAAGCGATTTCAGGAGCAAGATTGCTCTGATACCATGTAAGAAAGTGTGTAGGAATTTCGGAGAAGAAGAATTTCTGTGTATTTCTTCTATCTGTCTATGTACACTGTACAATTGAATATATTACATGATTGTAAAGTAAATAGAGTAAGTAAATATTTTACAAAATCAATACAAAATCAATCATGATTGGAGCAGATTAGCCTTATCCTTAATTGACCATGATTGATGTCAATCTTGACGCGTATCGCTCAACATATGTTGACGTAGTACAATCAATTTGATCAAGAAAAAGCAAGAACCTTGATATTAATGATGTCTCGTGGATAGATCGCGCCATATAACTACTCTTTGAGTCTCATCATTATTAATGATGGACGGCGGGACGAGGGAGCTCTACCTCAAAATGGAATGAATTCGAGCTAACCATCGTACCAATTTGATGGATAAAAAAACACGTTAGCCGGAATTGGGATATGAACGAACGAAGCAAAAGGCCACATCGTCTTCCATTCTACTTCGTCGCGTTATGTAGACATTTGAATCTTCACGGTTTCGGCTCAAATGCTCCAAGTGGATGGGCGATTTTCTTTTATGACGGCGCATGCCATTTACAGAAAAAGACAGAAGCAAATGCAATTGAAAAGCATTGGGGCCAATTTTTGACCAAAAGGGAAAGGCATGGGGGTCAATTAAATGGGAGCAGGTGAAGAGGGTGGTATTATGGGGGTCGGCGGTTCTGAACCATTTGGGCATGTATTACCTTTGAATAGAACCATGAACCAAACTGAACATAACCCGAACCAAAAATCTGGCTAAGTTCAATTCAATTCGCTCCTATTTGGTTTGCTTTTTCAGTTTTCTTCTTTTGTGATATTAAGAAGGGGTTTTAGTGAAAAAGTAGAGAGAAGTAAATTATAATATTAAAAAGAGGGGCAATTTTCAGTTAGGTTCGGCTAACTAAACAAAACCGAAAAAATCCGAATTGGATTTAAAAAAATAGTTATTTTTTCATTATTTGAACTGAAACTGAAACCAAATCGAAAATGCACGAAATTCCAGTTTGATTCGATTTTAGTTCAGTTTCGACACCCCAGAGTGCCAACCTTGCATGAAGACTAGGGTTAATCAAATCAAAATGTGAACCGAACTCGGCTACGGTTTTCGGATTTTTTTTTTCTTGGGCCGGGATTCTGTATAGGGTAACGTCTACACTTTCTTCCCTTCCTTCATAAATGAGCATGAGAAAGCGCTTTATAATGGAGTTTGTTGAGCTGTAGAGATATAGCTGAGATGGACTTCCCGTTCATAAGGAAGACCGTGATCTCCTTCCATGAGAAGTTCAACACTTTCTTCCTCCAAAAAAACAAACCAGAAGGAGTAGGACCACCATCCGGAAGGAGTGCCCAACTTGCCAGGACTTTCAGCGCCTTCCCGGACTGACAAGTTGCCAGTTTTCATTGAACACCTTCCTTGAGATGAAGGTCGCTATTTCGGTTCTTTTTGCCTTGTTTTCCCTCTCTTTTTTCTTTTTTCTTTTTTTTTAATCTGGGCTTAAACGTCATTATCCACATTGTAAACCCACGTGAAGGAACTAATGAGACCGATCATTGAAATTCTCAGCTTGCATAGTCAACATTGTCATCTTGATTAGGTAAGTCTCGCTTCAATCTATAAGTCTTTGATCAGATTAACAACTGAAATTACCAAAAAAAAATTCTTCATCTATTGCATTTCTACCAATTTAGTTTTATATCTTTTAATTATGTCAATTTGGTTCTAAACCTTTTCAAATTTTGTTAATTGAGGCAATCCAACTAATTTTGACTAGAAATTGCTGACGTGGATTCTGACCACCCTATTTGACATGATTGACGCTGACGTGAACATTTTAATGATATTTTGAATTTGTTTCCTTACTTTACTTTTTTTTTTTTTTATTGAGGGTCAATTAGGGTCACCGGCCTAGTGAGGGTGTCGTGACCCTCACTAGATCTAGGTGAGAGGCTGCGCAGCCTTGCTTTTGCCGGTGAGAGCATGGCAACCCTCGCCCAATGCCAATGACCCTTGTCAAGCCCTCAATATAAGAAAAGAAAAGAGAGAAGAAAAAAAGCCAAAAAAACTATTAAAAAATGTCCACATTAATGCATTAAAGAAGTACTTACCAAATGACCAATTAAGTTTTGGGTTACAAAAACCCTAAACTAATATATTTGTGATAAATTTACCCAAATTGATATGGATTTTTATGTGGCAATGGCATACTAATTGAGTTCTTGTCATGTATCAAGCAATTTCACTAGTAAAATTTGACAGAAACTAACTGAAGGTAAATATGTCATAAGTGTACTAGTTTGGATATTTTATGATCCAAAAATTAATTTGTAGTAAATTTGTACACATAAATTTGTCAAATTTGTAGTTTTTAGTGGTATTAACCTAGGTTGCACGGACACTCTCCTAGACCCTCCATGTCGTGTCCGACACTCCGACAAGTGTCCGACACGCTCGGACACACGGTCAACGCGTGTCAGGAAATCCGACACGCGGTCAACTGCCTTCGACACGCTCCGACACATGACTCCGACACGCACGGGGTTATTTTATTTTTTTTTATTTGGTAAAAAACATAAGCATGTGTGTACGAAAGTGTGTATGTGTGAAATATGGGCTACAAAGGCAAGTGTGTACACGCATACACACTTACATCATCAACCGACTGTTGGCTATGCCTGAGAACAAAATGGAGTAGCTGAAAGAAAAAATATATGCTAAAGGAGAAAGGCCTTCCGAACACTTTTTGGGCAGAAGCAGTTTATACTGCAGTATACCTGTTAAACAGGTGTCCAACTAAAGCTGTTCAAAATAAAACTCCAATCGAAGCATGGAGTGGACGGAAGCCTTCAGCAAAGCATCTCAAAGTGTTTGGATGCATATGCTATGTCCACATCCCTACTCAGAAAAGGAGTAAGCTAGATGAAAAGATAGAAAAGGGAATATTCCTCGGCTACAATGACCAATGAAAAGGCTATCGGGTCTACAACCTAAGAACTAAAAAGCTTATGATTAGTCGAGACGTCGAGTTCGACAAAAATGCTACCTGGAATTGGGAGGACGAGAAGATCGAGAAGAAGTACAAACATACCACCTGCTCAAGAGGAGTCAACGTCACAAGAAGAAGGAGAAGTACCGAATTCCACCACTCACGACATAACTCCACCAAGCTCTCCAAGAGTGACACAAGAAGAATCTACTCCAGAGTCTCCAATACTAAGGGTAAAAGCCCTTAGAAGAATTTACGACACATGCAACTTTGCTATTTTGGAGCCAGAAAACTACGAACAAGCATCCAAAGAAGAAGTTTGGATAAAAGCCATGGAGGAAGAGATCAAGATGATCGAGAAAAATGAAACTTGGGAGCTTGTCTATCGACCTGAAGACAAAGAGATCATTGGCATCAAGTGGGTTTACAAGACGAAGCTCAACGCGGATGGATCAGTCCAGAAGCATAAAGCAAGGCTTGTGGTGAAAGGATACTTGCAACAACCAGGTATTGACTATACTGAAACTTTTGCTCCCATCGCTCGCTCGCCTTGATACTATTCGAGCACTCATAGCCCTAGCAGCACAAAAAGAATGGAAGATCCATCAACTAGATGTGAAGTCGGCATTTTTAAATGGATATCTTCAAGAAGAAATTTATGTAGCTCAACCAAAAGGCTTCACTGTCAAAGGCAATGAAGAAAAAGTCTTAAAGCTTAAGAAGGCCCTATACGGGTTAAAACAAGCACCACGTGCGTGGTATAGTAGAATCGATGAGTACTTCATCAAGCAAGGATTTAGGAGGAGTATGAGTGAGCCGATACTCTACATCAAGACCCAAGGTAAGTCCGACACTCTCATTGTCTCTCTATATGTAGATGATCTCATATATACAGGAAACAATGAGACAATGATCCGAGAATTTAAAGTAGAAATGATGAAGACATTTGAAATGACAGATTTGGGCTTGATGAACTATTTCCTCGGTATTGAAGTCAATCAAAATGAAGGAATTTTTATCTCACAAAAGAAATATGCAGAAAAGCTCCTTGAAAAATTCAAGATGAATAATTGCAAAACAGTGGCAACACCACTTGCGATGAATGAGAAACTATTGAAAAAAGATGGAGCTGAAAAAGCAGACGCTTCACTCTACGAAAGCCTAATTGGGAGTTTACTATATCTTACTGCTACACGGCCAGATATTATGTACGCGACAAGTTTACTATCACGTTTCATGCAGAGTCCAAGTCAAGTTAATTTTGGAGCAGCCAAGAGAATTCTAAGATACTTAAGAGGAACCACTAATTATGGAATTTGGTACCGACCTAGTGCAACAACTAAACTGCTCGATTACACTGATAGCGATTGGGCAAGATCATCTGATGACAGGAGGAGCACCACAGGTTATGCATTCACATTAGGTTCTGGAATATTTTCATGGACATCTAAAAAACATGACACAATGGCACAATCCACTGTAGAAGCAGAATATGTCACGGCTGCTACAACTACTAGTCATGCAATATGGCTTTAAAGAATTCTAGAAGACATTGGAGAATCACAAATGGAATCAACGCCAATATTTTGTGACAACGAGTCCGCGATTGCAATATCAAAAAATCCAGTCTTTTGTGGAGGAACGAAATATATTGATATAAAATATCACTTCATTCGTGAAGTGCAAAACAAAGGAGAGATCGAGCTGAAGTATTGTAGACTAAGCAGCAAATAGCAGACATCTTCACTAAAGCACTACCGCTAGCCAAGTTCAAAACATTGCAGGAAATGCTTGGAGTATCACAAAAATGGATCAAGGAGGAGTGTTAAAAAATGATCCATTTTTGGAAAGATCTAGACTACACCAAACTTAATGGAGAAAGAAAAATTGGTGGCAATAATTTGTCCAAGACAAAGTTGAAGATTCTCGTACATTGGAGAAATTTCTAGTACATGTGCATGCAAGAAAAAGGCAAGAAAACTCTCAAATGTTGAAGAAGTTTGTGGTACGTGAGCAGCAAGACCATGGTGGCAACAAAAAGGCAAAAGAAAAGTCAACAAAAGCTGCTGAGATTAGAAAAATGGATCAAGGAGGAGTGTTAAAAAATGATCCATTTTTGGAAAGATCTAGACTACACCAAACTTAATGGAGAAAGAAAAATTGGCGGCAATAATTTGTCCAAGACAAAGTTGAAGATTCTCGTACATTGGAGAAATTTCTAGTACATGTGCATGCAAGAAAAGGCAAGAAAACTCTCAAATGTTGAAGAAGTTTGTGGTACGTGAGCAGCAAGACCATGGTGGCAACAAAAAGGCAAAAGAAAAGTCAACAAAAGCTGCTGAGATTAGAAAAATGAAAAAAAAAAAAAATGGAGAAGCCACCAAAAGATCCGAAGAAGCCGCACAAGCAAGAGTTAAAAAAGCAAGTTTGTAATTTTATATTAATTTTTTGTATAATGCCGATTGTGTAAGGCGGTGAACTCACGCCTATAAATAAGAGTTGAGGTGTGTGTTTTATGTAGCATAAAAACCAGCAATACTCCCTCCTTTGTATTACAAACTCTCATAATAAAAATTCTTTTTTTACCCATTCTCCCCTTGCTTTGTAGTCCACTTATATCCACCGACAAACATACACACTTGCGCACACACGCTTCCGCAAAAACATCCAATAGTTGGTGTTTTCAAGTGTGTATGTGTGAAATATGGGCTACAAAGGCAAGGGTGTATGGGTTAAAAAAACAGAACTTTTATTATGAAAGTATGTATTACAAAGGAAGGAGTGGTTTTGGTTTTTTTTTTTTTAGCTACATAAAACATACTCCTCAACTCCTAATTATAGGCGTGAGTTCACCGCCTTACACAATTGACATTGTACAAAAAATTAATATAAAATTACAAACTTGCTTCTTTATCTCCTGCTCGTGCGGCTTCTTCGGGTCTTCTGGTGGCTTCTCCCATTTTCTTCATTTTCCTAATCTCAGCGGCTTTTGTTGACTTTTCTTTTGCCTTTTTGCTGCCCACATGATCTTGCTGCCCACGTACCAGAAACTTCTTTAACATTTGAGAGTTTTCTTGCCTTTTTCTTGCATGCACATGTACTAGAAATTTCTCCAACGTACAAGAATCTTCATCTTTGTCTTGGACAAATTGTTGCCGCCATTTTTCTTTCTCCATTAAGTCTGGTGTAGTCTAGATCTTTCCAAAAATGGATCATTTTTTTAACACTCCTCCTTGATCCATTTTTGTGATACTCCGAGCATGCTTCTCAATGTTTCGAATTTTGCTGTTGGTAGTGTTTTAGTGAATATGTCCGCAATTTGGTCTTCAGTCTTACAATACTTCAGCTCTATCTCTTTGTTATTTTGCGCCTCTCGTATGAAGTGATATTTGATATTGATATGTTTGGTTCTTTCATGGAATACTGGATTCTTTGATATAGCGATTGCGGACTTATTGTTGCAAGATATCAAAGAGATAGAGTTGGAGTAGTGTAAGACTGAAGACCAAATTGCGGACATATTCACTAAAGCACTACCAACAGCAAAATTCGAGGCATTGAGAAGAATGCTCGGAGTATCACAAAAATGGACCAAGGAGGAGTGTTAAAAAATGATCCATTTTTGTAAAGATCTAGACTACACCAGACTTAATGGAGAAAGAAAAATGGCGGCAACAATTTGTCCAAAACAAAGATGAAGATTCGCATACATTGGGGAAATTTCTAGTACATGTGCATGCAAGAAAAAGGCAAGAAAACTCTCAAATGTTAAAGAAGTTTATGGTATGTGGGCAGCAAGATCATGTGGGCAGCAAAAAGGCAAAAGAAAAGTCAACAAAAGCTGCGATTAGAAAAATGAAGAAAATGGGAGAAGCCACCAGAAGATCCGAAGAAGCCGCACAAGCAGGAGATAAAGAAGCAAGTTTTTAATTTTATATTAATTTTTTTGTACAATGTCGGTTGTGTAAGGCGGTGAACTCACGCCTATAAATAGGAGTTGAGGAGTATGTTTTATCTAGCTAAAAAAAAAACCAAAACCACTCCTTCCTTTGTAATACATACTTTCATAATGAAAGTTCTGTTTTTTTAACCCATACACCCTTGCCTTTGTAGCCCGTATTTCACACATATACACTTGCACACATACACTTTCGCAAAACACCAACAGTTTTTTTTTTTTTTTTTTTTTTTTTTTTTTTTTTGGTAAAAAACAGAAGCATGTGTGTGTGCAAGTGTGTATGTGTGAAATATGGGCTACAAAGGCAAGGGTGTATGGGTTAAAAAAACAGAACTTTTATTATGAAAGTATGTATTACAAAGGAAGGAGTGGTTTTGTTTTTTTTTTTTTTTTTTTTCAGAAGAAGTGGATAATGTGGATGAATGAATTTTTATTATATTTGATGATGGAATGTTGATTGTTTTTTTCTTATTGTTAAATTTTTAATTTAATAGTAGAACGTGGATAACTTATTTTTTCCTTCAAGTTTTATAGATTATTATAATGAAATATAGTTAAATTTGTCAAATTAAAACAATGAATGATATTAACAAATGTATGATTAATGTTTTTAGTATAGATTAATTCTAAACTCTTTTTATTATTATGATTTAGTTATTTATGCATTTATGCATTTATATATTAAAATATTTTAATATATAATGTGTCAGAACGTGTCGGAATTTTCTACTTTTGAGAAATGATGTGTTAGTGTGTCGTGTCCTGTCGCGTGTCACGTGTCCGTGTTGGTGCAACCTAGGTATTAACCCTTAAAAGAAAAAAAGATTACGAATTTTTTGCATTTTTATTGGTCTTGTAAAAAGTAATTGAAATTTGTCATGTGAAATACAGCCAACAATAGCCATTCTTTTTTCTTGATTGAGATTTGGATTTCTCTTAATATGGAATCTCTAAAATCTTTAAAACTGCACGATATAGGAGCTTTTGAATTAAATAAGTACTTAAAATTCTTGTCTCGTATATATCAATTTTGGCATTGTTTATTTCGCAAAAAATGAATGATTTTAAAATATTTTCCTAAAGATTGTCGTTTGTATTGCATGAGATAATTAATCAATGAAAATTATTTTTATTATAAAAATTATTTATCCCTAAATATTTTCATGAACAATGAAAACATTTTTTATTTATTCATTTTTGTAGGTAATACATAAGATCATTTTTAGGAAAATATTTTCTAAATTATTCATTTGTCTCGAAACAAGTGCACTTTAACTTACAATATCTCCTTTTTAAACAAAAAAAAAAAAAAAAAAAAAAAATCTTTTCAAACCTGAGCAAATCCTTAAAAAGCTTCATTTGAACCTTGGTAAAACATAGAGGTTAAACATTTAGAGGGTATTAGTGGGTACAGAACAAGAAAAAAATATTGCACAGGGCATGCAGGCACCGGCATGTAAAAATGAGGAATACATTCGTAGAGCCTACTATCCCTATATATCAAACGG
Organism: Eucalyptus erythrocorys; assembly: GCA_014182555.1. Classification (NCBI taxonomy): domain Eukaryota; kingdom Viridiplantae; phylum Streptophyta; class Magnoliopsida; order Myrtales; family Myrtaceae; genus Eucalyptus; species Eucalyptus erythrocorys. The sequence goes on along the minus strand of CM024597.1, from coordinate 9,961,593 downwards.
ACAAGCTGTAGAGACCCTTGAGAGAGCTTCGGTTCCACGTCTGTAGTGAGATTACACCTTTTTAAAAAGGAAATTAATGAGGTCCTCATCATTTAGCGTTAAGTTGACTTTTTATAAATGATCACGTGGACTAGACTTTGGTCAGTCTGAGAATTAGCGTTTTAAGTGATTATTCGGATCAATTTGATAACCAATCAATTTTATTTTATCTTATTAAAAAAAAAGTTGATATATAGATAAATTGATTGCCATACCTCCTCGATTTGGCAAAGATAGATTGTCCACGACACCACGAGGAAGTCTGTCCTTGTCGGCCTTGCAATGTTGTGTTTGAGTAGGAATTGAACAAGTCTTCTTCCTTTACATGAGACGTAAGGATTTTCGATGACTTTATCACTTGGCTAATCTTCTTGAATTGCCAATCATTTCATATATGATGTTTGAGAATACATATTGGACATAACAGTTTGTTGATGTAGCCTTGTCAATTTGATCAAGGAACAAAAATTACCCTGATATTAGTGGAGTCTTGTGTATGGATCAGCAACACAAAATTACTATTCGAGTCTTGTCCTTATATAAAAGGAAGAGAAATTGCACCTCAAGATAAAACAAATTCGAGCTAACTACCATACATATTTGATGATTCAAATAAGCGATTCGCATGATCTACATTTACTTCGGTTCGATCTTCGTCGAAAGTGCGTAACTGCTGTAATCGAAGGAATCGCTGTAGCTTATATCCTGACTACTGGACAAGACATCACTGTACAAAGGATGTCTAGGAGCACCATAATGTGAAGCTCCAAAGTCTCTGGCCGACGAGGACGCAGACGTCGTGCTTGTGGCTATCCCATGGGCTTGCAGGATCGCCTCAATTTCCTTCACGACTTCATTCATCCTGGGACGGTTGGTGGATGATTCCTCTAAACATCGCATTGCTAACTCCAGGAACCCTGTGAACCCCACGAGACGCCCCACGTTGAGAAGGGATGGATCCATAACTTCCCTTAGTCCGTAGTAGTCTTGGTCGTTTTTGTCCATCGCCCTGTGAACTTCGCGGACAATGTACTTGCCCGTGTTGAGCGGTGGCTTTGCAGTTATCAGTTCAAGCATCACGACCCCGAAACTGTAGACGTCGCTCTTGTCTGTCAGTAACTGGGTCATGTAGTACTCTGGATCCAAGTAGCCCTGCAAGATCACAAGTTACGAACAATCAAAACTTGAAATCAGGGAAGCATACACTTCACCTTCTGAGGAATATCTATAATTCATAGCAACTTCGTAAACCTACTCAGACTTCGTAATGGTACTCTATATAATCCTTTTTACCTTCAGTTCACCTATTTGGAGTGTCCTGTGTTTTCCCTAATTCTAGGAAATCTGGCATTAACATATCATCTGCTGAAGTTTCGGGAAGACAAAGGGGAACTTATTGTCAGTTGGAGTTCGATGAAAAACTAGAGCTTATGATTCGGTTAAAATCTAGTAACCCGCCTCTGTCGCCTACACTGGACATTCAAATAGGAGTATACTATACCATCGTGCCCTTGACTTCTGTTGAAAGATGTCCTTTCTCACTGTCCGCCACCATTTTAGACAAGCCGAAGTCTGCAACTTTAGCCACCAAGTTTTCATCGAGCAAAATATTCGTGGACTTGACATCTCTGTGAATAATCGGGGGATTCGCGAGTTCATGCAGATATGCCAGTCCTTTCGCAGAGTCAAGAGCGATCTGCAGCCTTCTCTTCCAATCAAGATGGATGCTAGTTTTCCCTGCATCATTAATTTTCAGTGTCCATTGCTACATACGATGGGCAATTTCATTCACCAGAAAAGTCTTGCCCGCACTTATGCTAGAAATAACGAGATGAGGACAAAGAATGATATGGAAAGTTTTATATGGAATCTAAAGATCACAAAGCTCCGTGTTATTTAGGTGAAGGAAAGTACCCGACAAGCTCTCCCTAAGTGTCCCATTAGGCATATATTCATAGACCAACATCTGCTCTCCTTGTTCATAACAGAAGCCAATGAGGCCGACGAGATTCTTGTGATGGACTCGAGAAAGTAGCTCGATTTCCGTCTTAAACTCATGCGCGCCCTGCATCGATCCCTGCTGAGCTCTCTTGATTGCCAACACTTGGCCATCAGGAAGCATTCCTTTGTAGACCTATCAGATCATGAAAAAGAATTACAAAGCAGTGATGTGAAGCATATTATGATTTATATACAATCGATGCAGCGCATGATTTTTACCCTTCCATAGCCCCCGGAGCCTATTTGATTACTTTCACAAAAGCTATTGGTGCACTTCTTGATTTCGTCAAAATAGAACCACCTTGCCCCCTTCAACTGTGGTGCTCCTCCACCATCACTTTCCCTCCGTATCCAGGATGCTTAAAAATGGATAGATCAATGTGAGTGAGAGAACAACTTTTTAGTTTACTCCTCTTCAATGATCTCAGCATTCAGCTTGTCAAAGTGCTTTAGTAGCAAAGAGATGAAGAGTTCATGCGTTAATTACCAAATGGTTTGCTCAATTCCATTGCTCTTTGGGCTCTTTTCTTCTGTTTAATAGCATATATTGCTGACCACACAAGTCCAAGAACCAGGACTGAGAAGCCAATGGCAATCCCTGCTATAATGCTGATACTGATTCTTATTCTGTGAGCTGGAACAGTGGTTCATGTCAAAACGGATATGAATGATAGTCAAACCTGATACATGAGAGGATGAATTTAAGTTACCTGGGAATGGAAAAGTTGCCCAGAAGAGATAGGTACCAAAAATGGGGGGCAATGTAAAGTTCTGGCGAGTCATAGTGAATCCGATTCTCACAATGTCCGACCTTCTGAATTTTGTCCCATTAGATGGAAAGAAAGACACAGGTACTATAAGATAGCCACTGCTTTGATTAAGGAAGATATTCTGAAGAGAAACTGAACCATTAGTTAGGTTCAATGCCTGCCACAGGGCTACTTCCAACGATTTAAACAGAGTGTCATTGGACAAATCGCTGAATGATGGAGCTTTAAATGTTATTATCCCTTCGTATGGAACTGCACATTTGCAGCTTCCAGGGTTAAGCTTCTGATCTGAGGGACACGATGCACCTGGGCAGTTGACTAAGGTAGAATAAGGTCGTTGCTGCTGCTGATAGTTGCAGTATGCCGAAGTCGAGAGAATAGGCGCAATCTTACATGCTGGAGTTCCGTTTAGCCTGATGCAAAATGGACCAAAAAAAAAAATGATTAGCATCATAATGTCTATCTTATCTCAGAATTGAACTCTAAAACCTATGAACTGTCTGTCTCACATTAATCTGTTCTGGTAGGGACTGGTCGTCAGCGATTCAATCTTGTTATCTTCCAAATTAACGAGCTCCAAATTGGGACTGACGCTGGTACCCATGTACAGCGTTCCATTGAAAGCATTATTTCTCATATCACTGTAGAAGTTCGACAAATCATCAAAATGGTAGAAGAGACACAAATTAGAAATATTTCTTCCTTACACTTGCTCTAGCTGGGGAAGGCTGAAGAGGTTTGATGGTATGGTCCCTTGAAGCGGTCCATATTGTATAATTCTGGTCATAGTGAGATAAATTTGAGGTTGCACATTAGTTTCAGAAAGCCATACTTCTCATTGTACCAATTGCATTGAGAAATCTTACAGAGTGGTGAGAGATGATAAAGTTGAGAACCAATCTGGAGCTGCCGAAGCCGCAAAAGAGTTGTTGCTGAGGTCACTGCAAACGTACAGTTATGCCCGGTCAACCACCCAGCAGGATTAACCATGTGATATCATGAGGAAGAGACAAAGCCAGGGTGTCTTACTTACATGTAACTGAGGGAATTCATACCCGTCAAATTTGGCAAAGGACCGTCCAATTCATTATATGCTAAATTCCTGAAGGAAACTTAGCAGAATGAGCAGATTTCTTTCTGTGATCTTGCTAGAATACCATCGATGAAGAAATCTATACTCACAGTTCACTGAGTTGTGTAAGGCTGTTGAGAGTTGAAGGGACGTTTCCAGAAAAGGAGTTCCTATCGAGTCGACTGCGGCATATTGTGCAATGTGAGTCCAAATAAATTTAGTAGTTGGTGATCGTTGATAATAAATACCCCGAAGTCTAAAACATGGTTTACTTACAGAGCCTCGATCTTCTGAACAAGGCCTAATGTGGATGGTATAGAACCATTAAATTTGTTATCATCAAATAATCTGTCAACAAAAGCTAGCACAAGTTAGAGCAGAAAGCTTGGTATATTATATGAAGTGAGAAAATTGGTAACCTACATGTGTACTAGAGACATGTTTGAACTGAACAGTTTAGCTGGTATGGTGCCGGACAGTTGGTTCTTGCTGAAGTGGCTGAAGTTACAGATGCAGCACATTCCAAACAGTTAATGACGAAAGAACACAAAGATTGTATCACTTATCAGTAGAATCTGGAATAAAAATATCCTTAGTCTATATTTACCACACTAAGTGCGGGATTATTGTAGAGAACTTACAAGTGACTGCAATCGAACAAAAGGTCCAACCCTGGGGTGGTGTTCGTCGAAACTGGTAGTGATCCATATAACTGATTTTCCGACACGTCCAACCAGTAGAGTTTGGAGAGTTTACCCAAAGAAGCAGGTATATTACCACTAAAATTGTTGGAATTTAGTGCCCTGGTAAGAACGGCAATTTGAAATTCTAAGCAAATCATATAGCTAAACTTCCATAAGCATCGAATTGGTGGCATTCGCGTTTTGACAAGCCTTACAGGAAAGTCAGCTCCGTGAGGTTGCCCAGTTCATCAGGAATACTACCGGTGAAGCTGCAATTAGCCAAGATTCTGAAAATTGGAAAGATCAAGGTCCATACATGAGAAAAAAAGGGGAAAAAAAAGGAAAAAAGAAAAGCTGTCTTAGTGATGAATGCAGTCAAAAAGGATATTACAAGATATTCAACTTCTGTAGACTTCCCAACTGTGATGGGATCAGTCCGGTGAGACCCCTGTTTAAGGAAAGATCCCTGCAGTTCAAAGGTGAAATGAGCAAATAAGTAAACTCATTCATATGCTAGTTGATGATTGAACACAAAAACCGACCATCTTTGCTTTGAAGTACTTCATCTATCATCTATGCAATTCCTATTACACATCTGAGAATCAAAATTTGATCATGACAGAAGATAGAAAGACGAGAAACGCACAAAGAAGTGAGTTCTGTGAGCTGCCCGATGTCGGCTGGCAGCGGCCCTTTGATATTCATGCTAGATAACCCCCTGTCAAAGTGAAATTAGAAAAAAGGTCTTGCAGTCAATGGCCGCTAAAATGGCATTATTGATATTAAAGGAAAAGGACTGAAAGTTCTAGGAACTGAGAACAGGAATGAGCACCAATGAGAACAAGCAGAGAGCACTCACAATCCGGTCACTCTTGAATTACCGTCACAGGTGACTCCATCCCAAGGGAGTCCACAAGGATCACTGGACTTGCCCCAGTTGGGCGGTGTGTTCTGCCACTGGGCTTTCAGGGCTAAAAGAACGGTGACTGCACAATTATATGGCAAGAAAGAAAAGGAGTGAAATTTTAAGATGGGAAAGAAAACAGATTTTGCCTTGGCCACGGGCCAATAAGGTCAAATACATGTTCAAGCCTTGTGAGATCCATTGTCGATGCAAGATTTTTAAAGAAAAAATTTCTGATTGCAAGAGACACGGTGTCATCTGGTACTAAAAGCTCTCTCATGGCTCCAGCAGTTGGGTAAAACAGCTAGTTGTTCTGACAGCCACTTCCACTAAAATGTTCATCAACAGAGATCCAGGCATGCACTTTTGTCATAGTTATTATGAGTCCAGACTTTGCACTGATCTTACCGTTGTTTCAGCAAAGGCATCTTTGTTCTATTGCTTAAGCAAGTATTCAGGGACAGAAATAGATAGACAGTTCGGCTTTTCCTTTCTCTCACTAAATTTAACACTCGCATTTCTTTCATGATCTGCCAGAACTTAATTTAGTTCTACATCTACAAGGCAGAAAAAGACCAACATGTTCAAACAGGGCTAAATATTTCATGCTCTGCACGCCTCAGAGCAGATAATTGAATTGACTGCATGGATGGCCAAGAAAACTTTCGCGGCAATAACCACTAGATGCTTCAATTTCTATACTCGCGTGTCTGATCTCTATTTATTCTTGAGTTCCACGTTGCTGAAATCCTTTTAAGGGAATAATGTTTGCAATCGTATCCAAGTTTATGAACTTGTTAATGGTTAACAACATAGTGGGAGACCTCTTTCTTGCACCTATGTCAGTTCTTCCTTCAAGTACTTAAACCGAGGCTAGAATGACTCGATCCCGGAGCACATAGTGAAAAGTATATGGTCCTCGTTGATCAAGACTCCAGGGACAATTTAAGATGAGAAAAACCTGCGAAACTAGCAGCCTTATAAGCTTGTCCTGTCAACTGTGTGACGAAATCCAGAAGATCCTTTGGGCTCAAAGAGACCGAAATTAGCCCTTTCCGGGTTCCAATAATATAACATGTTCATGTCTCGCCAGACAAGCCACAACCTTAAAGACCTGAGGAATTCTAAGTTCTACACAGACAGCTTCAGTCCTTGAAACCTTACAAGGGAAAAAAGATAAGAGAAAAGTTGTTTTGATGACTAGCTACCTTTTACTCACACCATCCCCAAGCCAGATCAAGATGAACCCAAAAGAAGTACGGATGGAAAGAAAGAATGAACATGAACAACAAGAAATCCACAGACCATAGCAACATGCATAAACAAATACATGTGTGTGCACTTACGGTCATCTGCGTTTGTAGTAGAGCAAATCAGATGAATCCAAGAACAGAAGAGAACCAGAAACAAGAGCAACCCGAGGTTCTTTCTCGCCATGTCTCCGCCAACTGTCGTTCCTTTTCCAAAGTGAAAACTCTGCATCTTCCCATTCACCACCATCTTAATGCATGTCGTTCTGACCTATTATCAAAACAGGTTGGCAAAGGGTTCGTTCAAGACTGATATGTTAGGCCTATCAGTTTGGCGCTTCATTAAAGCAAAAAATCTGCTTTCCAGGAAGTGGTGGGGTTTGTAGAAAAGTTTGTCAAAGACTATGCGGTTCAAAGTCAGCGAGAAACGACGGTGGAAAAAATGTAAATGGGACAGGCTTTGGATTTTTTCTCTCTCCTTTGCTTGTTGGACTTGAGTTTGATGATTGCTTTCTTTCTTTCCTTCTCGTGTCGGCTCGTGTTAACATCCGTAGCATTATTTTTCTTGCGCTGTCTCTCCACCAAAAGCCTAGGGAGAAGAACGTGCAAACGAAGGCCTGCTTGAAAATATTCTGCTGCTCCTCTTCGTTAACACTTTTTTCTTGTTTCGGGTAGAGATAGATGGCGTACAAACAAGCATTTTCGCACAAATCGACTCCCTACCTTTCTGATTTGATCAAAGATATATTGTCCACGATGCCATGAGGAATTTTATCCTTATCGGTCTTGAATTGTTGTATTGAATAAGAACCAAATACAAAATCTCTTATACCTCTAAAGACTTATGATTTTCGATGACTTTATCACTTAGGCTAACGTCCTAGAATCCCCGATCATTTCCATTTATGGTTTTTGAGAATGTGTATCATATCCATGCCATTGCGATACTCGTATCATATATTGACATAGCACGATAAAATTTGGTCAATTTTATGATGCACGAGAGAGCTTCACCTCAAAATGGCATGAATTCAAACTTATTATCATACTAATCTAACCAAAAAAAGAAGACTAAACGAATGATGCAAAAAGGTCACATTGACCCTCTTTGTACTTCTTCGTCTTATATCGAAATTGGAATCTCCTATTGTTTCGGCTCACGTGCTCCAAGTGCGTACAGATGACGGCGGATTTAGAGTAAAAGGCCGAAGTACATGCATTTAAAAAAGCTTGGGGTCAATTAAATGGGAGAAGGCGCGTGGCATCCTTGAGATGAGCACAGCTACCTTCCTTTTTTTTTTTTTTTTTTTTTTTGCTTTTTTTTTTACTCTTTTTTTTATTTTTAATTTAGTGTAAACCCATGCACGAAGGAATCGATGAGACGAATGATTAATGTTAATGATCAGCTTCTCTATTTATACTTTTCTCGAGAATCAGTTAGCTATCTCCGAGTATTAAATTAAGAAAATATGACAATTTGCGACGCGTTAACCGTTGTTGTAATTCGGTAATTAGAACTCGTCTTGCAACGTATAATCATCATTTTTTTTTCCTTGTTTGGAATTTGCGTTTCTCTTCGTGTACGGAACCTTTGAACTTTTCACAAGCAGATTGGCCGTCAAGTATTCAAAATAATGTTAGTTTTGTTTTTTACGATCATTTAAGAAAATTTATTTAAAAAAAGTACTTCAAAGAAAAAACTTGTCCTGGAACCACCAATTTTACACAACAATGTCTCCTTTTCAAAGGGCGATATAATCATTTTGAAGGGAAATTAATGAGATCCTGTCATTTTTAGGGTTGACTTGACCGATCAGGAATGAGATATGGACAAGATTTTGGTCAGTTTGAGAATTAGGGTTCCATGTGATTTTATTTTATTTTTTGGTTGAATGGGTTTCTTGTGATTATTCGGTTCACCATCCAATTTTGTTTTATATTTTTTAAAGAAAAGCTGATGATACATAGACAATCTCAGTGTGGAAAATGAAGATAAATAGACCGCCGTCGTCATCATCTTTCGTTTTCTTGACCCGTTGCTATTGTCACCAACATGAAGCTACTTGTATATATACACAGACATAATCGAGTATCTCATTCCTGTAATTTAGTTCTGTTCACACTCTCTCCCGATTTAATACGACGAAATGACATTCTTTTTCTAACTCATCTTCTGATGATGGCCGTCTAGATTCATCAGAACGTTCCTCTCATTTTCATCATTTTTTTAAATAATTATTGTTCTTTTTACTAAGATAGATTAATCCGGTTAATCACAAAAGGAATAAAGCACAGACTATTCATCTTCTTTTAATTTTTTCTTGATAGAGTATCATACGAAAATTCCGCTATTTTCTTGAATTGTGGTAGTCATCTTAAATTCTGTAGTTGGTCCGGACGTTTTCCTCTCACTTGCTTTCACACATTTCACATAACTCAAGGCGGCTAGTCCAATGATGATTTATTTAAGACACAATTATTCTCATCCACGTCTAAAACGGGATAACTTATAAATAACAAAGCAAGCTTTTTTTCTTTTTTGCCACAAAATACAAAAGTAAGGTCGATTATAGTAAAGTTTGTCACATTGTACATTTACAATGTATTTAGGAAGTGGTGCTCCCTAGGGCTATGTGGGGAAACTACACCCCTTGTTCTAACCATTTGAATGATTCCTTATTCACACGCAATTATTAGAACTTAATATAATGTTTTCAATTCGTGAGCGATTCAAATTGAATAGCAATGAGTTCTTTTGGCTATTTTATCTCCATTTTTTCATATTTAACACATTTTACGTGCTTACATATAATGTCATTTTGACGTATCCAGTTACTTATCCAATGGACTCATCATGAATTACAAAATTGTTATCTACAATAATTTGCTTGAAGGAAAATAATTTTAAAAAATGGGATTTTTCTCTCATGCCCCCCAAAAAAAAAAAAAAAAAAAGAAAAGAAACCCTTTTGTGGCCTTTTCGTGATTTTGAGTTGATTATTAATAGTTATGAAAGTCGCCGATGACGTGACCACCTGGCTTGTGGAAGACTCCAGTCAAGTTAGACAAGTCGTCGTCGATTCTCCATCGCTAAATTAGCGACTATACTTTCTCGTTTTCTTCGAACGATTTTCCAAGATTCTTCTGAATTGTTATTGTGCGTTGCTAGCTATTTCTACCATGTGCTTTTACTAAATGTGCAAAACGTGGGGTGCTTCACTTTGAATTTCGTGGCCATTTGACCGGGGAAATTCGACCTGAATGAAGAAAAAATCGAAATGGAGAAGGAAGAAATGAAAAGAAGACAGGTTCATTAGTTGACAAGTCAAGACACGCTAAAAACAAATCAATGTTTCAATGAGTAACTAGAAATTCTGTGAAAAATACGATTGCGTGCCAATGGAAGACTTTCCGTGTGCAATCTATTTAGCAGAATGAATTGGTCCATGAGGTCATAAGTTCAAACCAATTCATAAGTTGACAAGTTCATTATATTTTCAATTATCATGACTATTTAGTTGCATGTAATTTGATTCCAAGAAGTTCAATTACAAAGCAATTTTTTTTTTTGTTTTTTTTTGGCATTGAGATTTGCATGGTTTTGTTGCTCCATTCAAGTCTCGTTCACGCGTTTTGCGCTCAAGCATGGAACCATGGCGCAAGCTCAGTCGCTTTCTAATTGACTTTATGCGGATTGCCTTTGCGCATGTCTATATATTGCTGATCTTTGCTTTGTTACAAGATCAAATTAATACACATGATTGTGTGTTTTTTTTTTTTTTTTTTTTTTTTTTGATGACCCAGGGAACCCCGCACGGGCGACAGCCGGAGATAAACCACTGGGGGCGACACGTGCTAGCCACCACACACATGCCACCGGGTAAGTCACCAATGTCTCACGCCAGCCTCCCTGCCACTTGCGTCGCAGGGGTTTCGAACTCCAGACCTCTTAGCGAAAGGAAGCCTGAAGCCCTATCCAGCGGAGCCACCATGGCGGGTGGTAATACACATGATTGTTTTTTTTTTTTTTTTTTTCATCGCAGCAAGTCGATTATAATCTAACTCCAAGAGGTTATCATAAATGAAGAAGGGATGTGAAATCTCAAGCTTCTCGAGGCGCAAGAAATCAGTCCCAAGGAATCAGAAGGAGAAGGAAGAGTAAATGGATAATGAGCAAGCCTACCGCCAAGTGAATCGATTCGGAAGTCGTGCATTCAATTGGTCCTCCCTAGGACAAATACTTAATTTGGTATCGCTCACCCAAATAGCATTTCTTTGAGATAGTAAGTAGGGTTTGGTGGTTGGGTCTACATTAATGACGACAATGCCAGAATAGTTCTCTTATTTAATAGGACTTAGGAGCAATTTTTTACCACCAAGCAAGTGAATCCCAAAGAGGTGCATACAATGCAAGATTCATCCCTTTTAGGACCCATTTCCTTAATTTGGTGTTCAACTTCACTTAAGGAACATTTCATTGAGCTAGTGATTAGGGTTTGGCAGAGGATTTATTTTGATGCCAAAAATAGTGCTCTTAACAGCTATTGCTTCTCTCCTAAAGCTAAATGGGACAGTGACTTCAGAATAGCAACGAGTTCATAAGTAGACAAGTAAAGACATGTGAAAAATCAATCGATGTTTCAATGAGTAGCGAGAAATTCTATCCAAAAAAGCAAAAGGATCGCATGCCTGTGTCTGTGCGCAATCAATCTCCGCAATCTATCCCTAACGTCACAGCTTCAAATTCAATTATCATGTCTTTTCAATTCCATGTAATTTGATGGGAAAATTATTGAAAAGTCTTAAATTCAAATCTTTAAATTTTGTCAATTGAGTATATCCAGTCAATTTTGACTAGAAATTGCTAAAGTGGATTCTAGCAATGCAATGCAGGATAATTATCTCTGACATAGAAATGTTTTAATAATATCTTACATTTTTTTTATTTTGTCCTATTTTTTTCTTCTTTTTTATTTATTTATTTCTTCACCTTTTTGCCCGTGGCCAACCACTAGCCATGGCTGGGCTGGCTAGCCTGGTTGCCACCAGCAGAGCAAGAGCAAGTCACAGCGAAGGGAGCCCGACTCACCCAAGTTGGGGTGGCCTTGCCAAGTGACGCTAGACAAAGGTCAACCTCACTAGATCCAACAAGGGGCCCTTGCCCGAGCAAGCCTAGGCAAAGTTCGATTTTACTCGATCATGGCACCGCTGACATCTATATCAATAATTTTCTACCAAAATTGGTCGATGGATTCAATTATTCAAAAGTGAAAAGGTTTAGGATTCCATTTGAAAAATAAAGAATGCATTTGCGGAGCCCGTTGTCCTTGTACATCAAATGGATAAGTTTTTGCTAATGATTCATGGGAGACCCCTTATTACAAGGTTACAAAATTAATCTTTTAAAAAGGTAATTAATGAGATCCTCACCATTCACGATTGAGTTGACCTTTCATAAACGACGCATGGACAAGATTTTGGTCAGTCTGAGAATTAGGGTTTTAAGTGATTATTCGGATCAATTTGATGACCTACCAATTTTAATTTATTTTATTAAAAAAATTGATATATAGATAAATTGATCGCCGTTCTTCCCAGATTTGGTAAAGACATATAGTCCAGGAAGCCAAGAGGAATTCTATTTTTGTTGGCCTTGAAATGTTGGGTTTGAGTAAGAACCGAACAAGTCCTCTCCCTTTACGGGAGATCTAGAGTTTTCAATGACTTTATCACTCGAGTAACTTGTTGAATCACCAACCATTTTTATCTATGATCCTTGAGAATGTATATCGTACCTAACAGTTTGTTGACGTAGCATCATCAATTTGATCAAGGGACATAAAATACCCCGATATTAGTGGAATCTTGTGTATCGATCAGCTGTACAAAATTAATATTCGATTCTCATCCTTATATACGAGGAATGAGGAACTGCACCTCAAAATACACCTCAAAATGGAACAGATTCGTGCTAACTACCATACTTATTTGATGATTCAAATAAGCGATTCACACGATCTACATTTACTTCGGTTCGATCTTCATCGAAAGCGCATACCCCCTGCTGTGATCGAATGAATTGCTGTAACTAACATCCAGACTACTGAGCGAAACATCAGTGTCCAAAGGATGTCTAGGAGCACCATAATGTGATGCTCTGAAGCCTGTGGCCAACGAGGACGCAGACGTCATGCTTGTGGCTATCCCTTCAGCTTGCAGGATCGCCTCGATTTCCTTCACGACTTCATTCATCCTGGGACGGTTCATGGATAAGTCCTCTAAACATTGCATTGCTAACTCCACGAACCCTGCGAACCCTGCGAGACGCCCCACGTTGAGAAGGGACGGATCCATGACCTGCCTTAGTCCGTAGTAGTCTTGGTCGTTTTTGTCCATGGCCATGCGAACTTCACGGACAATGTAGTTGCCCTTGTTGAGCGGTGGCTTTGCAGTTATCAGTTCAAGCATCACGACCCCGAAACTGTAGACGTCGCTCCTGTCAGTCAGTAGCTGGGTCATGTAGTACTCTGGATCCAAATAGCCCTGCAAGACCATAAGTTACGATGAATCAAAACTCAAAATCAGGAAAGCATACACTTCACCTTCTCAGGAATATCTATAACTCATTGCAACTTAGTCAAACCTACTCAGACTTCGTAATGGTACTCTATATAATCCCTTTTACTTTCAGTTTACCTATCTGGAGTGTCCTGTGTTTTCCCTAATTCTAGTAAATCTGGCATTAACATATCATCTGCTGAAGTTTTGGGAAGACAAAGGGGAACTTATTGTCAGTTGGAGTTCGATGAAAAACTAGAGGTTATGATTCGGTTAAGATCTAGTAACCCGCCTCTGTCGCCCACACCGGACATTCAAATAGGAGTATACTATACCAGTGTGCCCTTGACTTGGGTTGAAACATGTCCTTTCTCACTGTCCGCCACCATTTTAGACAAGCCGAAGTCCGCAACTTTAGCCACCAAATTTTCATCCAACAAAATATTCGTGGACTTGACATCTCTGTGAATTATCGGGGGATTCGCGAGTTCGTGCAAATATGCCAGTCCTTTCGCAGAGCCGAGAGCGATCTGCAGCCTCCTCGTCCAATCAAGATGTATGCTAGTTTTCCCTGCATCATTAATTTTCAGCGCCCATTGCTACATACGATAGGCAGTTTCATTCACCAGAAAAGTCTTGCTCGCACTTATGCTAGAAATAACGAGATGAGGACAAAGAATAAAAAGGAAAGTTTTATATGGAATCTAAAGATCACAAAGCTCCGTGTTATTTAGGTGAAGGAAAGTACCCGACAAGCTCTCCCTCAGTGTCCCATTAGGCATATATTCATAAACCAACATCTGCTCTCCTTGTTCATAACAGAAGCCAATGAGGCCGACGAGATTCTTGTGATGGACTCGAGAAAGTAGCTCGATTTCCGTCTTAAACTCGTGCACGCCCTGCATCGATCCCTGCTGAGCTCTCTTGATTGCCAACACTTGGCCATCAGGAAGCATTCCTTTGTAGACCTATCAGATCATGAAAAAGAATTACAAAGCAGTGATATGAAGCATATTATAATTTACATACAATCGATGCAGCGCATGATTTTTACCCTCCCATAGCCCCCGGAGCCTATTTGATTACTTTCACAAAAGCTATTGGTGCACTTCTTGATTTCGTCAAAATAAAACCACCTTGCCCCCTTCAACTGCGGTGCTCCTCCGCCATCACTTTCCCTCCGTATCCAGGATGCTTAAAATGGATAGATCAATGTGAGTGAGAGAACAACTTATTTAGTTTACTCCTTTTCAATGATCTCAGCAATCAGCTTGTCAAAGTGCTTTAGTAGCAAAAAGTTGAAGAGTTCATGTGTTAATTACCAAATGGTTTGCTCAATTCCATTGCTCTTTGTGCTCTTTTCTTCTGTTTAATAGCGTATATTGCTGACCACACAAGTCCAAGAACCAGGACTGAGCAGCCAATGGCAATCCCTGCTATGACGCCGATATTGATTCTTATTCCGTGAGCTGGAACAGTGGTTCATGTCAAAACGGATATGAATGATAGTCAAACCTGATACATGAGAGGATGAATTTAAGTTACCTGGGAATGGATAAGTTTGTGCGCTGAAGAGATAGGTACCGAAAATGGGGGGCGATGGAAAGGTATGGTTAGTCATAGCAAATCCGATTCTCACAATGTCCGACCTTCTGAATTCTGTCCCATTAGATGGAAAGAAAGACACAGGTACTATAAGATAGCCGCTGCTTTGATTAAGGAAGATATTCTGAAGAGAAACTGAACCATTAGTTAGGTTCAATGTCTGCCACAGGCCTACTTCCAACGATTTAAACAGAGTGTCATTGGACAAATCGCTGAATGATGGAGCTTTAAATGTTATTATTCCTTCGTACGGAACTGCACATTTGCAGCTTCCAGGGTTAAGCTTCTGATCTGAGGGACACGATGCACCTGGGCAGTTGACTAAGGTAGAATAAGGTCGTTGCTGCTGCTGATAGTTGCAGTACGCCGAAGTTGAGAGAATAGGCGCAATCTTACATGCTGGAGTTCCATTTAGCCTGATGCAAAATGGACCAAAAAAAAAAAATGATTAGCATCATAATGTCTATCTCATCTCAGAATTGAAGTCTAACACCTGTGAACTGTCTGTCTCACATTAATCTGTTCTGGTAGGGACTGGTCGTCAGCGATTCAATCTTGTTATCTTCCAAATTAACGAGCTCCAAATTGGGACTGACGCTGGTACCCATGTACAGCGTTCCATTGAAACCATTATTTCTCATATCACTGTAGAAGTTCGAAAAATCATCAAAATGGTAGAAGAGACACAAATTAGAAATATTTCTTCCTTACACTTGCTCTAGCTGGGGAAGGCTGAAGAGGTTTGATGGTACGGTCCCTTGAAGCGGTCCATATTGTATGATTCTGGTCATAGTGAGATAAATTTGAGGTTGCACATTAGTTCCAGAAAGCCATACTTCTCATTGTACCAATTGCATTGAGAAATCTTACAGAGTGGTGAGAGATGATAAAGTTGAGAACCAATCTGGAGCTGCCGAAGCCGCAAAAGAGTTGTTGCTGAGGTCACTGCAAATGTACAGTTATGCCCAGTCAACCACCCAGCAGGATTAACCATGTGATATCATGAGGAAGAGACAAAGCCAGGGTGTCTTACTTACATGTAACTGAGGGAATTCATACCCGTCAAATTTGGCAAAGGACCGTCCAATTCATTATATGCTAAATTCCTGAAGAAAACTTAGCAGAATGAGCGGAGTTCTTTCTGTGATCCTGCTAGAATACCATTGATGGAAAAAATCTATACTCACAGTTCACTGAGTTTTGTCATGTTGTTGAGAATTGAAGGGACGTTCCCAGAAAAGGAGTTCCTATCGAGTCGGCTGTGCCATATTGTGCAATGTGAGTCCAACTAAATTTAGTAGGTGACGATGGTTGATAATTAAATATCCCAAAGCAACAAACATGGTTTACTTACAGAGCCTCAATCGTCTGAACAAGGCCTAATGTGGACGGTATAGAACCATTAAATTTGTTATCATCAAATAATCTGTCAACAAAAGCTAGCACAAGTTAGAGCAGAAAGCTCGGTATATTATATAAAGTGAGAAAATCGGTAACCTACATGTGTATCAGAGACATGTTTGAACTGAACAGTTTAGCTGGTATGGTGCCGGACAGTTGGTTCTTGCTGAAGTGGCTGAAGTTACAGATGCAGCACATTCCAAACAGTTAATGACCAAAGAAGACAAAGATTGTATCACTTATCAGTAGAATCTGGAATAAAAATATCCTTAGTCTATATTCACCACACTAAGTGTGGGATTATTGTAGAGAACTTACAAGTGATTGCAATTGAACAAAAGGTCCAACCCTGGGGTGGTGTTCGTTGAAACTGGTAGTGATCCGTATAACTGATTTTCCGACACGTCCAACCAGTAGAGTTTGGAGAGGTTACCCAAAGAAGCAGGTATATTACCGCTAAAGTTGTTGGAATTTAGTGCCCTGGTAAGAACGGCAATTTAAAATTCTAAGCAAATCATATAGCTAAACTTCCATAAGCATCGAATTGGTGGCATTCGCATTTTGACAAGCCTTACAGGAAAGTCAGCTCTGTGAGGTTGCCCAGTTCATCAGGAATACTACCGGTGAAGCTGCATCCTGCCAAGATTCTGAAAATTGGAAAGATCAAGGTCCATACATGAGAAAAAAGGGGAAAAAAAGAAAAAGGAAAAGCTGTCTTAGCAATGAATGCAGTCAAAAAGGATATTACAAGATATTCAACTTCTGTAGACTTCCCAACTGCAAAGGGATCGGTCCGGTGAGACCCGTGTTTAAGGAAAGATCCCTGCAGTTCAAAGGTAAAATGAGCAAATAAGTAGACTTGTTCATATGCTAGTTGATGATTGAACACAAAAAACGACCATCTTTGCTTTGAAGTACTTCATCTATGCAATTCCTATTACACATCTAAGAATCAAAATTTGGTCATGACAGAAGATAGAAAGACGAGAAACGCACAAAGAAGTGAGTTCAGTGAGTCCCCCGATGTCGGCTGGCAGCGGCCCTTTGATATTCATGCTAGATAACCCCCTGTCAAAGTGAAATTAGAAAAAAAGTATTGCAGTCAATGGCCGCTAAAATGGCATTATTGATATTCAAGGAAAAGGATTGAAAGTTCTAGGAACAGGAATGAGCACCAATGAGAACAAGCAGAGAGCACTCACAATCCGGTCACTCTTGAATTACTGTCGCAGGTGACTCCATCCCAAAAGAGTCCACAAGGATCACTGGACTTGCCCCAGTTGGGCGGTGTGTCCTGCCACTGGGCTTTCAGGGCTAAAAGAACGGTGACTGCACAATTATATGGCAAGAAAGAAAAAGAGTGAAATTTTAAGATGGGAAAGGGAACAGATTTTGCCTTGGCCACAGGCCAATGAGGTCAAATGCACGTTCAAGCCTCGTGAGATCCATTGTCGATGCAAGATTTTTAAAGAGAAAATTTCTGATTGCAAGAGACACGGTGTCATCCTGTACTAAAAGCTCTCTCATGGCTCCAGCAGTTGGGTAAAACAGCTAGTTGTTATGACAGCCACTTCCACTAAAATGTTCATCAACAGAGATCCAGGCATGCAAATTTGTCACAGTTATTATGAGTCCAGACTTCCCACTGATCTTACCATTGTTTCAGCAGAGGCATCTTCGTTCTATTGCTTGAACAAGTATACAGAACTAGATAGACACTTCGCCTTTTCCTTTCTCTCACTAAATTTAACACTCGCATTTCTTTCATGATCAATGCCAGAACTTATTGTTTGCTCAGAGCGTATGATTAGATATGAAATTTCAGAACTCTAGAATTTAGTTCTACATCTACAAGGCAGAAAAAGACCAACATTTTCGAACAGGGCTAAATATTTCATGCTCCGAATGCCTCGGAGCAGATAATTGAATTGACTGCATGGACGGACAAGATAACTTCCGCGGCAAAAACCACTAGATGCTTCAATTTCTATACTTGCGTGTCTAATCTCTATTTATTCTTGAGTTCCACGTTGCTGAAATCCTTTTGAGGGAATGATGTATGTAATCGTATCCAAGTTTATGAACTTGTTAATGGTTAACAACAAAGTGGGAGACCTCTTTCTTGCACCTATGTCACTTCTTCCTTCAAGTAGTTAAACTGAGGCTAGAATGACTCAAGCCCAAAGCACATAGCGAAAAGTATATGGTCCTTGTTGATCAAGACTCAGGGACAATTTAAGATGAGAAAAACCTGCGAAACTAGCAGCCTTTTAAGCTTGTCCTCTCAACTACGTGACGAAATCCAGATAATACTTCGGGCTCAGAGAGACCGAAAGTAGCCCTTTCCTGGTTCCAATAACAGAAACATATTCATGTCTCGCCAGACAAGCCACAACCTTTAAAACCTGAGGAATTCTAAGTTCTACGCAGACAGCTTAAGTCCCTGAAACCTCAAAAGGGAAAAAACCATAAGAGAAAAGCTGTTTTGATGACTAGCTACCTTTTTACTCACACCATCCCCAAGCCAGAACAAGATGAACCCAAAAGAAGTACAGACGGAAAGAAAGAATGAACATGAACGACAATAAATCCACAGACCGTAGCAACATGTATAAACAAATACATGCGTGTGCACTTACGGTCATTTGGATTTGTAGTAGAGCAAATCAGATGAATCCGAGAACAGAAGAAAACCAGAAACAAGAGCAACCGGAGGTTCTTGCTTGCCATGTCTCCGCAACCCGTCGTTGCTTTTGCAAAGGGAAAACTCTGCATCTTCCCATTCACCACCATGTTAATGCATGTCGTTCTGACCCAATATCAAAACAGGTTACCAAAGGGCTCGTTCAAGACTGATATGTCAGGCCTATCGGTTTAGCGCTTCCCAAAAGCAAAAAATCCGCCTTCTAGGAAGTGGTGGGGTTTGTTGAAAACCCTGTCAAAGACTTTCTTGATGATTGCCTCTTGTGTTCGTTGGGTTTGAGTTTGATGATTGCCTTCTTTATTTCCTTCTTGTTTCGGCTTTGTGTCAAGAGTCAATAAACTCATTCCTAACCATCTGAGTAGTTCCCACCAGGGTCAATTAACATTCGTCACTTCATTTTCCCCCCGCAGAGTCTCCACCAAAAGCCTAGGGAGAAGACCAGGTAAGCGAAGGCTCGCTTGAAATATTCTTCTGCTCCTCTTGTTTCCACTTTTTCGCGTTTTAGTAGATGGCGTATAACACAAGAATTTTCGCACGAATTGACTACCGAACTTCCTGATTTGGTCAAAGATAAATTGTCCACGATGCCACGAGACGTTTTATCCATAGAGATCTTGAAATGTTACCTCTCTTGTGCTTATTGAGACCTAAGATTTTCGATGACTTGATCACTTGATTACTTTCTTAGAATCCTCAACCATCTCCATCTATAGTTCTTGAGAATGTTTATCATGCTTATGCCATTGCGATACCCATACAATGTGTCGACATAGCATGGGAAAGCAATTAGTGATGTTCTATGAATAGATTGCACAATAAAACCCTACTCTCGGACCCTTGCCATATTATTTATGATTACAAGAGAGCTTTACCTCCGAATGGCATGAATTTGAGCAATTATTGTACTAATCTAATGAATAAAAGAAGACTTAACGAATGATGCAAAAAGGTCACATCGACCCTCTTTCGACTTCGTCGTCTTGTATCGAAATTTGAATCTTCTATGGTGTCGGCCCACATGCTCCAAATGCATACCGATGACGGGGGATTTAGAGAAAAAGACCGAAGTAAATACATTTAAATAAGCTCCGGGTCAATAAATGGGAGCAGGTGAAGCAGCGTGGCATCCTTGAGATTGGCGCCGCTACTTCGGTTTTTTTTTTTTATCGCTTTTTTTTTCCATCTTTTATTTCTTTTTAATTTGGGCTTAAACGTCACCATGCAAATTGTAAACCCACGCGTGGAGGAACTGATGAGACGAATCAGAATCATTCAATTTCGTCATCTTGATTCGAGAAACCTCGTTTCAAACTTTCAATCTTTATATGTCCTTAGATTAATGTTAATGTCAGCTTCTCTCGGTATACTTTTCTCAAGAATTAGTTAGCTAGCTCATGTCCGAGTATTTAATTAAGAAAATATGACAATTTGCGACGTTTCAACTATTCTTGTAATTAGGTAATTAGAACTCATCTTGCGACGTGTAATAATCATCGTTTTTTTCGCTTGTTTGGAATTTGCATTTCTCCTCGTGTACGAAATCTTTGAAATTTGGACAAGCAAATAGGCCTCAAATATTCAACAGAATGTGAGTTGTTTTTAACAATCATTTAAAAAGTTGTTTTGATTTAAAATAAGTACTTAAAACGAAAAACTTGTCCCGGACCCACCAATTTTACACAACAATGTCTCCTTTTCAAACGGGGATATAATCATTTTGAAAGGAAATTAATGAGATCCTCATCATTTTTAGGGTTGACTTCACCTATCATGAATGAGACATGGACAAGATTCTCGTAAGTTTGAGAATTAGGGTTTCCTGTGATTTTTTTTTCTTTTTCGTTGAATGGGTTTCCTCTGATTATTCGGGTCAAATCCGTCACCGTCCAATTTTGTTTTATATTTAAAAAAAAAGATAAATAGACTGTCATCGGCGTCACTATATTTCGTTTTCTTGGCCCGTTGCTATGGTCACCAACATGAAGCTACGTGTATATATACACAGACGGAATTGAGTATCTCGTCCCTTTAATTTAGTTCTTTTTAAT
The DNA here is from genome assembly GCA_014182555.1 of Eucalyptus erythrocorys. NCBI lineage: Eukaryota > Viridiplantae > Streptophyta > Magnoliopsida > Myrtales > Myrtaceae > Eucalyptus > Eucalyptus erythrocorys. The sequence continues at coordinate 9,940,558 of CM024597.1, read as the reverse complement.
ACTCTCTCCCAATTTAATACGACGAAATGACATTCTTTTTCTAATTCTGATGATGGCCGTCTAGATGCATAGGAACGTTCCTCTCATTTTCATGTTTTTTTTTAAGGGAAAAGAACACTAAAAACTCCAAATTTTATTTAAAGTGATAAATTTAACTCAAATTTTTTTTATGACATAAAAAATATCGAATTTTGTCAACCGTAACATATTTACCACAAACTTTTTTTCGTGACACAAAAAATCTTAAATTTCTATTTCTGTGGCACATTTACCTTAACCTATAGGGCATTATGGTCTTTTTACTTTTTAAAATCTTTTTCTTTTTTTCTTCTTCTCTTCCCTTTCCTTTGCTGGCCATGGCGAAGCCAGTCAGCGTTCGGTGAGGGCTGCCCTTGCTGGCGTCGAGCAAGAGTCACCCTTGTTTAGGCTAGCTAGGGTTGTCCTCGCCGGTGTCGGGGGAGGGCCATCCTCACTTGACGCAGGCAAGGGCGGCCCTCGTCGGCGTTGAGCAAGGGCCTCCCTCGCCGGATCTTGTGAGGGCACCCCTCACCCGACGTTGGCGAGGGCGGCCCTTGCCTAACCCAGCCGAGGGCCGCCCTCGCCCGACGCCGGCAAGGACGGCCTTAGCTAGCCCAGGCGAGGGTAGGGCCACCCTTGCTCAACGTCAACGAGGGCAACTCTCGCCAGACGCCGGCTTCCCTCCGCCGGCTTTGCAATGGTCAATGGAGGGAAAAGAGAATAAGAAGAAAGAAAGAAAGAAAGAAACATATAAAATAAGACGAAAATGTCCTTGGTGAGGTAAATGTGTTATAGTTTGCAAAGTTTAGGATTTTTCATGTCACAAAAAAAAAAAATTGTGGTAAATTTGTCACTTTGAACAAAATTTAGAGTTTTTGGTGGTCTTTTCCCTTTTTTAAATAATTATTGTTTTTTTTACTATGGTAGATTAATCCGGTCAATCACAATCATCTTCTTTTGAATTTATTGATGGAGTACCATATAATTTAGTTCATCCCTCTAATTTAGTTCTTTTTAACACTCTCCCGATTTAATACAACGAAATGACGCCCTTTTTCTAACTCATCTTCTGATGATGGCCGTCTAGATGCATAAGAACGTTCCTCTTTCTTGCTTTTTTTAAATAATTATTGTTCTTTTTACTATGGTAGATTAATCTGTAAAATTATTGTGGCCCACATAATATGATTTTTATTATATGGTTTAATAAAATTGTTGAAATGCTATAAAATAAATAAATAATTATTGGCTACGAGAAGTTGCGACTCTAATTAAATGAAATGGTATATTACTTTGATGGAAGGCACCTTTTCAACGAATGTATAAATAGGGTCCGGTCCTCTCTCCACCCATACAATGAACATATTTTCTTCTCCATCGATTAAATATAGAAAGGAATAGTGGGTTAAGGGAGAGAAATCGGATTTCTTCATTTGGATCAAATTTAATGACAACGCTATGGACAAAGGTATGTTTTCATATATTTTTTGTGAAGATCATGAAGATCTAAGATCATTGTTTTATTATGAATTTCCGCATTAGAATGATAAGAAATTCTAACATAATCTTGTCAATTACAAAACATATAACGCACGTAATATTCATCTTCTTTTGAATTTTATTGATAGAGTATCATATAAAAATTCCACTAATTTTTTGAATTGTGGTAGTCATCTTAAATTATCTATGTTGGTGCAGGCGGTTTCCTCTCACTTGCTTTCACACATTTCATATAACTCGAGGCGGCTAGTCCAATGGCGATTTATTTAAGACACAATTCTTCTCATCCACATCTAAAATGGGATAACTTATAAATAATAAAGCAAGTTCTTGTTTCTTTATTTTTTGCCACAAAATACAAAATTAAGGTCGATTATAATCAGTTTGTCACGATGTATCTTTACAATTTATTTAGGAAGTGGTGATCCCTAGGGCTATGTGGGGAAAGTACACACCATGTTCTAACCATTTGAATAATTCCTTGTTCACACGCAATTATTAGAACTTAATATAATGTCCTCAATTCGCAATTGATTAAAATTGAATAGCAACGAGCTCTTTTGACTATTATATCTCCCCTTTTTTTTCATATTTAATGGATTTTACATGCTTGCATAGAATGTCATCCTAACACATCACATTGCTCATCCAATGGACCCATTGTGAATTACAAAACTGTTATCTACAATAATTTGCTTGAGGGAAAATAATTTTAAAAAAATGGGATTTTTTTCTCATGCCCCACGAAAAAAAAAAAAAAAAAAAGAAACCCTTTTAGCCTTTTTGTGATCATGAGTGTACTATTAATTGTTATCAAAGTGGTCGCTAATGTGAACACCTGGCTCGTGGAAGACTCCATTCAGTTCAGATAAGTCGTCGTCGATTCCTCGTAGCTTATTAGCTACTATACTTTCTCGTTTTCTCCGAACAATGTTCCAAGATTCTTCTGAATTGCTATTGTGCGTCGCCGGCTATTTTTACCATATGCTTTTTAATAAACGTGTAAATCATGAGTGCTTCACTTTGAATTTTGTGGCCATCGATCGTGGGAATTCGACCTGAATGGAGCAGAAATCAGCATGGAGAAGCAAGAAATGAAAAGGAGACGAGTTCATAAGTTGACAAGTCAAGACACGTGAAAAATCAATCAATTTTAATCAGCTACCAGAAATCCAAGAAAAAATGCGATGGCGTGCCGATGGAAGGCTTTCGATGTGCAATCTATTTACGCAGAGTGAATCGGTTCCTAAGATCACAACTTCGGAACAATTCATAAGTTGACAAGTTCATTATACTTTCAATTATCATGTCTATTTAGTTTCATGTAATTTGATTCCAAGTAAGTCAAGTACAATGCAATTTATGTTTTTTTTTTGCATTGAGATTTGCATGGTTTTGTCACTCCATTCAAGTCTCGTTCACGCACTTTGTCCTCAACCATGGAACCATGGCACGAGCTCAATCGCTATCTAATTAACTTTATCCGAATTGCCTTCGTGCATTTCTATATATTGCTGATCTTTTCTTTGTTACAAGATCAAATTAATATGCTTGATTAATAAGCCATAGCTCAATGAAAAGCCAAGAAAAGTTTCCGTGTATCGCTCTATAGGTACCATTGTCTTATTTCCCACACCAAACTAAATTCATCTCCTCAACAAACCGGTTATAATCTAACTCCAAGAGTTTATCTATGAAGTTCGGATGTGAAATCTCAAGCTTCTCGAGGCGCAAGAACTCAATCCCAAGAAATCAGAAGGACAAAGAAGAGTAAAGGAATTATAGGTGATCTATAATGAGCAAGCCTACTGCCAAGAGGATTGATCCAGAAGTTGTGCATTCAATCGGTCCTCTATAGGACAAATACATAATTTGGCATCGCTCACCCAAATAGCATTTCTTTGAGATATCAAGTAGGGTTTGGTGGTTCGATCTGCATTAACGAATACAATGCCAGAATAGTGCTCTCATTTAATAGGACTTAAAAGCAAATTTTTACCACCAAGCAAGTGAATCCCAAAAAGGTGCATGCAATGCAAGATCCATCCCTTTTAGGACCCATTTCCTTAATTTGGTGTTTACCTTCACCCAAAGAACATTTCGTTGAGCTAGTGATTAGGGTTTGGCAGAGGATTTATTCTCATGCCAAAAACAGTGCTCTCAACACCTATCACTTATCTCCGAAAGCTAAATGGGACGGTGACTTTAGAATAGCAACAAGTTCATAAGTAGACAAGTAAAGACACATGAAAAATTAATCAATGTTTCAATGAGGAATGAGAAATTCCATCCAAAAAAACAGGGATTGCATGCCGGTGGAAGGCTTTCTATGCACAATCAATCTAAGCAAACTGAATATGCCCCTAACCTCACAGCTTCAAATTCAATTATCATGTCTTTTCAATTCCATGTAATTTGATGGCAAAATTATTGAAAAAGTCTTGAATTTAAATATTTTAACTTTGTCAATTGAGTACATCTAGTCAAATTTTGACTAGAAATTGCTGAAGTGGATTCTAGCAAAAACGCATGATAATTAACTTTGGCATAAAATTTTTTTAATAATATCATTTTTTTTTGTCTTGATTTTATCTTTTACTTATTTATTTTATTTATTTCTTCACCCTTTTGCCCATGGCCAGCCACTAGCCATGGTTGGGCTAGCTAGCCTCGGCTACCACCAGCCAAGCAAGGGCGAGTCCCAACGAAGGGAACCCGACTTGCCCAAGTTAGGGCAACCTTGCCAAGTGATGCTGGGCGAAGGTTAGCCTCGCTAGATCTGACATGGGGCCCCTAGTTGGGCAAGCCTAGGCAAGTTCGACCTTACCCACGCATGGCGCTGTCGACATCTACATTAGCAATTTTCTACCAAAATTGGTCATATGGATCAAATTATCTAAAAGTGAAAAGGTTTGTTACTACATTAGAAAATTTGAAATGTTTGGTTTCAATACTTTTTGAACAATTTTTAAAAATTCAAAATTTATTAAAAATTATTAACGTCAACACTAGTTATCCCACATGATATTATCAGTGTTCACATCAGCAATTTCTATCCAAAATTAGTTAGATAAATTCAATTAGCGAAAAGAAAAATGTTTAGAACTTAATTGGCAAAATTAAAAGGTTTCGAATGAAATTAGCAAAAGTATAATAGATTTAAGTCTTTTTAGATCATTTTCCCTAATTTGATTCCTAGGTCAATTACGATGCAATCTATGTTTCCTTGCATTGAGATTCGCATGGCTTCGTTGCTCCATTCAAGTCTCATTCATGCGTTTGTGCTCAACCATGGAACAGTGGCACTAGCTTAATCACTTTCTAATAGACTTCATCCGGATTGCCTTTGTGCATTTCTATAAAATCTTTGCTTGGTTACGAGATCAAATTAATACAAATGATTAATAAGCCGTAGCTCAAGGGAAAGGCATGAAAAGTTTCCGTTTATCGCTCCATAGGTACCATTGTCTTTTTTCCCACATCAAACAAAATTCATCTCCTCAACAAGCCAATTATAATCTTAACTCCAAGAGGTTATCTTAAATGAAGTCAAACATGAGATCTCAAGGTTCTCGTGACGCAAACTCAATCCCAAGGAATCAAAAGGACAAGGAAGAGGTAAAGGGAACATAGGTGATCTAGTATGAGCAAGCCTACCACCAAGTAAATCGATCCAGAAGTTGGGCATTCAATTGATCCTCTCTAGGACAAACTACTTAATTTGGTATTGCTCACCCAAATAGCAATCCTTTGAGACGGCAAGTAGGGTTTGGTGGTTGGATCTACATTAAAGACTATAATGCCATAGTGCCAAGCAAGCGAATCCCGAAAAAGGTGCATTCAATGCATAATTGATCCCTTTAAGGACCCATTTCCTTAATTTGGTGTCCACCTTCACCCAATGAAAATTTTGTTGAGCTAGTGGACTAGGGTTTGGCAGAGGTTTTAATTGTGATGCCAAAAACAGCGCTCTCAACACTTATTGCTTCTCTCCAAAAGCTAAATTGGACAGTGACTTCAGAATAGCGACCGCCGGAATGAAACCATGAAAAATGAAACCCTGATGATTTGTTCGGGTCCGATAGGACTGACCTCGGGTTCGAGTTGTTTCGACGCCACCAGTTAGAATCATGAATTCACAAACTTAGGGTGTTTGCATATTCTTTGCTAAGTAGGGCAAGGGATAGTAGGTGACTGCTTATTTGTCAACAACAAAACACAAAGCGGAAAAGCCAACGCTGGCCAAGTGCAATTCCCAAGGTAAACGAAATTCTCAGCAAGAATGCTCTGCCATGGCGACAAGAGGGATGCTTAAATGCATCAAAACTAATCATCGACGGCAAATGAAATACAAGCACACGGACTAATTTCACCAATCATGGACTCACGGTAGCGTTGCAGCATGTTTCACCCAAGAAGTGAAAAACTATCTGCTGAAAAAAATGACCTCAGAGAGAGAGAGAGAGGAGAATGGAGAGAGAAGAATGGAGAGAGAACCTATGAACCCTTTCACCAGACTTGGACCGGTTTCCGTCTCAAACGGTCGTTTCCTCTGTCCAATGTGTTTATGTTGTGGCAACGCTAGAAAACCTCCTTGTTATCCTACTGTACAATTGGGTCGACTCTAGCGAATCTTCAAGAATGGGACTTCTATAGGTCCTTGCAGAATTCTTTCATGTAAAAATTACGAGCCAGCAATGCTGCCCCAACTGCAGGCTCCACCTGCGTCCCAAGTGTAGACTCAGTTAAATTGCACGGCATGAGCACCAGTATCAAATACTCGCTAGAAAGAATCTTGGTGGACAAGTAAAATACAAAATGTGCAGACGTCACAGGTAAAAAGCAACCATCAGAACTATTTAGAACATACAAAACGTGTTAGGCATTGCGTGCTAGAAGGCAACATTATAGCCACGACTGTTTATTAAAAAAAAAAAAACCACAAGATATCTGTATTCGTGTATATCTCTTAATGCGTCTACATGGCACACATACCAAAACGCACATGGCCAGGCCTATGGAAAGATAAATGCGAACGGTCTGTTTAGATACATATATAGACACATATAAAGATATCTGTATTGGTGTATATCTCTTAATGCGTCTGCATGGCACACATACCAAAACGCACATGGCCAGGCCTACGGAAAGATAAATGCGAACGGTCTGTTTAGATACATATATAGACACATATCACATGTATATATCCATTTATCTATATATCTGAAACCTCATTGATTGCAAATTTAAGGTCAACAATACATTATAATTCACTCAAGTTCTCTATGTTCCCATGAATTTCTGGTCACAGAGAATGAGAGAATCATTAAATGCTACCCAGTGGACACGCATTATCCATATGTTCCTAAAGAAATTTTCATCCTTATCGCTTGAACAGTAACTGACATGCTTACCTTTGGCCTGATAGGAAATGCTCCAGGGAACTCCTTGGAGATGCAGTCTATCACTTCTTTGCCAATATCCCACCTCTTCTTCGCTTCAAGAACACCACCCACCATGACGAGGGGGAAAGAATCTTTTCCATCTGTGATGGCATTTTCATGATATTGTAATACAAATTCCACATAGCAATTTATGCTTCAACTAATGTAATTCATCAACTGTGTCTAACAGGCACATAGTAGTAGGCATAATACACTTCCAACAAAATTTTAATTTTAATTTCCATGGCAATAGATGATTCAGAAGGTTAGAATCAAATCGCCATCATAAACAACTACGACGACACAATAGAAATATCCAAGAGAGAATAACCGAGGCACATCTGCCATCTTACAAAACAATGGCGGAAAATTTCTCGCATTCCCTCATAGCCACTCATCAAGAATCATATTACAGTGGAAAATACCTGCAAGTCTCTGCCAACTGCTGAAAGGAATATATTTGTTATCCATGAGGTACACTGTACCAAAGTTACCCTGGTTTGAAGTTTTTGCTAATCGGAGCATGATCAGAGTGCAGAGTGCAGAGTTCTTGGGAAAGCTTTAATTATAATTGAAGAAAATTGTCGAAACTAAGAGCTGTCATTTAAGTAATTTCATCTCTGCAGCATATCAAATAAAATTTTGTAAACCAAATCTATGGATAAAGCCATTGGGAAATAAGGAAAAATGAATAACAGAAAGATGGGACGTTTTGATAATTTAAGGCTATCATGAAATTGCATGAAGATTATAGAGGGTCGAACCAGCACTCTAAGTTGACTAGAAAAATGCCGCTGAAGTAAGAGAACTCCATTAAAGCGCCATAAATTAAACTCTATATAGTCGATATCCAGTTATTCTATTAAACACCCCCCCCAAAAAAAAAAAAAAAAAAGGGACATTTAGATATCAGCATGCATAGATGATGGATTAATCCAAGACGTGGTTGATCAGGTATATCTGCAGATACATCACATGGCATGGAAATGACTGTTTCCAAATAGGAGAAAAAATTAAGACTAGGTAAACATGTTTGAGGTGTTTGGGCATATCTATTAGGTAGATTCTAAAGGTGTTTTCAATTAAACGGCCAAACTTACTTCAAAATCGGTAGAGGGAGACCTAAAGAACATAGATTCTGAAAAAAGACTGAGAATAAGAATCTTTCAGGAATTTGGTAGTAGGTAAGATGGTATGGAGTAGAAGGATCCGCTCATCCAACCCAACCTAGGAGGTAAAAGATTCAGTAAAAATTACTAGATTGGTGCTCGTGCTGACAAATATTCCCTCTCCACCATCTTCCGCTCTTTTACTTCCCTTTCAAGGATTATCATGGTTTAAGAGCACTAAAATCGTAACTGCTGATGTCAAATTTGGGCATCACATGAAAAAGAGAAAATAACAATGGGTTAAATGAATCCACAAGTACATCCCTATGGTGAAGTATCTCACCTTCACCACACAGACGAAGTCTTTCAACAACAGCTTTCACACTTAAAGCCAACTCTTGGACAGATTCAAATAAAATCCTGTTAGCGACTTCATCCCCTGCCTCTGCACAAGACACCACGACTGGGACAAGGGCTGCAATGCGAGCCCAAGATGGATCTGCGTAGGTCCACCTGATTTATTGAGAGAGAGAATCTCAATGCAACACCAACTATTCATTATGCAAAGAATGCTGATTTACAACAAGCAATCAGTAGAATTGCAATTAGACAGAGACTGGCTAACCAATTTTCAGAGAGTTATTTCAGTCTAAATTGCATTGAATAGTCCACTAAAAAAAAATAGTGTTTCTGAATATCCCTCAAAATTAATCATTTCTTGAAAAACTAGTACCACGTTTGGCGACACGAAAAAACAAAAGAAGAAAAAGATGCACCGACGAGGAAACCGTGCAATCAAAGTACAAATTTTTGGTTCTTTTTTATTTTTGTGAAAAGAATGGATCTGTTCATGTTTTTGCCAAAATAAAAGGAACAAATCTGTTGTTAGGTCGCAGATATTCAGAAGTAGTGTCGCAGACATGCTCACTGCATTCTACTCAGTAAACTTCCCAAAAATTTCTAGACTTTTGAACCTCAAGAAAAACATGACATCCACTAGTTAATAGCATACCCAATTAATTCATCTGGGGAAGAAAGGCCAATCTTCTCTAATATGCTGGAAGTCAGATTTGTTTCTGGCCCACGACCATCATAAGCCCTAATTACTGCCGTTAATGCCTGTGCAGCTATTCCATAACCGCTGCAATAAAAAAAGATAAAACTATAATGAATGTTCCTAAACACACAATACAATGATATGAAAATTAAACCCCAACCTTCATTTAACAGCTACATGATAGAATGCATCAAAGCACATAAAAGAGGCAAATTTGATTGGAGCTAAGTTACAGAAATCCAGAGGCAAACAGAAGGGAGATAACAGAGATCTCAAGACCCCAAGCAGCATCACTAGCAATTATGTGCCATCATGATGCATGAATTAATGTCATTGAACTTCTGACGCAACAGCAATTACATAAACAGGAATTCAGGAAGTTGACATGATTATGGCAGGCATAAGAGATGAGAGAGCTTAAACTTTCCTTCATTGTCTTTCCACACAACACGTTTCCAGTAAATTCTCGCCATGATAACATGAATTGATGCTAACACTCGACATCTGTCAACTTACATAAAAAAGCCACACATGGCTCACTAGAATCATATCATTTGAATGCTCTAGTATTCATAAGCAATTACCGATTAAGCTTATTAAAGGTACTTGAATGCTTCAAGTCATATCAAAATGGAATAATGACATGGGTGGTTCACGAACTTGTCTTCAACATTCAATGAGGTTTATTGAACCATTTCTTTTGTTCAATCTAGTTCTTGAATTTTCAACGATCCACTTGATGTATTTCTATGGTTGAAAATTATAACACCATTAGTTTATGTAAACATAATTTTTGTTAACTTGATGTTAGATTTGCCATACTGGCATCTGTGTGGCTTACATAGGTCTTCCATGTCATGTATCTCTCTCCTTATTTTGACCCAAAAAGAGAACAAAAAATATTTGTTGACTTGGGAATACAAAGTAGTAGTCCACATCATTACTTTGGCCCAGCAAACGCTAACATGGCAATACACCTAGAAAAACGCACAAAATATGACAATACACTTAGCGGAAGGACAACATTGACATAACTTTTAAAAAATTTTAGTGAACAAATTGAAAAAAGGCACAAAGACCACATTGAACATCGAAGAGAAGTTTGATGATCACCCACATTGTTACCCCTTAGAAAATCAAACTGCTAAACTCTAACAATGAGGCACATTCTAAGGGTGATAAAGGACCATGATATGTTTTAACTCTAAATTTAGTTAAAGGCCATAATTTCTTGCCTAAAAAAGAACACCCATAACATGCATGCAGGAAATACATTGGAAAGTTAGAGCAAACTTCTAGCCCAATGAAATTGGAATTAGAGAAAATGATGCATATACCTTCCCCAGTCGCCTAAGACGGGGCCCGCACCAGCAGCCCGAGCTTCTCTTCCATCTTCTGTAAATCCATAAGCGATGGTGCCAGTACCGGCAATTAAAACACATCCATGAAGCTTTCCCAGGGTTCCACTCGCCAGAGCTGCGACAGCATCATTTTGAACATAGAGCCTAACATAGCTTGGGAACATCTCTCTGCAAATATTTCAATCCTATTAACAAGTGTAAAACAATGTTAAAAGCATCATGAAACTTGAAGTAGCCATATGTAAGTACACCACTCAGTGAAAGAAGTTGTGCACTTAAATCAACTGAAAGAGAACCACCTAATTTTTACAATATATCTCATTTTTGGACAGAAGAAATACAGATTCTTAAGATAGCTAACAGAGTCGCATGATCTCTCTACTGTATCGGAGCATTCACAAATCGCAATCTGCATTGAAAGTCTTTCATTCCTCTATTTCTTTCCATGTCTTTTTTTTTTTTTTTTTTTTTTTTTCTCACTTTTGTTTCTTTATTCAGGTCTTAAGAAACTTCTCTCTTTCTTAATGATTTCAAAGCACAAGACACATGCATGATAAATTGAAATGTTGACAAAATCAATTTTATAGGAACATTTGCGTTCTTGTTTCCTGTATAATATTTCTTTCTACAGAAATCAGACAACTATATATGACTGCCCCAGGGAATGAAGCTTCAGGAATTGAAAAGATGCGATAGGAAATTTCTGCACAGGATAATGCTTTGTATAAAGCATTCTCTGCTAATAGTTATTGAAAACAGAAATGCTGACCTTGGAAGTATTATATACAATTAGAAAAAAACAACATTTTGCATGCAACAACTTCTAAAACATTAACTAAACAGTAGAATAGAACAAACCAGGAAGTCAATAAAATGGAAAATAGCTTCCCCGTATTAATAAATTCAAGAACGGAATCTTAGTCAGGACAGAAATCATGCACTACAATTCCTTCATTCTCAGTCAAATGCATCTATATTCATCACAAATTAATATGAGGAATCTTATAATGTCGGGCATTGTTTTAATATCCATCAAAGTGGAGTTAAATGAAATCACTGCAACAAAATAAACCTTCTCCTGAACAGTTTATAAATTAGTAATCAAATAATGTACTGCTAGAGCAAACCTGAGCCAATTTACTATTCTCTGCTGATCAGTTGGATGGTTAACACCAGACACAGCTAGACAAACTGCCCGGACAGCTGATCGATGAGAACCAGATTTAGCAAGAGCATCTGCCATGACTTGCTCCAGCGTCTCCCTTGCAGCAGCTTCTTTAAAATGGAAAGATTGACAAAAATCACTAAATCATCTCATGTAAATGGTCCACGTCACAAATTTTCCAGACCTGTACTTAATCAGAAGTCATGCAGAAATAGAGCAGCTAGAAATTGTAATGAACATATATACAAGACAAATACAGTGAACTTGTGCAAAACACCATAAGGTATATCCTTCTATCTCTCTGTCCGGTTCTAAATATCACTGGTCCCTCCCTCCCTCTGCCTCCCTCCCTCTCTGATGGCGTCCTCATCTGTTAAGTTTCTTTACTTCATTTATGAGAAGTACGAGTAAAATTATGTCCATGGTGCCTGAAAATTTGAAGCATGAAATATAGAAAGTTTTCAGTAGTATGGCTGCCATTAACAATTTTATCATAGAGTGCCAGTGCCATCATTTACCTCAAGTGTATTAGCTTATCATTGCTCCATTACTTGACACATCTCAGCCATTGCGACAATTTACTCCTATAGTGGAAAAAGATATGGAAAATGCACTCATGCACAGAATTAACTGCCCATATAAGTCACATAATCAACTCAAATTTCAGAGTAGCCAATGGCTGCAGTTTTCTATTTGCAATCTATTCAGGTTCAACTAGTTTCAAATAATTAGCAGAATTTTGGGAAACCCATACTGAGATCAAGCATAATTTTCTATTCATAATGACAGATACTCTGATTGTTAATTTTACATGGCGCAAACAATGGTCTACTTTATATCGACTTCCATTTTTTTCTCTGAAGGCTATACTTCTAATATGGTTCATCTCAAGCAGCAATCGAAAACCAAAAACTTGAATTTGATGTTGAAGACGTATGCTCTATGTCATTCGTAAACATGCGAAACAATTCCCTGACCAAAAACACCAGGCCAACAACAACACGATCAAACAAGCAAATATGCAACCCAGATTACATTTCTTTCTCCGCAAGCATTTTAATTGGAATACCTATCCCAATAAATATAGTGGAAAGAGGAATACACAAAACGGAAGCCACTGATCCAAAAAAGTAACAAGGACCTCGCATTTCAAACAGCCTTTTCTTAATGGAAACAAGCATGATCGACAAGAACGTGTGCACTGAGGGACATACATCTACGATCCACACACCTCCTCACTGCAAACAGCCTATTCGACGCCACATACGGATATATTGAACGGGCATCGAAAAGTTGGTAAATCCCTTCTGAGGTCAGAGCTCAGACAAAATGAACCCAATTCACCCCAATTCCACCAACTCATGGAAAAATGCCATATGAAAACAAAACCCAGGTCGTGCCGCAATGCAGCTTGAACACAAAAAACCAATCCGACACGATACACAACTTCGCAAACTTCCGTATCATCAAACCCACCAAACCACAGAACATCAAGAATACACGAAGCACGCGAAACGAGCAGAAGAAATCAAATACATCTACGAGCAGAAAGAAAAAGAAAACTCTCAAGCAACAACCGAACAGCGAAAGAGAATTTTTACCCCCGACACTGTTGTGATTGGAGCAACCCGCGACGGCTTTGGCCAGAACGGGCAAAGGGTCGGGGAGAGGATCGGCGACCCGGAGGAGGGGCATGCAGATACAGACCGTCGACGTCGTCCCGCCGTCCAGCCCAAGAACCACCTCGCCGTTGCCACCCACCGCCGGCATTTCGTGCTCGAAGTCCCAAATCTCGCCGTTCCTGTACCTCTTCATCGCCTCACGGCTATCCCCCCCACGACCCACAAACCCGAAACGGCCAATCAGGGTCCAGAGGCCAACTGGGGTCGAAGCGATTCTTGATTGGGCAAGTACCCACACACCTCGTCCTTTTATGCGCGAGGCGGAAAGAGATAGTTAAAAAAAAAGACTGGGAGGGAGATAGAGAGGCAAAGAGTCGACAGGAAAGAGACACCCGATTCCAAGAATTAAGAAATGATTTCAAGAAGGGCAAGATTACGCCAAGGTCCGGAGGAGGGAGATGATTAAAGAAATGGGCGTGGGGACGAGAGGGGATTCGGACGGCAGAACTGAGCCAAGCGCTAGATGGTGGATCCTTCAACTCCCCATTTTTCTCCTTCCTTGAAATTCATTGCATGATGCGTTGAAGATAGAGAGAGAGAGAGAGAGAGAGAGAGAGAGAGAAGGAGGAAGAGGGAAGCTTCAACCATTGACTGGCGTTTCTCCTCCGTTGCTGCGTGGGAATCGCGGGAGGGAAAGCGACAAGGACAGGGCGAGAGAGCACAGTGACCTGGGCCATGCGCTCGCGTCTTCTTTAAAAACCGCTCTCACGTTGCGATCGATGGATATTTCGTCAGAAATGATGTCCTCCTCCCACATGAGGCCCAAATTCCTAAGAAGTCCTTCGACTTTAGGTTTAATTTCAATTCCATTATGAATTATTTCTTCTTTTAGAAAAAAAGTCCGGCATTTTATCAATTTAATATAAACGCATCATAAGTCACGAGTTTACCAGTTTGAAGCCGGCAGCCAGTGGGTAAACCTGAGACAATGCTAGCGAAGGACCCACCAACCAGACGTCGTGCTTAAGATCCCGTGCGTCCTGTGGGATTCAAACTCTTCCGTCCTGGGTAGATGTTATGGGAGCTCTTATCCAGTTAGACCACCGCAAGCGGTGGTATCGGTTTGAAGCTTTTCATAATATTTTTACCTTATGGATTCCTAGCACATCATCATAAGTCTTTTATGTTAGCAAATGTAACAATAAAATTTGATGAAAGCTAACAGATGGTAAATTTATTATAAATGTATTAATTTTGGATTTTTTATGGTCAAAAAATTAATTTTGAACAAATTTGTCAAGAGGTATACCGGTTTGGGATTTTTTGGGATCAAAAAATTAATTTTAAATAAATTTGTCACAAATATACAAGTTTAGGATTTTTCATGATATATTAATTATATATTTTAAGTTTTCTTTTATATATTATTTTTCCACCATGGCGGGTAAAGGCCGCTCGGGCATTGCTCATATCTGGTCGAGGCCTTCATAGCCTCTGCCTATGACATTCAAAAATTTTCCATCTGCTAACTTTCTTCCTCGATCTTTCATTTTTGAATTCCATGAGTAAAATCAAATGTCTCACTCTTAAGACATTAAGATTCTGTCTTAATTTTTTGGTTCAGATAAGGTAAATCATGGATTTCCCCATTTTCTATTAATAGATTTTATCGTTTTTGAAAATCAAACTTTGTTAATTTTGGTTATCTTTGTTTTGTTTGAAGGCGACTTATATTCTTAATCTGAAGTTGCTTTCGAGGTAAGTGAAAACTCTAGGTCTTAAGTTGACCTAATCTAATTAGCAATTTGGACTTGGTTGGTTGATTGAGATGTGTGATTTTGATGTGCAATAATGTATGGATATTGTCATTGTTAGAATAGTCTTGTTGATCTTATACATGTTTAGAGGGCGTATGGTCGGATTTCTAAAAAATTAATCTTAAGTAAATTTGTCATAAATGTATAAGTTTAGGATTTTTCATTATATTATTAACTATATATTTTAAGTTTTCTTCTATATATTATTTTTCCACCATGGTGGGTAAGGGCCGTTGGGGCATTGCTTGTATCTGGTCAAGGCCTTTGCGGCCTCTGCCTGTGACATTCAAAATTTTTCCATTTTCAGTGATAATTTTTAGGACAATTTTCCGTGACACGATTGGCCGAAATCTAATGTTTTAAGATTAAATCAATAAAAGGTTGATGTGTGCGTTGATAGTAAAATGAGATGGAGATTGATTTACTGCTATATTAGTCGAAAACATGGATGAATTAACTTCAATTTTCTTATATGAGATTTTTCAAGTTTAAGCTTATTAAATTGAAATTTTCCTAATCTTTAGTATTGTTTATTAATAATTTTAGTGGATTCTAAATATTTTCGAATTTATCAATGTTTTGAATAGACATTGGTTCCTTGTTTATGTACTAATAAACATTTGGTAACTTAACTAGATATATATTTATATATTTAGAAGCTCATAATTGAGCCGTTGTCCATTCTCTAAATTGCATAACTCTCTCCTCGTTTTCTGCCAATAATATTAACCCACACGTTCTTAGAGACATTAAATCTAGCTTAGTATTGATAGCATTTAGTATATGATATCTTTCAATATTATCCAATTAATGCTCTTGATCAACCTAATTCTTATCTAGTCATTTTACTTGCCCAAGAACTAGCTCCCCCTCTCTTCATTTTTCCACCAATCATCTTTAACCACATTCTCCTTGTGACATTGAGCCTAGTTTAGCTTTGATCCTACCTTACATCACTATTTTTATTCTTAGTCACTTAATGCCCTCATGACATATCCTGTTACTTGGCCAAAAAGGAGTTCTCCTAAGATATATTCTTGGAGCCAATTCTATTAAACCATTTGCACCCTAGCTACTTACTGAGGGCCACTTGAAGCATTTTTATTGGAACACACAAACCCTCCTACTTGTAGGTCTAATGATTTTAAAGTAATGATATTTTTTCCTCCTTCTTAATAGCTCTTGAGTATTACCTTGGCTAAATGAGCGAGTCTTCAAGTTTCAAAGTGAGAATCTCTACTTTATTTACTTCCATCTACTAACTTTCTTCTTCGATCTTTCATTTTCGAATCCTGTGAATAAAATCAAATGTCCCACTCTTAAGATATTAAGATTCTGTCTTGATTTTTTGGTTCAGATAAGGTAAATCATGGATTTCCCCTATTTTCTTTTCACCAATAGATTTCATCATTTTTTAAAATCAAACTTTGTTAATATTGGTTGTGTTTGTTTTGTTCAAAGGCGACTTATATTCTTAATTTGAAGTTGCTTTCGAGGTAAGTGAAAGCTCTAGGTGTTACGTTAGCCTAATCTAATTAGCAATTTGGACTTGGTTGGTTCATTGAAATGTGTGATTTTGATGTGCAATAATGTATGGATATGATGATTGTTAGATTAGTCTTGTTGATCTTGTACATGTTTAGAGGGCATATGGTCAGATTTCTAAAAAATGTGGTACAATAGGTAAGTGGAAATGCTAAATCAGAATATAGTCATTCGTTCAATCCTATTTTACTGAGTCTGAGTCCCTTCATTTGTTGAATTTGTCCATTTGTCTAACCATATTTTGTTGAGTCTAAATTATGTTCGAACCTTAGTATAGTTACGTTTTGAACTTAAAAATATTACTTTTTGATCCTTAGTATGTTCATGTTATGGACCTCAATATATTCATGTTTTAAACCTGAAATATTTATATTTTGAACCTAAAAATGTTATTTTTCTAAGGCTAGGTATCTTTATGTTCTGAACCAAAAAATACTTTCTATACCCTAATTTATCTATGTCTTGAACTTGAGAAGATTGCTTTATGAACCTCAAAATATTATTTTCTATACCTTAGTATATTCGCATTTTGAACTATAAAATAATATTTTGGAAACTAAGTATGTTTACGTTTGGACCTCAATATCTTTACATTTTGAACCCGAAAATAGTACTTTCCAAACTCCAATATGTTTATGTTTTCACTAGAAAATTGTTTTATTTTTTATTTTTTTGAACTTCCATATGTTTATATTTTGAACCTCAAAATGTTACTTTCTTGATTCAAGTATATTTGCGTTATGAATATAAGAATATTGCTTTTTGAGCCTAAGTATACCTATGTTCTGAACCTCAAAAATATACTATCTTCTGAATTCACTTGGATGTTCAGACTCAAGCTCAAACTTAATCCTTAGGTCTACTCATTTGTATATTCTGACGTACATCCAGACTTACTTTCCGTGTCTATTCATACGTTCAAACCTTGTGCTCAGAATCATTTGCTTATGTTTCTCACTTTCCCATTCAAAATTACTCCTTTATTTATCAGACTTTCCATTTAAAATCATTTGCGTATGTTTCAGACTTTTCATTCATAAACACTTCCTTATGCTTCAGACTCATATGTCCAGAACCATCATTTACTATTTAGAATTACGTGCCGAACATGTTGGTTGTTGAGTTTTATATATGTATGCAAGAGAAATGAAAAAGAGGTAAGCTTGTGAAATGTGTTATGAAATGGATACCGATTATTGAAATGATTGTTAGTTCTATTCTTCATGCACGTGAAATCATGCGGTATTAATAATGTGTGCATGACATCATATGACTAAATATGAAGTGTAATGTGATTGTCCATATAGTAGTATGTGACGATGCTCCAGAGTTTTTTTTTTTTTTTTTTTTTGGTCAGTAAAAAAAAAAAGAGCAATATGTGATCAGGATGTCCTAAGGAGTTTTCAGGATGCTTTGAGAGTCAAGATACCCCACTATGTGATCAGGATGTCCCAAGGAGTGTTCTAGGAGAAAGAGTGATCATAAGTATGATACATGCTCATGAACATATGTACTTGCATATTGATGGGGCACCAAATGATGCTAATGCATCAAGAAATTACATGCCATGCATTCGTGTGAGGCATTTGGAATCGAAGGTGAGGTATGTGCTAATACATTAATTATGTTGTTTCAAATACTTTTGATTGTTATGTCAGGTTGAGTGGTAAGATGATTTACTAATTTTAACCTAAATATTTTATCTATTGGGCTTCAGCTCACTCGTTTTTTTTTTTAGAAATGTAAGATGGAGAGCTCACCGCCTATGCTTTTTGGGTGTTTATGCATCACCAGTATGATCACGAGACTATGTCTATACTTGAGTCGGATGCCTATTATACTAAGTGTACATCCACCATATGGGTCGACAAGGGACTCCCACAGTGGATTCCTCACCATTTTGTTGCTTGGTACTTAAATCTCGAGGGTGAATTGATTAAACCATTAAGAGGCTTTGATGGTGAAGGCAACAAATCATTGGGTGAGGTTGTCGACTAGTAATAGGTAGTTTGTCTTTTGTACAGATAGGTTTTTGGGCTAGAGTAGTAATGGAAATAAGCGACCCTAACCCCTTCAGGTCTTTTGTATTTTATGTACTATATGGAATAATATTCTGGGTTTATAAATATGAAATTGGCACAATGAGACGTATGTCTAATTATTAAGTAGTGTTGTTATGTAGTTTGTGGTGCTTTCACATGTTATTAACTAAAGGAAAAATATAATTGGTAATGATACGTGTAGCGCATGACGTGCTTGGGCGTCACACTACCAACGGCCGGCCGGCGAGGGCAATACAACCCTTGCCACTCATTGCCGACCCTCGTTGGCTGAAGTGGCCAAATTGAAAGGTGAGTGATTTTGTGTTAGCGTGTGAGCGCGCTACCGCGCAGAAAGGTCAAACGCCGGCCATTTTAGATACATCTGAACTGCATTATTTTACATTTATATATAAGAATTCATATGTCACATGATTAATAACTCTTTCAGTGATCTAAACTCGACCTGGCCAAGATCACGAAAAGATGCTTATACGAAGACACGTGTCGTCAACCCAATACAAGATGTTTGTCGGGGAAATACCCAATGCAAATTCACAACCTGAAGCTTGCCAGCGGAGAGGTGGCGTCGAGCCTGTTTTCCTGGCACACCTTGGCGTGGTAGGACGAAAGATAACCTGGCGCCGTGGTCTCCCGGTAGAGCGGCGGGTTCTCTTCCGACACCAGCTCTTCGATGGGTCCGTAGAGCTTCGTGGCCTGCTCGATTCCGAAATTCGTCCTGAAGAAGCTCGCGATCGAGACCCTCGGGCCTGCGGCTTTAGCCAGCACCCGGTGGCTCACGCTCTTGAACTTGTCATTCGAAATCAGCTGCGCACGCAGAGCATCGACCCGAATAAGAACAGGAATCAGTTTCAGAGATTGAATGGCAGATATCATTCTCATGCAACCCCAAGGGACCTGCTCTATGTTTTTTCTTCTTCTTTGTATACGATTTTCACTTACGATTATGCTATGTCCCTATCGTTGTTTACAGCATACGAGATCATACCAGTTGCTTTTTCACAGATATGCAAAACAACTCTATCCAATATGAGAAAACCATATAACTTCCATCATTTCACGTCCTATAAAAAGCCAAATTCGCATCGCATGTGTGAAAATTGTGTGTGAGCGTGCGCACGATTGATCTGCTCTTCTTAATTGGCAAAGATGAGGCGATTACAGTAGAGGAAAAGATCAACTTCATAATTAAAGGCTATAGCTTTAGCTTTGCTTGCCTGCATAAGGTCTCCAATGTTCACCAGCAAAGCTCCCTTCTGGGGAAGGACATTAACCCACTGATCCTCATGCCGGAACTGAAGGCCGCCCAGCTGATCCTGCAGGAGTATGGTCATGAAGTCGCCGTCATTGTGGGTGTTACATCCCATGGCTCTCTCCGGCTCGGGACACGGTGGATAGTACTGGCACAAGAGGACTAGTCCCTCGCCGCAATGCATGTCCTTCAGGTGGTTCGGCTTCAGATCAAGTGCCTCTGATAGCAGCTCCAGCAACGTGATCCCCAAGTCGTGTACTCGTTTCGAGAAATCGATCACAATGTCCCTGCAAGCAATGCCAAAAACAACCACTTCAAAAGTCCTTTAAGTCTAACCAGAATCAAACTAATGAATTCAGGTCTATCCTTAGGATTCATCGCCACGGGAAGTTGCGAATTCGCCATTCTTGAGCATCGAAACTGCTGTTTTAGAACAGGGTCTAGTTGAGTTCAGTCAGGCCGACAAGGCTCGACACTCAGGAGCTCGACTCGACTAGGTCGGGCTTGCTGATATCCTGGCTCGAGCTCGAATTCGACCTCAGATTCTTGAAAGTGCAAAGACTAGAAGATACCATACTATCTTGCTATTTGCTGCATCTATAAACGCATCCATACGGTTTTCGATTGCTCGTACCTACACAATTCAGGCAATTCCTGAGGCTCCGGCGGGCTCGGCGCCATCTCACAGATCAGAGTATCCCTCCAGTCCGCCGCCGCGATGTTGAACAGAGTGAAATTCGAGAAGTACATCACCTTCCTCCGCTTGTCGCGCGAGTACCAGTCCCTTCTGCTCTCGCTCTCGTGGAACCTCCGGACCCCTCCGATCGTCTCCTCCAGCACGCCTTCCGGGATCCCGTGGTTCACCACCTGGAACAACCCCCAGCCCTCGCACGCGCTCCGGACTCCTTCCACCACCCGCCGCCTGAGATCCCCGCCGCCGCCGCCGCCTCCTCCTCCGCCGCCGCCGCCGCCTCCTCCGCCGACGATGGCTCCGAGGTCGACGGTCGGGATCGCGAGGTCGACGCCGTCGTCGGCCGATGACTTCCGAGCGTGGACGAGGAAGGACGGGAGCTTGGAGACGCCGGAGTCGTAGAGGCCCTTGACGCCGAGCTTCGTGTCGTCGAAGAGCTTCCGGTCTTGGTCTCGCCGGACCGCGGCGGTGCTCGTCGCCGACATCGTCGCTTTTGCTTTCCTGCTTCGACGAGCTGATCGGAGGAGGCCGAGGCGAAATTGTCGGATAGTGCGCTGCTGAGTAGGCACGACGACGACGTGCCTTATCATCATCATCATTATTTTAAATAACTTTTGTCACTTTTTTTTTTTTTTTTTTTTCAGTATTTTGGGGTTCCAACTCTGTCGGAGGACACGATCTATCTACACGTATCCATACGAGCTTTTCGTTCATACGATACGCACATGTAATTAGTAAAATATGAAGTTAAGATAGAAAAATGCAAGAATATTTAAACAATAGGCATTGAAATTATAAATCGCATTCGGAAATGGTGAAATTGAAAGAATCGTGCTGAGTTTGCTGCTCAATACCACTTTGCATTCTCTATTCTTAAAATACACATCTACATTGTCACTACCATGATAATGTTGCATGACCCTAGGGGAGCTTCATCAAGACTCCAACATCTGGCGAGTCAGGAGGTAGATTTGAACTCCAACATCACACGAGTACGGCGACGAGTGACCGAGGTGGCACAACTGATTATGCGACATTGGTGTCATGTGACCTCTCACCAGAGTTTGTCTATCTCCTCCAACTTGGTGAACTCCCATATCTATAGGGATAAGATGAATACTTTCGACGGTAAAATTAGAATATGAAATTATTAGTGAGGGCAATTTGGGAAGAAAAGAGCTTCATCTATTTTGGGACTTGCTTTTTCGAAAATGTTGAAGGCTCAAGGCTATTTGCCTTGGGTTTTCACCTTTGACAATATTAGCATTTTTTCAAGGTAGTCAAAAAAAATTTGCCAAATGCCTAAACTTTTTTCCAATGGGCTTTTAGAGGCCAAAGGTCTATTAGGAAAATTGAATCAAACTGAGCTAAGTTATGGGGAAAAAATAAAAAAAGTTATAAACTAATTGGATTTATGTTGATTTAGTTCTAAACCTTTTAATGATACCAATTTATTCCTAATTCTTTTGACTTGATGTCAATTAAGCCATTCTGACTAATTTTAGTCAGATATTATTGATGTGGGATAATTTTTAATAATATTTTAATATTTTTGATTGTTTATTTATTTATTTTTTCTCATTTCTTCTTTCTTTTGCCGGTGATTGACCACCAGGCACAAGCAATGGCTAGCCTTGCCCTATTTGGCGAAGGAAGCCCTCATCGGGCTAACCCTTGCCATGGCCGAGCGAGGCTAGCCCACTTAGGCCATGGCCGGTGGTTAGTCACCCTCAAAAGGAAGAACAAAGGAGAAAAAAAAATAATTATAAATAATTCATTTCAGTATCAACGGTGTCACGTAAAGTAACAAACATCCACGTCAGCAACATTTCAGAATGATTGAATTGGCATCCAATTAAAATGTTTATGATTAAATTCACGCTATTAAAAAATTTAGAACTAAATTGGCATGTATAAAATAGGTTTATGACTTTTTTATACTCTTCCCTAAATTGCCGTCCCTTTTCACTTGTTCTTAAATTGTCAACTACGCACGCAACCCGACTTTTTATTTTTTACTTTTTATGTCACGTTTTAGAACATGGAACTACAAATAAGGCCCCTGCGCCATGAGGGGTTGGAAGATATTAGAAGGGAGAAAAAAAGGACCGTCACTTTCAACGCGGAAATTGTGGTCCCTTTAGCTGAAGATTTCTTATAGCGATTTGATCAGCATGCAAGTGCGTGTCGATGTGGATTAGCGTGGACGTTCTACACATCCATCTGATACGTTGAATGAAGAGCGTTTGTTGAGCTTCGCTAAAGGATGCGGAATGCTTAGGTGGTGGCATCGTGATTTCATGGAGTACGTGGGAGAACCAAACTTAGCAATGAGAACGAAGGCCTGCCGTGGGTGACGGCCGGCCAAG
Organism: Eucalyptus erythrocorys; assembly: GCA_014182555.1. NCBI lineage: Eukaryota > Viridiplantae > Streptophyta > Magnoliopsida > Myrtales > Myrtaceae > Eucalyptus > Eucalyptus erythrocorys. The sequence goes on along the minus strand of CM024597.1, from coordinate 9,917,548 downwards.
CGAGAGCGGGCCGGATTTGGCCTAGGCAAGGGCGAGCCCCAGTGAAGGCTCCCCTTGCCAAATTTAGTGAAGTTGGCCTTGGCTTGAGTGAGGTCAGTCATGCCTAGACAAGGTCAGCCCGCTCGTCCATGACTGGTCATCGACAAAAGGAAAAAGAATGGAAAAAAAAAAAGAGTCTAAAATATTAAAGAATTAAAGAATTAAAAATTATTAAAAATTATCCTAATCATTGTTGGTTGCCCAACATCTACCTCATCAATATCCGGCCAAAATTAATTAGAAGGAATCAAGAGGCATATAATTAAATTGACACAATTAAAAGATTTATAATTAAATTCACGTCAATACAATATGTTTAGAACTTTTATAATACTTTTCTAGAGTTGCATCTAAGGGCTGCGGCTCAGGCCAGCAATCTTAAGGGCCGAACCCTCACCTAAGATTGCAAGACCTTGGTGATGCTGCACTGAGGTTGTGGGACCTTGGGCGGCCCTCGTATGTGATCGCCCAATCCCAACCGTGGCTTACTGACACTAGATCAGCTTGCTAATGATGAGATTGAGCTCGCTGGGGACATCGCGAAACTAAACAATGAAAATGGTGAGGGCGAAAATTGGAATTTAGATAGTTTAGTAATGGCAAAGTTATAAGACAAAAAAATCTCTTAACATTTCGGAAATGCTCAAAATCAAAGCTAGGTAGAGCTTGCATTAAGTTAAGGGCTTCCTGAAATGCGGATTTCAGCACATAAGCCTTTGAAATTTTCTTGCCTAACACCACAAATTTAATACAAAGGCCTTTAGAGGTTTAAAGCCCATTTCAAATGCTGCGCCTAACTCAATCTATAGCTTCGCACCAATCACCATTTCGATGAAACAGTCAATGCTCAAAAGTCCGAAGCAATATGTCGATCATACATTCTTAGAATTCCATATCACAGAATCTCGTAGCTGCACATGTCGATCGTCACTGTCCTCAGTCGTTTCGCAATCTGAAGCTCGCCAGCGGAGAGTCGGTGTCGAGCCTGCTCTCCTCCCAGACTTTGGCGTAGTAGGATGCCAGATAACCCGGCACCGTGGTCTCCCGGTAGAGCGGCGGGCACTCTTCCGACACCAGCTCTTCGATGGGTCCGTAGCGCTTCGAGGCCTGCTCGATCCCGAAGCTCGTCCTGAAGAAGCTCGCGATCGAGATCCTCGGGCCCTCGGCTTTGGCCAACACCCTATGGCTCACGCTCTTGAACTTGTCATTTGAAATCAGCTGCAAGCAGAGCATCCATCCGAACGAAAAACAAGAATCAGTTTAAAAGACTGATCGGTAGAATTCGAACCGAACGAGTGAATATCTGTGCAGGTGCGGCAGTGCGGCTCGTGGTTATTAGCCTGCAGCTTTAGCATTGCTTGCCTGCATAAGATCTCCCATGTTCACTAGCAAAGCTCCTTTCTGGTGTGGAACATTTACCCACCGATCCTCGTGCCGGAACTGAAGGCCGCCCAGCCGATCCTGCAGGAGTATGGTCAGGAAGTTGCCGTCGTTGTGGGTGCTGCATCCCATGGCTCGCTCTGGCTCGGGACACGGCGGGTAGCAATGGCACAAGAGGACTAGTCCCTCGCCGCAGTGCATGTCCTTCAGGTGGCTCGGCTCGAGGCCGAGCGCCTCGGACAGCAGCTCCAACAATGTCATCCCCAGGCTGTGTACTCGTTCCGAGAATTCGATCACAATGTCCCTGCAAGCAATGCCAAAACAAGCACTTCTAAATCCTGCACAGCAAGCAAATGCCGAAAGTTTTCGCCGGCAAATCAAGAATTCGCCAATCTCAAGCATTGGCAGCACAGTCCAGAACAGGGGATTAGTCGGGTTCGGTCAGGCTGACGGGATGCAGTACTCAAGCTCGACTCCGGCTCAATTAGGCATGCTGTTATCCTGGCCTCGAGCCTGATTTCTCGACCTCGAGCATGGTCGACTTCACAAAGCTCGAATTCGACCTCAAATTCTTTAAATTGCAAGACTAGGTACTACATGTAGCTACTTGCAGCATCTATACATGTATCCATACGATCTTTGATTACTTGATTCGGCCGGTGAGTTATTCGAGAGCAATCTAAAAGCCGGAGATCGAGTCAAGCACCGTTTTCGACGGCTTCGTACCTGCACGATTCCGGCAATTCATGCGGCTACGGCGGGCTCGGGGCCATCTCGCAGACCAGCGTGTCCCTCCAGTCCGCCGCCGCCACCTTCAACAGATTGAAGTTGGAGAAGTAGAGCACCTTCCTCCCCTTCTCGCGCGAGTACCACTCCCTCCTGCCCTCGCTCTCGTGGAACCTCCGCACCCCTCCGATCATCTCCTCCAGCACGCCCTCCGGAATCCCGTGGTTCACCGCCTGGAACAACCCCCAGCCCTCGCACGCCCTCCGGATTTCCTCCACGGCCCTCCGCCGGATATCCCCGCCGCCGCCGCCGCCGCCGACGACGATGCCCCCGAGGTCGACGGTCGGGATCGCGAGGTCGGCAGCGTCGGCCGTGGACTCCCGGGGGCGTGGACGAAGAAGGACGGGATCCGGGAGACGCCGGAGTCGGCGAGGCCCTTGACGCCGAGCCTCGCGTCGTCGAAGAGCTTCAGCTCCTCGTCTCGCCGGAGCGCGGCGGTGCTCGCCGCCGACATCTCCTCGCTCTCGCTTTCGCGTCGGCGAGCTGATCGGCGGAGTCCGTCGCGAAATGGCGATGGAGTCAACTGCCGAGTAGGTGGCACGTGAGTCGTCACCGGTCAGTTCGTTTCACACTTTTTTTTTTTCTTTAAATTTAAATTAAATTAAATTTAATTGAATTTAAAAAATTATTTCGGGAGTTTATTTATATATTTATAGTTATTTCGTGTACTCTCTTCTCGAAAATTATTTTGGGTTTATAACACGGCAGAGGGACACATTGTATATTGTTAAGATCAAAAATCAATAATATTTAATCAATAGACATCAAAATATCAATCATATTTAAAGATGGGAAAATATCATGAAATCGTTAAGTATTTCTTCTGATACCACTTTACATCATCTATTTTTAAAATACATTTTTGCATCTTTGCTGTTTACATTTTATAAAAAATCTTTTCCAAAAAATATAACATGTTTGGTCTATTACAGAGTTATGATTTGTAAGTAATCCTTTTGATATTGCAATGCAATTATAGGTATAAGTTTGGATATTAAAAGTAATACACTAAATTCAGAAGCTCCCTTAGTAATACTTGAGGCCAGGCGCGCCATGTGCATGCATGAAGCGCTGTGACAATTTTCTTTTCCCCAAGCCGGAATGGATGAAGCGAGTGAAAAGAGTTGGTAGTTATTAAAGAAAATAGATGAAATTTTCTCACCTTTTAGGCTTTTCTTAATTTTGCATTTTCTATTTTCTCATTGGGAGGACATTAAGACTTTTTTTTTTTCTCACATTGAATCCGAAATTGAAATCGCCAATCAAAAGTTGCCATATATAACTCCAGTCCTTGGATTAATGAGGTTTGAGAAAGGAAATAACATTTTTTTTTATTGTAGCATTTTGGAAAATATTTTAAGGCATTTCTCTTTGTTTTCATGAATAAACTAAGGTTACTTTTGAGTAATTCAAGAAAGGGAAAAAGTCACGAAAAACCCCAAACTTTGTCCCGAGTGACACATTTACCCCAAACTTTTTTTTTGTGCCGTGAAAAACCCCAAACTTTCCAAACCGTGACACATTTACCCCATAAGGACATTTTTGTCTTTTTAGTTTCTATTTTTTCTTTTTTCTTTTTTTTTTTCTTCTTCTTCCCTCCACTAGCCATGATGGAGCCGACGGAGGGAAGCTGGCGCCGGGCGAGGGTCGCCCTCGCCGGCGTGGGAGAGGGTGGCCCTCGCCGGTGTCGGGCGCCCTCGCCCCATGCCGGCGAGGGCGACCCATGCCGGCGAGGGCGACCCTTGTCGGCGTCGGCTTCCCTCTGTCGGCTTCGCCATGGCCGGCGGAGGAAAAAAAAAGAAAACAAAGAAAAAATTTTTTTAAAATGAAAAAGACTAAAATGCCCTCCAATTTTGGGGTAAATATGTCACACTTTGGAAGAAAGTTTAGGGTCTTTGGTGTCCGCAAAAAAAAAGTTTGGGGTAAATATGTCACGGTTTGGAAAGTTTGGGATTTTTCACGACATAAAAAAAAGTTTAGGGTAAATATGTTACTTCGACAAAGTTTTGGGTTTTTAAGTGACTTTTTCCATTCGGGGAATTACCCACTCAAAAGTTGATTTTCTTTTTTCTTTTTAAATTTCGAACAAGCCATGAACTAGCCATGGTCATCCTTGGGCCTTGGCCGTTGGCCCATAGTCACACTGGCCCAATTCACTCCCAACCTGGGCCGAGTCGCCGACTCAGTGACTCGGGCACTTGCTTCGCTTCCAGCTCACACCGCTCGCGAGTGAAAAATTTTGGCGCCTTTTCTCTTCCCTTTCTCCCTCCGTCGCGAGAGTCCGAACTGAACCTCGTCGTATCCGCGGCGGAGCCGCCGAAACCCTCCGCCGCCGGCGAGCTTCTCCTCCGCCCTCCGCCATGGTGTTCCTGCACCAGCAAGGGCCTTCTCGGAAGAGACACCCCTCCTTCAACCCCCCGTTTCCCCAGCCCAAGCCCGCCAAAACCGCCGCCGACGCCGAGCCGCCGCCGGCGACTCCTCCGCCTCCGCCTCCGCCATCTGCGGCGGCGAGCGAAGCGGCGGGCGCGTCGCCGGAGAAGAAAATGGTGTCCGTGCTGGCCGATGCGGGCTGCACGCTCCTGAACCGCGACGGCCCGCCCTGCCTCCCGTCCGACGTCCACAGGTTCCGCGCTCACCTCCAGCGCCTCCTCTCCTCTCCTCCCAACGACGCACTGCGCTCCGACTTCGTCGCCGGTTTTGCCGATCACGTTCAGTCTCCTAAGAATCTCCTCAGGTAATGGCGTGTATTTGAGTTTCCGCGAAGTTTCGTGCGATGATCTGTTCCGAGTGGGCGCGGAGAGATCATCTGTTCAATTGGTGCGTGCGAGTGGATGCTACTGGTTCTGAGGCATGTGTTTCGTTGTTGAATTTGAATGAGAATGTAAACCTAATCCGAGAAGTTCCACTGCTTTTCTCTCTGTTTTCAGGGTTCTCACAAGTTCAGATCATGGCTGTCTTTTGGCCACGAGAAGCAACAGCCTTGCTCGGAACCTCCTACTGGTCCCCTCAATTCAAGTTGATCTTCAGAACATACTCCTTGAGAAGCTTCCTGAATTCTTCGACATGATCCCTCAACCCTCCGGGGCATCTTTGTCGCTCAAGGATGATGTTGCTCGGCTTATCATCAACCACTTTAGATGGCTTGATTTTATTGTTGATTCTAATTCATTCGTTGATAAGTTGATGCTAGTCCTGTCCATTTGCCCCTTACATTTGAAGAAAGAGATTATTGGATCATTGCCTGAGATGATTGGTGAGCAGAACTATGATACTGTGGTCAATTCCCTGGAACAAATGCTTCAAGAGGACACAGCAATTATAGTGCCTGTCCTCGACTCTCTTTCCAATCTTCATTTGGATGATCAGTTGAAAGATCAGGTAACATGTTTTGGCTTAGTCTTTGCTTTCTCTTCTGCCTCACTGTTGTGAAGATTTTGCAGAGAGTGATGTAATTGGAGTTTATAAGCCCATTTGGTTAGTGAGTGTTAGCCTCAAGCAGTTTCAGAGCGCTCAGTTGATGATTATCTTTTCTTTGTTGAGTGAAAATATTGCCATCTTATAATTATTTGTAGTCGCTGGAACAGTGTTGTGAATGATTGTCTCTGATCTGATCTCTTTTTGTCAGAGGAAAAATTTAGTTTGATGGATATTTCACCCTTTCTGGCAGCAAACCAGTGCGATAAGAAAAATAGAATCTCAGCAATTCTTGAAACAATTATCATGTGATGTTAGGCATCATCAATTGGAAGTAGTTGATGCAGAATTATGTAGTCCTCATTTGAAGTCAATCTTATGCATTTACTTCCAGACCACACCAATATGGAAATTGACACTCTTTTCCATTTGAAGGTTGTCACGATCGCATTGTCGTGCCTTAGAACAATTGATGGAGAGCACATGCCCTTTTTACTTAGGTTTTTATTGCTTTCAGCAACGCCTGCAAATGTTCGAAGAATCATCTCACACATTCGTGAGCAGTTGAAATTTATTGGAGTATCCAATCATCATAGTGGCCAAAACAGGAAACTAAAGGGAAAGTCTGTTGCGGATGGCATTGAAGCCTCCATCCTCAATACATTGAGATTGGGCCTAAGATTTAAGAATGTAAGTTCCTTTATTGTAGTTTTTTGTAGTGTCACCATGCTATTCTGTGGAGCATTTCTTCACGGTTGTATTCACAGATTCTTTGCCAAGAAATTTTGAAAGAGTTCAACAGCCTTAAGAGACCGCAAGATCACAAAGTCATTGACATATGGCTCATTATGGTCATGTACATGAATGGCGAGTCTATCCAGAAAAGCATAAAAAAGATCTTCATGAGAAAGATTGTTGATGATTGCATTCCTTTAGTGATGATTGAACAATGTCTCCATGGCCATGCAAGCCTAGTACAGGTGTGTTTTTCTGTAAGATTTGCATATCAGCTAAAGTTGTTGGCAGCTGTATTTGATTTTTTGCTGATATGTGATAGGACTACTTTCCATCATTTCTCTCTCTTTGTGAGTACATTTTGTCTTGCAAAGAACAAAAAGCAAGGGCCTTTGGCATTCACATGTACACTTGTCTGTTTCGAGAAGTTGCGGATCCGTATTCAAGGCAGGAAGTAAGAAGCTTCTAACAGATGTATAACTGCCTTTTGATGATAAGAATATATTCTAATGCGCGTACCATCATAATCTTGTTCTTGTTTCTGTGCAGATTCTTGGAGCATTAGTTACTCATGTGGGAAGTGGTGTAAATCTCGAAGTTGGTTCTGCTTTGGAGACCATGAATTTACTGGTTGCAAAGCATCCTCTGGAATTAATCCGACTTTCTTCTTATATAAACGGTATTGAAGCCACCTTTTATTTTACTTAAAACTTCTATTTCAATGGATGATGACTAGTTAAAAATTAAGATTTCTTTGATACACTTCATGGTGTCCTTCTCAGGCATCTTGGACTATTTGGAAGGATTTAGTATTGAAAACCTGTATAAGGTTGGCATTTGCTCTGATATGTTCTCAAGTCAGGCCCTGAATAATCTCTTATCCTTTAGAGACTTTCTCACATTGTAGGTGTATGAGGTTTTCAGCAATCTTGCACTATCAATCAGATCAAGTGGAGATTCATTGGGATCATCTTTTGCAAATGAGCTTCTGATAGTCGTTCGAAAGCAGGTATCATGGATTCGTTGATGCAAAAGGAAGACTACAAATGTTCTCTTTCTGTATTTTTTGGTGTAATGATTGGACGAAATTGTGCCAATTGGTTGATTAATTGGTGTGCTTATAATTGGGTAGGTCAATCATCCAGATATGAATTACAAGAAGATGGGATTGATTGGAAGTTTGAAGATAGTTTCATGCATTGGCGATGCAAATAACATTCTCTCTCCAGATCCATCTCAGGTGCTACCTACTGCTGTTTCTTGACTTCTCCATCACTTGTTGATACTGTTTAGACTCAAAAGTGACCAAGAATCTTGATTATATGTTCTTAAGAAGGGGGAGTAACCTACCTGAAAAAGAAAACTAAGAATTGAAACACAACTGCATATGTAAAACTTGCACATACAGCATAGGTTAAACACTAGCAAGTATGTGTTACCACGTTCTTGCTGTGTAACTTGGAGTGATCCATGCTTTAACTCCGTAATTCTATGATGTGTCACTTTTTATGGGATATTTTTGCAGAAGTCCAATGTTGAGGAGGCCTTGGAGCTCTTGGAAACATGTTTAAAGTCCTGCAAACAATTGGCCTTGCCACTGACCCTCTTTTATGATGAAATGACTGCCTTGTTGAATCAAAGAAATCTGCACCCAGCAATTATGGAATGGTGAAATTATGTTCTGAGTTGATTTAGCTGTTTATTTTGGCTTAAAAAATATATTGGGGCATTACCTACCTGTACTTGTTGTAGGATTGGTAAAAATGCTGGAGAATTAGAATCTACATATCTTTTGGATCTTGAAGATGGCAAGTTGCCTCTGAATGATTCCTATGGCGGATTAGAAGGTGAATAGAGTACTGCACTATGAGAAATTTGCTCGACAACGGAAATTTGTAAACTTGTTGGAGAAAAGAGAGTCGCAGATTCACAGCTTCTTCTCTCACTTCCCTTTGTAGGAGAACTATGGATGAACTTGGATGGTGATATATCTCCGATATGCGTGAACATTTTGCCTTTGACTTCCTCATCATTGCAGTTATGTCAATTTGATGCCTTACTTTCCTCTTCATGAAAGTCTCTTGGTGATTTTTCTTGACACTGTTATTTCTTGTTGTTACAGGTCTCCTCTACTGCAGATTCTCCCTGCCAACATTCTCTTACTTTCTACAGTAAGTGCTTGTTCTTTCAACCAATTTGAAGAGCTTTGTATTCTTGCATTATACAGTTTCTGTTGCAGGTTGAAAGATCAACAAATCAAGGATCTCTTGGGGGGATTGATGCACTCCTTGGATGTCCCTTGCACCTTCCTTCCTCTAAGGTAATTCTACAATGTGCCACCCTGTAACTATGTTTGATCAACTTACAATCTTTATTGAGATGAAAAACTAAACATTGATGGAGGAATTATGCATGCCTTCAATTTTCTCACAAGAGTGGGGTGGTTTGGAAACTCTCTCGGTTACTTGGGATCTTATTTTAGCAAAGAAGGGTTTTTTGGGTATAACCGAGCAGGGGATCCCCGTTGATGACCTTTACCATGTAACAACACCAGACCATAGAGAACTAAGAAGGTTAACTGGCCGATTTTTTTTTTTTTCCCTGTGTCCTTGGATACTAATTTTGTGAATTCCCTTTACTTGACCTATGGGGGGATAGGGAAAGGAAACCTCCATTACTTGCCCCATGGATGAGAGGAAAAGGAACTGTCTGGTCCCTGAAATATTGCATATGTATGCGGAGGAAGGAGGCTCTTCCCAATGATCCATCACTATGTCAGAGAAAGCACCCTACATATTAACTTTAATTTGTAGTATTTCCAATGTGTTACTATGTTGACTTACTTTGCTCCATTTATGTTGCTTGCTGTTGTAGCTAGATTGTTTTAGGTCTAACATGCATTTTGACTACCTTAATGCCAGTATTTCTCCAAAGCTGTGTGGCAGTCTCTCACAGGAAAGCAGAAGCAGATAGTGTGCCTCTCACTCTATTATGCAGCTAACTGGATTAGAGAACTGGTATATAGAGTTTAATGTCATCCCTCAACCCTTACAGATTAATATGAAATTTGGTGCATAGCCTGTTAATTGTTTTGTCTCGTGTAGCTCAATGCTTTCTCCACACAAGTTGGTGGAAAATTTGAATGTACCAGTCAAGCTACAAAAGAGGATATAATCAACAAATTGCTGAAGCGATTGAGGAACCTAGTGTATGTACCTCTTTCACAAATTTTCATGCTCTGTACAGCTGCTCCTTTGGTTGTCAAACCCACTGTGCCAAGTGATTTTATGTTTATTTTTTGATTGAATGTAAGAGCCATGGTTGTTAAAATCTCGATTTAAATCTTAAAAGCTTACGATTAACCATTCTGCACACATTGAACGATCTAAATCCGTGTTAAACTTTTATTAAAATTTAGATTTAAATCATCTAATCTTTTAAAGGCTACATCTTTAGTGAAGACTTGAAAGAGTGTACAAAATGGCTATATTAAGCTAATTGGGGTTTTTGGGTGTCTTTCATGCTCTATAAATGGAGCCATCTTATGTTCTTTCATTAAGTCATTCAGCAAAGATGTAGCCTTTGAATGTTCTCTCTCTCCCTTTCTCTTGAAAATCCAAACACAGTGTAAGAGACCTGTGAAGCTTGTGCGATAGCACCTGATACATGAACTTTGACTGGCAAATGGGTATAATTCCTGAGGGTGAGAGTAAAATAAAACACAGAAAGACTATTGCAGATTGTCGTCTGTAAAGTTTTCTATTTGGTAATTGATGCTTTCGTTGCCATGTCTTCCTTTCCGACAACTGTATTGTCTACGCAGGGATGATAATTAATACTATTTTGGCTTTAGATTGTTTTCTTCTTCTTTATTTTATATCATTCAGGATAATTGGCCTCCTCGTTCTGAAGTTTTATATGACAAGCACATGTTGTCTCACGGATGTTGTTAGTCAAATTGTTGTTCTCTGTTTCTTAGATTTTAAACATGAGACTGGTGTTACTAAAAATTGTTGAGGGTTTAATTTAAGAGGGAATGAGTTTCATTCTGATATTTTGGTGATGTAGATTTTTGGAGAGCCTGTTAAACAATCACTTAGAGTCTTACCCACTATGCCTGCCGGAGCTCCATCTTCACTTAGAGCAGCCCAAGTCTTCAAATTTAAGCCAACTTTATCCAGTTGGACATCTGGAAAAGAAGAATGAGCTGAAGAGAGCACATGATCTCACTAATCCAAACAAGTGCAAAAAAATGACTGACTCTGAACCAAGTTCATGCACCGATAGAAAGCTTCATCAGCCCACTATAGTGGATGTGTTAAAGAAGGCAAGAGTAACGACAAGCCAAGAAGTGCAAAATGATGATTCTTCAAGTCCACACATGAATGGAGGGAGAACAACATTGAAAGGTCAACATCCTTGTGATTCTGATCAGACGTTAACCCTAGAAATTTCTGCAGCTACTACAGTTCTGGAACTGCAGAGATCCAAGTTTAGACCACTTCTGCTTCAGTGTTACTCCATTCTGGCATTCTCAAAGGTACGATGAATGGAATTTGTCCTCCATGTTTCTGTTTGCAAGCTAAACTATTGTGTCTATTTCTATATCTTAGTCATTAACACCTTTTTCACATTCCACTTTTTTGAAAATTTTGCAATGGCTTAAAGAAGTGACATTGGATTGCAAGTACTTGGACGAAATCTTGTGGCAGTTTGTCCCCATTGTTCCTTTCTTTTATGTAGGTAATCAAACGGATAATTCTACATGTCACACGAATAGTTTTTTAACTGTCCATGTTCTCTCATTCATCAAATATAAATTGCATGTTCTAATTTGCATGAAATGCCGCTTTTTCTGTCTTACCATATTTCTATCGTGGGTGAAAATTAGTATACTGTACTTACCAAGGAAGTTTTAAGGCTAATGATAGATTATGTAGAATTGGTAAAATGAGTTGGGATCACTTTATGGAGCGGTATCACTTAACAAAAAATTGATGGCCATTTAAAAGTAGCATATATGGAAAGTGCTGGCTATTTAGCTAGTGAATGCCTATGGTTTTAGTACCAATTACTTGGGTAGGATCCTTGCCTTCGTTTAGGTGGAGATGAGTTGTAGAGAAGGAAGCTACTTCTTTCTGGATAGCTTAAGGAAGCAGAACCAACCATAACAAATATGTGAGGAAGAGCAGCAACAATAAAATTATCATGGTGGGGATGACAGCAATGGCATGGATGTTGAGTATATGACCATGAGATAAACCAAGAAGGTGGAAGGGGCTGGCAAATATGTCTCTTTCTAAGCTCTCTATGAGTTTCAAAATGCATAGTTTTCAACTCTCCCAGAATGGAAGAGCAATTCAAATGCCAAAAATGTAGGAGGAAGCAAGATTGACATTGAGGTGGTGAGGGGAGTAACTTGACCTTACTTGTGAAAGTAGCACGCTGCATCTAATAAATAGGGGCTAATGCCACCCTATTGGATGCACACATGTGGCCAGTTCCGAGAAATGTGCATTTCAGAAGATCCTTGTTACATCAAAAAAATGATGCTTGAGCTGACATATGTCCATGACTTTCCCTTAATTTGGATGACCGGTTCTATTGCTTTATATTTATACAACTATTGAGCTCATGGGGTCTCCCTTACAGTTGTGAAACCTTTGAACCTTTTGGAGAAGGGAATGATCCAGGTTGACAGAGCTTAAAATCAGCCTTAGTACAGTAAAGTAGGGTGAAATTTGGTAGATGGTGATAGATCAGCCAATTGATTTTAGAATTACATGGACACAATCCTTTCACTGGCTCCCCCCTCTTCTCTCACAAACGCAAACTGGATCAGTTATAAAATTATATGTTGCGTGGTTATTCTTCTTTTGAGGTTAAGCACAGATGCTAGGCATTCTTTGGATTAGGTTGTCAAGGTTATGAGTGTAGCCAAACTTGCTGACGCATGCTTTTTTTTTTTTTTTAAGATTTGTTCTTGGAAATGGAATCATGTCCTCACAATGTGCTTTTATGAATTTCGTATCCTGAGGCTGTGGTGGAAAATTGGTGCATACTATCATGAGATAGATGGAGACTTTTTCAAAGATACTGTCTAGTTTATTTTTAAGATATAGACATTCAGTGGCATATATATAACAAAAAGTTATATTGTTGTAATGTTGCAAAGATCCTTGTAGTATATTTGTCGAATTGCACATTTACAAGATTAAAGTAATTGCCTACTTGGTTGTACTTGGGATAGGCTCTTTTAATAATGGCTAGTCATGTCTTCTAAATTGCAGAAAGAGGAGACCTGTTGCTCAGATCCCATGGCTGAGGTACCTTATCAACCTAGACTTGCTGTTTTTCTTTCAAGTTATGATCCTTAGTAGTTTTCCAAGTTGATTATCTTCTTGCAGTTACCCCTACATCTGTTCCTTCTGAGAGATCTTCATAAGAAGCTGGATTACTTCAATACTAAATGTAATGGCTTGAGTGCTGCATCTGGAATTGCTGGTTTTACCTTGGAAGAGTTCTTAAATAATATCAGACCACTCTTTCCCTCTCTGAAGAGGCATTTAGATAGAGCAATGAGAATCCTTGGAGAAGGTATGTCTGCCAACTCTAGTCGGTTGAGATCTTTCCTTGTGACAATGTTCTTAAAATTTTAAGAAAATATTTTCCAGGTGATAACAATTGCAGAGGACACTGGATTAGGTCCTCCATTCTTGATTTTCTGACCTAATTTAGATCTTCTACTCTTGTATATAAATACCATGTAATCACTTGATAAATGTATGAGAAAATACAGATTCTCTTCTTTTCTACACTTTCCTTGTGACAATGTTCTTAAAATTTTAAGAAAATATTTTCCAGGTGATAACAATTGCAGAGGACACTGGGAAAATCAGAGCATTAATGCTGGGAATCCAAATCTTCCTGATTGTGTGCTCACAGTGACTTCAGCAACAACTTTGGTTATAAAGGAAGTACTTCATTGTCTTAGTGAGGTAGGTCTTTATGCTTGTTGGTTCATCATCTTTTGTGATCAATGCATGCCTGGCTTGTCTTAATACCATATAATGGAAATGGCAGATACTAAATCTTCCAGATATTCAAAGGGACATGACAATCCTTTCAGTTTTGCTACGTGCTTTTCAGCCAATTGAAATGAAGGAAAGTAATATTTCAGGCATGCAGCCCCATCCTTTGCCTGGGAGCATAGAACACTTATATTGTGGTGCTTATTCATTTCTGGAGAACATTTTGGACATTGGTTTGTCATCCATCCTTTGTTTTGTTTCATTTTGTATTCGGATGCTTTTGTCGCTCCAAATTGCTAAGAAATATCTGCTTCCTGCAGCCTGCTCCTTTTCCTTCATGGCAGCATCAGAAACTCTTCTTACGCTTGAAGCAGCTCTGACCTCAGCCCAGAATCTTAACATTAAGTCAACTGGGGCAAACTGTAAATTTCTACAGTCAAATCAGGAAGTACTTCTAAACCTGCGTAGAAGACTTGGGACTTCTGCTGAGAAGATTCTAAAGCATAGATGGGATGCTGAGAATGTTGAGAACAGTTGGAAGAGTCAAGTAAGACATCCCCATTATGCCATCTCCCTTTACTTCAAAGTTAGATTTTAGTGATGACCGCAACATGGCAACAAATTGCATACGGTCCTTGCTCCGTTAGGAGTGTGACTTAGCTTCTAGATTTTCTCAGAAATAGTCACATATCTTGTATGATAAACCTTTCCTATCCACAGGGAGACCGAGTACAGAAGGTTTTGCATGTTTACTTGGAGAACAGTGAATCTACATCCGATGTGCTAAATGAACTCGCGCTCTCTGTGTTGCCGCAGGTGAATAAAAATACTCTGCAGCACATTTGAAATGGTTATTTAGTTGGAAGATGGATGGCTACCAAAATAGGCATTTTATAAGTGGCTGTTTAAAGTGCTTAAATTTGTTGTTGTTTCTTCTGGCTGAAGCTTCAAGTTCTTGATAAAAATGCCCTCCAGAGACTAAATTTAGTCTCCATCAAGAACAAAAGTATTGAGAATCTGACTTGGCTCAGGCTATGAGTAGACTTTCTAGACAAACTTGTTTATAAATGCTGCTGTCTTCTGATATTCAATATGAATGCTTCTTTATTAGGCCTTGGTGTGCAAAACGGCCGAAGGCGATGTTCTTCATGGCTTCGCATCCTTGTGCTCTGCGACATTTCATGTATGGTACCGGGTTTTGGTAAGAAATCTGATCCCTGTTAAACATCTGGTAATTAACCATGCACTTTTGGGAAGTTTTCTTACAGAGGGTGTTACTTGTGCAGCATGAAGTTAACCTTACTCGATTCAATGCTCTGGTGAGTTCCAAGTAAAAAATTTGAACACTACTTTATAATTTATGCCAATTTATTTAATATGCCTTTATGTTTGTCCTCTAATGTGACTCAGGTTAAAGAAGTTGGTCTTAGGAGTAAACCAGATGCAGGTAAACTGGGAAATGATGCCAAACATGATGTCATAAGAGGACTTCTTATTAAATTGCTGGACCCTGTCGATGTGGTTGTATCCCTAGTAAGTATGTGCAAGACATGTGACAAGGTAAGCAGGCTGCAGAGAATAATTCGTGTTTCCCCCTATTTAGGGGAAAGATCTTGATTTTAACTGTTGCATTGAATTGACTAAGAGAGACAATTGGGTAGGTGACTGTCCATGCTATGGCTGTCAAATATGGTGGGAAGTTTGTTGATTCTTTTCTTAAAGGTAAATAATGATTTTCGATTGCTTTAATTGTTGTTATAAGTGCTTTTTCTACTGAGCTCTGAACCTTCTTCCCAGTTTTTGAGTTTTTGGAGGTGCAGTTTCAAGAGCACCAAGAACTTGTGATACAGCTGGTGAGATTCAATGCTTTAGATGTACTCTGCTACTTCGATGATACTGGATAAAAGTCTAAGCTGCAGTCACTACGCTTTTTATTAATGATCAAGGTAAAAGAGCTCCAGAAGGCCACAAGGACATTGCAGACACTGTGCTCTGAAGCAAAGGTTGGCATTGCTTCCTCATTTTGGTCAGAGGCAAAATCATTTTCACTTGAATGCTAATGTTTCTGTGTTCTTGTAAGGGTTTGAAACAAATGTCCATCACCACCAAAATTCCTGCTACGAAAAGGTCTCTAGAGCGACTTTTATTTCGTGTCAAGGCTCTTCTCCACAATTCATCAAGCGGATGCGCATTTTGGATGGGTATGCAAAATCATATTAGTTTCGCTGCGTTAGAATATTTTCTTATTCTCTAATGTTCACACTAATGACTGGAGGTTTTGTACATTTGCAATGGCCTTTTTAATCGTTTTCGTCTGAAGAATCACTACTGATCTTTCAGTTGCCGATATGGTTTTCTCTAAATGGCAAAAAACTCGCTATGCATGACCTCTTGCTGCTATTCACACCTTCCCCTCTGCTTGACAGGTAATTTGAAACATAAAGACTTGGCTGGCCAGGTTGTGAGCTCCCAGGCCTACATCGACGAACGAGACTTCAGTGTCGGTGAAGATGCGAGCGAAGAAAATGCAGATGAGCCTCCTGTAGGGGAGCCCGATGAAGAAACAGAAGAACAAGGGTAAAAAGCAAGCAACGCCTTCATGTCACGAGCCGCGGATGGATCAACTGCGCAAACTGAAGGTTTTTGTTGTTTACCGTGTTCCATTTATTTTGGCGGCATCTGTATATAATAGCAGAAGGGCGGCTGTTGTATGTTGTCCGCATCCTGGTGTAATTGATTATCAGCTTGCATGGGGTTTTGCCCTCTCGCAAGGCTATTAATTTTTGTTTGTTTTTTTTTTTTTTTTTTAAATTTCTCTGGCATTTCATTATGATAAGTGTATCAATATAATGGTAGGGTGACATAATTTTCCCTTTTTAGGTAATTGATCAGCCTTTTCACATTTAATTGTGTGGGGAAAAGGAAGTGTGCTCTCTTACGGTGCTCAGTTGAATGCTATAATTTTTGTTTACTTGAGAGCTTTAACTTTTAGAAAACGTTGACCATTAGTGTCGGAAATCCAACTTGGCAAGCCACTTATGGTGACTGTTTGTTAATAGCTAAGGTCTTCGAGTGATCAGTTGAAAAGTTATGGTATTTAAGTCAACGTTCTTTAAAAGTCATGGCATTCAAGGGATTGATTGAGAAGTTATGGTATTTAGGTAAAAGTTATCCTTGAAGTATAACACCTCCCTATTATAGGGTCGTAGCACTTCCACCCTTGTGAATCTGGCAATTCGACAGCTTGAGCTGACTACCAAGACAACATTTGGTCGAACATCACATTCCTTGAAGTATAGCACCTCCCTATTATAGGCTTGCAGCACTCTACCCTTTTCGTTAATCATCATATACCATAAATATGCAGTGGACAGCCTTCTTGTCAAATTTGCTGCGAAGATGATTAGGCACAAATGCATAGCATGCGCATCCGGAAACTCTAAAGTGACTTACCACAGGCTTGTGATTCTATAGCTTCTTGTATGATGACATAAAACCAAGCCTTGCTTGTGGCGGCCAGTTAGTCACGTAAGCCGTCGTCTTCATACATTTGGCCCAAAACCTCTTGGAACATTCTTCATGTGCAACATGCTCTTGCATGTCTCAGTTAGATGCCGATTCTTTCTTTTGGCAACACCATTCTGCTGCGGCATATATGGACAAGTATACTGTCAACGTATCTTGTATTTTTGCAAATACCTCGTAAACTCTTAGGAAGTGTACTCTCCCCCATTATCAGTGCGAAGGCAATGAATTTTTCTGCCTACTTCACTTTTAACCTTCTCCTTAAACACCTTAAATTTGATAAATGCCTTGGATTTTTCCTTCATGAAATCAACCTAGATGTACTTGGAGAAGTCGTCGATGAAAGTGATCACATACTTGAATCCACCAATAGATATCTGCTTCATTGGACCAAACACATTCGAGTGAACGAGTTTGAGAGGCATTTGAGCTTTGAACGATGATTCCTCATACGGAAGTTGATGTGCCTTCCCATATTGGCATTCGGCACAAACCACATTTTCTTGCATTTCCAACTGGGGAAGACCCTTTAACATGTTCTTTCACATCATCACCTTCAACTTGTGATAACTTACATGTCCAAGCCGCGCATGCCATAAATTAGGTGTATCATTCCTTCAGGTTTTGTTTACGTTGTTTGAGTAGACATCATGTAAACGTACTCTAGCCGATGTCCCTCCATGATTGGTTGACTAGTGGGCTTCAAGCTTCAGTGCACCTTAACATCTTGTGGACCAAACACCACATAATTACCTGAGTCTGTGAGCTGGGACACAGACAATAAATTCTTCTTCATTCATGGCACGTGATACACACTTTTCAATTCAACTTGCTGTAAATTGAATTGAGGAGTTATCATTGTCTCACTGATATGAGTAATCGGCAACCTTGAACCGTCTACAGTAATAACAACATGCTCTTCGGTATAATTATGCATGTTCGGCAGCTTGCCTTGATCTCCAGTCATATGACTCGAACACCCTGAATCAACAATCCAGTCGAAATCATAATTAATCGGCTTTTCACTTACAGAGATTAATGCCATTGCATTGTTTAACTCGACTATGGAAGAGGCAGCGAACTCGTCTGACACCACTATTGCAACCGATGTTTGGAAATCCCATTCCTTATCTTCATCGAAATCATTCCTCTTCGATGAGGCTGAGACATTTCCTTCAACTTTCTTCGCTTGACAATCTCTGGCAAAGTGGCCCTCCATAACATCGTCCACTACATCTTTTGCCATCGCATTGCCACGCTCCCTTGGTCGAAGGCTCGACTCTCTTGGACGCTTTTGCCATCTTTCATAAGCTGGTTGTTTTTGCCATTTGACATGGCTTTTCTCGGACTTGCCATCTTTATTGTCAACACTAGTTCGCCTCTGGCCCTTGAACCCTCTTTTATCACTGAAGAAAGCACTTTCTTCTTCCTTAATTGAAACCTTAGACACTTGACTATCTAAAGTCTATTGGTTAGCCATAATATTCTCCAGATCGGTCAACGTCGGTTGAGTTGCCCATCCATGGGTAGCCATAATAATATTGTTATACTCCGGCTTTAACCTGTGAATAATAATTCTTCTCATTCTTGTTTTTGAGATGGCATTAGCGGCATCCAACTTTGAAATTTCGTCACAAATAGACTTTAACTTTGGAGAAGACTCACCGTCATATTTTGTTGTGACATCGACAGCAGCTTTTTCTCTAGCTTTTGTAGCTTGGCATCATTCAACCTTGTGAATAACACTGCCAAGTCATCCCACGCCTCCTTGAGATTCTGCGGACTCTTAATGTGTAGCAATAAATTGTCTTCGACAATTACAGCAAGAGTGTAAAGAACCTTACCTGCTTTGATCTTCCATCTCCTCTGTTCATCATTATCTCTGGGTGCCCTAGTGTTGCTGCTGCCAACAATATCTCACAAATCTTGACCCAGTAAATAAAACTACATCCTGACACTCCAATTATTGTAGTTGAAGTTGTTGAGCTTCTCAATGCCATTCA
The DNA here is from genome assembly GCA_014182555.1 of Eucalyptus erythrocorys. Classification (NCBI taxonomy): domain Eukaryota; kingdom Viridiplantae; phylum Streptophyta; class Magnoliopsida; order Myrtales; family Myrtaceae; genus Eucalyptus; species Eucalyptus erythrocorys. The sequence continues at coordinate 9,898,635 of CM024597.1, read as the reverse complement.
TCGAATTTGAAACATCCGTCATCTGACTTGAAATAATGCCCAGCACTACTTCAAGAAACCTTAATCCCTAATCAATCACAGTCCTTGATTGTACATCGGCAAAACTTCAACGTATTTCAGTCCTTAATTGCCTGTGCACGAACAATGGTCCTTGACCATCGTCTTCATGAACTACGCTCCGGAAGACTTGAGTCACAGTCCTTGACAACCATGCTCTCGATTCCAAATAACCTTGCTCTGATACCAATTATTGAATATCAGAGTCGCATGGCTCTAATAACACTCTCACAAGAGTTCTTAAGGAAGGAGATGAATACATTATTTGCATTTTACAACGATCACAAGACTCGCTTATATGTACACTTAAAACATGACTCCTGACATACCTTAGATACATGAAAAGTCATGTCTAGATACATAGTAATAAAAACACTTTAATATGTGTGCCGAAAAAAACTTCCATTGGGAATTGAATGGTCTTTTGAGCAAAAATACGAAGAGCCATGAGAGATAGGCGGTGATATCTTCACCTAGAAGGTTTACAATCCATATCCAACTTACATGTACAACAATGCCCTAAGATTCCTACGCTCGATGGGGTTGAATCCTTGGAGTGTATGAAGGTTCTTGTGCTAGCTTGCTTTCACCTATAACGTGTTTGTTTTGTTTACACAGTAAGTTAAACTCTGTTTGATTCGTATGATCCCAGGCATACTGGTTTATACGTGATGCCGGTACTGTGAAAATTACCAGACGTTGAAAGAATAAGCAGCTCCTGAAGAAAATCCCTATGACCATATTCATCTGTCTTTTAAGGAAAACAATTGAGATCCTACCCTCAGGAATGACACGGATTTTTTTCCGATATTTCAACTGTAGTACCCTCTTCTGTCTATTTTCGTGCGACTGTTCGAAGTAATTTACTGATTAACATGTGGTTTATTCAGAAAGCTTCTGGAGGCAAAGTACAAAAACGCGTCCGTGAAGGAGAGAGATCATACTGCTGAATTAATTGCGCTCTCGATATCCAGAATCTGTCAGGGTTTCTTCAAGCTAACCTCATGGGATGTGAATCTGATATACTGCAAATCTGCAAGAGCGAATTCAAAGTTTCACCGTCATTATAACTTCTCGATAAACTATTTATGTGTTGAATTTGATCGTAACAAGCTTCGCGCTGCTGCGTGATTTACTTTCTACTCGTTTATTCATTCCAATATCGGAAGTTCTTTGCTACGACAATGATGATTTTGTTCCAGTAGTTATGCTCCATTTCAACTTTGATTACAACATCCATCATTTAATTTACAATTTAGCATTCTTTAACCAGGCAATTTATCAGATTCAAAACATGTTCATGTGGTATACAATTTAAAAAAAAAAAAAATCCTTTAAATTATGCTTTTTTGGCTCTATTTTTATGAATTATAGGCGTGACATTGCTGGAGAAGAGAGAGAGGTGGGCTCAAATGTGCAGACGATTTAAAGTAGGAGACCATGTGGGAGTGAGCAGGTAAGATCCATCTATTGGATTCCTAAGTGCTCTATGACAAGAAAAAAACATTATCCCTATTGATATCACGGTATGAGAGTACTAAAATCCATCTTGGTATAAGTAGAGTAATACAAAAGTTTATAAAGTTAATTACTAAAGTGATGGGCCATATAGTTTATGAATATGTCTAATTAATTAAAACCCACTTGTCATATGTAACCCTAAAAATATTGATGGAGCTATCCTTCTCCAAGCCTGGCAAAAACGAATGGACTATCCTTAAAATATAATTAATTGAAAACCCATTTTTATATGTATTTTTTGCATAGAATATGATCACGTGTGGAATATCATCCCTCCATGAGTCCATGCTCATCAATAAAATGGATCTCCCCTGGTCCCATCAAACCTAACATCAGTACCAGGTTTCTCCTGAAGGGTCAGTCGCTAAATGGTGGGCACACCTTTTTGAGTGCCGTGGTATTAGACACTCCTCTCTAGAAGATCGAAGATAAACCTTGGTAAAACACTACGAGACAATTTTCGATGCATTAAATAAGTAGAAATCCAATGCATCCTAACTTTTAAATTATGTCATGTGTAACCAACATCAATGGATTCGAATACAGAGGGCTCATGTACTTGAATCACTCAAAGGAAAATTTGTAAACGGTTAATCTTTATAAGTATTTAGAGGAAATAACGATGTCACGTTTTTTGAAATCCCTTTCGAATTTTATAAATTCTTGGTTGAATTATAATAATCTTATCTGATCTTTCTCATTCTTTTCATTTGGATCTTTTTAAGCATAAACTCAATAATTAAGACATACTTTACCTAACAACTTGAATCGGAGTCTCTCATATCTATAGTTAGAAGTTGAATGAGATTCAATGCGGACATTACGATCGCATTTTTAGCATACCATGCCACTTTGGCACTGATCGATCTGTATGCCCGCAAGGATTACAATGGACTAGGATCCTCTAATCCGCACACGACTCCCACTCAGTGTTTTCAATAAATCACAATTATTGATTGATGGAAGCGAGGTTGTTATCAACAGTTGAACGCCGAATTGCAGATGCTGAGAGCACTGGGCCGAGTAGAAAATCTTTTTGTCCCTATACACAGTTATGCAGATGTATTATAATAGTATGTTATGTAGAATTCAAAAAGTTAAGCGGTTTCCTCTTTAATAATTATTACATACACTACGCATGCGCGTAGCTTAGCTCATAGCCTTACGGGTAGTAAATACAGCATAATTTACAAAATGTACTACGTTGTGTCTTATTCATTTCGAGCTATGCTTGTTTCCACATGCTGTGCTGACTCCTCTCTCCCTCTCTCTCACCTGTACGTCTTGAAGTACAGGTGTTTGATATAGTTCCATTAGAGGGCGCATCTGCTGAGACTCTGAGAGAGAAAGAGAGAGAGAGAGAGAGAGAGAGAGAGAGATGAAGCCGTGCGCAAGGAGGCCAAAGGCGATCCTAGTCCCCTATCCAGCGCAAGGCCACGTCACTCCCATGCTCAAACTAGCCCTAGTCCTCAACTCCCACGGCTTCGACCCAGTGCTCGTCACCCCGGAATTCATCCACCGCAGGATCTCTCCCGGGGATGATCGGACGACGGTGGAGGTGATCACGTACGTTTCGATACCGGATGGCTTGGGCGCCGACGGTGGTGCGCTTCGCGACTTCTTCTTGGTCGAAAAGGCCATGGAGGACGGCATGGCAGCCCACCTGGAGCGGCTTGTGAGGGAGCTTGACGTGGCGTTGATGGTGGTCGACTTGCTGGCCTCGTTCGCTATCGAAGTGGGGATCCGGTGCGGGGTCCCGACCGTGGGATTCTGGGTCGCCATGCTCACGACCTACAAGCTGGTTGCGACAATCCCGGAATTGGTCCGACAAGGTTACATCTCAAATTGTGGTGAGTCTTGTTCGCTCGTCATTTATGCTTCCAAATTGTTTCATTTCACTTTCTAATTTTCTGTTTTCCAAATGAACCTAGAAACCTCGGAATTATACGTGACTAATCGTAACCATCATATTATTGCAAAATTTGGTGAGACTAATGCCAACTATTCTAAAATCTGAATTCTTAGATGAAAGTGTGATGTTTCTGACACTATATTTGAACACTTCCCTTCATGCATAGGCTGGACACTGGGAAAAAATTTAGCGTGGAAATACATAATAATATGGAAAAATAAGGAGTTTGCAAGAATTTGAACTTAGAATTTTCTGCTTTGACATTATGTAATTTTTTTTTTTTAAATCACTGCAGACTATTCTAAATGCAAGATGAAAACATAAAATACTATTTAAATATTTCAACAATTATTCAAAGAATGAGCCTACGCAATATCTTCGTCCTGTAGACGATTTTATTTTTGGCCTCTGAGTCTTAATCCTATAACCCAACTTTTATAATTGAGTTAGGTACCGGAGAATAATCCAAATCCATCTCGGGTACAATAAACATGGAACAACCATCGTTAAGTTCATTGAGAGATCCGTTAAAAAAAAAAAAAACTATATATAAAGACCTTTCTTGAACTAAGGCTCCATTTGTTTCATAAAAAAATGAATATTCGAAAAACATATATTAGAAATATGATAACTTGTATTACTTACAAAAATGATTAGACTGAAAATATATTTATCGTCTATGAAAATATTTAGATATAAGTTGTTATTGGTAATGATATTATTTTTCATTAACTAATTATTTCAAATGATATAGGCGATGATTTTTAGGAAAATATTTTTCAAATCATTCATTATTCACAAAATAAATGGAGCATAAATGCTATTGCATCGACTAAAATGACACTTGTTTGTACCACCTATCTATTAGTAATATATGTTACTGTATCAAAAATGAATTAGTCTCACGCCTGAATTAGATAACATTAACATTCCTAATTGATCTTAAAAATGACAGATGCATATATTATTTTTTTTTCCAACATGGGAAATCAAATAGCTGAGAATTTCTTATATAGTACATATAAGTTGCATCTCGACCATTTATTTATATTGAAATATATACAAGGGTTGTGGCATTGTACTAAGTGTTCGGTTAGTACAATTGGCTTTGGCGTAGGAACAAAAAGGCGCACATGCCTTCCACCTCATATCAGCAAGATATGTTTCCAGATCGACCATTAAAAATAATAATTGCGACAGAGGAATATCAACACGAATACGATTGCTGCTGCTCCTGCTGCTGCTGTTATTATTATTATTATTATGATTTTGTGAGAGTACCTTGTATTCCCGCGTTAATTCTCACATGCAAACGTGCAAAATAACAAGCAGGAATACCCCAGAAAGAAAGCGAGATACATCAAAGCCCATCGTTGACCACCCAAGACCTGCCGTGGCTGATCGGGCCGGTCAACGACCAGAAAGCAAGATTCAAGTTCTGGACTCGGACTCTTCGCCGGTCGACATCTCTCCGGTGGCTCCTGGTCAACTCCTGCCCCGAGGAGGAAGAGAAAGCTCCGATCCAGTGCTCCCGAGGCTACCCAACGATCGTCCCCATCGGGCCGATGACCGTCCATTCCTTGTTGACCAAGAACCCTAGCTTCTGGGAAGAAGACACCACCTGTTTGACCTGGTTGAAGGATCGACAGGCGAACTCAGTGATCTACGTCTCGTTCGGCAGTTGGGTCAGTCCCATCGGACGCGACCAAGTCGCCAGCCTCGCCCTCTCACTCGAGTCTACACGGCGGCCCTTCCTTTGGGTGCTGAGACGGTCATGGCGCGAGGGCTTGCCACACGGCTTCCTGGAGAGGGTCCGCAGCCGGGGAAGGGTCGTGTCATGGGCCCCGCAGGAGGAGGTCCTGCGGGACGGGGCGATCGGGTGCTTCATAACACACTGCGGGTGGAACTCGGTGGTGGAGGCAGTCCAGTTCGGGAGAAGGATGCTGTGCTGGCCCGTGGCAGGGGATCAGTTTGTGAACTGCAAGTACATTGTCGAGGCGTGGCGCGTCGGGGTGAGGCTGGGAGGGTTCGGGGAGAGGGAGGTCAAGGAAGGAGTGAGGTGGGTCATGGAGGATGGCGAGATTGGGGTGAGGTTGGCGGAGCTGAAGGAGAGGATGATGATGGCAAAGGCGAGGTCCAGAGTGGTGGCGAATATGGCAGGCTTCGTCGAAGACCTCAAGAGAATGACGGAGGATGATTCCCCGTAATTACTTAGTTAGGAAACAGCAATTGTTTTTGTTATAGTTGTCTTCTTAGGGTTTTGAGTTGATCATCATTGTTTAAAGGCCATGCAAATGTCTCTAAATCTTTTTCTAGTAATGTATGCAATGTATCTGTATTTCTTTTCTTCCTCCTCTTCCCTCCCTTTTGAGTACTTTTTGCTGTGCAAGAGAAAAATTTGTAGAAACCTAAAAGCTTAAACTTATATGTGAAGAGAGATCGCATGTGCATAAATGTTGACGCCTAAATTATTGATTAGTTTTTTTAATTAATTAGGTTTTTTTTCTTACCCTTTTTTAGATAATAAACAATAACAACAAAACAAGAAAAAAAAACAAAAACAAAAATAAAACAAAAGGTAGCCCCTCCTTTGTGGAGGAAGCCTGGCCCCTCCCCTTTGTCTTCTTCCTCCGCAACGCACGTGTAAAGGGCGCGGCGCCGGAAGGGATGGACGGATGGCGACGCGCGTGGGGTAGCTAGTGGACAGGTGGCGGATGGGATGCTGGTTAGGCCGGCGGAGACCGTTCGGCATGCGGGGACTGGTAGTCGAAGCTCTGTCGACCGGCCGCCCCCTCGCCTATAAATAGGCGACCACCTTCGTCGACGAGAAGAGAGAGATCTGAGAAGGAAGAGAGAGATCGAAGCTGCGAGCATTCAAGCTTCCCTCGAGAGACTTCAAGGGAGGCCCAATGCTCACGAGCCCAGATCTGAGGGAGAGAGGAGAGAACTGATTGCCGTCGCCGCCGTCGCCGTTTCTTCCTCGCCGTCCAACTCCATCGTCGTTTGATTGCTCCCACTCGCCGTTCGCCACCTCGTCACGAGCAGGTAATAATGATTGCTGCCGTTGCTGTCGTCATTGTTGCCTAGTCCGTCGTTGCCACTGTCACTATCTTTGCCGCTGTCCGCCCCGGTGACGCCTCATTCCCTCCTTGGCGCCGCGGATTGACAAACCCCAGGGTTCCTGATTTTTCGGGTCACAGCCATGGGTCATCGGGTCGGACCCAGGCCATCGTATGGGTAGGGTTTCGCACATTTTGGGGGCTGCTGGAAACCGGGTTGTGGGGTCGGATTCGGGTCGGGTAGGGTTCCTCGTAGGAACCGGGTCATCGATCAGACTTGGGTTGGATCTAGGTAGGGTTTTGCCAAAATCGGGTTGCGGCTGCAAGCCAGGTCAACGGCTGAAGACTGGGTCGGGCGCGGGTCGAATCTGGGTAAGGTTTTGTCGGGGACCGGGTTGTCGTCGGGTTGGATCATTTTCAAAGATGGGCTACTTTGGGTCGCAAAAAAATAATAAATAAAGAAGAAATAAAAAATGAGTCGGGCTCGCAACGTGGGCCCGTATGTGTTTTGGGTCATCGACCCGGTCGACCCAACCCGCGGGTCCGACCGGATCGGGTTTTTATATTATTCTAATATAAAATGATATTTTAATAAATAAAAATTAATGAATAATTTATTTTCCAAAAAATAAAAATAATTTATTTTCGAAAAATAATAAAAAATATTTTATTTTCCAGAAAATAAAAAAATCAAAAATAGCTCATATTAAAAAAAAAGGCCAAAAATCCAAAAAAAGCCAAAAATTCACAAAAAAGCCAAAAATTCATAAAAAGCCAAAGAATTCATAAAAGCCAAAAAGACTTGTATTTTCCAAAAATACCAAAAAATCAAAAAGCCCCTTTTATGTTCAAAAAAATAGAAAAGGTCAAAAAAATGTTTTTCCTCTACAAAATACATGAAAAATCCCTCGAACATCCAAAAACCTTAAGGTTTAAACAAGATTAGGTATAGAAAGGGCATTAGTGATTAACCAGTGTAATCAAGTCCTCGATCCTAATTTCTCTGATTACGCAAGAGCGAGTATTTCTCCTGATACTTTGCTTGGGTTTTCAATCGACCCATCCCAAATCGATTAGTGGCGACTCCGTTTTAAAATTAACTTACATGTTAAACAACTTGGAGTATTAAGTCGTGATTTGGTAGACTTGGGAGAGTCCGAGTCTAATAAATTTAGCCGAACCATTAGCTTCCGCCAACGCCTGTACCTAATTGCGGATGCCGAACAAAGAGGTCACGATAGCATAAAGAGCACATAAACGCCATAAACTAGTAATGTGAGATATTTTAATAAACGTCATATGTATTGAACATAAATTTAAATTATATATGACTAGCCATCTACTTCCTTTTATTTCTTACGTGAACATCGGCACTTTTGACTATACTTATTCTATGAGTGTATATAAACTGAAACATTCACCTACATCGAATAAGACACCCTTTAACGTTATAAGTTATTCACATAAGGTTATAACTTTTGTACTAATTGACTTTTTGTGCTTCAATTTTTGGATGATTTGATTTTGCCCATCATTCTTCCTTTTATTTCTTACCTGTGATTTTGCCATTCGATATCTTTATATGTGCAAATTTGCAATGACATTGTACCAAATTGAGAGTGAAATGACACCAAAACAATCCTGACCAGCACGTTTTGAAGTTAAGTCCCGTTGGTTCAATAAGTTTTGACCAAAATAGCAATGTGACCTAATTACGTAAACAACATAAAGTAGATTAAAAAGACTGTTCATGGATTTTATTTTGAGTTGTCAGTGTTATTTTCATCGTCTGTTGGAACATGTTCCCAATGTATCTATGGCAATGGTGCGAAATTCCTGGAGAGTGCTAGTGCATATTCAGAACAAGTAGGCACAAGTAAGGATTAGCCACCAGCCCACTAGCAACACTCGACGATACTTGTCCATCATACACATGCATAAGCATAAGCTAAAGCATGTCATATCAATGCCTACCAAGATGATATCACCATATGAGTTGCATTATACCTAAAGCATTCAAGAGAACATGTGTAGTGTATTTGAGTTTTACTTTATTTGCCTCTAGACTTTCTTGATCCATTAAAAAATCATAGACGGGTAGAAGTATGCCGCCTATCTATGAGTTTTTTCCTAACAAAGAAAGGAGTATCATTTACTAAAAGACTATCTAAAAAATCATTCATAGTGCACTTGATCTATGTGAGCCTCACACGACACTATAAGTTACTTAAACTGCAAAGATCACTTTATGTGACTAAACACTGTAATACCTAATAGGCAATGCAGGAGATTAGGTCAGCCAGAAAAGGTGTAGTTTCATCGAACTTTTTTATTTTTTATTTTAAATCAATCAAGCAAGATAATGGTATTCTTCTTCTTCTTCTTTATGCTTAACTAACATCAACCTTTTAGAATCATGATCAAAAGATAAACGCATTATCTAAATCTCAGTAGGAAAAAATAGGACCATACATGCACAAGGAGAGAGCAAAGTGTACTCAAGTAAAACATCTTGGTGTACTCAACACAGACCTTGCCACACCTCTCGTAGGCCTTGTTCAATAGGTCGCCATCGATCAATCCCTTCGCTTCCTTTGACTTCTTCACATTTAGAGCCTCCTCTTGCCTTTGCTCCCTTAGCTGCCTATTTCAACACCACCTCATGCACCCTCTCAATCATGGATCTCGATGGGCTCACCATCAAGCCTGAAACGGCCGAGATCATGCTCACCACCCGCATCCCTACTAGGTACAAAAGCCAGAGATTCAAGGTTCTTTCTTTTTGTAGGCCTTGTTCAATAGGTCACTGCTGGTCAACCCCTTTGCTTCTTCCGGCTTCTTTACATCCAGAGCCTCCCTCCACCTTTGCTCCCTCACCAAAGCCCCCTACTTCAGCACCACCTTGTACACCTTCTTCATCGAGGATCTTGATGGGCTCGCCACCGAGCTCAAAATGGCCGAGCCCACGCTCACCACTGCATCCTCGCCTGGTACAAAAGTCGAAGATTCAAAGTTCTCTCTTCTCGTAGGCCTTGTTCAACATATCGCCGCTAGTCAACCCCTCTACTTCCTTCGGCTTCTTCACATTTAGAGTCTCCCCTTGCCTCTGCTCCCTCACTAAAGCCACTTGCTGTAGCACCACCTCGTACACCTTTTGCACTGAGGATCTCGATGGGCTTGCCACCGAGCTCAAAATGGCTAAGACCACGCTCACCACCTACACCTTTGTCGGGTACAAAAGCTAGAGATTCAAGGTTTTCTCTTCTCATAGGCCTTGTTCAATGGGTCACCGTTGGTCAACCCCTCTGCTTCCTTCTATTTCTTCACATCCATAGCCTCCTCCTGCCTCTGCTTCTTCACCAAAGCCGCTTGCTTCGGCACCACCTCATACACCCTCTCCACCGAGGATCTCGATGTGCTCATTCGCTTCAGCACGAAAAAAATGGAGAGAGAGAGTTCCCATTTCCGTTCAATTTTATCATGGGAGGAGAGAAAATATTGTGTGAAGGAGCTAGTGGGGGCCACCAAATATTTTCTTACAGAGAGGGAGTTTGGTCAATTTAAATTGATTGAGAGATAGAAACAAGATAGCAAGCTACAGGAACAGAGAGAAACAAATATTTTTAGCATGTCTATTTCCAAAATGGGTGTTGGTTCCAGCGTGGCATCGGGTGACATGTGTCACTTGGTGAGTGGACTCTGACTAGTCCATGCTGAAATTAGAGCTGCATTCAATATTTTCTCGCTTCTTGGCAGTAGAAAATCCAAATGTCAACTTTTAGTCATCGGATTTTGTGCAACATATTTTCTCTCTCCTTTGTGAGAGTATTCTCTGTCCATGGTGATAGGATTGTCTTTTTTAACTTCTCCTCTAGGGATCATCTCCGCCATCTTCACCTCCATCTTTCCCATACACAATCAGTGCTTTCTCCTACCTCATTCGAAGTTCTTCTCCACCACTGGTAGCATTTCCCTTATGTTTGCCCAGCCATCTACCCACAATGTAATCAACGAGTTACCTCCAATCCCATGACTACATTTAAACCCCAACATCATTCCTTGATTTCTTGACCAATGCAGAAATCACCCCTCACCCAATTACAATAAAGTTTATTCACATTCACGTTCGGATTAGAGAGAGATAAGAAGAGAGTTTTAGTGGGCAGCCCATCGTCCTTTTTGAGTAATTTACTTGTCCTCTAGCAACTAAATCCCAAACTACTCATTCATTGCCATGTTTTCACTCATTGTGCTTTTTGGATACAAGTTCATGGCCTGACTTTCGTATTGATTATTGAGAATATGATGCAAGAGGTGGCCTCTAAAGTCCTCCAAAGTCAGGAGCGTTTTGGAGATAAAATTAGAAGCGAAAGAGGGTGGCTTGTGCAAAGTGGGGAAAGCTTGAGTACTTTTAGAGTTGTCAAAACTGCTTATGTCAGGAATTGTGATGAACTTGGATGATGACTAGTTTTGGGTTGATTTTAGATATGAACATCTTCCTCTCTTTTGCTATTCTTGTAGGAAGATAGGTGACTTTACCAAAAGTTGTGAGGAAATATGAAGCCGAATCGAAAGATATTAGTACAAGATACTATGGGTATTGATTGAAAGCGGAAGCACGTGAGTCCAGCCCCTTTTGGAAATTATTCAATGGAGATGAATTTTTGAAGTTGGATAAGGACAAAATCATTCCAGAAACCCTGGGACACGATCGATTGTTGGATGACGTGTGTTGCGACCTACCCCTCGGGGAAGAGAATAGATTTAGGGGTATTGCCTAAAAGGCGGGCCTACAGCCCATGATCAAACATGAGCTCTCCCAAGCCCATACCTTGCACGGCATTGGGATATTCATAAGAATTTTGTAATAAGAAGTCACTATCAACCTATTTTGGTCAACTAGAAATCAAGGGAGACATGGAAGTGTATCTCGCTTCTTACGCAACTAGAGAATTGTCGCGACCCCTTTTTTTTCGGGGTGCCCGGCCGGATCGGGTACGAGCACCTAAGGAGGCTAATGGCTTGGCTAGATTTAATTAAAGCTTGGACTCTCCCAAGTCCGCCAATTCACGACTTTAAAATTTTTAGTTTGTAAATTAATTTTTAAAATAGAGTCGCCACTAATCGATTTGGGGTAGGTTGATTAGAAACTCAAGCGAAATATCGGGAGAAATACTCGCTCCTGCGCAACCAGAGAAATTAGGATCGGGGACTTGATTATACTAGTTAATTACTAATGCCCTTTCGGTACCTAATCTTGTTTAAACCCTAAGGTTTTTGGATGTTTGGGGGATTTTTCATGCATTTTGGAAAAATCACATTTTTGAAGCATTTTTCTCCTTTTTGGACATAAAAGGGGTTTTTGGATTTTTGGGTATTTTTGAAAAATACAAGTCTTTTGGGTATTTTATGAAAATTTGGGGCCTTTTATGAATTTTGGCATTTTTGGGATTTTTTGACATTTTTTGGATTTTTTGGAATTTTTGGAAAATATAAAATATTTTTGATTTTTTTATTTTTTGGAAAATAAATATTTTTTAATATTTTAAATATTTTCGGAAATAAATTATTTTTCTGATTTTTTTGATTTTTTGGAAAATAAAACATTTTTAAATGATTTTTGATTTTTTTGAAATTAAAGGTTTTTTAATAATTTATGAAAATAAATTATTTTTTGATTTTTTTGAAATAAAATATTTATTATTTTTTAAAAAACGACCCGGGTTGGATCTCTGTTGGACCCGACCCGAGCGAAGATGCGGGCCCGACTCAGAATTTTTTTTTTTTTTTTTTAAAGAAAACAATAGCAAAACGGCGTCGTGGCCGTCGCTTTGGGGAAACCCGGTCCAACCCGCGACCCGGCTCCGCGACCCGCCTCACGACCCGGATTTTCGGCAAAACGATGCCGTGGCTACCCCTCGCAAAACGGTGCCGTTGCTGCGAGTTCGAATGCCCGACCCAAGACCCGCACCATGACCCGCTTTACAACTCGACGACACGGCTCCCCTCAAAACGACGCCGTGGCCGAGTGTTCACCGGCTCCCGACCCGGCTCCACGACCCGAGCTGCGACCCGACTACCGGCCGCCCCCAAGCTCACGAAAACCTACCTGGTTCCCGATCCGGGTCCGACTTGGCGACCCGGGATCGTGACTCGGAAAATCGGGAACCCTAGGGTTTCGATTTGGGGGCGTCGAAGGGGGAAACGCGGCAACGGCGGTGGTGAAGACGGCGGCGCTAGTGGCGGTGGCTGAGTTGGGGGGGAAGACGACGGCGAAAGTGGTGGTGACGAGGACTACCCGCGGTGGTTTGGGGCGGCAACGACAGGGCTTCGCCCCTCGCTCCCTCTCTCTCTCTCTCTCTCTCTCTCTCTCTCTCTCTCTTTGTGGCCTCGCTTCTGCAATTGGCTCCGGCGAGGGCTCGGATTCGTGAGTCGCGAGCCCTCGACCCCGCTGAAGTCTCTCAGTGGGTATCCGAGGGCTGTGATTTCGAATCGGCTCCTCCTTTCTCCACTTCTACCCTCGCCCGTCGAACAACGGGGGGGAGGGGGTATTTATAGGCCGCGGGCGGCCGGCCGATGGAGCTTGACCGGGGGATCGCCGTGGCTTCAGCCGGCCGGATCGGCGTCCCATCTAACGCGTTCCGTCGACCGCTTGCTCCGCGTCCCATTGCCAACCACTCCGTCCTCTCCCACGTGCGCTGCTGCTCCCTCCCGCTCTGCGCGCGCTTGCTCGTGCGTGTTGCGCACGCGAATGGGTGAGGAAGATGACCCGGCGGGTCGAGCGCGGGTCGGGCGAGGGCGTGGGTCGACCTGCGCGGGCTGCCTTCCTTTTCTTTTTCCCTTTTCTTTCAGTTTTTTTTTTTGGTTTTCTCCGGTTTTTATCAAAATAAAACGAAATAAAACCCAAAGAACATAATAATAATAATAACAAATAATTAAAACCCAAAAATAAAATTAAAACCTAAAAATTAGGCGTCAACAGCTGCCCCTCTTTGAAGGTGAGCTCGCAGAGGTTGCATTCAAAGACATACTGATGCCTAATTTTTACCCAGCATGGGCAGCAGATTTTATCTTATTTAGGACATATTATCCTATGTAGAAAGAGAAATATGATATTATACTAAAACAGATAAGAAGATACCTGTAGTTACTTACCGGGAGAGAGTGAGATAGGGTGTGAACCCCGGGTTTTGGCAAGTATCAAGGCGTCATCTTACCTGGTGATATGAGGAGGTCGCTTTTCCAGGACTCGAATCATTCTTCGATCGCCTGTTAAAACAAAAGATAATTTGTTTAGGACCCGAACCTTTCTCCGGTCGTCTTGACGGGAAATTACTTCTCCAGGACTCGAACCATTCTTCGGTCGCCTGTTGGAGCAATCAGAGGGTTGTCTCGGACCCAAACCATTCTTCAGTCACCGTGACGAGAAATTACTTCTCCAAGACCCGAACCATTCTTCGGTCGCCTGTTGGAGCAATCAGAGGGTTGTCTCGGACCCGAACCATTCTTCGGTCGCCGTGACGGGAGATGCGCTGACCTTTCTCAGGGCATCTCGTTTGTGGGTGTCTGATTTGTACCGAGAGCACCAGTTGGTACCCGACCTTTCTCGGGGGATGCGCCGACCTTTCTCGGGGCATCTGTTTTGAGGGATATCTGGACATTCACAGAGATATTAAAGAGTACATAGATATTCATAAGTACTAACCTGACGGATATTTGGGCCTTGGCAGGCGTCATAAGCATTGAAGGGGTACTTGGATGATCACAAGTACGATGGGGGTATTTGATAATTGAAAATATGGAGGGCATGCCTTGGGTATTTGTGAAGGACTCTTATTTTTTTGGAAATAGAGAATATCGAGGAGGACGTACCTGAGATATTCATGAAGGTCTCTCACCTCCTGGTAATTGGGAATATCGAGGACATACCTCGCATATTCATGAAGGTATCTCACCTCTTGACAATTGGGAATATTGAGGGCGTGCCTCGCATATTCATGAAGGTCTCCCACCTCCTAGTAATGGGAATATTGAGGACGTGCCTCGCATATTCATGAAGGTCTCTCATCTCCTAACAATTGGGAATATCGAGGGCGTGCCTCGCATATTCGTGAAGGTCTCTCACCTCCTGGTAATTAGGAATATCGAGGACGTACCTTTGAGATTCATGAAGGTATCTCACCTCCTGGTAATGGGAGTATTGAGGACGTGCCTCGCATATTCATGAAGGTCTCTCACCTCCTGGTAATTGGGAATATCGAGGACGTACCTTGAATATTCATGAAGGTCTCTCACCTCCTGGTAGTTGGGAATATCGAGGACGTACCTTGGATATTCATAAAGGTCTCTTACCCCCTGGTAATTGGGAATATCGAGGATGTACCTTGGATAGTCATGAAGGTCTCTCACCTCCTGGTAATTAGGAATATCGAGGACGTACCTTGGATATTCATGAAGGTCTCTCACCTCCTGGTAATTTAAATGTGGCGCAAGGCTTACCTATATGGCTACGGGTACACAGATGTACAAAGTAGAGGAATACTTGGATGAACACGCAAATGTTTATGGATATGATCAAGGACCACTCGATCGGTCTAAGTGTAAGAAAGCATACCTGGGTAATTGCAGGAGCATGATGTGGTGGAATGCTTGAATGGTTGCTAGCATTCAATGACATAATTTTGAGGACAACTCTGACAGGTCGAGTGTCACGGGAATGGGATACTCGAACGGTGGTCGATACTTAAAGATGAGAGGATACTTGAATAATCACAAGCATTTAAACTAACATGAACGGGTCGAGTGTCAACAAAGGGAGCACTTGAGTAGTGGCAGACACTCGAAAACAGGAGGATGCTTGCACAAACACAGATATCAATACTTGGGGGACAAATCAAGCAAGCTGAGCATCGATAAGAGGGAGTACCTAGACTGTGGTAAGTACTCAAAGATAAAAGGATACTTGGTCAGTGACAAGTATTGATATTCTGGGTACATCTTAGACAAATTGAGTGTCAATGAGAGGGGGTACCTAGACAGTGGTAGGTACTCGAAGATTTATCAAACATAAAGCTTTTGGGAGTAGGGATGGAAAGATGCTTTTCGGTGATATTTCTAATCTCTATGAGCATGCTTGCTATTTGTACAATATGCACATGAGTATGCAATGATTGTATATGCTGTAAATTTGTAAATTAAGATGTGATTTATGCATAATGGCCTCGTCAGCTTTGCATCATTTGAATTCTACTGGGGAAGATTTCGAAAGACAACTTTTGTTTAGAATGTAGATGTCTTGAGCATGCCAGATGGGGGACTTTCAGTCTGAAAGGACTTTCCACTCACTCTCATGGGAAAGACTGTTTTATCCTGACCATTGATGCAAGATTTATAAGGATCACACTATCTCACTGTCATCATGTCAGCAGGGGTCCGAGTATTCTCGCAAATGATACGACTTTACCAATGTGAGAGGTCTTTTTTAGAGTTGTGATGAAGGCTTGGTCAATGGCTTATCAAAAGGGGCCAATAAAGTCATGGCTTTGTAGGGAAGATGTTGCACGGTCATCTCCAGGTTTGTAAGTCGAGGATCCTGTGAAAAGAGATAGAATAATCTTGGTCGTACTTCTTTGAGCGATGCTTATAAACATATGAAATCCAACGTTAATCGAAGTGCCCCTAGTTTGAAGAGACTTTTTACAATTGGGTGCCATATAGGCTTGACTCATGTGTGAAAGGGTGAGAGCTGGTGATTGCCTTGACTCTTGCCACCGGTCTTTCTTCTCACGATCTGATGAAGGTTCCATGGACCTCAACAACAACTTCACTTGGGAATGCAAATGGCTGCATTTTTGTTTGGGGCATCGGCCTTGCTTTTACCAGGCACACTGCTTTTATATGCCCCCATTTCTTTTCAATTTTTCATTCATGGGCATTGACCTTTGCTTTTACCAGGTACACTGCTTTTTTATGCCCCAGGTTTTTTTGCTTTTGTTGCTTGAGGAACTTGTCTTGACAAGTTCGAGCAAATGCCTTCACTAGACTTGTTGAGTCTTCTTCTTTTGCTGGCTCTTCTGATTGTGCTGCTTGAGTGGCAGCTTCTACTTTACCTCCTTGTGAGGGTGATTTTACAGACTCGATTAAGTTGTACAATAGTTACAAGTGCGTAAAGAAAGAATTGCTCTTCATGACTTGAGGGCATTTAAATTAACGCGAGTGTTCATATGCAATAAAGACACTCAAAGATTGATGCAAGTACAAGCAAGAGAATTTCTATCCCTTTTCTCACCTCGTGTTGCTGACTTGCCTTTGGCTTGCCCCAGTGTGGGGTGATTCTTTGACGGGGGGTAAGATGGAAATTTGGCCAGTGTATGGGGCTTAAAGTGAGCGATGGAATGCCTCCCACTATTTTGATCATCATACCATCCACGAGAGAACTTTTTACCCTATAGTCATGGAATTTTCTGCACTCATCTCACAAGTGTATAGATGGGGACTGTGTGTGGGATATGGCTTGCCTATCATCATTCTGATGTGCCTCATCCGACATGCTCAATTAGTCTTATATTCTTTACTTAGCAGTCTATTCTAATAATCCTTTGATAGAATCAAAGATTTAGACAGACGAAATCATCATGCACAATTCACATGGAAAAAGGCATGCAATATATGATGTGAAAGAGCTTGTATTTTTTCAAAATAAAAGAATGACTTTTACTCAGGAAAAACTCATTAATAGCTTCAAGAGTACTTAATTAGTGAAATGGTATTCACAAATATATCGAAATTTAAACATTAGAAGGGTTATTTACAAAGGATTATTCACAAATGGGTGTTAATAAAATGCTCCTATTGGTTAGGGTCATGACACATGAACGATCAGCCAGGGACTGGAGATCTGATCAGGAATTTGTGCCAAGTATGCATGATTGCCAGTTGTCGATTCCTCTTCAACGCATTCCTTCTATGGAATTTTCCTTTCTCCATTCGTCTAGTGGCAATATGCGCTTGGGGTGAAGCTTCTAGATTCCAAAGTCATTGTCCAAGGTGTGGAGCTATAGATCGCCTTGACTGTCTGGATTTTCTCCCTGTTGACAGTAATTACTTTAAGGAAGAGAAGGAATTTCTTCCTCGTGCTTCTGCGCTTGTCGAAGCTGTGACACCTGGCTGGTTGGGCGTGTCGTGTGACACGATAGTCCTTTGGCTTGGAAGGGAGCTGGGCATGAGCGAGGCACGTCATGGATGCTTCGATTTCAACTCTATGCCTGTACCTAATATGCCTTATCCTTTGTATCCTGCAAATAGGAGAGAGGGGTTGTCATTCTCGATATTATGTTAAGGGAATAAGGCTTACCCTTTTTGAAACAGGATGATCCTTTCTGTTTGCCCCCATTTTCTTGGGACAATGTCTTTGTGTTTGGCCTGTTCACATGATGTGCCAATTTCAGATGCTTTCTATCATATTAAATCAAAGGGATGATGTTCTGAGACATAAAGTGGGAGACAAATATGCTTAAATTTATCATTTCATTTTGACAAAAAGCTTTTGGTAATGAAATACTTTTCATTTTCAAAACATGTTTTTGGGGAGAAAAAGTATGAGGAAGCCCAGCCCTCAGTATTCTCCTTAGATGACATTTTCTTTTCATGGTTGGATAACATCGCTGGGCCAGTTTTGGGATACCGCCCCATGCTCTCGGAATATTTTCAACTTTATTTAATAGGTGGATTTACACTTTGGAATAGTGATTTCAAAAATTAGTTCCTCGAGCGGAACTGATGTTGAAAACAAGCCAGACTTAAGAAAGATACACAAGTTCCCACGTCGGGGAGTACGCAAGGAAATCAAAAAGGATTCTACTTGAGTGTGCCTGCACCCATTTCCCCTTATGGTCTTTCGTTGATGGTGTCCATGAAAAGGTCTCCAAACATGGCGGTCATGTCATCTGGCCCTTCTTTCTCTGTTGCTAAGGTAGGCAGTTCATTGCCTGAATAATACCCGGCCTTTACCAGCCTTTGATGGATGTCAGCGGTATGCACTTTGACATTTCTACTCCGACTATCTTCAGAACTGAATACTGCGTTTACTGTGTCAGCGTGATCAGGGAGCGGATTGCTTTGGAATGAGAAAACTTTAGTGTCTAACAGGTTCTGGATTCGACTCTTGAGGGCAAAGCACTCATCGGTCGAATGCCCCACTTCTCCCATGTGATAGTCGCATATCTTGGACGAGTCATAGCTGGAGAAGTTTTCGACATTTGGTCGCTTTGGCTCAGTCGAAAGGAGATTCTTCTTTCGGAGGATTGCCAGTACCTGTGATGGAGATCCAGGAAGAGGAGTAAATTGTCTTCTGTTGCTGTAACGCTGGGACGATTGATGACTGGTGGTCTGTTGCTATTTGGCACTTGTCTGAATTGTTGGAGAATGATTGTAGGTTGCATTGACATTTACCGAGGGCTCTTTATCTTTCTTCAAACTGAACCTGCCCGTGGGTGCAGGTTTAGTGAACCAACCATCCCTCAACCCTATCTCAATTTGCTCCCCGATTGGAATGAGTTGATTAAACGATTCGGCGATCGTGGTTACCATTCGATTGCGGTACTCGTAGGGGAGGGTTTTGATAAACATCCTTCTCAGCTCGAAATCAGTCGGTTCAGGATTGATTTGGGCGGCGAGCTTCCTCCATCTAATAGTATATTCTTTGAATGATTCATGCTTTTTCTTTTCGGTACGCTCAAGATCCTCACGAGAAGGGGTAACGTCCATTATGAACTTATACTGCTTGAGGAATTCCTCACTCACTTCGCTCCATGTTTCAAGGAGGTTTATGTTCTTTATGATGTACCACCTCAGGGCAGGGCCTATTAGACTTGATTGGAACAACTGGATCATTAATGGTACATTATTAACGTATTGGGTCATTCGAACCAAGTACATTTGCAAGTGAGCCCTCGGGCAAGTCGTGCCATCGTACTTCTCAAACTCGAGCATTTTGAATTTTTCTGGCATTTTGACATTGGAATAAATGGAGAGGTCCGTCAAAATAGGGTCTTGGAGGCCTTGCAGTTGTTTCAACCTCTCTTCAAGCTTTTCGAGGCGTTTGTTATGCTCAGTTTTAGACGAACTGTTTGGTTCAACTTTCTCGATCATGATTTGGTGCGGATCATCCTCTAATTTGAGCATGTTATCGTCGGGATCTTTATCTTGATCACCTCTAGTGGATGATTATGGTAACAAAATCTCGACTGAGGCGGGGGTGGGAGTAAGTTTGCCCTGGATGGAGTCTATCTGCTTTGAAAGTTGCTGAAGCACATTGAAGACTTGCTTCATTTCGCTTTCCATGACCGCAATACGGCTTGGCACATTTTCTTTGGCCATTCTTGCTCTTGGTTTTGAGCTAGTCTGGATCGGCGAACGTTGACGCTCCGTGATTACCTATTTAGCGGATAAACAAGTATGCATAAATACATGGCATAAGTAGGGAGTCAGTCCATGATGACGACCTAATCCTACCATTTTGTTTATTTATGAAAAGTTTAAACATAAAAAGGATTTCTTAAGCAGATTTTGAAAGACATGCAACATATTAGCATGGACCAAAGATATTTAATTTAAAAAGCGAAGGGAAGCGTTAAATTGTAACAAATTTTGAAACAAAACTTCTATTCCTTTTTTAAACGAACAGAAATTTTTGCAAAAAGAAACTCTGTAGCATGCTTGAGGAAACACTAATTGAGAGTAATTTGTTCTGCAAATTTTTTTTTTTTTTTAGCTTTACGATAATTACTTCAAATTTAAATGACTGTGGTATTAAATCCTAGACTAATCATGGACCGCTCAATATATGCATGAAAGTAAGCAAACTGTAAAGCGTACAAAAAAAACTTACTTCATATGAGAAAAATGATGACGATCACATAGACATGCGTATGATACGTGCGGCTCGATTTCTAACTCAGAAGGCTTGTTGAAATTAAAAGGGCACCCACCAGTCGCAGTCTCGCGTTAGCAGCGTACCCCCTTAACCTCGACTAAGAAATTTGGGGAAAAAAAAGGCAACCTCTATATCGCAGTCTCGCGTTCGAGGCCGTATCTTTCTTAACACCATCCTAAAAATCCTATGGCGGCCCCGGTCCGGCGATCGGGTTGTGTGTGCCATGTGTAGTGTTTAAAGCAGTAAAGCATGCACAACAGTTTATAATCACAAGACAATTTAATTTAAGCAAAATTAAAATAAACTTCTTAAATTATTGACCTGTAAAAAGAAAAAAAAGCCTAAGTCAGTAAAGAATTTAAACAAGATAAATATGGCCTAAGTCCTCATAGTCCCCAGCGGAGTCGTCAAGCTGTCACGACCCCTTTTTTTTTGAGGCACCCGGCCGGATCGGGCACGAGCACCTAAGGAGGCTAATGGCTTGGCTAGATTTAATTAAAGCCTGGACTCTCCCAAGTACGCCAATTCACGACTTTAAAATTTTTAGTTTGTAAATTAATTTTTAAAATAGAGTCGCCACTAATCGATTTGGGGTAGGTTGATTAGAAACCCAAGCGAAGTATCGGGAGAAATACTCGCTCCTGCGCAACCGAGAGAAATTAGGATCGGGGACTTGATTACACTAGTTAATCACTAATGCCATTTCGGTACCTAATCTTGTTTAAACCCTAAGGTTTTTTGGATGTTTGGGGGATTTTTCATGCATTTTGGAAAAATCACATTTTTTGAGGCATTTTTCTCCTTTTTTGGACATAAAAGGGGTTTTTGGATTTTTAGGTATTTTTGAAAAATACAAGTCTTTTGGGTATTTTATGAAAATTTGGGGCCTTTTATGAATTTTGGCATTTTTGGGATTTTTTGACATTATTTGGATTATTTGGAATTTTTGGAAAATATAAAATATTTTTTTTATTTTTCGGAAAATAAATATTTTTTTAATATTTTCGGAAATAAATTATTTTTCTGATTTTTTTGATTTTTTGGAAAATAAAACATTTTTAAATATTTTTTGATTTATTTGAAATTAAAAGGTTTTTTTAATAATTTATGAAAATAAATTATTTTTTGATTTTTTTAAAATAAAATATTTATTATTTATTTAAATATTATTTTTAGAAAAACATCCAGGGGTCGGATCTCTATTGGACCCAACCCGAGCGAAGATGCGGGCCCGACTCAGATTTTTTCTTTTTCTTTTTTTTTTTTAAAAAGAAAACAATAGCAAAACAGCATCGTGGCCGTCGCTCTGGAGAAACTCGGTCCGACCCGTGACCTGGCTCCGCGACCCGCCTCACGACCCGGATTTTCGGCAAAACGACGCCGTGGCTACCCCTCGCAAAACGGCGCCGTTGCTGCGCGTTCGAACGCCCGACCCGAAGACCCGCATCATGACCCGCTTTATGACCCGACGACACGGCTTCCCTCAAAACGACGCCGTGGCTGAGTGTTCACCGGCTCCCAACCCGGCCCGACGGCTCGGCTCCACGACCCGAGCTGCGACTTGACTACCGGCCGCCCCCAAGCTCACGAAACCCTATCTGGTTCCTGATCCGGGTCCAAACCGACGACCCGGGATCGCGACCCGGAAAATCGAGAACCCTAGGGTTTCGATTTGGGGGCATCGAAGGGGGAAACGCGGCAGCGGCGGCGGCGAAGACGGCGGCGCTGGTGGTGGTGGCTGAGCGGGGGAAGATGACGGCGAAAGTGGTGGTGACGAGGACTACCTGCGGTGGTGCTGGGGCGGCGACGATAGGGCTTCGCCCCTCTGCTCCTCTCTCTCTCTCTCTCTCTCTCTCTCGTGGCCTGCTTCTGCAATTGGCTCCGGCAAGGGCTCGGATTCGTGAGTCGCGAGCCCTCGGCCTCGCTGAAGTCTCTCAGTGGGTATCCGAGGGCTACGATTTCGAATCGGCTCCTCCTTTCTCCGCTTCGCCTCCGCCCGTCGAACAACCGGGGGGGAAGGGAGTATTTATAGGCCGCGGGCGGCCGGCCGATGGAGCTTGACCGGGGGATTGCCGCGGCTTCAGCTGGCGGGACCGGCGTCCCATCCGACGCGTTCCGTGGGCCGCCTGCTTCGCGTCCTATCGCCAGCCACTCCGTCCTCTCCCACGTGTGCTGCTGCTCCCTCCTGCTCTGCGCACGCTTGCTCGCGCGTGCTGCGCACACGAACGGGAGAGGAAGATGACCTGGCGGGTCAAAAGCGGGTCGGGCGCGGGCGTGGGTCGACCGCGCGGGCTGCCTTCCTTTTCTTTTTCCTTTTTCTTTCAGTTTTTTTTTCGTTTTTTAGTGTTTTTCTTCATTTTTTTGGTTTTCTCCGGTTTTTATCAAAATAAAACGAAATAAAACCCAAAGAAAATAATAATAATAAAAAATAATTAAAAACCCAAAAATAAAATTAAAACCTAAAAATTTGGCGTCAACAAGAATCTAGGGTCGGGGACTTGATTACACTAATTAACTAATTAGTGCCATTTTGGTATCTAATTTTGTTCATTTTAGAAAGAAATTTTGTCAAGCAATTTGGATTAATTTTAGATTAATTCACTAATATGCGAGGTGATTATGTGAGTACGCAATCATAAAAATATCGGTTAGCAGCCAAGCAAAGCATTTAAATAAAATGCATGGGAGAACAAATATTTAACATTAAGGAAAAGATAAATGCTAATCCTAACTAGACTAAAGGGAAGCCAAAATCAACGTATCAATATCACGTAATCAAGAACATTTGTCTTTAAAGACAATCGAAACTTTATGCCCTAAGGGCTTGGTCAACCTTGAGCATACCTCTAAAGTGAAAGACTTCCAATTTTTAGGAGAAAACAACCTAAAAGATTAATTTTAACCTTTTTTGAGGATCTTTAATTTTTTAATGTTTTTAAGAATTTTTTTCTGATTTTTCGGAAAAATTGAATTTTTGAGTTTTCCAAAAAATTTTGGATTTTTAAAAATATTTTAAAATTTTTCTAATTACTATTGAAATGTTTAGAGTTCTTCAAATTTTGGAATTTTCTGAGAATTTTTTTAATTTTTCTTATCTTTTAATATTTTTGATTTTTTTAAATTCGAATTTTTTAATATTTTCTGAAATTTTTGAATATTTGGAAAT
Source organism: Eucalyptus erythrocorys (assembly GCA_014182555.1). Classification (NCBI taxonomy): domain Eukaryota; kingdom Viridiplantae; phylum Streptophyta; class Magnoliopsida; order Myrtales; family Myrtaceae; genus Eucalyptus; species Eucalyptus erythrocorys. Next base: position 9,874,987 of record CM024597.1, on the reverse strand, counting down.
TTTTTTAATTTTTATTACTTTTGGAATTTTCTAATTTTTAATTTTTTTGAAAATTTTTGAAAATTTGAAATTCTTAAATATATTTTTAATATTTAATATTATTATATTTGAGAAAATGGGTTGGGACCGATAACCCGATCCAACTTGCTAGCCCAATTCGATGACCCGAACTTCACCTAAAATGGACAAAACCTATATCGTAAAACCCTTTTTTGTTTTCTTTTTCATTTTTATATTAATATTAACATTTTGATTAATGTTTTTGTCTTATCCCTATCTTGTCTTTTCCAGTGCATCTCTTTTCCGTGCCTCCTCCTTCCTGAAGCCAACTTTTACTTTATTTTTCTCTATTTTTTTTATATGATTTTGTCTTATCCCTATCTTGTCTTTTCTATTGTATCTCTTCTCTGTGCCTCGTCCTGAAGCCAACTTTTGCTTTCTTTCTTCTCTCTCTCTCTCTCTCTCTCTCTCTCTCTCTCTTTTAAACCTTTTTTGCACTTTTGCTTTTTTTTTTTTTCTTTCACCTTTTGTTTGTCACTTCCCTTATAGTCTTCTTCCCCACGTGCTTTCCTCTCTGGATGTCTTCTTCACCCTTTTGTCTTTTTCCATTTCCATACCTTTTTTTTTCTTTCTTGTTTCTTCTTTATGCCCATCTTCTTCTTCATGACAACTCCCCTGCATCCTCTTCCCCGAACTTCTTCTTCCATGGATTTCAACCGAACCAATACCATCTGAAACAATAACATCCTCCAAAGGCATTGTCACCGACACCCACAACGGGCATCCATTTCGACCACCACTCGTCGGCCAACCTATTTGCCGATTTCCTTTTGTCATCAGACAGCCATTGTCGGTTGCAAAGCAAGAAACACAAAATGACATAGATGATGACAGTGGCGAGGACAGCGAAACGACTAAACAACCAATGCTGGGGCATAAAAATAAAACGACACCTCAACAGAACGAATCAACATGAAGACACTCAGTTTTGGCCAAAAAAGGCCAAACGAGACTAGATCTTGACGAAGCTTTTTATTGAATGGGTTGTGTGCACCACTGAACAAGTGGTTTCCGACTCAACCATGACTCGAGCCCGAGCCACAAAACCTTAGCAAACAACTGCCAACACGCAATGACCTAGCTAACGACTTACGAGGGTCGGAGTTTGTGTGAGCCGAATGGCCACGAGCTTTGGCCTAGCGTGCCAAAAAAGGGCAGCAAATAGAGGGAAAAAACAAAGACTTACTGATTTGGGTTTGAGAGCGTCTACCGAGAGGGATCTGTTATAATTATGGTTGGAAAAAGACAAAAGGGTGAAGAAGACATCCAGAGAGGAAAGCACGTGGGGAAGAAGACTATAAGGGAAGTGACAAACAAAAGGTGAAAGAAAAAAAAAGCAAAAGTGCAAAAAAGGTTAAAAAAGAGAGAGAGAGAGAGAGAGAGAGAGAGAGAGAGAGAGAGAAAGAAAGCAAAAGTTGGCTTCAGGACGAGGCACATAGAAGAGATACAATAGAAAAGACAAGATAGGGATAAGACAAAAAAGGCCAAACGAGACTAGATCTTGACAAAGCTTTTTATTGAATGGGTTGTGTGCGCCACTGAACAAGTGGTTTCCGACTCAACCATGACTCGAGCTCGAGCCACAAAACCTTAGCAAACAACTGCCAACATGCAATGACCTAGCTAACGACTTACGGGGGTCGGAGTTTGTGTGAGCCGAATGGCCACGAGCTCTGGCCTAGCGTGCCAAAAAAAGGGCAGCAAATAGAGGGAAAAAACAAAGACTTACTGATTTGGGTTTGAGAGCGTCTACCGAGAGGGATCTGTTATAATTATGGTTAATGAATCAACGAAAGCTAACAAATTAAGATACGTTTTTTCTGATCATGTATCTATTAAATTCATGAATTTTCTAGATTCACCTATATTTTTAATTCATATATTTATTGAATTTACGAATCTCTTGAATTCACGTGTCTTTGGATTCATGAATCTCTTGAATTTACGTATCTTTTGATTTATAAATTTCTCAAATACATGTATCTATTTAATTCATGTATCTCTTCTGTACATGAACTTTAGAGCTTTATAAATAGATAAGAGCATAGAGCTTCATTAGAAGGTTTTTCGAAAGAACAATTTAAGACAACGATTCCAAAAGAGATTTGAAATACTACTCCACTCTTCTGATTTTTTTTGGATGTGTTGATTCAATTGAATGGTTCAACTAAGTCTTGTTTGCATAGTGCTAATCTAAACAGATTTGAGATGTTGTATATTAGGAGGCATAGTTCGTGAATCTGCGGAGCACCATTGGTAGAAACTAATCGCTTGAAGGAGATTTGGATATCCGTACCTCACATTCAATTTTATGTTATTTTTCTAGTGATAACTTATTTTCTTCTTCTCCAAGATTTGTAAGTTTACATAAAAAGTAAGATATTATAAAGTTGTTATCGTCTTCTTTACATTGATGTTCTGATTATAACAAACAGATTGCTTTCTCTGGATTGTATTCTAACAGGATCGTCGGATGGAGCTCGAGTGGCTAGGGCTCCCTCTTCCTCTTCGTTCTATCTTAGCTATCACTCTCCCCCAGCTCTTCACTCGCTCGGATCTCTCTCTCTAAACTGAGCTCTCTCCCCTTCTCCCATTGTGTCTATCTTCAAGCCCTCTAGTTCTCACCCTCTGCAAAATGTTGCTCTCCTTGGCACCAAAATCAGAGAAGCTTCCTCCCCCTCTCCCTTTCTCTGTTGCTCCTCGGCTCCAACAAAAGAACCCTTCTGGCCAGAGCGGAAAATCCCTTGAACAAATGAGCGAGCCCCTCTCTTTTAAGGGCAACTAGCAAGCATGCATGGCCCCTACCACTGCTAGCTTGCCGATTGAATTGATCCGACCCGTGGATCATGCTGCCATCTACTCTGTGGCGATCCTCTGTCTCCTTTGCTCGTACTCTCCTCTTTTCTCCTTCTTTTTGTAGGAGTGTGGTTGGCATGAGGGGAGAAAGATGACCTACGCGTAGGCTGAGTTGAAATAAAAGGAGATGGGCCAGCCCAAACGCAAAGGGAGAAAAGGAAAAGAGATAGGTGGGTGAGTCCATGATGAAGAAAAACCCTCTACTCGGCCCCATTTGATTTTTCTTATACCTGTTAATGAATTTTTTTCTTTACTTTATTTTTTTCATTTTGATGAAAAATTTTTGGAAAAATTTAAAAATGACCATTCAATGCGCAGTGCAATAATGAAAACAAGATACATTTTAATGATTTTTTTTTTACTTTTCTTTAATTTTTGATTTTTTAATTTTTAATTTTAATAATTAGTGATAGTTATATAAATGCTCATAATGTCTACACATAATAGATTTTAATGAAATCATACACAATGCATTTTAATGAAAATTATTTAGTTTACTTTTTACTTCCTTTTTTTTGGCGACTAATTTCTAATTTTGTATACGATTAAGTCCTAAATAACATGGTAAAATTTAGGTGTCAACAATGTGCTACCTTCTGCTATGGAAATGCCAAATGAGTTGAGACCCATGGAACTTCAATAGAATGATAGGTTGAAATAGAAGGGAAAGGTCCAACGGGGAGTGGTCAGAGAAACTCAAGGAAAGGGGCGTCAAAGCACTCAACTCTTGCTCTCAGCCAACCCATGGACGGAGGTATCTCTTGAAATACACTCGAGAGTTCATTGAAAGGGAAAAAAAAAACCGTAAAACCCTAGCATCGAAGGAATTGAGATGATACAACCCTCACAATTCTCAAGAGGATAATCCTTACACCCTAGATGACACTCAGCTTCATGAGACCTTGATTTTGATCAAGTATAGCTCAAAAGAATGGGCTCTGGTGGCTAACCCTATTAAGGTTGGGGCTGGAATTGTTAGGGTTTGGGTTCTACCCCAACATTCTAGCATCTTAGAGCCTTAGTGGATCGAGAAAGATCCAATGTGTTATTCTTAATGTAAACAAATAATAAAAAAGGCATGTTGGACATAATCAAAAATCAATTGAAATTTTTTGCACTTAGTAATAGTTGACCATGGGAATGGCTGGAGGCTTAGTAGTTATGTTGGGACAAAGTGGTAATGGTGGAGTTAGAGGAAATCATGGAGAACTTCATTGATACAATATAAGGGAACTTACTAGTAGAAAAAGAATGTGAATGTCCTTTTTTCCATGCATCAACTGACTTCCAGGAAAGACTTAGCCTTTGGTGGAAGTTGTGTTCCGTACGTAATAAAAATAGGCCTCCATGGATTTGTATGGGTGACTTTAATAAGGTTCTCTACCAATGGGAAGAAATCAGCAAACGAGAGGCTGAATATTATAGAATGGTGGCATTTGAAGAGATGCTAAACGATTGTAAATTCATGGATATTGCATGTAAAGAATGTGCTTATAGATGGGTTAACAATAGAGATAGAGAGGAGTTGGTTAGAAAGAGATTAGATAGGATGGTATATAATATGGAATGGAGAGTCTTATTCTTTAAGGCAGAAGTCTTTGCACTACTGGCTATGGGCTCATACCACAGTCCAATTTTTCGATCCATTTTCCCATCTAAGTTAAAGAGGAAGAAGGAGTTTCAGTTTGAGGCATATTGGCTAGATGATCTTGAATGTAAAGACATTATGGAGGGGGCTTGGAATGATTAGGCTAATATTCACATGAGTAAGACCAGAAAGGTGGTGGGAGCTTTGAAAAGGTGGAGTACGCTGAAATTTTCAAATGCACATAAACAAATAGAATATTGGATGAGGAGATTAATGGAACTTACTAATGGTTTAGTTGTGGGTGGAGAGGGCGATGACATCCAACAAATCAAGGAGAAAATCAAGAAGTTATGGAAGCAAGAAGAGATGTATTCGAGAATGAGATCTAGGATTAATAGGTCGAAGTGGGGAGACAAGAACACTAAATACTTCCATGCCACAATGATTCAAAGGAGATAAAGAAATAGAATATCTATTCCGAAAGTGGAGGATAACAGATGGAGTAGGGAGCCATCATAGCTCAAGTCACATATTGGATCATTCTTTAAGTCATTATATACATCTATAGGATCAAGAAACTTGCAATGCCCATATACTCCTAAAGAGTGAATGAATGAGGCATTAATAAAAAGAGTGTCTATGGAAGAGGTGAAAAAAAGTAATTTTTCAAATGGGCTCATTTAAGACTCCCGTAGCATGGGCTTAATGGACAATTCTTGCAATATCATTAGGAGAGCATACAACATGATGTCCATCACTTAAATTATAAGTTCTTCATGTTAGGTATGTTTGATCCCACTCTTAATCATACATATATTGTCCTTATCCCAAAGGTGGCAAATCCATAATGTATCACTCAATATAGGCCCATTAGTTTATGCAATTTTAGTTACAAGATCATATCTAAAGTCATGGCTAATTGCTTGAAACCTTCTCTTTCTAAAATTATTGCCACTGAACAAAGTGTATTTGTAAATGGAAGGCAAATTCAAGATAACATTTTAGTAATCCAGGAAGTCCTCATCAATTGTGTATCGAAAAAAGGGAAATGAAGTTTCAAGTTGTCTTCAAAAAACAGTGCATATCTATGGTCTCTTTTAGTATCAGTGTCAATGGTAAGTCTCTCTCATAGTTTTCACCATCTTGTGGTATCGGACAAAGAGATCCTTTATCGCCTTACTTCTTTATTATTACGGCCAATGCCTATCTTCTCTTCTACACAAGGCAATAGATGAGGGTAGCATGAGGGGTACAAAGCTGAATAGATGGTGCTCAACATTATCACACTTTTTATTTATTGATAATACCATTTTCTTCTTGGGTGGAATGGTGTGGGAGTGCCAAAATTTGGCAAGTATTTTGAACCAATATTGCTATGCCTCAAAACAAGCTATTAACTTGAACAAGTCGAGCATCTTCTTTAGTAATGGTTGCCCAGAGCCCTTGAAGAGAAATATGGTGCATTCGCTTAGAGTTCCAATCATCGATAAAACAAGCAAATATCTAGGGGTCCCCTCTGACTAAGGGTGATCCAAGAAACAAATGTTCGCCTGCATCATAGTGAGGTTTAATACAAAGTTAGAAGGGTGGGAGAAAAAGTTCATTATGAAAGCAGGGAAGGAAATCCTTATTAAAATTGTTGTCCAACTCTTGCCACAATATGCGATGTCTATATTCAAGATTCCGATCTCAATTTGCAAAATGATTGAAAGGAAAATTGCATCCTTCTTGTGGAAGCAATGTGTAGGGAAGGCAGATATCCATTGAAGAGATGGGAGCTCTTGAAAATGAGGAAAGATTTGGGAGGATTAGGCTTTGGGGACTTAATTGCCTTTATTAAGGCTATGTTAGAAAAATGGGCTTGGCGACTAATATAAGCACCAAATGCCCTGTGAAGTCATGTAATAAAAAAATTATACTGCCCTCATGGAGAGTTTTGGTAGGCCAACAAGAGCCACTGGCCTTCTTGGGGTTGGCAAAGCTCATTAGTGAGTAGGGATATGATCGAGGTTTATTTTAGATGTCTAGTAGGCAATGGTATAAGGACAAGAATTAGAGAGGGTAAGTGGCATTCTTTCGAAAAAATTAGTGGTCCATCAGACCAAAATGAACCAAAACTTGTAGAAGGACTTGTTAAGCAGGAGATACATGAGTGGAAGTCTCGGCTACTTACCAAATTATACGAAGAGAATGTGGTGCAAGAAATACCGACAATCCCATTTAGTTTGAATCTCTTGAAAGATAAAATGGTATGGATGGGGAATAGAACAAGCGACTATTTAGTTAAAAGTGGATACAATGAGTTATGTTTTTTGAGTTCACAACAAAAAAACAAATCAGGCATCTTCATCTTATCAACCCCCTAGGAGCTTGTGGACTAAAATATGGTGAATACAAGACTACCCCAAGGTTCGATTTTTCTTTTGGAGTGTTTATAACAATGCTTTACCAACAAAAGAAAACTTATATAGGAGAAAGTTGGCACCTAATCCTCTATGCCCTTTGTGTCAACATGTCTCGAAATCTCTTGAAGATCTCCTCCTCCTATGCTAATGGATGAAATAAGTGCAGTTAGATTCTCGATTGAATGTTGATGTCTCACCTACCAACAGGTCAAGAATCTATAAATGGCAAGTGGACAACTTGGTGTATAGTAATGACCACGTCCCAATGAAAACCCTTCCCTTTTCATCAATCTTGGCGGGTATACTATGGTTGATTTGGAAGGAAAAAAACGTACTAATTTTTCAGAATTGTAAACTAGACCCATGGTGCATCGTAGACTAGGCAATAAGTGATTATAAGTTGTGCAAGATGTGGAACATCAACAACAGAGACAAGGTACAAAAGGAGGCTACCATAGCAGCTTGGTGGTCTCTACTGATGAAAGGGAGCTTCAAACTGAACATAGATGTGGCTTGGTGCAAGAATCCTACAAGGCTACAGCCGTGGAGGTGCTTCGAGATCACAGTGGAGTCCTTATCTTTGGTTTTGTGAAGAAAATTCAAGCTCCCTTAGCAAGCCAAAACCCTAGCCTTGCGAGAGGGGTTGTTGTCTTTATTGAAGATTTGGGGTCAAACTAGGAAGGAAAAGGACAAGGTTAGATTGGGATCTAATCTAAGGGTTGAAGTGGGGTCAAACAATCTCTCTTATGTATGGTGGATGCTAGGCCAAGATGAAAGCCCATAGATTGTGGGTTCAATTATAGAAGATTGCCAGAAGCTATTGGTCCAGCAATATGGGGTCTCTTTAGCCCATTGTCCTAGGGATGCAAACAAAACCACATATTAGGTGGCAAAGGCCCATTGCTCTAACTCCCTAGGTTCGAGTTGGCTTTCTAAACCTATTTGTTTTTGTCACTACTTTGTTAGGACTGTGGAACCTCTTGTGGATCATTTTCAGGTTTTCAGTGAAAGTTTAAGTTTATTTCATCAAAAAAAAAAAAAAAAAAAAAACTTGCAAATGTACATCCTATTAAAGTACTCTACAGTTTGTCAAGTAAGGGTTGTTAATAATGATAAGCAACAGTATGATCCATAATCCATAGTCCTGTAAACTATTAGAGCCGAGGAATGAAGGACTTTTTTTTTTTTTTGCCATGCATGCGACGAAAGTCTTTGAAGCTAAAGAGTTCGATGTTATGTAGATCTCGTGGTTTGGGCAGCACTTGATCATTGATTACAAGTATATGAACCTGATTTCTCAGCTCAATCCAGCCGCATCCAAGCTTGCTTTTCTGCTTCACTCCCCGTTGGTGATATCCTTGCTTTCTCCGCTTCATCCCAATTGCCTACCTCGACATTTATGCTAGTTGAGAGCACATAATTTGGTGCAAGGAAAGGGATCAAACGATGTTGTTCTATGCGTTTTTAATGATATCATTTCCTGGGCAAACCATTTTAGAGGATTTTATATGAAATTACTGACTCGTAAGATCTTTAGATAAGGGAAATCGCTGAGATCACTCAAGTGAACATATTCTTAAAAGTCATAGCACTTAAGCCATAAACTAAAAAATTATGACATTTTTAATGTCATTTTTTCATAATTGCGCATATGTCATAATTGCGCTAGATTTACTATTCGTAAGGTTTGTGGCAGATGCATGGATGTGAGAGGAGGAAACCGCCTAACTTTTTAAATTCTAAAGAAAATATATCATGTATCAGGTACAGGCTGTGAAATTACAATACATGTTCGTTACTGTGTAAAGGGACGAAAATATTTTCTACCCGCGCGGTGCCCTCAGCCTTCCTGTCTCGACATAATTCAACCGTTCAACGACGATCTTATATTCCAAAAACTAAAGATTGAGAATTATTGAATACACGGAGGGGGTACCATGCAGGTTAGAGATTCCACGTCTCACATATTAATCATTAAAGTCAGTGCCGAAGTGACGCAATTCATCGAAGGTGCGATTGTAGAATCAACATAGAATCATATTCGACAACAATCTTTGGAGATAGAGAACTCCGTTTCAAGCTATTCGGTAAATTATCTCGTGAATCTTGAGGTTAACCGATAATAGTCCGTAGCAAAAAATGAGAAAGATTGAACAAGATCATTATAATTCAATTAAGAAAGAAACCACTTCCGAGAGGAATTCTAACAGATGTGGATTTGTCCTCCTTGGAAGGTACAATTGATGGTCGGTTGATGGGCACTACCGCAATGGTGGGATCTGATTTCGTTGTCGCGCGTGGAGGAGGATTTTCCACACGTGAATGATATTTTATCGCAAGCTACAACTTATTTTCCCTTTTTGATGTGCCAATAACATGAACCTGCGCCTCCTTTTCGGCGCCCTCAAATTCTACTTTATTAGCTCGAAAGTTACAAATGTGCACTTCAAAAGCTCATGAATTAGGAACGGAAAAAGTACTTGAAATTTGTTAAATCTATGGCACTTGAACCAATTTAATCCTAAATATTTTAAGTGTATTAATTTAGTCTAAACCTTTTCTCGACTTGCCAATTTAGTGATTCTGGCAAATTTTAATAAGAAATTATTGATGTTAACACTAGTATCCTACGTGGCATGATTGATAGTGAAATGGACAATTTTGACCTTCTTTTCATTTTGGCGGCCGAGGGTCATGGCTCCTCTGGCCGTGAGTAAGGTCACAAAGGTCTTTGCTAAATTTGGGCAAGGCCATCAACATGGCCTCACCCAGGATCATCACAGCCTCGTCGATCGTGGGTGAGGGCACAAAGGCCCTGAGGGCTTCACGACCCAATAACTCTAGGTGAGACAACCAAAATGAAAGGAAAAAAGAAAAGTAATAAAAAATAAAATTATCAAAATATTATTAAAATTTCCACGTCAACTTTGAGTAGGATTGCCAGTATTCAAATCTATGATTTATACCCAAAATTGGCTAAATGGACTTAATTGATAAAATATGAAAATGTTTATAACTAAATTGGTACTATCACAATAGTTCAGGACTAAATTGATATAATTACAATAGTTTATAACTTTTTCTATACTCTTTTTGGAGGCAGTGCACCATTGACTTCGGGAAAGATAATTCTTTTTTTTTTTTTTTTTTTTTGCTAGACTTGGAGGAGGATAGCTCGATGAATATTTTCAGAATTACACATAAAAATGGGTTTTAAATAAATTAGACATCGAAGTGATAGTGTTTAAACAAATGTGATATATTAAAACACTTGGTCCCATCACTTTATTAATTTGCTTTATAGAATGTTGTACCTCTAGCATTACTCTACTTACAAAATGGTTTCCGACATGGATTCTAATGTTCTTATATCGTGATATTAATTGGGACCATTACTAGAATAGTTAAATATTAAATTATTGTTTCATCTAATATTGATAATGGTCTCACAAAATCTTTATAAGATATTAGAATATGAGATTTTGAGTTTAAATTTTTCCATACTCCTCGTCTCTTATTAAAAAAATATATGCCTTGTCATAGGCCAAAATTCAGCCTACTCATGAGGTCAGAGTATTAAAAATTTAAATATCAAACAACACTTTTGTTTATCAGCTTAAGTTTTTTGAGCAGTTGGTAGTAGTTTCATAAAATTTAATAACCATGATGCTCTAAATTTTAGAGGGCAAATCGACATTTTAAATGTCCATCATTGGAGGTTTTCCCCAAAAAAATAGAAATAAATTACAAGACCGAGCCTTTAATAACTTTTTTTCCTTGTCGTACAGCATTTAGGAGTTCAATACATGAAAATTAAGTATCTGCAATTAGAGAATATATATCATTAGCTAACGCCAAATTTTAAATATCAAATCTTTGGCTAATAGGTAGACATTTCATATTTTTGCTTATATTTGAATATTTCATTGAGAAAGCATTACGTCGGCCAATAAAAAAGAAGAAGAAAGTAGTGATTCCATAGAATTCATCCGTTGAATCTGTATTCTATGTCAGATTCGGATGGGAATAAATTAATCAACACTCTTATAAATGGACATTTAAACTTTTATCTTTTTCTTTTTATAAATCTGTTCTTAGAATATTCAACCCAAACGTATATATATACAGAATATATAAATTCCATAAATTTGGCGACATGGAATACTCCAGCATCCTTAATTCGATGATCAAACTATTTGATCACAAATTGACAAGAGGTGAAATGAGAAAAAAAAAAAAAAATCACTTCTGGCATAAAAGAGAAATTGAGTGGCGTGGGGCGTATGAGATGCAATTATTGCGTTAGTATTCGCACTCTCTTGCGTTTACAAATGAGAAGTATTATTGTTCTTCCAATCTTGTCTTTTTTTATGCGCGGTTGGATGATGAACTTTGTAGCATAAAAGAGAAATATTGAGTGGCCAACACTTACTATCTTGCGTTATGTGGTGCATCAACCACGTATATTTGACTTCGAGAAATCGTACGGTCAACCCTCATTATGCAGCCTTTAGTTGCTTCATAACACTAAGTATAATTCACCCTAAACTAAACGCGACATGGACTAAAATCACGGGGACTATTTTTCTGAAGTAGATCTTGCTGCGAGATTCATACAATCAATATTTTTTATTTCATGAAATAGTTAACGAAACTACTTCATTTTAAGTGAGTAATATTGATCCGTTACTCATTTTCAGTCAATTGTATGATAATACAAATCTTTTCCATGATTGAAAAAAAGCGAAACTTAATTATGACCATACAATAGTTGCACAGCCAAAAAATTAATTCATGGGGTAAATCTTTGCCATTCCTGTCCTCTCCCATGCGTAAATTTGAATGAACACGGTGTTAGCTCTAGTGAAGAATGATGGGTAAAATCAAACGACCTGAGAATTGAAGCATGAAAAGTCCATCAGCACAAAATTTGTAGCCTTTTGTAAATAACTTATAAAGTTAAAGGGTGTCTTATTCAATGTAAGTGAATATTTAAAATTTTCAACATCATAGAATAAGTATAGTCGAAAGTGCCGATGTTCACGTAAAAAAAAAAATATAGTAGGACTACTAGTAGTAGTCGTATATGATGATGAAGAAGAAGAAGAAGAAGAAGAAGAAGAAGAAGAAGAAGAAGAAGAAGGACATACGCATGCATCACATACCATTACCATCAAAAGGTTTACAGACTTTTGCATAGCCTTTAAACAATGATGAGAAGAAGAAGAAGAAGAAGAAGAAGAAGAAGAAGAAGAAGAAGAAGAAAGACATACGCATGCATCACATACCATTACCATCAAAAGGTTTACAGACTTAAACCCTATGAAGACAACTATAACAAAAACGATTGCTGCTTTAAGCTTCTAGCTAAGTAACTACAGAGAATCATCCTCCGTCATTCTCCTGAGATCTTCGAGAAAGCCTGCCATATTAGCCGCTGCTTTTGAGCTTGCTTTCGACGTCATCATTCTCTCCTTCAGCTCTGCCAACCTCACCCGCATCTCGCCGTCGTCCATGACCTGCCTCACTCCGTCCTCGACCTCCCTCTCCCTGAACCCGCCCAGCCTCACTCCGACCCGCCACGACTCGACGATGTACTTGCAGTTCACAAACTGGTCCCCCGCCACAGGCCAGCACAGCATCCGCCGCCCGCACTGCACTGCCTCCTCTGTCGAGTTCCATCCGCAGTGCGTCAAGAAGCACCCCACCGCGCCGTCCTGCAGGACCTCCACCTGTGGGGCCCACGACACGACCCTGCCCCGGCTGTGGACCCTTTCCAGGAAGCCATGCGGCAAGCCCTCGCACCAGGATGGCCCGAGCACCCACAGGAAGGGCTGCCCCGTCGACTCGAGCGAGATGGCGAGGTTGGCGATTTGGTCGCGTCCCATGGGACTGACCCAACTGCCGAACGAGACGTAGATCACTGAGCTCGGTTCTTGATTCTTCAACCACGTCAGGCAGGTGACGTCTTCTTCCCAGAGGCTAGGGTTCTTGGTCACTGGGGACGGGCTGGTCAACGGCCCGATGGGGATGATCATCGGGTGGTCTATGGAGCACTGGATCAGAGCTTCATCTTCCTCCTCAGGGAAGGAATTGACCAGTAGCCACCGGAGAGATGCCGACCGGTGAAGAGTCCGAGTCCAGAACTTGAATCTTGCTTGTCGGGCGTTGACCGGCCCGATCAGCCACGGCAGGTCGTGGGTAGTCAACGTGGGCTTTTGACGTAATTCACTTTTCTTCTGGGGTAATCCTGAAAATTTATATTTGCACGTTTGCATGTGACAATTAACGCCAGAAATACAAGGCACTCATTCTCATGTTACGACCCATGATAGAATAATTACAATCATGCTCGAGATGAGGGTTGCGAATAATCTTCATTTAGGTCTTGGATAAGGATCGTACATCATCACGGCACGTGGTGCCGTGGTCTTCAAGAGATGGTCAAAGGACCAGATTTGTCACTTTATAGGTGACTCCACGATTTCTAAAACCAGGCTATTGTAAATTATCATTTCGAAGGGAGGTGCACTCATGGTAAATTATCATTTCGACATTATTAATTAAATCAAGATAAGATAAATAATCTTGGCTTGTCCAAACTGCAAGAGTATATTCATGTTTTATTATAGGTTGCATTGGCGGTGCAGCAGAAGAAGGGCGCGACAAGATGGTATTAGGAAAAAAAAAAACCTAAAAATAAATAAATCGAGGGGCTTTTGTCGATTAAGTTAATGTTATGTTTGTCTGCAATAGACACGTGCGACATTGTCCCTTTCGCGATTATTATTTTAATGCACCCAAAAAGATTTCCTGGCTATCCCATGATTGATTTTTGTAGTATCAAACGGTGGTCGGCCTGGAAACAGTCTTTGCTAATTTGAGATGGAAAGCATGTGCGCCTTCTATTCCTACGGCAACGACGATTGTACTGACTAAAAGTTCAGTAGAACCGCAACAACTCTTGCATATATTTCTAAATAATCCTCCAAACTCGGTCGATTTTAATTTCATGAATTCCGCGAGGCAATTATTCTAAAATAAACAAACGTGCCGCGATGTAACTTTTGTGTATAATATAAGAAATTCTCAGCTATTACAGTTGGCAAAAGAGTATCTAAAACTGAAGAGAAGACCAAGTTCATAAAATTGTCCTCAGTTGTATGTTGTAATATTTTACTCCACAGTTATTAATTTGAAGATCATCTCGGGATTCTTATGTTATCTAATTCGGGGATGGGACAAATTTACATTTTGACTTGGTAATATATACTAAGGGTAGATGGGTGGGATAGACAAAATGCATTAGTTCCATCTTCTTCACGTGTCTTCCTAGCTAAAACAAACCTTTCATTTCAATCGATGCAACAGCAATTTAGTTCATTAAAGTTTTCGATGCGTACTTAGCAGTTAGCAGTGGTTTTTCGTTATATATATATTCAGGACTTAGCCTCGTAACAAGAGTGTGCGTTGTTTGAGAAAGAAGCATCTAGCTTACTCTCTAGAAATCATATACAAAACAGAAGTAATGCATAGGAAGAAGTGAAATGAAACGACTTGGGATAAAGCAAAGTGCATGGATTGAAACGACGAGCGATCGAGACTCACCGCAATCGGAAATGTGACCTCCTCGGACGAGTTCCGGGATGGCCGTGACCAGCTTGTAGGTCGCAAGCATGGCAGGCCAGAACCCCGCAGTCGGGACCCTGCACCGGTTCCCTACCTCGATTGCGTATGAGGCCAGCAAGTCGACCACCATCAGCGCCACGCCGTCATCTGACACATCGAGCTCGCTCACGAGCCGCTCGAGGTGGACCGGCATGATGTCCTCCATGGCCTTCTCAACTGAGAAGAAGTCACGGGGCGCGCCGTCACCAGCGCCCGAGCCATCCGGGATTGTGACATACGTGATCACCTGCGCCGTCGTCCTATCGACCGGGGGAGAGATCCTGCGGTGGATGAATTCCGGGGTGACAAGCACTGGATCGAAGCCGTGGGAGTGGAGGGTTAAGGCTAGTTTGAGCATGGGAGTGACGTGGCCTTGCGCTGGATAGGGGACTAATATTACCTTTGGCCTCCTTGCGCACGGCTTCATCTCTCTCTCTCTCTCTCTCTCTCTCTCTCTAGATTTTATGGGGGTTTGTATGTATGTATGTCATGAAATACAGTTGTTTATATAGTTCAATTAGAGGCGCATGGGCCGGAGGAGAGTGGAAATGAGATGGGCAAAAGCTGCCATCTTGAAAGGGACTTTAGTGTTTTCTTCTTTCCTCTTTTTTTCGGTACAAGTGTTGTTACGGAATCACTTTGGTGCCATTTATCAATTGGTCATTTATGTAGCGTACTTTTTGAAAGAGATATTGAGGAGGGTTACTTTGGAATTATATTTCAGACGATAAATCCTACGTAGATCTGGTGCAATTCGTGCTTCGTGACAAGAAGGTGCACGACCCAAACGCCTTCTCAGCTTCCTTCGCTGGTCTGATTCCTTTATGAATGTGCCCCCAACTTGCGTTCCGTCTCGATTATCGCGTACATTCTATGGCTTTTCCTCTCACATCGCCAGCCGAATGATCGATACTGGCATGCCAGGATTCAATACGTCTGAGATGTGCTTTTTGAAGTCCTGAGCCCACAGTGGCAATAATATTCGCCTTCATCTTGGGGGAGAGTCCGATTTGTTAAGATGATTGGGAGCCGCTTCTCCTGTCAATTTCAAAAGCGACTTTTCATTGATCTACAATTTTTTTTTTTGGTAAATGAAAATAGGTTCTAGTGTTTTCAATCGAAACCTAATTAGCCCCAAATCATGAACTTGGGGCAAGGAATAGGCTCAAACCACGTCGTTTGGTATGTTTCAATGATATCATTTCCTTGGCAAACCACGTTGGAGGATTTTGTATTTGATTAATACCACGTAAGACATTCATGCAAGGTAAGTCATCATTGTCTCTCAGGTTGACGTTTTTTTTAGAAGTTATGGTTCTTAGACGATAGATTGAAAAGTTATGTTACTAAAATAAGCGTTGCATGAAAATTATGACACTGTTAATATCATTTTTTTACAATTGCAGACATGTAATTGTGCTAGATTTACTAGTCATAAGGCTATGTGGTAGATGCATAGATGTGAGCTCTTCAAGTCTAAATAACAATAATGGAAGAGGGAAACTAGTCATAAGGCTATGTGGTAGATGCATAGATGTGAGCTCTTTAAGTCTAAATAACAATAATGGAAGAGGGATTTTGAATTCTAGAGCATATATCATTTACTAGTTAAGTGGTTGATGCATAGATGTGAGCTCTTTAAGTCTAAATAACAACAATGGAAGAGGGAACCGCATGACTTTTGAATTCTAGAGCATATATCATGTATTAGGTGCAGGCTGTAAAATTACAATGCATTTTTGAGACTTCGTAGAGGGACGAAAAGATCTTTTGCCCGTGCGCGTCTCTCGAGCTCGAGCTCTGTGTCTTGACATAATTCAACTGTTGACAACAATTTCATATTCTTTAGATTAAGGATTGAGATTCATTAAATACCTCGGGAAAGGGTATTGTGCGGATTAGAGGATCCACATCTCACGTATGAATCATAAAAACCCTTGCAGGCATATAGATGGAATTAGGGGCAAAGTGACATGATGGTTGAAGGTGTAAATGTAATAATAACGTAGAATTGTATTCAACATCACACCATGGATATAAGGAACTCTGATTAAACCTATTAGGTCAAGTGTCCCTTCAATAATTAAATTATTATAACTCATTTAAGAAATAAAACAGATCGAGAGAAATTCTAACATGTGTGAATTTGTTGCCTTCCGTATACTGATAAGAACTAGCACTTTTTGAACTCTTTTTAAATGATGCGGATGCATGTGAGCTAGGGATTTGCAATCAAATCAGTTCTACCTGAAAACCTTACCAAACCAACTGAAAAGTAATTCCAGTAACTGGTTTTCTTTGGAACTAGTAGGGAATAGTTCCCAATGAATACCTATTCGGGAACCGAACCGAACTACCCTGTTTTGGAATCGGTTTTACAAGCTAAAAGCCAAAATCCTAATTTCTTTTTCCCCTAAATTCCAATCTCAGCACTCCTTCGTCCATTACCTTTTGTTGGAACTCCTCGCTAGTCTTTCCTCTTCGAGCTCTATAATTTATGTTCTATGTTACATGTTTGAATTTTTTAGTGTTTATAATTGTATATGATTGCATTTTTTGTAGATAGGGATTTTCGTTATTCATTTTTTACTTTGGATCGTTTTGTTATTCAAAGTTTCGTCTAATTTTGTTATAAAAAATAAACCAAAAAAAGATAAAAAAAATTAAGACAGATTCTCGAGTAGATTCTGAAACCAGATTGGAAAAATAAGGTAGGTTTTCGAACCGGTTTCTAGCAAATAAGGATTTGAAAAAATGGGAATTGGTTAACATGATAGATTTTAAGTTTCAACTCTAAATCTACTAATCTTAGAATTGATCATTTCTAATGTGAGCGTGCTGCATTTTTGTGGGCCTAAGTAGAACCCGCATAATTTAAAGGCCGAAGTGCATTGAATTGACAAGTACCTAGTGCATCAAAAAGCATCTCGCGTCCGACAAGGCGGTATGTTCGCTTTACGAGAAAGCATGGTGGCGTTCAAAAAGCCACGCCTGTCCTTTTTGGCTACTGTCCCCTTCGGAAGAAATACGTTGGATCGATGTTTGGTTGATGAGCACTACGGCACTAGTGGGATCTCATTCATACATGCGCATGGAAAATGAAGTTCCACACGTTGTGATATTTTATTGCAAGCCACAATCTAGCTTTACTTTGGACGTGCCAATTATATGAAAAACTGTCTTAGTTTATTAGCTCCAAAGTTGCAAATGCGCTTTTCACGAGTTTTTTTTTTTTTTTTTGGTCGAATGCTTTTCACAAGTTCATTAGCTTGGAGCAGTGCACTGTTGACTTGGGGAAGGATAGTTCTTCCTTTTGCCTGGCTTGTAGTAATTAAATGAAGAAATTAAAGGAAATACTCATAAAAATGAGTTTCTAATAAATTAGATTACAAAGTGATGTAAATAAGTGAGACGTGTCAAAACTCTTGGTCCATCACTTTATCAATCAACTTTGTAAGTTTTATACTCCTAGCATTGCGTTACTTATAGAATGGTACCGAGGTGGATTCTGATGCTATTATATCATGATATTCATAGGGATCATTGTTAGAATATTCATACTCTAAGGGTCCATTCGTTTCGTGGAAAATGGGCCATTTCCGGAAAATATTTTCCCAGAAGTCATTTTCCAAGAAAATGACAATATTTTCTGGTGTTCAGTTAAAACCTGAAAGTGTTTCGGAAAATGTTTTCCGGTGTTCGGTAAGGAAAATATTTTCCGCTCACCAAATTGACGAGCACAAGTGCCAAGCTCAAGGCTCGCCAAATCGACGAGCGCAAGTTTACGATCGATGAGTTTGAGGTTCACCTGGTTTGACGACTAACCAAGAAAGAAGAAGATATGAAACAAATAAACGAAAAAAAAAAAAAAAGAAAAAAAGAAAAAAAAAAAAAAAGGAAAATAAAAAAAGAAAAGAAAAGAAAAAGGAAATTAAAAATAATTCAAATTAAAAAGACGAAGAAAACTAAAATATAATTCGAATAAAAAAAAAAAGGAAGAAGAAATGAGAGGAGAAAGTGAAGATTTGTATATGTGTAAGGTAAGAGAGATCAAGTGCGAAAAAATATTTTCCACTTTTCAAAAATGGAAAATATTTTCCCTTACTTTAAAAGATTTTTTTTTTTTTTGGATGGAAAACATTTTCCCTAAGGAATTCATTTTCCATGAAACGAACACCGGAAAATTTGAAAAGCGTTTTCTTGAAAATTATTTTCCGCGAAACGAACGGAGCCTAAATCATGTTGTTATCTAACATTAGTAGTGGTTTTATAAAAATCTTTACATGATATCAAAACATGAAATTTTGAGTTTAAATCTTTCCAGACTCCTAATTTGCCTCTTGTGTTATATATTTCCTCATATAATCATAGGCCAAAGTCGAGCTTACGTGTGAGAGGAGGGTGATAGAATATTTAAAAATTGAACATCATCTTCGTTTAGCAACTTAAGCTTTTAAAACAATTGGTAGTGATCCAACATAATTTTATTACTATAATACTCTAAATTTTAGAGGGTGAATCCACATTTGAAAAGTCCTCCATATGAGATTGCCCTAGAAAATAAATTACAAGATCGATCATTTAGTAGTTTTTTTCCTTCTCGTAGAGCATTTAGTAATTCAATACATGGAAAATATGTATGCACATCAATTAGAGAATATATATCATTAACTAACGCCAAAACTTGAATATCGATCTTTGGCAAGTAGGGAAACATTTCATTTTTTTTTCCTTATATGTAAATATTTCATTGAGAAAGCATGACGTTGGCCGAGAAAAAAACTAAACAAAGTAATGATTGTCCTTCCATTTCATTCCTTGAATTTGCTTTCTTTGTGAGATTCGTCTGAGGCGTATTATACGGCTGTTTTTGCGTTAGCAATCACAAGCTCTTGTGTGAAGCATGATTGTTTTTCCAATCCTGCCTCTCTTTATGCGTGGTTGGATGGTGAACTTTGTAGCATCAAAATATTGAGGGGTCAACTCTTATCATTTTGCGTCATGCAGTACATCAACCACATATATTCAACTTTGATCAATTGTGTGGTCAACCCTCATTTTTTGAATAATTAAATATTAAATCGTACCATCATCTAACAATTTAAATTCTTAAAATAATTGGCAGTGGTCCCAAAAATTTTTCGTGATATTAAAGTCAGAGGTTATGAGTTTGAATTTTTCTAGGTCTCAGTTGCCTCCCTAATTGAATTTTCATGCCTAGTACTAGGCAAAAAGACTTGATTAAGCTTGAGGGGAAGTGTTAGAATAATTAAATATTAAATCGCGCCATCATTAAATAGCTTAAGTTTTTTTAATAGTTGGTGGTGATCTCACCAAATCTTTTACTTATTATGTAGCATCACCATACATAGTTGCACAGTAGAAAATTCGATTCATGAGATAAATCTTTGCCATTCCTAATTTGATGGAACGCAGATGGATTGCTGGCTCTAATGAAGAATGATGGCCAAAACCAAATTATCCAAACATTGAATCACGAAAAATTGATTAGTACGAAATTCACAGCCTCATGTAAATAACTTATAAGGTCAAAGGGTGTCCATTCGATTTATGTGAAAATTTCAGTTTATGAACATTTATAGAAGTACAGTCGAAAGTGCAGACGTTAACGTGTAAAACCAAAAAAAAAAAAAGAAGAAAAAAAAAACATTGTAAAAAAAAAAAACATTGTGGGACTATTAGTGGTATATTATCTGTACGCTGAACAGATATAGTTGCTAAAAATTTTGCTCAGAAAATACTGCAAAATAGAAAGTACCGCACATACCCATACTATCTCAAGATTTTTGCATGGTTACACAATGATGATCAACTCAAAACCCTAACAAGACAACTCTAACAAAAACGATTACTGTTTCCAACTTATTACAGAGAATCATCCTCCGTTATTCTCCTGAGATCTTCAACGAAGCCCGCCATATTCGCCACCGCTCTCGAGTTCGCCTTTGCCGTCATCATCCTCTCCTTCAGCTCCGCCAACCTCTCCCCCATCTCACCGTCCTCCATGAGCCGCCTCACTCCGTCCTCGACCTCCCTCTCCCCGAACCCCGCCATCCTCACCCCGACCCGCCAAGCCTCGACGATGTACTTGCAGTTCACAAACTGGTCCCCCGCCACAGGCCAGCACAGCATCCGCCGCCCACACTGCACCGCCTCCACCGTCGAGTTCCACCCGCAATGCGTCAAGTAGCACCCGACCGCGCGGTCGCGCAGGACCTCCACCTGCGGGGCCCATGACACGACCCTGCCCCGGCCGCGGACCTTCTCCAGGAAGCCATGTGGCAAGCCCTCGCGCCATGACGGTCCGAGCACCCACAGGAAGGGCCGCTGCGTAGACTCGAGCGAGAGGGCGAGGCTGGCGACTTTGTCGCGTCCGATGGGACTGACCCAACTGCCGAACGAGACGTAGATCACCGAGTCCGGTTCTTGATTCTTCAACCAGGTCAGGCAGGTGGCGTCTTCTTCCCAGAAACTAGTGTTCTTTGTCAACGGGGACGGGCTGGTCAACGGGCCGATGGGGACGATCGTCGGGTAGTCTCGGAAGCACTGGATCTCAGCTTCGTCGTTCTCCTCGGAGAAGGAGTTGACCAGGAGCCACCGGAGGGATGCGGACCGGTGTAGAGCCCGAGTCCAGAACCGGAATCTTGCTTTCCGGGAGTTGACGGGCCCGATCAGCCACGGTAGATCTTGGGTGGTCAACAAGGGGTTCCGACGTATTTCGCTTTCTTTTTGGGGTATCCCTGCACATCATTTCGCACGTTTGCACGTGAGAATCAACGCCAGAAATACAATGTACTCATTCAACGTGGTCACATCTCGCAAAATCGATATCCAAGATTAGGGTTGTAAATCATCATCGTTTTAGGTCTTCAAGAAAGATCGCGAAATCGTCTTGGCACGTGGTGTCGTGGTCTTCAAGGGACAGTCCAAGGACCCGGTTTCGTTGTTTTCTAGGATCTCTCGCTGATTTTCAAAACCAGGTCATTCCAAAATTCTCACTTCGAAGAAAGGCGAATTCGATCGGACATCGATGAGGCTACGTGGAGCACCACATTAGTAACGCATAGAGATAAGATAAATAATCTTTTGGACCGTCCAAAATGCTAGAATATATTCGTGCTAAGCTATATGTAGATTTGACGGTGGAGAGGGCGTATTGTAAAGTGGGCACAACGTGTGTGACATCCGTCTGTCGCAATTGTTATTTTGGTGCTCCAAATTTTAGTATTTGCTTTCGTAGTCAATCGGTATATAAAAAACTAGGCAACGTGATTGGATCGTACGTGGAAGATATAGATTTCCGACAATACCATGGTTATTTATTTATTTATTTTTTGTTTATCAAGTATTAGTGAAGTTGACCCTGGAAACAATCTATGCTCATTTGAGATGGAAGGCATGTGCGGTCTATTATCTCTTTGGAAAAGCCAATCTTGCTAACTTAAAGTTTAGTAGAACTCAACAACTCATGCGTACACACACACACACACACACACACACACACATTTAAGGTTATGAATTCCATGAGGCAAGTATATTCTAAAATGAATGAAAATCACTATACAATTTTGGGCGAGAGACAAATTTATGTTTGACCTGAATATGTATTACAGATAGATATGTGATATAGATGAAATGGATTAATTTGATCTTCTTCTTGAGTCTTTGTAGCTAGATAACAAGAATGGATGCAATAGCACATTGTATTACCGCTTTTTATATAAAGTTAGCTGTGATTTTTTCCTCGCTTATTTTACCTTCGTGAAAGTACCAAAATTCTCCTCATTTATTCAGGAATTAGCCTGGTAAATACGAGTGTGCGTTATTTGAGAGAGAAGGATCTGGATTATTCTCCAGTAACCTAACTCAATTATGTTAGATGTGCTCGTGAAATCATATACAAGACCATAATATTGCATAAGAAGAAGTGAAATAAAATGAACTGGAGTAAAGCGGAGTGCATGGACCGAAACGAAGAGCGATCGAGACTCACCGCAATCGGAAATTTGACCTTGTTGGACCAGTTCCGGGATGGCCGCAACCAGCTTGTAGGTCGCGAGCATGGCGGGCCAGAACCCTGCGGTCGGGACCCCACACCGGTTCCCCACCTCGATCGCGAATGAGGCCAGCAAGTCGACCACCATCAGCGCCACCCCATTGTCTGCCACGTCGAGCTCGCTCACGAGCCGCTCGATGTGGACCGGCATGACGTCCTCCATGGCCCTCTCGATGGAGAAAAAGTCGCAGGGCGCGCTGTCGCTAGCGCCTGAGCCATCGGGGATCGGCAAGAACGTGATAACTTCCCCCGCCCCCGCTGCGGCCGGATCGACCGAGAGGGAGATCCTGCGGTGGATGAATTCCGGGATGACGAGCACCGGGTCGAAGCCGTGGGAGTGGAGGATGGAGGCTAGCCTGAGCATGGGAGTGACGTGTCCTTGCGCTGGATAGGGGACTAATATCACCTTTGGCCTCTTTCCACAGGGCTTCATCTCTCTCTCTCTCTCTCTCTCTCTCTCTCTCTCTCTCTCTCTCGCTCTGTGTCTGTCTGTCTCTCTCTCTCCCTCTCTCTCTCTATGTGAAGACTTGTGGGGTTTGGATGTTATGTATGTCTTGAAGCACAGTTATCTATATATAGTCCAAGAAAAGGCGCATGGCCCCCTAGAGAGAGAGTCAACATGGCATGTGGACATAAGAAGGGCATCATCGGCCAATCTTCGAAGGGGACTTTGTGTTTTTTCTCTTTTCTCTTTTGCCCCTTTCTCTACAAAAGGTGTCTGATAAAATTAGGAGCAATTCGCTCACGCGACGTGATAGTGCTGCATTTACAATTCGCAATGCGCCACAAGCACGCGGAGTCTTATAATACGACTGGGGAAGAGGGAGCCGCTAGATGCTGAGTTCCAAAGAACATATGTCTTGCATTAGGTACAGATTGTGGGTTTACACACACATTTTCGCGGTCGTGTATGGCGACGAATGCCGCGCCCTGTGTTCAAGGCCTCTGTGTCTCGACGAATTTCAACCGTCGATAACAACCTCATTTCCATAAGTCACTGAATGAGAGTTATTGGAAACAACGAGGGAAGTACCCATGAGTTAGAGGATCCACGTCCTGCGTGCATATCATGGAAATCCCTGTAGGCATATAGATAATTTCGTGCCAAAGTGACACATAGTGTTGAAGGTGTGGTCCTAGTATCAACTAGAATCGTATTTGCCGTCAAAAGTAACTCCGATTCAAGTTGTTATGTAAAGCATCTTCCGATTCTCAAGTTTATCGATAAAAATCCTTTCGAAAAGAATGAGAAAGATTGACCAAGATCATTGTAATTCAAGCAAGAAATTGCATAGTTTGAAAGGGATTCCAAATTATGTGAAGCTATCGGCTCTCTCTAGAAACTCATAAGAGTTAGCGCTTCATGAGCTTTCTCAAGGTCATCTGGTTGCATGTGAGTCCACTGCATTTGACCTGTGGGTTGTAGATAGAATCAAGTTGTAGGCATATAAAAAGAATCCACAACAAAGTGACGCATCCTGTCGAAGGTGTGATCCTAGTATCAACTAGTATCTTATTTGTCATCAAAAGTAACTCCGATTCAAGTTGGTTGGAAAAGCATCCATTGATTCTCAAGTTTATTTAAAAAAAAAAAAAATCATATGAAAAGAAAGAGAAAGATTGGACGGGATCATTGTAATCTAAACAAGAAATTACACACTTCAAGAAGGATTCCGAACAACTGGAAGCTGTCCGCTCTCTCTATTTATGAAAGCTAGCGCTTCACGAGTTTTTCCAAGGTCATTCAGCCACATGTGAGCCCACCGCATCCGACTCGTTGATGCTGATTTATCTCATGAGGGGCCCGCATGATCTAAAAGCCCGAGATGTAATGGAATCAGACGCACACAACATGTCGGAGGAGGCTCCCGTGCTTTCCAAGCGTGAACGTTGGTGCTTTTAGAAAGGCGAGAACACGTCACCGTGTTCAAAAAAGCCATGCCTGGCGGCCCTTGTAGCGACTGCCCCTTTGGTAGGTATTTGGAATTTGATGTTAGGTCGACGGTCACTACTCTAGTGCATGTATTGATGCAAGTGGGGAGATGATTTTTCTATAATTTGGTGTCCTTTTGGCGGGCCAATAATATGAATGGATGTACATCTTGCTAAGGGCAAAGGGCAAATGCGCTTTAGTTAAGTTGAAAGTTACAAACGTGCTTTCCCACGAGTCCTTGAATAAGAGAGCAGCGGAGCACTGCCTACTTGGGACGGGGGTACTTTCTTTTCTTTTGCCAAGGCTTGGACAACGATAGCTCATCGAATTTAAGAAACACCGATATTCTTCGGAAGTCTTCATGTCGTGTCCGACACTCTGACATGTGTCCGACACGTGGTCAATGAGTGCCCGGAAATCCAATATGTGGTCAACTCTTCCCAACACGCTCCAACATATGAGTCTGAAGTTCCGGCACGCGATTCCGACACGCACGGGGTCAATTTTAAAAATTTTCAATATTTGAGGAGTCGAAATATAATTATATGAAAAAATAATGGAAATAACAAAAATAAATGGGAAAGAAGAAAATTCCCTTTTTCAAGATTCTCACTTATAAGTTTTGACATTTCCATGAGTGACAATGGAACACCCCTCTTCTCGCTAGCATTGCTCTGCTACCCCCACAAACTTAAAGTTGTGATTTTTTTTTCTTTCTTGCTTCTTTCCACCTCTCGCAAGCGTCGCCTGTGAATCATCTCTTTCGGTCTATGTCATTAGCTTGTGAGTTATCTCTTACATTTTCCATGGCGAATATAGTTATTTCCTTTTCTTTGGTTGTCCTTCGACAGTTCTTGTCCTAGATTTTCATATTCCCGAACCTTGTTTTGCAAAGGAGCTTTGAGATAGTCTATATCATGAACTCCGAATTCTGTCTGAAACTATAAAAAATCTCACTAATTTCCAACAAGTATAAGAAAAAATGACATGTTCTTTCAAATTTACCTTTTTGTGTTTGCAATTTTTGAATTTCTTATTCAATCCCTGTCAAATTAAAACAATAAATGATATTAACAAATGTTAAATTAATATTTCTAGTATAAATTAATGCTATACTCTTTTTATTATTTATTTTTGCATTTATATATAAAAAAATATATTTAATATATAACGTGTCGGAATTCTTTATTTTTTGAGAAATGACATGTTAAAGTGTTGTGTTGTGTTGTGTCACGTGTCGCGTATCGTGTCGATGCTACATGGCATCGAATTATGTTGGGGATCCACAGAAATAATGGGTTTCTAGATGATTAAAAGTTGAAGCGATAATATTTGGATAAGCAAGATATAAAAAACACTCTGCAGTATGTCCCGTCACTTAATTAATCAAATTTGCTATGTTTCGTACCTCTAGCGTTACTCGGTTTACTAACATGGGTCATGATGCTCTTACATTGAGATATTGATTAGGGGAATTAATTAGGGGTGATTGGTTCTTGACCTAAAATTGGGGGCCAATCGTGTGACTTTGATTCAAAATGTTCAAAATTGGAAACTGAACCGACCTACCGCAAGTCTACTCAAGAACTTATCCACTTTTTTTTTTTTTTTTTTTTTTTTTTTTAATTTGTGTGAGAAATCAAATTCTTTTAATAAATATAAAAATTACACCATCTCACTACAAAAACGTATACTAATTAACCGGTTGTATTGTTGTTTCTTTATGCTAAAGGCTTGGTTTGTTTCGCAAAAAATAAATTATTCGAAAATTATTTTCTTAAATATGATGATTTATATTACTTAAAATAATTAATTAATGAAAAATATTTTTATTATTGATAATTATTTATGTCTAAACGTCTTTAACTGGTTTAACAATCATTGAATGCAACAGTAATTATTTCTGAAGAAGCTTCTAAACTAGTTTTCGAGTGGAACTGAAAACAAACCAATCCTAGGAGGGTTCGAGGTTCAGAAGTCGCGATCCAATTGACTTCCCTAGAGCTCATCTTGAACCAGTCAGGTCAAGCCGATTTGGTTTAGTTCTCAACTTGAATTGGACTTGGTCTGTAGTATAAGCAGGGACCATGATGGTCTAGATTTTAGAGGGTGAATCAATATCGTAAATGTCCTCCATATGAGGCCGTCCAAGGAATTCCTTTAAAAAAATGTAATGAATTTTCTTCCATCTCATCCATTCAATCCACATTCGATGTGAAATTCGGGCGG
Source organism: Eucalyptus erythrocorys (assembly GCA_014182555.1). Classification (NCBI taxonomy): domain Eukaryota; kingdom Viridiplantae; phylum Streptophyta; class Magnoliopsida; order Myrtales; family Myrtaceae; genus Eucalyptus; species Eucalyptus erythrocorys. The sequence continues at coordinate 9,848,171 of CM024597.1, read as the reverse complement.
ATATAAGTTAAATCACTTTTATATGGAGATCTAAATTTTTTTATCCCTTTAAATCACCATTTGCCTGGATTAGAAACAACGTGGGTCCCTTGGCGGTGGATTGGGGCACGTTGTACGGCAATCATTGCGTTAGGAGTCGAAAAGCCCTGGCGTCCCGCAGACGCGAAGTATTTCTTTATTATATGCGTGGTTCGAGAATGTAGTTTGAAGCATAAAAGAGAAATTTGGGGGGTCAACACTTATTAATTGCGTCATGTGATGCATCAGCCACGTCTACTTTTTTTCCTTTTTTTCCCTTTTTTTTTTACGTGGAAGAAAAATGCGTGGTCAGCACTTATTTCGCATCTTCTACTTGATTCTTAATGTGGATCTAATTCATGTTTAAAAAATATATAAACTTGCATGTGCCATTTAAGAAAAGCAAAGTACACTAGCATGTGTTTATTTATAGGAACTTTGCTTCCATATGTTTAGCACGGTAAATATGCATAACCGATGGGATAAATTTTACGATCATGAAAATAGTCGCTGTTAAATTGAGCAAAAAGAACAATTTCTCCATCATGACAAGAGAAATCGTTTTCTCAAGCTCTTTTTCCATGAGCACGCTCACATAGATGGGGAATCATTCTCTCGTGAAGCTTTGAGTACCGAGAGATTAAGTTAGTAAATCATTTGCATTTTCTATTTTTTTTCTCAGCATCCTCTTTTTTAAGTTTCATTCTTTTGGTAATTAAATAACGTAAAATTTATACTTCATAGGTTAGTAATATGGTAGACAAAAATTCTGATATCATTTATAATATTGTACAATAGGAACAAATAAAATCATAATGAAAAGAATAATTATCGAGAAACTTTTTTTCATCTCACTATCAAGTACATTTCCAAACAACTAAAGATTAGTCATTTTCCTCAAAAATGGTTTTGATTAATAACATTTTCTTTCATTAAGAAGTTCCCTATGAAACAAATACATCCTAATGAAAAGCCTTTTCCCCAAAATTGTTTTAAGATTTTCCAACGCTTGGATGATCGAAAACTCCTTGATCAACGGGAGCATTTTCCATGAACTAGAAACAAGAAATTTAGCGAGGAAAATGACTTCTCCTTCTGGCAAGAGGAAATAATTTTCCTTGATTTCTTACTAGGCGTCCAAATGAGAAGAATAGCTCCTTTTATGTCTATTTCTTATCTCTCATCAACTTCTTCTTATTTTCTTCTGACAAGTCTCATTTGTTTTATTCATGTCAATATACTTCAATAATGCTCATGCTCTTCTACCTTCTCAAAAGACACCATCATATCTAATCTTTTCCAACGTAATTCCTTTTTCTTTTTTCTTATTTTCTTCGTAATTCATAATATTTCAATGGACTACAGAATAAACAAATATGTTTGATTCTAGTTTGCTAGTCAGTACACGTCATTTGTAATAATACAACCTGCATTTAGTGAATTTACTTCTAATCAAGTACCATAAAACCAATTTTTCAACTTCCTTGCTTTGGGCCAAATGAATACAAAACGTCGAACTTCCTTGCTAATGGGAATTGGGCTGGGCTGACAATATCGGTTGACGGTAACTGTGGAGAAAACAACCCTTTTCAATCACTTGCCCTTGCTGGCTAGGCCCCTAATGGGAAAATCGACTTGTTCATCGAAGACCACAAATGTCAACAACCCCCACAACTTCGAGGTCCAATTAGTGGATCGCTTGTGTAGCCCCGTTAGGCGATCATTGATGGTTCAATAAGTATGATCCGATCAAGTAGTGTCACCAACACCAAAAGGTCGCTGGCTATTCTTACATGTGTGTTCATAGTCATTTTCTCATATGAAAAGTTACGAACCATACATAAAGAGCTTTGTCGTGACCCCTTTTTTTGCGGGGGCGCCCGGCCGGATCAGGTACAAGTGCCTGAGGGAGGCTAATGGCTTGGCTAGATTTAATTAAAGCCTGGACTCTCCCAAGTTCGCCAATTCACGACTTTAATATATTTAGTTTGTAAATCAATTTATAAAACGGAGTTGCCACTAATCAATTTGGGGTAGATTGATTAGAAATCCAAGCAAAGTATCGGGAGAAATACTTGCTCCTATGCAACAGAGAGAAATTAGGATCGGGGACTTGATTACACTAGTTAATCACTAATGCCCTTTCGGTACCTAATCTTGTTTAAACTCTAAGGTTTTTTGGATGTTTGGGAATTTTTCACGCATTTTGGAAAAATCACATCTTTTTGGTGTTTTTCTCATTTTTGGACATAAAAGAGATTTTTGGATTTTTTGGGGTATTTTTGGAAAAATACAAGTCTTTTTGGGATTTTATGAAAATTTGGGCCTTTTTATGAATTTTGGCATTTTTGGGATTTTTTTATTTTTTATTTTGATTTTTTGGAAAATATTAAAGTATTTTAATACTTTTGGATATTTTGGAAAATAATAATCTTTTGATTTTTCTAAGCATTTTTGAAAATAAGTAATTTTTGCTTTAATTTTTGATTTTTGGAAAATAAAACACTTTAAGACATTTTTCTGATTTTTTTTGGAATTTAAAATGATTTAAAATAAAATATTATTTTTGGAATAAATAAAAAATACATATATAAATAAAATAAAAACGATCCGGGTCGGATCCATGGATCGGATCCGCCCGGGCCGGCCCGAAACACGGAGAGATTTGCGTTTTGGAGCCAGACGCAGAAACGGCGTCGTGGTTGGGCACGGAGATCCGGCCTGGCCCGACGACCCGCTCCAGTGACCCGGTCCTCCATTTCCCTGCGAAACGGCGCCGTTCATGCCCCCTCCCGAAACAGTGTCGTAGCCATCCGAGCCGGAGATCCGGGTCCTTGGGCGAAACCCTACCCGGATCCGGCCCGGCTTTCGACCCGATTCCCCGCAAGGCACGAAACGGTGTCGCTCACGAATACCCGACCCGGCTTAGCAACCCGACAACGACCCAAGCTCTGACTCAGCACGAAACGGTGCCGTTTTCACGGACACCTAACCCGGACCCGACCTCCCATTTCAGCGAGAGATGGCGCCGTTTTCACGGACACCCGACCCGGTCCGACTCGATGACGACCCGACTTTAGGCTTCCCCCCTAAAATACGAAACCCTACCCGGTTCCCGATCCGGGTCCGACCTGGCGACACGGAATCGAGAACCCTAGGGTTTCGATTTGGGGCTGGCCGAAGGCGATTCGTGGTGGCGATGGCGGCGGAGACGACGGCGACGGGGGGGAAGAGGCTTCGACGGGTGGCCAAGACTTCTAATCTCACCTGCTTTTAGACGGAGCTGGCTTTGGCGATGGCGTCAGTCACGACGACGAGGGGAACTCTTCCCTCTTCTCTCTCTCTCTCCCCCTCTACTTTCTCTCTCTCTCTGGCCTTCCTCCGGCGAAGCTCTGGTCGAGACTCGCAGGCCTTTGGCTCCCCTTCTGAAGTCTCTCAGTAGGGTTCCAGGGCTGCGGGCTTCTCCCTCGTCTTCGCCGTGCTCCTCAACGTCGTCGGGACCCCCCTATTTATAGGCGGGGGGTGGCCGGTCGACGAGGGTTCGGTCGGGGTGGATGCCGTGGCTTCCATCGGTCGAACCGGCGTCCCATCGGCCACCTAGCCTTATCCGGTCACGTCCTGTGACGTCCCAAGGCGTCACGTACTAAGCGCAAGCGGAATTAAATATTTTTATAATTTAAAAATATATCCAACTAGTCAATCACACTTCATGCTAATTATCATATAACATTTAACATTGATGGCTAGCATGTATATCATGGATTATTTAAAAATCCCTAAACATGTAACATGAGAATTAACCTGTAATTCACCTTATAAACATTTACACATATAAGAAAATTAATTAGAGCATGAAAGGCTTTGTTTTATTTATCATTACTGGGCTCACAAAATTCTATCCACCTGACTTTCCTTTGATATGTTCCTCGCCTAACTATTTACAATATATACAATACAAAAGTTAAGGCGCAACAAAGTCAGGGATAGGGGTAAGGGTGGCTACTCCGCGTACATCCCAAACCAGCCCACATCAAAAAGAAAATAACAAAAGTCTATTCTCAAGCCTTCCATGAACCCTGGCGTCTAAGCGCCATCCATCCCGCTTCCTAGTCCATCGGCCTCAAAAGGTAACGGACCAAACATATCATCCTCGTGCTTGACAAACCATGCCACGAACTTCATCGGAATCAGACTAGCTCTACCGTCATCCATCCATAATATCGCTTCGTACTTGGTAAACATCATATCAATGTCAAGGTCATACACGTCCAGGAGAGAAACATCAATGTTGGCTATCACTCCATATCGAGCAACTGGCGGCACATCCATACTTTCAATCTGAAAATGTAAGGTATGAGCAAACATCCTTACCCAGTAAAGAATAACAAAACTCTACTCTGAAATAATCCATAGCTATCAAAGTCACAAGCAAACTAACCAACAGTCAGGACACTAAGAAAACATATATCAAGCATAACGGTAATGATACACTATATAAAAGACACCTGACATGCATCCATCCTACGCTTATCCTTCACAAACTCAAACTACAATGCAAATATAATATATGAACTCACTCGCCATATATAATTAACTTTTAGTGTGCATAAAAATCCACCCTCGAATCAGTCACAACCGGGAAGCTACCGGCCTGATCGAGTCACTTCCGAAGGTACGTTATCCGGACTTCCACAATACCTCTAATTGTGGGCATCTCACTCCGAGGCATCCCGGTATCAACCAAACCGAGGACCTCCCTGATCACACACAGGGGCATTTCACTCCGAGGCATCTCTGGCATCACACAGCCGAGGCATCCTTGATCACACACAAGGGCATCTCACTCCGAGGCATCTCCGGCATCACAGCCGAGGCATCCTTGATCACACACAAGGGCATCCCAAACTTCCGGGGGCATCACCGGTAACTCGGTACCGATGGATCCGTTCACCTCATTAAGCACACATCTCACACCACACCTTTGATTTAATATGCATATCGTATGCAAAAGAAAAGACACCTAAGTATCTATCTAAGTCTCATGATCCTAGCACACGTGCGTGTCCGAATTATAAGATAAAATCCATCACGAACATGTCCCATACCATGCCGGACAAATATTTACCCCATAATCAAGCACTATGCTCCGCACTCACTGCATACACATGAATCTCTATTGATGTATGAGACTCACTCAATCTTAACTAACATCTAATATGGGGTTCATTAGATTCCATGTTCAGCATACAAGTCCATATTATAAGTTATTACATCTAATATACATTCTCGGGTACAAGCAGAATTTTAGCTAATTGTGCAGTTTCGGTTTTAAGCACTAAATAAATATCAATTCTTATCGAAATGCTACCAAATTTTAGTATGTTGTACTTAAGACATAGATTAACATCTTCATGAAGGAACTTAAGTCTAATTCTCACTGTATTAAGAGTAACAATTAACATCATCTTCGCTGAAATTCTGTTCTTAGTCCAGATTTTCTATTAACAAAGAAAAATCATTTCACCAATCAATTCTCATTCATTTAATCTCAAATTTTGACACGTTATTCCTTAAGATGTTTTTACAACTTTCATTAAGGATTCTAAGTTCAATTCTCAACAGAAAATTATAGAATTCTCACACAATCAGCAAAGGTCATACAATTTTCACAAAAACAGCTTACTAAACTTACTAGTTTCACTTCTTTTTCCATGTTATGAATTCATATGGCTACACTTCCTTGTACAACTCAATCCTATGGTTATTCTATCATGTAGGAAAGCTTCTTTCTTATTTCCATCAATGAATATGAATAAATTTTCACATAAACAAAGCATTACTTACACGATTTCACCAAAACCGAATGGTATAACACATTCGCCTCACTTTCAATTCATTTAAGCCACTTTTATTACTCAATCCTCTCATCTTGAGGCTTCGGCTCTTCCCACAGCACCTCACAATTTCACCATCAAGTCCTTTTTCCATCATTTAGTCCACTTCATGGCTCGACTCAAAGCTTTTACATACCCATGAACCGTATAACCACATTCTAAGCAAATCGGCACACTCGGCTACCATTTAGGCGCCTCGCTCATCTAAACAACACTCCATGAACATAATTTCACATAAACACAGCACCATACTAACATGCAAACACTTCTACACATAATTTAACACTCTAACTCAATCCAAGCATAAAACATCAACTATCAACTAAATCCATCTATGTATAGCTAGTTTTGCACGATTCCTTGATAAATCAACGGATTTGTTTCAAACTAGAGTTAAATTATTCCTTACCTCGCTTCGACTACAAATATACACTTGGATTCTTCAAGAACAACCTAGAAATCAAGCATGCAAGATGGAGAATTTTCTTGATCTTCCTTGGGTGAGGTTCGGCCGAGAGAAATGAGGGAGAGAGAGTTTGTGGTCTTGTTCGGTTTTCTTGAGTGAAGAGAGAGAGAAAATTTGCTATTTATATGAGGAAATTAAACCTACAAGCTAGCCTAGGATTAGAGAATAATGATTGGCAAGTAATGATGGCTCTATGGTCGGTTTTGAAGAGAAAAACCGTGGGTGTGTGCGTGCGTGAGATCCAAGAGAGAAAAGAAAAATAGGTGTCGTGGCTTCGTGTGAGAAAAATCTTCGCCATTTGTCGATCGTCGATCATTAACAGTTAATCAGGATCATTAGTTAGCTCATTAGCTTCAAATATATTCATCTAATGGCGTGTTGTTTCTATTTAATCCCAATCACACAAAAATCATAACACATCAACTAAATAAAATTAGTCTAGAAAGAAATCAATCATAAAAGAACACTAAAATTATGAGTAATCCACTAACTATCTCATTTAACTAAAATTAATAAGTCTTAACTAAAAATTATAATCACTTGGGCCTAATTGTCTATTCCCGGCCCAACGGGCTCAATCTAAAATTATGAGGCCCACCAAACCTTATAAATCTTGAAATCCCGAACCTTGGCCCATCTCCAGCCAAATCCAAGCCCAGCTTTCTTGGCCCAATTCATAAGCTTGGTTCTAAATAAATATACGGCCCACCAAAATCCTTAGCCCACACGCTCCATAAGATCCAATGGGTTCACTTTCCGGCCCATTCTAAATAAATTAAATTTCTAAAAATCTAATTATGCTAACAACTATTGATTGGATTTTCGGGATGTCACACGTCCCTTCGCCGTTGCTGTTCACCCGCTCCTCCTGTGCTCGCCGTACGCCGCGTCACCGACCTGCCCTGCACGGTGCTTCAGGCGCATGCTACACACGCACTTTCGGGCGAGGAAGACGGGTCGCGCGGGTCGGGCGCCGGCGCGGGTGCAGGTGCGGAGTTGACTCGCAGGCTTTTGCTGCGAAGGCCTTCGGCCGTTGGGCCGTTGGGCCGCTTCTGTTTTTTCTGTTTTTTCGTTTTTCTTTCGGTTTTTGCCGTTTTTTCCGTTTTTCTATTTTTTCTATTTTTTTCTCGTTTTCTCGTTTTTTCGTTGTTTTTTTTGGTTTTTATCAAAATAAAATAAAACCTAAAAAAAAAAGTAATAATGATAAAAATTAACTAAAAACCCAAAATTAAATTAAAAAAATTAGGCGTCAATAGCTGTCCCTCTTTGAAGGTGAGCTCGCAGAGGTTGCATTTAAAGACAAACTGATGCCTAATTTTTACCTAGCGTGGGCAGCAGATTATATCTTATTTAGGACATATTACCCTAAAGGAAAGAGAAATATAACATTTCATATACTAAGGCAGATAAGAAGATACCTGGAGTTACTTACCGGGAATGAGTGAGATAGGGTGTGAACCCCGATTTTTGGCAAGTATCAGGGCATCATTTTACCTGATGATATAAGGAGGCTGCTTTTCTAGGACTTGAATTATTCTTTGGTCGCCTGTTAAAACAACAGATAATTTGTCTAAGACCCGAACCTTTCTTCGGTCGCCTTTGACGGGAAATTACTTCTCCTGGACTCGAACCATTCTTCAGTCGCCTGTTGGAGTAATCAGAGGGGTGTCTCGGACCCGAACCATTCTTCGGTCGCTTTGACGCGAGATGCGCCAACCTTTCTCAGGGCATCTCATTTGGGGGTGTCTGATTTGTATCGAGAACACCAGTTGGTACCTGACCTTTCTCAGGAGATGCGCCGACCTTTCTCAGGGCATCAATTTTGGGGGGTGTTTGAACTCTGTCAGGGACACTGTTGAAACCCGACCTTTCTCGGGGATGCGCCGACCTTTCTCAGGGCATCTTCTTTGAGGGGTGTTTGACCTCTGTCAGGGACACCAGCTGTAACCCGACCTTTCTCGGGGGATGTGCCGACCTTTCTCAGGGCATCTGTTTTGGGGGGTGTTTGACTTCTGTCAGGGACACCAGTTGTAACCTGACCTTTCTCGGGGGATGCGCCGACCTTTCTTAGGGCATTTGCTCTGGGGGGTGTTTGACCTCTGTCAGGGACACCGGTTGAAGCCCGACCTTTCTCGGGGGATGCGCCGACCTTTCTCAAGGCATCTGATTTGGGGGTGTTTGACTTCTGTCAGGGACACCAGCTGTAACCCGACCCTTCTCGGGGGATGCGCCGACCTTTCTTAGGGAATCTACTCTGAGGGGTATCTGGACATTCACAGACACATTAAAAGGTACATGGATATTGACAAGTACTAACCTGACGGATTTTTGGGCCTTGGCAGGCGTCATAAGCTTTGAAAGGGCACTCGGATGATCACAAGTACGAGCTTTTAGGGATACTTGAACGTTCACAAGTATCGAAGGGGTTTTTGATAATTGAAAATATGGAGAGCATACCTTGGGTATTTGTGAAGATCTCTTGCTTTCTAAAAATAAGGAATATCGAGGACGTACCTGAGATATCCGTGAGGGTCTCTCATCTTCTGGTAATTGGGAATACCGAGGGTGCACTTGTGATGTTTATGAAGGTCTTCTCACCTCCTGGAATATGGGGAACATCGAGGACATACCTGAGACGTTTGTGAAGGCCTTTCGCCTCCTGGAATTTGGGAATACCTGAGGACGTACCTTGGGTATTTGTGAAGGTCTCCTGCCTTCTGGATTTTGGGAATACATGAGGACGTACCTTGGGTATTTGTGAAGGCTTCCTACCTTCTGTGTTCTGGGAATACCGAGGACGTACCTCCGATATTCATGAAGGCCTCCCGCCTCCTAGAAATTAGGACTGCTAAAGGCATACCTGAGATACTTATGGAGGTTTCCCACTCTCTTGTAATGTAGGGCGAGGCTTACCTGGATGGCTATAGGTACACAAACGTACGAAGTAGAGGAATATTTTGGATGGACACAGGTATTTGACAATATGATCAGGGACCACTCAACTGGCCTAAGTGTAAGAAAACATACCTGGGTAATTGCAGGTGCATGATATGAGAGAATGCTTGAGAGGTTGCTAGCATCCAATGTCATGATTTTGAGGACAACTCTGGCAGGTCGAGTGTCACAGAAATGGGGTATTCGAACAGTGGTCGATATTTTGAGATGAGAGGATACTTGGATAGTCACAAGCATTTAAACTTTAATGACAGCATGAATAGGTCGAGTGTTTAACAAAGAGGGTACTTGAGTAGCGGCGAACACTCGAAAACAGGGGTAAGCTTGGGTAACTGTAGATATCAATACCTGAGGGACAAATCAAGCTGAGCACGGGTACCTAGACAGTGGTAGGTACTTTAAAGATAAAAGGATATTTGGTCAATTACCAATATCGTTACCCTGGGAATAACTTGCATGAATTGAGTGCTAAAGAAGGGAGTACTCGGTGAATGAGGGGTACTCAAATATAAAGTTCCGGGAACAAGGATGGGGATATGCTTTCCTGGCGATATCCCTAATCTATAGCAGTGTACTTATCATTTGTACAATATGCAGACATGCATGCAATGACTGTATATGCTGTAATTTGTAAATCAGAATGTGATTTATGCATGATGACCTTGTCAGCTTTTCATTATTTGAATTCCGCTGGGGAAGATTTTGAAAGACAACTTTTGCTTAGAATGCAGATGTCTTGAGCATGCCAGATGAGGGACTTTCAGTCTGAAAGGACTTTCCACTCGCTCTCATGGGAAAGGCTATTTTATCCTGACGGTTGATGCAGGATTTATAAGGACCACACTATCTTACCATCATCATGTCAGCAGGGGTCCGAGTATTCTCGCAAATGATACGACTTTACCAATGTGAGAGGTCTTTTTTGGGATTGTAATGAAGGCTAGGTCAATGGCTCATCAGAGGAGGACCAATAAGGTCATGGCTTTGTAGGGAAGCTGTTGCATGTTTATCTCCGAGTGTGCAAGTCGAGGATCCTGCGAAAAGAGATAGAATAATCTTGCTCGTACTTCTTCGAGCGTTGCTTATAAACATATGAAATCCTACGTTAATTGAAGTGCCCCTAGTTTGAAGGGACCCTTTTTTACAATAGGATGCCATGTAAGCTTGACTCATGTGTGAAAGGGTGAGAGCCGGTGATTGCCTTGACATTTGCCACCGGCTTTTCTTCTCACGATCTGATGAAGGTTCCATGGACCTCAACAGCAACTTCTTTTGGGAATACAAATGGTTGCATTTTTGTTTGGGGCATCGGCCTTGTTTTTACCAGGCACACTGCTTTTCTCATGCCCCTATTTCTCTTTTCAATTTTTTACTTACGGGCACTGACCTTGCTTTTACCAGGTACACTGCTTTTTTATGCCCCAATTTTTGTTTTTGTTGCTTGAGGAACTGGTCTTGACAAGTTCGAGCAAATGCCTTTTCCATCTTTTGCTAGCTCTTCTTATTATGCTGCTCGAGTGGCAGCTTCTGCTTCGCTTCCTCATGAGGGTGATTTTACAGACTCGATTGAATTTGTACAATGGTTACAAGTGTGTAAGGAAAGGAGTGCTCTTCATGACTCTAGGGCACTTAAATTAACGCGAGTGTTCATATGTAAATAAAGGCACTCAAAGATTGATGCAAGTGCAAGCAAGAGAATTTCTATCTTTTTTCTCACCTCGTGATGCTGACTTGTCTTTGGCTTGCCCCGGTGTGGGGTGGTTCTTTGATGGGGGGTAGGATGGAAATTTGGCCAGTGTATGGGGCTCAAGGTGAGTGATGGAATGCCTTCCACTGTTTTGGTCATCGTACCATCCGCGAGAGAACTCTTTACCCTGTAGTCATGGAATTTTCTATACTCATCTTACGGGTGTGTAGATGGGGGACTGTGTATGGGATATGGCTTGCCTGTCATCATCCTGACGCGCCTCATCCAGTATGCTCAATCAATCTTGCATTCTTCACTTTAGCAGTCCATTCTAATGTTCCTTGACAGAATCAAAGATTTAGGCAGACAAAATCATCATGCGTAATTCACATGAAAAAGGCATGCAATGTATGATGTGAACGAGTTTTGTGTTTTTCAAAAATGAAAGGATGGCTTTTTACTCAAGGAAGGCTATAACAGCTTCAAGAGAGTGTTTAATTAGTGAGATGGTATTCACAAATGTGTTGAGAATTGAACATCAAAAGAGGCTATTTACAAAGAGTATTCACAAAATGGGTGTCAACAAAATGCTCCTATTAGTTAGGGTCATGACACATGCATGATCAACCGGGGACCGGGGGTCTGATCAGGAATTCCTATTCTTGCCTTTTGCAAGCTAGGAAGCTGTGGAAGTGGCTCAAATAGTAGGGCTTAGACTGTAAACGATTTGAAGCCTGAGGGATCTCCGCCATTTGCTTTGGTGATTCTTGAGATGTCAATCTGCTTGGAAAGTTTATCAGAATCTGATAAGACTTTCATTGATTTATTTTTCGTATCTTGGACGGCTAGGCGATCCTGTAAAAGGCAAGAGAAAGTGTGTTAGTCACAAATCTCTTTTTGGGAGTTAAATAATTGGAAGTGATACAACATTACTCTTCACTGGTTTGTAGATGATTAGGTGGACGAGGGGACATGAAATCTGGTGTTCCCCACGTCAGGTTAATTATTCTCCTTAATTGGTTTGTGGATGACACATCTCTTTACAAGAAGTCGAGTGTATTTGATGCAGGTCATCTCAGTATACTAGCTTGGCTAGTATCGTTTTGTCAAATCTAACCATCGGGTTTGGTCCTTGTGTTGTAATGTTTCCTGTCAAATAGGGAAAAACATGTCAAGAGCAGGTTCAGATAATGAGATTATTGGAAACGATACCAAATTACCCTTCCTCAGAGCTTGTCTGTGCTAGCCCTTAAGGATATTTGAATGTTGAGGATGGCCTATTTATCTTGGCATGGTTTAATGCCTTCTTCAGTTGGCCCTCCACGTATGCATGATTGCTGGTCGTTGATTCATCTTCAACGTATTTCTTCTGTGGAATTTATCCTTCTGTCTATGGTTATAACATTATTGAGCAAAAGTCATGTACCTCAAGCTTCTATGGAATTTGAGATGGACAGTCAAAAACCTCCAATTTTGGTGGCAACTACTCTTTGGAAGAGAATGCCCCTAGAGTGAAGCTTCTGGATTTCAGAGTCAATGTCTAATGTCTGGGGTCATAGATTGCCGTGACTGTCTGGCTTTTCTCCCTGTTGACAGTAATCACTTTAAAGGTAGAGAAGGAATTTCTTCCTCACGTTCCTGAGTCTGTCGAAGCTGTGGCACCCAGCTGTGTCACGTGACGAGGTAGTCCTTTCGCTTAGGGGGAAGTGAGGCACGTCATGGATGCTTTGATTTCAACTCTATGCCTGTACCTATTACGTTTCATCTTCCATATCTTACGGCTGAGGATTCTTTTCATTGTTTCCCTCTTGAAAATTTTTCCTTCTTGGATCATAGCAGCATTGGGCAAGGTCGTGCTCCTCAAGCTTCTATGGAAACCTCCATCTTTTCAATAGCAACTACTTTTTGTGAGGTCATGTGTCTGGATCACGGAGTGAAGCTTCCAGATTTTAGGCTATCGACTGGGACCCAAAGCTCCTTTTGACTAGAGTAGCTCCTGAATGATGCCTTCTTTGTGCCAAGCCAGGCGAAATTGACATGGATTATTCTCATGCATTTGCCTGGGTAATGTCGATTTGCCCGAGTTACGTCATCGAGTTCGTCACTCAATTTTCGTCGCTTCCCTAAATGCTAGATGATTACCATTCATTGATTTAACCAAGCGTACATTTCTCATGATGGTGTGAATACATCACTCATATGTAAAAGGTGCATCGGCATTTTCATTCCGATAGAAAAGTACTTGGCAATGCCAGGTAGTGAACACTTTTCAAGGATAGTACTTTTTTATAGCATCAGGAATTCACTGGCTTAGAAAATTCTCGCCCATCCATCTTGGTTAGGATCAAGGCTCCTCCGGGGAGTATTTTCTTTATTACATAAGGACCCTTGTAATTTGGGGCGAACTTGCCTCCTGGCTCTGGAAAGATTGGCAGCGTCTTCCTCAAGACTAGCTCGTTTACCTCAAAGTGTCAGGGTTGCACCTTTTGATTAAATGATCGAGCTACCTTCTGTTGATAACACTGACCGTGACAGAGAGCTTTCAGTCGCTTTTCATCGATCATGTTCAACTGCTCGAGCCTTTGTTGTGTCCACTCCTCCCTAGATAAACCAGCTTGGGATAAAACTCGTAGGGAAGGGATTTCTACTTCCACAGGCAAAATTGCCTCCATACCGTAAACCAAGGAAAAAGGGGTTGTCCCAGTAGAAGTTCGAATCGAGGTTCGGTATGCTGTCAGTGCGAAGGGTAACCTTTCATGCCAGTCGCGGTAATTTTCAGCTGTCTTGGCTAGGATCTTCTTGATGTTCTTGTTGGCGGCCTCTACAGCTCCATTCATTTGTGGCCGGTAAGGTGATGAGTTCAAATGCTGAATCTTAAACTTAGAAAATAGTTGATCGATCAGCTTGTTGTTCAGATTTGTCCCATTGTCGGTGACGATGGAATCTGGTACACCATAACGGGCGATTATGTCACGCTTGATGAACTTCATAACATTTCGTGCAGTCACGCTGGCATATGGCGTGGCTTCAATCCACTTTGAAAAGTAGTCAATTGCCACCAGGATGAACCGGTGTCCGTTTGATGCTTTTGGGTTAATCGGGCCAATTACATCGATCCCCACATTGAGAATGGCCATGGCTCGGATAAGCGATGTAGCTCATTTGGAGGGACATTTATCTTGTCTCCGTGAATCTGACAACGGTGGCAACTTCGCACATGCTGAGCACAGTCACTTTCTAAGGGGAGTTAGAAATAACCTAGTCTCATTATTTTCTTGGCCAACATACGTCCATTCATGTGAGGGCCACATACTCCTTCATGTACTTCTTGCATTATTTGTGTGGCTTCGGCTGCATCCACGCATCTTAGCAGGACTGAGTCATATGATCTCTTGTATAGATTCTCACTGCTGACGAAAAACTTTGAAGCCATTTTCATTAGGTATTTTCGATCAGAGGGAGTGCTTTGCTCAGGGAATTCTTGCTTCTGGATGTATCTCATGATATCATGATACCAGGGCTTCCCATCGGGCTCCTCAGTTATGGCCATGCAGTAGGCTTGTCTTGTCAGGACTTCAATCCTTAAAGGCTTTATTTCTAATCCTTTCATTGCTTGTAACATAGATGACAACGTTGCTAGCGCATCAGCAAACTGGTTATGGACTCTAGGAAGGTATTCAAATGAGATGTCTTGGAATTTTTCTGCCAACTTTTCTAAGTAACCATGATAAGGCACAAGCTTGGTGTCTTTCGTCTTCCATTCGCCAACCGTCTGGTAGATTATCAAAGTAGAATCACCGAATACTTTTAGCTTAGTCACCTTCATTTCAATAGCCGCTTGCAATCCGAGGATGCATGCCTCATACTCGGCTATATTGTTGGTGCATGGAAATACCAATTTTGTAGTCACAGGATAATGCTGTCCACTTGGGGATATCAAAACTGCCCCGGTGCCGGAGCCTGTCAAATTCACGGCCCCGTCGAAGAACATGGTCCATTTGTCTTCTTCTAATGCGGAAATTTGGTCGTCCGAGGGATCATCTCCACGTACTTCCTTAGGATAGTCTGCTAGCATATCGGCAATCACTCGCCCTTTAACTGATTTTTGCGGCATCACCTGAATGTCGAATTCTGAGATTAGGATTTGCCATTTGGCTAATTTTCCTACCAGTGCTGGACGACTGAGTAGATACTTGATCAGATCGCTTTCGGTCACGAGGAAGGTTTGGTAATGCAAGGTATACTGTCGGAGTCTGTGTAATAGCCATACTAATGCGGTGCACGTTTTCTTTGTTCTGGAGTAGTTTTGTTCTGACATGGTGAACTTCTTACTCAAATAGTAGATGGCTCGCTCCTTCTGGTCATGAGGCCTCTTTTGTGCCAGCATGGCACCTAAAGATTCATCGTTGATGGTAAGGTATAGAATTAAGGGCTGTCCTGGGACTGGAGGTACCAGTATTGGGGGCTTCATCAAGTATTGTTTCAGGTCTTCAAATGCCAATCAGCAATCATCATCCCATTTAATTTGTGCATCTTTCCTGAGAAGCTTAAAGAAGGGTTTTGCAGTTTTAGAAAGCTGGGAAATGAATCGTGTGATGTAATTTAATCTTCCTAGGAGACTCCGGACTTCTTTTATAGTTGCGGGAGGGGGCATTTCAAATATCGCCTTGGTTTTTGATGGATCTACTTCTATTCCTTTGTAGCTTACAATGAATCCAAGTAATTTGCCAGAAGTTGCCCCAAACACGCATTTTGCTGGATTCAAGCGCAACTTAAAGCGGCGAAGTCGCTCAAATAGTTTTTCCAAGGTCTTCACATGGTCTTCTCCATGTCTGGTTTTAGCGATCATGTCATCAACATATACTTCAATTTCTTTGTGCATCATGTCGTGGAAAAGGGTGACCATAGCACGCTGGTAAGTTGCTCCAGCATTTTTCAGGTCAAAAGGCATGACCTTATAATGAAAAGTTCCCCATGGAGTGATGAATGCCGTTTTTTCCTTGTCCTCCTCCTTCATCCTTATTTGGTTATATCCCGAGAATCCATCCATAAAAGAGAAGAGCCTGAATCCCCATGATCTTGTCTACAAGAACGTCTATGTGGGGTAACGAGAAATTATCCTTTGGGCTTGCTTTGTTCAAGTCATGATAGTTGACACAAACACGTATTCTTCCATCTTTCTTCTTCACTGGTACAATGTTTGCTACCCAGCTGGGGTATTGTGAGACTTCGAGAAAGCCTACTTGGAGTAGCTTCATTACTTCTTCTTCAATTTTCTTAGACAATTCTGGCTTGGTTCTTCTCAGCCGTTGTTTCTTGGGAGCTACGTCAGGGTCAGTCGGCAAGCTATGCTCCACGATTGTTGGATCAAGGCCCGGCATATCCACGTATGACCATGCAAACACGTCTTGGTACTTCTTTAAAAGAATGATCAAGTCTGCAGCTTCTTCTTCAGGAAGGTTGGCGCCGATCTTTATCTCTCTCGGATCTTCCATGGTGTTTAGATTGACAGTGATGGTGTCTTCAGTGGTAGGGGGCCTTGTTTCCTCATGCCGCTCCCAATTCCGTTGGATTTCATCGGGACTATCAAAGTCATCATTTGAGTTATCAGGATGGTTATCCTCGATGTTGGTTTGGACCATTCCCATTCCCTTGCCTTCCGCTAGATTATTCCTGTGTCATAGAAGAGATAGGCTAAGGGAGTAGATAAGGTTAGTAGCATGCATGCTTCTTTTTCTTTTTTGTTTTGGAAATGATGCATTGTTCTTTTGAAAAGTCAAGACAAGGAAACACGAGGAGATCCGGGCCTCAGATTTCTTCTTTCATTTGACGGCTGGTTATCATCAACGGGCCGGTTTGGAGTATCTCCTCATGCCCTCAAAATGTTTTCAACTTTATTTATTAGTAGACGGATTTATAGAGTAATTTCAAAAAGGAGCTCCCTGGAGCTGGTGTTGAAAACGAAACAAGACAGACTCAAAAGAAATATGTATAGGCTCCCACGTAGGGGAGTATGTAGAGAATAAAAGGGATTCTACTCGAGCGGGCCTGCGCCCATTTCCCTTGACGGTCCTTCGTTGATGGCGCCCACGAAGAAGTCTTCATACCAGCCGCCAGATATGTTTCCCTGTGACTTTGTGGACTCTAGATTATCCAAGCCTTCCCATCCATCAGGGATGATGCGGGGATGGTGATCATAGAAACTTTGGGGGATTGAATAATTGACATAGTAGTCGAATTTACCACTCGGTTGACCCAAAGCATCCATGATCGCCTCCCCTTTACGTGCTTTCTCAACATGCTCGGGGAACATAGTGCGAGTGCTAGGTACCACGAGGAGGTGATCATTGCCAAAACACAGCCATGGAGAGAGAAACGTGAATACCCCGGCATCCAGAAGGTCTTGAACTTTGTCTCTTAGGACCGTGCAGTCTTCCAGTGAGTGCCCTAATTCTCCAGAATGGTAATCGCATTGCTCGGATGGATCGTAATTGAGGAAATGCTCGGGTGTAGGATGACTCAACTCCTTGGTGATTAATCCTTGCTCTAGGAGGATGGGGAAAATGATAGCCATTGACTTAGGGAGAGGTGAATATGGCCGTGCGTCTTTTGAGGACTGAGACAACTGATCTTCTTGCCGCGCTAAAGACAGAAAAAGAGAAGAGGGACCCCGCCAACTGATCTTCTTGCCGCGCTAAAGACAACTGATCTTCTTGCATCAACAGGGTTTTCTTCCTTTGCTACTGGGTCTTCATTATAACTAGAGCGGGGCGCACGGGTGGCTTGAGCGAGGTCCTCCATCAAATGGTGCACTGTTTCTCGTAATTCGTCAATCTGGCGTTGGAGCTGGATAAATGAGAAATTATCATCCATCCTCTCCAACTGTTCTTCTTCGATGGCGCCTCTGAAAATGTCTTCGAACATGGTGGTCATATCATCCACCTTTACTTTTTTCGCTAGAGAGGGCCAAGCCATGCTTTCTTGAATTGTGGGCAAGTTTGAGCCTTCGCGTTTGAGCCATTTTGAGGTGCTGATCATTTCCTCTTCTTCATGCATCATCTTGGCTGGGCCCGGGAAAGTTTCCTTGAGACGGGGATATTCAAAGCTGACTTTTTTCTTTGCTTTTCTATTTGGGGAATACCTTAGGCCGATGGTCTAAGGCCTCCTCACGGCTTCAATAGGTTGTCGGATGTCCTGTCCTTCTCTACCAAGCCCTTGTCTCGGAATGAAACCGTGGCCAACCATGATTTTACCCACCATTATAGCCGCACTTGATACTTCGGGGACAGGGGGCGAAGTCCCACGAGCTTCGTGTACTGTAGATATGAGTTCGAATGATTGATAGCTAGCTTCATCTTTGTTGCTAGGTTTGATATAAGGGATAGCTGTCTCGTGATAAATGCGGTGGTCTTCTTCTCCTCGGACGGTGATCAATTTTCCTCCTATCACGAATTTCACACTTTGGTGGAGGTTTGAAGGTACTGCCCCTGCGACATGGATCCACGGGCGCCCTAAAAGGAAATTGAATGTCGTGGAGATATCCATTACTTGGAACAAGATTTTGAATATGGTCGGGCCAATCTGGACGTCAAGCTCAATCTCCCCCACTGTTTCTTTATTTGTTCCATCAAACGCTCGAACGGAAGTTTTGGGCACCTGGATTTGCAATCTCTCTATCTTAAGGCGGCAGAGTGTTGCTAATGGGCATATGTTCAGAGCAGATCCATTATCAATCAATACTCGAGCCACGTGAGACGTGTTACACTTGACTGATATATAGAGGCCTTTGGTGTGTCCTCTACCTTCCTTAGGGATTTCTTCATCAGAGAACGACATTTGATCCTTTAGAAGGATGGTGCTGACAAACTCCTCGAGTTTGTCATGGTCGATTGTCTCAGGAACATGTACTTCGCTTAACACTTTCATGAGGGATTTCTGGTGTTTCACAGATGTTTGAAGCAATTCCAGCAGAGAGATTTGCGCTGGTGATTTTCGCAATTGTTCCACCACGTTATATTCACTAGCCTTAATTACGGCTAAAAATTCCTTGGCTTCTTCATCAGTAACGGGTTTAGCGGAGTGCGTCCCTACTTGAGCATAGGTCCTCCCAGATCTCGTGACTAGACCCACATCAAGGTCATAAGACCATGGTACAGCATTATTACACTCGTATTCATAAGGCTGGGGTATTTCAATGACTATGGTTGCCCCTGTATTGACGCTTCGATCATGGCTCCTTTTTCTTCAACTACACCTTCGGGTGGGGCGGGGTCCCTCTTCTCTTTTTCTGTCTTTAGCGCTGCACATTCCTCCTCCCAGTCGATGAGGACTTGTGATATAGTGGAAACTGTACTAGTGTGGCCGACGTGCCTGACTACTCCGGCTTCTATTATTCTTGATACCCTTTCTTCCATTGTCACAAGAGATAGTATTTTGTCATGTGGATAATACCCGGTTTCGACTAGCCCTTGATAAATGTCAATAATGTGTGCACTAGTGTTTTTGATTTGGCGAGCTTCATAATCAAATATTGCACTCACTTTGTCAGCATGATCAGGGAGCGGATTGCTCTGGACATTTGGCCTCGCGGTCTGGAACGAAAAGGCTATGGTATCCAGCAAGTTTTGGATCCGATGCTTAGGGCGCGTTTGATAACGATTTTGTTCCCGGGAACTGATTCTGACAAGAAATGATTATTTTTGATTCTGTTCCGAGAACTGATTCTCAGTAAAAGAACGCATTTGGTAACTATCCAAAATTTCCGATTCTAGAATAAAATTACGTTTGATAACGTGTTCATTGATTCTGTTACAAATTAATTTCTTTTAATTTTAAATATATTTTTTTACTTTTTTTTTCTTTTCTTTTTTTTTCCTTTTTCTCCTATTCTTCTTTTTTTCTTTTTTCCTTTTTTTCCTAATAATTTTTTTTTTTACTTTTTACTTTTTTACTTTTTTTCCTTTTTCTTTTCTTCTTTTCCTTTTTCTCCTATTAATTATACTATTAATATTATTACTTATTAGTAATATACTTTAACATACTTATTAGTAATAGTATACTATATTACTATATACTATTACTATACTAATAATTGGCATACTAATATATTGTATTATTATTAGTATACTATAATAATATTATAATAATTAGTATATTAATTATTAACTATTATTATAATATTAATAATTACTATTAATAATTAGTAATATTATTAATAATATTAATAATATTAGTATACTTAATAGTATATTAATATAATTATATAATGTTACTAATTGCTAATTATTAATTATTATTAGTTTATTATTAATTATAATTAATAATTATTATAATATTATAATATAATTATAATTATTATAATATTATAATAAGTATACTAATATAATTATAATTATATAATAGTATGCTTATATTAATAATTATACTAATATACTAATTATATAATTATATTATATATTAGTAGATAATTATAATTATTATATTAGTATATAATAATTATATTATAGTAATAATTACTATATATTATTATAGTAATATATATTATTATAGTAATATTATATATACTAATAATTAGTATATTAATATATTATTATTATTATTAGTATACTAATATAATTACTATTATATTATTATTATAGTATAATAATAATTAGTATAAGAATTTTATTGTGTTGATTCTTTTTTTGATTCTCGGACGCAGAATCAACTTTTTTTTTATTCTCAAATCTTGTCCCAAACTGATTCCGGGAACAAATTTATTCCCGGGAACAAAAATTTTACCAAACGCGATTCTCATCCCAAACTGATTCTGGGAACAAAAAATCAGAATCTGACACTATTGGGATGGTTACCAAATAGGCCCTTAAGGGTGAAACAATCATCGGTTGAATGGCCTACTTCCCCCATGTGATAGTCGCATTTTTTGGACGGGTCATAGCTGGGAAAGTTTTCGGCATTGGGTCGCCTTGGTTCAGTTGAGAGGAGATTCTTATTCCGGAGGATCGCCAAAACTTGAGATGGAGCTCCAGGGAGCGGAGTAAATTGTCTTCGGTTGTTGTAGCGTTGAGGCTGACGGCTATTGGTTTGACGCTGGCCTGTGCTTGTCTGAGTGACTGGGGGATGACCGGTGTCTGCGGTATAGGTGGCATTGAAATCAATCAGGGGATCTTTATCTTTCTTCAAACTGAATCTTCTGCCGACAGGTGCGGGCTCAGTGAACCAGCCATCTCTTAATCCTATCTCTATCTGTTCTCCTACCGGAATGAGTTGATTGAATGATTCGACGACCGTAGTCACCATTCTGTTGCGGTACTTGTAGGGGAGGGTTTTGACAAACATTTTCCTTAATTCGAAGTCAGTTGGCTCTGGACTGATCTAGGCGGCGAGATTCCTCCACCTGATGGCGTACTCTTTGAAAGATTCCTGCTTCTTCTTTTCCGTGCGGTCGAGATCCTCATGCGAAGGGGTAATGTCCATTATGAATTGATACTATTTGAGGAATGCCTCACTTGCTTCACTCCATGTTTCAACGAGGTTTATGTTTTTCTTGATGTACCATCTCAAGGCGGGACCTGCCAGGCTTGACTGGAATGACTGGATCATTAGAGGCACGTTACTAACGTACTAGGTCATTTGAACTAAGTACATTTGTAAATGAGCTCTTGGGCAGGTCGTGCCATCGTATTTTTCGAATTCAGGCATCTTAAATTTTTTAGGCATTTTGACTTTGGAGTAGATAGAGAGGTCCGTTGGAGTAGGATCCTGTAGGCCCTGCAGCTGCTTGAGCCTCTCCTCGAGCTTTTCGAGACGCTTGTCATGCTCGGCCTTAGGTGAAACTCCGGGTTTGGCTTTCTCTACTATGATTTGGTGCACGTCGTCCTCCAATCTGGGCATGCTATCATCGGTATCTCTTCCTTGGTTTCCTCGAGCGGATGATTGTGGCAATACCACTTCGATTGAGGCCGAGGTAGGAGTTAGTTTGCCTTGGATGGAATCCATCTGTTTTGAGAGCTACTGGAGCACATTGAAGACCTGCTTCATTTCATTTTCGATGACCTTGACACGGCTTGGTACATTCTCTTCAGCCATTTTTGGATTTGGCGAATATAGCTGTGTTGTGGTTACCGGTTTTATGGAAGAAGTGGGCAAAGTGTTAGTAAAGGAAACATAGAGAACAGTGGCTCATGGCGAGGATCGAGTCATTCTTATTTATCAACAAGGGGTTTGTACAATGTCAAAAAAAAGTTTTTTACATAAGTCAAAATGATCCTAGCTTTTCACATTTAAAAACCATGACACCCATTTTTATATGCGATGGGAAATCTCGATCTTGCGATGCCGCTTGCTTTCTCGGGATAACTTCGATAGGTGTCGCCGGCTAGCCTCCAGACTTTCTTCAAGAAGCTTGATCCTTTCTTGCTTGGTGATCTTTTTACTTACGTCTGGGATTTCTGGCTGCAATTTCTTAGGAATCTCGTGATTGAGGATATAGAAGATGGACGCATGATGGGCTTTTTCCTGTCCCTTCAACCTTCTGGGCACGATAATCTTCTCCGGCTGGCATCTATCCCATGCGCTTTGAATCATATTGATTTTCTCTGAGTAATCACGACCTATGGGGGTAAAAGAGATCTGGAGCCGCTTTGACTTGAGTGGTGGCGGGATTTCTTGAAGGGCTCTATACTGGCGGGCCACCCTATATGGGTAGTATGAGGTAGCTTCGGAGAGGCCTAGCAGTGGGACGGGATTGTAATAATCAAGCGATAAACATGCCTCGCTCGCAGTGAACCACTTAGCTCGCCATATAAATGTCTCTGGGACCGGGTTTTTTAATAAGTCAATCCGCCGAGAATACTCCTCATCAGGAGAGTGCTTCTCCAAACTTTGGAATTTTTGCAACGTGTGTCTGTACTCATTAATTTCAAATATTTGCATGTGGTGCCCAAACCCTCTGATATGGGAAAAGAACCATATTTGTAAAACTTCTGGAGTGGCCCTCATAATTTTTTCTTTTTTGGCTTTAAAACGGTTAAGGGATAAAAAAGTTTCGGCTAAAACCATGTTTACATATCCTGCACCATAAATAATTTGACTTGTTATCTCAACAATTGAAGGGTTTATGGCATCCCTTCTATAAGGGAAGATAACAAATCCGAAAAATGCCAAAAGGAAGATCTTGGCTTTTTGGCACATTGATTGCTTTTCAAAACATTCGGTTAAGGATGACAGTGGGAAAGCATGGTTATTGGTTTTAACAATTTCCCTTACCGAATTACTTTTTAGAAAACGTGACAGACTGATTATGGGGTCGATGCGAGATAATGGCCTAGCAAGCTCCGGTCCCAGGGGCATTCCTATGGCGAGGCTGTATTCTTCTAAAGTGGGAGTTAGCTCAAATTTGCCAAATACAAAGGTGGATGTCTCCGGACACCAGAAATGTGGTAGGGCTTGCATGACTCGAGAATGGATACTGATTTGGAGCAATGGGAGGAGATGACCAATCCTCATCTTGACATGCTCTTGACCAAGCAGTTCTAACTGATTCCACCATCTAAGGAGCTCTTCCTTTGGGGCAGGGATGAATTTGATGTCGATTCTTCCCATCGCATTTAAAAATGGGGGCTACACAACTTGACCCTATTTTGCCATGAGCCAATGAGGACTGAGTAAAAATTAAATAAACTGCTTTGCTTTGAAATAAACATGGCAAACACAGGGACATACAGATGGGATGTGCGGCTTGATTTCTACCTCAAAAGGTTTGTTGAAATTAAAAAGGCATCTGCCGGTCGCAGTCTCGCGTTAGCAGAGTACCCCCTTAACTTCGGCTAAGAAATTCGGAGAAAAGAAAGGCAACCTCTACATCGCAGTCTCGCGTTCGAGGTCATATCTTTCTTAACACCATCCTAGAAATCCTATGGCGGCCCAGGTCCGGCGGCCGGGGTGTGTGTGCCATGTGTAGTGTTTAAAACAATAAAGCATGCACAACATTTTATAATTACAAGACAATTTAATTTAAGCATGCTTTAAAATAAACTTATAAGCAATTGACCTGTAAAAAGAAAAAAACATAAGTTAGTAAAGAATTTAAACAAGATAAATATGGCCTAAGTCTTCAAAGTCCCCAGTGGAGTCGCCAAGCTGTCGTGACCCCTTTTTTTTGCGGGGGCGCCCGGTCGGATCGGTACGAGCGCCTGAGGGAGGCTAATGGCTTGGCTGGATTTAATTAAAGCCCGAACTCTCCCAAGTTCGCCAATTCACGACTTTAAAATATTTAGTTTGTAAATCAATTTATAAAACGGAGTCGCCACTAATTAATTTGGGGTAGGTTGATTAGAAACCCAAGCAAAGTATCGGGAGAAATACTTGCTCCTAACAACCAGAGAAATTAGGATCGGGGACTTGATTACACTAGTTAATCACTAATGCCCTTTCGGTACCTAATCTTGTTTAAACTCTAAGGTTTTTTGGATGTTTGAGAATTCTTCACGCATTTTGGAAAAATCACATCTTTTTGGTGTTTTTCTCATTTTTGGACATAAAAGTGATTTTTGGATTTTTTGGGGTATTTTTGGAAAAATACAAGTCTTTTTGGGATTTTATGAAAATTTGGGCCTTTTTATGAATTTTGGCATTTTTTGGGATTTTTTTATATTTTTTGATTTTTTGGAAAATATTAAAGTATTTTAATACTTTTGGATATTTTGGAAAATAATAATCTTTTTAATTTTTCTAAGCATTTTTGAAAATAAGTAATTTTTGCTTTAATTTTTGATTTTTGGAAAATAAAACACTTTAAGACATTTTTCTGATTTTTTTGGAATTTAAAATGATTTAAAATAAAATATTATTTTTAGAATAAATAAAAAATACATATATAAATAAAATAAAAACAACCCGGGTCGGATCCATGGATCGGATCCGCCTCGGGCCGGCCCGAAACGCGGAGAGATTCGCGTTTTGGAGCCAGACGCAGAAATGACGTCGTGGTTGGGCACGGAGATCCGGCCCGGCCCGACGACCCGCTCTAGCGACCCGGTCCTCCATTTCCCTGTGAAACGGCGCCGTTCATGCCCCCTCCCCAAACGGTGTCGTAGCCATCCGAGCCGGAGATCCGGGTCCTTGAGCGAAACCCTACTCGGATTCGGCCCGGCTTTCGTCCCGATTCCCCGCAGGGCACGAAACGGCGTCGCTCACGAATACCCGACCCGGCTTAGCAACTCGACGACGACCCGAGCTCTGACTCAGCACGAAACGGTGCCGTTTTCATGGACACCCGACCCGGTCCGACCTGACGACCTGACCTCCCATTTCAGCGAGAGACGGCGCCGTTTTCACGGACACCCGGCCCGGTCCGACCCGACGACGACCCGACTTCAGGCTTCCCCCCTAAAATACAAAACCCTACCCGGTTCCCGATCCGGGTCCGACTCGACGACCCGGAATCGTGACCCGAAATCGAGAACCCTAGGGTTTCGATTTGGGCTGGCCGAAGGCGATTCGCGGCGGCGACGGCGGTGGAGACGACGGCGACGAGGGGGGGGAAGAGGCTTCAACGGGCGGCCAAGACTTCTAACCTCACCTGCTTTTAGATGGAGCTGGCTTTGGCAACGGCGTCAGTGACGGATCGCGACGACGAGGGGAACTCTTCCCTCTTCTCTCTCTCTCTCTCTCCCCTTTGCTTTCTCTCTCTCTCTGGCCTTCCTCCGGCGAAGCTCTAGTCGAGACTCGCAGGCCTTTGGCTCCCTTTTGAAGTCTCTCAGTGGGGTTCCAGGGTTGCGGGCTTCTCCCTCGTCTTCACCGTGCTCCTCAACATCGTCGAGACCCCCCTATTTATAGGCGGGAGGGTGGCCGGTCGACGAGGGTTCGGCCAGGGTGGATGCTGTGGCTTCCACCGGCTGAACCGGCATCCCATCGGCCACCTAGCCTTATCCGGTCATGTCCTTTCGCCGTTGTTGTTCACCTGCTCCTCATGTGCTCGCCGTATGCCGCGTCACCGACCTGCCATGCACAGTGCTTCAGGCGTGTGCTGCACACGCACTTTCGGGCGAGGAAGACGGGTCGCGCGGGTCGGGCGCCGGCGTGGGCGCAGGTGCGGGTTGACCCACGGGCTTTAGCCGCAAAGGCCTTCGGCCGTTGGGCCGTTGGGCCGCTTCTGTTTTTTTCTATTTTTTCGTTTTTCTTTCGGTTTTCGCCGTTTTTTCCGTTTTTCTATTTTTTCTGTTTTTTTCTCGTTTTCTCGTTTTTTCGTTGTTTTTTTGGTTTTTATCAAAATGAAATAAAACCTAAAGAAAAAAAGTAGTAATGATAAAAATTAACTAAAAACTCAAAATTAAATTAAAAAAATTAGGCGTCAACAAGCTTAGTGATACTTATTTGTAGAATGTTATTAGTTCTTATAAAAATTACTACTTGTGAAATTTTACAGCTTATTGATATCTTAATTAGAGGTGATCAATGGGCAAATATAAGCTCTTGCCTAAGCTTGCCCAAAGATGCCTATGACTTGGCAAGGCTTGGGCGGGCTGTGAGCCATCATACCCATGATCAAGTCTAATTCCTCTGCTTAGTTGTAACATTAAGCTTCTTGTAATAATATGGAGAATTCAATTTTTGTTATTATCAACATATTGATTTGCTACATTTTCATATAAGCTGTCATACTTTGTTACTAATCTTGGGCACTTGACCATGTTGGACTCTTTGGATAAATGACCGCTATGTTACCCTGTAGGCAACTTAAAAATTAATGTGGAAGTCTAAGCTAATGAAAGAATATCCAAGAAACTTATAACAAACATCATCCTCGTGAATTAGGGTAAGACATTAACGATTTTAGCTGATGGCCCAAATTAGGCTATTTGCACTTGGTGGGCTAATGAATGAAAGATTTGAACATTATTCAGCTGTCCACGTAAGAAAGGAGCTCTCAAAATCAACAAACATGGCTCGTTGGAACCTAGATTGATGAAGGGTGCTATCTCATGTATTTATCGTAATTCCTCACGGAGCCTACTCTATGGATTTGCAAGATTAGTACCGGTTTCCTCAGCCACACGAGCATAAATTCTAGCATTCCTTCAAAACCTAAAGTACTTCATCTCTATAAAAGCACGAGTCTATCTTATTCGAAAAAGACGGTCTCAAACTGGCAAGGGATTTGCCCTCTGCAAGTCCCGCATTCTCGTGGGAAGCACGCCTGCTCGTCATCGAAGGCTGGCATCTATTACTCTAATTCATGACATTTGGGTAGCTCATTGCTTTAGAGAGGTGAACATAATTATAGACTGGGCGCAAAAGCCTAAACAAGAAAATCCTTATCACGAAATTGAATCTCATGTACCTTGGATCATGAGATAAAAGATGCAAATGTCTCGTTAATAAGAATGGGCACCTCCACTTTCATATGTACCTTGGATCTCAATCTTAAATTCATCTTGGACTTGCTTCGTGGAGAAGAAAGAGAAAGGAAACTCGGGGTCGAAGTGTGACATAAAAGATGCAAGAAAAACCCAAGAACGCTAGTATACAAGTTCATAATGGACATTACCCCTTCTCGTGAGGACCTTGAGCACACTGAGAAGAAAAAGTCTGAGTCATTCAAGGAATATGCCATCAAATGGAGGAATAGCTGCCCAAATTAATCTTGAACCAACTAATTTTGAGTTGAGAAAAATGGTTGTCAAAACTCTCACCTATGAGTACCACAATCGAATGGTAGTTGCAATCACCAAATCATTTAATCAACTCACTCCAGTAGGGGAGCAGATTGAGATAGGGTTGATGGATGGTTGGTTCATTGAGCCTACTCCCGCCAGTAAGAGGCTTAGCATGAATAAAGATAAAGAATTCTTTGTGGACATTAGTGCAACCTATACCGCAAACACTAGTCATCCCTCGACAATTCATATAGGTACGGGACAACAGTAGACTGCCAGCCATCAGCTGTCCTAGTGTCACAACAATAAGAGATGATTCATTCCTCTCCTTAGGTTACCATCACAAGTACTGGCAATCCTCTGAAAAAAGATCTTACTTTCGACTGAGCCAAAGCGATCCAAACTATAAATTCACCTAGTTTTTGGTGCAATCAGAAATGTATCTCCTGCGAAGATTGCAAGTTTGATCCGCAAAATCAGAGGAAGGAGGCTAAAAAATTTTATTCCTTGTGCAAAGTTTTTATAAATTATTGAGGAAATCCCTTATGTGTCGTACGAAAGGGAGAGAACATGAATCCAAAAGAAAGGAAAAGAATTGTGATCACCTCAAAAAGGCAACAAATTGAGAGGGGGGGCAATTTTTGTATTGATCATGATCTTGATTATTATGGAAGGTAGGAAAAAGTAAATGCGACAGAATTTTTTAAGTTCTACAAAATCCGATTAGTGCATCTTTTATTACCTTTTGTCTTTAACAAATCTCTTGTTGATATTATCATGACAAAAAGAGTAAGTGAATTTTATAATGCATCCGTGATTTTTATTGGATATTTGCTTTTTTATATATATATATATATATATATATATATATAAAATTGAAGTTATATTGCATATTTTTAATATTCGACTTACTTTATTAAAGCTGATTTTTTTTTTTTTTTTTTTGGAAATTGTGTTTCATGCAAGACATATGTGTTATCGTTTTATATTCTCTACGTGATATTTTTTCAATTGTTATCGCTTTTTATTATGACAAATAGGGGCAGACAATATAAATATGTATATGTGTTAATTCGTTGATATTATTTATTGCATAATATTGAGATGTGATTATTTTTCTATATATTGTTATGCTCAATCTATTTGCTATCTTCTGCTATCTTTTGATTTAAATTACATTATTCTTTAAGATTGCCCTAATTTATTAATATTTTAGAAAAGTGTGTTTACACATCTACATATTTAGATATTGTTTTGTCATCCTAAAAAATGGGAAGATTGTTAGGAAAATCCCTTATGATGTTTTGAAGATGATAAAATAAATCAAAAGCTACTAACATATTTAATGGTTGAGTAACGGACTATGTAGATGATAGAATGTGTAAATGATTTTATCAAAGTCTATACTTGGAAGAACCAAAAGACAGACTCTATATTGAAGCTGAACTTATTTAGACTATGTCCAGACCTTAAGGCTAAATATGTTCAGAAGCAGATTATGTTCAAACTTACGTCCAGATTGTATAGTCTACTTCAAACTGAAGACACTTAGACTTTACTTCAGATGGAAGACACTCGGAGTTTACATCCAGAACGAGACATGAGTCTAGAACGTGACAAGGTCTAGAACGAGACACAAGTTCCAAGTGTAGCAGATTCAGAACAAAGTATGTACGGAATGAGACAACTTGACAGAACGTAACACAAGCCCCAAACATATAACGGCTAGTGATCTGGTTTAGATTTTACATCAAGATAGATTTGATTGATTCAATCTAATTAATTGACAATTGGATCTTGAAAACAAGAACTTTCTAAATGAAGAAGCTCTACTTATGGAAACTAAGATTTTGTTTGTATGGGCGATTAAAATCAACTTGGGATTCTACTTCTATCACTTAACGACTACCAAATCTTCTAGGTATAGATCTGTTCAATGGGTAAATTGGAAGACAATCCTCTAGATACTGTCCAACGGCTAGTTTGGAAGTGGATGAGTATTTAAGGAGATCAAGGATCGATGAGCGAGTAAGAGACGA
Source organism: Eucalyptus erythrocorys (assembly GCA_014182555.1). Lineage (NCBI taxonomy): Eukaryota > Viridiplantae > Streptophyta > Magnoliopsida > Myrtales > Myrtaceae > Eucalyptus > Eucalyptus erythrocorys. Next base: position 9,818,454 of record CM024597.1, on the reverse strand, counting down.
AACGTGGAATTTATAATTCCAAAGTTTGAGCCACTTTCGATCATGCACTTGTCTTTTGTGAGCTTAAACATTTGTGATCATGAGAGAAATACCAAAAGAGTAACTTAGTGAGATAGTGTGATCTACCACTGTGTGTTTGCACTCAAAGTTGTAATTTCTTGTTGATCACATACTGAAATCTAGCCAAAAGGCTGTTAGCATGGGAGAGTAGAGATAGGCTTGATTTAAGCTGAACCATTATAAATTTCAAGTGTAACATTCTTTTTCCTTAACTCTTCATATTCAAGTCTATTGCATACTTACAGGTTATTTCAGAAGTTTGTTTCATCCCATAATATATTTTGAACATCTACCAAAAGTCTGGTGACTCGCTTATTAGACTCTGTTCCTTATTCAAACTTTGCTCGCAATTTATTTTATTCTGCATTTATTTCCCAAGACTTCTTTTAAATACCTATTCATCCACCTCTAGGTATTTGTACTAGCACTTTCAATGTGCACTCTCAAAAGGTTGCTAAATTTCATAATTAACAAGATTGAGTCTTTGCAAATTGGTTGATCTCCTAAGATAAGCTTTGATGAAAAGATGTTCATGAGAAGAACCTTCCGAAATTTACACACACACGTAAATCAAAGCTCTTGCTAGCGATAAATGATCACAAAAGTGGTGGCCAAAGTGACACAAGGCGACTTAGAGTAATCTTTCTTGATCTGAATTTTGTCATTTGACTAATCTTTATAATAAAATATGGAAATATACATAAGTACTTTCAGCGAACAAGGAACAATTTCACACCATTTAGAATCATCCTGAAAATATCACGTATTTTATTGATGAGAAGACTTGAAACTTTTTGAGCAAGCATCATGCACTTAAACGTGGTCAAAAATATTGGGAAAATTGTCCAAAAAGACCTAAACCTATTGTACTTTTGCCAATTCAGTCTTAAACATTTTTTTTCCTGCCAATTGAGTCCTAAACCTTTTATAATTGTGCCAATTTAGTCCATCCGGCCAAAATTGGCCGGCCGGAGACAGCTAGCTGGTGAACGATTTTTTTAATATTTTTTAATTTTTTAATTTTTTTTAAATTTTTGTTTTTTTGTTTTTTTTTTTCCCACCTTCTTCTTCCTCTGGCTAGCGTCGGCGCCGGCTAGCTAGAGGTGAGGGCCGGCGAGGCTCACCCCCGCCAGCCACTAGCGAAGGCAAGCCTCGCCTAGCAATGGTGAGGCCGCCATCGCCAGATCTGGCGAGGCTCTACCTCGCCATGGTTGGGCGAGGCCCAGCCTTGCCTTGGTTAGGCGACGATGGCCTCGCGGTCGTTGGGCGAGGCTCGCCTTCTCTAGTGGCCGGCGAGGGCGAGCCTCGCCGCTCTCGCCCGGCCGGCCGCGCTGGCACCGGCTAGAGAAAGAAGAAGGTGGAAAAAAAAAAAAGAAAAAAAGCAAAAAAATTCGAAAAAAATAAAAAATTTTGTCAGCCGGCCAGCTGTCTCCGACCGGCGTCCACGTCAGCTCCAATAAGCTAATTTTGGCTGAATGGACTGAATTGGGACAATTGTAAAAGGTTTAGGACTCAATTGGCAGGAAAAAAAGGTTTAGGACTGAATTGACAAAAGTGCAATAGGTTTGGGACTTTTTGGACAATTTTCTCGATATTTTTGACCCCGTTTTAGTGATGAAAGCATAATTTCATTTAGGAAAAATAAAGTTAATACGTCCTCTTTCAAATCAATTGTGTATAAAAATAGCTCGTGGAGAATTCTAAAATCACCTCCCAATTTTGTTCAATATTCAGTTTCATTTAAACGGAAACAAGAAGAAAAGAGAGCCTATAATTTTCTTGGCATTGCTGTCCATTAAAATGAAGTCGAAGGTTCCGATGTCTTGCGTTCGCATCTACCCTCATCCTAACGCTCAAGCCCGTGTCGGACTCACTTTATGGAGGGAAGAAAGAAGACGACGAAACAAGGGTCGAAGTGATGACAATAGATAAGGAAGAGAAATCTGATAACAATGGTATATATCCAAAGAACAAAGGTATCAAGGTGACAATAACTTGTCAGATTTATGTCAGTAGCGACAAAGAGAATGCTAAACATAAGGAGCAACGAATTGAACAGGAAGGCGATTCTTTTCGAGGAATTCCTAGAAGCAGGCATCCAGGATGCAGCAGCAGCACAGCGCAGCACAGATGGTGAAGAAAAGAAGAAGAGCATTTAGGACAAGTGAATATGTAAGAACAAAAGAAGAAAAAGCTGACTAAAAGATGAAAAGAGGGCTGCATTGCTTGATAATTACTTACCAGCCCTTCCAGAAGCCGTCACCCCTAGTCTTGGTTTCGATAGGGACGGCGTTCTTCGCTGGCTGTCGGCCATCCCTCATGGGATAGCCCAGTGGTGGAGGCGCCACGTACACCATTGTTGATGCCGGTGGTGGGTACGTCACTGCACAAAATATCGCGTACCGTCATCACAGGTCATCGATAAATGAATACCCAAGATTATATAATTCAAGCTGAATAGTTCGAAAATTTTGGTTTGAACTTCGGTGGTGGGGCTAGCGGCCACAACCACCTCCTCCACCAGCCGCCGGAAGACCGCCGGTGACTCCTCCCAAGAAGTCAAACATGAGTTTTCAACCAGAAAGAACAAGTGTTGATTGATTTCTTTGTCGAGTTTAAGAAAATCCAAAAACAAGAAAGACGGACAGACAGACAAACGACTGCTGAACTGTTGTTACAATCACCAATCATTATGAAAATGAGATTGTGGGATATTCTTGCATGAAAAGGAGGGGCAAAAGGAAGCGATTTTGCTGAGATAAAGTCGGCGAAATTCGAGGGAGAACAAGGATGGGTTCGAATGTTACCTGGGATTTGGTTCTGGTGGTTGTTCTGGCTCATCTTCGGTCGGAAACGTTGACTGAGATCTCTAGCTCGCGTAAAAGTACGTGCTTGGAGAGAAAGAGAGAGAGATGGTAGAGATGATAATATGATGAGAGCAAAGGAACGGTGCGAGATTTATAGATGAATATATGAGAAGGAAGATAAGGAGAAAGAGGGAGCCGATGGTTGACGGTACTACCGACGGCGCGTCAGACCGCGTGAGTCTGAACACGGGAGGCAAAGGCCGAGCAAAAGAGGCGACATGTGTATCCCAAGTTGAGTTTGGATGTTGTTAGCCTAAGCTAGCTAATTTTTTGTCATTAGTCATGCAACATGCATTGGAATAAGGTTCCATTTCTCATTAGGCTTTGTTTTATGCGAAATTTTCCGTCAAAAAAATATTTTCCTTATTTTCCGATGTTTGGATCATTTGAGAAAATTAGTCGTCGGAATACTTTTCATAATCAATGAAAAAACAATGTTTAAATTTAGATAAATGATTATCTATTTTAAAAAATCACAAATCATTTTTCAAAATATAACTAGACAACGGTGCTTCGACCAAATACCTCAGCACTTATGCAAGGAAACCGAGATACCCATGTGCAAGTCCATAGTGGTGAAGTCTAGGTCTCTTGAGGATGGATTGAGATCCAGTATACATGCCCGAGTCCCAAGTAACCGTGCATAGGCATGGGTACCCAACTCTCATGCCTAAGTCATGAATGCTTGTGCCTGACTCCATAGAGGCCTAGTAAGGGACCTCAATGCCCATGCCCAATTTCCCAACGGCTATACCTTGTTACTCAACTCACGAGCCCAAATCACTAGTGCTTGGGTCAAGTTAATTGAGGTATGGCCCGATTCCTCAATAGTTGAGCCCGAGTCCAAGAATTATGAGCCCTTCTTGAGGTCAAACCCAAAACCCTAGTGCCCAATTTGAGTCCCCAACAGTTGTGCCCAAGTACTTGACTCTAGTACCCATGTTATCGAGGCCTGGGCCTACATTCATCGACGCAAGGCCCTAGGAACTCTAGTTCTAATGACTGGGACTTTGGTGGTTGAGCCTAATCCTTGAAAGGGTTAGTATGTACACCTAGAGGGGGGTGAACAAGTATAAATAAAATTTTTTGCAATACTTAGTAAGAGTAAATTGCTTTTAGAATATAGTAGACTATGGACATAATCAGTTTTAAACAAATATATAATGCTACGAATAAAAGTAAGGAGTTAAGGAAAGAGAATTGGAACACAAAATTTATAGTAGTTCGGCTTAGATCAAGCCTACGTCCATTCTCCCATGTTGACAGCCCACTGGCTAATTCTACTATGAAGAAAGAGAGATTTTACAACTTGTGATCTTCGACTTTCTCAGTGAAGAGTCTCTACTGATCTCTCACAAAGTCTCACTATGTGTTTCTCTCTTTTGTATATAACTTTTGAGCTTGATGAATGGAAGAGCAAGGAACTAGAAAGCTTCAAAATTTGAAAATTTTCCTTCACGCACTGCTTTGAACAACTGAAGAGTTCATCTTAGATACTCCTTCATGCCTTCACGACCGTTGGCATTTTTCAAATGAATTCTTCCAATCTACCCTTTGGACAGAATCAATTAGGGAATCTTGAGTCGTTAGATGATTTGTGATAAAGGCCCTTCAATCCTATTCGCCCATATAATCAGGATATTTGGTTTCCATAAGTAGAACCTTCCAAGTTTGCTCGCCTTTCAAAAGATCTTCATATCATAGTAGATTCCAATAAGAATAATCAATCAAGTAGATGCTAAAACAAGCCATAAGGTCTTTCAAAAACCATACATATCGAATCCTTGAAGATAGTCCCACATTTGGATAAGTCTTCACTCTTCAGTCTAGAAACTATTAGTGAGGGCAGACTATGAATATTGAATCTAGCGGTCTTCAGACTTTGACGGTAGAGTGGAGTTCTTCAAACTGTAACACTTGAGTCTGGAAGTCTTCAGATTAGACTTTTGGAAACGTTTTGTCAACTTCAAAACAGTTAAGGAGTTTTTTCCAACAATCCCCCCAAGGCTGAGGCCTAGTTTTGATGCTCAAGCTAAGGTCTTGGGTACTCAAGTCCAAGATCCTAGCAAACGAGCCAAGGCCCCTCAAGGTTAGGCCCATTGTCCTCAACATCAGCGCCTGAGTCTTAGGCGGTTGTACCCAAGTGCCTCGATGGTCAAGCACTCTCATCCCCCCAAATGGTTGGGTCCAAGACCTCAACGTTGGGGTCCAAGAATACTAAGGCTATGCCAAGGACTTAAGCACCCGATGGTTTCCATAAGAAAGAAAAAATTGTTTACAATCTATAAAATTATTTATGTTATGAAATTTTAATTAATAGAACTTTAATTAAATTTGATGATATAGTATGTATAACTCTTAATCGCCTAATTATTTTTATTTACATCACATGCATATTCATTTACTTTCTACTAAGCACCCATGGTACTCTTCTTATTATTCGCAATGATGCTATAATTCTCAAACAATCCATAATTCACCAAATAACATATAAAAAAGGTATATTAGAATATCCGACTTAAAAAGTTAAAATTTTTATAAATGGGGAGACCATCTCAAAGCTATGGTATGAAAGCACATGCATCTAAAGAGAGAATCTTAATCATACAAATAAGTCTCTTTACTATAGTACAGGATGTCTCTCTGGGGTATTCATTTAATCCGAAAAAACAATGTTCCAACCAGCTAATGCTCAGCTTTGTTTGTGGCTGGCAGAGGTCAAACTCTCTAAGCAAGTAACCGATCGTGTTTTATATGAAAGTACTATAAAAGCTATCTGTGAAAGCATATGGAAATAAAGAGAGAATCTTAGTCAGACAAATAGATGTCTCTTTAACACAGAACAATATATATCTGTCCGAGGTATTCTTCTAGTTTAAAAAATAATTTTCCCAACCACATCCACTCGGAAGGCACAGTTAGGGTAATCTTCGAAAAAAATATTATAGTTGACTACTTTAAAATCATCGAGATGACAATTTAAAGGATTGAATCCAAAGCCAACCAAGCTTGACACGCGAATGCTGAGTTGAGCAAGGGCTACGTTCTGACAAGTTGATTGGTTTCGCAGAAAGATATTTGAGTGGTGAGGGTTCTTGTTGTCACAAGAGGACAAACAAATAATTCCATTGTATGAACCAACTAAATGGACCTTATTGTAATTTGGATAAATGAGACATTGTGATTAGATAGTTCGTTCACAAAAAGTAGCGCGTGTGCACTCTCGAAAGGTTGCCAAATTTCATAATTAACAAGATTGAGTCTTTGCAATTTGGTGATCTCCTAAGATAAGCTTTGATGAAAAGATGTTAATGAGAAGAACCTTCCAAAATTTACACGCACACTTGAATCAAAGCTCTTGCTAGCAATAAATGATTACAAAAGCGGTGGCCAATGTGACACAAGGCAACTTAGAGTAATCTTTCTTGATCTGAATTTTGTCATTTGACTAATCTTTATAATAAAATACGGAAATATACATAAGTACTTTCAGCGAACAAGGAACAATTTCACACCATTTAGAATCATCCGGAAAATGTCACGTATTTTATTGATGAGAAAAATTCGCACGCTGGTCAAGCTAGCAACTATTGAGGAGTAAGGCCGTCTAATTGGAAAACAGCCATGAGTTTTAGTTGATTGATATTTTTGACCCCGTTTTAGTGATGAAAGCATAATTTCATTTATGACCCATTTATACTTAATGTAAATTTTTCAACCCATACCCGACCCGACCCGACCCGACCCATATTACTAAAATGTTTTCATATTTAACCAAATTTAGGAAAACTTATTCTGATTTTTTTTTTTTTTTAAAGATTATATTACTAAATTACTTCCAAGAAATACAAATCTAATCAATAATTTTTCAAAAAAATTATTTTTTCTTTTCTTTATTTTCCTTTTTTTCTTCGCATCCGAGAGAGGTTCACCGGCCAACCTATTTAAAATCCATTAATTCGCTAAGTATCCACTAACCCAAAAAAAAAAAAAGAAAAATGCTAAGCAACCCATTTATGACCCATTTAAAAATTGCTCGAGTTGACAACGAAAATTGCTCACTTTCCCATTTTCACTCCCAGTCAAAGAAAATTGCTCTAGCTGACAATGATGTAGGACCATTGAACTAGATTTTCTTGCCCAACATTCCAGTATATATTCAATGTTTGTACAAAATATACCCATTCAATCTATGAATATGGTGAAGGATTTGGATTCGGGAAACAGGATTCCCAAAATGGTTGTTTCGACACAAAAACGAACCCAAAAAGGAGAAGTAACATAGCGGAAGCAAGCCCTGACACCCAATCATGAATCACCGATCAAAAGCGCATCACATGGACGAATGCACCTTATTTCCACAGACTAAACATCCGGCGTTGCAATTCGAGGAGGAAGCGGTCACTGTTCTTCAAAAGAGGAGAGAGCGTCGTTACAGTGGAGAGAGCGATACGCATACGTCCATAAAAAAACAAAACGTCACGTTTCACCCTTTTTCTTTTCCTTTTATACTACTCTCTTCCATGGGCCCTAAACCCATGGGCCAAGCCTCTAGGCCCATTAGGCCAAATTAGGCCCAACAGAAAAAGGAAAATCCATCATCTCCCACTCGCACATGGTGGTCCAAAACCAACATGGGCGGATAGGCCTTACTTAGGCTTATCAAAGAAGAATCCATTATATGCATCTCCCACTCGACATGGTGGGCCGAACGCAGTCCCCTTTTCCTCATTGCAACATTCATAATGATGAATAGTCCGTGCGACCAGCATACTTTGAGAGCTCGTTGCCATACATCTGTTAGGAATATATAGCAGCTCATAATGGGCAACACGCTTTGAGTAGATTTAGTATGCAGTACCCTAGATCGATCGATCACATTTATATCTCTCTTGATCTCTTTTTAACAATGATATATATATATATATATATATATATATATATATATATTGCATTCACAATTATGATTATCCCAAAGATAGTTATAATTGGTCGACCAGTGAATACAAAACTACAATGTGATTCTCCAAATCCGATCTTCCTCTTTCCTTCAAACTCTCAATTTCAGTTTAGCTTGCTTTTCTAGAAATGTCCCATTAGATCGAATTAACTCATGACCATTGGCAACATCCTAAGATAGCAAACACTAAATAGAAATCTTGAGAATAAGTAAGAGTCCTGAGGGGACTAAAATTGAGGAACTCATTTCCCTCAAGAGTCTCACACGGCATAAAAGTTGAGATCAAACTTTTGCCACTCTTATTGGTCGTCTCATGCATACATAGTATGAAATACGTATTACGGTATTAACTCCTTTCCCATGGAGCGTATGTTTATTCCTTAAATACCGTACAAATGATAGTTCAGACATACCCAATGTCTAACTTGAGTTCACGTATCTACTCATTCACTTAATTCATCAGAACTCACATCTGGCATCTTAGACAGATAAAGTAAAATATGTGGGTTATTTTACTTTTGGACATAGTATTTATCATGTCCTCATCTTAACACTTAGTTAAGGCGACATATATATTTTAAGCTTGAGCTCTCAATTATCACCTAGATAATAAGCTTAAAAACCGTCTCATCTCTATTTATCACATAGTAAATAGAGGCGATTACCCGTGTGAGTGGGCTAATCTCTTATCTGTCCGACATACTTTCTCAACTCAATATAATGCACTGAGCATTAAGATGCATAAAGATCAAACAAACATTCATAGGCATTAATGATGAAAAAACACAATTTCATAAATGTGAACAACTCAGGGAAATTACAATATTTAGTACATCAGACTCTACGCAATCCTAGAGATTTTACATGACCACAAAATGCATCTCTAGGTATTGGCTTTGTCATAGGATCTGCTACCATTCTATGCATAGATATGTACTGTAAGTTCACATCCTTTCGTGCAACCATATCTTTGATAAAGTTATACTTGATATCTATATGTTTGGTCTTGCCATGATACTTTGGATCTTTGGTGTACGCTATAACTGCTTGGCTATCACAGTTAACCAATAATGGATTTGCAGCTTTCTCAATAACACCTAAATTATCCAAAAATCTCTTAAGCCAAACTCCCCCTTGTACGGCTACTGATAACGCCACGAGCTCAACTTCCATCGTGGACAAGGCTATATATGTTTGTTTCTTACTGCACCAATACATGGCGCCATTATTCAGTAACAAAAACAAAAATAGAGGTAGATTTCCTTTCATCTAAATCTCCTCCTCAACTTGTGTCTAAATAGCCTTTGAGTCGCAGATCATTTCCTTGATAACTCAGTATATAATCAGCAGTTCCCTTTAGATACCTAAGTATTCTCTTAACGGCTTTCCAATGTGCTTGACCTGGCTTGGATTGGTATCTACTCACCATTCCAACTGCAAAACATATGTTAGGTCTTGTACACAACATATCGTACATCAAGCTTCCAACAGCACTAGCATAAGGAACATGCTTCATTTGTTCCTTTTCTTGTGGAGTCCTTGAACATAGTCTATGGCTCAATCCTTCACCTTTTGCAATAGGAGTGTCTATGGGTTTACAATCTTGCATACAAAATCGTTCAAGAACTTTATTTATATATGTTTCTTGCGAAAGAGATAATGATCTCTTCGAACGATCTCTTGAAATCTTAACTCCAAGTATGTATGCAGCCTCACCCATATCCTTCATCTCAAAATTAGAAGATAACCAACTTTTGATGGTATTAACTAACTCCATATTACTTCCGGCAATTAGTATATCATCAACATATAATGATATGATCACAAATTGATCTTTGGATCTTTTGATATATACACAATGATCCTCATCAATCATTGTAAAATTATATGCCATCATAGCATTATGAAAACGTATATACCACTGTCTTGACGACTGCTTAAGGCCATATATCGATTTCAAAAGTCGACATACTTTTCCTTCTCGGCCTTTCATAATGAAACCAACAGATTGTTCCATATATATTTTCTCATCTAATTCTCCATTGAGAAAAGCAGTCTTTTACATCCATTTGATGTAATTCAAGATCCATACTGGCCACTATTGCCAGAATAATGAATAATGCGAATTGAGGTGAATCTCACAACAGGGGAAAATGTTTTCTCATAATCAATTCCTTCCTGTTGATTATATCCCTTCGCCACAAGGCGAGTTTTATATCTTTCTATCGAGCCATCAGCTATATACTTTATTTTGAGAACCCACTTGTTCCCAATAGCTTTGCGTCCCTTTGGAAGATCAACCAATTCCCAAACATGGTTTGACTTCATTGACTCCATTTCCTCTCCCATTGCATCCATCCATTTTTCTTTACTAGGGCAATTTAGAGCCTCATGTATATTTCTTGGCTCATCCTCATCTTGTGGGGCAATCATAAAAGTTTCCCCTTCAATGTCAAAACGTCGACGGGGAATACTTTTGCGACTTGTTCGCCGTATGGGAGATTGTTCACTCAGCACATCATTTCCCATTATGCTCCCACTAGGATTAGATAATGATGATGTCGTCTCATCATGTGGTTGTAATTGAGAATCAGTTGTATGCAATTCATCACTTCTAATATTACTCCCACTTGGACGAACTCCACTAATATCATTATCTTGATCCATGGTTTCAAATAGGGAGTAATCTTCACCTATTTCGCCCTTCTTAGGAAACTCATTCTCTAAGAATGTGACATCCCGTGATTCAAATTCAGTTATACTCCCACTTTCCTGCTCACCTATGAACACATACCCTTTTGAGTGTTCAGAGTATCTTATGAAAATACTCTTCTTTCCTCTGGGACCCAATTTCTCAAATTTGTGAGAGGGCTCATGGGTATAGGCAGCACAACCCCATGGCTTAAGAGAACCTAAGTCTGGTTTTCTACCTGTCCATAACTCATATGGAGTGGAAGTAACTGATTTGGAAGGCACCCGGTTAAGTACATAGGTAGCTGTTAATAATGTATCACTCCAAAAGGTGATAGGTAAGTTAGCATGTGCCATCATGGACCTAACCATTTCCAAGTAGGGTTCTCGTTTCTTCTCTCTCGTAACACCATTTTGTTGAGGAGTATATGGAATAGACAACTGTCTTTCTATTCCTTTTTCATCACATAATTTTCTGAACTCATCAGATAAATATTCTCGACCTCGATAAGATCTTAATGCTTTTATTTTCCTATCTAATTGATTCTCTACCAAGGCCATGAACCTTTTGAAACAACTTAATGCTTCAGATTTATGAGAAATCAAAAGACATATCCGAATCGAGTATAATCATCTATAAAAGTGATGAAATAAACAGCCCCATGCCTTCCTCTCACATTCATTGGACCACGAGATGTCGAATGGATTAAATGTAAAGGAAATTCAGGTCTTTTACCTTTTCCAAATGGTTTCCTTGTTGTTTTCCCTGCTAGGCAATGCTCACATATGGACAAATCGACTTTTTCAATATTGCCCAACAAGCCCTCTTTGGCTAGTCTTTTCATACGTTGTTGGCCAATATGACCAAGTCTAGCATGCCACACATTCACATCATTGTCATATGAATTAGGAGACGTGATAAGGGAATAACAAACATTTGCATTAACATAGTCAATGTCTAAAACAATAAAACCATCCAGAAAATAGCCACGACCATAGAAATTTGTTTCCAAAAACAAATCCACACCTTTATAATGGAAGTTCATATTAAAACCTAGTTTGCCCAACACTAAAACAGACACTAGATTCCGACGAATCTCCGGAGCATACATTACATCATGTAGGATCAAAGTGCGTCCACCACGCATGTTCAGTTGGCAGGTGCCAATTCCTTTTACTTCAGCTCTGGAGTTGTTTCCCACATAGATCCACTTAGTTCTAGTTGGTACTCATCGGAATTCCACAAAGGATCCTCTATTCTTTGCTACATGGTCTGTTGCTCCTGAATCTACGGTCCACAAAGGATTGGATTCAGCCAACAACATAGAACTTGACACAACAAAGTTCTCAAAATGTACAAGTGGTGTTTACCTTTCTCGGCTCACGACAGTTATGAGCATAGTGACCCCTCTTGTCACAATTGTAACACCTTACCCTTGACTTTTTCTTCACTTGAGGACGTTTTCCTCTCTTGTGTTGGTTAACTCTTGGTTTCTTGCAAGGAGGACTTGATCCTTTGCATGACCACATATTGAACGAATCAATACGCTTGCACTTAGAGCTAAAAGCCCTTTCTGAGCTAGAACCAGCATTGCAAATATCTGCTTTCGGCTCAAATGCCGTTAGGTGGTCCTCCACTAGCTCAAGGTGGCGCATGGCATTCTCAAGATCTTCCATAATATGGTCAAGAGCTTCTAGTGCTTCTGGCTTTTCCAGCACATATTGAATCTTCATATTCAATATTTCACAATTGTTGCCGTTCAAATCAGCAATTACTTTCTTAGTTGCTGAAACCATCGATCTGAACACATCAGACATATGCACGAATAATTAATGCCTATCATTTATGCATCTACTTTGCATAGACCCATCATATTAACAAACAATTTCAAGTAAGGTTTCAGAATCAAAAGGTCACTATGTTTCTAATCATCCTCCAAAAATCCTAACTCAAAACTGTCATTAATATAATTGTCTTATGCAAATTAAATTCTATGAAGTTACAAAAACTTCTATGAACTACCCACATCAATCAGTAATGACAGAAAGCATAAAATATTTGACATTCAATAGTATAATAACGCTTTCACATAATACGGCATATCCATTACACTAAGTAATATATATATATATACAGAGGAAAAATATCAACATAGAAAGAGATATATTCACCCAAAACATCTCAATAACTAATCTAAGAAATAAATAGGGAAAGTCCTTGCTAATAATCTATCAGTCAAAAAATCTAAGAAAACTGAAGGCACATTTGCCAACCATGGAAAAACTTTTGGAGAGCTCTCATGCCGTCTCCAAGGCGCATTCATTTGGCGCCACGTAACACTCATCTAAGGGTTGAAGTTTTGATTAGCTCAATCCTATAGTACTCTCTCACAAAAGCTTCTACCAACCTCCTATAACCCGGGACCACGTTGACCTCCCATAGCCAATCTAACACTGCTTGCCATTCGGGTGGAAGAGTGTTCTTGAAGGTCGACACCTTCTCAAAATCCGGCATAAGATAACCATTCCAGATGATTTCCTGTATCATCTGATTGACCCTGACCACATGTGATACTAAATCACCGTTATGCCACCGATAATTAGCTAACTCTATTATTAGCCTTTTAAGTCTTGCACGTCCTTCGTCCGTTCTCGGGAATGCAGGTATCCGTGCATAGCGCATCATAGTTCCTGCAACAAATGCAGAACATGAAAATGAATCACTCTGTATCCACAATGAACACAAGGGAAAACACATAATTTTCCATGATTCATGCAACAAATGCAGAATGGAAATGGATTACTTATAACCCACATAGGCATAACTGAAAAAGAAACACATTCCTTTTTTTTTTTTTTTTTTTGCGGTCAACGGTCAACGGTCAAGTCAATGGTCAGCGGTCGGTCAACGGTCAACGGTCTCGGTTAACGGTCCAACGGGTCGGACGGGTCGGGTCGCCGGTCGGGCCGGTTGGTCGGACTGGCCGGTCGGGCCTGGTGGCCGGTCGGACCAGTTAGGCCGGTCGGGCCGGTCGGGCGAACCGACCGGCACGTGCCCAGCGCGTGAGCGGGCAACCACCGGCCGACGTCACAGTGACGTCATCCAGCACGTGCCTTGCACGCGCGGGCAGTTGCTGCGCGCGGGTGCGGTTACCGCGCACGTGCATCGCACGCGCCTGCGGTTTCAACCGCGCGTGCGTGCGGCGCACGCGCCTAGGAACCGTCTTGGCGCGTGCATTGCACGCGCTGACGGAGCCGAACGCATCGGCTGCACGTGGCGGCGCGTCCAGCGGCTTCCGGCGACGTGCGACCACTTGAAATTCTTGTATCGACGAGTACTACAACCCCAAGCAATCAGAATTACAAAATGATGTACGGAAAATCAAAAAAAAAAAAAAGGGAAACAGTACCATGTCGGGGTTAAACATCTCTTAATTGATCATTAATCACGTTTAACAAAGAACAGACATGAAAAACTCGTTTATAAATGCGAACAAGAAAGGGAAACATGATTGAGATGGCTCTGATACCAATGAAGGATTTGGATTCGGGAAACAGGATTCCCAAAACGGTCGTTTCGACGCAAAAACGAACCCAAAAAGGAGAAGTAACGTAGCGGAAGCAAGCCCTGACACCCAATCATGAATCACCGATCAAAAGCGCATCACATGGACGAACGCACCTTATTTCCACAGACTAAACATCCGGCGTTGCAATTCGAGGAGGAAGCGGTCACTGTTCTTCAAAAGAGGAGAGAGCGTCGTTACGGTGGAGAGAGCGATACGCATACGTCCAGAAAAAAACAAAACGTCACGTTTCACCATTTTTTCTTTTCCTTTTATACTACTCTCTTCCATGGGCCCTAAACCCATGGGCCGAGCCTCTGGGCCCATCAGGCCAAATTAGGCCCAATAGAAAAAGGAAAATCCATCATATGGTGAAATAGTGTTGTTCCCAAATATACATCGCCTGTTGTCCATATCTTAATCTTCTCACAAACGTTCATTTACCTATTGGAAGAAGCAACCGAAAATTTGTCAGCCAATGGTCATTGACAGTATCTTGAAATTCCCACCAAAAACTTGTCTCATGATAGCAATCTTGAGTGGTAAAGATAATTGAAACGAATTTCATCAAATAGTCGGAACAGGGGTAATAGGACACTAGAATTTCCTCTACAGATTACACTGTCTTCAATGGCAGTTTTCATTTTTTAAGAAATGTTAGAAAACATGTTCATCCCATATCATAATTTTGGCGAACCAATGTGAATTGGTAAATAGCCTTCATTAATGAACCATTTTTCATGGATTTCAAGGGTCCGATGTGTCTGCAATAAGAGAAAACCATACAGCTTAGAGGGAAAAAGAGAGCAAGCAAAAGGAACACTTCACATACCAGACCAATAAATCAAAGTAAGAGCATTCGCTATGTCCCATGTATCCCATGAAAAAAAAGAAAAAAAAGTAAATGAGCCACACACCATACTCGATGTGGGAAAAAGAAAACTACATAATGAAGACTGTCCTAACATTCACTACTATCAATATGACGATATTGCAGATATAGAGTGTCCAATTCCAAAAGATTTCAAAACTGGACATATCAATCAACCCTGGACCATTATTTCAAGTGCAAGGCACAATAAGCACTGTCAAAAATTACATGAAACAAGTAAAAAACCAGAAAAAAACTCACACAACTGAAGGACATAGTGGATCCTCCTTTCCTAGTAAATGTAGATACCAATTCAAACTGAATTGCATGAATCGTATTGTGGCCTCTCTTTGTTTTCTGTCACAATTCCTAGGAATTGCTTTAATATTGTTGTTTGTGAGTTATTGCACAATGTGCTTGTCGCGACCAATTTTTCGGGTCAACCACCTAGGGTTTGGCTAATGGATTGTTAAGCCTAGATTTAACTCGGGCTCTCCCAAGCCCATACCAATTCACGACTTAGGTTTTAATTCTTAACATGCAAATAATTTTCAATTGGGAGTCGCCACTAATCTATTTTTGGTGGGTCGATTAGAAACCCAAGTAAAGTAATGGGAGATTTACTTTACTCCTATGAATCAAAGATTCTAGATACGGGGACTTGGTTACGCTAGATTCCTCTAACGCCCTTTCGGTACCATTCTTTTATTTTGAAGAAAAATGTTTAGTAGGCAGCTTGAATTGATTTTAATTTATCTCCCTAAAATGTGAGGTGATCATGCGGGTGCGCAAACCACCAATTTAACATCCAAATAAAGCAGTAAATAAATTGCAGGACTTACCTCATAGCAACGAAAGCATCTGCATTGTTAGATCAAAATTCACATCAACAATCCTAGATATGATTTCTAATTAACAAGCAATCACTTAATTTTTGCTTTCACTTTTTAATGAGAATATAGCCCATATGCTATGCAATGCGATGCTTCTAACCTAATATGAAATAATATGGCATGGCAAAATGTCTTAAACTATATGAATGATAAAAGACTAATCATTTTTTTAATGAACATGCAATGATTAAATATGCAATTTAAATGACCTAATTCTAATGACGGGCAATATCTAATTCAATGAACTAAATAACAACTAAATGATATGCATTTGGTATCTCTATTCTTAAAATGCAATCTATTCTAACAATTGAGTCTAATTTATGCAGAGACGGATTTTATTTTTCATTTTTATTCGTGAAATTCTAAATTTAAGAAAAATGCAAAAATGATCTAGCTAGATTAAGATTCTATCTAATTTAAGCTAAGGATTAAGTCATATTAAATCCTAACTTAAACTAAATATTGTCTTAATCTAAAATGCAATTTATCTAAAAAGATGACCTAAGTTTAGAATGGAACATGCAATTCTAACCTTATATGCACAATGATTTTCTTTTGTGTTTTTCTTTATGAAATTCGAATTAAACATGCAACTCAAATAGAAAACTAACAATCTGAATGAATCTCTATTCTAGATATGCAAGTTAGCAAAAGATATTCCAAAACAAACTGAATCCTAATTTAAATATTTTTTGGATTTTCTTAGTGGTTTTCTAAAAACAAGCAATTATCAACTAAACATTAAATCTAAACAATCAAGACATTCAACAAATAAAGGATTAAAATAATCGAAAAAATAACCTGTTGTCTCACAGGTCAAATTAGCGATTATTCTAACCCTAATTATCACGACAAAGATATTCAAAATAATTAAAAATCTGATCCGAAGTCTTATGGATCGAATTAATAATTATCTTGATTATCTAATTAAAATCCTGCTAAAAAAGCCCAACAATTAACATAATTAGAAAAATGACCCCATGTCTCTCGGGCCAAATTAATAATTAAGTTAATTTCAGACTAAACCCTTGTGGATAATGCCTACAAAACTCACAAATATTAATATTCAATATTGCAACTTAAAATAAACTAAATAAAATGAAATAATTAAAAAAAGCAATCCACCTAATTTGTTTTTCTTTCTTTTTTCTTTTTTTCTCCTTTTTTCTTTTTTCCACGGCTTGGCAGCCCGTGTGATGGCTTTGTCGCCGTCGGTCACCGGAGGTTGGAGTCGTCGGAGCTCCGGTGAGGACAGGCGGTGGTGCGGCGAGCGTTGGCGGACGCGTGGGCGCGGTGGTGCGCTAGATCGGGCTGTGGCGAAGTGCGACTGAGGCGTTAGAGCAGGGACGGCGATGGTAGTCACATGCGGGTCTGTGCGGTTGCGCTCGAGAGGAGATGGTGCAGAGACTCCGACGGGGGACGCGGTTTGACGGCTGGTGAAATGCGTTGGCATCGGTCTCCGGGTCGCGGGCTGCTGGGCAGCGACGGCAGGAGGGAAGCAGCGATGGCGGCGACGAGATCTCGTGGCGAGTGGGATGTAGAGTCGCGAGGGTGCTCGCGGTTGTGGAAGCACGGTCGTCGGAGATCGCCGGAAGGAGAGAGGCAAGGGTGTCGGCCGGGTGACGCTCAGCGACGGACAGAAACACTTGGAAATCGGCGAGCGCCGCGGGCGTGATCGATGGAGCGAAGATGGCGGAGGAGCAGGCGTCGGGCGTGGCGAGACAGCGGCGTCCGGCGAGCAATGTTAGTGGCCGGTCGAGATGCTGGCGGAGCGGCGGTGGACGCGGCTGGGTGAAGAGGAATCGGCGATTGGGGTAGCAAACGTGGGGAAGAAGATGAACAGTCCAATCCCTTCGTCCCCTCTCTCCTCACGTCCCTTTCACTGCTCTCTGTACTTTTCTTTCTCACTTTTTGACTTCTTTTATTTTTTTTTTTGACCGAAGAGAGCTTCACCCCTTTTCTTTTTTATTTTCTCTTTTGTCCCAAGACCCCCCTTTCTTCTGCTTTTACGCTTCTCCTCTGTCTCTTCTCTCTCTTTGACTTTTCTTGTTCCTTTTCCTTTCAAAACCGAGAGAGAGAGCCCCCTTTTCGAATCTGTCCCCCTCTTTTTTATAGGTTGAAACAAAATGTGATCTTTATATCGATATTTCAAAAAGATTGCCGATAACCTCCAGATCACAAAAAATATTTTATTCTCCTTATCTGTTAAATATTTTCAACTCATTTCAACTGATTTTATCTATAAATAAAGATAAGGCTTATCTTATTGCTGAAGATCAGATTCCCTATTTGATTTTTCAAAATCCCACAAACCGCCGTGATATCGCCTCAAATCTCAAATTTCCCATGAATTAATTTATTAAAAAAAACAACAACGGGCTTGGGCTAAATTCCTCATTCCGTGGGCCTAGCTCGGCCTGCCGAAGTAAAGCTCAAAAAATGTAAATTTAAACCATTCCCCCACCGGCCCAATAAAATGTAAAGAGTTAAAATAAATGCACCTAAACCTATGTGTTATGCAACTAATTAATTTTTTTTAAGGATAAAATTAACCCTTAATTTTTTATGCAATAAATAAATGATCGGACCACCAAAATTTAGGTGTCAACAGTGCTAAAAGCGTAAGTTTCGTAACATGATCGTCAGTGTCCCATAGTAAAACTCAAATAATTAGTTTTCAAATAATCTTAATACGTGCCATTGATAAATTAGATAACTTCTCCAGTACCTCTTTCTTTGTCACAAGCCTTGATCCACAGCTATTGACAACGTGTGAAAGAAATTGCAACTTGTCAGAGTAGAAAAGACATTCACTTCAAAAGCGCAACCTTGCAAAAATACATCATCACTTCGATCGAACTGGAATGAGAACAACCCCAAAAGAAAGAAACTAAACAACAATCATTGAGGTTTTTTTTTTTTTTTTTTTTTTTTTAACAACCATTGTCGCGACTTCTTCTTTTCGGGGCACTCGGCCGGATCAGGTACGAGTGCCTAAGGAGGCTAATGGCTTGGCTAGAATTAATTAATGCCTGGACTCTCCCAAGTCCGCCAATTCACGACTTTAAAATTTTTAGTTTGTAAATCAATTTTTAAAATGGAGTTGCTATTAATCGATTTGGGGTAGGTTGATTAGAAACCCAAGCGAAGTATTGGGAGAAATACTCGCTCCTGTGCAACCAGAGAAATTAGGATCGGGACTTGATTACACTAGTTAATCACTAATGCCCTTTCGGTACATAATCTTGTTTAAACCCTAAGGTTTTTTAAATGTTTGGGAGATTTTCCATGCATTTTCGGGAGAAAAATATTTTTGGGTGTTTTTCTCATTTTTGGACATAAAAGGGGGTATTTTTTGGATTTTTGGGTATTTTTGGAAAAATACAAGTCTTTTTTGGGCATTTTATGAAAATTTTGGGCTTTTTATGAATTTTGGCATTTTTGGGATTTTTTTTTTGGATTTTTTGACATTTTTTGGAAAATATAAAATTTTTGAATTTTCTGAATTTTTGTAAAATAAAATATTTTTTAATATTTTAGTATTTTTTGGAAATAAATTATTTTTATTTTGAATTTTTATTTTTAAAACATTTTTAACATTTTTAAACATTTTTTGATTTTTTTGAAAATTAAAATGGTTTTTTAATTTGTTGGAAAATAAATTATTTTTTTTTTAATTAAAATATTATAAAACCGACCCGGTCGATGCGGACGAGCCCGCGTTTTGGGGCGAGGCGCCGAAACGACGTCGTGGCTGGGCGTGGATGCCCGACCCGGCCCGACGACCCACTCCGACGACCCGGCTTCTGCTCCTTTGCAAAACGGCGTCGTAACAAGACTTGCGAAACGACGTCGTTTCGCTTCTTGCAAAATGGCACCATGGAGAGGCCGACCCGGGCGCGACCCACGGGTTACGCGCTCGACCCGCTCCACGATCCGCCCTGTCTTCTGCGAAACGGTGCTGTTTCCTCGGCACTTGCCCTGGACCTGACCCGACTTTCGACCTGGCTACCAGCCGCCCTTAGCCTTTGCGGAACCCTACCCGGTTCCCAATCCGGGTCCGACCCGGTGACTCGGGATCGCGACTCGGAAAATTGGGAACCCTAGGGTTTCGAATTGGGGACGCTGGGAGAGCGGACGACGACGGCGATGGCGACGGCGACGACAACGAAGGCTGGAGAAGGGCACGGCCACGGTGATGATGAGGGTGGCGTGGTACCTGCTCGACGATGGCGTGGCGATGGCGTGACTCGTGCGGCACCTCCCTTCCTCCTGCAAACCCTCTCTCTCTCTCTCTTTCTCGTGGCTCGCAAGCGGCTCCGGCGAGGGCTCGGATTCACGAGTCACGAGTCCTCGGCCCCGCTGAAGTCTCTCAGTGGGTATCCGGGCTGTGACTTTGAATCGACTCATCCTCTCTCCATTTCGCCTCGCCCGTGTTTTTGGATCGACGGGGGGAGGGGGCTATTTATAGGCAAGGAACGGCCGGCCGACGGTGCTCGACCGGGGGGGCTGCCACGGCTTCAACCGGCCGGACCGGCGTCCCATCCGACGCATCCCATCAGCCGCCTGCCCCGTCCTATCCCACGTGCTCCATCGCCGTTCCTCCTGCTCTGTGTCGCGCCTAGGCGCGTGCACCACACACGAATTTAGGAGAGGGAGACGAAGCCCGCGGGTCGGGCGCGGGTCGAGCGCGGGCGCGGGCTGACCCGCGAGGCTGTTTCCCCTTTTTTTCTTTTTCTTTAAGCTTTTACCTGTTTTTATTTTTTTTTTCCGGTTTTCAGTTTCTTTTTTTTTTTTCTGGTTTTTTCTGTTTTTGTTCTGTTTTCGGATTTTTTTTTTCTGTTTTTATTTTTTCGATTTTTAATCAAAATGAAATAAAAGAAATAAAACCCAAAAGAGTAATGATGATGATGATGATGATGATGATGATGATAATAAAGAAACTAATTTAAAAATCCCAAAAATAAAATGAAAAGCCCCAAAAATTAGGCGTCAACAGCTGCCCCTCTTTGAAGGTGAGCTCGCATAGGTTGCATTCAAAGACAAACTGATGCCTAATTTTTACCCAGCATGGGCAGCAGATTCTATCTTATTTAGGACATATTATTCTATGGAAAAAGAGAAATATAACATTATACTAAGACAGATAAGAATATACCTATAGGTACTTACTGGGAGAGAGTGAGACAGGGTGTGAACCCCGATTTTGGCAAGCATCAAGGTGTCCTCTTACCTGATGATATGAGGAGGTTGCTTTTCCAGGACTCGAATCATTCTTCGGTCGCCTGTTAAAAATAATCAATAATTTGTCTAGGACTCGAACCTTTCTTCGGTCGTCTTGACGGGTAATTGCTCCTCCAGGATCTGAACCATTCTTCAGTTGCCTGTTGGGGCAATCAGTGGTTTGTCTCGAACTCGAACCGTTCTTCGGTCGCCGTGACGGGAAATCGCTTCTCCAGGACCCAAACCATTCTTCGGTCGCCTGTTAAAACAATCGATATTTTGTCTAGGACTCGAACCTTTCTTCGGTCGCCTTGACGGGTAATTGCTCCTCCAGGACTCGAACCATTCTTCGGTCGCCTATTAAAACAATCGATATTTTGTTTAGGACCGGAACCTTTCTTCGGTCGCCTTGATGGGTAATTGCTCCTCCAGGACCCGAACCATTCTTCGGTCGCCTGTTGGGGCAATCAGTAGTTTGTCTCGGACCTGAACCATTCTTCGATCGCCATGACGGGAAATCGCTTCTCCAGGACCCAAACCATTCTTCGATCGCTTGTTAAAACAATCGATATTTTGTCTAGGACCCGAACCTTTCTTCGGTCACCTTGACGAGTAATTGCTCCTCCAGGACCCGAACCATTCCTCTGTCACCTGTTGGGGCAATCAGTTGTTTGTCTCGGACCCGAACCATTCTTCAGTCGCCGTGACGGGAAATCACTTCTCCAGGACCCAAACCATTCTTTGGTCACCTGTTAAAACAATTGATATTTTGTCTAGGACCCGAACCTTTCTTCAGTCGCCTTGACGGGTAATTGCTCCTCCAGGACCCGAACCATTCTTTGGTCGCCTGTTGGGGCAATCAGTGGTTTGTCTCGGACCCAAACCGTTCTTCGGTCGCCTGTTGGAGCAATCGGTGAGTTGTCTCGGACCCGAACCATTCTTCAGTTGCCGTGACGGGAAATTGCTTCTCCAGGACCCGAACCATTCTTCGGTCGTCGTGATAGGAGATGCGCCGACCTTTCTCAGGGCATCTCATTTGTGAGTGCCTGATTTGTATCAAGGACACCAGCTAGTACCTGACCTTTCTCAGGAGATGCGCCGACCTTTCTTAGGGCATTTGATTTGGGGGTGCCTAATTTGCATCGAGGACACCAATTGAAACTCGACCTTTCTCGGGGGATGCGCCGACTTTTCTCAGGGCATCTATTTTGTGGGGTGTTTGACCTTTGTCAAGGACACTAGTTGGAACCCGACCTTTCTCGGGGGATGCGCCGACCTTTCTTAGGGCATCTATTCTGGAAAATACCTGGACATTCACAGAGATATTAAAGAGTATATAGATATTCACAAGTACTAACCTGACAGATATTTGGGCCTTGACAAGCGTCATAAGCATTGAAGGGGTACTTGGATGATCACACGTACGAGTTTTTCGGGATACTCGGACGTTCACAAGTATCGAAAGGGTATTTGATAATTGGAAACATCGAGGACATGCCTTGGGTATTCGTGAAGGTTTCTCATTTCTTGGTGGTTGGGGAATATCGAGGACGTACCTGAGATATTCATGAAGGTCTCTCACCTCCTGGTAATTAAGAATATCAAGGATGTACCTCACATATTCATGAAGGTGTCCCACCTCCTGGCAATTGGGAATATCGAGGATGTGCCTTGCATATTCATGAAGGTCTCTCATCTCCTGGTAATTGGGAATATCGAGGGCGTATCTCGCATATTCGTGAAGGCCTCCCGCCTTTTGGATTTTGGGAATACCGAGGACATAACTTGGATATTCGTGAAGGCCTCCCACCTCCTGGAGATTGGGAATATCGAGGGCGCACCTGACATATTCGTGAAGGCCTCCCGCCCTTTGGATTTTGGGAATACCGAGGATGTACCTTGGATATTCGTGAAGTTTCTTACCTCTTGGGAATTGGGAATATTGAGGATGTACCTTACATATTCGTGAAGGTCTCTCACCTCCTTCTCGAAATGGGGAATATTAAGGACATACCTGAGGTATTTATGAAGGACTTTCGCCTCTTGGGATTGGGAATACCGAGGACATACCTTGGATATTCGTGAAGGTTTCTCATTTCTTGGTGGTTGGGGAATATCGAGGACGTACCTGAGATATTCGTGAAGGTCTCTCACCTCCTGGTAATTGGGAATATCGAGGACGTACCTCGCATATTCATGAAGGTGTCCCACCTCCTGGCATTTGGGAATATCGAGGGTGTACCTCGCATATTCATGAAGGTCTCTCACCTCCTGGTAATTGGGAATATTGAGGGCGTACCTCGCATATTCGTGAAGGCCTCCCGCCTTCTGGATTTTGGGAATACCGAGGACGTAACTTGGATATTCGTGAAGGCCTCCCGCCTCCGGGAGATTGGGAATATCGAGGGCGCACCTCGCATATTCGTGAAGGCCTCTCGCCTTTTGGATTTTGAGAATACCGAGGACTTACCTTGGATATTGGTGAAGTTTCTTACCTCTTGGGAATTGGGAATATTGAGGATGTATCTTGCATATTCGTGAAGGTCTCTCACCTCCTTCTCGAAATGGGGAATATCGAGGACATACCTGAGGTATTTATGAAGGACTTTCGCCTCTTGGGATTGGGAATACTGAGGACATACCTTGGATATTCGTGAAGGCCTCCTGCCTTCTAGGGATTGGGAATATCGAGGGCGCACCTCGCATATTCGTGAAGGCCTCCCGACTTCTGGATTTAGGGAATACCGAGAACGTACCTTGGATATTCGTGAAGGCCTCCCGCCTTCTAGATTTTGGGAATATCGAGGGCGCACCTCGCATATTCGTGAAGGCCTCTCGCCTTCTGGAATTTGGGAATATCGAGGGCGCACCTCGCATATTCGTGAAGGCCTCCTGCCTTCTGGAATTTGGGAATGTCGAGGGCGTACCTGTGATATTCATGGAAGTTTCTTACCTCTTGGGAATTGTTGACGCCTAATTTTTTGGTTTTTTTATTTTTTGGGTTTTTAAATTATTACTATTTTCTTTGGGTTTTACTTCATTTTATTTTATTTCGTTTTATGTTGATAAAACCAAGAAAAAAATGAAAAAACCAGAAAAACTAAAAAAAGAAAAACGAAAAAAACGAAAAAACCAGGAAAAAAACAAAAAAAGCGGAAAAACCAAAAAGAAAAAAGAAAAAAGGGAGGGAGACAACCCGCGCGGGTCGCCCGCGCCCGCGCCCGACCCGCCGGGTTGTCTCCTTCACTCGGAACGCATGCGTGCCACGTGCGAGCAGGCGCGCCACAGAGTGCGCAGCGCAGACGGCAGCAGTGGAGCAGCAGTCGATCACATGGGGGAGCAGGGGTGGCCGGCCGACGGGACGTGTCGGATGGGACGCCGGTCCGGCCGGCTGGAGCCGCGGCCGTCCCCCCCGCCCCGGCCGAGCCCTCGTCGGCCGGCCTCCCGCGGCCTATAAATAGGCCCCCTCCCCCTTCGATTTCAGGATAGAGAGCAATGGCAAGGATCTTGGGTTGCAGATCCTCGAATCCTCCCAACTGAGAGACTTCAGATGGGGGAGCCGAGGACGAGCAGCACCAGATCTGAGGTCGGTCGGCTTCGAGAGATAGAGAGAGAGGGAGAGAGAGGGAAGTAGGAGAAACCCTGCCGTCGCCACCGTCCCCCGCCGCTGCGAATCACCCCTCTGATGTCACCGCTACCACCCCTCCCCAGAAGCAGGTAAAACGCGGCTTCGCCGTCCGTCGGAGCCCCCTCCGCTGCCATCGCCGTCGCCAGAGTCAGCTTCGTCGCCGCCACAAACCGCCCTCGGCCAGCCCCAAATCGAAACCCTAGGGTTCCCGATTTCGGGTCGCGATTCCGGGCTGCCGGGTCGGACCCGGATCGGGAACTGGGTAGGGTTTCGTATTTTAGGGGGGAGGCTTGAAGTCGAGTCATGAGTGGGTCGGATCTAGGTCGGGCGCCCGTAAAAACGGTGCCGTCTTAAGTCTAGGTCGCCGGGTCGCACGGATGGGTTGTCGAGTTGGATCGAATTCGAGTAAAGCTGCCAAGGAAATGGCGCCATTTTGCCAACACGCGAACCGGGTCATGGAGCGGGTCGGACGTGACCCCGGACGTGACCCGCGGGTCGCGCACGACCCGACCCCTCCACGACGTCGTTTCACAAGAAGTAAAACGGCACTGTTTCATATGCCGCCACGACGTCATTTCGCGCTCCACGGGAAGCCAGGTCGAGAGCCGAGCCGGATCCGGGTAGGGTTTCGCCTCGAGACCCAAGTCTCCGGTTCGGACAGCCACGACGCCGTTTCACGAGGGAGCAGAAACGCCGTCGTTTCGTATAAAGCGGGAGCCGGGTCGACGAAGCGGGTCGTCGGGCCGGGTCGGGCATCCAAACCCGGCCACGACGCCGTTTGGTACCCCGCCCCAAAACGCGGGTCTTGGCGCGTTTTGGGTCGGCCGGGCGGACCCGACCCATGGATCCGACCCGGGCCGGCTTTTATAATATTTTAAGAATGAAAAATCGAGAATAATTTTAAAAATCATTTTTTTTAATTTAAAAAATGTTTAAATAAAAATGTTTTATCTTTCGAAAAAAATCAAAAAATCAAAAAAATATTATTTCTGAAAAATGCTTAAAATCCAAAAATGTATTATTTTCCAAAAATATGGAAATGTTTTAATATTTTCAAAAAAATCAAAAATTCCTAAAAAACCCAAAATTTTCATAAAATACCAAAAAAGACTTATTTTTCCAAAAAATACCCCAAAAATCCAAAAATCCATTTTATGTCCAAAAATGAAAAAAATACCCAAAAAATGTGATTTTTCCTAAAATGCATGGAAAACCCCCAAACATCTAAAAACCTTAGAGTTTAAACAATATTAGGTACCGAATGGGTATTAGTGATTAACTAGTGTAATCAAGTCCCCGATCCTAATTTCTCTAGTTGCGTAGGAGCAAGTATTTCTCCCGATACTTTGCTTGGGTTTCTAATCAACCTACCCTAAATTGATTCGTGGCGACTCCATTTTAAAAATCAATTTACAAACCAAATATTTTAAAGTCGTGAATTGGCGGACTTGGGAGAGTCCAGGCTTTAATTAAATCCAGCCAAGCCATTAGCCTCCTTAGGCGCTCGTACCCAATCCGGCCGGGCGCCCCCGAAAAAAAGGGGTCGCGACAGCTTGGCGACTCCGCTGGGGACTTTGAGGACTTGGGCCATGTTTATCTTGTTTAAATTCTTTACTGACTTAGGTTTTTTTTCTTTTTACAGGTCAATTATTTAGAAGTTTATTTTAAGCTTGCTTAAATTAAATTGTCTTGTGATTATAAACTGTTGTGCATGCTTTACTGTTTTAAACACTACATATGGCACACACAGCCCGGCCGCCGGACCTGGCCGCCATAGGATTTTTAGGATGGTGTTAAGAAAGATACGGCCTCGAAAGCGAGATTGCCATGTAGAGGTTGTCTTTCTTTTCCCCAAATTTCTTAGCTGAGGTTAAGAGGGTAAGCTGCTAACGCGAGCATCGGCGATCGGCGGATGCCCTTTTAATTTCAACAAGCCTTCGAGTTATAAATCGAGCCGCACGTCTCATGTGCATGTCTTTGTGCTTGTCATTTTACTTAAAAGCAAAATAAATTATTTACTTTTCACTCAGTCTTTTTTATTCGCCCATGGCAATTTAGGAATAAACTTTTCAAAATCCCGGTTCATATGCGATGGGGGAAGATGACATCCAGTTTATTCCTACTCCCAAGGCAGAACTCGTTAGATGGTGAGGTCAGTTGGATCAGCCTACCCAGCAGCGTGTAAAGGACAAGCTCGGCCACCTCCTTTCGTTGATCCGAATTACTATTCGCCCGGAAGTCATACAAGGCATTGCACATTTCTGGTGCCCAAGGATGCTCACCTTCATGTTTGGTAGGTTTGAGCTAACCCTGACCTTGGAAGAGTACATCATCATCACTAGAATGCCCCTTGGGAAAGAGCTGGTCAAACCTTCGATAGGCGTCCTCCCATGGCGCAGGCTAGCACGATTCTTGGAAATTCAATTCTATGTCATGGAGCAAATCCTCGATGATAACGATAATACCTGCCGCTTGGAATTCTTGAATCAATGTTTTTAAAATCAATCCATGACCAAAAGAAGTGAAATTTTCCTCCTAGCATTTTTCGGGCTCATCATTTTCCCCCACCGAAGAAATGCCATAAGTCCTAAAATGGTTTGGATTGTCAATCAAATTTTGGGAGGGGCCAATTATGTCAACATGATTTTAGCCGAAACCTTCCTGTCCTTTAACCATTTTAAAGACAACATTGAAAAAATCATGCGAGCTTCCCCCGAAATCTTGCAAGTCTAGTTCTTTTTTCATTTAAGCAAATACCAAGGCAGCATGCGAACATTTGAAGCAAATACTTCTGAGCATCCATTACAAAAATTCATGGTTTTAGGACCTCACATTCCTAATCAAACCAGTTTGCATTGGGTCGATTTCCCGAGAAATCCAACTCTTGAGACATTCCAGTGGTGTGCTGGTTGGTTCCATGAAAAGAGGGCTCACTTTGCCTACATATGCACCCACCCAATCCCATTGCTTGGCTGGACTGGCGCCGTTCCCTATTACCCATTTCAAGTGGCACGACAATTTGGAGCCTTGCAAGAAGTCCCACCACGTTCCAGGTGGAAAGTCCCCCCGGTCCTCTTCAACACAAACCATAATTACGCGTTTGAAATCTTCACTTGTGAAGAAACCTGGGACAAATGTCATCGCAAAAGCATCACGATACCTGAAGGACTCAAAGGAGAAGAAAAAGTCCACCATGCCTCCGCAGCCTACATCCGCCATTATCACATCTCGAAAAGGCACAAGCCATCGGTCCCTCGGTCCATCAGAGAGAGCGGTCCACACAAGCAAGTTGTCCTTATGCAGATGATACAGAAGTAAGCCGGATACTCAGCTCGGAGCCAGTCCGAGGAAGCAAGCAGCTTTCACAAGACCCCCTATCGCATATGTAATCATGTCCCTTTAGTTTTTGAGAAGACCTTGTCCTATTGTTTCCGGACTTTTTCTTTAAATGTCTAGCACTTCGCTCTATCATTTCAATTCCTAGACGTTAAGAGTCTGTAAAGCCCTCTTTTGATGAATGAAGAGTAGACCATTGCCATGGGTCAACCTTTATTCGCTCTATGCTTATTCATTATTTTCACAAACAGGTAATCATGAATCATCAGCCATCGGCCACCCGCACTTGGCCCCTCATGATAGGGTCGGATCAGGATAAAATGCATAATCACCTTGCCCACATTGAAGACGGCGTAGGGCAAATGTCTATTACCCTTCAACAGCTCTCGAGACAAATAAGATCCACTCATGATGAGCCCAACTCTGTAATTGCCCTAAGCACTGTCGTAACCCCTACGGATATGCTAAAAACTAGCTAACACCATGAACAATTTGAAAAGATCATGAAGAAGTTAAGCCAACTACAGGGGCAGAATCCCATCGACTTATCTGCTTACTCCTATTTCGAGATCCCTGAAAAATTCAAAACACCTGAATGTGAAAAGTATGCTGATACCCCCCACCCGGAAGCTCATCTACAGGCCTACCAGGTGCAAAGAATGATTCAATCATATCAGTTCGAACCTGACCGGCCCTGCCCTACGATGGTACATTGTTAGAAAAATCAGTCTCCTTAAAACTTGGAAAGAGTTAATCCATGTTTTTTTACCAAGAATACAACGTCGGCCCTGACATAGGCTTGCCCAACAAAGAACTAATGACCGTGGAACAAGAGAAGCCACTAGTTGCTAAGACAGGAGAAAAGCGTAGCGGTGAAGCCTTGCACAGCTAGTGGACAGTTGAACAGCACCCAGCTACCGAAAAGTTTCCCACTAGGAAACACAAGGAGCCTTTATACGAGATCACAGGTTCAGAGCTTGTTCGAGACTGGGGCATGACAAAATAACCCCCCAGACTTACCCCAAGAGCCAGGGTCCAAAGAATACCAACCCCTATCAACTTTGAAAGTAACTCAGACAGTGAAACCTTAATATTTCTCACTTCCCGCGATAAAATTGAGCTAGCCAAACATAGGGCCTTACTCAAAGGATCCAGACCAGGAACCAAGAAAAGAAAGCCTAGCCAGATTGATACATCATCCGACGATGAGCTACAGTACCAAAGCTCCGAGCATTCCCAAGAATACAACCTTGAAAGCAGCCATCCCCTGGAGTATGATCTTGAAGACTTTCCGCCCCTAGAATACCATCCCAAGGACTTCCAGCGCTATTTCGATGGCGAGACTGACAGTTCATCCTACAATTTTTTCCTGCTCTCATCCGAAGATGAAGGCCCATCAGAAGGTGAGGAATACATCCTTATTCGCTACGATCCTGACGAAGTGGTAAGCTCGTCGCCCGACCGTGAGAATAGCTTGAATGCCCCATCCTCCCTCAGTGATTCTAACTCCGAAGAAAGCAATGGAGTAATCTCGGTAGAATCCAATGTCCTTGAAGAAGAAGAATTTGACGCTACAATGGGTATGCAATGGCAAAATCAGTGGCCCAACCAAGACCTATCAAGCCCATATCACCCTCGTAGGATCTTGACCCCCATAGAGATGTGGATACCTAACCTCCACAAGTATAATGGCACGACTTGCCCCGTGGCTCACTTGCAGTATCTCTATGAAGAAATGAGTCGGTATTACGGCCCAGCAATGCTCACGACTCCGGCGTTTCAAGAAACCCTTACAGGGTCTGCTTTACAGTGGTTCTTCACGGCAAATATCCATCTCATAGAAGATTGGAGCGAGTTGACTTCCGCATTTCTGCAGCAGTACCAAAGCCAGATCGGAACCGAGCTGCCATGCGAGGACTCGGCCCACTTCGAAAGAAGACCGATGGAGAATTTCCAAACATATGCTGAGAGATGGAGGGCTCCTATAATGCAAATCCACCCTGAGCTGGCCGAAGAAGAATTGATAAAACAGTTTATAGAAGCCTTGCCTTGCGACTGTCGCTGCTGGCTGCACGGGCTGCACTTTCGTAGCTTCGACTGTGGCATCCTAAATTTTCAACAACCCTTGAAGATGCGATGATTGTGGCCGATCAAATTTGTGGGATTTTGGTCATTGGACTATTGAGCTATAATTGAATTATTTTGATTGACATGGCAGCCATGGTATATGACTAAGTTGGTATTTATAATTGGATATATATATATATATATATATGTGTGTACATATATAAGCTATGGTTAAGGATTAAATTTTGGGGGATTAAGGCATAATGGACTTGGGCCTAATGTGGGCTTAAGAGGAGAAATTGGGCCGGCCAAAGCAGGCCCACGAAGAGGGCCACTCCACGTACGCAAAAAGGGGAGAAGGAGCACGCCTAGGTGGCGTTCGAGCTGTCCCCCTTGTTGCCAAGTGTCGCCGTGCATGGAGAGTAGCCATTAGAGCCTAATGATGACTAAATTGGGGTATAAAGGGAGAAGCTGCCGTTTAATTGAAGTTTTTCCGTTGACTGAAGAGAGAGAGAGAGGGACAAAGAGAAAGTGAAGAAGAAGAAGAAGGAGAGAAAAGGGAGACCGTCCGTGAGCAAGCCGAGCCTTTTGCCGTTGGATTTCTTCGCTATCTCAAGGCAAGAATGATCTCTCATCTACCCATGCATGTTATGGTGATGTGTGATGGTCGAATTTGTGCATTGGGTGGCTGGATTGTGGAGTTTTTGAGGAGAACTTCAAGTAGGTGCAATCGGGTTGAGAAGTGATCTTTTGCGCCAGCTGCTTGCATGCATCCATAGGTGTTCTTAGGGTTGAAATCTGACCTTGATGTCTTCATAGAAGTTGTATAAAACACCTTGAGCTATAACATAGTCGAATTTGAAGTGATTTGAGTGAGATTAGAAGGGTGAAATCGAATTTCTTTGGAACCAGGTGTCTACCGGAGTTGCTTGCTGACCTTTGCTGTTTGTGAGCTACTGAACGTGTCTTTTTGTTTGGAATTATTGTTTGATCTCTTCTTGTGAAATGTAAAGGACATCTTGATGAATAATATACTAAAAATTGAGCTGATTTCATTTGGTGTAGCCTAGTGATTTGCATGTTTCCTTACGGACTTGGATTCTGGAATGTTTTGGTGGAAGGTTAGTAGGTTGTAAAGCATGTAAAGCGAGTTTTGCTTGAGAATATTGCTTCGAATTCTAAATGAAAGTTGTAGGAAACATGTTAAACTATAACATATCCACAAATTAGGGAAAAAGAAGGAGATTTAGTTGCTCAATTGAGGAAATTTTGTCAATAGTGGATCCTGTACGGCTCGGGAACAAAAGCAGAACTTGTGATTTTTGTATAGAATTATATAGAACGAATTTGATGATGGTGCCTTCATAAGAAATGTTCTTTAGACTCTTGGCTAAGACATACTGAGATTTGGTAATTTTTGAATGAGGTTTGGTATTTTAAAACTAGTCAGTTTTGTGAACGGTGTAAACTGAAATTTTCTAAACATTAATCAGTTTTGGCCAAGCATATATCTTTCTGTGTAAGCATTGTTTGAATATAATTTCTTAATGAAAATGGTACCTTTATGTCTTAATATCAACGTGGTAAAGAGTCATCATTTTTAAAAGCTAATTGAGTGGTACATTGTGATCTTTTCTATAACCGTACAAACTGTTTTGGGTTAAAACTGGTTGGGTTGATATGGCTGAACATATTTCTACATGCAATGACATTCAGAGCATGCCTTCTTTATGAATCATGTGTTGTATTGCCTTGACCATTGTGTGTGCGTGTCATACAATGTTTGAAAAGGCATTTGATGTTCAATTGAGGTGATTGTCGAAATCTGTATATGCTGAATTGTTAGATATCAATTGAATGGAACATGCTAAGTGATTCCATGCCTTGTGAGTGAAAGTACGTGACATTACATGCTGATCTATATGTGGAACATCATATTATATGCCATGAATCATGCACATGAAAGAGGCCACCGGGTGGTGTGTGCCGATGATGCCCCGGGAGTGTCGGGATGCCCGGCCAGGGAGTGAAAATGCCGGATGCCCAGTAGCCCCGTGAGCGTAAATCTGGATGGCCTCGGAGTTGAGATGCCCGGGGCGTTGGGGGTGCCGGAAGCACGGATGGTGTGTGCCGTGGTTGCCTCGTGATGCTAGTTGAGGTGCGAGATGCTCGGCCAGGGAGTGTAAATGCCGGAAGCACGGATGGTGTGTGCCGTGAATTCCTCATGATGCCAGGTTTGGGTGTGAGATGCCCGGAATGTGGGGGGGCCGGAAGCCGGGTGGTGTGTACCAGGATTTTGCATTTGAAATTGCAAGAATTTAATATGTATGCATGAGCATTGTTATTATGTGAAAGGTGCACATGATGTTATTGAGATATGTATGCATGAATCGGGTTGATCATGTAAGATGTGCACGTGATGTGAAACATTGGCATTTGTATTTGCTGAATTATATGTTGTACTTATATGCAAAAGAGATGCCTATGTGCAAAGAGTATGCGTGATGAGATATACATGTATATGCATGAGCAATGGCTGAATTGCTTGTTGATGATGATCATACGATATTCTGATATGGTCTTAATGTTGTCATGTGATGCTATGATATGCTTGGTTGTGTTGTATGGGTAGCCATAGAGATCATATTTCTGCTGAGTAGTTGTACTCACCCCTTTTGGGGACTAACATTTCAGCTTAGATATGTCACTGCCTCCTGTCGCTCCTGGCGCGTTCTACGGCATACCCTCCGATGTGGATGTGAGAGTGCTGCATTTGGATAGCCCTACTGTCTCGGGGTTGTCCTACTTCAGGGTGAACGTGCGGGTAAGGTTTGATGTGGGCTTGGAGAGCGGCCCAGTATACCAAGAGTTCGTCTCCGTTTACACCTACCGTGATGGAGTCATGATGGGCATGATGCCGCCGCCGTCGCCCCCTGGAGCGCCTGGCTGGAGGTAGACTGTGAGCTTAAGCTGGAGGAGGCTGGAGGGATTTTGACATAACCGGATCTGCAGGGATGGATAGAGATTGTATAGAGCTTCTTTGAGGATGGGTAGAGTTTTTCAGGTTTCTTTTGATGTAGTCTTTTGATGTACATTCTACCCTGAAAAGAGCAAGAAACATCCATCCTTTGGCTATATGAATAAGAGAACCGGTTTTCAGTATCTTATATCATTTAGTTGTGTGCATTGGCCCTGGCTGTCTGGGAGAGTCGTGATTTCGCTTTCGCTATTTAATTGCACTGGGACCACGCATTCATTCAAATATATATATATATATATATATATATAAGAATAAAAGAGAGCCTAAGAATTTATAGCTCTCAAAGAACAGACAAGTATGACTGTAATAGCCTCAAGGGGGTTGTGGGGTGTTACATCGACGAAGTGGTCATCGCATCCGAACACTTCGAGTCTGCTGAAGACGAGAAATCCAAGAATGCTTAGCTCCAAGACTGGCACTATCAAAGCGCTCCTTTACACAGGAGTTGTCATGGGTTTTACTTGTTTTTATGTCATGTTTCTTATTATGTCTAGTGTGCTAACGTTGTATTTTCCCATTCCAAGAACTCTAATGTATAAATCCTAGTGTTTTGTTTTGAAAAACATGAGGAAGTATTCCAAACTTGCCCAGCGATGTTATCCAACCATGAAAAGAAAACTTCATCCAAGGAGAATACTGAGGGCTGGGCTTCCCCATGCTTTTTCTCCCTGAAAATACATTTTGAAAATAAAAAATATTTCATCACCAAAAACCTTTGTCTAAATAAAATGATGAATTTAAGCATGTTTGTCTCTCTAATTCTCTCACTTTAGGTTTAGAATATCATTCCCTTTGATTTAATGTGATAAAAAGTATCTGAAATTAGCACGTCATGTGAACAGGTCAAACACGAAGACATTGTTCCAGGAAAATGGGGGCAAATAAAGAAGATCATCCTGTTTCAAAAAGGGTAAGTCTTATGCCCTAACATGACATTGAAAATAACAAACCCTCCCTTCTACTGACAGGATGCAAAGGATGAAGCATAATAGGTACAGGCATAGAGTTGAAATCCAGGCATCCATGACATGTCTCGCTCCTGCCCAGTTCCCTCCTAAACCGAAGGATCGCCTTGCCGCACGGCATGCCCGATCAGTCGGATGTCACAGCTTTGACAAACCCAGAAGCACGAGGAAGAAACTCCTTTAAAGCAGCTACTGTCAATAGGGAGAGCATCCAGGCAGTCAAAGCGATCTGTAGCCCATGCCCTGGACAATGACTTTAAAATCTAGAAGCCACACCCTAGATCCATGTTTTCCCCAAGGAGGAGCTGCCATCAGATAACTTGAGATTTTTGATTACCCATCTCAAGTTCCGTAAAAGCTTGAGGAGCATGGCTTTGCCCAAATACCGTTACAATCCAAGACAGAAGGAAAAGCTTTCAAGAGGGAAACAATGAAAAGAATCCTCAGCAGCAAGATACGGAAGATGAAACGTAATAGGTACAGGCATATAGTTGAAATCAAAGCATCCATGACGTGCCTCACTCCCCCCTAAGTGAAAGGACTATCTCGTCACGCGACACAGCCAAGTGCCACAGCTTCAACAGACTCAGGAGCATGAGGAAGAAATTCCTTCTCTATCTTTAAAGTGATTACTGTCAACAGGGAGAAGATCCAGACAGTCAAGGCGATCTATGAACCCAAACATTAGACAATGACTCTGAAATCCAGAAGCTTCACTCCAAGGGCATTCTCTTCCAAAGAGTAGTTGCCACCAGAATTGGAGGTTTTTGATTTGTCCATCTCAAATTCCATAGAAGCTTGAGGTACATGACTTTTGCTCAATAATGCTGTAGCCAAGGACAAAGGGAGAAATTCCACAGAAGGGAGGCGTTAAAGATTACCAGCAGTCACGCATATGAGGAAGGCCAACGGGAAGAAACACTGAACTGTGCCAAGACAAATAGGCCATCATCAACATAGGAATATCCTTAAGAATTAGCATAGACAAGCTCTGGGGAAGGGTAATTTGGTATCATTTCCAATACTCCTACTGTCTAAACTCATTTTGACATATTCTCCTATTTGACAGAAAGCATCACAACTCAAGAGCCAAACTCAGAGGTTAGATTTGATACTGGCCAAGCTAGTGTGATTCGCATCAAATACACTTGGCTTTGTTTAAAGGGACGTGTCATCCACAAGCCAATCAAGGAGAATAATTGACCTGATGACGTGGGGAACACTAGACTTCGTGTCCTCCTCGTCCACCCAATCACCTGTGAACCAGTGAAGAGTAATGTTGTATCACTTCCAATTGTCGGACTTCTAAAAAAGGTTCGTGACTAACACACCCTCTCTTGCCTTTTACAGGATCGCTTGGCCGTCCAAGATACGGAAAATAAATCAATAAAAGTCTTGTCAAACTCTGATAAACTTTCCAAAGAAGAATGACATCTTAGGTATCACCAAAGCAAATGGCGAAGATCCCTCAAGCTTCAAGTCGTTTACAGTCTAGGCCCTATTGTTTAAGCCACTTCCACAGCTTCCCTTCGCAAAAAGCAAGAATAGGAATTCCCGATCGATCCCCGGTCCCCGGCTAATCATGCATGTGTCATGTCCCTAACTAATAGGAGCATTTTGTTGACATTAACCCTTTGTAAATAACCTCTTTTGATGTTCAAATTTCAACACATTTGTGAATACCATTCAAGCTGTTAATAGGTCTTTCTTGAGTAAAAAAGCCGTTCATTCATTTTTGAAAAACACAAAACTCTTTCACATCATACATTGCATGCCTTTTTCAATGTGAATTGTGCATGATGATTTCGTCTGTCTAAATCTTTGATTCTTTAAGGATTATTAGAATAGACAGCCAAGTAAAGAATACAAGATTAATTGAGCGTGCTGAATGAGGCGCGTCAGGATGATGGCAGGTAAGCCATATCCCATACACAGTCCCCTATCTACACACTCGTGAGATGAGTACAGAAAATTCCATGACTACAGGGTAAAAGAGTTCTCTCGCGAATGGTACGATGACCAAAATAGTGGGAGGCATTCCATCACCCACCTTGAGCCCCATACACAAATTTCCATCCTACCCCCCATCAAAGAACCACCCCACACTGGGGCAAGCCAAAGGCAAGTCAGCATTATGAGGTGAGAAAATGGATAGAAATTCTCTTGCTTGCACTTGCGTCAATCTTTGAGTGTCTTTATTGCATATGAACACTCGCGTTAATTTAAGTGCCCTAGAGTCATGAAGAGCAATTCTTTGCACACTTGTAACCATTGAACAACTCAATCGAGTCTATAAATTCACCCTCACAAGGAGACAAAACAGAAGCTGCCATTCAAGCAGCATAATCAGGAGAGCTTGTCAAAACCAGTTCCTCAAGCAACAAGGACAAAAACCTGGGGCGTAAAAAGCAGTGTACCTGGTAAAGGCAAGGTCAATACCCATGAGTAAAAATTGAAAAAAAGAAACGGGGGCATAAAAAAGCAGTGTGCCTGATAAAAGCAAGGCCGATGCCCCAAACAAAAATGCAGCCATTTGTATTCCCAAAAGAAGTTGTTGTTAAGGTCCATGGAACCTTCATCAGATCGTGGGAAGAAAGATCGGTGGCAAAATGTCAAGGCAATCACCAACCCTCACCCTTTCATACATGAGTCAAGCCTATGTGGCACCCTATTGTAAAAAAGTCTCTTCGAACTAGGGGCACTTCAATTAACGTAGGATTTCATATGTCTATAAGCATCGCTCAAAGAAGTATGAGCAAGATTATTCTATCTCTTTTCGCAAGATCCTCGACTTGCAAAAACCCGGAGATAACCATGCAACAGCTTCCCTACAAAGCCATGACTTTATTGGTCCTCCTCTGATGAGCCATTGACCTAGCCTTCATTACAATCCCAAAAAAAGACCTCTCACATTGGTAAAGTCCTATCATTTGCGAGAATACTCGGACCCCTGCTGACATGATGAAAGCGAGATAGTGTGGTCCTTGTAAATCCTGCATCAATGGTCAGGATAAAACAACATTTCCCATGAGAGCGAGTGGAAAGTCCTTTCAGATTGAAAGTCCCTCATCCGGCATGCTCAAGACATCTGCATTCCAAACAAAAGTTGTCTTTCAAAATCTTCCCTAGTGGAATTCAAATGATGCAGAACTGACAAGGTCATCATGCGTAAATCACACTTTAATCTACAAACTTACAGCCTATACAATCATTGCATGCATGTTTGCATATTGTACAAATGATAAGTACACTGCTATAGACTAGAGATGTCACTAGGAAACATATCCCCATTCTTGCTCCCAAAGGCTTTATGTTTGATAAATCTTTTAGTACCTACCACTGTCTAGGTACCCGTGCTCAGCTTGATTTGTCCCTCAGGTATTGATATCTGCAATTGCCCAAACGCGTCCCCCTGTTTCCGAGTGTTGGCCACTATTCAAGTGCCCTCTCTGTTAAACACTCGACCTATTCATGCTGTCGTTAAAGTTTAGATGCTTATCCAAGTATCCTCTCTTCTCAAAGTATCGACCACTATTCGAATACCCCATTTCGGTGACACTCGACCTGCCAGAGTTGTCCTCAAAATCATGACATTGGATGCTAGCAACCTCTCAAGCATCCCCCCACATCATGCGCCTACAATTACCCAGGTATGTTTTCTTACACTTGGGCCAGTTGAGTGGTCCCTGATCATATTGTCAAATATCTGTGTCCATCCGAATATTCCTCTACTTTGTACGTCTGTGTACCTATAGCCATCCAGGTAAGCCTCGCGCTACATCTAAATTACAAGAAAGTGGGAAACCTCCATAAGTATCTCAGGTACGCCTTTGGCATCCCCAAATTCCAGAAGGCAGGAGGACTTCACGAATACCCAAGGTACGTCCTCAGGTATTCCCAACATCCAGAAGGCGGGAGGTCTTCACGACTATGCGAGGTGCGCCCTTGATATTCCCAAACATCCAGAAGGCGGGAGGCCTTCACGAATATGCGAGGTGCGCCCTCGATATTCCCATTCCAGAAGGCAGGAGGCCTTCACGAACATCTCAGGTACGTCCTCGGTGTTCCCAAATTCTAGAAGGCGGGAGGCCTTCACGAATACCCAAGGTACGTCCTCGGTATTCCTAACATCCAGAAAGCGGGAGGCCTTCACGAATATGCGAGGTGCACCCTCGATATTCCCAATTCCCAGGAGGAGGGAGGCCTTCACGAACACCTCAGGTACGATGTTCCAAATTCCAGAAGGTGGGAGGCCTTCACGAATACCCAAGGTATGTCCTCAGGTATTCCCAACATCCAGAAGGCGGGAGGCCTTCAGGAATATGCGAGGTGCACCCTCGATGTTCCCAACTTCCAAGAGGCGGGAGGCCTTCATGAACATCTCAGGTACGTCCTCGATGTTCCCAATTTCCAGGAGGCGGGAGGCCTTCATGAACATCTCAAGTACGTCCTCGGTGTTCCCCATATTCCAGGAGGTGAGAGACCTTCATGAATATCCAAGGTACGTCCTCGATATTCCCAAATTACCAGGAGGTGAGAGACCTTCATGAATACACGAGGCATGTCCTCCGTATTTCCAATTACCAGGAGGTGAGAGACTTTCATGAATGTCCAAGGTACGTCATCGACATTCCCATTACCAGGAGGTGAGAGACCTTCATGAATATCCAAGGTACGTCCTCGATATTCCCAAATTACCAGGAGGTGAGAGACCTTCATGAATACACGAGGCATGTCCTCGGTATTTCCAATTACCAGGAGGTGAAAGACCTTCATGAATACACGAGGCATGTCCTCGCTATTTCCAATTATCAGGAGGTGAGAGACCTTCATGAGTGCACGAGGCATGTCCTCGGTATTTTGAAATTACCAGGAGGTGAGAGACCTTCATGAATATCAAAGGTACGTCCTCGATATTCCCAAATTACCAGGAGGTGAGAGACCTTCATGAATACACGAGGCATGTCCTCGGTATTTTCAATTACCAGGAGGTGAGAAACCTTCATGAATGTCCAAGGTACGTCCTTGATATTCCTAAATTACCAGGAGGTGAGAGACCTTCATGAATACACGAGGCGTGTCCTCGGTATTTCCAATTACCAGGAGGTGAGAGACCTTCATAAATACACGAGGCATGTCCTCGGTATTTCCAATTACCAGGAGGTGAGAGACCTTCATGAATACACGAGGCATGTCCTCGGTATTTCCAATTACCAGGAGGTGAGAGACCTTCATGGATGTCCAAGGTACGTCATCGACATTCCCATTACCAGGAGGTGAGAAACCTTCATGAATATCCAAGGTACGTCCTCGATATTCCCAAATTACCGGGAGGTGAGAGACCTTCATGAATACACGAGGCATGTCCTCGCATTTCCAATTACCAGGAGGTGAGAGACCTTCATGAATACACGAGGCATGTCCTCGGTATTTCCAATTACCAGGAGGTGAGAGACCTTCATGAATGTCCAAGGTACCTCCTCGACATTCCCATTACCAGGAGGTGAGAGACCTTCATGAGTGCACGAGGCATGTCCTCGGTATTCCGAAATTACCAGGAGGTGAGAGACCTTCATGAATATCCAAGGTACGTCCTCGATATTCCCAAATTACCAAGAGGTGAGAGACCTTCATGAATACACGAGGCATGTCCTCGGTATTTCCAATTACCAGGAGGTGAGAGACCTTCATGAATGTCCAAGGTACGTCCTCGATATTCCCAAATTACCAGGAGGTGAGAGACCTTCATGAATACACGAGGCATGTCCTCGGTATTTCCAATTACCAGGAGGTGAGAGACCTTCATGAATACACGAGGCATGTCCTCGGTATTTCCAATTACCAGGAGGTGAGAGACCTTCATGAATGTCCAAGGTACGTCCTCAACATTCCCATTACCAGGAGGTGAGAGACCTTCATGAGTGCACGAGGCATGTCCTCGGTATTCCCAAATTACCAGGAGGTGAGAGACCTTCATGAATATCCAAGGTACGTCATCGATATTCCCAAATTAGCAGGAGGTGAGAGACCTTCATGAATACACGAGGCATGTCCTTGGTATTTCCAATTACCAGGAGGTGAGAGACCTTCATGAATGTCCAAGGTACGTCCTCGACATTCCCATTACTAGGAGGTGAGAGACCTTCATGAGTGCACGAGGCATGTCCTCGGTATTTCCAATTACCAGGAGGTGAGAGACCTTCATGAATGTCCAAGGTACGTCCTCGACATTCCCATTACCAGGAGGTGAGAGACCTTCATGAATACACGAGGCATGTCCTCGGTATTTCCAATTACCAGGAGGTGAGAGACCTTCATGAATATCCAAGGTACGTCCTTGACATTCCCATTACCAGGAGGTGAGAGACCTTCATGAGTGCACGAGGCATGTCCTCGGTATTTCCAGTTATCAGGAGGTGAGAGACCTTCATGAATATCCAAGGTACGTCCTCAATATTCCCATTACCCGGAGGTGAGAGACCTTCACGGATATGCGAGGTACGTCCTGAATACCCCCAATCCCCAAGAGGTAAGAAACTTCTGCGAATATCACAAGTGCGCCCTTGGTATTCTCAATTACCAGAAGGTAAGAGGCCGTCACGAATATCTCAGGTACGTCCTCGATATTCCCTATTTTCAGAAAATAAGAGATCTTCACAAATACCCAAGGTATGCTCCCCATATTTTCAATTATCAAAAATCCCTTCGATACTTGTGAACGTTCGAGTTTCCCTAAAAACTCGTACTTGTGATCATCCGAGTACCCTTTCAATGCTTATGACGCCTGCCAAGGCAAAAAAAAAAAAAACCGTCAGGTTAGTACTTGTCAATATCCATGTACTCTTTAATATGTCTGTAAATGTCCAGATGCCCCCAGAAGATGCCCTGAGAAAGGTCGGCGCATCCCCCGAGAAAGGTCGGGCTTCAACGGGTGTCCCTGACAGAAGTCAAACACCCCCCAGAGCAGATGCCTTGCGAAAGGTCGGCGCATCCCTCGAGAAAGGTCGGGCTTCAACTGGTGTCCCTGATAGAAGTCAAACACCCCCCAGAGCAGATGCTCTAAGAAAGGTCGGCGTATCCCCCGAGAAAGGTCGGGCTTCAACTGGTGTCCCTGACAGAAGTCAAACACCCCCAGAGCAGATGCCCTGAGAAAAGTCGGCGTATCCCCCGAGAAAGGTCGGGTTCCAATTGGTGTCCCCGACGTAAGTCAAACACCCCTGCACGTATGCCCTGAGAAAGGTCGGCGCATCCCTCGAGAAAGGTCGGGTTTCAACTGGTGTCCTTGACAGAGGTCAAACAACCCCAGAGCAGATGCCCTGAGAAAGGTCGGCGCATCCCCCAAGAAAGGTCGGGTTCCAACTGGTGTCCCTGACAGAGGTCAAACACCCCTCAAATCAGATGCCCTGAGAAAGGTTGGCGTATCCCCCGAGAAAGGTCGGGTTTCAACTGGTGTCCCTAATAGTGTTCAAACACCCTCCAAAACTAATGCCATGGAAAAGGTCGGCGCATCTCCTGAGAAAGGTCAGGTACCAACTGGTGTTCTCGATACAAGTCAGACACCCCAAAACGAAATGTCCCGAGAAAGGTCGGCGCATTTCCCATCAGGGCGACCGAAGAGTGGTTCGGGTCCGAGACACCCCTCTGATTGCTCCAACAGGCGACCGAAGAATGGTTCGGGTCCTGGAGAAGTTGATCCCCGTCACGGCGACCGAAGAATGGTTCGGGTCCGAGACAACCCTCTAATTGCTCCAACAGGCGACCGAAGAATGGTTCGGGTCCTGGAGAGGTAATTGCCCGTCAAGGCGACTGAAGAAAGGTTCAGGTCCTAGACAAATTATCCATTGTTTTAACAGGCGACCGAAGAATAATTTGAGTCCTGGAAAAGCAGCCTCCTCACATCACCAGCTAAGATGACGCCTTGACGCTTGCCAAAACCCGGGGTTCACACCCTATATCACTCATTTCCGGTAAGTAAGTCCAGGTATCTTTTTATCTGTCTAAATATACGTAATGTTACATTTCTCGTTTTCTTTTAGGATAGTATGTCCTAAATAAGGTATAACCTGCTGCCCACGCAAGGTAAAAATTAGGCATCAGCTTGTTTTTGAATGCAACCTCTACGAGCTCACTTTCAAAGAGGGGCAACTGTAGACGCCTAATTTTTTGGTTTTTATTTTTTATTTTTTGGGTTTTAAAATTATTACTATTTTCTTTGGGTTTTACTTCATTTTATTTTATTTCGTTTTATGTTGATAAAAACAAAAAAAAAAACCAAGAAAAAACGAAAA
Organism: Eucalyptus erythrocorys; assembly: GCA_014182555.1. Taxonomy (NCBI): domain Eukaryota; kingdom Viridiplantae; phylum Streptophyta; class Magnoliopsida; order Myrtales; family Myrtaceae; genus Eucalyptus; species Eucalyptus erythrocorys. Next base: position 9,775,996 of record CM024597.1, on the reverse strand, counting down.
AACCAGAAAAACTAAAAAAAAAAAAAAAAACGAAAAAACCAGGAAAAAACAAAAAAAGCAGAAAAACCAAAAAGAAAAAAAAAAAAAATGGAGGGAGACAACCCGCGTGGGTCGGCCCGTGCTCGCGCCTGACCCGCCGGGTCGTCTCCTTCACTCGGAACGCGTGCGTGTCACGTGCGAGCAGGCGCGCCACAGAGCGCGCAGCGCAGACGGTAGCAGTTGAGCAGCAGTCGATCACGTGGGGGAGCAGGGGGGTGGCCCGCCGACGGGACGCGTCGGATGGGACGCCGGTCCGGCCGGCTGGAGCCGCGGCCGTCCCCCCCCCCCGCCGAGCCCTCGTCGGCCGGCCTCCCGCAGCCTATAAATAGGCCCCCTCCCCCTTCGATTTCAGGATAGAGGGCAACGGCAAGGATCTTGGGTTGCAGATCCTCGAATCCTCCCAACTGAGAGACTTCAGATAGGGGGCCAAGGACGATCAGCACCAGATCTGAGGTTGGCGGGCTTCGAGTGATAGAGAGAGAGAGAGAGAGAGAGAGAGAGAGAGAGAGAGAGAGAGGGAAGCAGGAGAAACCCTGCCGTCGCCACCGTCCCCCGCCGCTGCAAATCACCCCTCTAACGTCACCGCTACCACCACCGCCCCAGAAGCAGGTAAAACGCGGCTTTGCCGTCCGTCGGAGCCCCCTTCGCCGCCATCGCCGTCGCTAGAGTCAGCTTTGTCGCCGCCAGGAACCTCCCTCGGCTAGCCCCAAATTGAAACCCTAGGGTTCCCGATTTCGGGTCGCGATTCCGGGTCGTCGGGTCGGACCCGAATCGGGAACTGGGTAGGGTTTCGTATTTTAGGGGGGGCTTGAAGTCGGGTTGTGAGTGGGTCGGATCTGGGTCGAGCGCCCGTAAAAACGGTGCCGTCTTAAGTCCAGGTCGCTGGGTCGCACGGATGGGTTGTCGGGTCGGATCGGATTCGAGTAAAGCCGCCAAGGAAACAGCGCCGTTTTGCCAACACACAAACCAGGTCATGGAGCGGGTCGGACGTGACCCGCGGGTTGCGCACGACCCAACCCCTCCACTGCGCCGTTTCACAAGAAGCAAAACGGCACCGTTTCATATGCCACCACGACGTCATTTCACGCTCCACGGGAAGCTAGGTCGAGAGCCGGGCCAGATCCGGGTAGGGTTTCGCCCCGTGACTCGAGTCTCCGATTCGAATAGCCATGACGCCGTTTCACGGGGGAGCAGAAACGCCGTCGTTTCGTGTAAAGCGGGAGCCGGGTCAACGAAGTGGGTTGTCGGGCCGGGTCGGGCATCCAAACCCGGCCACGACGCCGTTTGGTACCCCGCCCCAAAACGTGGGTCTTGGCCACATTTTGGGTCGGCCGGGCGGATCCGACCCATGGATCCGACCCGGGCCCTCTTTTTATAATATTTTAAGAATGAAAAATCGAGAATAATTTTAAAAATCATTTTTAAATTTAAAAAAATCAGAAAAATGTTTAAATAAAAAATGTTTTATCTTTCCAAAAAAGATAAAAAAATCAAAATAATATTATTTCTGAAAAAATGCTTAAAATCCAAAAAATGTATTATTTTCCAAAAATATGGAAATGTTTTAATATTTTCAAAAAAAATCAAAAATTCCTAAAAAACCCAAAATTTTCATAAAATACCAAAAAAGACTTGTATTTTTCGAAAAAATACCCCAAAAATCCAAAAATCCCTTTTATGTCCAAAAATGAGAAAAATACCCAAAAAATGTGATTTTTCCTAAAATGCATGGAAAACCGCCAAACATCCAAAAAACCTTAGAGTTTAAACAAGATTAGGTACCGAAAGGGCATTAGTGATTAACTAGTCTAATCAAGTCCCCAATCCTAATTTCTTTGGTTGTGCAGGAGCAAGTATTTCTCCCGATACTTTGCTTGGGTTTCTAATCAACCTACCCCAAATTGATTAGTGGCGACTCCGTTTTAAAAATCAATTTACAAACCAAATATTTTAAAGTCGTGAATTGGCGGACTTGGGAGAGTCCAGGCTTTAATTAAATCCAGCCAAGCCATTAGCCTCCTTAGGCGCTCGTACCTGATCCGGCCGGGTGCCCCCGAAAAAAATGGGTCATGACAAGAATTGGGAATATTGAGGATGTACCTTGCAAATTCGTGAAGGTCTCTCACCTCTTTCTCGAAATGGGGAATATCGAGGACATACCTGAGGTATTTATGAAGGACTTTCGCCTCTTGGGATTGGGAATACCGAGGACATACCTTGGATATTCGTGAAGGCCTCTTGCCTTCTGGGGATTGGGAATATCTAGAACATGCCTCGCATATTCATGAAGGTTTCTCACCTTCTGGTAATGGGGAATGTCGAGGGTGCACCTCGCATATTCGTGAAGGCCTCCCGCCTTCTGGAAATGGGAATATCGAGGTCGTGCCTCATATATTCGTGAATGTCTCTTACCTCCTCGAAATTAGGAATATCGAGGACGTACCTGAGATATTCGTGAAGGCCTCCCGCCTTCTGTGGATTGGGAATACCGAGGACGTACCTGAGATATTCGTGAAGGCCTCCTGCCTTCTGGGAATTGGGAATATCAAGGATGTACCTGAGATATTCATGAAGGCCTCCCACCTTCTGGCAATTTAAATATAGCGCGAGGCTTACCTGGATGGCCGTGGGTACACAAATGTACAAAGTATAGGAATATTTGGATGAACACAAATATTTAACAATATGATCAGGGACCACTCAACTGGTCCAAGTGTAAGAAAGCATACCTGGGTAATCGCAGGCGCATAATGTGATAGGATACTTGAATGGCTGCTGGTACTCAATGACATCATTTTGAGGACAACTCTAACAGGTTGAGTGTAAATGAAAAGGGGTGTTCGAACAGTGGTCGATCTTAAAGATGAGAGGATACTTGGATAGTTATAAGCATCTAAATTTTAATGACAGCATGAATAGGTCGAGTGTCAACAAAGGGGGCACTTGAGTAGTGGCAAACACTCGGAAACAGGGGGATGCTTGGGCAATTGTGGATATCAATACCTGGGGGGCAAATCAAGCAAACCGAACATCGGTAGGAGGGGGTACCTAGACAATGGTAGGTACTCAAAGATAAATGGGTACTTGGTCGGTCACAAGTATCAATACTTTGGGGATAACTCACGCAAGCTGAGTGTCAATAAGAAGGAGTACTTGGCAAGCGGGGGGTACTCAAAGATTATCAGATATAAAGCTCTGGGAACAAGAATGGGGATATGCTTTCTGGTGACATCTCTCATCTTTATGAGCATGCTTGTCATTTACACAATATGCAGATGTGTACACAATGATTGTATATGCTGTAAATTTGCAAATTAAAATGTGATTTATGCATGATGACCTTGTCAGTTTTGCATCATTCGAATTCCACTGGGGAAGATTTTGAAAGACAACCTTTGTTTAGAATGTAGATGTATTGAGCATGTCAAATGAGGGACTTTCAGTCTGAAAGGACTTTCCACTCACTCTCATGGGAAAGGCTGTTTTATCCTGACCATTGATACAGGATTTATAAGGACCACACTATCTCATTGTCATCATGTCAGCAGGGGTCCGAGTATTCTCGCAAATGATACGACTTTACCAATGTGAGAGGTCTTTTTTTGGAGTTGTGATGAAGGCTGGTTCAATGGCTTATCAAAGGGGACTTACAAGGTCATGGCTTTGTAGGAAAGATGCTGTACGGTTATCTCCAGGTTTGCAAGTCGAGGATCCTGTGAAAAGAGATAGAATAATCTTGGTTGTACTTCTTCGAGAAATGCTTATAAATGTATGAAATCCTACGTTAATTGAAGTGCCCCTAATCTGAAGAGACTTTTTTACAATAGGACGCCATGTAGGCTTGACTCATGTGTAAAAAGATGACAGCTGGTGATTGCCTTGGCGTTTGTCACCGGTCTTTCTTCTTACAGTCAGATGAAGGTTCTATTGATCGAACCACAACAACAGCTTCTCTTGGGAATACAAATGGCTGCATTTTTGTTTGGGGCATCGGCCTTGCTTTTACCAAGCACATTGCTTTTTTTATGCCCCCATTTCTTTTTTCAATTTTTCATTCATGGGCATTGACCTTGCTTTTACCAGGTATACTGCTTTTTTATGCCCCGGGTTTTTGTCCTTGTTGCTTGAGGAACCGATCTTGACAAGCTCAAGCAAATGCCTTTGCTAGACTTATTGAGTCTTCATCTTTTGCTGGCCCTTCTGATTATGCTGCTTGAATGGCAGCTTCTACTTTGCCTCCTCGTGAGGGTGATTTTACAGACTCAATTGGGTTGTACAATGGATACAAGTGTATAAGGAAAGAAATGCTCTTCATGGCTCTAGGGCACTTAAATTAACGCGAGTGTTCATATGTAATAAAGACACTCAAAGATTGATGCGAGTGCAAGCAACAGAATTTCTATCCCTTTTCTCACCTCGTGATGTTGACTTGCCTTTGGCTTGCCTTAGTGTGGGGTGGTTCTTTGACGGGGGGTAAGACGGAAATTTGGCCAGTGTATGGGGCTTAAAGTGAGCAATGGAATGCCTCCCACTATTTTGGTCATCGTACCATCCGCGAGAGAACTCTTTACCCTGTAGTCATGGAATTTTCTGCACTTATCTCACAAGTTTATAGATGGGGGACTGTGTATGGGATATGGCTTGCCTATCATCATTCTGACGCGCCTTACCCAGCATGCCCAATTAGTCTTGTATTCTTCACTTAGCATTCTATTCTAATAATCCTTGATAGAATCAAAGATTTAGACAGACGAAATCATTATGCACAATTTACATGAAAAGAGGCATGTAGTATATGATGTGAAAGAGTTTGTGTTTTTAAAAGAATAAATGAATAGCTTTTTACTCAAGAAAAAAATCTATTAACAGCTTCAAGAGTGTTTACTTGGTGAAATGGTATTCACAAATGTGCTAAAATTTGAATATTAGAAGGGTTATTTACAAAGGATTATTCACAAATGTGTGTTAATAAAATGCTCCTATTGGCTAGGGATATGACATATGAACGATCAGCCAGGGATTGGGAATCTGATCAGGAATTTCTACTCTTTCCCTTTTTTGTAGAAGAGAAACTATGGAAATAGCTCAACCAGTAGGGCTCCGGTCGTAAGTGACTTGCGGCTTGAAGGATCTCTGTCATTTGGTTTGAGATGTCATTTTGAAATGTCATTGTGTTTGGGAATGCTTATCAGAGTCTGACATGCTTTTTCTGATTGGTTTTCCATATCTTTGGTGGTTTAATGTGATCCTGTAAAAGGTAGGAGAGAGCGTGTTGGTCACGAATTTTTTAGAAGTTAGACAATTGGAAGTGATACAACATTACTCTTCACTGGTTTGGGTGGACGAGGGGGGCATGAAGTCTCATGCTTCCCGCCTTGTCAGGTCGATTATTCTTCTTAATTGGCTTGTGGATGACACGTCCCTTTACGCGAAGTCGAGTGTATTTGATGCGAGTCATCTCCGTACACTAGCTTGGCTAGTATTGTTTTGTCAAACCTAACCATTGAGTTTGGTTCTTGAGTTGTAATGCTTCCTGTCAAATAGGGAAAATACGTCAAAAGCGAGTTCAGGTAGTGGGAGTATTGGAAACGATACCAAATTACCCTTCCACAGAGCTTGTCTATGCTAGCTCTTAAGGATATTTGAATGTTGATGATGGCCTATTTATCTTGGTACAGTTCAATGCTTCCCTCAGTTGGCCTTCCTTATTTGTGACTATGTATGCATGATAGCTGGTCGTTGATTCATCTTCAACGCATTCCTTCTATGGAATTTTCCCTTCTATCTTTGGTTATAGCATCATTGAGCAAAAGTTATGTACCTCAAGCTTCTATGGAATTTGAGATGGACAATCAAAAAGCTCTAGTTTTGGTGGCAATTATTCTCTGGAAGAATATGCGTCTGGAGTGAAGCTTCTAGATTCCAAAGCCATTGCCCAAGGCGTGTGGCTATAGATTGCCTTGACTGTCTGGATTTTCTCCCTGTCGACAATGATCATTTCAAAAGAAGGAATTTCTTCCTCATACTTCTGGACTTGTCGAAGCTGTGACACCTGGCTGGTTGGGCGTGTCGTGCAACAAGATAGTCCTTTGGCTTTGGAGGGAGCCGGGCAAGAGTAAGGCTTGTCATAGATGCTTTGATTTCAACTCTATGCCTGTACCTATTACGCCTCATCTTTTGTATCCTGAAAATAGAAGAGAGGGGTTGTCATTCTCAATATTATGTTAAAGGAATAAGATTTACCCTTTTTTGGAGCAAGATGATTCTTTCTGTCTGCCCCTTCTTTCTTGAAAAGGTGCTTTCGAATTCGGTTTGTTCACATGATGTGCTAGTTTCAAATGTCTCTTGTCACATTGAATCAAAGGGGATGGTATTCTGAGACATAAAGTAAGAGAATTAGAAAGACAAATATGCTTAAATTCGTCGTCTTATTTTGACAAAAGCTTTTGGTGATGAAATATTTTCATTTTCAAAGTATGTTTTTTGGGGAGAAAAAGCATGAGGAAGCCCAGCCCTCAGTATTCTCCTTGGATGATATTTTCTTTTCATGGTTGGATAACATCACCGGGCAGGTTTGGAATACTGCCTCATGCTTTCAAAACAAAATACTAGAACCGTTCATTACAATGCTTGGAATAAAAAATACGACAACAGCACACTAGGCAAGATAAGAAGCTTGAAATCATAAAAATAAGTAAAACTCATGAAAACTCCTGTGTAATGGAGCTCTTTGATAGTGCTAGTCTTGAGGCTAAGCATATTTGGATCCCTCGTCTTCAGTAGACTCGAAGAACTCGCATGCGATGACTACTTCGTTGAAGCTACAGAAGTGCAACCTATGCAGCCAACAGCGACAATCGTAGGACAAGGCTTCCACAAATTGTTTTATCAGCTCTTCTTTGGCAAGCTCAGGGCGGATTTGCATTATGAAAGCCCTCCATCTCTCGGCATATGCTCGGAAATCCTCTATCGATCTCCTTTCAAAGTGAGCCGAGTTCTCGTATGGCAGCTCAGTTCCGATCTGGTTTCGGTATTGATGCAGGAATGTGGAGGTCAGCTTGCTCCAATCCTCTATGAGATGAATATTTGCTGTGAAGAACCATTGTAGTGCAGATCCCGTAAGAGTTTCTTGGAACGCTTGAGTTGTAAACAACGTCGGGCCATAATACTGACTCATTTCAGCGTAGAGATACTACAAGTGAGCCATAGGGCATGTCGTGCCATTATATTTATGGAGGTCAGGTATCCACTTTTCTATGGGGGTTAGGATCCTATGAGGGTGAGACGGGCCTGATAGATCTTGGTTAGATTACTGGTTTTCCCACTGCATGCTCATTGTAGTGTCGAATTCTTCTGCTTCAGGGAAGTTGGACTCTACCGAGATTACTCCATTGCTTTCTTCAGAGCCAAAATTATTGAAAGAGGATGAGACATTTAAGCTGTTCTCACGGTCGGGCGACGAGCTTAGCACTTCATTAGGATCGTAGCGGATAAAGATGTATTCCTCTTCTTCTGACGGGCCTTCATCCTCGGATGAGAGTAGGAAACAGTTATATGATGAATTGTCAGTCTTGCCGTTGAAATAGCACTGGAAGTCCTTGGGATGGTATTCTAGGAGCGGGAAGTCTTCAGGATTGTATCCTAGGGGATGGCTGTCTTCAGAGTTGTATTCTTGGGAACGCTTGGAGCTTTGGTACTGTAGCTTGTCGTCGGATGACGTATCAATTTGGCTAGGCTTCCTTTTCTTGGCTCCTGGTCCAGACCTTTTGAGTAAGGCCTTATGTTTGGCTAGCTCAATTTTGTCAAGGGAAGTGATAGATATTAAGGTTTCACTATCTGAGTCACTTTCTAGGTTGATAGGGGTTGGTATTCTTTGGACCCTGGCTCTTGGAGTAAGTCTGGGGAGCTGTTTTATCATGCCTCGGTCTTAAACAGGCTTGAACTTGCGATCTCGTACAGAGGCTCCTTGCTTTTCCTAGTGGGAAACTTTTTAGTAACTAGATGTTGTTTAGCTGTCCATTCGTTTTTGTTGACATGCTTCTCTCCAGTCTTAGCAACTAACGACTTCTCGTGCTTCACGGTTATCGGTTCTTTGTAGGGCAAGGCTATGTCAGGGCTGATGTCAATATCATATTCTTGATGGAAAACATGAATTAGTTCCCTCCAGGTTTTAAGGGGATTAATCTTTCTAATAATGTACCATCGCAAAGCAGGGCCGGTCAGGCTCGACTAGTATGATTGAATCATCGCTCGGACCAGGTAAGCCTGCAAGTAGGCTACTGGGCGGGAGGTATCGGCATACCTTTCACATTAAGGTGTTTTGAACTTTTCAGGGATCTCAAAACCGGTGTAATCAGAAAAGTCGATGGGATTCTGCTCCTGCAACTGGCTTAACTTGTTCATGATCTTTTCAAATTGTTCATGGTGTTGGCTAGTATCTAACATATTTGCAGGGGTCATGACGGTGCTTAACGCAATTACAAAGTTGGGTTCAGCTTGAGTGCTCTTCACTTGTCTCGAGAGCTGTTGAAGGGTAATGGACATCTGCCCTACGCCGTCTTCAATGTGGGCAAAGTGATTCTACACTTCATCCTGATCAGGCCCTATCATGTGAGGCCATTCACGGGTGGCTGATGGCCGATGATTCATGATCACCTGTTTGCGTGAAAATAGTGAATAAGCACAGAGCAAGCAAAGATTGACCCATGGCAACGATCTATCTACTTTCATTCATCAAAAGAGGATTTTACAGACTCTTGATGTGTGGAAATTGAAATGACAGAACAAAGTACTAGACACTAAAAAAAGTCCCAAGACAATGGGATAAAGTTTTCACAAAAAGAAAACTAAGGAGGCATGACTACGGGGATATATGTGACAGGGGGTCTTGTGAAAGTTGCTTGCTTCCTTGGACTGGCTCTGAGCTGGGTATCCGGCTTACTCCCGCATCATTTGCATAAGGTCTACTTGCTCGCGTGGGCTGTTCTCTCTGATGGACTGAGGGACCAATGGCCTGTGCCTTTTTGAGATGTGATAATGGTGGATGTAGGCTGCAGAGGCGTGGTGAGCTTTTTCTTCTCCTTCGAGTCCTTCAGGTACCACATTCCTTTTGCGATGGCACTTATCCCAGTCTTCTTCACAAGTGGAGATTTCGAATGCATAACCATTGTTTGTGTTGAAAAGGACCGGAGGGATTTTTCACCTGGAAGGCGGTGGGATCTCCTGCAGGGCTCCAAATGGTCGTGCCACTCGAAATGGGTAATAGGGAACGGCGCCAGTCCAGCCAAGCAATGGAATTGGGTGGGTGCGTCTGTAGGCAAAGCGAGCCCTCTTTTCATGGAACCAACCAGCACACCATTGGAATGTCTCAGGAGCTGGATTTCTCAGAAAATCGACCCAATGCAAACTGGTATGATTAGGAATATATGGTCCTAGCACCATGAATTTTTGTAATGGATTTTCAGAAGTATTTGTTTCAGATGTTCGCATGATGCCTCGGAATTCACTTAAGTGAGAAAAGAATTAGACTTGTAAGATTTCGGGAGAAGTCCGCATGATTTTTTTTTTGTATTGTCTTTAAAATGGTTAAAGGACAGGAATGTTTCTGCTAAAATCATGTTGACATAACTTGCCCCCCCAAGATCTGATTAATGATCCAAACCATTTTATGACATTTCTTTGGTGGGGAAAAACGATGAGCCCAAAAAATGCCAGGAGGAAAATCTCACTTCTTTTGGTCATAGACTGATTTTGAAAACATTCATTCAAGAATTCCAATGGGCAGGTATTATTGTTATCTTTGAGAATTTGCTTCATAACATAGAATTCAATTTCTAAAAATCATGCTAGCTCGTGCCATGGGAGGACACTGTTGATGGTCTGACCAGTTCTTTCCCAAGGGGGATTCCAGTGATGATGTTGTATTCTTCTAGGGTCAGGGTTAGCTCAAACCTTCCAAACATGAAGGTAAGTGTCCTTGGGCACCAAAAATGTGCAATGGCTTGTATGACTTCAGGGCGAACAGTGATTCGGATCAATGACAGGAGATGGCTGATCTTGGCTTTCACACGCTCCTGGGCAAGCTGATCCAACTGCCCCCACCATCTGAAGAGCTCCGCCTTGGGAGTAGGAATGAACTAGATGTCATCTTCCCCCATCGCATATAAATCGGGATTTTGAAAAGCTTATCCTAAATTGCCATGGGCCAATAAAAGACTGAGTAAAAAGTAAATAAATTACTTTGCTTTTAAGTAAAATGACAAGCACAAAGACATACACATGAGATGTGTGGCTCGATTTCTAACTCAGAAGGTTTGTTGAAATTAAAAGGGCATCTGCCAGTCGCAGTCTCGCGTTAGCAGCGTACCCCCTTAACCTCGGCTAAAAAATTTGGGGAAAAGAAAGGCAACCTCTACATTGCAGTCTCGCGTTCGAGGTCGTATCTTTCTTAACACCATCCTAGAAATCCTATGGCGGCCTAGGTCTGGTGGCCGGGTTGTGTGTGCCATGTGTAGTGTTTAAAACAGTAAAGCATGCACAGCAGTTTATAATCACAAGACAATTCAATTTAAGTGAGCTTAAAATAAATTTCTAAATTATTGACCTGTAAAAGGAAAAAAAAACCTAAGTTAGTGAGAATTTAAACAAGATAAATATGGCCTAAGTCCTCAAAATCCCCAGCGGAGTCGCCAAGCTGTTGCGACCTCTTTTTTATGGGGCGCTCGGCCGGATCGGGTACGAGCGCCTAAAGAGGCTAATGGCTTGACTGGAATTAATTAATGCCTGGACTCTCCCAAGTCCGCCAATTCATGACTTTAAAATTTTTAGTTTGTAAATCAATTTTTAAAATGGAGTCGCCACTAATCGATGTGGGGTAGGTTGATTAGAAATCCAAGCGAAGTACCGGGAGAAATATTCGCTCCTGTGCAACCAGAGAAATTAGGATTGGGGACTTGATTACACTAGTTAATCACTAATGCCCTTTCGGTACCTAATCTTGTTTAAACCCTAAGGTTTTTTGGATGTTTGGGGGATTTTCCATGCATTTTCGAGAAAAAAAATATTTTTGGGTATTTTCTCATTTTTTGGACATAAAAGGGGTTTTTTTGGATTTTTGGGTATTTTTGGAAAAATACAAGTCTTTTTATGGCATTTTATGAAAATTTTGGGCTTTTTATGAATTTTGGCATTTTTGGGATTGATGGGATTTTTTTGGATTTTTTGACTTTTTTGGAAAATATAAAATATTTTTGAATTTTCTGAATTTTTGGAAAATAAAATATATTTTAAATATTTTAGTATTTTTTGGAAATAAATTATTTTTATTTTTATTTTTGATTTTTAAAACATTTTAAACATTTTAAAACATTTTTTTGATTTTTTTGAAAATTAAAATGGTTTTTTAAATATTTTTGGAAAATAAATTATTTTTTCAATTAAAATATTATAAAACGGCCCGGGTCGGATCCACGGGTTGGATCCGGCTCGGGCCAGCCCGAAACGCGGACAAGCTCACGTTTTGGGGCGAGGCGCCGAAACGGCGTCGTGGTTGGGCGTGGATGCCCGACTCGGCCCGACGACCCACTCTGACGACCCGGCTTCTGCTCCTTTGCAAAATGGCGTCGTAACGAGACTCGCGAAACGACACCGTTTCGCTTCTTACAAAACGGCACCGTGGAGAGGCCGACTCGGGCGCGACCCGCGGGTTACGTGCTTGACCTGCTCCACGATCCTCCTGTCTTCTGCAAAACGGCGCTGTTTCCTCGGCACCTGCCCTGGACTCGACCCGACTTTTGACCCGGCTCCTAGTTGCCCTTAGCCTTCGCGGAACCCTACCCGGTTCCCAATTCGGATTCAACCGGTGACCCGGAATCGCGACCCGGAAAATTGGGAACCCTAGGGTTTTGAATATGGGACGCTGGGAGAGCGGACAACGACGGCGTTGGCGACGGCGATGGCAGTGAAGGCTGGAGAAGGGCACGGCCACAACGATGATGAGGGTGGTGTGGTACCTGCTCGACGATGGCGTGGCGACGGCGCGGCTCGTGCGGCACCTCCCCTCCTCCTGCAACCCCCCCTTCTCTCTCTCTCTCTCTCTCTCTCTCTCTCTCTCTCTCTCTCTCTGTGGCCTGCTTCTGTAACTGGCTCCGACGAGAGCTCGTATTCGCGAGTCGCGAGTCCTCGGCTCCGCTGAAGTCTCTCAGTGGGTATCCGAGGGCTGCGACTTCAAATCGGCTCCTCCTCTCTCCGTTTCTGCCTCTGCCTATGTGTTTGGATCGACGGGAGGAGGGGGCTATTTATAGGCGAGGAACGGCCGGCCGACGGAGCTCGACCGGGGGGGCTGCCACGGCTTCAACCGGCCGGACCGGCGTCCCATCCGACGCGTCCCATCGGCCGCTTGCCCCGTGCTGCCCCACGTGCTTCATCATCATTCCTCCTGCTTCATGTCATGCCTCAGGCGCGTGCACCGCACGTGAATTCGGGTGAGGGAGATGACGCCCGCGGGTTGGGCGCGGGTCAGGCGTGGGCGCGAGTTGACCCGCGAGGCTGCTTCCCCTTTTTTTTCTTTTTCTTCAGCTTTTACCTTTTTTTAGTTTTTTTTTTCCGGTTTTCAGTTTCTTTTTTCCTTTTTTTCTGGCTTTTTCTATTTTTGTTCTGTTTTCGGTTTTTTTCTGTTTTTGTTTTTTTCGATTTTTAATCAAAATGAAATAAAAGAAATAAAACCCGAAATAGTAATGATGATGATGATGATGATGATGATGATAAAGAAACTAATTTAAAAACCCCAAAAATAAAATTAAAAACTCCAAAAATTAGGCGTCAACAACCATCAAGAATGTTTAGGAATTCCGATGCTAATTCTTCGAGGTGGCTTGACTGAGGCTGGTTCTGACAGAGGAACTAGTGACGCTGCTTTTCCAGGGTGGCACCGGCAGGAGAAATGGCGATGGAGGCATTGATGGTAGCCTTGCTATGGGCGGCCATGACGGTGCTTGCTGATGTGTTAGGTTGGCCCGCTTGCGGCACCTTGGTCTTTGCACTCGTTTGAGGCACGGATTGCCCATGGCCTTTTCCCGGAATGCTTCCAACCACACCAATTTTGGGAGTAAAGAACAACGCAAGTGCCATAACTTGGCACGGGAGGACACTTAAGTGCCATAACTTCAAAACGGTACACTTGAGTGCCAGTTTCGAAATTAAATGGGGCACTTAGGTGCCACTCCGGCGAAGATCCGGCCAAATGGCTGACGTGGCGATTTTTCGGCGACGGAGGTCCAAAACGGCGTCGTTTTGCATGCGACGTGGCGAGAAAACGCAAAACGACGTCGTTTTGTCGGCGACGTGTAAAAAATAATATAAAAAATAATTAAATTAAATTAAAACTTAATTTTATTTAAAATATTCTAAAAAATTAAAAAATTAAAAAATTTAGGGAAAAAAAAAAAAAGGAGGAGGGAGGCCGAAGGGGCGGCCGAGGGCCGAGCCCTCGCCGCCGTCGCCGGGAAGGGCCGGCGACGGTGGGGAGGCGGCGGCGGCGAGGGCTCGGCCCTCGGCAGCCCCTTCGACCTCCCTCCTTTTTTTTTTTTTTTTTTTTAAATTCTAAAATTTTTAATATTTTAATATTTTAGTTTTTTAATTTTTTTAATTTTTCAGAATATTTTAAATAAAATTAAATTTTAATTTAATTTAATTAATTTTTATATAATTTTTTACACGTCGGCGACAAAACGGCGTCATTTTTGCGTTTTGCGCCATGTCGGCCGTGCAAAACGACGCCGTTTTGGACCTCCGTCGCGTAAAATCGCCACGTCAGCCGTTTGGCCGGATTTTTGCCGGAGTGGCACTTAAGTGCATTTAATTTCGAAACTGGCATTCAAGTGTACCGTTTTGAAGTTATGGCACTTAAGTGTATCCCCATGCTAAGTTATGGCACTTGCGCTGTTCTTTACTCCCAATTTTGGAATTGACTACATGCAACAAAACGATTGAGCGGACATGAATTGATGAGATTGCATCGCTTATAGTCAGTTAATTTGATCGAATTGAATTGTGCTGGTGAAACAATTGCCGTGTCTAGAGGTACTCAGTTGATTTTCACCAATTACTTTGACTACAACAAATTTTTTTTTTTAATGATTATTTTGTTAGTGTTTTTCGTACCAAAGAGTTAATTTTCTTATAATCTCTTTGCATTCCATATGTTGAGGAAAATACCTTCCAAAACCCAATAGAGGAAATGTAGATCGCGAGAGCGAGAGAGAGAATACCAGAAGGATCAAATGCGGCCGGATTCCGGGATGCCATAGAAGCCTCGAGCATGAGAAGAGAGAAAACGAGGGTCAGAAGACAAAAGAGGTTCTTGCACTCCATTTCTTTCGTGGTTTTTTCGGCTCTTTTTTTGGTCGCTCAACTTATGTTCCTGACTACGACCTATCGCTATTCACGAATGCCAAGCCTGCTAAATAATGCAAGGGAAGCCACGGATGCGTAAGCAACACGGACAGCTCGTCCCTTGGTCGCTCCTCTCCTCTTTTCTTCCTTCTGCTTTTTAATGACCAAAAAAAAGGATGCATCAAAGCTTAGAGAGAGAGAGAGAGAGAGAGAGAGAGAGAGAGCTACTATAAGGAGTCGGAGATCTCACCGGTGAACGAAGGATGGATTGAGAAAAGCTTACAACCAGATGGGAGAGGAGATCAAGCAGAGAGATGAATCATGGAGGAATGACGAAGGAAGTGAGCTGTAAATAAAAAGGAAAGAGGAAAGAATGAGGTTAATAAATCCATAAACAAGAAAGACGGACAGACAAACAAACGATTGCTGAACTGTTGTTACAATCGCCAATCATAATGAAAATGAGATTGTGGGATATTCTTGCATGAAAAGGAGGGGCAAAAGGAAGCGATTTTGCCGAGATAAAGTCGGCGAAATTCGAGGGAGAACAAGGATGGGTTCGAATGTTACCTGGGATTTGGTTCTGGTGGTTGTTCTGGCTCATCTTCGGTCAGAAACGTTGACTGAGATCCCTAGCTCGCGTCCAAGTACGTGCTTGGAGAGAGAGAGAGAGAGAGAGAGAGAGAGAGAGAGAGAGAGAGAGATGGTAGAGATGATAATATGATGAGAGCGAAGGAACTGTGCGAGATTTATAGATGGATATATGAAAAGGAAGATACGGAGAAAGAGGGAGCCGATGGTGGACTGTACTTCCGAAGGCGCGTCAGACCGCGTGAGTCTAAACACGGGAAGCAAACGCGAAGCAAAAGAGGTGACATGTGTATCCAAGTTGAGTTTGGACGTTGTTAGCCTAGGCTAGCTAATATTTTGTCATTACGATATTTTTTTTTAAAAAAAAAAAGACTATCTCTCCAAGCTTTCGATGTTATCCTATTTATAGGATACATCCAATACTTCTATCACAAGACAGTTGCTTATTTTTCATATAAAATTAGGGAATAAATCACAAAATTCACGATTTGACATCCACCTTATAATGCTTCCTCATTTGAATTCCTAAATGGCAAAATTCTTCCTTTCCTTCTTTTTGCCATTTTTTCCTTAATTTCTTCATGTCTCATTATATTGCATAAACAGGGAAATATTGAGTAAATGGAAGGAAGTCCAAATATTTTCTCACAAATATTGCATATATTTGTTGCCTAAAATGGTAAAATAACTTTATTTTTATTGGGTTATGATATATCTCAAGAGCTGCTATTGAACTCCAGCCATATTGGTGACCATTAGTCTGAAAGAGTGGATGCATGCTTATCCCAAGCCAATCCACTATAAATCTATGTATTTTTGTTTCTATCTCTCATTACTTCTTGTTTTGTTTATTTGATAGAAGTAACGTGCACGTAGTTTTTGCATATATCCATTTTGGTTCTACTCATACAAACTTGCTTCTACTTATTTGCAAAAAGTTGCCAAGTTTGTTAAATAATCTATTAACACCCCCCCAAGGTTATATCACTAGACACGACAATCCTAATATGATTTTAAATCAAATCTCCATCGACCTAGGGTGTATAATGTGGGAGCATTAAGTTCTAATAAGAAGAAGGCAGTCAAAGATTTTTTGTTCCAAGTTGGTTTACTATTTTGAGTGGGTTTCCTAATTTGACTAGGTTTCCTAGTTTAATGTTTCATAATTAGATGTTTCCTAAAGGTTTCCTATTTTGATATTTCCTAGTTTAAAATTTCCTATTTTGATATTTCCTAGTTTAATGTTTCGTATTTTAATATATCCTAGTTTGATACTTCTTTGTTAAGTTTCCTAATCCTTCTATAAATAAGAGGTGCTTCTCAATTTTGAAATGCAGATTTGTAAATTCATAATATAAGAGTTTCTATCAAGTAAGCACTTCAACGAGTGTGCAAGAGCAATGACGAGTTTTCCAATAGACGTTCTAATGGAGATCTTCTTGTGGCTCTCTGCAAAACCTTTGGTCCGATTCAGGTGTGTATGTAAATCTTGGAATTCTCTTATCACCAACCCCCTTTTCATCAAAGCTTATCTCGAGAGATCAATCAAATTGCATAGATTTGATCTTCTTAAGTATGACTTCGACAACTTTTCGAGAGTACAGATTCACTATTCTCCCAAGAATGAACTATCAAATCTCGATAATTCATTTGTGGGTGATGGCAAAAAATTCAAATTAGTTGGTTCACGCAATGGAATCGTTTGTTTGTCCACTTTTGACTGTAAGAATCCTCACCACTCAAAGATCTTTCTATGGAACCCATCAACGGGTGAAAACCGAGCCCTTCCTCAACCCAGCTTGCGTGTGTCGAACTTGGTTGGATTTGGATTCGATTCCTCAAATGGTCATCCAGATGATTTTAAAGTGGTCAACGTGAATATACATTTTGAAGAATATTCGAACTATACCTCTCAAGTGGAGGTGTACGGTTTTAGAAGAAACTGTTGGAAACAAGTTGGCAACATTTTCCCTCCAGTGCTGGTGGAGGCGCGAGGGTGCGAGCGCGGCAACGCGAGGGTGTGAGCACGGCGGCACAAGCACGGGTGCGACGACACAAGCGCGGGCGTGGCGGCACGACGGGGAAGGCTTGAGATCTGCTGCAAAGGTGGGTAGCAGTGGCGGCGATGGGGCTTATGGGTGCTGCAGTGCGGCGACAATAGTTTTGAGGCAAGCGAGCGGGTGGAACAGGAGCAGCGCGCGGGTGCAGTGGACAACGCGAGCTCGCAGGTGAGGCGAAGCTCTGGTGGCTGGCAAAATGACATTTTGGTGCAGCTAAGTGGGCAGAGGCAAAGGCGGTCTTTTTCGGGGGGGGACGAGCGGCGACGTCCGGCACAGAGAGTCCACAAAGAAGAGGAACATTCCTCCTTTTTTCCTTATTTTTTTTTTTCTCACTCTCTTCACGTCTCCCTCACGTCAATTCCCCCCTGTCTCCCTCCCTCTGCTGCTGCACGTCTCTTCCTTCTGTTGACTTTCCCTCAAGCATTTTCCCTTTTCTTGTGTTTCTCTTCTTTAAGGAACGAAGGATAAAAAACAACGGAAAGAGCTTTTCTTTCTTCTCTTCTCTATCTCTCTCTCTCTCTTTTTTTTTTTTCCTGTGTTGATTTTCCTTTGACTCAAGAGAAACTGTTGGGAAATGTATTAGAATACATAAAATAATAATAATAATTGGAAATACATTACAAAAGATTAGAAAATAAAAAGAAATGTCCGAGGCGTGTAAACACTGTCCTTAAGGATAATTCCGCCCCTCGGAGTACGAAACTCGGTGCGTAAGGCTTCGGCGGCTATCCTCCCAAGATACAACAGACCTTCTTCTATACTCCGCACTGAATATTAGAAGGAAACAGAACAACTTTTATGTATAACCCAGCAAAAAGAAAAGGAAAGATGTGAGAACAAAAGGAAAGATGTGAGAACATATTGTATCTACTAAGACTGTAGTTTGAAGTTTAATTTATATTTAAGCAAGGAAGAGAGAGCCGTTAGGAGATCACCATAAATTAATTGGTAATTAAAAAGATTACCGTTATAAAATAATAAAAGAGTTTATGAAGTAATAAATCAAAAGTTATTAAGCCGTTAGACGACCGTTATACAACCATTAGAAAGCCGTTATATGACCGTTAAAAAGACGTTACAAAAATAATGACTTTCATGACGATCATAATTTCTAATAAATATTTCAAAACTGCTGAAATATCCAACAATCCCCCACATATTTCAGAAAGTTTTGACAATAAAATAATGCTGAGTTATTGGAGAGTAATGCATCGGAATTGGTGCTTGTTAGGCTATGAACCAATCCTAGAAAGAATGAAATATAATTCACGAAATCATTGGTGAAGTTTGAAACTTCTATGAAGCAAGAATTTCTTTTTGTGAATTATAATTTTCACCAATCACATTACACTCCCACAAACTTTGTTGTTCAACGCGGTTTTGCGCTAATAGGCCATGCGCGTGCTTGGTTTATTCATAAGTGCTTTAGAGATTTTTGCCAAAATTCTCATAGGAGCGGCCCCACTCCACACTTATATAGGTGATTCCATCAAGTGTATTATGCAGTTTAATACACCACCAATAACGGCTATGGAATTTCATTAAGAGCTTAGCTCAACCTCTCTTTCCTTGCAATTTTGCACTATTTTCACCTTAGGATGGACAATAATTTTAATAGTGCACTAGATCAACAAATGACTTGTTATTACCCATATGAACCTAATTCATGGGATCGCCAATCACATAGGTTGGGTTACCATCATTGTTGATTTTCTTCAGTTGGCTTGTCCATTCCCCTCGATGTATAGTCAAAGGATTGGCCAAAATCCATTTCTGACTTCATATAATCAATGGACATAATTCCATCATTAAGCAGCTGCTTTACCACATCATTCCTCAATCGGATGTGTCAATTTTTACCATATCTTTGCATGATTATTGCCTCTTGGCAATCATGATATATAAACACAAAATGTGTCATTTTCCTAAAGGAATATCTGCTAAGAGTTTCTCAACTACTCAGCCTCATTTTCATATATGAGTTTGAGCAGAATTTTTTCTTTTTTTCTCAAGAACTTAAATAGTTCTCAATTTACCAAAAAATAGTAAATATTTTCTTCTCCTTCACCCATTGGAGCTTAGGAGGATAAGGCATTTTGCTAACACATATGCCTGGTAGCACTTGAGTCGACCACCCATAATTTCGATTAGCCACAATTTTGGCATGGGAATGACTACATCAATTACTTCATCAAATCATCTACTTCAACCAAGTTGACTTTTGGTTTAGTAGGATTGTCATTTCCCTCACAATTTCATTCGATTGCTTTTATGTCAAGCACTTCCACTAGGTGAACACATATCTTATAGTGGATTTTTGTCTCATCTGAATTCAAGATTTAGTTAACATCACTGTATTATTTTAATACAGTGGAAAATCCACTATGTAAAATACAATAAACTTGACAATAGTCACCCTTTAACAAAATATTTCACAAAAGATATCAATCTTATTCAATATAGATCTATGTTGGCTATAGATGCAAAGAAATAAAAATAAATTTCATCTCCACAACAATCACTAAAGGAGATTCTCTTTCCCAATGCAATAGCCAATCAAGTATCTAATTATCATCATGCATGAATGGACATTCAACATAAATTGACAAAGTAAATATTCTTACAAAGAACTTTTTTTTTTCCATCATTACTGCTGTCAAAAATACATGTTGCTCCGAAAATGTTAACCAAAACTCAGAGGTTAGCAGAAAACCAAAATGAATTAATAATTTCACAAAATAACTATAAGATTTCAACTCTTTAAGCAACATTTAAATGACTGAAATGTGAAATATAAAATATCACAAAAGGTAGGATGCAAAAGCATACTCACTAAATTGTCAATTACGCTAATTTAGCCAGAAAAGTAATTAATGGCAAATATTGGGATGTATCATTAGTCAATGGAATAGTTGTTGCCCAAATATTCTCTCAACTTGTTTTTGCTAAATTGGGTCTCCATTCCCCTTCTATTAAGCATAATTTCACATCGTTAAGAAGACAAGAATCTGCCACCATTCTAATGCTAGACAAGTCCTATATATGCATGGATGAGAGAGAATTATCATATCTTCATGTATTTATCAAACATACTCATTGTTATGCAGTAAATACCAACACATGTATGAGCATATACATAGATAGAGGCTCACGCTACACTCCCAAGCAAGCATGAATAAAAATATGCCACCAAAATAAAAATAAATATATAAAAGAAATATTAGCCTGATTTCTTTCCATTTTTTTATGGTTTTCCTTTTCTATTTCTTTTTAAGTAGCCATACAGAATCACTATGTCATTTTTTTAAAAGATTTTCTACATAGGTAATTCTGAAAATCTGTAAGCATCTTCCGTAAAAGTATAAGAGCACACATTCATGGAATATGTCTAATAAGATCAAATCAAATCTAAAGAGAACACACACTCGACCAAATCTCAAATATTAGAATGAAAGGATCTCGACCTACATGATAATGATTCCTCAAAATGTGGAAACAGAGTGCCATAATGGCAATTACGCCCATCAAGCATTAGTTTAGAGTTTCCAAAAAAAAAATGACTTACTTGAAACTCAATAACCTTACCAAAATGACCAAAAGCTATTTTGTGTTAATGCTTGATACTGTCCCATGACAAACCACCCAAGAATATGTGATACTTGTCCTTAACTATCTCCAAATCCTTGTTCAATTCCAAGGTCGATGGAAGCACCAGCAATTCCAATTTTGAAAGCTATAAGGCAATTATCCTTAAGATTGTTGGGAAATGTATTAGAATACATAAAATAATAATAATAATTGGAAATACATTACAAAAGATTAGAAAATAAAAAGAAATGTCTGAGGCGTGTAAACACTGTCCTTAAGGATAATTCCGCCCCTCGGAGTACGAAACTCGGTGCGTAAGGCTTCGGCGGCTATCCTCCCAAGATACAACAGACCTTCTTCTATACTCCGCACTGAATATTAGAAGGAAACAGAACAACTTTTGTGTATAACCCAGCAAAAAGAAAAGGAAAGATGTGAGAACATATTGTATCTACTAAGACTGTAGTTTGAAGTTTAATTTATATTTAAGCAAGGAAGAGAGAGCCGTTAGGAGATCACCATAAATTAATTGGTAATTAAAAAGATGACCGTTATAAAATAATAAAAGAGTTTATGAAGTAATAAATCAAAAGTTATTAAGCCGTTAGACGATCGTTATACAACCATTAGAAAGCCATTATATGACCGTTAAAAAGACGTTACAAAAATGATGACTTTCATGACGATCATAATTTCTAATAAATATTTCAAAACTGCTGAAATATCCAACAGAAACTAAGAAAAGCCTCCCTTTTGTATTGAATTTTGAACTCCAAAAAAAAAAAGCGGGGGGGGGAAGACTCGAAAAATAGAACCCTCTCTTGTGCGGCCGTGTATTCAATGTGTGGCCCCCTCAAATGTAGTGTAGCAACCTATTCATAGGCCAAGGACTAGGGTTTTATTTTCTTCTTAAAATCAACATCTACGAAGATTTTTTTCGAACGCAATATTTCTTTTTATTTTCCACATCTTTACTAAATTTCCTTTGCAAAAAATGAATATTCTCCACGTGTTACTAAAGATTCGAAATTACAATAGGACTCTTCTCAAATTTGAAATCTCGCAAATATGAGTTCGCATTATCTTCTCGAGGATACGAGCTTGGGCCAATTTGCTCTCTTCATGAGTTAGTCCAACTTGTCAATTTAGAGCTCAGAACTATTAAATCAAGTCCATCCATCACCGGTCCAATAGAAAAATGCTCCTAAAATGATATGTTATGCAACTTAATTCTTTTTTTTTTTTAGGGGTTAAAAATTAACCCTTAATTTTTTAATGTAATAAATAAATAACTGGACCGCCAAAATTTACGTGTCAACACCTCCCAATTTTGTTCAATATTCAGTTTCATTTAAGTGGAAACAAGACGAAAAGAGAGCCTGTAATTTTCTTCGCATTGCTATCCATTAAAACGAAGTCGAAGGTTCCGACGTCTTGCGTCCGCATCTACCCTCATCCTCACGCTCAAGCCCATGTCGGACTCGCTTTATGGATGGTAAAAAGAAGAAGACGAAATAAGGGTCGAAGTGATGACAATAAATATGGAAGAGAAATATATCCAAAGAACAAAGGTATCAAGGTGGCAATAATGTGTCAGATTTATGTCAGCAGCGACGAAGAGAATGCTAAACACAAGGAGCAACGGATGGAACGGGAAGGAGATTCTTTCCGGGGAATTCCTAGAAGCAGGCATCCAGGACGCAGCAACAGCACAGCGCAGCACAGCTGGTGAAGAAAAGAAGAAGAGCAATTAGGACAAGTGAATATGTAAAAACAAAAGAAGAAAAAGCTGACTAAAAGATAAAGAGAGGGCTGCATTGCTTGATAATTACTTACCAGCCGTTCCAGAAGCCGTCACCCCTA
Organism: Eucalyptus erythrocorys; assembly: GCA_014182555.1. Lineage (NCBI taxonomy): Eukaryota > Viridiplantae > Streptophyta > Magnoliopsida > Myrtales > Myrtaceae > Eucalyptus > Eucalyptus erythrocorys. The sequence continues at coordinate 9,753,464 of CM024597.1, read as the reverse complement.
GTCTTGGTCTCGATAGGGACGGCGTTCTGCGTAGGCTGTCGGCCATCCCTCATGGGATAGCCGGGTGGTGAAGGCGCCATGTACGCCATTGTTGATGCCGGTGGTGGGGTACGCCACTGCACAAAATATCGCGTACCGTCATCACAAGTCATCGATACATGAATACCCAAGATTATATAATTCAAGTTGAATAGTTCGAAAAATTTGGTTTGAACTTCGGTGGTGGGGCTAGCAGCCACAGCCACCTCCTCCACCAGCCGCCGGAAGACCGTCGGTGACTCCTCCCAAGAAGTCAAACATGAGTTTTCAACCAGAAAGAACAAGTGCTGATTGATTTCTTTGTCGAGTTTAAGAAAATCAAAAAACAAGAAAGACGGACAGACAAACAAACCACTGCTGAACTGTTGTTACAATCGCCAATCATAATGAAAATGAGATTGTGGGATATTCTTGCATGAAAAGGAGGGGCAAAAGGAAGCGATTTTGCTGAGATAAAGTCGGCGAAATTCGAGGGAGAACAAGGATGGGTTCGAATGTTACCTGGGATTTGGTTCTGGTGGTTGTTCTGGCTTATCTTCGGTCAGAAACGTTGACTGAGATCCCTAGCTCGCGTAAAAGTACGTGCTTGGAGAGAAAGAGAGAGAGATGGTAGAGATGATAATATGATGAGAGCGAAGGAACGGTGCGAGATTTATAGATGCATATATGAGAAGGAAGACACGGAGAAAGAGGGAGCCGATGGTTGACGGTACTGCTGACGGCGCATCAGACCGCGTGAGTCTGAACACGGGAGGCAAAGGCCAAGCAAAAGTGTATCCCAAGTTGAGTTTGGACGTTGTTAGCTATTGACGTCTAATTTTTGGATTTTTAATTAATTTCATTTTATTTTTGGTTTTTAATTAATTTCTTTATTTTATTTTGATTAAAAAAATCGAAAAACCAAAAAGAAAAGAAAAACGAATAAAACAGAAAAAAAAACAAACAAAAACGAAAAAGAAACAACAAAAGCCGGAAAAAACAAGAAAAAAAGTGAAAGGCAGGCACCCTGGGCCTCCATGGCCCAGCCCGCGCCCGAACCGACCCGTGCTCGACCCGCTGCTCCGTCTCCCTCGCTCGACTACATGCGCAGTACGCGCTGGAGGTGCGACGCTGGAGAAAGAGCGATGAACAGCCTCGCACATGGAGCAGGGTGGAGCAGGCGGCGATGGGACGCTGAGCAGGGGGTGGCTGGCGTCGGATGGGACGTCGGTCCGGCTGGCTGGAGCCACGGCAACCCCCGGTTGAGCTCCGTTGGCCGGCCGTCCCTCGCCTATAAAACCCCCTCCCCCGACGACATTGGACACATAGAGACGAGGAGCAAGGCTGGATCGACGGCCGCACCCTCGGACACCCCACTGAGAGACTTTAGGGGGGCTGAGGGCTCACGGCCTTCAATCCGAGCTTCGCCGAAGGAGAAAGTAGAGAGAGAGAGAGAGAGAGAGAGAGAGAGAGGTGGGGGAAGGCCGGAGCCCGCCGTCGCCGCCGCAACGCCACCGCACAGGTAGTCGCCATCGTTGCCGTCTCCGCTGCATCTCCTTCACCTAGGCCAGCCATCCGCCGCCGTCGCCGCCGTCCTCGCCGTCGCCGTCGCCCCCTCTCACTACCCCCAATTTGGAACCCTAAGGTTCCGAGTTTTCCGAGTCGGACCCGGACCAGGAACCGGGTAGGGTTCCACGAATTTGGGGGGGTTGGTCATCGAGTCGTGAGCGGGTTGGATTCGGGTAGGGTTGCCGAGGAAATGGCGTCGTTTCGCAGAGGGCGGGGCGGGTCGTGGAGCGGGTTGGACGCGTGACCCGCGGGTTGCGCATGGTCTGGCTCTTCCATGGTGTTGTTTTGCATGAAGCGAAACGGCGTCGTTTCGCGGGAGTCACCATGACGGCGTTTCATGTTGAGCCGAGAGATGGGTCGCGAAGCGGGTCGGGTTTGGGCCGGGTGTCTGTGAACGGCGTCGTTTTTCATTTTTGCAGGGCATCGGGTCATCGGAGCGAGTCGTCGGGCTGAGTCGGGCATCCACGTCCAGCCGCGACATCGTTTTGGTGTCCTGTTCCAAAACACGAGCCCGTCCGCGTTTCGGGTTGGCCCGAGGCGGATTCGACTCGTGGATCCGACTCGGGTCGGTTTTATAATATTTTAATATAAAAATAAAAAAATTTATTTTCAAAAAAATATTAAAAATCATTTTAATGTTCAAAAAATCGAAAATTATTAAAAAATGTTAAAAATGTTTTATTTTATGAAAAACTCTAAATAAAATAAAAAATATTTTATTTTTCAAAAATAAAAAAAAAAAAAAATATTTAATATTTTCCAAAAAATCCCAAAAATTACCAAAATTCATAAAAAAAAAAAAAGGCCAAAAAGCTTGTATTTTCCCAAAATACTCAAAAAAATCCAGAAAATCCCTTTTATGTCAAAAAAATGAGAAAAAGGCTCAAAAATGATTTTTCCAAAAATGCACGGAAAATCCCCCAAACATCCAAAAAAAACCTTAGGGTTTAAACAATATTTGGTACTTGAAAGGGTATTAGTGATTAACTAGTGTAATCAAGTCCCGATTCTAATTTCTCTGGTTGCGCAGGAGCGAGTATTTCTCTCAGTACTTCGCTTGAGTTTTTAATCAACCCATCCCAAATTGATTAGTGGCGACTCCATCTTACAAATTAACTTGCAGGTTAAAAACATAGACTATCAAAGTCGTGAATTGGTGGACTTGGGAGAGTCCGGGCATTAATTAACTTCAGCTAAGCCATTAGCCTCCTTAGGCGCTTGTACCTAATCCGGCGGGCGCCCGAAAAAAAGAGGTCGCGACAGCTTGGCGACTCTGCTGGGGACTTTGAGGACTTAGGCCTTTATTTATTTTGTTTAAATTCTTTACTGACCTAGGTTTTTTTCTTTTTACAGGTCAATAGCTTAGAAGTTTATTTTAAGCTTGCTTAAATTAAATTGTCTTGTGATTATAAACTGTTGTGCATGCTTTACTGTTTTAAACACTACACATGGCACATGCAACCCGGCCGCCGGACCTGGGCCGCCATAGGATTTCTAGGATGGTGTTAAGAAAGATACGACCTCGAACGCGAGACTGCGATGTAGAGGTTGCCTTTCTTTTCCCCGAATTTTTTAGCCGAGGTTAAGGGGGTACGCTGCTAACGCGAGACTACGACTGGCGGATGCCCTTTTAATTTCAACAAGCCTTCTAAGTTAGAAATCGAGCCGCACATCTCATGTGTATGTCTCCGTGCTTGACATTTTACTTAAAAGCAAAGTAATTTATTTACTTTTACTCAGTCTTTTTATTGGCCCATGGCAATTTAGGATAAGCTTTTCAAAATCCCAGTTTATATGCGATGGGGGAAGATGACATCTAGTTCATTCCTGCTCCGTCACGCCCCGAACCCCGAGACACGTGAACAACCCGCCATGGTCGTGCAATTACGACATTCCCAGGTAGTGTCGCCGACCCAGAATAATTTATTAAGCGCATGCGGAACGTATTAAGAAACCCCTGACAATTTAAAAGCGGATAGAACAGCAGGAACAAAATCAATTTAATACAAACCATCATACAATGATAAAATCACCCAAGGTTTACATGTAGCCAAAATGGGCCGGCGTCTATACACTGGGGATCGGCCCAACCAACATAAGGAACAGTCTTAAGTCTACTAGTCAAATTCGATCATCGACCCTTCATCTTCTTGGCTCTGCGACTCATTGCCCAACTGCACCAACAGTCCACCTTACTCCGCTGAAATCGTCATCTACGGCCCTGAAATATTTTTCCCACAACGGGGTGAGACATTGTCTCAGCAAGTTCACCCCTCCTAAGCCCCTATTAGAAAGAAAATACACCCCAGCATGACCTAGCCACACATCAAGAGGACTTACCTCGCAATAGTCCGCACCTGCAGGTTAGTACAGTTCATATCATTCAATCATGTGCAAATATGACAATTAACTAATCAAGGCACAATCACATTATCAACCAATCAACCACTTGGATCGTCTCAGCAATCAATCGGCTCGACCGATTACATGTCATTCTAGCAATTCAATCAATGCTCCCAACCACAGTCCTAAAGGTAAACTCAACAATCGGTGGTAATCACGGCCCCACGTGGCACGACCTTCAATAAGGTGGTTCAAACAACTAGTGGCATCACGGCCCCACTCGGCACGACCTTCGAAAAGGTGGTTCAATCAACTAGTGGCATCACGGCCCCACTCGGCACGACCTTTGAAAAGGTGGTTCAATCATGGCCTCAATAGGCACGGCCTCTAATAGGCGGTCAATCACGGCCAAATCCCCATCAATATCCACACTTAGCATTTCTACACATAATCCCTAATTAACGTAATCACACTCAATTCGCCACCAATCAAGCATCAAATTTAAATTCTAACATCACAACAGCGATCAAGCACAAAATTCCGAGCAACCTAGGGGTTAAAAATAATTTTTTTCATTTTTTTATGAATAATAATATTTAATTAATTTCGGAATATTTTAATATTATTTTAATCATCCGAATTTCGAACATTTAAATAAATCTAAATTAAAATCCAATTAAGTCACATCACCACTTAACTTTAATTAAACCCTTTTAAACTTTAATTAAACACAATTAAACTTAAACCAATTTCTTAATCCAACTTATAATAAAATAATCTAATCTATCCACCTAAAAATGCTTAATTTAAACTAAACATACTTAGGGCATAATTAACCGTCTAATCAAAGATTAGTGAGGTAAACTCACGGATTTGGACGCCGCTTAGCTCAAATCGAAGAGGGTGACGCCGGGATCGACTTTCCCCAAAGGCGGTCTTGCGTCCGAGGCCGGGAAGGAGGCCGAAATGGCCCTCGAACCTGCTAAAAAACCCATTTTTTTTGGGCTGCTGAACCGGCTGAGGGAGGGTGCGACGGAGGCCGGCGAAGGCTGGTCGGCGGTGGCTCTGGGGGGGAAAGAGGCGGAGGAGGGAGGGCGCTCACGGCGGTAGCTTGCGGCGGCCGGAGGGGGGCTGAACCGCGGCCGGGGGACGGTGACGGGCTGGCGAGACGCGGGCTGAGGCGTGCGGATCGGGCTGGACGGAGGGGGTGCGACGAGAGCGGGGGTGACGGCGGCACGGCAAAGGGGCGGCGGACAGCGCGCGCAGGGCTGGCGCGCAGGGCGGCTGGGCGTCGACGGCGAGGTGGGGCTTGGCCGGTCCTCCTTCTCTCCTCTCTCTCTTGATTTGGTCCCAAGGTTGAAGAAGACATGGGGCCCACTTCTTCTCTCTCTCTCTCCCCCCCTTTTCTTTTCCTTTTTCTCCTTTTTCTTTTAATCCTTTAATCCTCCAAGGTGGCCCCACCACATGACATCATTAGTGATGTCACACCCCACTATCTCCTACAACTTCTCCAATGGGTGCATTTTATTTTTCCGCCGGGGTCCAAATCTTGTACATCTCAATTTCTTCAATTCTTCTTTCAATTGAGTCCAATTGAAGTCCATAAAAATAATCCAATGTCACCACACTTTAATTCGCATCTTGGCTTGTCTATAGAACCAACTTAAGTCTCAATTGCGCAGTCAAAGGCGGACCATAATCCCTCTTGATTCAAATTAAATTGACTCCCATAAAATCAATTGATGTCTCACTTATCAAATTGATTATTTTCTTTATCCAAAAATCCCTCATATTCCTCAATTTCACAACCCCCGACTTTAACCGAACAAAAACGGCCCTATTTATCCAGTTGAAATTAGAACCCAGAAATCTGGATGTCACAGCTCCCAAGGCGGAATTCTTCAGATGGTGGGGTCAACTGGATCAGTTTGCCCAAGAGTGCGTTAAGGCCAAAAGTGGTCATCTCCTATCGTTGGTCTGAATCACTGTTCGCCCTGAAGTCATACAAGCCATGTCACATTTCTGGTGCCCGAGGACACTTACTTTATGTTCGGTAGGTTTGAGCTAACCCCGACCCTGGAAGAATACAACATCATCACTGGAATGCCCCTTAAGAAAAAACTGGTCAGACCATCGATAGGCGCCCTACATGGCGCGGGTTAGCATGTTTCTTAGGAGCTGAAATCCACGTTATGAGGCAAATTCTTGAAGACAACAATAATACCTGCCCACTAGAATTCTTGAATGAATGTTTTCAAAATCAGCCTATGACCAAAAAAAGTGAGATTTTCCTCTTGGCATTTTTCGGACTCATCGTTTTCCCCCACCAAAGAATTGTCATAAGTCCTAAAATGATTTGGATCGTTAATCAAATCTTATGGGAGGCAAATTATGTCAACATGATTTTAGCTGAAACATTCTTGTCCTTTAATCGCTTTAAAGACAACAAAGAAAAAAATCATGCGGGCTCTCTCGAAATTTTACAAGTCTGGTTCTTTTCTCACTTAAGTGAATTTCGAAACTTCATGCGATCATCTGAAACAAATACTTCCGAAAATCCATTACAAAAATTCATGGTTTTAGGACCGTATATTCCTAATCAAAGCTGTTTGCATTGGGTCGATTTCCTGAGAAACCCAGATCCTGAGGCATTCTAATGGTGTGCTGGTTCGTTCCATGAAAAGAGGGCTCACTTTGCCTATAGACACACCCACCCAATTCCGTTACTTGGTTGCATTGGCGCCATTCCCTATTACTCGTATCGAGTGGCACGACAATTTGGAGCCCTACAGGAGATCCCACCGCCTTCTAGGAGGAAAATCCCTCCGGTCATTTTCAACACAAACAATGACTACGCATTTGAAATCTCCATTTCTGAAAAAACCTAGGACAGGTGCCATCGTAAAAGGATTGTGGTACCTGAAGGGCTTGAAGGAGAAGAAAAAGCTCACCACGCCTCTACATCCTACATCCACCATCATCACATTTCGAAAAGGTGGAGGCCATCGATCCCTTGCTCTATCAGAGAGAGCAGCCCACACGAGCAAATAGACCTTATGCAAATGACACGGGAATAGGCTAGATACTCAGCTCAGAATCAGTACAAGAAAGCAAGCAGCTTTTGCAAAAACAAGGCCCCCCGTTGCATATAATCTAGCAGTCTTGTCTCCTTAGTTTTTGTGAAAGCTTTGTCCCATTGTCTAGGGACTTTTCTTTAATATCTAGTATTTTGTTCTGTCATTTCAATTTCTAGACGTCAAGAGTCTGTAAAAGCCTCTTTTGATAAATAAAAGTAGATACATCATTGCCATGGCTCAATTTTTGCCTGCTCTGTGCTTATTCACTGTTTTTACGCAAACAAGTGATCATGAATCATCAGTCATCAGCCACCTGTGAATGGCCCCACATGACAGGGCCTGATCAGGATGAAGTGCAAAACCACCTTGCCCACATTGAAAATGGCGTAAGGCAAATGACCATTGTCCTTCAACGGCTCGCGAGACAAATGAAGACCACTCAAGCTGAACCCAACTCTGTAATTGCGTTAAGCACCGTCATGACCCCTGCAAATATGTTAGATTCTAGCCAACACCATGAACAATTTAAAAAATCATGAACAAGTTAAGCCAGTTGCGAGGGCAGAATCCCATTGACTTATCTGATTACGTCAGTTTTGAGATCCTTGAAAAGTTCAAAACACCTAAATGTGAAAGGTATGCTGATACCTCCCACCCAGAAGCTTACTTATAGGCCTACCTGGTCCAAAGGATGATTCAATCATACCAATCAAACCTAACCGTCCCTGCCTTGCGATGGTACATTGTCAGGAAGATTAGTCCCCTTAAAACCTGGAATGAACTAATTCATGTTTTCCATCGAGAATATGATATTGACATCAGCCTTGACATAGCCTTGCCCTACGAAGAACCGATGATCGCGGAGCACGAGGAGCCATTAGTTGCTGAGACAGGAGAGAAATGTGTCAATGAGACCTTGCGTAGTAAATGGGCAGTTGAACAGCATCCAGTTACTGAAAATTTTTCTACTAGGAAACGCAAGGAGCCTTTGTACGAGATCCAAGACATAGAGCCTGTTCAAGACCGGGGCATGATAAAACAGCTCTCCAGGCTTACTCCAAGAGCCAGGGTCCAAAGAATACCAACCTCTTTCGACCTGGAAAGCGAATCAGACAGTGAAGCTCTAATATCTCTCACTTCCCTTGACAAAATTGAGCTAGCAAAATATAGGGCCTTACTCAAAAAGTCTGGGCCAGGAGCCAAGAAAAGAAAGCCTAAGCAGATTGATACAGTATCTGATGACGAGCTACAGTACCAAAGCTTCAAGCATTCCCAAGAATATAACTTTGAAGGCAGCCATCCCTTAGAGTACAATCCTGAAGACTTCTTGCCCCTAGAATACAATCCCAAGGATTTCCAGCGCTATTTCGACGGCGAAACTGACGATTCATCGTATAACTATTTCCTACTCTCATCCGAAGATGAAGGTCCATCAAAAGAGGAAGCATATGTCTTTATTCGCTACGATCTTTACGAGGTGCTAAGCTTGTCGCCTGACCGTGATAATAGCTTAAATGCCTCATCCTCCTTTAGTAATTTTGACTCTGAACAAAGCAATGGAGTAATCTCGGTAGAATCCAACTTCCCTAAAGCAGAAGAATTCGACACTATAATGAGCATGCAGTGGGAAAACCAGTGGCCTAACTAAGACCTATCAGGCTCATCTCACCCTCGTAGGATCTTGACCCCCATAGAAATGTGGATACCTGACCTCCACAAATATAATGGCACGACTTGCCCTGTGGCTCACTTGCAGTATCTCCACGCCGAAATGAGTCGGTATTATGGCCCAACGTTGTTTACAATTTAGGCGTTCCAAGAAACTCTTACGGGATCTGCATTACAATGGTTCTTCACGGCAAATATCCATCTCATAAAGGATTGGAGTGAGCTGACTTCCGCATTCTTGCATCAATACTGAAACCAGATTGGAATTGAGCTGCCATGCGAGAATTTGGCCCACTTTGGAAGAAGGCCAATGGAAGATTTCCGAACATATGCAGGGAGGTGGAAGGCTTTCATAATGCAAATTAACCCTGAACTGGCTGAAGAAGGGTTGATAAAACAGTTCGTAGAAGCCTTGTCCTGCAATTGTCGATGTTGGCTGCATGGGTTGCACTTCCGTAGCTTCAACGAAGTAGTCATCACATGCAAGTACTTCGAGTCTACTGAAGACGAGAAATCCAAAGATGCTTAGCTTCAAGACTAGCACTATCAAAGCGCTCATTTACACATGAGTTTTCATGGGTTTTACTTGTTTTTAATTTCATGTTTCTTATCTTGTCTAGTGTGCTAATGTTGTATTATCCTTTCCAAGTACTCTAATGTATAATTCTAAATACTTTGTTTTGAAAGCATGAGGCAGTATTCCAGACTTGCCCAATGATGTTATCCAACCATGAAAAGAAAATATCATCCAAGGAGAATACTGAGGGTTGGGCTTCCTCATGCTTTTCTCCCCAAAAACATATTTTGAAAATAAAAGTATTTCATCACCAAAAAAATTTTGCCAAAATAAGACGATAAAGTTAAGCATGCTTATGATTCAATGTGACAAGAGGCATTTGAAACTAGCACATCATGTGAACAAACCGAACTCAAGAATACATTTTCAAGAAAGCAGGGGCAAACAGAAAAGTGCATCTCACTTCAAAAAGGGGTAAGTCTTATTCCCTTAGTGTAGTATTGAGAATGACATCCCCTCTCTTCTATTTATAGGATACAGATGGGGCGTAATAGGTACAGGCATAGAGTTGAAATCAAAGCGTCCATGGCATGCCTCACTTCTGCCCAGCTCCCTCCTAAGCCAAAGGACTATCTTGCCGCATGACACGCCCAGCTTTCTAGATGCTACAATTTCAACTTCGACAAGCCCAAAAGCACGAGGAAGAAATTCCTTCTCTTCCTTTAAAGTGATTACTGTCAATAGGGAGAAAATCCAGACAGTCAAGGCGATCTATAGCCCTACACCTTGGACAATGACTTTGGAATTTAGAAGCTTCACTCCAGATGCATATTTTTCCAAGGAGTAGTTACCATAAGATAACTTGAGATTTTCGATTGTCCATCTCAAATTTCATAGAAGCTTGAGGTACATGACTTTTGCTCCATGATGCCATAGTCAAAGACAGAAGGAGAAATTCCATAGAAGGAAGGCGTTCAAAGTAAATCAACAATTAGCAATCATGCATACATGGCCACAAATGAGGAAGGCCAGCTGAAGGAAACATTGAACTATGTCAAGATAAATAGGCCATCACTAACATTCGAATAGCCTTAAGAGCCAGCATAGACAAGATCTAGGTAAGGGTAATTTGATATCGTTTCCAATACTCCCATTATCTGAACTCGCTCTTGACATATTTTCCCTATTTGACAGGAAGCATTACAACTCAAGAACCAAACTCAATGGTTAGGCTTGACAAAACAATACTAGCCAAGCTAGTGTACGGAAATGACTTGCATCAAATACACTTGACTTCGTGTAAAGGGATGTGTCATCCACAAGCCAATTAAAGAGAATAATCGACCTAACGAAGTAGGAAGCACGAGACTTCATGTCCTTCTCGTCTACCTAATCATTTGTAAACCAGTGAAGAATAATGTTGTATCACTTCCAATTGTTTGACTTCTAAAAAATTCGTGACCAACACGCTCTCTCTTATCTTTTATAGGATCACATAAACCGTCAAAGATGCTGAAAACCAATCAGTAAAAAGCATGTCAGACTCTGATAGGCTTCCCCAAACACAATGACATTTCAAATAGCATCTCAAAGCAAATGACAGAGATCCTTCAAGTCTCAAGTCGCTTACGATCTGGGCTCTACTGGTTGAGCTATTTCCATAACCTTTCTTCTGCAAAAGGAAAGAGTAGAAATTCCTGATTTGATTCCCAATCCCTGACTGATCGTGCATGTGTCCTGTCCCTAACTAATAGGAGCATTTTATTGACACCCATCTGTAAATAACCTTTTGTAAATAGTTCTTTTGAGATTCAAATTTCAACACATTTGTGAATACCATTTCACCAATTAACCCCCCTAAAGCTGTTAATAAATTTTTCTTGAGTAAAAAGCCATTCATTTATTTTCACAAGCCCTTTCACATCATATACTGCATGCGTTTTTCCATGTGAATTTTGCATGACGATTCCGTCTATCTAAATCTTTGATTCCATTAAGGATTATTAGAATAGACGGCCAAGTAAAGAATACAAGATTAATTGAGCATGCTTGATGAGGTGCATCAGGATGACGATAGGCAAGCCATGTCCCATACACAGTCCCCCATCTATACACTTGTGAGATGAGTGCAAAAAATTCCATGACTATAGGGTGAAGAGTTCTTTCGTGAATGGTACGATGACCAAAATAGTGGGAGGCATTCCATCGCTCACTTTGAGCCCCATACATTGGTCAAATTTTTGTCTTACCCTCCATCAAAGAACCACCCCACACTGGGGCAAATTGAAGGCAAGTTAGCATCACGAGGTGAGAAAAGGGATAGAAATTCTCTTGCTTGCACTTGCATCAATCTTTGAGTATCTTTATTGCATATGAACACTCGCGTTAATCTAAGTGCCCTAGAGTCATGAAGAGCAATTCTTTCTTTATGCACTTGTGTCCATTGTACAAACAATTGAGTCCGTAAACTCACCCTCACATGGAGGAAAAGCAGAAACTGCTACCATTCAAGCAGCATAATCAGAAGCGCCAGCAAAAGATGAAGACTCAACAAGTCTAGTGAAGGCATTTGCTTGAATTCGTTAGGATTGGTTCCTCAAGCAACAAAAACAAAAGCCTGTGGCATAAAAAGCAGTGTACCTGGTAAAAGCAAGGTCAATGCCCATGAATGAAAAATTGAAAAGAGAAATAGGGGCATGAAAAAAGTAGTGTGCTTGGTAAAAACAAGGCCGATGCCCCAAACTAAAAATACAACCACTTGTATTCTCTAGAGAAGCTACTATTGTGGTTCGATCAATAGAACCTTCATCTGACTGTGAGAAGAAAGACCGGTGACAAATGTCAGGGTGATCACCAGCTCTCACCCTTTCACACATGAGTCAAGCCTACATGGCGTCCTATTGTAAAAAGTCTCTTCAGACTAGGGGCACTTCAATTAACATAGGATTTCATATGTCTATAAACATCGCTCGAAGAAGTATGAACAAGATTATTCTATCTCTTTTCGCAGGATCCTCGACTTGCAAACCCAGAAATGATCGTGCAACATCTTTCCCACAAAGCCATGACCTTATTGGTCCCTTTATTGGTCCTCTTTGATAAGCCATTGACCAAGCCTTCATCACAACTTCAAAAATGACCTCTCACATTGGTAAAGTCATATCATTTGCGAGAATACTCAGACCCCTGTCGGCATGATGACAGTGAGATAGTGTGATCCTTATAAATCCTACATCAATGATCAGGATAAAGCAGCCTTTCCCATGAGAGTGAGTGGAAAGTCCTTTCAGACTGAAAGTCCCTCATCTGGCATGCTCAAGACATCTCCATTCTAAACAAAAGTTGTCTTTCAAAATCTTTCAAATGATGCAGAACTGATGAGGTCATCATGCATAAATCACATTTTAATTTACAAATTTACAGCATGTAAGATCATTGTATACATGTGTGCATATTGTACAAATAACAAGCATGCTCATAAATATTAGAGATGTCACTAGAAAGCATATCCCCATTCCTGTTCCCAAGGCTTTATATTTGATAATCTTTGAGTACCCCTCACTCACCGAGTACTCCTTCTTATTGACACCAGCTTGTGCGAGTTGTCCCCAAAGTATTGATACTTGTGACTAACCAAGTGTCCCTTCACCTTTGAGTACCTACCACTGTCTAGGTGCTCCCTCTTACCGATGCTCAGCTTGTTCGGATTGTTCCCCCAGGTATTGATATCCGCGATTGCCCAAGCATCCCCCTATTTTCAAGTGTCTGTCACTACTCAAGTGCTCCCTTTGTTGACACTCGACCTATTCATGTTGTCTTTAAAGTTTAGATGCTTGTGACTATCCAAGTATCCTCTCGTCTTTAAGTTTCGACCACCGTTCGAATACCCCATTTCTGTGACACTCGACCCGTCAGAGTTGTCCTCAAAATTGTGTCGTTGAATGCTAGCAACCACTCAAATACCCTACCACATTATGCGCCTGCGATTACCTAGGTATGCTTTCTTACACTTGGACTAGTCAAGTGGTCCTTGATCATATTGTTAAATATTTGTGTTCATCCAAATATTCCTCTACTTTGTACACTTGTGTACCCGCGGCCATCCAGGTTAGCCTTGCGCTACATTAAAATTCCTAGAAGGCGGGAGGCCTTCACAAATATACGAGGTGCGCCCTCAATATTCCCAATTCCCAAAAGGCGGGAGGCCTTCACGAATATGTGAGGTGCGCCCTCGATATTCCCAAACTTCTAGAAGGCGGCAGGCCTTCACGAATATGCGAGGTCCGCCCTCAATATTCTTCAACTTCCAGAAGGCGGGAGGCCTTCACGAATATCTCAGGTACGCCCTCGATATTCCCCAACTTCCAGAAGGCGAGAGGCCTTCACGAATATGCGAGGTACGCCCTCGATATTCCCAAACTTCCAGAAGGCGGGAGGCCTTCACGAATACGCGAAGTGCGTCCTCGATATTCCCAAACTACCAAGAGGTGAGACACCTTCACAAATATCCAAGGTACGCCCTCGATATTCCTGAACTTCCGGAAGATGGGAGGCCTTCACGAATATGCGAGGTCCGCCCTCGATATTCCCCAACTTCCAGAAGGCGGGAGGCCATCACGAATATCTCAGGTACGCCATCGATATTCCCCAACTTCCAGAAGGCGGGAGGCCTTCACGAATATGCAAGGTGCGCCCTCGATATTCCCAAACTTCCAGAAGGTGGGAGGCCTTCATGAATATGCGAGGTGCGCCCTCGATATTCCTAAACTTCCAGAAGGCGGGAGGCCTTCACGAATACGCGAAGCATGTCCTCGATATTCCCAAACTACCAGGAGGTGAGACACCTTCACAAATATCCAAGGTACGTCCTCGATATTCCCAATTCCCTGAAGGCGGGAGGCTTTCACGAATACGCGAGGTGCGCCCTCGATATTCCGAAATTCTAGAAGGCGGGAGGCCTTCACGAATATGCGGGGTGCGCCCTCGATATTCCCAATTCCCAGAAGGCGAGAGGCCTTCACGAATGTCTCAAGTACATCCTCGATACTCCCAATTACCAGAAGGCGAGAGACCTTCATGAATATGTGAGGCACGCCCTCGATATTCCCAATTGCCAAGAGGTGGGATACCTTCATGAATATGCGAGGTACGTCCTCGATATTCCCAATTACCAGGAGGTGAGAGACCTTCACAAATATCTCAGGTACGCCCTCGATATTCCCCAACCACCAGGAAATGAGAAACCTTCACGAGTACCCAAGGCATGCCCTTGATATTTCCAATTATCAAATACCCCTTCGAAACTTGTGAACGTCCGAGTATCCCTAAAGACTCGTACTTGTGATCATCCAAGTACCCCTTCAAGGCTTATGACGCTTGCCAAGGCCCAAATGTTAGTCAGGTTAGTACTGGTAAATATCCATGTACTCTTTAATGTGTATGTGAATGTCCAGGTATCTTCCAGAATAGATGTCCCGAGAAAGGTCGGGTTCCAACCGATGTCCTTGACAGAAGTCAGACACCCTCAAAGAAGATGCTCTGAGAAAGGTCGGCGCATCTCCCGAGAAAGGTCGGGTTCCAACCGGTGTCCTTGACAGAAGTCAGACACCCTCAAAGCAGATGCCCTGAGAAAGGTCGGCGTATCTCTCGAGAAAGGTCAGGTTCCAACTGGTGTCCTTGATGCAAATCAGGCACCCTCAAAGCAAATGCCCTGAGAAAGGTCGATGCATCTCCCGAGAAAGGTCGGGTTCCAACTGGTGTCCTCGATACAAGTCAGACACCCTCAAAGCAAATGCCCTGAGAAAGGTCGGCGCATCTCTCGAGAAAGGTCGGGTTCCAACCGGTGTCCTTGACAGAAGTCAGACACTCTCAAGCAGATGCCATGAGAAAGGTCGGCGCATCTTCCGAGAAAGGTCGAGTTCCAGCCGGTGTCCTTGATGCAAATCAGGCACTCTCAAAGAAGATGCCCTGAGAAAGGTTGGCGTATCTCCTGAGAAAGGTCGGGTTCCAACTGGTGTCCTCAATGCAAATCAGGCACCCTCAAAACAGATGCCCTAAGAAAGGTCGGCGCATCTCTCGAGAAAGGTCGGGTTCCAGCCGGTGTCCTTGATGCAAATCAGGCACCCTCAAAGCAGATGCCCTGAGAAAGGTTGGCGCATCTCCCAAGAAAGGTTGGGTTCCAACTAGTGTCCTCGATGCAAATCAAGCACCCTCAAAACAGATGCCCGGAGAAAGGTCGACGCATCTCCCGAAAAAGGTCAGGTTCCAGCTGGTGTCCTCGATACAAATCAGGCACCCCCAAAGCAGATGCCCTGAGAAAGGTCGGCGCATCTCCCGAGAAAGGTCGGGTTCCAGCTGGTGTCCTCGATACAAATCAGGCACCCCAACGCAGATGCCTTGAGAAAGGTCGGTGCATCTCCCGAGAAAGGTCGGGTTCCAACCGGTGTCCTTGATGCAAATCAGGCACCCTCAAAGTAGATGCCCTGAGAAAGGTCGGCGCATCTCCCGAGAAAGGTCGGGTTCCAACTGGTGTCCTCGATGCAAATCAGGCACCCTCAAATTAGATGCCCTGAGAAAGGTCGGCGCATCTCCCAAGAAAGGTCAGGATCCAGCTGGTGTCCTTTGACAGAGGTCAGACACCCCCACAAAGCAGATGCCCTGAGAAAGGTCGGCGCATCTCCCGAGAAAGGTCGGGTACCAACTGGTGTTCTCGATACAAATCAGGCACCCACAAATGAGATACCTTGAGAAAGGTCGGTGCATCTCCTGTCACGAGGACCGAAGAAAGGTTTGGATCCGAGACAAACCACTGATTGCCTCAATAGACGACCGAAGAATGGTTCGGGTCCTGGAGGAGCAATTCCCCGTCGAGGCGACCGAAGAAAGGTTCGGGTCCTAGACAAATTATCGATTGTTTTAACAGGCAACCGAAGAATGATTTGAGTCCTGGAAAAACAGCCTCCTCATATCATTAGGTAAGATGACACCTTGATACTTGCCAAACTCGGGGTTCACACCCTATCTCACTCTCTCTCGGTAAGTAATTACAGGTATCTTCTTATCTGTCTTAGTATAATGTTATATTTCTCTTTTTGCATAGGGTAATATGTCCTAAATAAGATATAATCTGTTACCCATGCTGGGTAAAAATTAAGCATCGGTTTGTCTTTGAATGCAACCTCTATGAGCTCACCTTCAAAGAGGGGCAGCTGTTGACGCCTAATTTTTGGGTTTTCAATTAATTTCATTTTATTTTTGCGTTTTTAATTAATTTCTTTTTATTTTATTTTGATTAAAAAAATCGAAAAAACCAAAAAGGAAAGAAAAAGGAACAAAAACAGAAAAAAACGAACAAAAACTAAAAAGAAACAACAAAAGTTGGAAAAAAAACAAGAAAAAAAGTGAAAGGCAGGCACCTTGGGCCTCCGCGGCCCAGCCCGCGCTCGGACCAACTCGTGCCCGACCCGCTGCTCCATCTCCCTCGCCCGATTGTGTGCGCAATACGCGCTGGAGGCGCGACGCTGGAGAAAGCGCGATGAACAGCCTCGCATGTGGAGCAGGGTGGAGCAGGCGACGATGGGATACGGAGAAGGGGGTGGCTGGCATTGGATGGGACACCGGTCCGACCGGTTGGAGCCGTGGCAGCCCCCCCCCCAGTCGAGCTCCGTTGGCTGGCTGTCCCTCGCCTATAAAAAACCCCCTCCCGCCGACGACATTGGACACACAGAGACGAGGAGGAAGGCTAGATTGACGGCCGCACCCTTGGACACCCCACTGAGAGATTTAGAGGGGTTGAGGGCTCGCGGCCTTCAATCCGAGCTTCGCCGGAGGAGAAAGCAGAGAGAGAGAGAGAGAGAGAGAGAGAGAGAGAGAGAGGTAGAGAGGCAGGGGAAGGCCGGAGCTCGCCGTCGGCGCCGCAACACCACCGCACAGGTAGTCGCCATCTTTGCCATCTCCGCCGCATCTCCTTCTCCCAGGCTAGCTATCCGCCGCCGTCGCCGTCGCCGTCGCCCCTCTCACTACCCCCAATTCGGAACCCTAGGGTTCCTGGTTTTCCGGGTCGCGATCCCGAGTCGCCGGGTCGGACCTAGACTAGGAACCAGGTAGGGTTCCACGAATTTGGGGGGGTTGGTCATCGGGTCGCAAGCGGGTCGGATCCGAGTAGGGTTGCCGAGGAAATGGCGTCGTTTTGCAGAGGGCGGGGCGGGTCGTGGAGCGGGTCGGACGCGTGACCCGTGGGTTACGCATGGTCCGGCTCTTCCACGGTGTCATTTTGCAAGAAGCGAAATGGCGTCGTTTCGTTAGAGTCACCACGACGTCGTTTCATGTTGAGCCAAGAGACGGGTCGTGAAGCGGGTCGAATCCGGGCCGGGTGTCCGTGAACGGCGTCGTTTTTCATTTTTGCAGGGCACTGGGTCATTGGAGCGGGTCGTCGGGCATCCACATCCGCCGCAACGTCGTTTTGGCGTCTGTACCAAAACACGGGCCCGTCTCGCATTTGAGCCGGCCGGGGTGGATCCGACCCGGGTCGTTTTATAATATTTTAATATAAAAATAAATAAATAATTTATTTTCAAAAAAAGAAAAATCAAAAAATAATTTATTTTCAAAAAATATTAAAAATCATTTCAATTTTCAAAAAATCGAAAATTATTAAAAAAATGTTAAAAATGTTTTATTTTCTGAAAAAAATCTAAATAAAATAAAAAATAATTTATTTTCCAAAATATTAAAATATTTTATTTTCCAAAAATAAAAAATAAAAAATATTTAATATTTTCCAAAAATCAAAATATCCCAAAAATCCCAAAAATTACCAAAATTCATAAAAAAGGCCCAAAATCTTGTATTTTCCCAAAATACTCAAAAAATTCCAGAAAATCCCTTTTATGTCCAAAAAATGAGAAAAAGGCTCAAAAATGATTTTTCCAAAAATGTACGGAAAATCCCCCAAACATAAAAAAAAAAAAAAAAAAAACCTTACGGTTTAAACAAGATTAGGTACCGAAAGGGCATTAGTGATTAACTAGTGTAATCAAGTCCCCGATCCTAATTTCTCTGGTTGCGCAGGAGCGAGTATTTCTCTCGGTACTTCGCTTGGGTTTCTAATCAACCCACCCCAAATTGATTAGTAGCGACTCCATCTTACAAATTAACTTGCAGGTTAAAAGCATAGACTATTAAAGTCGTGAATTGATGGACTTGGGAGAGTCCGGGCATTTATTAACTTCAGCCGAGTCATTAGCCTCCTTAGGCGCTCGTACCCGATCCGGCGGGCGCCCGAAAAAAAGAGGTCGCGACATTGGCCTAAGCTAACTAATTTTTTGTCATTAGTCATGCAACATACATTTGAATAAGGTTCCATTTCTAATTAGGCTTTGTTTTACGCAAAATTTGCCATCAAAAAAACCTTTTCCTTATTTTCCGACGTTTAGATCATTTAAGAAAATAAGTTGTCGGTATACTTTTTCATAATTAATGAAAAAATGGTATTTAAATCTAGATAAATGATTTTCTATGTTAAAAAATCACAACTCTTTTTTCAAAATATAACTAGACAACAGTGCTTGGACTGAATACCTCATAACTTATGCACGGAAACTACGATGCCCTTGTGCAAGTCCATAGTGGTGAAGTGTTGGTCTCTTGAGGATGGGTTGAGAACCTATATACATGCCCAAGTCCCAAGTAACCGGGCATAGGCATGGATACCCAACTCCCACGCCTAAGTCGTCAATGCTTGTGCCCGACTTCACAGAAGGCTAGCAAGGGACCTCAATGCCAGTGCCCAATTTCCCAACGGCTGTGCCTTGTTACTCGACTCCCATGCCGAAATCACTAGTGCTTGGGCTTAAGTTAATTGAGGCATGGCCCGGTTCCTCAATAGTTGAGCCTGAGTCCATGAAGTATGGGCCCATGCTCCTCGAGGTCAAACCCAAGACCCTAGTGCCCAATTTGAGTCCCCGATGGTTGTGCCCAAGTACTCGACTCTAGTACCCATGTTATCGAGGCCCGGGCCTACATCCATCAAGGCAAGGCCCTAGAAACTCTAGTTCTAATGACTGGGACTTTGGTGGTCGAGCCTAATCCCCCCAAGGCTGAGGCCTAGTTCAGATGCTCAAGCTGAGGTCCTGGGTACTCAAGTCCAAGACCCTGGCAAATTGGCCAAGGCCCCTCGAGGTTAGGCCCATTGTCCTCAACATCAGTGCCTGAGTCTTAGGCAGTTGTTCCCAAGTGCGTCGATCATCAAGCACTCTCATCCCCACAAATGGTTGGGTCCAAGACCTCAACGTTGGGGTCCAAGAACCCTAAGGCTATGCCAAGGACTTAAGCACCCGATGGTTTCCATAAGAAATTTAAAAAAATTGTTTACAATCTATAAAATTATTTATGTTATGAAAATTTAATTAATAGAACTTTATTTAAATTTGATGATATAGTATGTATAACTCTTAATAGCATAATTATTTTTATTTACATCACATGCATATTCATTAACTTTCTAATAAACACCCATGTTACTCTTCTTATTATTCGCAATGATGCTATAATTCTCAAACAATCCATAATTCACCAGATAATATATAAGGTATATTAGAATATCTGACTTAAAAAGTTAAAATTTTTATAAATGTGGGAGACCATCTCAAAGCTATGGTATGAAAGCACATGCATATAAAGAGAGAAACTCAATCATACAAATAAGTCTCTTTAATATAGTACAGGATATGTCTCTCTGGGGTATTTATTTAGTCCAAAAAAACAATGTTCCAACCAGCTAATGCTCAGCTTTGTTTGTGGTTGGCAGAGAAGTCAAACTCTCTAAGCAAGTAACCGATCGTGTTTTACATGAAAGTACATGAAATAAAGGTCGAATCTTAATCATTCATGAATTTGAAACAATATATAGAAGCTATGGTGTGATAGCACTTGAAAAGGAAGAGAGAAGCTTAATCATAAAAATAGAAGCCTCTTTAACAAAGTACAATAAATTTCTGTCTCAGCATTCTTTTAGTTTAAAAAAAAAAAAATTCCCAACCACATCCACTTGGAAATATTATCCAGAAAGTCCTAAATCTATTGGATTTTTTTTTTTAATTCAGATTTAAACCTTTTAATTTTGCTAATTCAATCTTAAACTTCTTTTACATTATGTTAATTGAGTCAATTCAATCAATTTTAGCCGAAAATCACTATTATGGACACCGGACATCCTACATAACATTGTTAATATTAATATAGACAATTTTTAATAATATTTTTATATTTTTCAATTTTTTTCCTTTTTTCCTTTTCTTACCTTCACATTCAATTTCCTTCTTTATTTTTTCCTTTTTCTCTTTTGTTTCCTTTTTATTTTATCTTTTTTGTTTCTTCCCTTTGTCAACCTCAAGCAAGGGACACTTGGACCATGGTTGACGAGGGTAGCTCCTCACAGATTGGGTGAGAGTCGCCTTTGCCTAGCTGAGTGAAGGTTTCCCTCACCTAATCCACCCCTCACCATCCTAGGCCCATGTGGCCTACACCCGAGACCAACGACTTCCGTTGGCCATTGACGAGGCTCGGTGATGGCCAATGAAGGGAAGGAGGGAAAAAAAAAGTGAAAGGAAAAAAGGAATATAGGAGAAAAGAAAAGAAAAGAAAATGAATGAATAAATAATTCCAAAATATTATAAAAAATTATCCACATTAGTACTAGCCATATCACGTTGGATAGATAATACCCACCTCGGCGATTTTCAATCAAGATTGATTGAATTGACTCAATTAGCAAAACTTAATAAGATTTAAAAGTCAATTAGCAAATTAAATGGTATACGACTAAACCAGTAAAAATAGAATAATTTCAAGGCTTTTTGGATAATTTCCCCTATTCACTTGAAAGGTACAGTTGGGTTGTTCTTTGATATAAATATTTATGTTGACTATTTTAAAATCATCGAGATGGCAACTTAAGGGATTGAATCCAAACCCAACCAAGTTTGACACATCACAATCCGGTAGAGGAAGGACTACGTTTTGACTAGTTGATGGGTTTCACGGAAAGATCTGTAAGTGATGAGAGTTCTTGTCATCTTAAGTGGATAAACATATAGTTCCATTGCATGAACCAACTAAATGAACCTTATTGTGATTTTGGATAAATGAAATATTTAGATTGATGTCTTGACGTAAAAAGCGCATTTGCACTCTCGAAAAGTTGTCAAAGTCATACTTAACAAGATTGAGCTTTGCAATTTGGTCGATCTCTCAAGACAAGCTTTGCCGGAAAAGATGCTAGGGAGAAGAACCTTCCGAGATATGCATACAGATCTGAACCAAAAGCTCTCGTTAGGGATTAGCATCTTCATTAGAAGGTCAACTAGAAATCTCTCTGTAAAATTCTTCAAAGTAGAAAATGTTTTTAAACTCCATAATTGCTTCTTGTTTCAACCTAAATGATGATGCTTTTACATTGGAGGTGACCATTCCTTTTGACTAATCTAGAAGACATCTTTTTGGTCCTATTGAATTCTATATCTTATAAAAGGTCTTTTGTCAATTAATTTTTTTTTTCATTAACAAAAGAGTGGACATGATATCAGCGCTAACGCTCCCCTCTAAGCATTGTCAAAAGGGTCTCACTTGGCACGGAATGTTTGGCTTAAGATATAATGATTTTGTAAGAGTTTTCCTCTAATGTGAACTAAATTAATTGACAGTATTATTTACCGTTTAACATTTACTGTTTTACGGGGTTTGGTCTTAGGTGAGATAGAAGGTTTCTTAATTAGTCTAATATGGGACTGGCTAGTGTGGACCGAGTTGAGCCTGGCCCGTAATGAGGGGGACTGGCTGGAAACTCTATAAATAGTACTTAAGTCTCTTCTCTAACCCTAATCTCACATATCCTCACCTAAGGGGCGTTATTCTAACGCTAATCGCGAGGGGCCGCCTCATTGTGCCAGTGACTCAGAAGATAATAGAGGAGAAGGATTTGATGCGTGGATAAATCCCTTGAGTGTGGGCAATCCCTTTCTGCTTCCGCTTTCAAGAACGAGATCCTAAAACAGATACGTTAATCTTCTACTCTTGGGTGTGTGTTCTTGTTCTAGTTATGGAGATCTTGGGGTTGCGCAATTTGCGTCCTACATGTAGTATTAGAGCCTCCATAACCCTAGAACTTGAACCCTAATTGATTTTGCCCTAAATTGTATGGATTAGCCCTAATTAGTACGGATCTTGCCTAATTTGTGATTTTTGAAATTTTTTATTCAATAAAAAAAAAATAAAATTAAATCACAAATTTGACTGGGCGAGACGAGACGGGGGTGATTTGTGTAGTTGCATGTGCGTGCCGGGCGCATGCTTGCGCGTCCGTGTGTGCGGGCACGGGCTTTGTGTGCAAGCTCAAGCTTGTTAGATTCGATATGCTTTGCGGTGATTATTGATTTTGCTTCTTGGATCTTCAATTGATGTCAATTGATTGCATCGAGGAACCTCATTAGGGAGTTATCAGTTTTTGATTTTGTGGATATGTTGCGGACGTTTGAAATCGAGCAAAGAAGATCCGAAGATCAAATCCTCGAAATTTGAATTTGCGTTGGAGAGTTTGACCGCTAAAATAGGAAAGTCCAACTTTCACTAGGACTTGGATTTTGTTTAAAATATATAAAAATATGTTTTGGATAAAATCGTTTAAGATAGGAAACGGAATCCTATGAGAAGCTGGCTTAATGAGATAATAAATAAATAAAAAATTATTGCTCATGCATACTCCTTTACACATTAGTAACCTTTGAATGATGGATGTCTTAAGAATCTGTGACCAAATTGATTGTACTAATTTACACATCTGCCGAGTGCAGGTAATGCATGTTAGTAAAGTTATTGTATATTATACCTAAACTCATATGGTCACTGGTTAATGTCCATCAAGTTGAATATTTTTTATGGTTAAGGAGTATGGCAATATTTATGCAGAGCAATAATATCTACTGTTATAGTTTAGATATTTGGTTCTGTGGTATGACTCAATTTAAAGGCCACTGGTTGAAGTAATGTTTTTTGTTACTTAAAATTGGCTAATTAATTAGTTGTTGGCTTTGGAGTCATGTTCTGCCTTATGAAACTCATGAGCTATAATGGATCAGCTGTCAGGCTTCTCGATCTGGTGTACCATGTATTGCTATTGATGTTGATTTGTGATATATTCTCTAGATCAACATTAAAAAAATCATTGGAATCTATAATTTGGTGCACAAGAGAAGCTTCCTGTGTTGCTGTGATTGGTGATCTCATTGGAATCTATTTTTCAGATTCTCTATATATATTTATATATAATTAATTTTATTAATGAATAAGGCAATATAATTAGCATGATATGTGATTTGAGTGATATGTGCCCCCATCACTGAAGTTCGAATCATATGTATATGGTTTATGTGAGGTATAAATATATCCCTGGTATGAGAGAGTTTCAAGAATTCAATTGAGTTGTGACCACCAAAGTGGCACACTTGATTGGGTTTGAGAAATTTCGGTCTCATATGTTGATTGGGATGTCTCTTGATCTAATGCATGGTCATACTCCCAAAGGAGGTGATTGTGTATTAGTTCATGGAGGGATACATGATGGTGCCGTGGAGGAGTGACTGGTTCTAGTGGTTCATCTGCCCAAAGGTGATGAATTCACGAAGGTTGGAACATATTCTCATAACCGCTATCATGTGAGGAATGTACAACTGCATGTCATGTATTCAGCCCAAAGGTGATTATATGATTATGCGTGTAACTCTCTGGATGTGTACTTATACATCAAGTTACACGGTGCTCACATGATGCTAATTATATACATTGCTTGTTTTTCAGTCACCTTTATGTAATTAATAACTCCACTATTATTGAGGTTTTTACTGCTTCAAATTTTAAGTTGTGGACATATGATTTATTGCTTGAGAATAGAGCAATAGAATGTGTTTACTGTCCATGAAGCGTTTCATTTTGGAACACTTGAAAAGTGGTTTGCCTAATAAATGCACTGCTAAGAGATGATGGAAGCCTCAGTGGCTTGTAATTATGTCTTGTCTAATACCGAAATTAGGACACATCTGCAAAAAATTGCGTTTAAGTCCTAATGACATATACATCTAGTATATAGTCTTAAAAGGTTGTCAGGCTTAATAGTTGCCGTAAGTATTTTGGCAAGTATGACAATGTGAAATAGCTTAAAGGGTGATTTGTCAAATACTTGGTAGATTCTGGGGTGGTAACTTAATTACTATACCTGTAAATCCTGACAAATGATTTGGCCGAAAGGCTATAGTTGCACCGTAATTAACGAGGATAGCTGCTCTCAGACTATTAAGGATAATAGTACAATGGAAAATCACTGTGTCTTCATAATTGTCTAAATAGACAATTGTGGAATCTCCTGTACCATAGATTAAACTTAATGAGGTTCAAAGTACTATTCTTGATATAGTTTATGATGAAATTTTCCTCTCAAGTATAGAATGAAGTGATTGTAGATTTACTCAGGAGATTTGTTAGGGAAAGACGATCAGTTATTCCATTAGACTATATAGTCTATTTGTGAGAGCATGACCACAATATCCACTACATGGTTGATTTAACGACATAAATAAATGTTGTTTCTTATCCTCGATTAAGTATGTGATTAGATGCCATAAAAGGCAATATGCAATCTATGAAACATGTTTGGAAAATTACTAACTTGTTTAAAGATCACAAGTTCTTTAGTTGCAAATTGGCGTACAAAACTAAAAGGATTTCAAAGAAAGATTGTGAAGTTTAAAACTAAACTTATAGTTAAAGTTTTCACTCTGAAAGAGGGGTGGATAGTTAATAGTAAAGAAATAAATATTTATTTCTTTAAAAGATTCTTTCAGAGTGAATGTGGCATTTGTTTTGGTTTGGAGTTACGCCAAATAGATACAAAATCTATATAGTGCAACTGGAGAATTTCGCAACAAATTTAAATAAACTTATATGTAGACTGAAAGTCTTATTAATAATTTTATGCAAATTTCCAAACAATATTATTAAAGTTTCATAATGTTGTTATTTTGTTCAATTGAGAACAAAGTAATTCAATATACTGCAAGGTCAGTGGGAGGAAATTTATTTTTCCTCATACTCTATATACATGATACTTTGTTTACAAGTAGTGACCTTGAGGCATCTTTTGTCTTTTACACTAAGGTCCGTAAGGATTGTTCTCACCATATTTTATTAGATTTTCTTGGAGGACAATTGCTGATCGTATTTTGGAAATATTCAGTATACATCATTACAAGTCAGGAATTACTCCTATTGTTAAGGGTGATGGACTGAATCTATCACATTGTCCTTATTTAGATATTGAGAAAATCTAATTAAATGGTGTACCTTGTGTTAGTGCACTTAAAAGTATAATATATACTTGATTTTGCACTAGATTAAATATCGTCATTGCGACAGGACTTCTAGGCAGATATAAGTTGAATCCAGGATGCGATCATTGGGTTGCTGCCAAAAGATTTTGAGGAAGTGCAGTGCAGTAAATAAAGTTCTATGTCTACTATGCAAGTAGAGTTTGTAACTTTCTTTTAGGCTGTTAATTGAGCTATTATGCTTCGGAATTTTATGAAGGAGTTGACCGTTTTGACTTTATGGATAGACCCATACGATTAAGTTGAGACAATAAATTTGTTGTATTTTTATAACAAATGTCTCAAAGGGTCTAAATATAAGGCGGTCAAATATTTTTGACCATAAAGAAATGGTACATAAAGGTGACGTTAACATATTTTCACAGATGATGTGGTTGCAGATCCACTAACCAAAGGCCTATGCCCATGTGTATTTGAGTGACATGTCATTAGCATGGGCCTAGGAGTATCTTCGGATACTGTTGTTTAGTGGGAGCTACTCTGGCTTTACTCTGATAAGGTTCACATCTGTGGTTCGTTACATTTAGTAACGGTTTGATATGTATCAACTTTTGCATTCAATAAGATATTTTTGAATGTGTTATTATCATGTTGAATACATATTGATAAAGTCTCAAGGTATTACCTTGAGTGAAGGCTAGGGGCATCCGGTTATTAGCCTTGTGCATATGTTCTTGTAAAAGGTTAACCATAAGGACAAGACATATGTGGGTTCATTAGAACCATAATTTCATTCTCTTGTGGCACAAACTTTTGTGTCGCCTAAGTAAGAGAATGGTGACTAACAAATGGATCTCTCTATGAGAGATGTTAGCCATTTGCCACACTACCATAGTTGATCCATATCAATAAAGTTGAAAGCACTTGTGACCATGGAAGGCTCTGTGTGTATACATGCAGTTGCCGCCATGATTCGGTGTTGGAGGCTTTATGGGATAGGATTGACTATTAAGAATTATCTACGGACCAATGTGCGCACATACGGATATACAATTTCAATTAATATAGTCCAAGTGGGAGAATGTAAGAGTTTTCCTCTAATGTGGACTAAATTAATTGACATTGTTATTTACCGTTTAACGTTTACTGTTTTACGGGGTTTGGTCTTAGGTGAGATAAAAGGTTTCTTAATTAGTCTAATATGGGACTGGCTAGTGTGGGCCGAGTTGAGCTTGGCCCGTAATGAGGGGGACTGGCTGGAAACTCTATAAATAGTGTTCAAGTCTCTCCTCTAACCCTAATCTCACATATCCTCACCTAAGGGGCGTTATTCTAACGCTAATCGTGAGGGGCCGCCTCATTGTACGTTAATCTTCTACTCTTGGGTGTGTGTTCTCGTTCTAGTTATGGAGATTTTGGGGTTGCACAATTTGCGTCCTACAGATTTCACACCACCCAAGATCCGACGGTCCAATTTGACGATCAATTCATGGTTCTGAAAGAAAATTAATAAATGATATACATGTGGTGCTTTGTCATAAGCTAGTCAATGCAAGCCACGTGATGTGCGGAAAGATCCATAAAGACAAGAAGAATAGGAATATTTTCATTTGCACTTTGGTTAGCTAAATTCTTGTCATTAGTCATGAACCATACACATGAATGAGTTGTAATTTCTAATTAAATCCTTGGATCGAGTATCCTTTTGTCCTCAATTAAAAAAAAGAACATTAAAATACAGCAAAAGGCAAAAACGTTAAACGTTAAAGAGATCTGAAATAGTTGTAAAAGGGATAAGTATGATATAATAAATAAGATATGTCACGCCCCAAACTCCGAGACACATGTACAACCCGCCATGGTCGTGCAATCGCGACATTCCCAGGTAGTGTCGCCGCCCCAAATTAATTTATTAAGCGCATGCGGAACGTATTAAGAACCCCTGACAAAATAAAAGCAGGATAGAACAGCATGTACAAAAATCAATTTAATACAACCAACATACTGACAGAAAATTAGCCAGGGTTTACATATAACCAAAATGGGTCAGAGTCTAAGTGCATCAAAAAGGAGTAGACTGCACACTAGGGGTCGATCCATCAAAAAGAAGGAAAAGTCCTAAGGCTACTAGCCGGACACGATCGTCAATTTCCCCATCTTCAAGCTCTGACACTCCTTAACCATCTGCGTCGACAGTCCACCATTCTCCACGGGCACCATCACCTACGGCCCTGAAATATTTTTCCCACAATGGGGTGAGACATTGTCTCAGCAAGTTCACCCCTCCTAAGCCCCTATTAGAAAGAAAATACACCCCAGCATGACCTAGCCACACATCAAGAAGACTTACCTCGCAATAGTCCGCGCCTGCAGGTTAGCACAGTTCATATTATTCAATCACGTGCAAATATGACAATTAAATAAGGCACGGCGCAATCACATCATCAACCAATCAACCACTTGGATCGTCTCAGCGATCAATCGGCTCGGCCGATTATATGTCATTCAATCAAATCAGTCAATGATCTCAACCACAACCCTAAGGGTAGACTCGACCATCGGTGGTAATCACGGCCCCACGCGGCACGACCTTTAATAAGGTGGTTAAACAACTAGTGGCATCACGGCCCCACTCGGCACGGCCTCTAATAGGCTGTCAATTACAGCCAAAATCCCCACAATTCCTACACGTGAAATTTCTACACATAACCCCTATTTTACGCAATCACACTCAATTCGCCATCAATCATGCGTCAAATTTAAATTCTAACATCACAGCAGCGATCGGCACGAAATTCGAGCAATAGGGGCTAAAAATAAATTTTTCTGTTTTTTTATAAATAATAATATTTAATTAATTTCGGAATATTTTAATATTATTTTAATAATCCGAATTTCCAGCCAATTAAATAATTCTAAATTAAAATCTAAATAAGTCACATCACAATTAACATTAAACAAATCCTTCTTAACCTTAATTAAACCCAAATTAACTTAAACCAATTCTTTAATCCAACTTATAATAAAATAATCTAATCTAACCACCTAAACATACTTAATTCAAACTAAGCACGCTTAAGGCATAACTAACCGGCTAATCAAGGATTAGTGAGATAAACTCATGGATTTGGATGCCGCTTAGCTTGGATCGAAAAGGGCGACGCCGGGATCGATTTTCCCAAAGCCGATCTCGCGTACGGGGCCAAGAAAGGGCTGAAACGGGGCTGAGAAGTGGCTGGAAACCCACTAATTTTCTGCTGTTGTTCGGTCGAAGGGGGAGGCGTGGCGGTGGGGGGGCTTCACGGCGGCGATTCGGGCGAGGAAGAGGCAGAGGAGAGGGCGGCTCGGCTGGCGGCGGCTTGGACGGCGGCGAACGGCGGATGGAGACAGAGGTGGACGAAGACGAAGGCGGGCTGGGCGTGGCGGCGAGGGGCGCGGTGGTGCGGCGCGACGCGGGCGGCAGCGGCGGCACGGGCGGGGAAGCATGGTCAACCGACGGGGGGGGGCGACGGACGGGGGAGGGGCTGCTGTTTTCCTTTTCTTTTCTTTCTTTTCTTTCTTCCTCCTTTTTCTCCCCTTTTCTCTCTCTTAGCTAGAGGTTGAAGATGAAATCTCCACCCTCCACTTGTCTTCATCCCATCCATCCAAGCTACCTCACCATGACCTCACCCATGACATCATCTTCCACTCACTCCTTCATCCACAACTTAGTTCAATGGGTGCACTTCACTTTTCCGCCGGGGTCCAATTTTTGAACATTCTAATTTCCTCAAATTCTCAATCAATTCTCTTCTAATTGAGTCCAATTAAAATCCATAAAATTAATCCAAGATCCTATTAAGATTTGTGACATAACCGAGCCTCCAATTTTTAATTTCAAATTCAATTTTCACGGTTAAATTCAATGCAGTGCGATTTCAAAGACGCCCGATCTCGAGTAACTTTCGGGAAATTTTCTTGCATCCGACCCGAAGGTGATCAGTCCTCGAGCCTGACACATCAAAATCCCTTAATTGCTTCACCCAATAGACCAGTCCTCACGCGAGTGGCCAACTCAGAAGGACGACTACACACACAGATGAATCGCCTGGTTCAATTGACTGAAAATAAATTCAAGAAAATTCGAGATGTCACAAGATAATGACAAATTAATCGAAGGTTGAAAGGCTTTTACAAAACCCTTGACAAGATGCACATAAACAGTGTTCAAAAGCGAGTATAACCTCGTTGGACCATAATGGGTCAATCCCTGTGAGTGATAAACATGTTTTCAGTGAGTCGATCTTCTCAATTCGTTTATGACCCGATTAATTATCGATAGCAAAATTTGTCACATCACATTTTACCTGAGAGTTGGGAAAGAAAGGATGATTGCCGAATCATATTACATGGAGATGCCCTATTAACCGGTCAAACATTTTATTTGACTGACATTACATGCTGACATAATTGTATTCTGGGTCATCGCTTGGAAAATATATATATATATATATGTGTGTGTGTGTGTGTGTGTGTGTGTGTGTGTGTGTGTGTGTGTGTGTGTGAATTGGGACACTGATGTTTCCCCAATGAGATTATTAGGTGATCCATGGATTCCACTTGATGAGACAGGTGGCGGCCAATGTGACGTGAGAGGACATTTACAGCAAGCAAAATTTTTCTAAGGCTTTATTTATTTAACAAAAAATAAGTATTTAAAAAAATGATCATATGTTTTATTTTAAAAAATAAATGAATGAAAAATCTTTATATCATCTATGTAAATATTTAAATATAAATTATTTTACAAGGATGAAAATATTTTTCATCGACTTATTATTTAAAACGACTTAAGTATCATTTAAAAAATATTTTCCAAATCATTCATTTTTGGCGAAATAAGTAAAGTCTTAATTTTGAATTTTTTTATTGTCTAGTCTCCGTGATAGCTATAATGTAAGCATTCTCAGTGAACATTGAACAATTACAAATAACTTGGAATGATCCTACAATATCACAAATTTTATTGAGGAGTAAACACTTATTAAGCACTATCATATGCATAAGTCTTGATATTTGTGATGAAATACTTTAAGTGTCTAGTTCCCTTAAAAAATAATAAATCTTAGGTTTAATCTCAATTTTATCATGAACATTTTTTTATCTTAAAAAATCATCAACTTTCACTCTAATCCCAAATTTGCTCATGTGTCAAAAAATTGATACTAATTTTCTTAAGATTATCAATATCGGAGGCTGTTGTTATTCCATATGAAAATGTGGATGTTGATGAAGATGCATATTCTAATAATGGACCTCTCACTGGCCTTAATGTTTATAATTTCGAAAATATGAATAATGATTCTTCATCCGTGGGTGAATTTGAGATTAGATTGAAGTTTAGGTTAGAATTTAGATTGGATCTAAATTGACGAGTTTTCAGGAATTATGCCATTGTTTAAGGAAGATTGGCACGCCGGTCAAGCAACCAATCACCGAGGAGTTAGGCCATCTAATTTGGAAACACCCATGAGTTTTACTTGGTTGTTATTTTGACCACGTTTTAGTGATGGTAACAACATTTTGTTTTGGAAAAATGAAATACACATTGTCTCGCGCGGACAGTTTTATAGGTTGGTTAAGGATCATAACTCTCTCTCTCTCTCTCTCTCTCTCTCTCTCTCTCTCTCTCTCTCTCCAAAATTAATAGGGCATACAATCGCCAACCGCTAGAGGAGGCTGCAAGTACCCTTTTACTTTTAAATAAGTTCATTCTTCGTACAAGCTCTAATTCTCACCCCCGCCCCTCATTTTGTTCAACGTCCGCTGTCATTAACACTAAAATTGAGAAGAAAAATAGAGGTTGTAGCTTTCTTTGTACCACGTCTCGTTAATAAGAATAGGTACGTCCACTTTCGCGTGTACCTTTGATCTCAATCTTAAATTCATCTTGGACTCGCTTCGTGGAGGAGAAAGAGAAAGGAAACTCGGGGTCGAAGTGTGACATAAAAGATGCAAGAAAAACCCAAGAACGCTAGTATTTATCACAGCAATAATAAAGAGGAAGTAAAAACGAGAACCGGTTCGTCAGCTAAAGTTCGGGAAGAACGGGAGAACGCTTTGGCTTTGCCTTTTGCTTAGTGTGTTTGTTTGAGCTCCTGCGGCGCGACGCGCCTTCGGAAGCTTCGTCAACTACCGCCTGCTCCCCCTCCTCCTTCCCAGCATCTTCTTCCTCCTCCATTCTTTCTATAAATCTCCGCACCATATCTGCATTCTCATCATCTCGTATCATCTCTCTTGCTTCCTCTCTCCATCATCTCCATCATCTCCGTCATCTCTCTCTCTCTCTCTCTCTCTCTCTCTCTCTCTCTCTCTCTCTCTCTCTCTATAGTATCTCTCCAAGCACAGAACTTCCTCGTGAGCTAGGAGATCTCAGTCAACATTTTCTGATCGAAGATGAGCCAGTCTAACACCCAGAGCCAAATCCCAGGTAATGATCAAACCCACCCTCGATCTGTTTCGACCCTCCAGCCCTTTTGATGTCGATTCTCTCTAGCTCTCTAGTTTTTGCCGATCTGATCTTGGTCAAAATCGTTTCTCCCGCTCCTCTTCTCAATGCATTGGTGTTCTGCAAATCGAGCGGGTTTATGTGGACTTAGGATTTGCAGAATTCGCACGTTGGTCGTAATTAGGGTCGAGCAAGAGCTCCAAAGTCGGATAGTGGTCGGTGGACGATTGTAGCAGTAGTGGTTCAGGAATCCTTTTGTTCATCTGTTCTTGTTTTTAGACTTGACAAAGAAATCGATCTAGCTCTCCTTCTTTTCGGTTAGAACTTGTGTTTGAATTCTTGGGAGGAGCCGCCGACGGTCTTCTAGGGGGCCTGGTGGAGGCGGCTGTGACCGGAAAAGGAAAAGTAAGAGACTTTCCCTTTCTCGGTAAGCGTTTCCGGTAATGTGACCGGAAAAATTTATTTTGCTCGAGAAAGGCTACTTTGAAACATATGAGTAGGTAGCAAAACATGAAGAGGTTTTATCTTCCTTCATTAATGAAAAGGGGGCTAAAGCCGGTTACGATAAATGAACGTCTAGAATTAATTATCACCATTTTAATTCCTGAACAAAACATGAAATAACTCTCAAGGAGACGATAAAAAGAACCTTAGTACTAGAAGATATCATCTAAGTGTTTGAACGTTTGTCGATTCCGAGATTAGCAAGTTAATTGGCTAGAAGATTGCTTTTTCAAAAGTTATGTTGGCTATTTTGAATAATAAAGCAAGAATTTTTTGTCGGTGATAAAATATTAGGCCATCGGTTGGAATAAACTCACATGCTCGACAGAGGAGAAAGGACATGCGAAGGTCCCAAAGAAACAACAAATTTGAAAGGTGACCAAAAACCTCTCCTCCAACTCTGTAACGAGATGGCAACAGGCATGCAGTCCTCCTAATAAAGGGATTAAAGGGGTGAGGCCGAAGAGTATCGGATCTGGTATTTGATCCTTGTGAGCATCGCACGCATATGTACATAAAAGAGAGGAATGAGATTTATTTAAAAAAAAAAAACTCTGTGTCAAGAGTGCAATGCTTTTTTTCTTTTTCTAATAAAAAGATGAGGTGCCATGAGAAGCAAATTTTGCAAAATGATACATCTAACTCATGTTCCTTAGTCAAGAGAAATAAGGATGATGACGGTCTTTAGAAGATACAACCATTGCACCTTAATAGCAACCCTTATATTTCCTTTTTTGGGAATATACTTTCTTTCAAGAAAATTATCCACCAAATTATAAATTTATTGTATGGCAGCAAATTCATTTCTAAACATTTGATTGTATCGATTTAGTATAAAATTTTTGAATAACTTACCAATTTAATCATAAACCTTTTAACAATTTATTAATTTAGTTTTAAACATTTTAATAATTTATCAATTTAGTCTTTTGGGCCAATTTCGAATATTCAAAATTCAATCAAAGATGAGAATTTTGGTGATGAAATTCAATAAGCTAAAGTATGTCATAGCTGATGCTAAGGGGGATTAAATTAAAGTTACGTACCTCATTATACTTGTGATGCCAAACGGGGTCAAGATACGGCCACGTGGTGCCCTGTCATCGCCAGATGGTGTGAAACCTCTTTCCTAATCCAATCTAAGTCATGTGGTCAACTTTGGTTGTCGAAGGAGAGAGCCGAGGCGAGTCCCGTGCAATCTTCTGACCTCAAAACGCACGCGCAACGCGAGTTTCGTGCTCGATCAGACAGAAACTTCGGAAACGAATTGTGATTTAACGACCAAAAAGAAATGTCAAGTCTCCATCGAGCAACGAACGAGCCACGTGTTCAGAGCCAAATGTTCAGGAGCAATATGTGCATAAAAATGAACACGTGGCATAGAAATCCTTTTCTTCTTGGTTGGATGATAAGTTATTCAATTGTGCTTAGATAAGACGGCAGGGCCCACCAAGTCGGTTTCAATAGGACTCCAAAGGGAGGGGAAACGAGATTCAATTTCGTGACACGAATTTTCTTATTTAGGCTTTTGCGCCCAATTTATAATTATGTTCACCTCTCTAAAGCGATGAGCTACCCACATGTCTCGAATTAGAGTAATAAATGCCAACCTTCGATGATGAGCAGGCATGCTTCCCACGAGAACGCAGGATTTGCAGAGGGCAAATCCCTTGTCAGTTCGAGACCGTCTTATTCGAGTAAGATAGACTCATACTTTTTTTAGAGATGAAGTACCTTAGGTTTGAAGGAATGCTAGAATTCATGCTCGTGTGGCTGAGGAAACCGGTACTAGTCTTGCAAATCTATAGAGTAGGCTCCGTGAGGAATTACGATAGATACATGAGATAGCACCCTTCATCAATCTAGATTCCAACGAGCCATGTTTGTTGATTTTGAGAGCTCCTTTCTTATGTGGACAGCTGAATAATGTTCAAATCTTTCGTTCATTAATCCATCAAGTGCAACCATCAGCTGACATCGCTAGTGTCTTACCCTGATTCATGAGGATGATGGGTGTTATAAATTTCTCTGATATTCTTTCATTAGCTTGGACTTCCACATTAATTTTTAAGTTGCCTACAAGGTAGCATAGTGGTCATTTATCCAAAGAGTCCAACATGGTCAAGTGCCCAAGATTAGTAACAAAGTATGACAGATTATATGAAAATGTAGCAACTCAATATGTCGATAAAAAAAAAAAAAAAAAAGAATTCTCCATATTATTACGAGAACCTTAATGTTACAACAAAGTATAGGAATTAGACTTGATCATTGGTTTGATGGCTCACAGCCCGCCCAAGCCCTGCCAAGTTATTGGCATCTTTGGGCAAGCTCGAGCAAGAGCCTATATTTGTCCATCAATCACCTCTAACCAAGATATCAATAAGCTGTAAAATTTTTGAAGTAATTTTTATAAGAACCGGTAACATTCTACAAATAAGTATCGCTAAGCTTTTTTTGTATGGTTTGTAACTTTTCATATGAGAAAATGACTATGAAAACACATGTAAGAATAGCCACCGACCTTTTGGTGTTGGTGACCCTACTTGATCGGATCATACTTATTGAACCATCAATGATCGCCTAACGGGGCTACACGAGCGATCCCCTAACTGGGCCTCGAAGTTGCGGGGTTGTTGACATTTTTGGTCTTCGGTGAAAAAGTCGATTTTCCCATTAGGGGCCTAGCCAGCAAGGGCAAGTGACAAAAAAAAGGGTTGTTTTCTCCAAAGTTACCGTCAACCGATATTGTCAGCCCAGCCCAATTCCCATAAGCGAGGAAGTTCGACTTTTTGTATTCATTTGGCCCTAGCAAGGAAGTTGAAAATTTGGTTTTATGGTACTTGATTAGAAGTAAATTCACTAAATGCAGGTTGTATCATTACAAATGACGTTTAATGACTAGCAAACTAGAATTAAACATATTTGTTTATTCTGTAGTCCATTAAAATGATATGAATTACGAAGAATATAGGAAACAGAAGGAATTACGTTGGGAAAGATTAGATATGATGGTGTCTTTTAAGAAGGTAGAAGAGGATGAGCATTAGTGAAGTATATCGACATAATAAAACAGATGAGAGTTGTCAGAAGAAAATAAGAAAAAGTTGATGAGAGATAAGAAATAAAGGAGCTATTCTTCTCATTTGGACGCCTCGTAAGAAATCAAGGAAAATTATTTCCTCTTGCCAGAAGGAGAAGTCATTTTCCTCACTAAATTTCTTGTTTCTAGCTCATGGAAAATGCTCCCATTGATCAAGGAGTTTTCGATTATCCAAACGTTGAAAAATCTTAAAACAATTTTCAGGAAAAGACTTTTCACTATGGTGTGTTTGTTTGATAGAGAACTTCTTAATGAAAGAAAATGTTATTAATCAAAACCATTTTTGAGGAAAATGACTAATTTTTAGTTGTTAGGAAATGTACTTGATAGTGAGATGGGAAAATGCTCCTTGATAATTATTCTTTTCATTATGATTTTATTTGTTCCTATTGTCTACGATATTACAAACCTATGAAGTATAAATTTTGATTACCGGAAAAAATGAAACTTAAAAAAGAGGATGCTGAGACTTAAGTAATCTACGTCCATGGGGATGCGTAGCTTATATTCATGATTCTTCCCATAAATATAATAAATTAGGCCATAGAGGGAAGAAATATATATTTATGAGATATTATGAATACTCTAAATAGTACGTGTTCATAGGTGAATAAGCTGCTGGAAGTATGTCCGAAATAGAGTTACGAGATGTCACCTTCTTGGAGAATGAT
This sequence comes from Eucalyptus erythrocorys, assembly GCA_014182555.1. Lineage (NCBI taxonomy): Eukaryota > Viridiplantae > Streptophyta > Magnoliopsida > Myrtales > Myrtaceae > Eucalyptus > Eucalyptus erythrocorys. The sequence continues at coordinate 9,717,134 of CM024597.1, read as the reverse complement.
TTTCCTAGTAGAGGTAAGATTAATAAAGACTTCCAATTATATGAGACGAAAGATCCTAACAACATACTTACTAATGTTGTAGAGGGAATTTAAGATTTACCTCAACATACAAAACCTAATAGAAGTTTTGCATTGCCTAGTGAACTGAATTCAAGAGAAATTTAGTTACATAAAAGTAATTGTAAAAGTATTTGGTCACCTTTCAAATTTGTTGTTTCTTTGGGACCTTCGCATGTCCTTTCTCCTCTGTCGAGCATGTGAGTTTATTCCAACCGATGGCCTAATATTTTATCACTGACAAAAAATTCTTGCTTTATTACTCAAAATAGCCAACATAACTTTTGAAAAAGCAATCATCTAGCCAATTAGCTTGCTAATCTCGGAATCAACAAAGGTTCAAACACTTAGATGATATCTTCTAGTACTAAGGTTCCTTTTATCGTCTCCTTGAGAGTTATTTCGTGTTTTGTTCAGGAATTAAAATGTGATAATTAATTCTAGACGTTCATTTATCGTAACTGGCTTTAGCCCCCTCTTCATTAAAGAAGGAAGATAAAACCTCTTCATGTTTTGCTACCTACTCATCCATTTCAAAGTATCCTTTCTCGAGCAAAATAAATTTTTCCAATCACATTACCGGAAACGCTTACCGAGAAAGGGAAAGTCTCTTACTTTTCCTTTTCCTCAACGTGGAAAACTATTTATTTATTTATTTATTCGGAGATTTTCTTCTAAGGTTGGCAGTTCAACTAATCCGCATCTCGATTCTTCAAAAGCAGCAACATTTAATATAACTTACATAAATAAACAACAAAACAGATTGCTTACACAAGAATTTTCACAGGTTCCGAAGGTCTAGACGGAAAGAACGATTGGACCTAAGCAGATCCTTAAACTTCTCAATGGAAGTACTCCAGAGAGAACCTAACTGGGATGAGAGTCTCTGAGTGCTTCCCTTGTTGCTCCGCCGGCAAGTAAAACCATGGCGGGGAATTAGGGGGCACCTCGTGCTGGATCCTCGCGATGCCGGCCCTGGTAACCAGCCCGGGGGAGGTACAAGGAAATGAAGGCCCAGACCTTCTTAGACTGGTGAGGTGGTGGGTGAAATCCCCACAACAGATAGGCAGCCTTACGGCAACTGAGTCTGGACAGAAAGAACGATCAACCAGCCGAGCGATCCCCACGAAGACCATTCACATTCGGCGACGCGGAGAAGGAAAAGGCAAATGGGCAGAGACGTACGCAATACGACATCATTACTAAAAGGACATGCGAAGGTCCCAAAGAAACAACAAATTTGAAAGGTGACCAAAAACCTCTCCTCCAACTCTGTCACGAGATGGCAACAGGCATGCAGTCCTCCTAATAAAGGGATTAAAGGGGTGAGGCTGAAGAGTATCGGATCTGGTATTTGATCCTTGTGAGCATCGCACGCATATGTACATAAAAGAGAGGAGTGAGATTTATTTAAAAAAAAAAAAAAACTCTGTGTCAAGAGTGCAATGCTTTTTTTCTTTTTCTAATAAAAAGATGAGGTGCCATGAGAAGCAAATTTTGCAAAATGATACATCTAACTCATGTTCCTTAGTCAAGAGAAATAAGGATGATGACTGTCTTTAGAAGATACAACCATTGCACCTTAATAGCAACCCTTATATTTCCTTTTTTGGGAATATACTTTCTTTCGAGAAAATTATCCACCAAATTATAAATTTATTGTATGGCAGCAAATTCATTTCTAAACATTTGATTGTATCGATTTAGTCTAAAATTTTTGAATAACTTGCCAATTTAATCATAAACCTTTTAACAATTTATTAATTTAGTTTTAAACATTTTAATGATTTACCAATTTAGTCTTTTGGGCCAATTTCGAATATTCAAAATTCAATCAAAGATGAGAATTTTGGTGATGAAATTCAATAAGCTAAAGTCTTTTGGGCCAATTTCAAATTTGTTGTTTCTTTGGGACCTTCGCTTGTCCTTTCTCCTCTGTCGAGCATGTGAGTTTATTCCAACCGATGGCCTAATATTTTATCACCGACAAAAAATTTTTGCTTTATTATTCAAAATAGCCAACATAACTTTTGAAAAAGCAATCATCTAGCCAATTAACTTGCTAATCTCGGAATCGACAAACGTTCAAACACTTAGATGATATCTTCTAGTACTAAGGTTCTTTTTATCGTCTCCTTGAGAGTTATTTCATGTTTTGTTCAGGAATTAAAATGGTGATAATTAATTCTAGATGTTCATTTATCGTAACCGGCTTTAGCCCCCTTTTCATTAATGAAGGAAGATAAAACCTCTTCATGTTTTGCTATCTACTCATATGTTTCAAAGTAGCCTTTCTCGAGCAAAATAAATTTTTCCGGTCACATTACCGGAAACGCTTACCAAGAAAGGGAAAGTCTCTTTACTTTTCCTTTTCTTTAACGTGGAAAACTAATTATTAATTTATTTGTTCGGGGGTTTTCTTGTAAGGTTAGCAGTTCAACTAATCCACATCTCGATTCTTCAAAAGCAACAACATCTAATATAAATTACATAAATAAACGACAAAACAGATTGCTTACACAAGAATTTTCGCAGGTTCCGAAGGTTTGGACAGAAAGAACGACTGACCGGCCGAGCGGTCCCCACGAAGACCATTCACATTCGGCGACGCGGAGAAGAAAAGGCAAAACGGCAGAGACGTACGCAATACGACATCATTAGTTTTTGCAAATAAATAAATACATGAATAAAATAGAAACTGTTTCGATGAGGAGACGGGCCCGAGACGACACCGCGTTTTTGTCCTCCTCCCTTCGCAGCCCGCATCAAACGACGACAGCACGGCCTCCTCCTCGGCTTTGTTTAATCCCCATGTTGGCTGGCGGACGCCGCCGACAAGCCGCTACGTGTCGCGAATGAGGAAGTTCTTCCGAAGTTGTTCAATTCCAATCCGCATTATTCTTCAACCCTTCCGAGACCCATTCATGGTGCCCACCCAGATGACCGCCCCACCACAATTGTTCTCGATTCAATAATCCAATCGAGTAATGAAAATAAGCAATCCGACACATTATTGAGAAATCAAAGATGTCTCTATTTCATTGAAAACTTCGTAATACATGAAAATATTAGGAAAATAGTTGGTTTTTATTTATGTGTTGGTCCGGGAAGGTGATTTACTTTTTGTCAGATGGAGAAATCATTTTTCCCAATCTAAGTTTCTTGTTTTCAATCCTTTGGAAATTTCGGAGATTATTAATATAATTCTCTAAGAGATTTTCCTATATTAGATATAATTAGGATATCTATGTTGGTTTTCTTATATCTCTCGAAATTGTGTGATCTCATTTAATTGTGCATATTTTGATTGATATATATATCTTTGATAGTCTCTTATAAAGCATATCAATATGTTGATGTACTTTTCATTATGATATATCAAAATATATTGAGAATTTTCATTTTCTCTCTTTAATATTTTAACATCTAACTAAAAATATTTTCTTTGGATGAATTAGTTTTCCATCATATGAAAACTGGAAAGTTAGATCTTTTTTTTTTTTTTTTCGGAAATAGTCTTCCTTTAAACAAATAAACCCTAAACTTGTTTGATAACCCCAATTGGCATCGGCGTATGAAATCCGACCAAGTGAGGAACTCACTCATTATGTTAAGTGACATTGGGATTATCCCATGCGTGTCTAATACAATCAGAAATGATAGTTATGAGAAAATCACCCGAATTACACCATGTTAAAAGCCGTCTCAAATTAATAACATTGGACGATTGATCTTTCAATAATTATCGAAGAATGGCAGGTGTCCGTTACTCAATGTTTTTGACGCCTGCTTTTTAGGTCCTTTCAACACAATCTCGTAGATAATGTCTTACAAGAGTCTGTTTGGAATGACTTTCACTTCTTAATTTTCTTCCTTAATCTAAATCTTGCAATTTGCATAATCACTTTTTTTTTTTTTTAAATCCGAAACTCCCGAAAATTAATAAATTTCCTTTTTGGTTTTTGACTTACTAAATTTTGACCAGGAAAAAAGAGGAAGTAAAAACGAGAACCGGTTCGTCGGCTAAAGTTCGGGAAGAACGGGAGAACGCTTTGGCATTGCCTTTTGCTTAGTGTGTTTGTTTGAGCTCCTGCGGCGCGACGCGCCTTCGGAAGCATCGTCAACTACCGCCTGCTCCCCCTCCTCCTTCCCAGCATCTTCTTCCTCCTCCATTCTTCCTATAAATCTCCGCACCATATCTGCATTCTCATCATCTCCTATCATCTCTCTTGCTTCCTCTCTCCATCATCTCCGTCATCTCTCTCTCTCTCTCTCTCTCTCTCTCTCTCTCTCTCTCTATATCGTATCTCTCCAAGCACAGAACTTCCTCGTGAGCTAAGAGAGATCTCAGTCAACGTTTTCCGATCGAAGATGAGCCAGTCCAACACCCAGAGCCAAATCCCAGGTAATGATCAAACCCACCCTCGATCTGTTTCGACCCTCCCGCCCTTTTGATGTCGATTCTCTCTATCTCTCTCTCTCTCTCTCTCTCTCTCTCTCTCTCTCTCTCTCTCTAGTTTTTGCCGATCTGATCTTGGTCAAAATCGTTTCTTCTGCTCCTTTTCTCAATGCATTGGTGTTCCACAAATCAAGTGGGTTTATATGGACTTAGGATTTGCAGAATTCGCACGTTGGTCGTAATTAGGGTCGAGCAAGAGCTCCAAAGTTGGATAGTGGTCGGTGGACGATTGTAGCAGTAGCGGTTCAGGAATCCTTTTGTTCATCTGTTCTTGTATTTAGACTTGACAAAGAAATCGATCTAGCTCTCCTTCTTTTCGGTTAGAACTTGTCTTTGAATTCTTGGGAGGAGCCGCCGGCGGTTTTCCGGGGGGCCTGGTGGAGGCGGCTGTGGCTGCTGGCCCCACCACCGAAGTTCAAACAACCTTTTCAAACTATTGAATTTGAATTATATGCTCTTGGGTATTCATATATCGATGACTTGTGATGACAATATGCAATATTCTGTGCAGTGGCGTACCCACCACCAGCATCAGCACCTGCGTACGTGGTGCCACCACCGGCCGGCTATCCCACCAGGGACGCCCAGCAGCCAGCGCAGATCACCATCCCTATCGAGACCAAGACTAGGGGCGACGGCTTCTGGAAGGGCTGGTAAGTGATTATCTCGCAATGCAGCCCCTCCTTTGCTTCTGCATATTTGTACACATTCGCTTGTCCTAATTGCGCTCCTTCTTGTCTTCACCAGCTGCGCTGCGCTCTGCTGTTGCTGCGTCCTGGATGCCTGCTTCTAGGAATTCCCAGGAGAGGATCGCCTTCCGCTTGATTCGTTGATCTTTGTGTTTAGCATTCGATTCTACAGATCTTCTTTTGTCATTCTTGCGATAAATGGGACATGTTGTAGTCACCATATACCTTTATTATTGCTGTGATATATACTAGCGTTCTTGGGTTTTTCTTGCATCTTTTATGTCACACTTCGACCCCGAGTTTCCTTTCTCTCTCTCCTCCACGAAGCGAGTCTAAGATGAATTTAAGATTGAGACCCAAGGTACACGCAAAAGTGGATGTACCTATTCTTATTAACGAGACGTGATACAAAGAAAGCTAAAACCTCTATTTTTCGTCTCAATTTCAGTGTTAGTGACAGCGGACGTTGGGGTGAGAATTAGAGCTTGTACGAAGAATGAACATAGTTAAAAGTAAAAGGGTACTCGTAGCCTCCTCTAGCAGTTGGCGACTGTATGCCCTACTAATTCTGGAGAGAGAGAGAGAGAGAGAGAGAGAGAGAGAGAATTATGATCCTTAACAACCTATAAAACTGTCTACGGGAGACAATGTGTATTTCATTTATCCAAAGCAAAATGTTGTTACCATCACTAAAACGTGGTCAAAATAACATCCAAGTAAAACTCATGGGTGTTTCCAAATTAGGTGGCCTAACTCCTCGGTGATTGGTTGCTTGACCGGAGTGCCAATTTTCCTTAAACAATGGCATAATTCCGGAAAACTCCTCAGTGTAGATCCAATCTAAATTCAAACCTAAACTTTCAATCTATCTCAAATTCATGGATGAAGAATCGTTATTCATATTTTTGAAATCATCAACATTAAGGCTAGTGAGAGGTCCATTATTAGAATATGCATCTTTATCAGCATCCTAATTTTCATAAGGAATAACAACAGCCTCCAATATTGATAATCTTAAGAAAATCAGTATCGATTTTTTCACATATGAGCAAGTCTGGGATTAGAGTGAAAGTTGATGATTTTTTAAGATAAAAAAAGTTTTCATGATAAAATTGAGATTAAACCTAAGATTGATTTTTTTTTTTTTTTTTTTTTTAAGGGAACTAGACACTTAAAATATTTCATCACGAATATTGAGACTTATGCGCATGATAGTGCTTAATAAGTGTTTACTCCTCAATAAAATTTGTGATATCGTAGGATCAATCCAAGTTATGTGTAATTGTTCCGTGTTAACTGAGAATGCTTACATTATAGCTATCACGAAGACTAGACGATAAAAAATTTCAAAATTAAGACTTTAATTATTTTATGAAAAAGAGTAATTTATAAAATATTTTTTAAATGATACTTAAGTCATGAAATAATAAGTTGATGAAAAATATTTTCATCATCGAAAATAATTTATATTTAAATATCTATGTAGATGATAAAAATATTTTTCATTTATTCATATTTTAAAATAAAACAAATGATCATTTTTTAAATACTTTTTTTTTGAAATAAATAAAGCCTTAGAAAAAAATTGCGCTTGCTCTAAATGTCCTCTCACGTCGCATTGGCCGCCACCTTTCTCATCAAGTGGAATCCATGGATCACCTGATAATATTGATCGGTGCACAGGTTAATCTCTTTAGGGAAACATCAGCGTCCCAATTTATATATATATATATTTTTTCCGAGCGATGACCCAGAATACAATTATGTCAGCATGTAATGTCAATCAAATAAAATGTTTGACCGGTTAATAGGGCATCTCCATGTAATATGATTCGGCAATCATCCTTTCTATCCCAACTCTCAGGTAAAATGTGATGTGACAAATTTTGCTATCGATAATTAACCGGGTCATAAACGAATTGAAAAGATCGACTCACTGAAAACATGTTTATCACTCACAGGGATTGACCTATTATGGTCCAACGAGGTTATACTCGCTTTTGAACACTGTTTATGTGCATCTTCTCAAGGGTTTTGTAAAAGCCTTTCAACCTTCGATTAATTTGTCATTATCTTATTTATTATATCACGCTTATCCCTTTTGCAACTATTTCAGATCTCTTTAACGTTTAACGCTTTTGCCTTTTGCTGTATTTTAATGTTCTTTTTTTTTTTTAATCAGGGCAAAAGGATATTCGATCCAAGGATTTAATTAGAAATTACAACTCAATCATGTGTATGGTTCATGACTAATGACAAGAATTTAGCTAACCAAAGTGCAAATGAAAATATTCCTCTTCTTCTTGTCTTTATGGATCTTTCCGCACATCACGTGGCTTGCATTGACTAGCTTATGACAAAGCACCACATGTATATCATTTATCAATTTTCTTTCGGAACCATGAATTGATCGTCAAATTGGACTGTCGGATCTTGGGTGGTGTGAAATCGTTATATCTTAAGCCGAACATTCCGTGCCGATTGAGACCCTTTTGACAATGCTTGGAGGGGAGCGTTAGCGCTGATATCATGTCCACTCTTTTGTTAATAAAAAAAAAATTTAATTGACAAAAGACCTTTTATAAGATATAAAAATTCAATAGGACCAAAAAGATGTCTTCTAGATTAGTCAAAAGGCATGGTCAACTCCAATGTAAAAGCATCATCATTTAGGTTGAAACAAGAAGCATTTGCTACCTTGAACAATTTTACAGAGAGATTTCCATTTGACCTTCTAATGAAGATGCTAATCCCTAACGAGACCTTTTGGTTCAGATCTGTATGCATATCTCGGAAGGTTCTTCTCCCTAGCATCTTTTCCGGCAAAGCTTGTCTTGAGAGATCGACCAAATTGCAAAGCTCGATCTTGTTGAGTATGACTTCGACATCTTTTCGAGAGTGCAAATGCGCTTTTCACGTCAAGACATCAATCTAAATATTTCATTTATCCAAAATCACGATAAGGTTCATTTAGTTGGTTCATGCAATGGAACTATATGTTTATCCACTTATGATGACAAGAACTCTCATCACTTACAGATCTTTCCGTGTAACCCATCAACTAGTTAAAACGTAGTCTTTCCTCAACCGGATTTTGATGTGTCAAACTTGGTTGGGTTTGGATTCAATCCCTTAAGTTGCCATCTCGATGATTTTAAAATAGTCAACATAAATAATTATATCAAAGAGCACCCCAGCTCTACCTCCCAAGTGAATAGGGAAAATTATCCAAAAAGCCTTGAAATTATTGTACTTTTACTAGTTTAGTCCTATACCATTTAATTTGCTAATTGACTCCTAAATCTTATTAAGTTTTGCCAATTGAGTCAATTCGATCAATCTTGATTGAAAATTGCTGAAGTGGGTATCATTTGTTCAACATGATATGGCTGGTATTAACGTGGATAATTTCTAATACTAACGTGGATAATTTTTTATAATATTTTTTGAATTATTCATTCATTCATTCATTTTCTTTTCTTTTCTTTTCTCCTCTATTCTTTTTTTCCTTTCACTTTATTTATATATTTATTTATTTTCCCTCCTTCCCTTCATTTGCCATCACTGAGCCTCATCAATGGCCAACAGAAGTTGTTGGTCTCGAGTGAAGGCCACATGGGCCTAGGATGGTGAGGGGGAGGATCTTGCTGGATTAGGTTAGGGAAACCTTCACTAGGCTAGGCAAAGGCGACTCTCACCCGATCTAGTGAGGAGTTGTCCTCGTCAACCATGGCCCAAGTGTCCCTTGCTTGAGGTTGACGGAGGAAAGAAGCAAAAAAGATAAAAGAAAAAAGAAAAGAAAAGAAAAAAAGAGAAAATGAAAAAAATAAAGAGGATTTTGAAAGTGAAGGGGAAAAAAAAAAAAAAGGAAAAAATTTGAAAAAACATGAAAATATTATTAAAAATTGTCTATATTAGCGTCAACAGTGTTATGCAGGATGTCTGGTGTCTACATTAGTAATTTTTAGCCAAAATTGATTGAATGTACTCAATTGATGTGATGTAAAAAAGGTTTAAGATTGAATTAACAAAATTAAAAGGTTTAAATTTGGATTGATAAAAAAATCAATAGATTTAGGACTTTCTGGATAATATTCCAAGTGGATGTAGTTGGGAATTTTATTTTTTTAAACTAAAAGAATGGTGAGACAGAAATGTATTGTACTTTGTTAAAGAGGCTTCTATTTTTCTGATTAAGATTCTCTCTTCCTTTTCAAGTGCTATCACACCATAGCTTCTATATATTGTTTCAAATTCATGAATGATTAAGATTTGACCTTTATTTCATGTACTTTCATATAAAACACGATCGGTTACTTGCTTAGAGAGTTGACTTCTCTGCCAGCCACAAACAAAGCTGAGCATTAGCTGGTTGGAACATTGTTTTTTCGGACTAAATGAATACCCCAGAGAGACACATCCTGTACTATATTAAAGAGACTTATTTGTATGATTAAGTTTCTGTCTTTATATGCATGTGCTTTCATACCATAGCTTTGAGATGATCTCCCCCATTTATAAAAATTTCAAACTTTTTAAGTTGGATATTCTAATATACCTTATATGTTTTTTTTTTTTTGATCAGTCATACTCTATACCTACTCTACACTCACTCTCAGACTTTTGCCTTGCCTCTTGTAGGGCGTGGGCGTCGAAACCCACCCCTGAAACTTGCGCGTCCTCACCCTATCCTTCCCTAAGAAGGTGAATTATATGTTATTTGGTGAATTATGGATTGTCTGAGAATTATAGCATCATTGCGAATAATAAGAAGAGTACCATGGATGTTTATTAGAAAGTTAATGAATATGCATGTGATGTAAATAAAAATACTTATGCTATTAAGAGTTATACATACTATATCATCAAATTTCAATGAAGTTCTATTAATTAAATTTTCATAACATAAATAATTTTATAGATTTTAAACAATTTTTTTTTTTTATTTCTTTTGGGAATCCATTGGTGCTTCAGTCCTTGGCATAGCCTTAGGGTTCTTAGACCCCAACGTTGAGGTCTTGGACCCAACCATTTGGGGGGATGAGAGTGCTTGACCATCGAGGCACTTGGGTACAACCGCCTAAGACTCAGGCGCTGATGTTGAGGACAATGGGCCTAATCTCGAGGGGCCTTGGCCCATTTGCCAGGGTCTTGGACTTGAGTACCCACGACCTCAGCTTGGGCATTAGAACTAGGCCTCAGCCTTGGGAGGATTAGGCTCGACCACCAAAGTCCCAGTCATTAAAACCAGAGTTTCTAGGGCCTTGCCTCGATGGATGCAAGTTTGGGCCTCGATAACATGGGTACTAGAGTCGAGTACCTGGGCACAACCATTAGGGACTCGAATTGGCCACTAGGGTCTTGGGTTTGACCTTGAGGAGTGTGGGCATATATTTCATGGACTTGGGCTCAACTATTGAGGAACCGGGCCATGCCTCAATTAACTTAAGCCCAAGCACTAGTGGTTTGGGCATGGGAGTTGAGTAACAAGGCACAATCATTAGGGAATTGGGCACAGGCATTGAGGTCCCTTGCTAGGCCTATGTGGCGTCGAGCACAAGCATTGATGACTTAGGTGTGAGAGCTAGGTACCCATGCCTATACACAGTTACTTGAGACTTAGGCATGTATATGGAGTCTCAACCCATCCTCAAATGACCTAGACTTCACTACTATGGACTTGCACACAGGCATTGCGGTTTCCATGCATAAGTGCTGAGGTATTTGGTCCAAACACCGTTGTCTAGTTATATTTTGAAAAGTGATTTGTGATTTTTTAAAATAGAAAATCATTTATCTAAATTTAAAAATTGTTTTTTCATTGATTATGGAAAGGTATTCCGACAACTCATTTTCTTTAATGATTCAAACATAAAAAAAAAAAAAAAAATTTTTTTTAATGGAAAATTTTGCGTAAAACAAAGCCTAATGAGAAATGGAACCTTATTCTTTTTTTTTTTTTTTTTGGTCAGTAGAAATGGAACCTTATTCAAATGCACGTTGCATGACTAATGACAAAAAAATAGCTAGCTTAGGCTAACAACTAGAGGTGTTAAATGGGTCCACAATCCATTTATGGACCCATTTATACTTAAATGGGTCGTTAATGGGGCGGGCTTATTTCTCAAGGCACTCATCAATGAGTTTTAAAAATAAAAGGATTAAATTATGTGGGTCTTAAATGGGTCTCTTCTATACTCATGTAAGACCCATTCTCAACCCATTGAAGAATAACCTAGTAAGTAACAACGTCCAAACTCAATTTGGAATACACGTCACCTCTTTTGCTTCGCCTTTGCTTCCCGTGTTCAGACTCACGCGGTCTGACGCTGTCTGACGCGCCTTCCGAAGTACCGTCCACCATCGGCTCCCTCTTTCTCCGTATCTTCCTTCTCATTCATTCATCTATAAATCTCGCACCTTTCCTTCGCTCTCATCATATTATCATCTCTACCATCTCTCTCTCTCTCTCTCTCTCTCTCTCTCTCTCTCCAAGAATGTACTTTTACGCGAGCTAGAGATCTCAATCAACGTTTCCGACCAAAGATGAGCCAGAACAACCACCAGAACCAAATCCCAGGTAACATCCGAAACCATCCTTGTTCTCCATCGAATTTCGCCGACTTTTTCTGGGCAAAATCGCTTCCTTTTGCCCCCCCCCTCTTTTTTTCGTTAACCGAGGATCTGCCGGCTACCCAGGTCGGCTTACGCTGATTTGGAGTCCTTTTGCCCCTCCTTTTCAAGCAAGAATATCCCACAATCTCATTTTCATTATGATTGGCGATTGTAACAACGGTTCAGCAGTCGTTTGTTTGTCTGTCCGTCTTTCTTGATTTTCGATTTTCTTATACTCGACAAAGAAATCAATCAGCACTTTTTCTTTCTGGTTGAAAACTCATGTTTGACTTCTTGGGAGGAGTCACTGGCGGTCTTCCGGCGGCTGGTGGAGGAGGTGGCTGTGGCCGCTAGCCCTACCACCGAAGTTCAAACCGAAGTTTTCAAACTATTCTGCTTGAATTATATAATCTTGGGTATTCATGTATCGATGACCTGTGATGACGGTACGCGATATTTTGTGCAGTGGCGTACCCACCACCGGCATCAACAATGGCGTACGTGGCACCTCCACCACCCGGCTATCCCATGAGGGATGGCCAACAGCCAGCGCAGAACGCCGTCCCTATCGAAACCAAGACTAGGGGTGACGGCTTCTGGAAGGGCTGGTAAGTAATTATCAAGCAATGCAGACCTCTTTTTATCTTTTAGTCAGCTTTTTCTTCTTTTATTCTTACATATTCGCTTGTCCTAAATGCTCTTCTTCTTTTCTTCACCAGCTGTGCTGCGCTGTGCTGTTGCTGCGTCCTAGATGAGTGCTTCTAGGAATTCCCCGGAAAGAATCGCCTTCCCGTTCCATTCGTTGTGTGTTTAGCATTCTCTGTCGCCGACATAAATCTGACATGTTATTGTCCCCTTGATACCGTTGTTCTTTGGATATATACTATTGTTATCAGATTTCTCTTCCATATCTATTGTCATCACTTCGACCTTGTTTCGTCGTCTTCTTTTTTCCCTCCATAAAGCGAGTCCGACATGGGCTTGAGCGTTAGGATGAGGGTAGATGCGAACGCAAGACATCGGAACCTTCGACTTCATTTTAATGGACAGCAATGCCAAGAAAATTACAGGCTCTCTTTTCGTCTCGTTTCCGTTTAAATGAAACTGATTATTGAACAAAATTGGGAGGCGATTTTAGAATTCTCCACGAGCTATTTTTATACACAATTGATTTGAAAGAGGTTGTTTTAACTTTATTTTTCCGAAATGAAATTATGCTTTCATCACTAAAACGGGCTCAAAAATATCAATCAACTAAAACTCATGGGTGTTTTCCAATTAGACGGCCTAACTCCTCAATAGTTGCTAGCTTGACCAGCGTGCGAATTTTCCTCACAAGCATTAAGTGCATGATGCTTGCTTAAAAGGTGTCAGGTCTTCTCATCAATAAAATACGTGATATTTTCGGGATGATTCTAAATGGTGTGAAATTGTTCCTTGTTCGCTCGAAGTACTTATGTATATTTCCATATTTTATTATAAAGATTAGTCAAATGACAAAATTCAGATCAAGAAAGATTACTCTAAGTCGCCTGGTGTCACATTGGCCACCACTTTTGTGATCATTTATCGCTAGCAAGAGCTTTGATTCAGGTGTGTGTGTAAATTTCGGAAGGTTCTTCTCATTAACATCTTTCCATCAAAGCTTATCTTAGGAGATCAACCAAATTGCAAAGACTCAATATTGTTAATTATGAAATTTGGCAACCTTTCAAGAGTGCACATTGAAAGTGCTAGTACGAATATTTAGAGGTGGGTAAATAGGTGTTTAAAAGAAGTATTGGCAAATAAATGCGGAATAAAATAAATTGCGAGTAAAGTCTGAATAAGAAATAGAGTCTGATAAGCGAGTCACAAACTTCTAGTAGATTTTCAGAATTTGTTATGCGATGAAACATACTTCTGAAATAACTTCTAAGTATACAACGGACTTAAATATGAAGAGTTAAGGAAAGAGAATGTTGCACACGAAATTTATAGTGGTTCAGCTTATATCAAGTTTATGTCTACTCTCCCACACTAATAGCCTTTTGGCTAGATTCCACAATGTGATCAACAAGAGATTACAACTTTGAGTGCAAACACTTAGTGATAGATCACACTATCTCATTAAGTCATTCTTTTGATGTTTCTCTCATGATCACAAACGTTTAAGCTCACCAAAGACAAGTGTATGATCGAAAATCGCTCAGACTTTGGAATTATAAATTCTATGCTCCGTCTCTCACTTGCTCATCGGTCCTTGATCTTCTTAAATACTCATCCACTTCCAAACTAGTCGTTGGATAGTATCTAGATGATCGTCTTCCAATCTACCTATTGGACGGATTTATATTTAGAAGATTTGGTAGCCATTGAGTGATAGAAGTAGAATCCCAAGTTGATTCTGATCGTCCATATAAATAGAATCCTGGTTTCCATAAGTAGAGCTTCTTCGTTTAGAAAGTTCTTGTCTTCAAGATCCAATTGTCAATCAATTAGATTGAGTCAATCAAATCTATCTTGATGTAGAATCCAAACCAGATCACTAGCCATTATATGTTTGGGGCTTGTGTTACGTTATGTCAAGTTGTCTCATTCTAGACATACTTCGTTTTGAATCTGCTATGTTCTAAACTTGTGTCTTGTTCAAGACCTTGTCACATTCTGGACTTGTGTCTCATTCTAGATGTAAAGTCTGAGAGTGTTCCGTCTGAAGCAAAGTCTGAGTGTCTTCCGTTTGAAGCAAACTTTACAATTTGGAAGTAAGTTTGAACATAATCTGCTTCTAACATATTTAGTCTTAAGGTTTGGACATAGTTTGGATAAATTCAACTTCAGCAAAGAGTTTATTTTTTGGTTCTTCCAAGTATAGACTTTGATAAAATCATTTACACATTCTATCATCTGCATAGTTCATTGCTCAACCATTAAACACGTTAGTAACTTTTGATTTATTTTGTCATCTTCAAAACATCATAAGAGATTTCCCTAACAATCTCCCCATTTTTTATGATGACAAAACAATCTCTGAATATGTAGATGTGTAAACACACTTTTCTAAAATATCAATAAATCAGGGCAATCTTAAAGAATAATGTAATTCAAATCAAAAGATAGCAGAAGATAGCAAATAGATTGAGCATAACAATATATAGAAAAATAATCACAACTCAATATTATGCAATAAATAATATCAATGAATTAACACATATGCATATTTATATTCTCTCTCCCTTTTTGTCAAAATCAAAAAGCGATAACAATTGAAAAAATATCACATAGAGAATATAAAACAATAACAAATATGTCTTGCATGAAACACAACTTCCAAAAAAAAAAAAAAAAAAAAAAAATCAGCTCTTATAAAATAAGTCGAATATTAAAAATATGCAATATAGCTCACCTTCGATCATATATACATATATATATATATATATATATATTAGCAAATATCCAATAAAAATCACGGATGCATTATAAAATTCACTTACTCTTTTTGTCATGATAATATCAATAAGAGATTTGTTAAAGACAAAAGGTAATAAAAGATGCATTAACCGGATTTTGTAGAACTTAACAAGTTCTATCGCATTTACCTTTTCATTCCTTCCATAATAATCAAAATCATGATCAATTCATAAATATTTTTCCATAATTGGTCAATGCTCCCCCTTGATTTGTTGCCTTTTTGAGGTGATCACGATTTTTTTCCTTCATTTTGGATTCATGTTCTCTCCCTTTTGTACGACACATAAGGGATTTCTTCAATAATTTGCAAAAACTTTGCACAAGGAATAAAATTTTTGAGCCTCCTTCCTCTAATTTTGCATATCAAACTTGCAATCTTCGCAGGAGATACATTTCTTATTGCACCAAAAACTAGGTGAATTTATAGCTTGGGTCGCTTTGGCTCGGTCAAAAGTAAGATCTTTTTTCGGAGGATTGCCAGTACTTGCGATGGTAACCCAAGGAGAGGAATGAATTGTCTCTTATTGTTGTGACACTAGGACAACTGATGGCTAGCATTCTATTGTTGTCCTGTACCTATATGAATTATTGAGGGATGACTAGTGTTTGCGGTATAGGTTGCATTGACGTCCACCAAGAGTTCTTTATCTTTATTCATGCTGAGCCTCTTCCTGGCGGGAGTAGGCTTGGTGAACCAACCATCCATCAACCCTATCTCAATTTGCTCCCATACTGGAGTGAGTTGATTAAATGATTTGGCGATTATGGCTACCATTCAATTGTGGTACTCATAGGCGAGAGTTTTGATTACCATTTTTCTCAACTCAAAATTAGTTGGTTTAGGATTGATTTGGGTGGTTAGATTCCTCCATTTGATAACATATTCCTTGAATGACTCGGACTTTTTCTTCTCAGTGTACTCAAGATCCTCACGAGAAGGGGTAATGTCCATTATAAACTCGTACTACTTGAGGAATGCTTCACTCACCTTGCTCCATGTTTTGAGGAGGTTCATGTTCTTCATGATGTATCATCTCAAGAAAGGCCTACTAGACTTCATTGGAATGACTAGATCATCAGGGGTGCATCACTGACGTGTTGGTCCATCCGAATCAAGTACATTTGCAATGTGCTTTCGGATAAGTTGTGCCATCATATTTCTCAAACTCAAGCATTTTGAATTTTGCTAGCATTATGATCTTGGAATAGATGAAGAGGTCCGTCGGAGTAAGATCTTGGAGGCCTTGTAGTTGTTTTAGCCTCTCCTCAAGCTTCTCGAGGTGTTTGTCATGCTCGGTTTTAGACAAACTGTCTAGTTTAGATCTCTCAATCGTGATTTGGTGTGGATCATCTTCTAATTTGGGAATATTATCATCGATATCTCTACCTTGCTCATCCCTAGTAGATGATTGTGGTAACAATACTTCGATTGAGGTTGGGGTGGGAGTAAGTTTGCTTTGAATGGAGTCCACTTGTTCGAGAGTTGTTGAAGCACACTAAAGACTTGCTTCATTTGGCTTTCCATGACCGCAACATGGCTTGATACATTCTCTTCAGCCATTCTTGCTCTCACTTTTGAGTGAGTTTGGATTGGTGAACGCTGCCGTTCCATGATTACCTAGTCATGAATAAACAAGCATGTGTAAACACGAGGCATTAATAGGGAGTCAATCCATGACAACAACCTAATCCTACCCTTTTTTGTTTATTCACAAAAAGTTTGTACATGGAGGAGATTTTCTAAAGATAGACTAGGAAAATAAAGACATGTGACATGTTAGCATGGATTAAGAAGATATCCAATTTGAAAGATGACAAAATCATGAATTGAAAACAAAATTTCAAAAATCTTCTTCCCTTTTACTACACCATTTTTCCTTTTCTTTTGAAAGCAACAAGAAATTCCTTGGGAAGAAAAGAAATTGATAACATGCTTGAGGAAACAAATGCATGAACTGAAAGTAATTTTTTTTGCAGAAGTTTCTCTTTATTTTTTTCCAAAAAAAATTCTATGAGAATTACTTCAAAATTTAAATGACGATGGTATTAAATCCATAACTAACCTAGAATGATCATGGACCAACCGATACATATGGGAAGGTAAGTGGATTGCAAAGTGCAAGGATAGAAAACTTAATTAACAAAAGAAAATTAACGACAATCACACAGACATGCACATGATACGTGCCGTTCGAATTCTAACTAAAAAGGCTCAGTGAAGTTAAGACTGACCGTTACAGTCTTGCGTCAGTGTCAGGTCCTCCTAACCTCGACTCTACCTAAAGAATTTCGGGAAAAATAAAAGCAACCTCTACATCGCGATCTCACATGCAAGACCATATCTTTCTTAACACCACCCTAAAATATTCTACGGTGGGCTAGGTCTGACGGTTGAGTTGTGTGTGCGCCATGTGTAGTGTTAAAACATTAAATCATGCACATCAATTTATAATCACAAGACATTTTATTTTAACTAAATTAAAATTCATCCTTAAGCTATTAACCTACACCAAAGATACTCGAGTTAGGAAAACATTTAAATAAGACAAAAAGACCAAAGTCCATAGAGAAACGGAGTTGCCAAGTTGTCGCAACCTCCCTTTTGGCACCATCTTTAGCTTGAGTGTGAGCAATGGCTAATGGCTTGGTAAGTATTAGGCTTAGCGCAGGCTCTCCCAAGTCCACCAATTCTCGACTTATAGTTCAAGTTTTTAACCTGCAAGTCAATTTCAGATAGGAATCCCACTAATCGAGAGAAATACTTCACTCCTGCACAGCCAAAGAAACTAGGACATGAGACTTGATTACATTAGTTAATCACTAATGCCCTTTTGGTACATAATCTTGTTTAAGCATCAAGTAAAGCATTTATACAACATTTTGGACCAATCACGAAATCTAGGATTCAATTCCTAAACGGATTAAGGAAATAGAAATCCATGCATCATAAGGGCGCAATTGGAATTAGCCAATATTTGCTTCCAAGAACTTAAACACGATTTCTCTCTCTCTCTTCTCTCTCTCTCTCTCTCTCTCTCTCTCTCTCTCTCTCTCTCCAAGGATTTTCCATATATTTGTAAAAAAAAAAAAAAAAAAAGACTATTTTTTGGATTATTTTTTATTTTTTATTTATTTGAAAAATGTAAAATACTTTTGGATTTTTCTAATTTTTGGAAAGTAAAAACTATTATTTATTTTTCTGATTTTTTATATTTTTATTGAAATATTTTTATATTAAAATAATTATATATTATATTGTATTATAAAAAGGATCCAGGTCAAATTCCAAAGGTAGGATCGACCCAGATCATCAACCATAAGCCCAAACAAGCTTGAAGCACAGGCCCAACCGGAACTTCACTTTGTTTGTTTTTCTTTTTTAAGAACATTCCAAACCCACAAAGACAAAACAAGCTCATATCTTCCTAGGCCTGCAAAAAACAAGCCTACGCACAACAGGTCTCATTTGGCCCGAACAAACAAAACCCAACCTGAATAAGACTCGTGCTTGACTTGGTTCGTAGCCTCCTCAACTACTGGAACCCTACCTGATTGAGACCCACGCCTGACCCAATTTGCAACCATGACCCGGTTCCCTCTCGCGTCTGAGTGCATGTTCAAGCTAAGACAGAAGAGGGTAACGGTGACGACCAGCAAGGTCGGCTAGTTCGGGCTAAGATGTAGCAGGTAGAGGTGGATGGGGGAGGCCAAGCTCGTCACAACTTGGCTATAGAGAGTAGCACTAATTGGCTCAATGGGTGAGGCACGAAATTGCTCCCGACGGCATTGCATGGCATGGCACAACACGGTAGAGGGAGAGTGACTTTGTGACGAGGGACCTTTAACTCACCTTGGGCTCCAAGCGTAGGGGCAGTAGAAAATCTACATTGGGGGGAAATAGCAACTAGTGTTGAGCCAGCGAGCTCAGCATGGCGGGGCTTTTAACTAGTTGACAAGATGGCAGCGGGTGATGCAGTGGGAGCAGGGATTAGTCCCGCAGCTTTCTCTCCCTCAGATCGGGAATTGAACCCCCTTCCTCACTCTCAGATCTTAAGCCTCTCTCTCAATTTCAAATCCGGCTCACTCTCAACCTATCAAATTTAGATCTTGCTTGCTCTTAGGCCTTCCTTGATGTCTTTTAGGGGAAATCCTTTGAGCTCGCTGCTTTTGAGTGTTTTCTTAGCTCGTGGACAGCTTATTTATAGGCCAAGGAGGTCAGTCGATGGAGGTTTCGACCGCCGGTCCTTGGCACATCAACCAACATCCACTTTAGCCAAACTAGCATCAAATCTATTCTCCTTTGCGATAGGTTTAGCGCAAGCCTACTCGACATTGAAGGCACGTCCTATTTGTCACCGACCTACTCCTTCTTCTCCATCATAGGCTGTCCTCACGCACGTCGTCGTCGCCACGCGTAAGTTGCAAAGGTGGAGGGAGAATAAGGAAGGAAGAAGACGAAGGAGAAAGAAGGAAGGGGGCCGGGCCAAGGAAGAACAAAAGGGAAATGGGCCTCAAGCCTACATAAGGGAGAAAGGAGAAGAAGGAAGGGTTGGGCATGCAAGCCTAGCACCCATGTGCCTCTCTCTCTCTCTCTCTCTCTTTTGTAACTATAATTAATTTGTCCAAATAAAGAAAATGAAATAGAAAATAAAAATTAATGGATGCAAATACAAACTAAGACATAGGTGATGCAAAAATCATTTTTTGTTAGGGCCAAATTGATCCCTAATTTGCTAATGCAATTTAATCTTCAGTATTTAGTCAAAATATAAATGTCAACATCGATCACTAAAGTCTTAGGTAGTGGAACTAGAGTTTCTAGGGCCTTGCCTCGATGGATCTAGGCTTGGGCATGGCCGTGGGGGACTTGAATTGGGCACTAGGGTCTTTGGTCTAGCCTCAAGGAGCTTGGGTCATACTTTATGGACTTGGGCTCAACTATTGAGGAAATGGGCCATACCTCAATTAACTTGAGCCCAAGCACTAGTGATTTGGGCATGGAAGCCAAGTAACTAGGCATAGCCGTCGGGGAAGTGGCCCCAGCATTGAGGTCTCTTGCTAGGCCTCTTTGGACTTGGGTTCGGGCGTTAATAACTCGGGCACAAGAGTTGGGTACCCATGCCTAGGCACGGTTGCCCAAGACTTGGGCATGGGTACTGGCTCTCGACCCATCCTCAAGAGACCTAGACTCGACCATTATGGATAGGGTGAGCACGTTTCCCAAGTAGAACTGGGAATCAAAAAACTGGATCAATGGGTTTGGTTTGGTTCCCGATTCTAAGGAGGGAGGTTCCGATTCCCCTTTTTTTTTTTTTTTCCAGAATCAATGGTTTTTGGGTCAGTTCCTAGTTACTATACGAACTAAAATTGTTTATGTCTTTTGTTTTTCTTTTGCCTTTAACCAATGCATTTTGGTTCTTATGGGATTTCCATCATTGAATTCATGGAACATAACACTAATGGACTCCATCCATTTGTTTAATTGAGTCATGCACATTTATGGGTCATGTCATGCCTCGATCCTCGAGCTCGTGCCCATCCCTCACCTAGTCGATTAACAGCAATGTCTTAGGATGTATCGCCAACCCTTTTATTTTATTACGCAAGCGGAAGTAATTAAAGAATCCCTAGACAATAAAACATTGTGATAGAAAAGTATGGCCATGTTTTTCACATCTAAAAAACCACAACCACACTTTTATACAATACAAACCACATAGTATATTTTCACATTACTATAAACAAAAGTTGGTTCTAACACATAAATGTTCTCAGATCAGGGTTTGTAAAACGAAGGAAAAGTCTCAATTCTCTCCCGGGTCATAGTCTGGATCCTCCTCTAGATCCTCCTTCAATACCTCTTTAGGGTCTTTTTCAGGTTCCTCTCCCTCAGGCTCCTCCTCCAGTTCCTCCTCCTGTTCAACAATCTCTCCTTTCTCTTCGCTCTAGTTAGCGTCATCGATTGAGTGTACTGAAGAGTCGGGGTCACCCTCGAGCTTGGGATCTTTAGCATCAATCATTGCTCCGTCCTTAGGATCTATAGTCCCCTTTTTGAATGCTGACTCTAAGACATACAAAGGTACATCATCTTCTGGTATGGGACCTTCTCTTCGCCCATCATGGTAGTGACGATACCACGACCGATACTCATGGGGCACAAAGTTGTCTCTACCCACATCGACCCAGACGGTAGACTTTATCAAAACATACTCCAATCCCTCAAGGTGGTGGTCTATCGGTATGTGATAAGCTATCTTTGAAATACTCTCTGGTATACCAAAAAGCTCAGGAGGAGAGGGAGGTACTGCCGTTTATGGACTTGAAATGTTGTCTCACAACGGGGTGAGACTATGTCTCAGCGAGTTCTACCCTCCTAAGACTCAATTAGAAAGTTAATATGACATAAGGGCTGCCTATACACAACACGAGTCAAAGGACTTACCTTGGCCTCAAATTCCACTTGCAATTCAACATAGTTCAAATAGGCATCCTATCAACCATCACGGATCGAAACGTCGATCAATCGACCTAATCGATTACATGTTATTGAACCATCACCTGGTCAATCGATACTATCCACAAAGTCCGACCATAGTCTAGAACCGCTCACCCAAAGCTGAAAGTATCGAT
Organism: Eucalyptus erythrocorys; assembly: GCA_014182555.1. Taxonomy (NCBI): domain Eukaryota; kingdom Viridiplantae; phylum Streptophyta; class Magnoliopsida; order Myrtales; family Myrtaceae; genus Eucalyptus; species Eucalyptus erythrocorys. The sequence goes on along the minus strand of CM024597.1, from coordinate 9,695,234 downwards.
AGTATAGCTCACCCAAAGCTGATAATATAATATACTGTATATATGCTCGCCTAAAGTTGATAGATTAGGGCCCCCAGGCCATGATAGTATACTATATGTGCTCGCTCAAAGTTGATAATATATAACCCACATATATAGCTCGCCCAAAGCTAATAGTAAAATATATAATTTTAATCATCAAATCAATTTATCATTTTTATCATATATGATAAAAATAGCCGTGTGTGGGTACAAGATCGGGCTTAGCCAAATGCCATAATTTCAAAATTAAAACTTCCCACTGGCTTCAGCAGTCTAGAAATATAATTTTGGCGCTATAAACCCACACTCAGTAAAATCCCAATTAACTATTAAAATTAATTAATTTAAAGATAAATTCCTAAATTCACAATTAAATCGAAATCAACATAATATAAAGCTCAACTAAATAAACATATCACACCACTGCAATCAGCATAATTTTCCGGTCACCAACCATCCCGGTCTAATTTTCGAAAAATAAATAAATAATTAATTAATTACAAAAATTAATTATTAATAGCAATAAATCCAACTTAGGCTACGTAATGCCTAATTGGACACCAAAATGGACCTAGAAAATTCCAAGGTTCGTTCAATAAATAATAAAACCTTTTACTTGCTAATCGCTACAACTAACCATCTAACATGCATCGGTAAAGCACTAAATTAATTAATTTAATCTAATCTATCTACCTAATCATGCTTAATTAAACCTAATCAACCTATAAGAATCATTTTTTTTTTTGGTCAGTCCTACTCTATACCTATTCTACACTCACTCTCAGACTTTTGCCCCGCCTCTTGCGGGGCGTGGGAGTCGAAACCCACTCCTGAAACTTGCGCGTCCCCACCCCATCCCTCCCTGAGAAGGTGGGGGTTTGAACCCCTCACCTCCCCCTTCCATGTTGAAAGAGTGGCCATTGGGGCGAATCCCAGTGGTTAAATTCACTTGTTTAAAGAGAATCATTAGCATACTAAGCGAGGTTTAGTGAGTTAAACTCACTTGTTTAAAGAGAAAGTCAGATCAAACCGACAGGGACGTTGCGGGGGTCACTTCTCTCCAAAGCGGGCCTAGGTTTTGAGACCCAAAACACCCACAAGGCGAGCCAAAAAGCTTGCTGGAAACCGACTCTATTTTTATCTAGGAATGGCTGAAACAAAGGCCAAAAAGTTCAGTTTAAAGCGGGAATTGATCAAGAAAAGGTGAATAGGCCAAATCGGGCCTTGGCGGGGGTTTATTGTTGAACGAATGGCGAAGCATGGGCTCCGGCTGAGCTCCACAAGCTACTGGACAGTAGCTGGGGCAATGTGATGGTGAGAAGGAGGTGGTGGCGTGACAAGGTAGCGGCGTGGACGGCGGTGCGCGTGGACGAAGTGAATGGCGGCATGAGGAGGTGACGGGCGGCTCCTATTGTCTCCGGCGATGCTGCTGACTTCCGCTGGCTTCTTGCTGGTTGCTGATGTGCGAAATGGAGGGGAGTGGAGAAGCAAAGTTGGTCGGCAGCCTTGGAGGGAGAGAGAAGGAAGAGATGAGGTTGGAGGGGCCACATTGCCTTGCTTTTTCACAAGTTTGTCCCCCCTTTAACTCATCCTCAGCCAAGCTATCTTCCTTAGCTATCCTTAAGCCACCCATGCACACTCAACAACCTTTGAAAGGGTCCATTTTGGCTAGGCATGGGGGGCATACGAATTGGGCAAGTGAATGGCTTCAATTGGACACTTAATCTTGCTCAATTAAATCCCATTCGGCCTTAACAAATCCAATTGACACCTCAATGCTCTAATTGATATTTTTCCTCACCTATGGATCCATCTTGCATTCCAATTTTGCGACAAAAAATGATCTCCAACATTTTCTGAACAAAAACAGCCATATGCCAATGTTTTCCCAAAAAGTCTCAGGTTTCAAAAAACCTTATGAGATTGAGTTGACATTCCTAGAATTTATTGTGACATGAAGGAATTTTCAATTTCTGAAATAGAATTTAAATTCGCGGTTAATTTCACTCAGGCACTTTTTTAACAAGACCTAGGCTACGGGGTAGTTTTCAGAAATTTTTAGTGCAAATGACCTGTGGTCAATTTTTTTCGAACCACAATGAACCCACTTGACACATTGGCGACTCTCTATTGTCGTGAAAATTTCAAGGATTCAAATATGGACACAAGGTACCAAAACGATAGAAAAATTAGTTTAGTGCCAGTCTACAAGAATTTTTCAATTTAGAGGTGTCACTCATGATTAGCCACACATCTCAGTCGAATCGACCTATCTTTGATCTCAAATCGATTTTATACTCGATGTAATGGCCTCTAAAGATGAGCACGGTTGAGAAGCGGATTCCTGGTCGAATTCTCAAGTCTATTGCATTAAAATTCTTTAATGGCTTTCCTAGATAGTCTAGTTATCTCGAGAGTGATCAGCTCTGAGAATAACTCTATAGGCGTGTTGATGAAATGCCCAATTTATTCAATAGAAAACAGGGTCCAAAATCTGAGATGTCACAACTCTTCCCCTCTTATAAATACTTCATCTTCGAAATTTAAACCTTATACACTTTAAACAAAAAGGTGGGGGTACAACTGTCTCATTGACGCTTCAGTCTCCCACGTCGCTCTTTCAGTACCGTGGTGTTGCCAGACCACTTTGACCAACGGGATGGTCTTTGAACACAGAACTTGCCCTTTTTTGTCCACTATCTGAATCGGGCTTTCAACGTATGACACATGGTCATCCACATCCAATTTCTTGAAATTGACCACATGGGTTGAGTCAGGCTCATACTTCCTTAACATTGACACATGAAAGATGTCGTGCACTTGTGCCAATCTCGGCGGCACTACAAGACGATATACTAAAGTCCCGATTCTCTCAAGAATCTCAAACGGACCTACGTACCTCGGACTCAGTTTCCATTTTTTTGCCAAAGTGCGAAATTCCCCTCATTGGTGACACCTTTAGAAAAATGTGATCACCAACTTGGAATTCCAAAAGCCTTCAACACTAATTTGCGTAGCTTTTCTGACGACTTTGAGTGGTCTTCAGTATATTTATAATCACCGCCATGGCATTCACTGATTGTTGCACCAACTCTAGGCCTATAATCTTTCTTTCCCCAACTTCATCCCAACACATCGGTGTTCTGCACGATCTACCATATAATGCTTCGAATGGTGCCATCTGAATGCTCTGCTGATAGTTGTTATTGTAGGCAAATTCCACCAAGTGAAGTCGATCTTCCCAACTTCCTTTGAAGTCTAGTACACAAGCTCTTAACATGTTCTCGAGGGTCTGAATTGTCTTCTCAAACTGGCCATCCGTCTGAGGATAATAGGCTGTATTATACTGAATCTTTGTACCTAAAGCACTTTGCAAGCTCTTCCAAAAAGCGGCAGTAAACCTCGGATCTCTATATGACGTTATCGTAATCGGCACTCCATGCATTTGAACCACTTGACGCATGTACAGGTGTGTGTGTCTATCTAGACTGAGGTCCTTTCAAACTTCAATGAAGTGAGTTAACTTTGTCAATCTGTCGACTACCACCCAAATCGAATCATTTCCTCTTTGACTCCTCGGTAATTCCGTTCACGAAATCCATTATGATATGTTCCCATTTCCAATCTAGGCTCTCGAGAGGTTGCAGAAGTTCTCCCGGCTTGCATTGTTGAGTTTTGACTTGCTGTTATGTCAAACACTTGGCGACATGCTTGGCGATATCTGCCTTCATACCTGACCACCAATAGCGGTGACGCAAATTCTGATACATCTTGGTACTTCTAGGATGAATGCTATAACTGCTACGATATGCTTCAGATAAAATATCTTCTCTAAGTTCCACATCGTCAGGTATAACCAAACGCCCTCGGAACCTCAGTGTTCCTTAATTAGAAATTTGAAAGTCAGCCTTTCTTTTCTCAGTGTCTCCTGTAGAATTTTATGTACGTCTAGATATGTCGGTTGGAGTAATTTGATTTTGATTTGGACATCTTGTTTAATTCTGAGGGTGGCTATAAGACTTGAAAGGTGGCCTACCTCAAATTTGAATACTGAATCTCGAGCTCTCTCAATTAGGTTCCATTCCTTAATTAGTATATGAGCAACTGAAGATTTTTGACTCAAAACATCGGCGACCTTGTTTGCCTTTCCTGGGTGATATAGAATATTGCAGTCGTAGTCTTTCAGCAATTCCATCCATCTGCATTGTCTCATATTCAACTCCTTCTGAGAGAATAGGTACTTGAGACTATGATGGTCCGTGAAGATTTGAAACTTTTCCCCACACAAATAATGTTTCCAAATCTTCAATGCAAAAATAGTTGCTGCGAGCTCTAAGTCATGCATCGGGTAATTCTATTCATGAGGCCTCAACTGATGGGAAGCGTATGCAACAACTCTGCCACATTGCATCAACACGCAACCCAATCTTCTGAATGATGCATCACTATAGATCTCGAATCCTCCAGGACCAGATGGAATTGTTAGTATAAATGCAGTAGTCAGCTTTTCCTTAAGCTATTAGAAACTACACTCGCACTTGTCTATCCATATGAATTTATCTTCTTTCTTCAGAAGTCTTGTCAAGGGTGATGCTAATGATGAGAATCCTTTCACAAACAGTCTATAATAACCTGCCAAACCCAGAAAACTTCTATTCTCTGTCACTGTTGCCGGTCTCAGCTAGTTAATCACGGCTTCAATCTTGCTCGGGTCCACAGAGATTTCTTCTCCTGAAATCACATGTCCTAAGAAAGCAACATGAGTCAACCAAAACTCGCACTTGCTAAACTTGGTGTGCAACTGATTGACTCTTAACATCTGCAACACTAATCTCAGATGCTCCTCGTGCTCTTTAGCACTCCTTGAATACACTAGGATATCATCGATAAACACAATCACGAATTGATCCAAATATTCCTTAAATATTCGGTTCATCAAATCCATAAAAGTAGCTAGAGCATTCGTCAACCTAAATGGCATCACAGTGAACTCGTAATGACCATACCGAGTACGAAATGCTGACTTAGGAATGTCCTCCTTCCTAATTCTTAGCTATTTATATCTCGTCCTTAAGTCAATCTTCAAAAATATCGATTCTCCTTGCAACTGATCAAACAAATCATCAATCCTCGGGAGTGGATACTTGTTTTTTTTTTTTATCGTTACCTAATTGAGTTGTCAATAGTCGATGCACAAATGCAAGGAACCATCTTTCTTCTTGACAAATAGAATTGGTACTCTCCAAGGTGATGCACTGAGACGAATGAATCCCTTATCTGCACCTTTAATTCTTTCAATTCTAATCAAGCCATCTGATAAGGAGCTTTAGAGATTGGCTCTGTCCTGGGGGCTAGCTCAATCACAAATTCTATTTCTCTATTTGGCAACAATCCTAGCAATTACTTTGGAAAGACATCTGAAAATTCTTGTACCACTTAAATATCTTTCATTTTCAGCTCTTAAACTTTCGTATCCATGACAATCACCAGGTAACCTTGGCAACCCTCGTCTAATAAATGAGTTGCCTCTAGTGACGAGATTAGAATAATCGAGGGTCCTCCTTGACTTTCGACAAACTTGAAGCTCTCACCCTTTAATGGGTAAAACTGAATCGACTTGTGATAACAGTCCATTTTAGCTCATTGCTTGGTGAGTCAGTCCATGCCAATTATTAAATTAAAGTCATACATGGCTAGGACTAACAAGTCTATTTTCCCTTATCACTCACCAATTTCTAACTTGCAACCAGAACATCCTAAAGCAGCAATAACTTTATCCTTCAACGGTGTAGATATGCAAACGGCCGACTCCAATAATATGAGACTTAATCTTAATAATTTAACATATTGCTCGGCAATGAAGGAATGCGTCGCTCCCGGATCAAACAAAGCGTAAGCAGGATGGTCGTTCAGCAAAACCATACATGTGATCACGTCAGGCGTAGCTTCTGCCTGACCTTGTGTGATGGCATACACCATGTCTTGTACTAGGGGTCTCAGTTGTCCTCCTTGTGGCACGTTCTACGGTGCATACCCCCTTGACCCATAGGTGGTGGTGGCGGCAACTGCGATTGTCCTCTCGGTCTGTTAGGACATTCTTTGATCATGTGGCCATATTGGCCACATCCAAAACAAACACCTGGTCTTAGGGGACACGGGGTTGAACCATGTCGTCTACCACAAGTACGACACGAGCCATTCTGACTAGACCATGTCTTCCCAATTCCACCATTCTTGTTGGGTGGGACTTGAAATCTTCCTTCGAACATGGGCCTCTTGCCATGTCAGATTGCATCTCTGTTTGAATTAAACCTCAGTCCAAATGAGGCGGTTTGTTCATTTAAACTTTTCTCTAGCGGCTAGTCTCGATTATAAATCTCTCGGTAATCCTTCAAATCAAACGGCACTAGCAGCTATTTCAACTCATGTTGAAGACCATTCTTGAATTTTCGAGCCTTATCTTCGAGGTCTGCGATTAATCTTGGGGCGTACTGAGAGATTTCAACAAATTTGACCCCATATTGGTCAATAGTCATCGTTCCCTGACGAAGGCGCTGAAACTCCTCCATATTCTATTCCTGGGCAGTACTCGAAAAGTACTGATCATTAAAGGCCCCGAGGAAGGTGTCCTACACCTGGGCTACTCCTTCCGGGAATACTGTATCCTTGGTGGCTCTCCACCAAATGTTGACATCACCTTGAAGTTGCTACACAGCCAATACCACATTCTCCTCTTCGTTGCACATCAAGAGTGCAGATGCTTTCTCCAAGTCCTGTATCCACAACGATGCGATCTCAAGGTCTCCAGTGCCCATAAACCTTGGCGGGTTGAGCTTCAAGAAATGTTCCACCAATTTATAGATGGGTCTCCTAGCGACCACAACTCCTAGCGGAACTTCAACAGGTGTGGCAACAGGTGCGGTAGCAAGTGTGACAATAGATGCTACCTCAACGGCGGCGTCAACAATAGCAGTAGCGGTGGCTTAAGCAGTAGCTATAACAATGGCGGTGAATGCAGCAGCTTGATCCTGGGCTTGTTGCCCCATGAACTCTCTCATGGCATCCATGGCCTGATTGATCCCGATGGTTCCTTGCTCACTTGGGGTTGCTACCCTAGCACCCACTTGGGGTGGTGCTACTCCACTGGCACTGCCTATGCCGGTGCCCTACCTTGGCCTCCTCGGGTACCGACCCTAGTCGGCAGCCTACCCTGAGTCACGGCCCTTACGGTCCTTTTGTTAGGAGTCCTTGGCTCCTGATCACTCATAGCTCAGCTTTAACTACTGACATTTGCTTCCAATTCCACATCGAATTAGAAACAAAGTGATTGAAACCATGAGAAATTCTAACAATCAACTACCATAGACATGCACCATCATAAATTTAAATGCCTTTCCTACTACTATCCCATAGGTCACTGCACCTTATCATTCAAATCCCTAACTATTGCTCCGATACCACCAAAACGGGATGTCATGCCCCGATCCTTGAGCTCGCACCTATTCCTCACTTGGTTAATTAATAGCGATATCTCAGGACGCATCGCCAACCCTTTTATTTTATTATGCAAGCGGAAGTAATTAAAGAATCCCTAGACAATAAAACGATGAGATAGAAAAGTAGGGCCATATTTTTCACATCTGAAAAACCACAACCACACTTTTATACAATACAAACCACATAGTATATTTTCACAATACTATAAACAAAAGTTGGTTCTAACACGTAACAATACTCAGATCAGGGTTTGTAAAATGGGAGAAAAGTCTCAATTCTCTCCCGAGGTCATAGTCTAGATCCTCCGATTCCTTTTCAAGGTCTTTTTCAGGTTCCTCTCTCTCAGGCTCCTCCTCCAGTTCCTCATCCTGTTCAACAATCTCTTCTTCCTCTTCGCTCCAGTTAGCGTCATCGACTGAGTATATTGGAGAGTCGAGGTGACCCTCGAGCTCAGGATCTTTAGCATCAATCACTTCTCTATCCTTGGGATCTATAGTCCCCTTTCCGAATGCTGACTCTAAGACATACAAAGGTAAATCATCTTCCGTTATGGGACCATTGCTTCGCCCATCATGGTAGTGACGATACCACGATCGATACTCGTGGGGCACATTGTCGTCTCTACCCACATCGACCCAAACAGTAGATTTTATCAAAACATACTCAAATCCCTCAAGGTATGTGATAAGCTATCTCTAAAATACTCTTTGGTATACCAAAAAGCTCGGGAGGAAAGGAAGGTACTGCCATCTACGGACTTGAAATGTTGTCCCACAACGAGGTGAGACTACGTCTCAGCGAGTTCTACCCTCCTAAGGCACAATTAGAAAGCCAATATGCCATAAGGGCTGCCTATACACAGCACGAGTCAGAGGACTTACCTTGACCTAAGATTCCACCTACAATTCAACATAGTTCAAATAGGCATCCTATCAACCATCACAGATCGAAACGTCGATCAATCGACCTAGTCGATTACATGTCATTGAACCATCACATGGTCAATCGATACTATCTATAAAGTCTGACTATAGTCTAGGACTACTCACCCAAAGTTGAAAGTATAGATAATATAGCTCGCCCAAAGCTGATAGATTAGGGCCCCCAAACCATCATAGTATACTATATGTGCTCGCCCAAAGCTGATACTATATAACACACATATATAGCTTGCTCAAAGCTGATAGTAAAATATATAATATTAATCATCAAATCAATTTATCATTTTTATCATACCTGATAATAAACAGATCACACCGCTTCAATTAGTGTAATTTTCCGGTCACCAGCCATCTCGGTCTAATTTTCGGAAAATAAATAATTAACTAAATAATTACAAAAATTAATTAGTAGATAGCAATAAATCAACTTAGGCCCATAATGCCTATTTGGACACCAAAACGGACCTGAAAAATTCCAAGGTTCTTTCAATAAATAATAGAACCTATTTACTTGCTAATTGCTACAACTAACCACCTAACATGCATTGGTAAAGCACTAAATTAATTACTTTAATTTAATCTATCTACCTAATTACACTTAATTAAACTTAATCAACCCATAAGCATCATTAGCATACTAAGAGAGATTTAGTGAGTTAAACTCACTTGTTTAACCAGCGGGTCGAATCAAATCGACGGGGACGTCACGGGGGTCACTTCTCTCCAAAGCAGTCCTAGGTTTTGAGGCCCAGAACACCCTCAAAATAGGCCAAAAGGTTTGCTAGAAACCCACTCTATTCAAAACACGAATCGAGCTAGACGACATGACGTTTATATACCGTTTATTACGTTACCGATATCTTCCATCAAGACCGTTATGGTAACATATTAATGGGCAAATATCACGAAATACACGTGGGTGATAAATTTGGCAATAATATCGGAATTTATTGGGAATACCGATAAGTGAGATCATATTTAGAATAATAAAAATATATTACATATTATAATATTATAACATTCTCCCACTTGATCCCAATAATCCATCAAATGAATTATTAACCTTAACCCACATAAACTTCATACTGAAATAAAACACATGAATCACGGTGATAAGTCCTCTTAGAGCAAGTATTATCTTCCGTGTATCACAATGTATTTCATCAGCTCATATGTGATCAAATAACTTAATGAATAAACCCGATGTTTACTCTAGGTCAAACATAATTGTTTTTCTCAAAATAACTAAATGTATACAACTGTATTGAGAAAAACATTGTAAATAAATAAAAGTCTCATAAATTCTTTCATAAAAGAAAAAATTTACATGATTGGACCAATGCCCATTCTAAATACATGATCCTTATAACTCATTGGTAGCATGCCTTTAGTTAAAGAATCAGTTATCATCAATCCAAAGTGCTCACGTGTTCTATGACCACTTTCTTCTCTTTAACACGTTCTCGATGGCTAAATACTTGATGTCGATATGCTTGCTTCGACTACCACTTTTGTGGTTCTTAGCCATAAAAACTACAGCTGAATTGTCGCAAAATATTCTTAATGGCCTAGCAATGGAATCCATAATTCTAAGCCCCAATATGAAACTTTTCAACCACACACCATGTGAGGTGGCCTCAAAACAGGAAAGGAACTCTGCCTCCATAGTGGAAGTGGCAACCAAGGTTTGTTTTGCACTCCTCCAGGATACAGCTCCGCTAGCAAACATAAAAATATATCCCGATGTTGATTTACGGGAATCAACGTAGCCAGCAAAGTCTGAGTCCCAGTAACCAACTACCTCCAAGCTGTCCGTCCTTCTATACATAAGCATATGTCCCTTGGTTCCTTGAAGGTACCTCATCACCTTCTTTGCAGCTCTCCAGTGGTCCATACCCGGATTACTTTGATATCTTCCCAACATTCCACAGCAAATGCTATGTCAGGTCGAGTGCAAACCTGAGCATACATCAAGGTTCCAACAACAGAAGCATATGGGATGTTCTTCATTTGTTCCCTTTCAAAATTGTTCTTTGGGCATTAGTTTAAATTAAACCTATCACCCTTCACAATGGGTGCTATACTTGGTGAACAATCTTTCATCCGAAACCTCTCTAAGACCTTATTGATATAAGTTTCTTGAGATAGTCCTAATATACCTCGAGATCTATCTCTATGGATCTTAATGCCAATGACATAAGAGGCTTCATCCATATCCTTCATATCAAAACTCTTAGAGAGAAATTGTTTCACTTCATATAACAACCCCTTGTCATTGGTTGCAAGTAAAATGTCATCTACATATAGTACAAGGAAACAAATTTTGCTCCCACTAACCTTCTGGTATATACATTGATCCATGACATTCTCTATAAAACCGAATGAAGAGATGACCTCATTGAATCTTAAGTACCATTGGCGGGATGCTTGTTTCAAGCCATATAGAGACCTTTTAAGCTTGCATACCAAATGCTCACCAGCACTAGAGAAGAATTCTTCTGGTTGTTTCATATAAACCACTTCTTCCAATTTTCCATTTAGGAACGCCGTTTTCACATCCATTTGATGTAACTCCATATCAAAATGAGCAACCAATGCCAAAATAGTACGAAAAGAATCTTTCTTGGATACAGGAGAAAATGCCTCCGTGTAATCGATTCCCTCCTTTTAAGTAAATCTCTTGGCAACGAGTTTGGCTTTGTATCTCTCTATATTGCCTAATGAATCTTTCTTAGTTTTGAAGACCCATTTACAACCAATGGCCTTCGCTCCATCAGGCAATTCTACTAAATCCCAGACTTCGTTTGATGCCATAGAATTCATCTCTTCCTTCATGGCATTGTACCATAAATTGGATTTATCACAACTCATGGCTTGTGAAAATGTCTCGGGATCACTTTCAGCTCCAACATTATAGTCAAATTCCTATAGATACACAATATAGTCATTAGGAATTGTTGATTTCTTTATTCTAGTAGACCTTCTTAATGTTGCATCAACATCCTCCTGAGGAGTTTGTTGTTCAACTGGAAGCTCAACAGTATCTGGTAATTGCTGAACTGGGTCTACTTGATCAATATCAGAAGGTTATGGATCTTCAATGATCGGTTGCTCAACGACTGGTTGAACTGAAAGGGCATTGTAAGCAATAACCAATTCAGTACTTGAGATGAAAGGTTGAGTATCTGAATGATCTTCTTCGAGATAAAAGTCCCTGAATTGATCGCTCCCACTAATTAGGTCATTCTCAAGAAATTTAGCATTTCTTGATTCCACAAACCTAGTGGTGTGAGATGGACAATAAAATCTGTATCCTTTGGACATTTCGGCATATCCAACGAAATACCCACTTATAGTCCTTGGATCTAACTTCTTTTTCTGTGGATTGTAAACTCTTACTTCAGATGGGCATCCCCAAACGTGTACATGTTGCAAACTCGGTTTCCAACCTTTGAATGGCTCAAACAACGGCCAAAAAGTTCAGTTTAAAGCATGAATTGATCGAGAAAAGGTGAATAGGCCAAACCGAGCCTTGGCGAGGGTTTACCGGTAGAGGAACGGCGAAGCACGAGCTCCGGCTAAGCTCCACAAGCTACTAGATAGTAGCTGGGGTGACGTGAAGGCGAGAAGGAGGTGGTGGCGCAGACAACGGTGCATGTGGACGAGGCGAATGGCAACGTGAGGTGGCGACAGGCGGCACCTGGTGTCTCCAGCGATGCTGCTGGCTTCCGTTGGCTTCTTGCTGGCTACTGGTGTGAGAAATGGAGGGGAGTGGAGAAGCAAAGCTGGTCGGCAGCCTTGGAGAAAAAGAGAAGGAAGAGATGAGGTTGGAGGGAGCACCTTGCCTTGCTTTTCCACAAGTTTGTCCCCCTTTGACTCATCCTTAGCCAAGCTATCTTCCTTGGCTATCCATAAGCCACCCATGCACACTTGACAACCTTTGAAAGGGTCCATTTTGGCTAGGCATGGGGGGCATATGAATTGGGTAGGTGAATGGCTTCAATTGGACACTTAATCTTGCTCAATTAAATCCCATTCAGCCTCAACAAATCCAAATGACACCTCAATGCTTCAATTGATATTTTTCCTCACCTATGGATTCATCTTGCATCCCAATTTTGTGACAAAACGATCCCTAACATTTTTTGAACAAAAATGGCCATATGCCGACTTTTTCCAAAAGTCTCGGATTTCAGAAATTTGAGACTGAGTTGACGTTCCTAGAATTTATTGTGACATGACAGAATCTTCAATTTCTAAAATCAGATTTAAATTCGCGGTTAATTTCACTCAGGCGCGTTTTTAGCATGACCTAGGCTACCGGGTAGTTTTCAAAAAATTTTAGTGCAAATAACTCATGGTCGATTTTCTTCAAGCCACAATGAACCCACTCGACACATTGGCGACTCTCGGTTGTCGTGAGAATCTCGAGGATTCAAATACAGACACAGGGTACTAAAATAATAGAAAAATCAGTCTAGTGCCGGTCGACGGGAATTTTTCAATTTAGTGGTGTCACCCACGATTAATCACATATCTCAGTCGAATCGACCTATCTCTGATCTGAAATCGATTTTATACTGTACCGTAATGGCCTCTAAAGATGTGCACGGTTGAGAAGCCAATTCCTGCTCAAATTCTCAAGTCTATTGCATTAAAATTCCTTAATGGCTTCCTTGGATAGTCTAGTTATATCGGGAGTGATCAGTTCTGAGAACAGCCTTATAGGCACATCGATGAAATGCCCGATTTATTCAATAGAAAACAAGGTCGAAAATCTTGGATGTCACAGGTCAATTTGGTGAGCTCTTTGCAAAGACAAATGAGAGAAAAATTTGAATTGACCAATTCATGGCTATGGTTTAATTTCATGAATCTGGGTCCAATTTTAATATTAGGCTTAGATCCATTTTTGACCTAAGCTTAAGCGCTTCAATTCAAGGTCAATTCGAATATGATAAGTGATTTTACATATGGATAACTCATTAGATAGGCAATTATGATACTAATTGAGTTCAATTTTAGCTAGTTTACAATTTTGCCCATTAAATTGTAAATTTTACCATTTTAGCTCTTTAGGCCCAATTCAAAGCACCCATGGTCTTGACTCGTTATTTTTCATCATAATCATTCAATTAGGTCAATAATAGACCCCTAGATCACGTTCATAAGGTTTGATGAGCTTAATTGTGTCTTAATTGGCCAATTTCTTCTTAAAAAGGATAAATTCATTTTTAATTTGGTTCTTTAGGGGCCAAATTGCATAAATTTTTGACCCACAAGGGTCCTAAGTGGAAAAAATAGCAAGAACCGGACCAAACCGGTTAAGAACTGGTCAAAATCCGGCCGAACCGATCCGGCCGGTTTGGCTAGCCGCTAGCGGGACTGGTCGGTTCAAGCCCTTGCCATTCGGTTCTTGGCCTTCGGCCACTGGTTCTAAAACCCTTTCAATCCCATTTTTTCTTTTACACCTTTAATTTCTCAAGATTTTACAAATTGGTTCTCAAATTTCGTCAAATTGCAAATCAACCCCTAATTAAACTTGACGCAATTCCTGATTTTGGCTTGGTTTTTTGCAAATCAAACCCACTAGATCTATTACTCGACACCTTGAGATCATGATAGAGCCTTCGAAATAGATTTTTGACTATTGGATCGAAATTTCGACTGTTGGGTCGAATTGACGGCCAAAATCACTTAATGTGAGGAGTATATAAATGAAATCTCTTCTATTTTCAGTAGGGGCTTCATTTGGCACGAAATTTCTTCTTTCTTCGGGCCTCTCTCTCTCTTTTCTCCCTCTAAACTCCCACCCAAACGTATCTGTCAGTCTGTCTGTCTCTCTCTCTCTCTCTCTCTCTCTCTCTCTCTCTCTCTCTCTCTCTCTCTCAATTTCGGTTCATCTCTTGGACCAGCTTCGTTCTAGGCTCAAATCGATTATCGCTGGAGCTCCCAAGCATCCAAGTTGCTGATGATCTATAGTAGCAAAGGTCTTTCACCTTGCTATGGATGGAGGAGACCAAATCGATTGTCGAATCTTCACCGACAGCCTGGTCTTCGCCGGTGAGTCAAGGTCGGTCCATTTTGGACCAATTCTTCCTTCTTTCCTTGAGCTGGTGGTTTGATTGATCATGATCTGAACCATAGTGACTTGATCAACATTATTGGAGTCCCAATCATGACCCGGTGGCTTGATCCAATTGATTGCGATAGAAATTGACAAAAATCGCAATGAAGGTAACGATTCAAAGCTCGAATCCAATGAAGTGAGATCGAGTTAGTCAATTGGGGCTAAGATTCAAGATTAGGAGCTTTTACATGCTTAAGATCAATGATTATAAATGTTGCAATGATTCATGGATGATTTGAATAATGATTGTGTTTTTAAGTCTAATCTGTGATTTTCCTAGGTTTGTACATAGGTCATTGTTTTGGCCAAAACGAGGTACAAAACGACCTCATTTCAGCTTGAGGTTTCTTAGGATTAGATAATAGACATCCCGAACTTCGAAATGATAGGTTGCACACCCTAATCGAGCGTTGTTTGACAATTGAAAAATACCTCCGAAGATTAACGATTCTGTAGTAGTTTAGGTATTTTTTCGATTTTAATTCTGTTTTGCCTTCTGAATTTGTTATTTTTGTGCCGACTCTCGTGATCATTTTTTGACAAAATTTTCTCCATGAGTTTTGATCCAAATCATCTCGTGCATCTTTTGTAATTTTTTTCATGATTTTTTGATGTGTTCAACCAGGTCAGATTTACTTAGATCGAAGCTAGGTTAATTTGTTCCATATTGATATTTGATTTTGCTATTTTTGTACTAATTTTTGTGTTGAGTTCTGGAACAACTTTCCTTCATGAAAGTTGCTTGTACAGGTGCTTTGTATGTCCTATGTTTTTTTTTTTTTTTTCAAAATTTTTAGACATGTTTAGCTAGGTCAAAATTGCTAAGATCTAAATATAGGTCAGTCTGTCCTGTATTAGTCCGAGATTTATTTTGATGAAATTAAGTCCATAAATGCACCTATTTGGTCTCAAATTCTTCATAAAAGTTGAAATACATGATATATATATATATATATATATATATATATATTCAATTGATGCATGCTTTGCAAGGTTTTTACATTAGTAAAGTAAGTCAATTGTATGCATTGGAGTAAAAGGTATTATGGCAATATGTGCTGGACATATAGTTTGGTCTGTTTTGCCGTTTTTGTCACGACTCATATGATCTTAATTGAGTTTCAAGAAATCTTCATCATCGTATGTTCAGTATGTGAGATTCTTAGTAGGATTTATGCATGTCTTGAGAATGTCTAAAATCATGCTTATTCTGTAAACTCAATGTTGAAATGAAATCTTGTCATATGTGCATATTTCCATCCTTGTTTGAGTCATCTAGGGATCAAAATCTTATGATCATGCCTTCTTGTTGGTTGAACTACATGTTGTAAGGTTTGCACACATGTTTAGGTCATGTTCAGGTCATGTTCATTGAATATCATACATATTGCACATTAAATTTGTTTCACGAAAAGTGTACATCACACTTAGGATTTCCAAGCATACCATTAGGAACATGAATCATCTCATAATGTCATTTAAGTTGTATGACATTTTGCATGCCAACTTAGGATTAGATGACTATCCAAACTTTATGTTGCTCATCGTTTGGATTATTTTCAATTTTTTCAAATCTAGATTACAATCTGGGCAAGGGATCAAATTCGGACCCCTGTTCTAACCCCTCTTTGGATAGACCTTTGATATTTTTGTTTCATTTTTTCTATTTGGAATTTGAACTCGGCCTCTTAATGAAAATTGTTTGTTATCATGTTAGTTATGTTGTGTGTAAATTTGATGATTTATAAACATGTTTTGATTAGGAAAAATTCTCGTGACATTAGCTGAATGTTCTATTGTTTTGACAAATTTCTAATGTGTTGTTGCTTGTTGTTTGATTTTTGTAAAATCATGTGTAGATTGTTTAAGAAAACTTTCTTCATGAAAGTTGTTCATCATCATGTCATGCATGTTAAGAAATTTTGTCATTGCCAAATTGTTATTAGGTATCACCTAATTTCGCTATCCTTACATGCTTGTTCTAAAATTTTCTAATATAAACATGATTGTGATTGTTTAGTTATACCTTTTAGGTTAGTTTGTGTATAAAATTAGGACATGCCATCTTCATGAAAATTATTCTAAATGCTTTGATCTTTGTTGACAAACAATCGGCCTTTTCAAATTGCATCTTTCAAAATTCGGTACATATGATGTTTCTCAAAAATGATTTCTAAAAAAGTTATTCTCGAAAGCTTGATTTTGCTTAAGGAAAAATCATGGTTTGGACTATATTCAAAATGCGTGCAACACTTGTGAGTGCATTTATGCGAGCCTCGGGCTAGCCTTGGCAATTAAATGTGTTCCATAACCTAGATATTTCTTAATCTTAAGCATTTTCAAATCTTTTTAAAAAAATCATGAGTTGACATTGTGAAAGTTACGATTTGAATTGTATTCAAAATGTCTGTGATACTTGTGAGTGCATTTATGCGAGTCCCGAGCTAGCCTTGACAATTGAATGTCTTTCATAGCTGAGATGTCACTTTGTCTCAAAATTTTTCATGAATGATTTCGAAATATGTTTTTGAAATATTACATGTACCCCTCATACATATAATCGCATCATGCATTAGAAATTGCATGTGTTTGTGTTTGGTGCATGCCCTTGGTAATAAGTGACCCACCGACGGTTCACTTTCTTACTTGATTGATTGAGGAACAAGTTTCAAAAGACTTGCATGCATGTTTAAATTTTTGCAATGCATGTGATTTTTAAATGAATGATAGGGTCGACGCACGATATCGAGGGAAAACCTTGGAATCACGTAGATCGTTTGTGTCACGCCTCGAACCCTGAGCATGCGCACATCCCACTGTGGTCGATCAGCTATGCGACGTTCCCAGCCACTTGTTGCCGACCCATTCATTTTAAATGCACATGCATAAGTGAATTACTAATCCCTTGACCTCAACAGACTTGGGATATAAAAGCAGGACAATAATTTCCAAGCAAATACACTTTTATAAACACTTTAAGTTTATACAAAAGGTTTATGACATAAAAAAACAACTGAGCCACCTATGCTCCTGACCCTTCCGCTTCAAGCTCCTGGCTCTTCACACTAGGGACCTGAAAATGGTTATTCAATAACCAGTGAGATATAAATCTCAGCGAGTTCCACCCCTAAGCCTCCAGTTAGAACACCAACTCAACTCAGGGTATCTCAACAGAATCACCCCACAACAAGAAACAACTAACAATCGATTCGCATACAACCTTACCTAGTATGCCATACCCTGCACGATATCAATTCATGCGTGTGTGCCATAAATATGTGACCAACTCATGCATAACCGGAACCAACGACGCTATGGTTCCCATTTGCTCTTGCATAATAGTGCACCACCTAACACGCATCAATCCATCACACGCGTTCATCAATTCAATCAATCAATCATATCAAAGCATTAATCAATCGACCTAGTCAATTACATGTCAATCAGCACCATACATTTCTCACGATGAAATATCTAGTCATCGAGCCCATGTGCATTCTCCAGGATGACATACCAAGTCTCCAAGTCCATGTGCCTTTTCCTAGACAACATACTTATCCAATGGGCCCATGTGCATTCTCTCAGGCGACCTCTTCGCCAAGATGATGCATCAATTCACCGAATCCACGTGCCCTTTTTATGATGCCCGGACCCACATGCATTCTCTCAGGCACAGATTCGCCAAAGTGATGCATCAAATCACCGAGCCCACGTGTCCCTTTTACGATGCTCGGCCCACGTGCATTCTCTCAGGCACAGATTCGCCAAAGTGATGCATCAAATCATTGAGCCCACGTGTCCCTTCAAGATGCCAAACGTACTCTTTGAGACCACATGCATTCTCCGAGGTAATGCATCAAATTACCGAGCCCACGTGTCTCTTTCAAGATGCCATACTTAATCATCGAGCCCACGTGCATTCTCCCAGGTGAGAGGCCAACTCACCGAGCCCACGTGCCTTCTCCGAGTTGATATATAACCTACCATTGGTTCACTATAAACAACATGCCCGATCTCCTAAATGACGTACTTAGTCATTGAGCCGGCATACACCACACATATTCACTTTCATTTCCACAATTTCCACTATAATCAGTAGTCCACCACAACATTTTGGCACTAATAATCGATACCCAATTATTCATCAATCAATTACCAAAAATCAACTCAACTTAGGAACAATTCCTAAAATTCCACAATTAATTCAATTCTACGCAATGTAGAGCTCAAATAAATAAACGGACTGCACCACGACAATCAGCATGGAATTCCAGTCATATCAACTCAATTCATGCGAATGTCCATGCATCTACACATCCATTCACTTCATAAAATCAACACACATGAAACAAATCAATATTTCACTCTCGGGTGAACAGTAACTCGTGAATAGTGTTTTTGTGAACAGTAATGCGTGAACAATATCTCGTGAACAGTAAATCGTGAATAGTGTCGCATGAACAGTAAATTTTCAGAATTTAATAAACTATAAATTAAATTCAGAAATCATTAAAATCATTAATTAAAGCAATCATCAATTAATTAAAGCCAAGCATACTTAATTAACCACATAAACAACATTAAGCAAAATAAAGCAAGATTAAGCTAGACTAATCTAATCCATCCATCTAACCACCTATCTTAGGGCTAATACAACTTCATTAAATCATCTAAACTAGAATTAAATCTAACTAAATCAACCCTAAGCAAGTTTAGGCTCTAATCAAAGGATTAGGAGCTAAACTCACCCGTTAAGCGGGTCGGAGACACCGACGCGGCAGCGACGATGGAGGAGATGCTCTCGGACCTTTACCACGATGATCCAAGGTGGTCACAAGCTCAACACAGCAACTAGAACCCAAACTCCCATTGAAACCTTTGAAAAACAACCCTGCCGGAGGAGAAACTGAGTTGAACGGCTTGGCCGGAGCTCCAGCAAAGGGTTTGGCCGGCAACCGGCGGCTCCCGAGGGTTTTGGGGGTCTTGTGGGAGGTTAGGGGGCAAAGGAAGATTTGGAATGGGAGAAAAATGGCCGAAAACGCGAAATAGTGTCGGCTGTAGGCGACGGACCTAAGGCTGGTTTCTTCCGACCGGTGTGCAGGGCAACCGGAGGCTCCGTTCGGCATGAAACTAGGCTGATTTGGATGGTTTGGATGTGATGAAGAGAATAGTGGGTGTTTCGTGAGCTTATTCGACCGGAAAGACCACTTTTGACTCTAGTTTCCACCGAAAGGTTAGCTGGAGAAAAACTGTTCCAGACGGTCCGGTGACCGGTGGCTTGCAACGGCCCTACAATGCGGCAGGAGGCTCCTTCTGGCGAACGACGGGGTCCAAGAGGAAGGTTTGGATGTCTTGAAGACAACAGTGGGTGGCTCACTTGTTAATTCATTCGGGAAGCCAACAATCAACTCGGATCTTTGGAGGAAGGTCTGCTGGAACAGAAACTGGAGGAAGGAAATGAAAGAGAGAGAGAGCTCCGTCGAGATGGGGACCAAATGAGGGAGAGAGAGAGTGATGGGAGAGATGTCAAGCCCCATCAATGCTTGCCCAACTCCCCATGCAAGACCCCTCACATTCTCTCTATTTCTTTGCCCTTATCCACTTGCTTTTAGGGGCAATTTGGTCATTTCCACCTTGCACAAATTACCAATCTAACCTTGGGCTAAAATTGTGGATGGGCCTAAGAATTGGGCTTGGCCATGAATAGTAACAGGCTCAGGAATTGGTTGGGCTTGATTGGGCTCAATTGGGCTTAAGGTTTATTAATGGGCTTAGGAGAAGGAATAGTTGGTTTAGGTCCAATGGGCTCATTTGCTTATCTTAGGCCCATTTGGTGGTGTCCCACCTTGGGCCTAAGGCCCACATTGGCTTAGCTTGGCCCACTTCCTCGCGGGCTCGCCTTCTCGATCCGAAAATCCCTTTTTCAAATACTCGGCTTAACTGGCGCTGTCAACTGTCGCTGTAGCTTCATCCAAAGTTTGTCTCGGACATTCCTGATAATTCGAAGCTTAATCTTTAGTTCTCAAGCCATGTCAATTTCGCTCTAATGCCATTTTGAGTACAACTCAGACTTACGGGTGGCTACGAGGATTCACATGTGACCGACTCGTGCCAAACCACGTTCAAGACATCTCGACGCATGGACGTCGTTAATTGCATGAAATTTCGGAGGATAGATTCTTATTTCAAAGTACACGATTACTAAGGATCAACATAGGGTCGTTCGCAGATTCGATAACAGTAAACGGAATCACCCATCGTCCGTGAATCGACTTCTAGTCGTTCTTGAAATCGGCCTGCCTATCTACAGGATCATCCTCACACAAGTCTCATGGTCAAGTCGTTTTCCCAGGTCAAGTTATTTAGTCGTATGAGTTCTGTCCTTATTAGCATTTCCCCTCAAGGTCAGTATCTTAGGAGTGATCAATTCCGAGTGAGATCAACCGACAATGCATTGACGAAATTCACATTCATTCATCCCTCAGAGGACTCGAATTTCAGGATGTCACAGTTTGATTAGGAGACTTATAAGCATTATTGGCCATGCGATAATACAATTGGTCAACAATTGCTATAAGTCACAAAAAAATGGATTGGGTAGGTGTCTCAGTGGAACCCTTGCATGAAAGATAAAGACCAACCCCGAGGCCCCAAAATTTAACTTTCATATTGCACTTCCTTTAAATGATTGATCTCGACATGATGTCTTGTTTTTAATTATTTTGATGTGTATGCTTTCTTTCCATTGTATACACCTAGTTATAAAGGCTTAGATTAGGACCCCGCCGATGGAGAAAGCGCGAAGACAGTGGAGGTCGATATCCATTCCGACCATTATCATGTACTATTCATTTCTCCGACATTTGTCTCCGGTTCCATTTTTTGTATAAAACCTGATGAGTTGCGAGTTTTCTCTCTCTCTCTCTCTCATCTTTTTTATTTTTATTTTTTCAATTGTGTTTCTCTTTTATATTTTCTAAGATTGCATGGTAGATTTACTGCTTTCCTTGATTGTTTACTTACTGTTTTGTAATTTTAATTCCATTGATTGCTTTCTTTTCTTGTTTTTCTAGAAATAGAATAAAATGCAAATGATCAACCACGCATGATCGCTTAGTTTTGGACTAATAATTCCGCAAATGTAAAAAGAAACATATGAACATGTTAGGAAAACACAACATACTATTTAGGTACCAAAATGACGCTAATAGAAATATTAACATAACCTAAGTCCCTAAACCTAGATATTTGGTTGTGTAGGAATCGAGGGACACTCTTGACCCTCGATTGGGTTTTCTAGCCAACCCCCAAAATGAGGCTAGTGGCGACTCCTATCTTATTTTTAGATTGTCATAAACAATCAGACCGTATAAATAAACCCATTGCGTGGGGTACAAGTTTCAATGAAACTCACTATGATTAGCATACTCGATATAGGAATATCCCAAAGGATGAAGTGATGCCATCCTTATGGGTGAAGCATACTGTCGAGAGGGCTACCATGGTAAAGGTACCCTTAAATCCGATATCCACACCCGACCTCTTCTTCTAAGGTGTATCACCCATGTGGGTATGGATCGCGACACTCCACTGTCATGTAGGGTACGAGCTTGGGAGAGCTCGCGATCTCAGGGATGGAACTCACGAGAGGCTTGATCTAAAAGGTGAAGTGATGACGTCTTTCGGAACATGATCCATGAGGGAACTCTCGTGATCAAGTACTCCTAAACGCGACCTTTCCCCCTTTTCTCTCCTCATGATGATGAGGGATTCGAGGGCATTGAGATCGGGTCACAACAATATCAAATTTCTCTTGCATTTCTTTGTTTGTTTTTTGTCCCTCGACCCTTTTTTCCTCCTCTCCTTTTTTGCCCCTGTAAAGGGAGTCCGGCATGGGTTTGAGCGTAAGACGAGGGCAGATGCAGACGTGAGATGTTGGAACCTTTGACTTCATTTCAATTGGTCACAATGCAAAGAAAATTGCAGGCTCTTTTTTCGTCTCGTTTCAGCGTAAATGACTCTAAATATCGAACAAATCGGGAGTAATTAAAGCTTTCACCAAGAATGTGCATGACTAGAAGCAAAAGGGCAATTATAGAATTCTCTACAAGCGATTTCTTCTACACGATTGATTTGGAGGAGCGCGTATCCAAATGCTGTTGTCATCACTAAAACTTGGTCAAAATAGCGTGGGTGTTTTCCAATTAGACGGCCTAAATCCTCAACGGTTGCTAGCTTGACCAGCGTGCGAATTTTCCTTAAAAGCATTCGCCATAAATATCAAGACTTAACGTCAATGGTGATTGCTTAATTGGTGATTGCTTAATTAAGTGTCGAAGTCTCACATCGATGAAATACGTGATATTATTTCAGGATGATTCCAAATGGTGTGAAATGGTTCCTTGTTCGTTGAAAATGCTGCATATTGCCATATTTTATTATAAAGATTAGTCAAATGAAAAAAATTATGATCAAGAGAAATTAAGAAAAAAACTTCCACCTACACTAAATGTCGCCTTGTGTCGGTGGAATGCTTGAGATCGCTAGGTGATGCTGATAAGTCAAAAGGCATGGTCACGTGCAATATAAAAACCTCACCATTTACATTGAAATGAGAAGTAACTATGGAGTTTAAAAACATTTGCTACATGAACAATTCTACAAAGAGCTTTCCAGTTGACCTTCTAATGGGAGACGCTAATCCCCACCAAGAGCTTTGATTCAGGCGGGCATGTATATTTCGAAAGGGTCTTCTCAATGGCATCTTTTTCTCCGAAGCTTATCTTGGGAGACCAACCAAATTGCAAAAGCTTGATCTTGTTAAGTTTGACTTTGGCAACTTTTGAGAGTGCACATGCGCTAATCTCGCATAGATGAACTATCTAATTCCAATGTCTTATTTATCCAAAATTATCGTTGGGTCCATTTAGTTGGTTCGTGCAAGGGAATTGTTTGTTTATCCGCTTGTGATAACAAGAACTCTCACCACTCAAATATCTTTCTATGAAACTCATCAACTAGTCAAAATGCAGCCATTCCTCAACCTAGCTTTCATGTGTCAAATTTGGTGTGGTTTGGATTCGATCCTTAAGCTGTCATCTCGATGACGCATCTCGATGATGTTAAAGTAGTCACCGTAAATATTTAATTCAAAGAGCACCCCAACTGTGCCTCCAAGTGGATGTGGTCGGGAAATTGTTTTTTAAACTTAAAAATCACCTCGGACGGAATAAGATTCTGATTAAGATTCTCCCTTTATTTCCATGTGCTATCACACCACAGCTTTTATATATAGTTTCAAATTCATGAATGATTAAGATTCTACCTTTATTTCTATGTGCTTTCATGCAAAACTCGATCCGTTACATGCATGGAGAGTTTGACTTCTCTGCCCCGCAAATGACGATGAGCATTCGGTGGTTGGGACATTGCGGTTCTGCATTTCTGTTCCCCTATTCTTTTATTGCCTGGAACAAAAAAAAAAAAAAAAAAAAAATTCATTTGATAATGTCAACTGATTTTTCAATTCCCCGGAATAGAAAAGTGGCCGAATAATAGATTTGGAATAGAAACAAGAAGTAGAAAAAAGTAGCTTCTTGTTTCCCGGAACAATTTGTAAAAATAAGCCATTTTTCTTTTCTTTTTTTCTTTTTTTCTTCGTCCTTACTGCGGCCTTCGGCCTTGGATCTGTTGCTACCTACAGCCACCACCGGCTGCCGATTGGCATTAGTCACAGGCAGTCGACTACCGCCGATTGGTTGACCGCTGCCCATCTCCGGCTAGCCGATCGCTGCTCAACTATTGCTAGCCCCCGACTACCAACATCTGACCGCCGACGATCGGCTATTGTTGTTGGATGCTGTTCACCGGCATCGGCGCTAGTGCCACCCGATCGTCGTTGGCCATTGCCTGCCAAATGCTATCGCCACCGGTCGATTGTTGCTTGCCGGTCGTCAACCGCCTCCAGCGTCGATGCTGGCAGACCATCGGTCATCATAGGCTGCCCACTGCTGCCCGACCGTTGCCTACCGACCATTGCCGCCGGCATCGGGTGACCATCCTTGGTGGCCCGCCGCCCCTTGACCATCACCCACCTCCCACGGTAGGCAGGCGACAGTCACGCGGTGGCTGGTGACTCGTGATGGCCGGTGGTTAGCATTCGGCATTTGACAATCGATGAGTGAGAAGAAAAAAACGAAAAAAATACAAAAATCTATGGATTGTACCAAATGCATTCCTATTGTTTCTCTATTCCGAAAATAAAAATTTTGTATAGTTAGTAAACATGTTATTTTTTTACTCAAAAATTGTTCCAGGAAGTAGAAATAGAAAAAAACTATTTCTTAAAAGAAATTATTTCTCAAATAAAAAATATTACCATTCACACCCTGCTTTTCCGGATTAAAACAGTACCTTTGCGAGAAATATCTTGCACTAAATTAAAGACAGTTATATTTGTATGATTAAGAGACCATAACTACGGTATATATTTTCTAATTCACAAATGAATTGTTATGTTCTTAAAATATCTCATATCATTTGCTTACAAAATTTATATATTAAATATAACATGTGGTCTCCCTTCACATATTAGTTCAAATTTTTGGGATGGACATCATAATATAATATAATAGTCAAGTTTTGCACCAATCTGTTTTGCGCATGCAGTCCCTAATTTGGCTTGCATATGAGAGGGTCTCCCCCCACTAATTTGTTTATACTTTTAGGTTGGACATTCTAGCATAAATTATATGAATTTGGTGACTTAGGGATGTTTGAGAATTATAGCATCATTGAAAATAATTAAAAGAGTATTGTGGGTGTTCATTGGAAGGGTAAGTGAATGTGCATGCGATATAGATAGAATAAATTATGACGTTAAGAGCTATACATGTTATATCAAATTAAATTCCAGAGCATAGATAATTTTATAGATTGTAAATGTTTTGTTTTTTTCCTTATGGAACCTAGGCTCAGGTGCTTAGGTCCCAGACTCAACCTTGGGGTACTTGGGCCAAGTGTTGAGGTCCTTGTAACAATCGTGGGGAAGTCAGGCTTGGCAGTTGGTCCCAGGCACTTGGGCACTGACGTCGAGGTCTTGGTTTTGGCCTTGAAGGACCCAAGCTTGGCTACCAAGGTCCCAAATTTGAGTCCAAGGACCCCAGCCTGAGCATTGGGAATTAGGCCTCCACCATGGCGAACTTGGGCCCAACCACTGAAGTCCTTGTCACAGGAGCCGAGGTTTCTTGAGCTTCCCATTGGAAACCCGAGCACAAGCATAGGGGAGTCGGGCCCTGCCTTGATAAACTTAGGCTTGGACGCTGGTGAGTTGGGCATGAAAGCTAAGTGTGCTCGGGCATCAAAGTCTTGGGCTTGGCCTCTACGGACTTGGCCCAACCTTTGTGGACTGAGCTTCGTCACTAAGGATCTAGGCCGAGCCTAGATTGACCCATACCTAAGCGCTGCTAACTTTGGTGTGGGAGTTGTCTACCTAGGCATGGCCGCCATAGACCGGGGCAAGAATACCGTGGTCTTAAGCTCGGCTTCAAGAGACTTGGGCTAGGCCTTCATGAATTTGAGGTCAGGCACTTGTGACTTGGGCATGAGAATCAAGTACTTGTGCACGGCCATCGGGGATCTAGGCATAGGGAGACTTGATAAGTAAACCTATTGTATGGATGTCCATTGAGTCCTAAACTTTCCAATTTTGTCAAATTAATTTAAATTTTTTGCGCAAAATTTCAATGTAGTTCTTCTAACTAATTTTCATGAAAAACCACTAACATGGCAATCCAATCATTGGTTGTGCCACGTTAGAGATTTCTAGCTAAAGTTGGTTAGAATAACTACATTGAAATTTCGCACAAAGATGTATAACTAAATTGGCAACATTGGACCAAAATAAGTTTATGACTCAATTAACATCCATATAATGGGTATAGGGCTGATTGGACAATTTCCCTCAAAAATGAATATTGAGGCCTTGGCCTAGTCTCGAGAGACTTGAGGCTCAATCACTAAGGACTCAGGGAAGGGCATTGGGATTCCTATGGCAAAATGCCAAGATCTTTGGTCTAAGAATTGACATAAGATATATTTTGGTAAATAATTTTTATTTCGAAAAGAGAAAATCATTTTATTGAATTTAAAGATAAATAGTTAGTGCTGCCTCATTTTCCCAAGTGATTTGTTTTTGTTGAAATTTTCCTAAATGATTCAAATGTCAAAAAATGCGGAAATATTTTTTTGACCTACGTGGCGCCTCCACCGCCTGGCTATCCCATGAGGGACGGCCAATAGCCTGTGTAGAATGCGGTCCCTATCGAGACAGAGAATAGGGGAGACGGCTTTTGGAAGGGCTGGTAAGTGATTATCTCGCAATGTAGCCCTCTTTTGTTTTTACATTTTCTTTCTTGGAAAAATACGGTGCAATCGCTAAAACTTGACACGTGAGACATTTTAGTGTCAAAAGTTCTAAAAAATATATATTTAAGTGTCATTTTTTTAAAAAAAAAAAGGAACATTTAACTACCAATTCTGATGAAGGTGCCAAAAATTCAACGTGGCTTATTTTTAATATTGTAAGTCATTGATGTGGCTTGCTAAAAAGCTGAGTTAGGAAAAAAGAGCCAAGACGATGTTATTTTACCTCGAATTTGAATTTTATATAAATATTGATTAAATTAAATTTAAAACTAAGAAAAAGGAGAAGATTGCAGAAAGCTCGTTCAGTGAAGTTTTCCCTCACCAAATGAGCCTTTTGCAATTTTTTAAATTTAGTTTAAAATTAAATTTAATCATGGTTATATCAAATTTAAATCCGAGACAAAACGATGTCATTTTTACTTATCTAGTGATGTCAACACGCAAAACAATGTTATTTTGTACTTATCTCGTCGGAAAAATGTTACGTCAGTATTTTAGCCAGAATTTCTCGCCATTAGCACTTAGCTAATCAATTTTGCTTCAATTTTGACATTTAAGTATACATGTCTGAACTTTTGATATTTAAGTGTGCCCTCATGCTTAGTTTTGACACTTGAGGTGTCCGAGACTCTCTTTTTTGTACGTTCACTTGTCCTAATTGCTGTTCTTCTATTCTTCACCAGCGTTGTGATTTCTCGCTATTTGCGTTAAGCATTCGATTATTTATGGCTCTTTCTCGTCATTGATGCTGCATGGTAACATTGTGATATATACTAGAGACCTCGCATTTTTCTTGCATCTTCTGTGTTTCCTTCTCCTCCTTAAAAAAAAAAAAAAAAAAAAAAAAAAAAAAAAAAAAAAAAAAAATCCTTAAAAGAGCGAATCCGAGATGGATTTAAGGTTAAGATCGGAGTGGGTGCGAACGTGAAATGTACGTATTCGTTTTAATCAGTCGCAATACAAAGAAAGCTAGAAGCTCTATTTTTCGTCTCATTTTAGTGTAAACGACATCCAACATTGAACAAAATGGGCGGCGGGGTTGAGAGTTAGAGCGTAACATAGTTAAAAGCAAAAGGGTAATTATAGCCTCCTCTAGAGGTTGCGATTTTATGCACTACTTATTTGAGAGAGAGAGAGAGAGAGAGAGAGAGAGAGAGAGAGAGAGAGAGAGAGTTCTAACACTTCACCAACCTATACAAATGTTTGAACGAGACCATGTATATATCATTTTTCCAAAGCAAAATGTTGCTATCATCACTAAAACGTGGTCAAAATAACAATTAAGTAAAATTCATGGCGTTTTCAAATTAGATGGCCTAACTACTCGGCAATTCATTGCTTGACTAGCGTGCCAATCTTCATTAAGGAATGACATAATTCCCTATAATTTTCTACCTTTAAATTCCATCCCAATTCTATCTTGAACTTCTTTTTATCTAAAAAATTCCAAACTTTCACTCTAATCCTAATCTGGCCATGCATCAACAATTTGCCACTAGTTTTATCGAAACCATCAACATCTAACTAGAACCCGTGTCTTCATCAACACATTGATCTTCATATGGAACAATAATAACCTCTTGATATCGATAATTTTAAAGAAATCATTGGCGATTTTTGGATTTGTGGGCAAATTTGAAATTAGAGTGAAAGTTCTAAGTTTTTTGTAGAATAAAAAGTTCAAGGCGAAATTGGGATTGGACCTACAATTCGTGAATTTTGATTCAATTAGCCTCTTAAAGAATTTGTCACAGATATAAAAATTTATGCATGTGGTATTGCTCAATATGTGTTTTAAGGATCTCCTCAACAAAATTTGCGATATTGTAAGATCATTCCAAATTATGTGTAATAGTTCCTTGTTCCCCTATGTCATATTGGCCACCAGTTTTATCATAATTCACCTGCTCAAGTGGAAAGGGCAACTTTCTTTGCGGTAACATCAGCGTTCCTTTCATTCTATTATTTTTTCCATTTTCAAGTCGTCGAGAGACTATTTAAAATCCATCGGTGAGCAGTGCAACCGATTGGGCTCTATTACCTCAGCGCTGAGGGAATAAGTTCGAATCTCCACGTTGTCAACACGTCTTAAATGGAGGGCCATGATGGTGGGGTCCTGTGCTAACTTCCCTCTAGGTATTAAGGCTTGGTCATAGGTACATTGTGCACTGTATAGGCCGTGGGTTGCCAATTAGTGTAAGCGAAAGGTAGGCCCGACGGATCCTGGGCATAAAAAAAAAGGGAGAGACTATTTAAATATTAAAATCAGACATTCATTTAAAAGGTTAAACTTTTAGAATAGTTACCAATAGCCCTATACAATCTAACATAATATCAAAGCAAATGATCCTAAGTTCAAATTTTTCTAGGACTCAATTGCCTCCCTAATTAAATGTGTCAACACTTAATACTATGCAAAAATGCTAGACTAAGCATTTAGAACAATTGGCAGCAATCCCATAAAATCTTACTATCATTATCACATAATATATTAATGTTAGCATAGTAATTTCAAATAAAATTTTTGATTGTTCGAGAGGGCTTCTCCATATAATGTGATCAAGCATTCATTCTTTCTCTTAGCCCTCATCTAAAAAGTGATGTGACAAACTTTGATAGGAATACAAAATTGACCCATTTATTAACCATGTCAGATCATGTTATAAATGAGTTGAAAGGGCCAACTTATACGTGTTTATTATTCTAAATAAAAAAGGGATTGACCCATTACGGTCGATCACCGTTAAACTCGCCGTTGAACACTCGTTATGCGCATCTTGTAAGGGGTTTTGTAGATATTTTCAACCCTGATAAATTGGCAATATTTTATTTATTTATATCGTGCTCCTCCCTTTTGCAACTATTTCCAATCTCTTAACTTTCAATGTCTTTCCCATTTGCTGTATTTTTTGTTTGTGCAACCGAGGGCAAAAGGATCCAAGATTTCATGAGAAATTACACCCTATTCACGTGCATAGTTCGTGACTGACAAAAAGAATTTAGGTAACTACTGTAACAACATCCCATTTCAATTTAGGATATAGTGTACCTCTTTAATGAAGAGAGAGTAAATGAAAATTTTCCTCTTCCTTTTGTGTTTATGTGTCTTTCTGCACATTGTGCAGGTTGCATCGACTAGTTCACGATAAAGCACTACATGTGTCCCATTATATTACTGTGAATTGATCGCCAATCTTGGACCCCCCAAATGTCTGGTGGTGTGGAGTAATCATATCTTAAGCTGAACATTTCGTGCTGAGCATGAGATTCTTTTGGCAATGCTCAGAGGAGACCGTTAGCTTGGATCATCCCGTCCACTCTTTTGTTAATATAAAAAAAGCTTTAATTGACAAATGACCATTTATAATATATAACAGTTCAATAGGGCCAAAAAGATGTGTTCTAGATAAGTCATAAGACATAATCACATCCAATGTAAACGCATAACCATTTGCGTTGAAATAAGAAGCCATTATGGAGTTTAAAAACATTTGCTACTCGAGCAATACTACAAAGAGCTGACGGGTTGACCTTCTAAGAGATGTATTCCCCTGCAAGAGCTGTGTAAATCTTGGAAGGTTCTTCCCACTAGCATCCTTTTCATCAAAGCTTATCTTGAGGGATTAATCAAATTGCAAAAACTCGATCTTGTTAATTATGAGTTCCACAAGCTTTCAATAGTGTAGATGCGCTATTCTCATGAAGACAGACAATCTAATCTCAATATTGATTTATCCAAAATCACGATAAGGTCCTTAGTTGGTTCATGTATTGGAATTGCCTGTTTATTCATTTGTGACAGCAAGAATCCTTGTGACTTGAAGATCTTGACTGCACTAATTGGATAAGTCATAGAACTCAATTGCACTTTCTCAATAAGTTTTAGGATTTTTGGTGCACATATCCCTTTGTTCTTTATATACACATAGTTTCTTTTGACCTATCAACTTGAACTTTTACATTGGCCAATCAAACATAGTATCATAATCAAGTTTTGCTTTAATCTATTTCGAGCGTGTGATCTTATCTTATCTAGCTTGCGCATGTGAGAGGGTCTCCCTCTACTGATTAGGACATTCTAGCGTACATAATAAGTTATTAAGTGAATAAGGGATGTTTGAAAATTATAATATTGCCGAATAATTGAAAGAGTACTGTGGAGGTTTATCATAAGGTAAATGAATGGGCATGTGATGTAAATCGAGATAGTTATGCCGTGAAGTCTATGCATTCTATATCATCAATAAATAAAGATAGCATAAATTATTTTATGATTATAAACAATTTCTTTTTCTTATGGAACCTAGGCTCGAATGCTTAGGTCTCCAATCCAACCTGTGGGTACTCGGGCCTTAGCTTTGAGGTCTTGGACCCAATCACGGAAGAGTCAAACTCCTCATTGGGGTCCTAGGCACTTGGGCACACTAATGAAGACTTGGGCACTAGCACCGAGATCTTAAGAGTGGTCTCAAAGGACCTAGGCTTGCTCACTAAGGTCCTGGAGTCTTAGTCACAAGATTTAAGGTTTCTTGTGCCCCGCCACTATGAACCCAAGGATAAGCACCGAGGACCTAGGCCTCACCTTGATAGATTCAAGCTAAGCGTCGATAAGCTAGGTGTGGGAACTAGTACCTGGGGCCTTAGGCTTGGCATCGAGGGATATGGGCCCAACTTTTGTGGATTTGAATTTGGTTGCCAAGGAACCAAGCTCAAACTCAATCAACTTGCACTTGGGTACCATTGACTTGGGCATGGAAGTCTAGTAACTAGGCACGGTCTATGACATCTAGAACGTCGCCTGACACGTGTTTTTAATATTATTATTCTCTTTTAGTATGTGAAGTGTAATCAAACATTTACAAGTATTCTTTTAATAATCAAAACCTATCAAATATAACCAACGTACTTCAATTTCTTTTATTTATACCATATATGAGTTCACAAGTTCATTATATAATGAGCAAAAGACAGAAGTCTGGGTAAGGTAGGGAGATCTTTTTTCTGGGCGCCCGCGATTGGGCACTGGCGCCTAAGGAGGCTAATGGCTCGGCTTTTATTAGTTAATGCCCGGATTCTTTCAAGTCCACCAATTCACGACTTTAATAGTCTAAGTTTTTAACCTGCAAGTTAATTTGTAAAATGGAGTCACCACTAATCGATTTGGGGTGGGTTAATTAGAAACCCAAGCGAAATACCGGGAGAAATACTCGCTCTTGTGCAACCAGATAAATTAGGATCGGGGACTTGATTACACTAGTTAATCACTAATGCCCTTTCGGTACCTAATCTTGTTTAAACACTAAGGTTGTTTGGATGTTTGAGAGATTTTCCATGCATTTTTGGCAAAAACATTTTTTTTTTTTTTTGCTAAAAAAAATCTATTTATAACTAGAAGCACAATAGAATCTCTTCTAAATAAAATAAAAAATCACCATACAACTAAACATCCGCAAATTATGAGCCTAAATGAGGTATAATGATGGTACAACAGGAGATTTCGAGGCAGAGCCACGGCAATGAACCTCGGGGGAACCCTACAATAGCCAAACATGCTCTGGTGCATCCTTCCTTGGCCCCACCAAGGTTCTGTAGAGGTACATCCTTTCTACTTTCGGCCCATCATCAATGCACTCCTCCATCTCATTGTTTTCATTGATAATCTCCACGTTCAGCCTCAGCATCTTCTTTGCAAGGGTTTTGCAGCCTCCAAGGGTAATATTGCACGACGACATCCAAAGGGATCGCATTGTTTCATACTTTCCCACGTCCATCAGAAGTGCGATGTTACCAAAGGGGCAATCCTTGATTTCCAATTTCCGAATCTTCTTGCACCCATTTAATATATAAAGTGATGATTTTAATTGATTAATTTGATGGGCCTAAGTTGGCCCGTCCGCCCATGTTGGGCCTAGAAGCTTGGCCCACAAAATTAGGGCCCATGGATGGAGAGATATGATGAAGGGGCACATTCTGTTTTTGGAGGGACGTATAAAAGGGGGAAAGGGATGGAGAAAAGACACCTTTTGGTAATTACGTACGTCTCTTCCCTCTCTCCCTCAAAACACTCTCCAAAACAAAAAGAACAGTAAGCAAAAAGACAAAAAGGTGACGCCCTTCTTCCCTTCAAGGCTATTTGGCGTCATTGGATCGAACAGGACCGGTTTTCTCTTTCTCATATCGGTGTCGATGTTTAATCTGTGGCTAACAAGGTACGTTCAATTCTGTGATGTGCCTTAGGATCGGTGATGCATATAATTTTCCTAGGCTCATCTTCCGTGCAAGTTTAGGGGTGCAATTTAGGGTCGAATTCGGTTTTTGGGAATCCGACAATCCCAACATTGGTATCAGGGAAAGGTTTTATGTTTCCCGATCTTTTTTCATGTTTTTCCCGACCCCTTTCATGTCTGTGAATGTTATTTATTGTTTTTTTGTGAAAAGAAATTCGGTCGACACCGATCGGGACGGAAAAATCCCGACACCCGAGACTGTTCATGCATTTTTTTTCGACTTTTTGTAAGTTGAAATTGACTTCTGATGGCATTGGATTGAAGATCTCATCGAGACGAGCGCGACGAGTAGCGGAACGCCGCCAACGGTCGCCGGACGCGCCCCCACACGCAGCTGGAGCGAACGGTTGCACGCGCCGACTCGGAGAAGAAGAAGGCGCGTGCATCGCACGCGTGCACGCGGGCGACACGCGCACGTGCGATGCACGTGTGCCGGGGCGGCCATTGGTGCGTGTGAGGCACGCGCCAGTTGACGTCATCGTGAAAAGAAATTCGGTCGACACCGATCGAGGCGGAAAAATCCCGATGCCCGAGACTGTTCATGCGTTTTTTCGACTTTTTGTAAGTCGAAATTGACTTCGATGTCGTTGGATGGAAGATCTCGTCGAGACGAGCGCGACGAGTGGTGGAACATCACCAACGGTCGCCGGACGCGCCCCACACGCAGCCGAGCGAATGGTTGCACCCGCCGACTCGAAGAAGAAGAAGGTGCGTGCGTCGCACGCGTGCGCGTGGGCGACGCGCACACGTGCACCGGGGCGCCCGTTGGTGCATGTGAGGCACGCGCCAGCTGACTTCATTGTGACGTCAGCTGCACACGTGCCATACATGCTGGGTTGGTCCGTCTGACCCGGCCCGACCGATGACCCGACCCGGAAACCCAGCCCGTTCCATCCGATCCAGCCCGAATGACGACCCGACCCGGCCCGACCTAACCCGACGGCCCGACCGGCGGCCCAGCTCGGACCGACCAACGACCCGACCCGCTGACCGTTAACCGTTGATCGATTGACCGTTGACCATTGACCACCGTTGACTGTTGACTACCGTTGACTTTGACCGTTGACTACCGTTGACCGTGACGACCATTGACTTTGACCGTTGATCGTTGACCCAAAAAAAAAAAAAAGGAATGTGTTTCTTTTTCAATTATGTCTATGTGGGTTGTAAGTAATCCATTTTTATTCAGCATCCGTTGCATGAATCATGGAAAATTATGTATTTTCCCTTATGTTCATTATGAATTATAAGTGATCCATTTTCAAGTTCTGCATTTGTTGCAGGAACTATGATGCGTTATGCACGGATACTTGCATTCCCGAGAACGGACGAAGGATGTGCAAGACTTAAAAGGCTGATGACAGAGTTAACTAATTATCGATGGCATGACGGTGATTTAGTAACACATGTGATCAAGGTCAATCAGATGATACAGGAAATCATCTGAATGGTTATCTTATGCCAGATTTTGAGAAGGTGTCGACCTTCAAGAACACTCTTCCACCTGAATGGCAAGCAGTGTTAGATCGGCTTTGGGAGGTCAACGTGGTCCCGAGTTATAGGAGGCTGGTAGTAGCTTTTGTGAAATAGTACTATAAGATTGAGTTAACCAATGTTGAAGAAAAATCCCTTGGAGTTTTGAAGTTGACAAAACCAATGTTGAAGAAAAATCCCTTGGAGTTTTGAAGTTGACAAAACAGCCTCGACAGTAAAGTCTGAAGAATCCAAGACTCAGTTGGTTACGTCTGAAGAGTTCAAAGACCCATAGTTCGGTCTGAAGTTTTTCCCTCTGAGACAGTCAAGACTTAGTTTCAGTCTAAAGACCTTCAAGACCCAAATCTAAGTCTGAAGACAGTTTGCTATTTTGACAGGCTGACAGCAGGTTATTTTATGGTTAAGGAAAGTAAGATTTGGATATTATATTTCCTAACTTATCTATGGAATATCTCTGGCTGTGATCGTGAGCTTGGAAGATTTATTCTTCGGATTTTATCCGTTGAAGATGAAGCGAATTTTTGGAAGGATCTAATTTTGGGAACTCAAGATCCTGATTGTATGGGCGAGCAGGATTGACGAGCTATTGTCTACTTATATTTTCGGCGACGTGAAGATTACTTAAATTGATTCAGTCCAACGAATTGATTGGATGAATTCTTGGAAAGTGTCAACGGGTATTGTGGCACGAAGGCTATTTAAGGTGGATCGGTGTTGCTCGAAAGTAACGAGAGACTTGATAGAAAAATCTCAATGTTAGAATCTCTGAAATCTCTTGTTCTCTAAAATCTCTCATGTTCAAATTGCGTATCAAAGAGAGTCACATATAGTGCAAAACAGCAAGAAGCTGTAGGAGAGACTATCTATTGAAGAAGTCTAGTTCGTGAACTGTAACAGCTCTCATTTGCTACATAGTGATTACAGCCAGTTGGCTACCAGCGTGGAGAGTGGACGTAGGTTTGGAATAAGCCGAACCACTATAATCATTGTGTCAATTCTCTTTTACCCTACTTTATTTACTTTATGAATGCTTGATCTATTTGTTATTGATATATCTTTCATATTAAAGTATTCTACGGTAAAAGATTCCAAAAGAATTTCGTAATCACCTATTCACCCCCCTCTAGGTTGATTCACTAGCCTATTTCAATTGGTATCAGAGCAGGTTGCTTATTTATTGGAAGTGTTTATTATTTCTAAAGCAAAAGATCTATGGCTAGTATTTTGGCTCCAGGTTTAATTGAAGGGCAAAGCAATATCAAACCTCTCTACTTCGATGGAAAGGAGTACAACGTATGGAAAAACAAGATGAAGGCATTCATAAGATCCAAAGATCCTATGGAATGGGATGTAGTGGAGAATGGAATTACTCCTAAAGCTACATCAATCACAGGGAAAGAATTACCTGAAGGAGTGGGAGCGTCGCACACCGATATTTCAAAGAGACAAGCCCTTGATGCAAAAGCTATCTACTCTCTATATTGTGCATTATCTCCTACTGAATATAATAGAATTTCATCTTATGAAACAGCCAAAGAAGTTTGGGATAGATTGCACGTCACCTATGAAGGAACAGATCGAGTCAAAGAAACCAAGATCAATATCCTTCTTGGACAATATGAAGCCTTCAAAATGAAGCCAGGAGAATCCATCACGGATATATTCAGTCAATTTACAGAAATTGTAAATGGCTTGGCATACCAAGGACAGCCAATCTCAGGACCTATGAAGGTCAATAAACTGCTGAGAGGACTCTCCAAAGATTGGAATCACGTCAAGACATTTATAAGAGAAACACAAAGGATCATGTCTCTTTCGGTAGATGAGTTGGTCGGCACACTTCAATCATATGAAGTCAAGCAATTCAATGAGGAATTTGACACCAAAGGTAAGAAGTCAATTGCTTTAAAATCTAATGATGATTCTGATGCTACAGATTCAGAAGAAGACTTGGATGATGAGGAGTTGGCACTTTTGATTAGAAAGTTCCGAAGGCTAAATAAAAAAGGCGGAAGGTTCAATGGAAAGAGACAAAACAATCAGAGATTTCAAAAGAAATCAAATGAAGAAGAAGATACCAGCAAGGAGGTTATTTGCTTTGAATGCAGGAAAAAGGGACACATCAAACCCAATTGTCCCCTATTGAAGAAAAAGAAAGGAAAACCTAAAAGGTTTAAGAAAGTACTCAAAGCTGAAACATGGAGTGACACTGAATGTGAAGAGAGTGAAGAAGAGTATGCCAATATCTGTCTTATGGCTAACTCAAACTCAGACTCAAACTCAAATTCAAACAGCGGTATCAAGGTTAGAAATTTAAAAATTCCTATCAAAGTATCAAAATACATTGATGAACTTTGTCTCAGTCTTAAAGGATCTCTTAAAAGGATTTGAACTAAAAATGGAGAATTCCAAATTGAAACAATAAGAAAATATTTTAGTTGAAAAAGCTGAAAGTCTAGACAAATGTC
Organism: Eucalyptus erythrocorys; assembly: GCA_014182555.1. Lineage (NCBI taxonomy): Eukaryota > Viridiplantae > Streptophyta > Magnoliopsida > Myrtales > Myrtaceae > Eucalyptus > Eucalyptus erythrocorys. The sequence continues at coordinate 9,657,970 of CM024597.1, read as the reverse complement.
TTGCTGTTTCAAAAGAAAATGAGATTGTACTTTCAAAAGAAAATGCTTGCTTGAAAGAAGATTTGTTGAAAGTTACAAAGAAATTTTCAATGGGTTCTGAAAAGTTGGGTAAAATTCTTTCTATTCAAAGACCTTATTTTAATAAATCTGGTCTAGGAATGACACATGAAACCATTCCTTTAATTGATTTTCCAAAGGTAAGGAAAGAATCAAGAATAGGCCAACAAAATCTTCTTATAAGAATCATTTCCAAAAGGTTTTTGTAAAACCAGTTGGTAGAGATGCTCTTACATGTTCAAAATGCAAAAGTGTAGAACATTTTGAGAAGGATTGTCCCAAAGTTTGGATACCTATTTAGAAGAGCTGGGCAAAGACTGTTTATGCTACTAACAATGATGGACCCAAGAAAGTTTGGGTACCAAAGAAGACTTGAGTTTTTCATTTAAATGCAGGTCACTATCAAGAAGAAAATCAAGTGGTATTTGGATAGTGGCTATTCAAGACACATGACAGGAGACTCAAATTGTTTCACAAAACTCTCTCATGTAAAAGGAGGAAACAATTCTTTTGGTGGTAACAACAAAGGAAAAATTGTTGGTTGAGGAACCGTGAAAATAGGAAACCTCACAATCAACAATGTTTCTCTGATTGAAGGATTGAACTACAATCTATTGAGTATTAGTCAAATATGCGAATCGGATACAAGATCAACTTTCAAGAAGATACATGTTCGGGAACAAGCAACGATCTCTCACAATCCTTTTGGACGAAGACATGGAAACATTTATTTGCTGGATGTAAAGTCTGACAGTCCTCAATGCTTAATTTCAATTCAAGATGAAGCTATTTTTTGGCATAGGAAGCTTGGACATGTCAACCTGAAGCAAATTGCAAAAGTTTCATCCAAAAGCTTGTTCGGGGACTTCCTAACCTGAAGTATCAAAAGCATGATTTATGCACTCCCTGTGTACTTGGAAAACATATTAGAAATTCTTATAAATCTATAAATCAGGTATCCACTAATCATGTTTTGTAGCTACTACACATGGATTTCTTTGGTCCTACAAGAACTCAAAGCATTGGAGGTAAAAGATATTGTTTGGTAATAGTTGATGATTATTCTCATTTTACTTGGGTATTCTTTCTTGCAAATAAATCTGAAGCATTAACTTATTTTACTAAGTTTGCAAAGAAAATCCAAATTGAGAAAGGATATGCAATTTCAAGTATTCGAACTAACTATGGTGGAGAATTTGAAAATCATGATTTTGCTAAATATTGTGGTGACTATGGTATTCAACATAATTTTTCATCCCCATACAATCCACAACAAAATGGAGTTGTAGAGAGGAAAAATCGTTCTTTGCAAAAAATGGCAAGAACTCTTTTGATTGAAAGTAATATTTCACCTCATTTTTGGGCTGAAGCTACTTCAACAGCTTGCTATATTATAAACAGAATTTTTCTAAGACCTATTTTAGAGAAAACACCTTATGAACTGCTTAAAGGTAAGAAACATATTGTTTCTTATTTTCATGTATTTGGTTGCAAATGTTTTATCCTAAAGAATTCTAGTGATCGAATTGGTAAGTTTGAAGAAAAATCAGATGAAGGAATCTTCCTTGGCTACTCTATGACAAGCAAAGCCTTCGGAGTTTTCAACAAACGGACTCAGACTATGGAAGAATCCATGAATGTGAAGTTTGAAGACTCAAGACAAAATCGGACTCAACCTGAAGATTATGAGTCTGGCCAAGTGTCTACAAATTCTCTTGAAGAAAATCAAATTTCGGACACTCAGCCGCAAACCAATTCAACAGTTCCAACTGAAGAAGAGCCTCATCAAAGTGACAAACCAACTACAAATTGGAAGCACAAATTAAGTCACCCTGCAGATCTTATCATTGGCAATATTGATGAAGAAGTTCGTACAAGATCTAAAAAGCATGAAGAATCTAGCGCTCTTGCACTTATTTCTCGAGATCGAACCTAAAAAAATTGAAGATGCATTGAAAGATGAAAGCTGGATTGAAGCAATGCAAGAGAAATTGAATCAATTCAAAATCAACAATGTTTGGGAGCTAGTTCCTAAACCAAAAGGTAAATCAATTATCGGTACCAAATGGGTCTTTAGGAACAAGCTTGATCAACAAGGAAAAGTTGTGAGGAACAAAGCAAGACTTGTGGCAAAAGGTTACACACAAGAAGAAGGCATCGACTATGATGAAACCTATGCTCCGGTGGCAAGGTTAGAAGCTATAAGATTACTTCTTGCTTTTGCTGTTTTTTAAAAATTTCAGGTTATTCCAAATGGACGTGAAAAGTGCATTCCTAAATGGAATTATCCAAGAAGAAGTCTATATCGAACAACCACCAGGATTTGAAGATCCTAGAAGACCAAACCTTGTTTTCAAGCTGAAGAAAGCTTTATATGGCTTAAAACAAGCACCTCGAGCTTGGTATGAAAGGTTAAGTAATTTCTTAATTCAAAATGGTTTCTCTAAAGGTAAAGTAGATACTACTTTATTTATCAAAAGAGAAGGCAAGGATTTCATAATTGTTCAAATTTATGTTGATGATATAATATTTGGTTCTTCTAATGAAAAGCTTTGCAAGAATTTTTCAAAGTGTATGCAGAATGAATTTGAGATGAGCATGATGGGTGAACTAAATTTCTTTTTGGGACTTCAAGTCAAACAATCAAGTGAAGGAACTTTTATCCATCAAGAAAAGTATGCAAAAGATCTTATCAAGAAGTTTGGAATGGAGAATTGCAAAAAAAACAGAAACTCCTATGTCAAGCTCATCAAAGTTGGATAAAGATGAAGAAGGAAAGAGTGTAGACCAAAAGCTATACAAGAGTATAATCGGGTCACTTCTTTACCTTACAGCATCTAGACCTGATATTCTATTTAGTGTTAGCATTTGTGCTAGATTTCAATCTGATCCTAAAGAATCTCATATGACTGTTGTGAAGCGCATTATTAAATATGTTGCAACTACATCTAAGCTAGGTCTGTGGTATTCCAAATAAGGAGATTTTACTCTCCATTAATATTCTGATGCTGACCTTGCTGGTTGTAGAGCGGATAAAAAAGGCACTACAGGTACTTGTCAACTATTGGGAAACAGGATGTTATCTTGATTCTCAAGAAAACAGGGTACCGTAGCTCTTTCAACCACCAAAGCAAAGTACATAGCTCTTGGAAGTTGCTGCTCTCAAATTCTATGGATGCAACAACAATTGAGAGACTTTGGAGTTGAGGAAATAAGTACAGAAATCAAATGTGACAACACAAGCGCAATCAACCTCACAAAGAATCCAATACTTCACTCAAGAGCAAAGCACATTGAAATCAAGCATCATTTCATTCGAGATCATGTTCGAAGTGGTGAAGTGGTGATTCAGCATGTTGATTCAAAGAATCAATTAGCAGATATATTGACAAAGCCCTTAGAAAAAGCTAAATTTGAATCAATTCACTCAAGACTGAGTATCGCAAGATCTGAAGATGTTCAAACTCAAATTTAAAGTCTTGAAAAAGTTCGGACTCAACGTAAGGTCTGATGGCATTCAAACTTAACGCAAAGTCGATGGCGTTCGAGACTCAAAGGTAAAGTCCGAAAAGAGCTCGGACTCGAGGTAAAGTCCGAACACTTTCGTACTGTCTTTTAGTCTTTTTACGTATTTTAATTTTTTTTCGTATCTATGCTTTATTTTATTTTTGTTAATTGCTTTTCGAATTTACAAAATCTCTTCTTACTCAATTTCGACATGCAATTATGGCGTTCACATTTTCAAAAAGGAAGTTTACTTTTTCGAAATTCAAATTTATTCTTGGCAGTTTTTATTTTCCTTTACGCGACGGTTCAAGAACCCGGTTTTATTTTTATCCTACTATTTATACTCTCGAATCGTCACTTTCATCCGCTACTACTCTTTTGAAGTTCATCTCCATTCTCTCTCGCTTTCGAAACCCTAAAAACTCCATTTCCCATTCCTGTTTCATCACCTTTTTCAACAAAAAATTCCATCCTTTTGCAAACAAGTTGAACTTTTGCTTGTGCTCCAAGAATGTCGACCCAAAAGTCTTCCAGAATCGCCAGCAGGGGACCGCAAAGACAACCAGAGGGTCCTACAAGGGTGGACCTCACAAGAGAAGATTCTCCTTGAAGGGAGACTGAAAGTCAACATTTTGAGGAAGGGGTCACTGAAGCAGAGCCGGTAAGAACCCTTAAACCACATAATGCTTTTGATCTTTACAGTAGATTAAAGGCTGGAGGAACGAGTTTAAAGACGATTGAGGATTTTTTGAAAGAAAGGGGATTTAAAAGCAAGTATATCTTCTTGCGTGAGATGGAGAAGTTGAATGTCGTTAAGGAAGGAACTGCTCAAAGAGCACTTGAAAATATTTCGAGTAATCCGCTTGACAATACTCCAAGCCAGACCCTAGACGATGATGAGAGACTTTTCTCTCAGTTCCAGCCGCAGTTGGGTGTGGCTGTAAACTCTGTTTGTCCTTCGGGAAGTTTGTTTCGGTCTAAAGAGCATGAGCGAGTATACACGAAGTTGTTGAAGAGGAGTGTAGTAAATCCGAGAAGTGTGGATTTCGACTTCCTTGATTCTTTGAAGATAAATCTTAGAGGGAAGTTTGCTAGGCTACAATTGGAGAACTTCTGCACGGATTCGACAAATGACCATTCTGAACTTAAAGCATATTTTTACTCGAATTTGTCATTTTTGGTTGCGAATCGGTTGTCCTTTTCTTTTATGGACAAGGATTATATAGTTGATGTTGACACTTTGGCTGATATTATTAGAGTGGAGAGAAGGAGTTTCCAACCAATAAAAGTCTCTACAGCCTTTGCAACTTTGGATATTGTGCATGACAGAACAGTTGAGGGCAAAATGTCCTATACAAGCATGAATGCCACAAACGTATTGCTGCACAAAATCATCATCAACTGTATCAGGCCAAAGACTACCTCGAAGACCGAAGTCTCCAAGATCGAAGCCAAGCTAATGTTTTCCATCAACCAAGTCAGATCTTTTTCTCTCCCACATGTTATTCTTTTCCATATGTACAGAACGGTGGTTAAGGATAAGGGTCAATTGCCTTACTCATCGATCATCACCAAGTTGTTCAAACATTTTGATATTCAAATTCCTGCACCTCTATGCCTGACCAATTTAAGTCTGATGCTTGTTGGTTACAAGATGGTGATGAAGATGAAGTTTCCAGAGTTGAATGCTACACTGGAATGGTTGAGAAAAGAGACACCTTCAAAGGAGATCCCCACTGCTTCTTCAAAGAGAAAGGGCAAAGAGTCCATGGCTGAGAAAAAGCATTGAAAAATCATCCTGCAAGACGAAGAGGATGAGGAAGATGCCATGACTTTGTCTGCTCTCTCAAAATTGAGGAGCCCTGTCAGTTTGAGAACAGAGGCTGGAGAGAGGGCAAGAAAAGAAGCAGAGGAGAAGGAAGCTGAGAAGCAGAGGAAAGAGGAAGAGAAACAAAGGAAAAGAGAAGGGGAAAGGAAGAGAAGAGAGGAAGAAAGAAAAAGAAGAGAAGAGGAGCAGAAAAGAAGAGAAGAAGAATAGAGAGAAGAAGAGGAAAGAGAGGAAAGCGAGAAGAGGAAGAAAGAAGAAGGGAAGAAGAGGAAGAAATGAGAAGAGAAAAAGAAGAAAGAAGGAAGAAAGAAGAAGAGGAGAGCAGAATGCGGGGAGGATATGACTACAGGAATTGAGCCATCATTTGCTCAATCTGGGGAAGAGACCGAGAAACATCACAGTGTTGATATGGAAGTTGGCGAGGAATATTCTACTCCACCCACTGGCATCAACACAAGGGGAGTTTCTGCAGAACAAGGAACGATTTCGCCTTTACATTTTAGTGATGTGAGTAGGTCAAGTGCTGACCCTGAGGAGGTTTATGCATCTCATTTCCCAGAGCATGAAGAATTCTCACCATTAGAGAAGGAAAGGGCTGAGAAGGATGCTCCAAGTTTCCAAACTCCCAGAACTGAATCTGCTGGTCCTAGTGGAGGTAATACTAATTCGACAGCTTTTACACAACTGTTAGATGTTATGTTGGACCTAAAGAAGCAGGTGTTTGGAATGGACTTTGAGCTGAGGGATTTAAAGAAGGCCATGCTGAGTACTTCTATGAATATGCAAGATCAGATCAACGCACTGAGAGCTCAAGTGGAATCCAATCGAATCAAAGGCAGTTGATTTCGGAAAGGAGGCTCTTGCTAATCTCGAGAAGACAAGATACGAGTACGCTCAGCAAATTTCAGCTTGTTCGCATCCCTAGAGAGCCCTAAATCATTTTCAAAACCATCTACTATTCACTCTACCTCCTTTGATTGGACAAAAAGGGAGAGAGTTTGCAAATTTGAAGCTTGTTTTATTATTTTGAACTTTTATTTTGCTATTTTGATTTCGTTTGCTTAGACTGTTTTTGATTTGGATTTTGATTGGGCTGTTTATTTGAATCTTTATGACTTTATGTTGTTTGATGATTGGATTTCTAGACTTGTGAACTTGCATTGCAGGATCATTATATTTGTGAGGATAATTGTTATTGGACTAACATTTTCTGTTTTGCATAATTAATCCTCAAAGTATATATGAGTTCTCTTTGCAGGTTATAAATTCGCAAATCTGCCAAGGGTTTTGTCACCATCAAAAAAGGGGAGATTGTTGAAGAAAAATCCCTTGGAGTTTTGAAGTTGACAAAACAGCCTCAACAAGAAGGTCCGAAGAATCCAAGACTCGCCGATTACGTCGAAGAGTTCAAAGACCCAAAGTTCGGTCTGAAGTTTTTCCGTCGAAGACAGTCAAGACTTAGTTTCGCCCCGAAGACCTTCAAGACCCAAATCTAAGTCTCGAAGACGGTTGCTATTTTGATAGGTCGACGGCGGGTTATTTTATGGTTAAGGAAAGTAAGATTTGGATATTATATTTCCTAACTTATCTATGGAATATTTTTAGCTGTGATCGTGAGCTTGGAAGATTTATTCTTCGGATTTTATCCGTTGAAGATCAAGCGAAATTTTGGAAGGATCTAATTTTGGGAACTCAAGATCCTGATTGTATGGGCGAGCAGGATTGACAAGCTATTGTCTACTTATATTTTCGGCGACGTAAAGATCACTTAAATTGATTCAGTCCAACGAGTTGATTGGATGAATTCTTGGAAAGTGTCAATGGGTATTGTGGCACGAAGGCTATTTAAGGTGGATCAGTGTTGCTCGAAAGTAACGAGAGACTTGATAGAAAAATTCGATGTTAGAACCTCTGAAATCTCTTGTTCTCTAAAATCTCTCATGTTCAAATTGCGTATCAAAGAGAGTCACATATAATGCGAAACAGCAAGAAGCTGTAGGATAGACTGTCTATTGAAGAAGTCTAGTTCGTGAACTGTAACAGCTCTCATTTGCTACATAGTGATTACAATCAGTTGGCTGCTAGCGTGGAGAGTGGACGTAGGCTTGGAATAAGCCAAACCACTATAATCATTGTGTCATTTCTCTTTTACCCTACTCTATTTACTTTATGAATGCTTGATCTATTTGTTATTGATATATCTTTCATATTAAAGTATTCTACGGTAAAAGATTTCAAAAGAATTTCGTAATCACCTATTCACCCCCCTCTAGGTTGATTCATTAGCCTATTTCAACCAAAACTTCAACCCTTAGTATGAGTGCCACATGGCGCAAAGTGAACGCGTCTTGGAAGCGACATGAGAGCTCTCCAAAAGTTTTTCCCCGGTTGGCAAATGTGCCTTTAGATTTCTTAGATTTTTTGACTGATAGATTAGCAGGGACTTTCCCTATTTATTTCTTGTATTAGTTTGAGATGTTTTGGGTGTAAATATCTCTTTCTATGTTGATATTTTCCTCTGAATATATTACTTAGTATAGTGGATATATTGTATTATGTGAAAGCATTATTATATTATTGGTTGTCAAATATTATTTGCTTTCTGTTATTGTTGATGCTGTGGGTAGTTCATAGAAGTTTTTGTAGCTTCATAGAATTTATTTTGCATAAGACAATTATATTAATGATAGTTTTAAGTTAGGATTTTTGGAGGATGATTGGAAACATAGTGACCTTTTGATTATGAAACCTTACTTGAAATTGTTTATTAATATGATGGGTCTGTACAAAGTGGATGCATAAATAATAGGCATTAATTATTCGTGCATATATGTCTAATGTGTTCAGATCGATGGTTTCAGCAACTAAGAACGTAATTGGTGATTTGAACAGCAACAATTGTGAAATATTGAATATGAAGATTCAATATATGCTAGAAAAGCCAGAAGCACTAGAAGCTCTTGACCATGTTATGGAAAATCTTGAGGATACCGTGCACCACCTTAAGCTAGTGGAAGACTACCTAACGGCATTTGAGCCGAAAGTAGATATTTGCAATGCTGGTTCTAGCTCAGAAAGGGCTTTGAGCTCTAAGCACAAGCGTATTGATTCGTTCAATATGTGGGTATGCAAAGGATCAAGTCCTTCTTGCAAGAAACCAAGAGTTAACCAACACGAGAGAAAAACGTCCTCAAGTGAAATAAATGTCAAGGGTAAGGTGTTACAATTGTGACAAGAAGGGTCACTATGCTTGCAACTGTCGTGGGCCAAAAAAGGTAAATACCTCTTGTACATTTGAGAACTTTGCTTATGTGTCAAGTTCTGTATTATTGGCTGAATCCAATCCTTTGTGGACTGTAGATTCAGGAGCAATAAACCATGTAGCAAAGGATAGAGGATCCTTCGTGGAATTCCGACCGGCACTAACCGGAATTAAGTGGATCTATGTGGGAAACAACTCCGAGCTGAAGTAAAAGGAATTGGCACCGCCAACCGAACATGCGTGGTGGACGCACTTTATTCCTACATGATGTATTGTATGCTCACGGAGATTTGTTGGAATCTAGTGTCTGTTTTAGTATTGGTCAAACTAGGTTTTAATGTAAACTTCCATAATAGAGGTGTGGATTTGTTCTTGGAAACAAATTTCTATGGTTGTGGTTATTTTCTGGATGGTTTCATTGTATTGGATGTTGACTATGTTAATGCAAATATTTGTTATTCCCTTATTACGTCTCCTAATTCATATGATAATGATGTGAATGTGTGGCATGCTAGACTTGGTCATATTGGCCAACATCGTATGAACAGACTAGCTAAAGAGGGCTTGTTGGGCAATATTGAAAAAGTCAATTTGCCATACGTGAGCATTGCCTAGTAGGGAAAATGACAAGGAAACCATTTGGAAAAGGTAAAAGAGCTGAATTTCCTATGCATTTAATCCATTCTGACATTTGTGGTCCAATGAATGTGAGAGGAAGGCATGGGGCTGTTTATTTCATCACATTTATAGATGATTATACTTGATTCGGATATGTCTATTTGATTTCTCATAAATCTGAAGCATTTAGTTGTTTCAAAAGGTTTATGGCCTTGGTAGAGAATCAATTAGACAGGAAAATAAAAGCATTAAGATCCCATCGAGGTCGAGAATATTTATCTGATGAGTTCAGAAAATTATGTGATGAAAAAGGAATAGAAAGACAGTTGTCTATGCCATATACTCCTCAACAAAATGGTGTTGCGGAAAGAAGAAATGTAACCCTATCGGAAATGGTTAGGTCCATGATGGCGCATGCTAACCTACCTATCACCTTTTGGGGTGATGCATTGTTAACTCGCCGCCTATGTACTTAACCGAATGCCTTCCAAATCAGTTACTTCCACTCCATATGAGTTATGGACAGGTAGAAAATCGGACTTAAGTTTTCTTAATCCATGGGGTTGTGCTGCCTATATTCATGAACCCTCTCACAAGTTTGGGAAATTGGGTCCTAGAGGAAAGAAGAGTATTTTCATAAGATACTCTGAACACTCGAAAGGATATGTGTTCATAGGTGAGCAGGAAAGTGAGAGTGTAACTGAATTTGAATCACGGGATGTCAGTTCTTAGAGAATGAGTTTCCTAAGAAGGGCGACATAGGCGAAGATTACTCCCTATTTGAAACCTTGGATCAAGATAATGATATTAGTGGAGTTCGTAGAAGTGGGAGTAATATGAGAAGTGATGAATTGGATTCAACTCATACTGAATTACAACCACATGATGAGACGACATCATCATTATCTAATCCTAGTGGGAGCATAATGGGAAATGATATGCAAAGTGTACAATCTCCCATACGGTGAACAAGTCGCAAAAGTATTCCCCGTCGACGTTTTGACATTGAAAGGAAAACTTTTATGATTGCCCCACAAGATGAGGATGAGCCAAGAAATATACATGAGGCTCTAAGTTGCCCTAGTAAGGAAAAATGGATGCATGCAATGGGAGAGGAAATGGAGTCAATGAAGTCATACCATGTTTGGGAACTGGTTGATCTTCCAAAAGGACGCAAAGCTATTGGGAACAAGTGGGTTCTCAAAATAAAGCGTAAAGTTGATGGCTCGATAGAAAGATATAAAGCTCGCCTTGTGGCGAAGGGGTATAATCAACAGGAAGGAATTGATTATGAGGAAACATTTTCCCCTGTTGTGAGATTTACCTCAATTCGCATTATTTTGGCAATAGTGGCAAATATGGATCTTGAATTACATCAAATGGATGTAAAGACTGCTTTTCTCAATGGAGAATTAGATGAGGAAATATATATGGAACAACCTGTTAGTTTCATTATGAAATGCCAAGAAGGAAAGGTATGTCGACTTTTGAAATCGATATATGGCCTTAAATAGTCATCAAGACAGTGGTATATACGTTTTCATAATGCCATAATGGCGTATAATTTTACAATGATTGATGAGGATCATTGTGTATATATCAATGATTGATGAGGATCATTGTGTATATATCAAAAGGTCCAAAGATCAATTTGTGATCATATCATTATATGTTGATGATATACTATTTGCCGGAAGCAATATGGAGTTAGTTAATAACATCAAAAGTTGGTTATCTTCCAATTTTGAGATGAAAGATATGGGTGAGGCTGCATACATTCTTGAAGTTAAGATTTCAAGAGATCGTTTGAAGAGGTCGTTATCTCTTTCGCAAGAAACATATATAAATAAGGTTCTTGAACGATTTCGTATGCAAGATTGTAAACCCATAGACACTCCTATTGCAAAAGGTGAAGGATTGAGTCATAGACTGTGTCCGAGGACTCCACAAGAAAAGGAACAAATGAAACATGTTCCTTATGTTAGTGCTGTTGGGAGCTTGATGTACGTTATGATGTGTACAAGACCTGACATATGCTTTGCAGTTGGAATGGTGAGTAGATACCAATCCAATCCAGGTCAAGCACATTGGAAAGCCGTTAAGAGAATACCGAGATATCTAAAGGGAACCGCTGATTACAAGCTGAATTACCAAGGAAAGGATCTCGCGACTTGAAGGCTATTCGTATGCTGATTGGGAAGGAGATTTAGATGAAAGAAAATCTACCTTTGGATTTGTTTTCTTATTGAACAATGGCGCCATATCATGGAGCAAAGAAGAAGCAAACGTGTATAGCCTTGTCCACGATGGAAGCTGAGTTCGTGGCATTATCGCAGCGGTACAAGAAGGAGTTTGGCTTAAGAGATTTTTGGATCATTTAGGTGTTATTGAGAAAGCTGCAAATCCATTATTGGTTAACCGTGATAGCCAAGCAGCTATAGCATACACCAAAGATCCAAAGTATCATGGCAAGACCAAACATATAGATACCAAGTATAACTTTGTCAAAGATATGATTGCACGAAAGGATGTGAACTTACAATACATATCTATGCATAAAATGTTAGCAGATCCTATGACAAAGCCAATACCTAGATATGTGTTTTGTGGTCATGTAAAATCTCTAGGACTGCGTAAAGTCTGATGTACTGGATATTGTAATTTTCCCTGAGTTGTTCGCATTTATGAACTTGTGTTTTTCATTATTAATGCCTATGAATCTTTGTTTGATCTTTATGCATCTTAATGCTTAGTGCATTGTATTAAGTTGAGAAAGTATGTCGGACAGATAAGAGATTAGCCCACTCACACGAGTAATCGCCTCTATTTACTGTGTGATAAATAGAGGTGAGACAGTTTTTAAGCTTATTATCTAGGTGATAATCGAGAGCTCAAGCTTAAAATATATATGTCACCTTAGCTAAGTGTTAAGATGAGGACATGATATGTACTATGTCTGAAAGTAAAATACCCCACATATTTTACTTTATTTGTCTAAGATGGCAGATGTGAATTATGATGAATTATGTAAATGAGTAGATACGTGAACTCAAGTTAAACATTGGGTATGTTTGAACTATCATCTGTACGGTAATGGAAGTGTAGACATACGCTCCATGGGAAAGGAGTTAATACCGTAATACGTATTTCATACTAAGTATGCATGAGACGACCAATAAGAGTGGCAAAAGTTTGATCTCAACTTTTATGCCGTGTGAGACTCTTGAGGAAAAGAGTTCCTCAATTTTTGTGCCCTCAGGACTCTTACTTATTCTCAAGATTTCTATTTAGTATTTGCTATCTTAAGATGTTGCCAATGGTCATCAGCTGATTCGATTTAATGGGACATTTCTAGAAAAGCAAGCTAAACTGAAATTGAGAGTTTGAAGGAAAGAGGAAAATCGAATTTGGAGAATCACATTGTAGTTTTGTATTCACTGGTCGACCAATTGTGACTGTCTTTGGGATAATCATAATTGTGAATGCAATATATATCATTGTTGAAAAGAGATCAAAAGAGATATAAATGTAATCGATCGATCTAGGGTACTGCATACTAAATCTACCCAGAGTGTGACGCCCATTATGAGCTGCTATATATTCCTAACAGATGTATGGCAACGAGCTCTCAAAGTATACTGGTCGCACGGATTATTCACCGGTATGAATGCTAAAAAGAGGTTAAGAAGATCCTGTTCGGTCCACCATGTGCGAGTGGGAGACGATTTTTTTTTAATTGATTAATTTGATGGGCCTAAGTTAGCCCGTCCGCCCATGTTGGGCCTAAAAGCCCGGCCCACAAAATTAGGGCCCATGGATGGAGGAATATGATAAAGGGATACGTTGCTTTTTGGAGGGACGTATAAAAGGGGGAAAGGGAGGGAAAAAAGACACCTTTTGGTATAATGTACGTCTTCTCCCTCTCTCCCTCAAAACACTCTCCAAAAAGAAGAACAAAGGCAAGAAGCGACTCCCTACTATTCTCCAAGGCTATTTGGTGTCAACGGATCGAACAGGACCGGTTTTCTCTTCCTCATATCGGCATTGGTGTTTAATCTGTGGCTAACAAGGTACATTCGATTCTGTGATGTACCTTAAGATCAGTGATGCACATAATTTTCTCAGGCTCGTCTTCTGCACAAGTTTAGGGGGGTCGAATCCGGTTTTTGGGGATCCGACAATCCCAACAATCTGTAAAATAATTCATCTTCCCTTACCCAAGTGACAAATCCAATTCCCATGATTGCCCAGAAAAAAAAATCCCAACTTTCAAACGAAATGAGCCCTCAATCCATCCTCTCTCAGGAAGAAAGAAGAAAAAAAGAAAGAAACACTAACGGAAAAAAAAAAAAAAAAAAAAAAACAGTCGAGGGGGCAGAAACAACCTAATCCCAACATAACCCTTCACCCCAAAAGAACCAAATAGCTCGAGACAAAAAAAAAAAAAAAAAAAAAAAAATTACAGAGATTAAGCTACTACAACCCGCCAACCGAATCCAAACCTACCCAGCTAAAAATAACCTAGATCTAAATGCTTAAAACCGCGCGAGGCTCGAGAGGAAATGGCGACGGACAAAACCCGTAAGACCCTCACATATCTTCCCGATTCCGATTAGATCTGAACGGAGAGAGGCTCGAAAAAGACCCCGAGAGAGAGAACAAACGGTTTTTTGGGTAGGGAGCGGAGAGCTAGGAAAAGAGAAGAGAAAGAGAAAAACCCCTCTTCTTCTTCTTCTTCACCTATCATCTACGAATCAAGAAGTCGTGATGATGATTGCAGCAGAATTTAAAGCAGCAAGCAGAGCCGAGAAGAGGGAGACCAAAAACTAAAAACAAAAAAGACAAGATAGGAAGAGAAAAAGAAAGAAAGATAAAAAGATAAGCGAGAGAGCTCCCGAATTTCTCGGATCGCAGAATCTACGATCTCCATAAGTAGATACAAATCTCCTCAATGGCCCTGAATATACAGAGCTCTCTCTCTCCTCCTCTCTCTCTCTCTCTCTCTCTCTCTCTCTCTCTCTCTCTCTTTCTATCTATCCTTCTCTCTCCTCTGCCTCCTCTGTGTGAACCGCAATGCTCTCGTTCGAGTTGAGCTCACCTCAAGGTGAGAGAGAGAGAGAGAGGGGCGAGGAAGTGAACGAAGAGAGAGAGAGTCCTATATATTCAGGGTCATTGAGGAGATTTGTATCTACTTATGGAGATTGTAGATTCTGCAATCTAAGAAATTTGGGAGCTTTCTGCTTATCTTTTTCGCTTTCTTTCTTTTTCTCGTCCTATCTTGTCTTTTTTGTATTTTAGTTTTTGGTCTCCCTCTTCTCGGCTGCTGCTTGCTGCTGCAGCTGTTGCAATCATCATCATGACTTCTTGATTCGTAGATGATAGGTGAAGAAGAGGAAGAAGAAAGGGGGGGTTTTCTATTTCTCTTCTCTTTTTCCTAGCTCTCCGCTCCCTACCCAGAAAGCTGTTCGTTCTCTCTCTCGGGCCGGAATTTGCTTAGCATCTGTTGTGGCATCCTCAAATTCTGGAAGGAATTAGTGATTGAGTTATGATCTGCTCAATTTGGCGATTATGTGTTGCAATGACATTTATTAAGTGGCCATAGTAGCTATGGTATATGTGTGACTAATTTTGCTAGTGAAATTTGTTGTACTTGAGTATGTGATTATAAAAAATTTATGGCCAAGTGTCACATTATTGGATTAAGACTTAACTTAGTTACATTAGTGGTTAAATTAAATGGACTAATTAAACTTATGTGGAAAAAGACACGGCCAAGGAGAGACCGTATGAGGACTAAGTGTGTGTGAGTGCCGAATGTGATTGTGTACGTGTAATGTGGTGTGTGTGCTGTGGGCTGAGGTGGCACTATGTGTCACCAATCTAAGGAGGTGCAAGAGAGAGAGAGGAGGCCGGATTAAGTGAGTGGAGTGGGTCGGTTAAGTGAAAAAGAAAGAAAAGCAAGAGAGAGAGAGAGAGAGAGAGACGTCGGGCGTGCGCGCGCAAGAAGGAGGGAGAAGCCAAAGGTTTGCTGTGGATTTTTGCTGTGTTCTTCACCAAATTCAACACAATCAAAGGCAAGATAAATGTTTTCTAGCTTTCTCATGATCTTGTGTTGCAAGTTAGAGGTAGAAATTGTATGGTTTTTCGGCTGGGTTGGTGGAAATTCGATGAAGAGCAAAACTGGGCAATTTCGGACCTCCATGAACCAGACTACCCGGTTTTCTTGCATGCCTTTGTAGAGGGTGTTAGAGGGGGAATTGAGGGCCGAGTTCTTCATAGAAGTTGTTTTAAACTTCCTGAGCTACAACATAGTCGAAAATGAGAATTTTTGGAGTTGATTTGAGGGGTGAAATTCGAGTCCTACGGAGAGGAAGTGCTCGGGCGGACCAGTGTATCGGTTCGAATTGCTGTTCATTGTTCGTGTGGTTACAGTGAGAATTACAAGTCGACCTCTTCTAATGAAATGTTGTGGACATCCTGGGTAATCACATAGTAAAATTTGAGCTGATTTCGTCTAGGATAGCTAGGTGAATTTCATGTTTCTTGCTGTCGTTGCAATCTGAACGCTACTGGATAGAGTGTCAGTGAACCCTGTTGGCTTGATGTGTGTTATTCACGTGGTTCTGTGGGGTAATTCAATTTGATTCCTTCTAATGGATTGTTAAAGACTTCATGAGGTACCTTGTGGTGAAATTTTAGCTCATTCCAAGGTGTGTAGCTTGAGGTTTCGAATTTTCTTTATGTGCTTGTGTGCTGGGAATGTTACCAAACAAAAGTCAGTAACTTGTGAGCTTGTAAACCTTATTTTCCTTGGTGAATTTGATGTCGACCTTCAAAGAGAAATTGTAGGAAATAGTTCTGGCTATAACATATCCAAAAATGAGATAAAAAGGGTGAGTGTAAGTGGGTGTTTCGAATTTATCTTGTTAACCCTGTAAACTGTACATAACCGAATAACAGTCAGAAGTTGTTGATTTTTTTTTTAAACTACATTTGTAGGTCGAATTTGAAGATGATTTATTCTAATGAAATGTTTATCTACTTCTTAGTTATGATGTGGTAATTTTTGGGAATTTTTGAAGGTAAATTACTGTCCTAATTTTGTGAAAAACCGAAGGTTATGTAAACTGGGAAATTTTGTGTGTATGCTAAATGTGGCCGAAGATGTGTGGGGTGTGGTTTTATGTTCTAACCATGGCTTCTATAAATGTGATTGACTATTTTACTTGCTGTATTAAATGTGAACTTAAGCTATGCCTGATGTTAGTCTATATAAGCTATTGGAAGTATTTTGTCTTGACTGGATGTAGGAATTGTGGACATATATCTTGATCCCTTTATGCCGATGGTAATGTGAGTTATACTTGATGAGTAATGCATGCTAAATCTTTAATATGCATGCTGGATTGATGGAGTGTCCTCTTGAGGTATATGTACACATGCCATGTAGGTTGGATAAATGGACATTCATCATGAAATTCACTTGATACATGTGCTATACATGCTGCATTTATGTTGAGATCATTGGCTGAGCATGTAGACCTTTGGCATGTGAATGTGATTAAGTGTATGCATTGTTGTCATGCTTGTGTTCCATGGGCATGTTTGTGAATCATGCATGGAAAAAGGTGATTGTGGCATGACATGCATTGATGTTACCTCGGAGTGTCGAGATGCCCGGCCAGTGGAGTGAAAATGCCGGATGCCCGGTAGCCCCGTGTGCGTAACTGGATGGCCTCGGAGTTGAGATGCCCGGTGTTGGGGGTGCCGGAAGCACGAGTGTGTGAGCCGTGGATGCCTCGTGATGCCGCTTGGGGTGCGAGATGCCCGGCCGGTGGAGTGTAAATGCCGGAAGCACGGATGGTGTGTGCCGTGATACCTCACGATGCGTGTTGGGTGTGAGATGCCCGGAATGTGGGGGGGCCGGAAGCCGGTTGGTTCTTACTGGGGTTTACATGTGAAATTGCATGAACTTGATATATATGTGTGTGCATGATGCAGGGTGATTTGATGACATGAAGTATGGTGAAAATTGTGCACGACATTATTGATACACTTGTTTGCACTAAAGCTGAGATGGGACAGGTGAGTTTTGCATATGGCTGGAGACATTGTTATGTGCATGTCATTGCTGCCACGTCAACTTGTCATGTAATGGGGATGATGCATCAAATAAGCGTCATGAATGAATTATGTCTTGATTTCCAGGTTGGACGTACATGAGCTATATTTGAGTGTGAGGCTTTTAAACATGTGGAATTCATAGCTTGGCGAGTGAATGTATGCTTATGATGTTGTGTGATGTGGTGGCTTAGTTGCAATGCCGTGCATGAGTATTCTAGAAACTTTATCTTTGTTGAGTGGTTGTACTCACCCCTTTGGGGACTTATCTTTTCAACTTAGAAGAATATGTCGGACGCCAAAGGTGGCCCCGGGATGTTTTATGGAATCCCTTGCGACTTTGAAGTTAGAGTTATCTAGTTTCCTAGTCCCGTGATACCCGGTCGTTCATACTTTCGCGTCACGATCGTGGTTCGTTATGATGTGGGCTTACTTGGTGGCCCGATCTTTCAAGAATATGTGTCGATCTTCCCCGCCAAGATGGGGAGATGGGGAGCATGCGCCGCCGCCGCCTAGCCCTCCAGGGTGGCATTAGACCGTGAGGGCAACCTAGGGAGGATGGCGGGATTTTTGGAGCCCGACCAGTGCTGCTACAAATGGATAGCTTCTTTGTGTTCTTTTGACTAGTCTCTTGTATAGGCTGTCTTTTGATGATCGCATCGGGGGTAATGTAGGGCTGTTATAGTGCTATCACGATGATGTTTCCTACCCCGGTGATAAGGAAACTATCCATTCTTCAAGATAAATAATAGCAGGGCTGTTTCATGGTATATGTCTATGTTATAGTATGTGCATTGATCCCTCATATTCTCGTGTTTGGGGTGGTTATGAGTTTTGCTTCCACTATTTTCACATAATGTGCAGGGGACCGTTGTTTTAAAAAAAAAAAAAAATGATGTGAGCTTAAAAGTTATAACTCTTTTTGAAAAAAAAAAAAAGATGGTTAATATGACTGTGGCAGCCTCAGTTAGTTCAGGGGTGCTACATCTGTCTTTTCCGAGCCTCTCTTCGTTCAGATCTAATCGGAATCGGGAAGATATGTGAGAGAGGGTCTTCTGGGTTTTGTCCGTCGCCATTTCCTTTCGAGCCTCGCGCGGTTTTAAGCGTTTAGATCTGGGATATTTTTAGCTGGGTAGGTTTGGATTCAGTTGGCGGGTTGTAGTAGCTTAATCTCCGTACATTTTTTTTTTTTTGTCTCCGAGCTATTTGGTTCTTTTGGGGTGAAGGGTTGTGTTGGGATTAGGTTGTTTCGCCCCTCGGCTGTTTTTTTCGTTAGGGTTTCTGTTCTTTTTCTTCTCTCTTCTGCGGGAGGGATGGATTAAGGGCTCATTTCGTTTGAAAGTTGGGATTTTTTTTTCCGGCAGTCATGGGAATTGGATTTGTCACTTGGGTAAGGGAAGATGAATTATTTTCTAGATGAAGAGTCGAGCATGTGTTCGACTTTGTGACGTCGAACGGGGACCGCAACACGATCTCTTTAGTGTATAAATCTTGGTATAGGATCGAGAGGCTTAGCGGGCGAGAGTGTTTATCGGGAATCGCTACGCGATAAGTCCTGAGAGATTGATCGCGAGATTCCCGAGGGTAAGGTTGCTCACTTTGAAGGGGAAGCCCCATTTCGCTGACTTCAATCTAGTGCCACATGACCGGGGAGGGTACGTGTACCCTTGGATCGATGCATTGGCTAGGAGTAGGGTTAATTTGGAGGAGCTCAGGTTGAAGAGGATGGTGGTTACAGATGATGGTCTTGAGCTGATTTCAAGATCGTTTGTACATTTCAAGTCTTTGGTTCTCGTTAGCTATGAAGGTTTCACTACTGATGGCCTTACGGCTATAGTAGCCAACTGTAGGTTTCTTAGGGAGCTGGATTTGCAAGAAAATGAAGTTGAGGATCATAGAGGCCAGTGGCTAAATTGCTTTCCTGATAGCTACACCTCTCTTGTCTTCTTAAATTTTGCATGCTTAAAAGGAGATATAAATTTAGCAGCACTTGAGAGGCTTGTGGCAAGATCTCCAAATCTCAAGAGCTTGAGGCTAAGCCGTGCTGTTCCTCTTGACACGCCTGCAGAAGATCCCGGTCCGAGCACCTCAATTGGTGGACTTAGGCGTGGGCTCTTTTGTCCATGACCCAGATTCGAAACCTACAACAAGCTGGTGACAAAGCAATTGAAAAATGCAAATCTATGAGGAGCTTATCCGGATTCTTGGAGGTTTTTGCTTACTGTCTACTAGCTATTTATCCAATATGTTCAGGCCTGACCTCCTTGAATCTTAGTTATGCTCCTGGGATCCCTGGAAGTGAGCTAACTAAGTTAATCCGTCATTGCAGAAAGCTGCAGCGCTTATGGATACTTGACTGCATAGGAGATAAAGGGCTGGGAGTCGTGGCTTCAAGCTACAAAGAACTATAGGAATTGAGGGTTTTTCCATCTGATCCTTACGAAGTTGGAAATGCTGCAGTGATCGAAGAAGGGTTGGTTGCTATCTCCATAGGTTGTCCAAAGCTTAACTCATTGCTGTACTTCTGCCAGCAGATGACAAATGCTGCCCTGAAAATTGTAGCCCGTAATCGCCCTAATTTCATACGGTTCGGGTTGTGCATCCTCAAGCCCACAAAACTGGATTCTTCAACCAATCAGCCTCTTGACGAAGGATTTGGGGCTATTGTTCAGTCATGCAAGGGTGTCGGGCGCTTGTCACTTTTCGGCCTTCTATCGACTGTGTCTTCAATTATATTGGCATATACGCTGAACAGCTTGAGATGCTTTCTATTGCATTTGCTGGGGACAACGACAAGGGAATGCTTTATATATTAAATGGGTGCAAGAAGATTCGAAAATTGGAAATCAGGGATTGCCCCTTTGGTAACATCGCACTTCTGATGGACGTGGGAAAGTATGAAACAATGCGATCCCTTTGGATGTCGTCGTGTGATATTACCCTTGGAGGCTGCAAACCCTTGCAAAGAAGATGCCGAGGCCGAACGTGGAGATTATCAATGAAAACAATGAGATGGAGGAGTGCATTGATGATGGGCAGAAAGTAGAAAGGATGTACCTCTAGAACCTTGGTGGGGCCGAGGAAGGATGCACCAGAGCATGTTCGGATATTGTAGGGTTCCCCCGAGGTTCATTGCTGTGGCTTTGCCTCGAAATCTCCTATTGTACCATCATTGTACCTCATTTAGGCTCGTAATTTGTGGATATTTAGTTGTATGGTGATTTTTTATTTTATTCAGAAGAGATTCTATTGTGCTTCTAGTTATAAATAGATTTTTCTTTAGCAAAAAAAAAATGCTTTTCCCAAAAATGCATGGAAAATCCCTCAAACATCCAAAAAATCTTAGGATTTAAACAAGATTAGGTACCGAAAGGGCATTAGTGATTAACTAGTGTAATCAAGTCCCCGATCCTAATTTCTTTGATTGCGCAGAGCGAGTATTTCCTCCAAGACTTTGCTTGGGTTTATAATCAACCCACCCCAAATCGATTAGTGGTGACTCCATTTTACAAATTAACTTGCAGGTTAAAAACTTAGACTATTAAAGTCGTGAATTGGTGGACTTGGGAGAGTCCAGGCATTAACTAATAAAAGCCGAGCCATTAGCCTCCTTAGGCGCCCGTGCCCAATCGCAGGTGCCCGGAAAAGAGGTCGCACGCCTTGGCGACTCCGCTAGGAACCTCGAGGACTTAGGCCATTTTTGTCTTGTTTAAAATTCTCTACTGACTTAATTTTGTTTTTTTTATGCAGGTCAGTGGTCTAGAAATTTATTTTAATCTTGTTTAAGATCAATTGTCTTGTGATTATAAACTGTTGTGCATGCCTTACTGTTTTAAAACACTACACATGACACACACAACCCGGCCGCCGGACCTAGGCCGCCATAGGATTTCTAGGATGGTGTTAAGAAAGATACGACCTCGAGCGCGAGACTGCGATGTAGAGGTTGCCTTTCTTTTCCCCAAATTTCTTAGCCGAGGT
Organism: Eucalyptus erythrocorys; assembly: GCA_014182555.1. NCBI lineage: Eukaryota > Viridiplantae > Streptophyta > Magnoliopsida > Myrtales > Myrtaceae > Eucalyptus > Eucalyptus erythrocorys. Next base: position 9,636,596 of record CM024597.1, on the reverse strand, counting down.
TAAGGGGGTATGCTGCTAACGCGAGACTGTGACAGGCGGATACCATTTTAATTTCAACAAGCCTTCTGATTTAGAAATCGAGCCGCACGTCCCATACGTATGTCTTTGTGCTTGCCATGTTTATTTCAAAGCAAAGTAATTTATTTACTTTTACTCAGTCTTTTTTGGCTCATGGCAAAATAGGGTCAGGTTGTGTAGCCCCCATTTCTAAATGCGATGGGAAGAATCGATATCAAATTCATTCCTGCCCTAAAGAAAGACCTCCTTAGATGGTGGAATCAGTTAGATCAGCTTGGCCAAGAGCGTTCAAAATAAGGATTGGTCATCTCCTCCCATTGCTCCAAATCAGTATCCACTTTGGAGTCATGCAAGCCCTACCACATTTCTGGTGTCCGGAAACATCCACCTTCATGTTCGGCAAATTTGAATTGACTCCCACTTTGGAGAAATACAGTCTCGCCATAGGAATGCCCCTGGAAGCAGAGCTTGTTAGGCCACTGGCTAGGATTGACCCCATAATCAGTCTATCACGTTTTCTAAAAAATAATTCGGTAAGAGAAATTGTTCGAACCAATAACATGCTTTCCCACTATCATCCTTAATCGAATGCTTTGAAAAACAATCGATGTCCCAAAAAACCAAGATCTTCCTTTCGGCGTTCTTTGGATTTATTATCTTCCCCTATAGAAAGAATGCCATAAATCCTTCAATCATGAGGATAATGAATCAAATCATTTTTGGTGCAGGGTATGTAAACATGGTTTTAGCCGAAACATTTTTATCCCTTAATCGTTTTAAGGACAAAAAAGAAAAGATCATGAGAGCCGCCCCAAAAATTTTACAAATGTGGTTCCTTTCCCATGTCAAAGGATTTGGGCACCTCATGCAAATATTTGAAATTAATGAGTTCAAGCACCCACTGCAAAAATTCCAAAACTCGGAGAAACATTCTCCCGATGAAGAATATTCTCGGTGGATTAACTTATTAAAAAACACGGTCCCAGAGACATTTATATGGCGAGCTAAGTGGTTCACTGCAAATGAGGCGCGTTTTGCGCTTGATTATTACGACCCCATCCCACTGCTAGGCCTCTCCGAAGCTACCTCATACTACCCACATAGGGTGGCCCGCCAGTATAGAGTCCTTCAAGAAGTCCCGCCACTGCTCAAGCCAGGACTGTTTCAGATTTCTTTCACCCCCACAGGTTATTATTACTCAGAAGAAGTCAGCATGATTCAAAACGCATGGGATAGATGCCACCTAGAGAGGATTATCGTACCCAGAAGGCTGAAGGGACAGGAAAAAGCCCATCATGCATCCACCTTTTACATTCTCAATCATGAGATTCCTAAGAAGTTGCAGCTAGAAATCCCTGACGTAAGTAAGAAGCTTACCAGGCAAGAAAGGATCAAGTTTCTTGAAGAAAGTTTGGAGGCCAGCAAGAGACACCTATCAAAGCTATCTCAAGAAAACAAGCGACGTCGCAAGATCGAGATTTCCCATCGCATATAAAAATGGGCGTCGTGGCTTTTAATGTGAATATCTAGGGTCGTTCTGACTTGTGTAAAAGTCCTTTTGACATTATATAAATCTCCTGTTAATAAACAAGAACGACTCGATCCTTATCATGAGCCAGTGTTCTCTGTGTTTCCTTTACGTATACTTTCTCCATTTCCTGCACAAAACAGGTAATCACAACATAACCATATTCACCGAATCCAAAGGCTAGGATGGCTGAAGAAAATGTATTTAGCCGTGTCGAGATCATGGAAAATGAAATGAAGCAAGTCTTCAATGTGCTTCAACAACTCTCGAAGCAAATAGATTCCATTCAAAGCAAATTGGCTCCCACCCTAGCCTCGATCGAAGTAGTACTACCGCAGTCATCCACCCGAGAAGATCAAGGAAGAGATACCGATGATAACATGCCCGATTTGGAAGACGACGCACACCAAATCATAGTCGAGAAAGTAAAACCCGGCATTTCATCTAAAACTGAGCATGATAAGCGTCTCGAGAAGCTTGAAGAGAGGCTAAAGCAACTGCAGGGCCTACATGATCCTACTCCAATGGACCTCTCTATCTACTCCAAAGTCAAAATGCCCGAAAAGTTTAAAATGCCTAAATTCGAGAAGTACGATGGCACGACCTGCCCAAGGGCTCACTTGCAAATGTACTTGGTTCGAATGACCCAGTACGTTAGTAATGTGCCTTTAATAATCTAGCTGTTCCAGTCAAGCCTGGTAAGTCTCGCCTTGAGGTGGTACATCAAGAAAAGCATAAACCTCATCGAAACATGGAGTGAAGCAAGCGAGGCATTCCTCAAGCAGTATAAATTCATAATGGACATTACCCCTTCTCGTGAGGATCTCGATCGCACGAAAAAGAAAAAGCAGGAATCTTTCAAAGAGTATGCTATTAGGTGGAGGAATCTCGCCGCCTAGATCAGCCCTGAACCAATTAACTTTGAATTGAGAAAAATGTTTGTCAAAACCCTCCCCTACGAATACCGCAACAGAATGGTGACTACAGTTGTTGAATCATTCAATCAACTCATTCCAGTGGGAGAGCAGATAGAGATAGGATTCAAGGATGGTTGGTTCACCGAGCCGGCACCTGTCGGCAGGAGATTCAACATGAAGAAAGATAAAGATCCCCTGATTGATGTTAATGCCACCTACACTACAAACACCAATCATCTCCCAATCGTTCAGACAGGCACAGGCCAGCAACAGACCAATAGCCGTCAGCCCCAACGCTACAACAATCGAAGACAATTCACCCCGCTTCCTGGATCTCCATCCCAGGTTTTGGCGATCCTCTGGAACAAGAATCTCCTCTCAACCGTGCCAAGACGACCTAATGCTGAAAGCTTTTCCAGCTATGACCCGTCCAAAAAATGTGACTATCACATGGGAGAAGTGGGCCATTCAACTGATGATTGTTTCACCCTTAAACATCGGATCCAGAACCTGCTAGATACTAAAGCCTTCTCATTCCAAACTACGAAGCCAAATGTCCAAAGCAATCCGCTCCCTGATCATGCTGATAAAGTAAATGCGATATTCGGTTCTGAAGCTCACCAAATCAAAAACACCAGTGCACATATCCTTGACATCTATCGAGGGCTAGTCGAAATCGGATATTATTCAGGTGACGAAATACCACCTTTTGTGACAATGGAAGAAAGGATATCAGGAATGATAGAGGTTGGAGTAGTCGTGCACGTTGGTCGTACCAGTACAGTTTCCACTATATCACAAGTCCTCATCAACTGGGATGAGGAATGTGCCGCACTAAAGGCAGAAAAAGAGAAGAAGGGTCCCACCTCACCCAAAGACGTATCTGAAGGAAAAGGAGCCATAATCGAAGCATCGATAGCGGGAGCGGCTATAGTCATTGAAATCCCCTAGCCTTATGAGTATGAATGCAACAATGTGGTACCGTGGTCTTATGACCTCGATGTGGGTTTAGTCACGAGATCTGGGCGAACCTATGCTCAAGCAAATACGCAGTCTGCTAAGCCCATCACTGACGAAGAAGCCAAGGAGTTTTTGGCCGTATTTAAGGCCAGCGAATACAATGTGGTGGAAAAGTTACGAAAATCCCCAGCACAGATCTCTTTGCTGGAATTGCTCCAAACATTTGTCAAACACCAGAAATCCCTCATGAAGATATTAAGCGAAATACATGTCCCTGAAACAATCGAGCATAACAAACTCGAGGAATTTGTCAGCACCATCCTTCTAAAGGATCAAATGGCATTCTCTGATGAAGAAATCCCCGAGGAGGATAGAGGACACACCAAAGGCCTCTACATATCGGGTCAAATGCAACGCATCTCACGTCGCTCGAGTATTGATTGACAATGGATCTGCTCTGAACATATGCCCACTAGCAACACTCTGTCGCCTTAAAATAGAGAGATCACGAATTTAGGTACCCAAAACTTCCGTTCGAGCATTTGATGGAACAAAAAAGGAAACAGTGGGGGAGATTGAGCTCGACGTCCAGATTGGCCCAACCATATTCAAAATCTTGTTCCAAGTAATGGATATCTCCACTGCGTTCAATTTCCTCTTAGGGCGCCCATGGATTCACGTCGTAAGAGCAGTACCTTCAAGCCTTCACCAAAGTGTGAAATTTGTGGTTGGGGGAAAATTGATCACGGTCCGAGGAGAGGAAGACCACTGCATTTATCACAAGACGGCCATCCCTTATGTTGAACCCAGTGACAAAAACGAAGCTAGCTATCAATCATTTGAACTCGTGTCTACTGTACACGAAGCTCGTGGGACTTCGCCCCTCGTCCCCGAGATGTCAAGCGCTGCAATCATGGTGGGAAAAATCATGGTTGGACGCGGTTTTATTCCAGGACAAGGGCTCCATAAGGAGGGCCAGGGCATCCGTCAACCTGTTGAAGCCCTAAGGAGACCTTACACCATCAGCTTAGGATATTCCCCAAATAGAAAAGCAAATAAAAAAGTCATCTTTGTATATCCCCATCTTGAGGAGACTTTCCCAGGCCCAGCCGATGATGCATGAAGAAGAGGAAATGATCAATACTTCAAAATGGTTCAACCCCGGAAGCTTGAGCTTGCCCGCAATCCAAGAAGGCGCAACTTGGCCATCTCTTGCGAAGAGAGAGGAGTTGAATGATATGACCACCATGTTTGGAGACATTTTCATAGGTGCCATCGAAGAGGAGCAGTTGGAAGGAATGGATGATAACTTCTCATTCATCCAGCTTCAATGCCAAGTTGACGAACTACGCGAAACGGTGCACCATTTGACGGAAAATTTCGCTCAAGCTACCCGTGCACTCCGCTCTCATTATAATGAGAATTTAGTAGAAAGTGAAGAAGACCCTATTAACACGAGCTGGCAAGGGGTTCGGCTATCTCAGTCCTCAAGAAGCACGCGGCCGTATTCACCTCTTCCTAAGTCGATGGCCATCATTTTCCCAATCCTCCTAGAGCAAGGGTTAATCACCAGGGAGCTGAGTCATCCTACTCCCGAGTACTTCCTTGATTATGATCCATCCAAACAATGTGATTATCATTCTAGGGAGTTAGGACACTCGCTGGATGACTGCACCATCCTGAGGGACAAGGTTCAAGATCTTTGGATGCCGGAGTGTTCACGTTCCACTCTCCGTGGCTGTGTTTCGGCAAGGATCACCTCCTCGTGGTACCCAGCACTCGTACCATGTTCCCTGAGCATGCTAAGAAAGCACGTAGAGGAGAGGTGATCATGGACACTTTGGGCCAATCAAGTGGTAAATTTGACTACTATGTCAATTATTCAATCCCCCAAAGTTTCTATTGCAACACCCCTATAACCCCCTTGAGGTCGCTACAGTCATCCCATATAACTCCTTTTAACTCAACTTTGAGCTGTAAATCCTTAGGCCCTTTTTTTAAAAAAAAAAAAAAACAAACGAACGGTCCCAGCGCACTCGACTTTTTGCGGAAGCGAAAACCTCTCTCTCCAATTCTCCTTTCATAAAAATCAAGATGAGCAATGCACACACTAAAGAAATCATAGAATAGTTAAACCGAACCTCTTTTATTTATTTATATAACTAAAAGATGGATTTCATCCGGGTAGGTACATCGAAAGCCAACTCATGCGAGACATGGCTTAAAACTCAAAAAAAGAGTAAACACAAAGCTACCCCTCAAAAAAACCCTCAAAAACTCGGCTAAATCCATCTCCGGGTCCCGGGTCCATCAAAAATGTCGGGCCCCGCCTCTCTCCCGGCTCTCTCTCGGGCCCTACCTCCTCCTCCCCGGTCCGCGACGGTGGTGGTGGCAGCATACCTCTCATGACTCCATCTCGCCGCACAAAGACATACGAACTCCCGAAATACAGGCCATCCTCAAGCCCTACCTCAAACTCGTACGATCACTCGAACACGGAAAAGATCAACCCAGCGACGATCGGGTCTGTCTATCCGAGTGATCCCCACCTCCACATCGGAAGGGATCCCGTAGAAGGTACCCGGAGAGATCAAGCAAGCGGCATATCTAGTCTGAAAGTATTTCCCCAAAAAGGGGTGAGTATATCGACTCAAAGAAAGATATAATCTCTATGGCTACTCATACAACACACAAGACAGTCGACAAGTCACATCATCACATAACAAGAACATCAAACAAAGATCAACGGGCAGAGTCATGCATATGCCAACCATTCAGCCATAGACACTCAGTCATTCATGCATTCTTTATTCAGTGCTCATGCTCGTACCATGTATGTAAATCATCAGCACTCAGGCATACATCTCATCATATGCACATACATATATCATCCAATGCCATGCATACATTTCACCATGTGCACATATACCATTCAATGTCCATGCATACCACATTTTCACCAGATGCATATCATATTTTCAAATTCCACAATATTAGTGAGCTTTTAATGCATTCCCGGCACACACCATCCGGGCTTCCGACCCCCCACATTCTGGGCATCTCGCACCCCAACTGGCATCACGAGGAATTCACGGCACACACCATCCGTGCTTCCGGCATTTACACTCCCTGGCCGGGCATCTCGCACCCCAACTGGCATCACGAGGAATTCATGGCACACACCGTCCGTGCTTCTGGCATCCCCTACGCTCCGAGCATCTCAACTCCGAGGCTATCCAGATTTACGCACACAGGGCTACTGGGCATCCGGCATTTTCACTCCCTGGCCGGGCATCCCGATAACTCTCGGGGCATCATCGGCTCACACCATCCGATGGCCTTTTCACATGCATGGTTCATGGCACTCAACATGATACTCATCACTCATAACAAGATGCAAATGCCAACCATCTTCACTCATATAGCATGAAATTTACATAAACAATTCCATCTAATAAATTTCCCATCCTTTCCTTATAAAGGCATAAGATTCAGCATGTGTAATTTCAGAAAAAAAAAATTTAATTAAATACTAAATGGCTCTCAAAAATTATAAAACTCACACACATGATAGTCAAGACAATATAGCACACTTTTCATGAATAAAGTATGTTCTGGATGTCAACATACAAAAAGATATTATTCAGTCATTGTAACACAATAAATTCTGAGCAATACAGCTTGCACAATCGCAGAAGAAAATTAAATTGACTATCCAATTGGCCACTAAAAATCACCAAATTTCACCACAACATCATTAAGATGTTAAGGCACAACTTTCATTAAGAAACTATATTTATACAGTCCTCACATAAAAAGATATAAGCTCGGCAAGACAAATTAGAGTTTAGGACTTCCCAGTTTACACAGTCCTCGAATTTTATTTAATTAAATACTCAAACGTCACTCAAAAATTACGAAATTTCACTATGTTATAACCAAGAGTCTAAAGAACATTTCTCATGAAGAAATAATCATCAAAATCGTCCTACATAATTTACTATAAAAATCACAAACTTCTGTCTCAATTACCGAACAGTACAGGAACGACTATCAACGAAAATCTCATCAATTGAGCATCTTAACCACCTTCTTTTCCCCTGATTTTTGGATATGTTATAGTTTAGCATGTTTTCTTCAACTTTCCTTTAGAGTTCAAAGCAAGATTCTCAAGAAAAAGTCACCTTATGACCCACACGACCTACTGACCTTCCACAGAAACAATCCAGAATTCATGTCCGTAAGAAATCAAGCATTTCCCTAGGTTATACCGGTTAGATTTGTCTAAAATTTTAGTATGTTGTTCATTAGGATGTCCTTAACATTTCATATGAAGAAGTCAAAGAGAAATATCCAACAGAAAACCACATGCAATAACCCACAAGCAACAAAGGTCGACATGCAAGCCGATTTTCACCCGGTTCCTTAGAAAATTTATTTCACCCCTCAAACCTTGATCATTTTACTTCAATTTTGGATATGTTGTAGTTCCAGACATTGTCTACAACTTTCGCTCAGAACTCGAAGTAAGATTCAGTCTCTAAGATCATCTACCAACTCACACAAATTTCGGATGCATGCATGTTTACTCGAGCAGAATCACACCCACAACAAGAACAGCTTCAAAACCTCAATTTTTACCCAATAATCCCACAATTTCGACCAGCAAACAACTCAACAACAAAACCACAGCATGCATGAGCAGTTGAGAGACTAATCTTGCCTTAGAATTGAGCTAAAATGTGAAGAAAACAGCAGCAAGTCCCTCGGCCAGCTCACGGACAGTAGCTGCTTCTCCTTCTTCTTCCTTTCTTTTTTGTGTTTTTCTCTCTTTCTCTCTCACTCAACCGTCGAAGACCCCCCTCAAATCACCGGCCACTCCTTTTATATGTCTCTCTAATTATAATTAGAAGTAATGATTAAATTACATGCATTTTGGACACTTGGCAAAGCTTGAGGACACATGGACACTCTCTCACTCTCCCTCTCATTTTCGGCTACCCCTTGGCTTACTCAAGAAGCCTTGGCCGACCCTCCTTGGGCTTGGCCAGTCCATCATGGGCTTGGCTTGGCCCAAGTCTTCAAGCCCAAAGTTCCTAAGTTTAATCCTCAAATAAATTAAATCTTAGTTAAGTAAAATCATAAGCTTAAATAACCTATAAGCTTAAGTCTAGCTTGAACTTTAAGTTTTTCAACTTTGTACCTCACATAAACATAATCTTTTCCTTCAAATAGATGCCTCACAACCTTCGGCTATATCACATGACTACAAGGTCAATCAAAAGTAGTTCAATTGTAGCTCATTAGTCCTCATGGTCTCACGATTTTATCAATTTATTTTCCAATACACATCATGGTCATAAGTGAACATACAAAACTATAACTCATCAAATGTCCAGCCCTTGACTCAATTGTGACTTATGAAATCATTGACTAAAATCCATCAGCGTCTCTATCGATCGGCCACAGTCATCACCTCCTTGAAGATTTTCGAAATTTCTTAGATGCCACATCTATGATCACCATCCCCACATCGTCCCTGATGGATAGGAAGGTATGGATGATTTAGAAACCGCAAAGCCACGAGCACAAGGAGACGTAGCTGGCAACTGGTATGAAGACTTTTTCGTGGGCGCCATCAATGAAGGACCGTCAGGGGAAATGGGTGCAAACCCGCTCGAGTAGAATCCTTTTTATATTCTCTGCATACTCCCCTACGTGGGAGCCTGTACATATTTTTTTAAGTCTGTCTTGCTTTCAACATCAGTTCCTCCCAAGGAACCTTTTTTTGAAATCACTCTGTAAATCCATCTACTAATAAATAAACTTGAAAACATTTTGAGGGCATGAGGAGACACTCCAAACCGGCCCGTTGATGATAGCCAGCCGTCAAATGAAAGAAGAAATCTGAGGCCGGGTCTCCTCATGTTTCCTTGTCCTAAATCTTCAAAAGCAATTTATCACCTCTTCAAAAAGAAAGAAGCATGCATGCTACTGACTTTGTTTGTTCCCTTAGCCTATCTACTCTATGACACAAGAATGATCTAGCGGCAGGCGAGGGTATGGGAATGGTCCAAACCAACATCGTGGATAGCCACGATAGCAGTTCTGATAACTCAGATGATGACTTTGATAATTCTAATGAAATTCAACGGAATTGGGAGCATCATGAAGAAATAAGGCCCCCTACTACTGAAGACACCGTCACTGTCAATTTAGGCAGCGCGGAAGGTCCCAGAGAGATAAACATTTGCGCTAACCTTCCTAAAGAAGAAGCTGCAGACTTGATCGCTCTTCTAAAGAGATATCAAGACGTATTCACATGGTCATACGCAGATATGCCAGGCCTTGATCCAATGATCATGGAGCATAGCTTGCCGACCGACCCTGATGTAGTCCCCAAGAAGCAACGGCTAAGAAGAACCAAGCCAAAATTGTCAAAAAAGATTGAAGAAGAGGTAATGAAGCTCCTCCAAGTAGGTTTCCTCGAAGTCTCGCGATACCCCAGCTGGGTAGCAAACATTGTACCAGTTAAGAAGAAGGATGGTCGAATACGGGTTTGTGTCGACTATTGTGACTTGAACAAAGCAAGCCCGAAAGACGATTTCCTGTTACCCCATATAGACGTCCTTGTAGACAGTACTGCAGGATTCAAACTTTTCTCTTTTATGGATGGATTCTCGGGATACAACCAAATAAGGATGAAGGAGGAAGACAGAAAAAACGGCATTCATTACTCCATGGGGAACTTTTCATTATAAGGTCATGCCTTTTGGCCTGAAAAATGCTAGAGCAACTTACCAGCGTGCCATGGTTACCCTTTTCCATGACATGATGCACAAAGAAATTGAAGTATATGTCGATGACATGATTGCTAAAACCAGGCATGGAGAGGACCATATGAAGACCTTGGAGAAACTATTTGAGCGACTCCGCCAGTTTAAGTTGCGCTTGAATCCAGTAAAATGTGTGTTTGGAGCAACTTCTAGCAAATTACTTAGGTTCATTGTAAGTTGTGAAGGAATAGAAGTAGATCCATCAAAAACCAAGGCGATATTCGAGATGCCTCCCCCCTCGACTGTAAAAGAAGTCCGAAGCCTCTTGGGAAGATTAAATTACATCGCACGATTCATTTCCCAGCTTTCTAGAACTGCAAAACCTTTCTTTAAGCTTCTCAGGAAAGGTGCACAAATTAAATGGGATGATGATTGCCGACTGGCATTTGAAGACCTGAAGCAGTACTTGATGAAACCCCGATTCTGGTACCTCCAGTCCCGGGGCATCCTTTGATTCTCTACCTTACCATCAACAGTGAATCCTTGGGTGCAATGCTGGCACAAAAGGAACCACGTGACCAGAAAGAGCGAGCCATCTACTATTTGAGTAAAAAGTTCACCATGTCAGAGCAAAACTACTCCAGATCAGAGAAAACATGCGCTGCATTAGTATGGATATTGCACAGACTCCGACAGTATACCTTGCATTACCAAACTTTCCTCGTAATCGAAAGCGATCCGATCAAGTATTTGCTCAGTTGACCAACATTGGTAGGAAAATTGGCCAAATGGCAAATCCTGATCTCATAATTCGACATTCAAGTGATGCCACAGAAATCAGTTAAAGGGCGGGTGATTGCCGATATGTTAGCAGACCGTCCTAAAGAAGTACGTGAAGATAATCCCCAGGACAACTGAATCTCCGCAATAGAAGAAGACACATGGACTATCTTCTTCAACGGAGCCGTAAATTTGTCGGATTCTGGCACTAGGGCAATCTTGATATCCCCGAGTGGACAACATTATCCTGTGGCTGCAAAATTGATATTTCCATGCACCAAAAATATAGCCAAGTATGACCATGCATCCTCGGCTTGCAGGCGGCTATTGAAATGGGAGTGACCAAGCTGAAGGTGTTCGGTGACTCTAATAATCCTCCAGACGGTAGGTGAATGGAAGACGAAAGACGCCAAGCTTGTGCCTTATCATGGTTACTTAGAAAAGTTGGCAGGAAAATTCCAAGACATTTCGTTTGAATACCTTCCTAGAATCCATAATCAATTCACTAATGCGTTGGCAACGCTATCATCCATGTTGCAAGCAACGAAAGGGTTAGAAGTAGAGCCCTTAAAGATTGAAGTCTTGGCAAGATAGGCCTATTGCATGGCCATAACTGAAGAACCCGATGGGAAGCCCTGGTATTACGATATCATGAAATACATCCAAAAGCAAGAGTTCCCTGAACAAAGCACTCCCTCTGATCGAAAATACCTAATGAAAATGGCCTCGAGGTTTTTCGTCAGTGGTGAAAATCTGTACAAAAGATCATATGACTCAGTCCTACTAAGATGTGTGGATGCAGCTGAAGCCACACGAATAATGCAAGAAATACATGAGGAAGTGTGTGGCCCTCACATGAATGGACGTATGTTGGCCAAGAAGATAATGAGACTGGGTTATTACTGGCTCCCGTTAGAGAATGATTGTGCTCAGCATGTGCGAAGCTGTCATCATTGTCAGATTCACGGGGACAAGATAAATGTCCCTCCAACCGAACCTGCACGTTATCCGAGCCATGGCCATTCTCAATGTGGGGATCGATGTAATTGGCCCAATTAACCCAAAGGCATCAAACAGACATCGGTTCATCCCAGTGGCAATTGACTACTTCTCGAAATGGATTGAGGCCACATCATATGCAAGCGTAACTGCACGAAGTGTTATGAAATTCATCAAACGTGACATAATCGCCTGTTATGGTGTGCCAAATTCCATTATCACCGACAATGGGACAAACCTGAACAACAAGCTGATCGATCAACTATTTTCCAAGTTCAAGATCCAGCATTTGAACTCATCCCCTTATCGCCCACAAATGAATGGAGTTGTAGAAGCCACCAACAAGAACATCAAGAAGATCCTAGCCAAGACAGCTGAAAATTATCGTGATTGGCATGAGAGGTTACCCTTCACACGACAGCATATCGAACCTCGATTCGAACTTCCACTAGGGCAACCCATTTTTCCCTGGTTTATGGTATCGAGGCGGTTTTGCCTGTCGAAGTAGAAATCCCTTCCCTACAAATTTTATCCCAAGCTGGATTATCTAAGGAGGAATGGACACAACAAAGGCTCGAGCAGCTGAACATGATCGATGAAAAGTGACTGAAAGCCCTCTGTCACAGTCAGTGTTATCAGTAGAAGGTGGCTCGATCATTTAACCAAAAGGTACGACCCAAGCACTTCGAGGTAAACGAGCTAGTCTTGAGAAAGACGCTGCCAATCTTTCCGAGCACGGAGGCAAGTTCGCCCCAAATTACAAGGGTCCTTATGTAATAAAGAAGATACTCCCCAGAGGAGCCTTGATCCTGACTAAGTTGGATGGGCAAGAATTCTCTAAACCAGTTAACTCCGATGCTGTAAAAAAGTACTACCCTTGTAAGTGTTCACTGTCTGGCATTGCCAAGCACTTCTCTATCAAAATGAAAATGCCTATGCACCTTTTATATGAGTGATGTATTTATACCATCATAAAAAATGTGTGTTTGGTTAACTTAATGAAGAAAAATGAATGGTAATCGCCAGCATTAAAGGAAGTGTTGAAAATCGAGTAGCAAACTCGATGACATAACTTGAGCAAATCAACATTACCCAGGCAGATGCGTAAGAATAATCCATGTCAATTCCGCTCAGCTCAGCATAAAGGATGCATCATTCAGGAGCCACTCCGGTCAGGAAAAACTTTCTATCCCAGTCGACAACTTAGAATCTGGAAGCCTCACTTCTTGTTCCAGATACATGCTCTCGCAAGAAGTAATTGCTATTGAAAAGCTAGAAGTTTTGATTGTCCATCTCAAATTCCATAGAAGCTTGAGGTAGATGACTTTGCCCAATACTGTTATAGTCAAGAGCAGAAAGAAATTCCACAGAATGAAGGCATTGAAAGTGAATCCTCGGCCGGCAACCAGGCCTATGTGGTTGCAAATAAAAAAGGCTAGTCAAAAGAAGCATGGAACTGTAAAGAGACTGTCACCAACGTTCAAGTATCCCTAGAAGCCAGCACGTATGGACTCTAGGGAAAGGTAACTCGGCGTCATTTCTTATACTCACTCTCTGAGCTCATGTTGACAGGAAGCACCGAGATTCAAGGGCCCAATGGCTAGGAAGGGCAAACTAAGTCATCCAAACATGGGGCAAAAACAAAAAGACCTGATCAAATTCCCAATCCCTGGCTGACCGTTCATGTGTCGTGTCCCTAACCAATAGGACCAATTTATCGACGCCCATTTGTAAATAACACTTTGTAAATAGTTCTTTTTTTATGTTCAAATTTCAACACACTTGTGAATACCATTTCACCAAGTAACCCCCCCTAAAGCTGTTAATAAGTTTTTCCTTAGTAAAAACCATTCAATTATTTTTACAAACTCTATCACATTATACTGCATGCCTTTTCCAGGTGAATTTTGCATGACGATTTTGTCTGTCTAAATCTTTGACTTCATTAAGGATTATTAGAATAGATAGCTAAGTAAAGAATACAAGATTAATTGAGCATGCTTGATGAGGTGCGTCAAAATGACGATAGGCAAGCCATGTCCCATACATAGTCCCCCATCTATACACTTGCGAGATGAGTGCAGAAAATTCCATGACTACAGGGTAAAGAGTTCTCTCGCGAATGGTACAATGACCAAAATAGTGGGAGGCATTCCACCGCTCGCTTTGAGCCCCATACACTAGCCAAATTTCTATCTTACCGCCCGTCAAAGAACCACCCCACACTGGGGCAAGTTGAAGGCAAGTCAGCATCACGAGGTGAGAAAAGGGATAGAAATTCTCTTACTTGCCCTTGCGTCAATCTTTGAGTGTCTTTATTGCATATGAACACTCACGTTAATTTAAGTGCCCTAAGGTCATGAAGAGCAATTCTTTCTTTATGCACTTGTATCCATTATACAACCCAATTGAGTCTGTAAATTCACCCTCACATGGAGGCAAAGCAGAAGCTGCTGCCGTTGGAACAACATAATCAGAGGTGCTAGCAAAAGGTGAAGACTTAATAGTCTAAATAAAGGCATTTGCTCGAACTTATCAAGACCAGTTCCTCAAGCAACAAGAACAAAAAACCTGGGGCATAAAAAAGCAGTGTACTTGGTAAAAGCAATGTCAATGCCCGTGAATGAAAAAATTGAAAAGAGAAATAGGGGCATGAAAAAGCAGTGTGCCTGGTAAAAACAAGGCCAATGCCCCTAACAAAAATACAACCATTTGTATTCTCAAGAGAAGCTACTATTGTGGTTCGATCAATGGAACCTTTATCAGACCGTGAGAAGAAAGATCGGTGACAAATGCCAAGGCGATCACCAGCTCTCACCCTTTTACACATAAGTCCAGCCTACATTGCATCCTATTGTAAAAAGTCTCTTCAAACTAGGGGCACTTCAATTAACGTAGGATTTCATATGTCTATAAGCATCGCTCGAAGAAGTACGAGCAAGATTATTCTATCTTTTTTTTCGCAGGACTCTCGACTTGCAAAACCGAAGATGATCATGCAACATCTTTCCCACAAAGCCATGACCTTATTGGTCCCCTTCGATAAGCCATCACCCAAGCTTTCATCACAATTCCCACAAAGACCCCTCAAATTGGTAAAGTCATATCATTCGCGAGGATACTCGGACCCCTGCCGGCATGATGAAGGTAAGATAGTGTGGTCCTTATAAAATCCTGCATCAATGGTCAGGATAAAACAACCTTTCCCATGAGAGTGAGTGAAAAGTCCTTTCAGACTGGAAGTCCCTTATTTGGCATGCTCAAGACATCTACGTTCTAAACAAAAGTTGTCTTTCAAAATCTTCCCTAGTGGAATTCAAATGATGCAAAACTAACAAGATCCTCATGCATAAATCACATTTAAATTTACAAGTTCACAGCATATACAGTCATTGTGTACATGTGCGCATATTGTGTAAATAGCAAGCATACTGCTAGAGATTAGAGATATCGCCAGAAAAGCATATCCCTGTCCCTATTCCCAGAACTTTATATCTGATAAATCTTTGAGTACCCCCCACTCACCGAGTACTCCTTCTTATTGACACTCAGCTTGTGCGAGTTGTCCCCAAAGTATTGATATTTGTGACTAACCAAGTATCCCTTCACCTTTGAGTACCTACCACTACCTAAGTACTCCCTCTTATTGACACTCAGCTTGTTCAAATTGTCCCCAGTTGTTGATATCTGCGTTTGTCCGGACACTCCCCTATTTTCGAGTGTCTACCACTACTCAAATGCTCCCTCTGTTGACACTCAACCTATTCATGTTCAGATGCTTATAGCTGCCTAAGTATCCTCTTGTTTTTTAGTATCGACCACCGTTCGAATACCCCGTTCCTGTGACACTCAACCTGTTAGAGTTGTCCTCAAAATTGTGTCATTGAATGCTAGCAACCACTCAAGTATTCCACCACATCATGCGCCTGCAATTACCCAGGTAAGCCTCGCGCAGCATTTAAATCCTCAGAAGGCGGGAGGCCTTCATGAATATCTTAGGTACGTCCTCGATATTCCTAACTCCTAGAAGGCAGGAGGCCTTCATGAATATCTCAGGTACGTCCTCGATATTCCCAATTCCCAGAAGGCAGGAGGCCTTCACAAATATCTCAGGTACGTCCTCGATATTCCCAATCCCTAGAAGGCGGGAGGCCTTCACGAATATCTCAGGTACGTCCTCGATATTCCCAATCCCCAGAAGGCGGGAGGCCTTCACGAATATCTCAGGTACGTCCTCGATATTCCCAATCCCCAGAAGGCAGAAGGCCTTCATGAATATCTCAGATACATCCTCGATATTCCCAATTCCCAAAAGGCGAGAGGCCTTCACGAATATGCAAGGTACGTCCTCGATATTCTCGTTTCTAAAAGGCAGGAGGCTTTCATGAATATCTCAGGTACGTCCTCGATATTCCCCGTTACCAGGAGGTGAGAGACCTTCATGAATATCTCAGGTACGTCATCGATATTCCCAATCTCTAGAAGGTGGGAGACCTTCACGAATATCTCATGTACGTCATCAATATTCCCAATTTCCAGAAGGCGGGAAGCCTTCACGAATATCTCAGGTACGTCCTCGATATTCCCAATTTCCAGAAGGCGGGAGGCCTTCACGAATATCTCAGGTACGTCCTCGATATTCCCCATTTCCAAGAGGCGAGAGGCCTTCACGAATATCTCAGGTACGTCCTCGATATTCCCGACTACCAAGAGGTGAGAGACCTTCACGAATACGCGAGGTACGTCCTCAATGTTCCCACTACAAGGAGACAAGAAACCTTCACGAATATCGCAGGGTACGTCCTCGATATTCCCAATTTCCAGAAGGTGAGAGACCTTCACGAATACCCATGGTATGTCCTCGATATCTCTAATTATCAAATACCCTTTCGATACTTGTGAATGTTTAGGTTTCTCCCAAGAATTCGTACTTGTGATCATCCAAGTACCCCCTCAATGCTTATGAATAGCCAAATACCCCTTTTGACGCCTGCAAAGGCCCAAATAGCGTTCAAGTTAGTACTTGTGAATTTTCAGGTACTCTTTGAAATGCTTGTGAATATCCAGGTATCTTCCAAAGTAGATGCCCTGAGAAAGGTCGGCGCATCCCCCGAGAAAGGTCGGGTTTCAACTGGTGTCCTTGACAGAGATCAGGCACCCCCAAAATAGATGCCCTGAGAAAGGTCGGCGCATCTCCCGAGAAAGGTCGGGTAATAACCGGTGTCCTCGATGCAAATCAGGCACCCCCAAAATAGATGCCCTAAGAAAGGTTGGCGCATCTCTCGAGAAAGGTCGGGTTTCAACCGGTGTCCTTGATAGAAATCAGGCACCCCCAAAATAGATGCCCTAAGAAAGGTCGGCACGTCTCTCGAGAAAGGTCGGGTACCAACTGGTGTCCTCGATGCAAATTAGGCACCCCCAAAGTAGATGCCCTGAGAAAGGTCGATGCGTCTCTCGAGAAAAGTCGGGTACCAACTGGTGTCCTCAATGCAAATCAGGCACCCCCAAAATAGATGCCTTCAGAAAGATCGGTACATCTCCCGAGAAAGGTCTGGTATCAACTGGTGTCCTCGATACAAATTAGGCATCCCCACAATAGCCCTGAGAAAGGTTGGCGCATCTCCCGAGAAAGGTCGGGTTTCAACTGGTGTCCTCGATGCAAATCAGGCACCCACAAATGAGATGCCCTGAGGAAGGTCGGCGCATCTCCTGTCACGGCAACCAAAGAAAGATTCAGGTCCGAGACAAACCACTGTTTGTTCCAACAGGCGACCGAAGAGTGGTTCGGGTCATGGAAGAGCAATTTCCCGTCAAGGCGACCGAAGAAAGGTTCGGGTCCTAGACAAATCATTGATTGTTTTAACAAGCGGCGAAGAATGATTCGAATCTCGGAAAAGCAACCTCCTCATATCACGGGTAAGATGACACCTTGATACTTGCCAAACTCGGGGTTCACACCCTATCTCACTCACTCCCGGTAAGTAACTATAGGTATCTTCTTATCTGCCTTAGTATATGTAATGTTATATTGCTCTTTTGCTGCATAGAATAATATGTCCTAAATAAAACATAATCTGCTACAAATGTATGGGTAAAATTTAGGCGTCAGTTTGTCTTTGAATGCAACCTCTGTGAGCTCACCTTCAAAGAGGGCAGTTGACGCCTAATTTTTATTTTTAATTAAGTTCATTTTTAAAAAAACATACATAGGTTTTATTTTATTTTTGTCTAAAAATAAAAAAAAAATAAAAACCGAAAAAAATCGAAAAAAAAAACGAACAAAAACCAAAAAAACGGAAAATAGAAAAAATGGCCCCTGGGCCTCCCGGCCCGACCTGCGACTCAGTCCGCGACCCGACCCGCGGGCGTCTCCTTCTTCGCCCGACTCGGTGCGCGGGGACGCGCGGGCAGCGCGATGCCGAAGAGATGGGAGTAGGCGGCAGCGTTTGGCAAGCAAAGAGGGACGAGCGTCGACGGGACGTGACCGGAGGGGGAGCAGTGGCCGACGGGACAGCAGTCCGACCGTAAGGCGAACCCCCGCCGACCGGCCGTCCCTCGCCTATAAATAGGGGCCTTGACGACGACGAAGCACGGATGGCGACGAGCGGGGAAGGAGAGAGAAGGAGATGGATCAAAGTTACGATTTTTGGCTTCCCCTTTGAGAGACTTCAGAGGGGGTCGAGGGCTCGCTACTCGGATCTAAGCTTCGTCGAGGAGATAGAGAGAGAGAGAGAGAGAGAGAGAGAGAGAGGGAGGGAGGGAGGGAGGGAGGGAGGGAGGTCGAAGGAGAAAGGGAGCCGCTGTGTGGGTCTTGCCATCGCCGCCACCCTCATCGTCACCACAAAGCGGGTATTACGCCGTTGTCGCCTTCATTGTCGTCATCCCCATCATTGTCATCTTCTTCGTCACACGGAGCACCCCCGTTGCCGCCGTTGTCGCCCCCCCAATTTCGGAAACCCTAGGGTTCCCAATTTTCCAGTCGCAATCCCGGTCACGGTCGAACCGGGATCGGGAACCGAGGTAGGGATTCCATAAATTACGGAGGCGGTGGCGAGTCGGGTCGGGGTTCAAGACGGGTCGGGTAGGGTTGCCGAGGAGCCGGTCGCGGTACGGGTCGTGGAGTGGATCGGATGCGTGACCGGCGCTCGCGGGTTGCGCGCAAGCCGACTCTCCATGACGCCGTTTCACCGTTTATTAAAAAAAAAAAAAAAAAAAAGTCGGTCCGCGTAGCGAGCCCGTTTCGGGGCCGGGATCCAAACCACGGATCCAACTCGAGTCAATTTATTTATAATATTTAAATAAATATTTTATTTTCGAAAAAAAAAAAAGAAAAAGAAAAATCAAAAAATAATTTATTTTCAAAAAATATTAAAAATCATTTTAATTTCCAAAAAATCGAAAATTATTAAAAAATGTTAAAAATGTTTTATTTTACGAAAAATTGAAATAAAATAAAAAATAATTTATTTTCACAAAATATTAAAAATATATATAATATTTCATTTTCCAAAAATCAAAAAAAAATAAAAAATATTTAATATTTTCCAAAATATCCCAAAAATCCCAAAAATGCCAAAATTCATAGAAGGCCCAAAATTTTCATAAAATGCCACAAAACTTTTATTTTTCAAAAATACCCCAAAAAATCCAACAATCCCTTTTATATCCAAAAATTGAGAAAAAGACTCAAAAAAAAATGTTTTTCCCAAAAATGCATGGAAAATCCCTCAAACATCTAAAAAACCTTAGGGTTTAAACAAGATTAGGTACCGAAAAGGCATTAGTGATTAACTAGTATAATCAAGTCCCCGATCCTAATTTCTCTGGATTTTGCGCAGAAACGAGTATTTCTCCGGGTACTTCGCTTAGGTTTCTAATCAACCCACCCCAAATCGATTAATGGCGACTCCATTTTACAAATTAACTTACAGGTTAAAAACTTAGATTATTAAAGTCGTGAATTGGTGGGCTTGGGAGAGTCCGGGTATTAACTAATAAAACCCGAGCCATTAGCCTCCTTAGGCGCCCATGCCCGATCGCGGGCGCCCGGAAAAAAGAGGTCGCGACAATACTATACTTCCAAAGTTTGCCTATACAAATGTCAAAACTAAAGTCACAAGTCAATAACTTCTCCATCTACTGCATCTCCATCGTCTAGATCGAAGCTAGTCAATGGACTGACTCACCATCAAGGTTCTAGTACAAGGCAACAAATTGAAAAGGAACCCACTTCGTGAAACCTCCTATATCAATTCATATCGTAGAACTACATTTGGTATATATTATTTTAGACTTTGGGTCAAGCACACTTCCATAGAAAAATTCATTATACATGGCTCAAAGGTTGAGGGATGTCCATCCTATACATTTGAAAATAAAAGAGATGAGCCACACTCAGTCAAATGAAATCTCTAGTTTTAAATTAGAAAAATCCTCTTATCACTTCACTTAATATACACAAAATAATTGCATGATCATTCGATAAGTGTGATATAAAAATAAGGGATAAGTGCATTAGAAGTCCTAAAATTTGTCATGAAAATGCAATTAAGTCCTAAAACTTTTAAAAAGTGCAATTAAGTCCTAAAACTTGTCACAAAGTGCAATTAAGTCCTAAAACTTTTAAAAAGTGCAATCAAGTCCTAAAATTTATTAAAGTGGTTCAATATAAGTCCTTCCATTGATTGCATTTTTGAAAGTTTTAGGACTCAATTGCATTTTAGAAACAAGTTTTAGGACTTTATTGAACTTTTTAAAGTTTTAGGACTTGATTGAACTTTCGTAACAGGTTTTAGGACTTAATTCCACTTTTTGAAAGTTTTAGGACTCGATTACATTTTCATGATAAGTTTTAGGACTTCTAATGCACTTATACCTAAAAATAAATAGACTTTACCTTTCATTTTCATTTACCACAAAAATTGTCAACCAACAAATGTTTATCCAGACTCTTGTATATGCACGTCATGTTACATACAAACAAACCATTTAAGTAATGTTTAGTTTTGCATTTAATAATGCATCTTATTCATTAATCCTTTATCCTCCTAAACACACGGCATTTCAACTCCAAGGCATTCTACAAACTTCCACAAGAGAGCATCTCAACACAATGGTATCTCAACTTTGAAGCATCCTGAAACACTCCTCGAGCCATTCCGACGCACGGGATATGAGTGACGGAATCACATTAATCTCATTTAAGTCATGATATATGCATACTCTCAAGCATAGCGCACATATCTCAACTCAATTTAATGCATTTGTCAAATAACCTCATATTAAATAACACACAGACATGTTCTGGTCATTATAGTCGAGACATTCAAATGAGTACATTCTGAGTCTAGACATTGAATAGGCTTTGGAGATTAAAAACTGGTAAATTGAATATGTATATTCTGAGATTAAATGAACAAGTACTTTCTGGTTGTCAAATCTAAGTACCAAAAGGGGTAAGTTTTAGCTTAATAAAAGCTAATAGAGCAAATGAACAGATCCAACAATGAACAGAATTAACAAGTGAATAGACTTAACAAAGAATCGATTCATATTCAGTAAAGTCTGTCTCAGCCAATAAAAAAAACTTACCAACGAACTGATTCATAAGTTAGCAGATTTAATAAGTGAACAAATTCACAAATGAATAGATTCGACTAAATGAATATATTCACAAATCGAAAGATTCTATCATTGGAAATTCTAGCAGAAATAAGTGAAACGAATAGATTTTAACTAATAGAATTTTGACCGAAAGAAGCAAAAGTACATACAATAGGTTATCAAGATATATATATATATATATATATATATATATATATATGTATGTATATATAGATAGCGAAATGACTAGATTCTAATAACCAAGAATGAGGAAGAAATAAGTAGAAAGAATATGCAATCGGTTATCAAAACAAATATGATAAAATGACTAAGTTCTAACTACCTAAAATGAGGTAAAAAGAAGTAAAATAAACATGCAATGGATCATCAAGAAAAAGATGATGGAATGACCAAATTCTAACAATCTTAAATGAGGCAAAAAGAAGTAGAATGGACATGTAACGGGTCACCAAGACAAAAATGACAGAATTGCCATATTTTAACTACCCAAAATGAGGTAGAAAGAAGCAGAATGACATGCAATGGGTCACCAAGACAAATATGACAAAATAACTAGATTTTAACTATCCAGAATGAAAAAGAAAGTAGCAAAACGAATATATAGTGGGTTTTCCTGATAAAATGACTAGGTCTTGGTTATGTAGAACCACACAAACAAACTAAGAACCAAAGGGAAACAGAGCAAACTTGCAAGAACTTATCAATGCCACTTAAAAACTGTCATATCTACATCAAGACTTCACCTCTCACCCAATCAACCAAGGTAGGGGTAACTAAGTAAATTTAAGCTAACTTAAGAATAGAAACTTCATTTGTCTTGACACAACCACAAATCACAAGCTACCAATTATTTTCCCCACCTTAGTAGCTCTTGAATATGAAGTTTGCTCTATAAATTCTTGGATTGAAAAGTGGAATTAACATTTACAACTTCTGTTAAAGTTTTGGAGAAACGAAAATGGATTCTTTTGCAAGATAAAATGAGTTTTGTTAAAATTAATTAAAATAATATGATTTTCTCTCGTTACTAGATATAAATTTGCATGTTAATCTCCAGCTTGATGTGACACAAATGCAAGGCAAGACCCTTACACTTGGCTAAGGAAAAAGCAAGAAGAGGATGAGTCATTTGGGGAGAGAGATCATGATTTAATTTTTGGTGTCAAAATTAATAATAAAAATATTGTTTGCTAGAGACATATGGCCATACAATACATAATATGAAGACAAGTGGCACTTAAAATTCTAATTAATAAATTTTGTAAAGGAAATGTAGCAAGTAAAATATGATCCCCTTCTTAGACATTCATTAACATAGGCTACGTAACGCCCAGAACGTCACCCTACACGTGTTTCTTATATTATTACTCCCTTTTAGTATGTGGAAGCGTAAATGAACATTTACAAATATTTCTTTAACAATTAAAAACCTTACAAATACAACCAACATACTTAAACTTCTTTGATTTATACTACGTATGAACTCACAAGTTCATTACATTATGAGAAAAAAGAAAGCAGAAGTCTAGGTAGCAGTAGGGAGACCTATCTCCATACTGTTCTATACTTCCAAAAGTTTACCTATACAAATATCTAGACTGAAGTCATGAGTTAATAACTTCTCTATCTATTGCATCTCGAATGTCCAAATCGAAGCCACTCAGTAGATTGATTAACTCACCATGAAGGTTTTGGTACTAGGCAATAAACCAAAAAGGAACCCACTCCGCAAAACCTCCTATATAAACTCATATCGTAGAATTACATTTGGTATATATTATCCCAAACTTTGGTTTAAGTACACCTTTATAAAAAAAAAAAAATTCATTATACACAGGGACTCCATAGCGTAAGGTTGAAGGGTGTCCATCATACATGTCTAAAAATGAAAGAAATAAGTTGAAACTCAGTAAATGAAATCTATAATTTTAACTTAGAAAAATTATCTTACTATTTCATTCGGTATACACAAAATGAATGCATAATCATCCAATAAATGTGATACAAACATAAATAAACTTCACCTTTCATTTTCATTTATCACATAAATTGTTAACCAACAAAATGACCATCCACACTCATGCATATACATATCATGTTTCACGCAAATGATTTGATTCTACACAAAACAAAGCACTTTATTCATTAATACTTCATCCTTCCGAACACTCTTGGGGCATCCCGACACACAGGGCATCTCAACTTCAATGCATCTTGCAAACTTCCACTACATCACATCCGGATATACGAGGCATCTCGATTCCAGAGACATCCCAAAATACTCTCTGAGGCATCCCAACATCGTCATTTACCACTATATGGTTGATGGAATCACATTAATCTCATTCAAGTTATGATATATACATACTCTCAAACATAACACCCATATCTCTACTCAATTTAATACATTTATCAAATAATTGCATAGTAAATAACACAGACGTATTCTAGTCATTATAGTCTAGACATTCAAATGAGTACATTCTAAGTTTGGACATCGAACGAGTTCTGGACATTAAAATCTGATAAATCAAATGGTCATATTATGAGCTTGAACAAACAAGTAATTTCTAGTTGTAAAGTATGAACACCAAGAACTGACAAGTTTTAGCTTGATAAAAGCTTATAAAATAAGGAACTGATTCAATAGTTGACAAAATCAACAAGCGAATGGATTTAGCAAGGAATCAATTCGTGTTTATAAAGTCTATCCAAGCCAATAAGTAGATTTATCAACAAATAAATTCACAAGTTGATAGATTCAGCAAGTGAATAGATTCACAAGTGAACATATTTGATTCAATGAGTAAATTCATAAAAGGGCAAATTCACAAATAGACATATTCTGTCATAGGAAATTCTAATAGAAACAAGTGAAACGAACAAATTCTGATTAGTAGAGTTCTTATGGTAAGTAGCAAAGCGTACGTTTAATGGGTTATTGAGATAAATATAACAAATTAGTCAGATTCTAACTACCCAAAATGAGGCAGAAGAAGCCAAACGAACATGTAATGGGTTATCAACATAAATATAGCAGAATAGCCAAATTCTAATTACCTAGAATGAGGAAGAAATAAGCAGAATGAGCATGCAATGGCTTATCAAAACAAATTTGGCAGAACGGCCAATTTTAATTACTTAGGATGAAGTAAAAAGAAGCATAATGAACATGCAATAGGTTACCAAGACGAAGATGGCAAAATAACCAAAATCATGATTACCCATAATCAGGTAGAAATAAGCAAAATGGACATGCAATGAATTATTAAAACAAATATAGCGGAATGACTAGATTCTAATGCCTAAAATGAGACAAAAAGAAGTGGAACGAACATGCAATGGGTTATTAAGACAAAAATTGCATAATGGCCAAATTTCAACTACCTAGAATGAGGCAAAAAGAAGCATAACAAATATGTAATGTGTTATTAAGACAAATATGGTAGAATAGCTAGATTCTAACTATCTATAATGAGATAGAAAGAAACAAAATGAATAGGTAATGGGCCACCAAGATGACAGATTGGCCATATTGCAACTACCTAGAATGAAGTAGAAAGAAACAAAAGAAATATACAATGGGTCACTAAGTTAAAGATGACAGAATAGTTCGATACTAAATACCCAGAAAGAAGTAGAACAAACATGTAATGGGTCATCAAGATAAAGATGACTGGAATAGCTAGATTCTAACTGTCTAGAATGAGGCAGAAAGAAGTGGAATGAACATGCAATGGGTTACCAATGACAAAGATGGCAGAATAACCAAATTCTAACTACCAGAATAAAGTAGAAAAAAGTAAAACAAATATGCAATAGATTTTCAAGATAAATATAGCAGAATGACCACGTTTTGACTACTTGAAACCACACAAACAAACCAAAATGAATTTGCTAGAAATTATCAAAGCCACTTAACAGCCAACATACCTACATCAAAACTTCACCTCTCACTTAGCCAATCAAGATAGAAGTAACTAAATAGATTTAAGTCAATTTAACCTTATAAATTTTACTTATCTTAACATAGTCGCAAATCAAAAGCTACCAATTGTTTTTCCCGCTTTAGTAGCTTTTGAATATAAATTTTGCTTTCCAAATTCTTAGATTGAAAAGTGGAATTCACATGTAGCTTCTATTTGAGTTTTAAAGGAATGAAAATGGGTTCTTCGGCAAGATGGAATAAGTTTTGTTAATAGTAATTAAGATAATATAATTTTCTCTCATTGTTAGGTGTAAATTTACATGTTAATCTTCAACTTGATGTGGTACAAGTGCAAGGTAAAGCCCTTGCACATGGCCAAGGAAATTGTAAGAAAAAAATGAGTCATCTTGAAATAATCATTATTTAGTTTACATATAAAAGAAATTAATCACAAAATATTATGTTGTAAGAATACATGGCCATGCAATACATAATTTAAGGACAAGCGGCACTTAAAATTCTAATTAATAAATCTTACGAAGGAAATATAACAAGCATGACGTAATCTTCCTTTTCTAGTATAATTAACACAAATATTCAAATATTATTATTAATTAATTAAAACTTATACAATTAATATAAACCATCACTATACCACCCTAATATTAGTGTACTCATAATTCAATTCACACATTGGATTTGCGACAATGTACGTTTACAAAAATTACCCATCACGTCATTCAAAATTTATGATTTGACTAAAACTTTCACATTTCATCTGAATATTAAAACAAATAATACTTAACTTGAGATCTAAGTATTATTCTTACATATGAGAATTTCCAAATCTTATATAATTATAAATATGTAATTATAAATATGTAAATTTTGGATATCACAGGTTATCGATTATTATTAATAATTAACTAAAGTTTACATAATTTATAATACCCATCAACTATTAAGACAACAATAATTTAATTAAAAATTGTTCTACTATTAGCACACACATAATTCAATTCATATGTTGGACTCAAGAATATCTACGATAATGGAAAAATTATCTATTGTGTCTTCCAAAACTTACGATTAGACTAAAACTTTCACAAACTAGTCCGAATATTAAGACAAATAATACTTAGTTTAAAATCCAAGTATCATTATCACAAACGAGAATTTCCAAAATTTACATAATTATAAATACGAAAATTTCAAATGTCACACAGTTGCTGAGGACTCAAACATGAAACTTGGAAAAAGCCCAAAATGTATTTTTTGTCATTTGATAAAGAAAGTCTAATAAATTTATCAAAAATTTGTATTATTTATTTATTTATTATTTTTATATATTCTTCTTTTCTTTTTGTTTCCTCTTTGGTCGGTCCCCAACCATGGCCAAAGATGATAGTCAACGACTGGCCATTTGCAAGCCCGAGCTTGCTCAAGGCTAGTAAGATCGAGGCTAATGGACTCAACCCTTGTCAAGGGTTGGCGAGTCGCATCGAGCTTGAGGCCTTGTGAGCAATGATAAGCAAGCTCGCTAGATCTAGCAACTTTCTAGAAAGGTTTGCCCTCCCGTCCTTCATTGTTCTGTTGATGGTTTTCGTTTTCACCATTTCCTCCTCGTTTGCGAGAGGAAAGGCTCCAAAATCCAATTTGCATTTCCAATTACAAATGAAGTCATTCCCCAATCCGACATCCCTCCTAGGGCTGAGCATGGTTCGAGTTAAGCTAGTTTAGCACCTAATCCTGAGACCAATTTGTACAATGTTGGTTCCTCAATTTTTTTAATTTAGGACCAACTCTATTGAGCTTGGGATTGAGGACTAGACCAACCCTGTGGATTCAGTTTGGTTCCGAGGTCAACCTGAGACGAACTGATAATTTTTTTGTTTCATTTTTAGTACTCCTTAAAAAGACAAGCCTACTATTTGTCCACCTAATTCAAATCTAACCCTTGCACCTAATTCTTCCCCTTGAGTAATGGCAAATGACCTGAACATGAAGCTCTCGGATCAAGCATAAATCATGAAGCAACAGTGGAAAAATAAAAATCTAGAACAAATTGAGAACATACACAAGCGTGAAGCTCTAAAATCAAGCACAAAGTAAAACTCATCAGCCAAGTTATGTTCTGAAAAGGGAGCGAACAAAGGAGAAGAGCGAGCAAGGCAAGTGGCGAGGGGCGAGCAAGGCAAGTGGCGAGGGGCGAGCAAGGCGACGACGAGTGTTGCTCATGAGCGAAGAGGGTTTCTGTTTAGGACTTGATTTTTGTCTAATTACTTGGTGGTGAGCGAGGGCAATGAAGAGAGGCGAATTGCAAGGCAAGGGGCAAGCATCGAGCAATAAGGGGCAAGTGGCACGAGCGTCGAGTGGTGAACATCACGAGCATTGAGCAGTGAGTGGAGCGAGCGTTCCTTATGAGTGAAGTTATTTCTTTTAATTTTACTTGGCTTTGAAGAGGATAAAAAAGAAAGATGATAAAGAAAGAAATAAGAGACTAGAGTATTGCAGGCGCAGGAGGAGGACGCATTAATTTAATGCCATTAAGTTAAGGTTGGATAAAAGAATATTATATGTAAATATCATATATGTAGTTAGGGTTAGTCTGGATTGGACTAACCCTAAACTATTAAGACCGTGGATCAATCCGTAAAGTGCAGGGTTCAGGAGTTCTAGGACTAAGGACCAACTTAGTCTTTCTAGGAACAAGATCAAGACCGACAAGGTTGGGCCGATCCATAAGGTCAGTTCACAATTGACCATGGACCAATGCTCACCCCTAATCCCTCCTCTTGTCTCGCCTCAATTTTATCAATTATACCCCCAATTCGATCACTTCTCATTCTTTGAATTTGTGTTATTGCGTGCTTGACTTGATTGGATTGGGTTCGGCAAGCAAGCTTGCCAAATCTAGCAAGCTCAAGGTCTCACGAGTCATAGTTAGTCAACCTTTGGGGAGCTCTAAGCTCGCTGGTCTAAGGAGGCTTGAGTTCCCTGACCTTGAGCTTGTCATGGCCAATCGTTGGCCATCGCCGTGGTCGATAATTGAGAAAGAAGAAAAAAAATAGAGAAGAGATTAGAAAAGAATATATAAAAATTTAAAATAATTAACAAATAATAATAATTATAAATTATAAATTTTCAAAAATAAAAAAATTAAATTTGATTTTTTTATACAAATATTTTTGTTAGAGCAAACTTTTCATTCATCAATGACCTAAGCCCAAATGCTAAGGACTTGCGTACAACCTTTGTGGACTTGAGCAAGAGGGTGAGACCATAGCTGTAATGTCGAGGATCCAAGTATGGCTTTAATGGATTTGAGCTCTAGTGCTTGAGCATTTGGTATGAGCACTAGGGGCTCAAGCCTAGCCTTGATGGACTCGAGTGCGGGCATCGAAGGTCGAGGCTTGAGCCTAGCCTCGATAGACCCGAGCCCGACCATCGAAAACTTGATCCTGAATGCCAGCATTCAAAACCAACTTTGGGTTTCCATGTCTAAGAATAGATTTTCAAGTACAAAAGCTAATACCTAATCATATTTTGAAAAGTGCCTTTTGATTCTTTCAAGAGAAAATCATTTTTTTGAATTTAAATTTTTCCAAGAAAACTTTTTTCATTGATTAAGTAAATATTTTTCGTTAATCTCATTTTTCTTAGCTAATTAAATATCAAAAAAATTAAAAATTATTTTGTCGACAGTTGTTTTTTGGAAAATGAGCGGAGGCTTAGCCGACTAGGGTAACGACATCCATAGTCAAATTGGGATACAGTGTGACCTCTTTAATGAAGCTAGACTTTCGTGTAGCTTCTGCTTTTCCTTCGCTTCGTGCATTGGAACTCACGCGTCGTGACGCGCCTTCCCTAGCAAGCATCGTCAACCACCACCTGCTCCACTCTTCCTACGGGTCTCATTTCGCTTCATTCTTCTATAAATCTCCACCACATCTTCACTCTGTATACCATCATCTCTCTCTCTCTCATCTCTCTCTAAGCAAACTTTTCCGTGAGCTAGAAGAGATCTCAGTCAACGTTTCCGATCGAAGATGAGCCAAGAAAACAAGCAGAACCAAATCCCAGGTAACAATGATCCTCTATCTCCGTCGATCCTCCTGCCCTTTTGATCTCGATTCCCTCTCTCTCTCTCTCTAATTTTTTGCCGATTTGACCTTGGCAAGATCGTTTCTTTTGGCCCCTCTTTTTATTGCAGCGAAAAGGACTTATGTTAAACTTAGGAATTGCGGGATCGCGGGTTGCCTATGATTAGGGTTAAGTAAGACCTTCGATATCAGATAATGGTCGATTGATGATGTTGCAGCAGCAGTTCAGGACTCGTTTTCTCGTCTGTCTGTCCGTCTTTCTTTTTTTAAACTTGACATAGAAATGAAATTAATTGCTCGTCCTTCTTTGTTACGACTCTTGTCTGAATTATTGGGAAGAGTTGCCGGCTGTATTTAGGGGTCGGGCGGCGGCGGCGGCTGCGGCGGCTGCAGCTGCAGCTGCGGCCGTTGGCCCCACACGGAAGTTCAATCAACTTTTCTCCAACTATTCAGCTTGAATTGTAGTCTCGAGTATTCATATATCGATGACACTTGAGTATTCATATATCTGCGCAGTGGCCTACCCACCACCAGCATCGGCGTTGGCAACGACCTACACGGCACCGCCCCCACCGGCCGGCTATCCCACCAGGGATGGTCAACAGCCAGCCCAGAAGGCCGTCCCTATTGAGACCAAGACTAGGGGCGATGGCTTTTGGAAGGGCTGGTACGTGATTATTTCAAGATATAGACCTACTTTTTTTTTTTTTTGCTAACATTCTTTTTCTTTTTATATTGATAGGTTCAGCTAATTATACATTCGCTTGTCCTAATGGTCCCCTTTCTTTCTGTACTAGC
The DNA here is from genome assembly GCA_014182555.1 of Eucalyptus erythrocorys. NCBI lineage: Eukaryota > Viridiplantae > Streptophyta > Magnoliopsida > Myrtales > Myrtaceae > Eucalyptus > Eucalyptus erythrocorys. The sequence continues at coordinate 9,606,165 of CM024597.1, read as the reverse complement.
TGCGCGGCGCTGTGCTGCTGCTGCGTCCTAGAGGAATGCTGCTAGGAATACCTGGAAAGGATCGCCGTCCGTCCTATCCGTCGCTCTTTGTGTTTAGCACTCGATTGGCCATAAACGGGACATGATATTGTCGTCGTATACCTATTATTGTAATATGTATTGAGTGTTCTTGAACTTCAATTTCATCTTTCGTGTCATCTATACGATCTTGTTTCCTCTTTATATTTTTTTGCCCATAAAGTGAGTTCGACATAAATTTAACGTGAGATCAGGGAAGACACGGACGGGAGATGTCGGAATCTTCGGCTTCATTATATTGAGCCACGATCCAAAGAACACTATAAACTCTGTTTCCTTCTCATTTTAGTGAAAACCACATCGAACCTCAAACAAAATGGGATAATTGTAGCATCATCTAGCAATTTATTTGAGAGAGATGGTTATAATTTTTAACTAAGGGTGTACGATACCGTTTGCGTAAAATTGCTAATATTTATATTTTCCATAGCCAAATGTTAACAATTTTCTAAATTTGAAAACGGTGTTTTCAAAGTTGGACGGCCTAACTCCTTGGTGGTTGCGTGCTTGACTAGCGTGCAAACCTTATTTAAAGCATTTCGTCATGAATATCAAGACTTGCGCGTAGGATATTACTTAATAAGTGTTCAAATCTACGGACAAAAAAAAAAAAGTGTTCAAATCTCTCCTTAAATAAATAAGTCATATTTTGGGACGATTCAAATATTTGGAAATACCTATACATATATTCCATATTTTATTATAAAGATTAGTCAAATTAAAGAAATACGGATCAAGAGATTAAGAAAAAAATTCCACCTACTAAATGTCGCCTTGTGTCACATTGGCCACCAACTTTCTCATCATTTATCCGCTCAAGCCAAATGCTTTTTAATTAACTTGATAATTCTGATCAGTGGATGAGCTATTTCTTTGGGTCAATATCAGCGTCCTATCATACCATTATTATTATTATTATTATTATTATTATTATTATTATTATTATTATTATTATTATTATTGTTGTTGTTGTTCTTTTCTTTTCTTTTCCTGTCGTTGGAACACAATATAACTATGCTAAAATGGTGAGGTCAATAAAATGTTCGATTGTTTGATAGATTCACCGCTCTTCAATCGAGTACGACGTGACTGATTTTGATATCTATAAAAAGTTAACTCATTGTGGTAAAGGATCTCATGAACGGCTTAAAAATGGTCATTTCAACAAAGAAAGTGTATTATTCTTGTTCAAGTTGACGTTTTTATGATCAAATACGGTTATACTCTATTTTGAACGCCCTTCTGCAAAAAAGTTTAAAAATAAATTATCAACCCTAATTAATTTGCCGTTATCATGTTTATCTACATCGGGCTTATCCCTTTAGCAACTATTTTCAAATCTCTTTTATTTTAACGTTTTTGCCCTTTGATGTATTTTAGTGTTGTTTTTACAACCAAGGGCAAAAGGATACTTGATAAAAGATTTAATGACAACTTGAACTTTATTAACGTGGATGGTACATGACTAACGAAAATAATTTAGCTAACTACTGTAACAACGATCGGATTCAAATTGAGATAAATGATATGCTGGTTGAATCGACTAGTTCCCGATAAAACACAACATGAAACCCATTCAATTATTTTTCTTTGGTAACCCTAAATTGATTGCCAATAATTTGACAAAGACATTTTATTTAGATATAACAATTGGATAGGGCCCAAAATGATATCTTCTAGATAAGTCAAGAGGCATCGTCACGCCCAACATAGATGCATCGCCTTTTGCATTGAAATCAGAATCAATTATGGAGAATAAAGATATCTGCTACTTGAACAAGTCTAGGAGCTTATCTTGAAAGATCAACCAAACTGCGAAAATTTGATCTTGTTTAGTACGACATGGACAATCTTTGGAGAGTGCAGATGCGGTATTCTCCAGAAAGCGAACTATCTATTCTCGATACTGCATGTGTCCAAGATCACGGGAAGGTCCTTTTAGTTAATTCATGCAATGGAATCGTTTGCTTATTCGCTATTGAGACTAAGAACCTTGACGACTCAGAGATCTTTCTATGGAAACCATCAACTGGTCAAAACGAAGCCTTTCCTCAACCCAACTTTCATGTGTCTGACTTGGCCGGATCTGGATTCGATCCCTTGAGTTGCTATCTTGACGATTTTAAAGTAGTCAATGTAATATTTATCCGAAAGAACAACAGAACTATACCTCCCAACTGGAGGTGCATAGTTTGAGAAGAAATCGTTGGAAGCCACTTGATGATATTATCCCTCCATTGCTTCTTCAACATTTAGGCACTCAAGTTATAATCGATAATTTCATCTATTGGTGCCCTTCTTTTCATGTGTTGATCCTAGTTGATGTAGTCGGAGATGTCTTCCTGAAAATGGCGCTACCCTATACAATACCTTGTGGACTGGAACACAATAGCTTGCTCGATGTTTGCTTGGTCTCAATGGTATATAACTCCGAAGACTATGAAGTATGGGTCATGAAAGAGTTCGGCGTCCTTGATTCATGGACCAATTTGTATAAGATGGAGGTTTCTGAAAGAGGCATTACGTATTATTAGCCACTTGGGTTTGCAATTTCCAGGGAAGTTTTCCTCGTAAAGGTGAGTTCCGTGGGCTCATTCTTCGAGTTTTCTACAACACATGGAGGGAGAAGTTTGAAGAATTCGGAATCCAAATTGATTCATACCAGGGTACTGGATTGGTCACTTGCATATAGAGTTTGGTTTGTCTGCCATCCACAAAGAATGCTGGGCCTTGGGTGGATGGAACATTAGATAAATGTACTGAGCTATGTCGAAGAGACTCGTATTTGTATGAAGATGATTCTCTCATCATTTTCATGTGCTTTCGTACTATAGCTCTTACATGGTTTCAAATTCATGAATGGGCCGTTGCGTAATTTGTTGTTTCAGTGAGTTATGAACAGTTTGGGAATGGTGGCATCATTGCCAATGATTAGTGGGGTATCGCAAGTGCTTATGGGAATGTAAGTAAATGTGCATGCGATGTAAATAGATATAATCATGCCGTCAATGGGGTTGTGATTGATTTCACTATTACGTGGTATAAAGATAAATATCAAGAAATCTAACAGTGTTCAATTTTTCTCTTCATTTCTCTAACAAATGAATTTATCAAAGTGACAATGTAGAACTTGGAACACAAAAAAAAAAAAGGGGAAAAAAGTGAAAATGTTGGGTTCACATAAAGCCTATATCTTTCGGAGACTTTATGTCACTAAAGCCCAAACCCATACATCTTTTTCTTTTTTTTCTTTTTTTTTTTTAAATCCGAAAGTATGAGCTCTAAAACTAACTGATCAAGGACCAAGAGGCCTTATGGGCCCAATCACTTTTTTTTTTTTTTTTGGGGGGTTCGAAAAAAGTAGAAAAGATTCATTAAAGAGAATTATCCAAAACATCATTATAAAATAAACCTCAAAGGTAGCATTTGGCGATCAGGATAAAATATAGGATAGCATAAAATTTATCTTATCTTACATTTGGTGCTTGCTTAAAATGGGATAAAATTAGATATAAATGGGATATAGACCGGAAATAAATATTTTATGGGGGTGGAATAAAGGTGTATATTTTTAATATCCATAATAAGAAAGTTATTTTTCTCAAATAACAAACTTCTTAAATTAACAAATCTAAAATTATATTTCAATATAAATAATGTTTGCATTCTAATATAAAAAATTCAAAATAATGAAAAATAATAATTTGGTTTTTTAATTTAATTTAATTTAATTTATATATTCAAATTTACTTCTATCTTACACTATAAATTATATATATATATATATGTATATTACATATTTTAGGTGTTTTAGTAATTCAGGTATATTAGTACAGTTTTCCATTTAATAAAATTTTATTAGAGAATGATGGAAGGGGAAGAAAGAAATAAAAAATTAATTAAAAAAGAGTAAAAGAAAATAAAAACAAAGTTAAGAAAATTGTTGCGAGAGATTTTTATCATATCTATTTGTAAAATTTGTTGTTCATATTTTTATTGATATGTCATTTATATCAAACAATATATATGATACGATATGAATATAGCCGGTTTTATTACTACAATCATCAAACAGTGGATAAGATATAACAAAATCTACTGAATTTCATATCATATCATATCCAGTCTTATTTATGTTAGAAATCTAGACAACCAAACGTAGCCAAATGGCTTGAAGAGGATAAATGATCCCATTGTTAGTTAGACTTATTTTCCTTTTGGCCTTAGCTATCCAATCCGCAACTTTGTTTGTCTCTTTATTGCAATGGGATTGTTTAAGTTTGAAAAGAGAGACAACAGATCATGCCCTTTAGTAATAAGTGCATCTACCACCCAGCTAAACTGATTTGTACTCGGTAAGGCTTCAATAACTTCTTCCGTCTAACTAAAGGTGTAGGAAAATGGATTCCTAAAAAATGAACCGAAACTTAAACAATCACATACTGAAAACAAACGTGAAAACTTTCCCATAAAACATGTAACCTTGATCGAAGGCATATCACAAAACCGAACATACCTTGTTTGCCATAGATTAAATACTCGTTGTAATCTCAGATGAATTGATTGGAGTCTTGGAGTTCTATTCTTCAAGAGAGAATACATTGTTGTCTTAAAAGAAGAAAAAAAGAATGTATTATGTTAAAACTAGTTTCAACATTATTCCTTTTTTATTTATATATTATAGTCATTTTCATTTAAAAGATAATTGCCCCCTTCCTCTTTTGGCCCCTTCTCTTATGGATAAGGTTTGGCCCAATATGGATGGATGGGCTTGCCTTGTCCCATCAAATAAAAACCTATCATCTCTCACTCACACATAGTGAGGTGAATAAAACTCTTTCTTCACCTCTCTGTAATGTTCATACTAGTAAATAATCCTTACGACTACATACTTTAATAGCTCATTGCCATACATCTATTAAGAATATACAGTAGCTCAAATGGACATCACATTTTTTAGTAGATATAGTATACAATATCTTAAATCGATTGATCATATTTATATCTCTCTTGATCTATTTTTATAATGATATATTGTATTCACAATTATGATTATCCCAAAAACAATCATAATTGGTCGACTAGTGAAGACGAAGCTAGAATATAATATCCCAAATTCGATCGTCATTTTTCCTTGAAACTCTCAATTTCAATTCAATTTGCTTTTCTAGAAATGTCCCATTATATCGAATCAATTCATGATCATTATCAACATTCTAAAATAACAAAAATTGAATAGAAATCTTGAGAACAAATAAAGTCATGAGAGCACTTAATTGGAGAACTCTTTTCCCCAAGAGTCTCACATGGTATAAAAGTTTAGATCAAAACTTTTGTCACTCTTATTAGTTGTCTCATGCATATAAGTATTACGGTATTAACTCCCTTTCCATGGAGCGTATGTCTTCAATTTCAATACCGTAGATATGATAGTTTAGACATATTTAATATCTAACTTGAGTTCACATATCTACTCCTTTAAAAAATCCATCAGAACTAACATATAGTATCAAAGACTAATAAAATAAAATATATGGGTTATTTTACTTTCAGACATTGTCTTCATCTTAACACTCAGTTAAGGCTATATATGTTTTAAGCTTGAACTATCAACTATCACTTAGATAATAAACTTAAAAAATCATTTCATCTCTATTTATCACGTAGTGAATGGAGGCAATTACCCATGCAATGGGCTAATCTCTTATCTATTCAACATACTTTCTCAATTTTATATGATGCACTAAGCATTAAGATACATAAATGTCTAACAAAAAACATAGGCATTAATAATGAAAGACAACTTCATTAAATGTGAACACTTAGGGAAATTACAATATTCAATACATCAGCCTCTACACAGTCATAGTGATTTTACATGGCCACAAAACATATCTCTAAGTATTGGCTTTGTTATAGGATCTGCTATCATTTTATGCGTAAATATGTATTATAAGTTCACATCTTTTCCTACAATCATATATTTGATAAAATTATACTTAGTATCTATATGTTTGGTCTTGCCATGATAATTTGGATCATTGATGTACGCTATTATTGCTTGGCTATCACAGTTAACCAACAATAATTTTGCAACATCCTTAACAATACCTAAATGATCCAAAATTCTCTTAAGCCAAACACATTTTGTATTGCTGCTAATAATATCACGAACTCAGCTTCTATCATAGTTAAGGCTATACGCATTTGTATCTTATTACTCCAAAATATGACGTCATTATTCAATATGAAAATAAATCCAAAGGTAGATTTCATTTCATCTAAATTTGATCCCGAATTAGCATCCGAGAAGCCTACAAATCGTAGATCATTTCCTTGATAACTCAATGTATAATTAGCAGTTCCTTCAAATACTTCAGTATTCTTTTGATGGCTATCCAATGTACTTGACCTAGATTGAATCAGTATCTACTTACCATTTCAACTACAAAACATAAATCAAGTCTTATACGCATCATAACATATACTAAACTTCCAACAAGAATAACATAAGGAGCACGTTACATTTGTTCATTCTCTTGTGGAATTTTGAACAAAATCTATGGTTTAATCATTCACTTTTTGCAATAGAAATATCTATGGGTTTGCAATCTTGCATATGAAATCGTTCAAAAACCTTGTTAAAATACGTTTCTTATGAGAGAGGCAATAATCTTTTCAAACAATCTCTTAAAATCTTAACTCCAAGAATATATGCAGCCTCATTCACATATTTCATTTCAAAATTGAAAGACAATCAACTCTTAATAGTATTAGCAAACTCCATATTACTTCCGGCAATCAGTATATCATTAGCATATAATGATATGATCACAAAATGATAGTTGGAACTTTTGATATATACACAATGATCCTTATCAATCATTGTAAAATCTTATGCCATTATGGCATCATGAAAATGTATATACCAATATCTCGATGACTACTTATGACCATCTATTGATCTCAAAAGTCAACATACCTTTTGTTCTTGACCTTTCAAAATGAAACCAATGGATTACTCCACATAAATTTCTTCTTCTAATTCTTTTTTGAGAAAAAACAATCTTTACATCAATTTGATTAGCTCAAGATCCATACTAGCTACTATTACCTGAATAAAGCGAATTAAGGTCAATCTCACTACAAGAGAAAATGTTTCCTCATAATCAATTCATTCCTATTGATTATCCCCTTTCGCTACAAGACAAGCCTTATGTCTTTTTATTGAGCATCAGTTTTACATTTTATTTTGAGAACTCACTTATTTCCAATGGCTTTGTTCTTATACATGGTCTGATTTCATTGATTTCATTGACTCCATTTTCTCTTCCATTGCATGCATCTATTTTTCCTTATAAAAGCAATTTATAGCCTTATTTACATTCCTTAACTCATCTTCATCTTTTGGAACAACCATAAAAGTTTCCCCTTTAATGTCAAAATGTTGACGGGAAATACTTTTGCAACTTGGTTGTCATATGAATGATTGTACACTTTGTGCATTATTCTCCATTACCTTCTCACTCGGATTAAATAATGACAATATCTTCTCATTAGGTCTTCCCTTGATATCATGCATTGACCTTATCATTCATCTAAAAATCACATGCATTGCAAAAAATTCAAACATGCATGCAAGTCTTTTGAATCTTGTTCCTCAATCAATTAAGTAAGAAAGTGAACCGTCAGTGGGTCACTTATTACCAAGGGCATGCACCAATCATAGACACAGGCAATTTCTAATGCATGATGGGATTATATGTATGAGGGGTACATGTGATACTTCAAAAACATATTTCGAAATCATTCATGAAAATTTTTGAGACAAAGTGACGTCTTAGCTATGAAAGGCATTCAATTGCCAAGGCTAGCTCGGGGCTTGCGTAAATGCACTCACAAGCATCGCGACATTTTGAATACAATTCAAACCGTAACTTTCACAATGTCAAACCATGATTTTTTAAAGAGATTTGAAAATACTTAGGATTAAGGAATATCTAGGCTATGAAACACATTCAATTGCCAGGGCTAGCCCAAGGCTCGCATAAATGCACTCACAAGTGTCGCAAGCATTTTGAATATAGTCCAAACCACAATTTTTCCTTAAGCAAAATCAAGCTTTGGAGAATAACTTTTATAGAAATCGTTTTTGAGAAACATCACATGTACCAAATTTTGGAAGATGCAATTTGAAAAGGCCAATCATTCAACAACAAAGATCAAAGCATTTAGAATAATTTTCATGAAGATGACATGTCCTAATTTCATGCACAAACTAATCTAAAAGGTATAACTAAACAATCACGATCATGTTTATATTGGAAAATTTTAGAACAAGCATGTAAGGACAACGAAATTGGGCAATATCTAATGACAATTTGGCAATGAAAAAATTTCCTAACATGCATGACATGATAATGAATTTTCATGAAGAATGTTTTCTTAAACAATCTACACATGCTTTTACAAAAATCAAACAACAAGCAACAACGCATTAGAAATTTGTCAAAACAACAGGACATTCAGCTAATGTCACGAGAATTTTTCCCATCAAAACATGTTTAAAAATCATCAAATTTACACACAACATAAATAACATGATAACAAAAAATTTTCATTCAAAGGGCGAGTTCAAATTCCAAATAGAAAAAATGAAACAAAAATATCAAAGGTCTATCCAAATAGGGGATAGAATAGGGGTCCGAATTTGATCCCTTGTCCAGATTGTAATCTAGATTTGAAAAAATTAAAAATAGTCCAAACGATGAGCAACGAAAAGTTTGGATAGTCATCTAATCTTAAGTCAGCATACAAAATGTCATACAATTTAAATGACATTATGAGATGATTCACGTTACTAATGGTATGCTTGGGAATCCTAAGTATGATGCACACTTTTTGTGAAACAAATTTAATGTGCAATATGATATTCAATGAACATGACCTAAACATGTATGCAAACCTTACAACATGTGGTTCAACCAACAAGAAGGCATGATCGTAAGATTTTGATCCCTAGATGACTCAAACAAGCATGGAAATGTGCATATATGACAAGGCTTCATTTCAACATTGAGCTTACAGAATAAGCATGATTTCAGCCATTCTCAAGACATGCATAAATCCTACTAAGAATCTCATATACAGAGCATACAATGACAAAGATTTATTGAAACTCAATTAAAATCATATGAGTCGTGACAAAAATGGCAAAACAGACCAAACTATATGTCCAACACATATTGCTATAGTACCTTTTACTCTAATGCATACAATTGACTTACTTTGTCAATGTAGAAACCTTGCAAAGCATGCATCAATTGAATATATATATATATATATATGTATGTATGTATGTATGTATGTATGTATCATGTATTTCAACTCTCATGAAGAATTTGAGACCAAATAGGTGCATTTATGGACTCAATTTCATCCAAACATGTAACGCTCGGGTCCCACTATATAATATTGTCCACTTTGGACACTGAGTCCTCACGGCTTTAAAACGCGTTATGTAGGGGTAGAGGGCCATCCCTCGAGCCTTCCCTCTCCCAAGCCATAATATTGTCCGCTTTGGAAGCATGCACACAGCAACCTCCTCCCTCACGGGTTTGTTTTCAGCGCAACGGAAGCGTACGTGAAACATGTTACATAGATTAGAGGGACCTAAGCCTTATAAACTAGCACCAGGACTCCCCCCTAAGCGATGTGGGACAGGAGACACATGCCTTTAGCCTCACTCACGTACTGCCAAGGCGATCTCAGTTCATCCCTCCGTACTGCCCCAAGTCTGGGTCATCACATTCTCCCCCCTTAAGGCACAACGCCCTCGATGTGGCCCCACACGCGGTCAGGAGTCGGCTCTGATACTATTTGTAACAACCCGGGTCCCACTGTATAATATTTTCCTTTTTGGACACTAAATCCTCACGGCTTTAAAACGCGTCATACAGATTAGAGGGACCTAAGCCTTATAAACTAGCCCAGGACTCCCCCCCCCCCCAAGCGATGTGGGATGGGAGACATGTCCTTAGCCTCACTCGTGTACTGCCAAGGCGATCTCAGTCCATCCCTCCATACTGCCCTTAGACTGAGATCGCCTTGGCAGTATGCGGGTGAGGCTAAAGGCATGTGTCTCCTGTCCCACATCCCTTAGGGGGAATCCCGAGGCTAGTTTATAAGGCTTAGGTCCCTTTAATTTGTGTAACGCGTTTCACATACGCTTCTACTGTGTTGATAACAAACCCGTGAGGGAGGAGGTTGCTGCGTGCATGCCTCCAAAGCAGACAATATTATGGCTTAGGAGAGGGAAGGCCCGAGGGATGGCCCTCTGCCCCTGCATAACGCGTCTTAAAGCCGTGAGGACTCAGTGTCCAAAGCAAACAATATTATACAGTGGGACCCGGGTCATTACAAATGGTATCAGAGCTGACTCTCGACCGCATGTGAGGCCACAGCGAGGGCGCTGTGCCTTAAGAGGGGGAGAATGTGACGACCAAGACCCAGGGCAGTACGAAGGGATGGACTGAGATCGCCTTAGCAGTATGCGGGTGAGGCTAAGGACATGTCTCCCATCCCACATTGCTTAGGGGGAGTCTTAGGCTAGTTTATAAGGCTTAAGTCCCTCTAATCTATGTAACATGTTTCACGTACACTTCCGCTGCACTGAAAACAAAACCGTGAGGGAGGAGGTTGCTGCATGCATGCCTCCAAAGCGGACAATATAATGTGAGACTCAGACCTAGGGCAATCCGGAAGGATGGACTAAGATCGCCTTGGTAGTACGCGGGTAAGGCTAAAGGCATGTGTCTCTTGTCCCACATTGCTTAGGGGGGAATCTTGGGGCTAGTTTATAAGGCTTAGGTCACTCTAATTTGTGTAACGCGTTTCACGTATGCTTCCGCTGTGCTGAAAACAAACCCGTGAGAGAGAAGGTTGCTGCGTGCATGCCTAATGTGATGACCCAGACCCGGAGCAGTACGGAAAGATGGACTAAGATCGCCTTGGCAGTACGCGGGTGAGGTTAAGGCATGTCTCCTGTCCCACATCGCTTAGGGAGGAGTCCTTGGGCTAGTTTATAAGACTTAGGTCCCTCTAATCTATATAACGCATTTTAAAGCTGTGAGGACTCAATGTCCAAAGCGAACAATATTATACAATGGAACCCAGGTCGTTACAAATAGTATCAGAGCTGACTCCCGACCGCGTATAGGTCCACAGCGAGGGTGCTGTGCCTTTAGGGGGGAGAATGTGACGATCCAGACCCAGGACAGTACGGAGGGATGGACTAAGATCACCTTAGTAGTATGCGGGTGAGGTTAAGGGCATGTCTCCTGTCCCACATCACTTAGGGAGAGTCCTGGGGCTAGTTTATAAGGCTTAGGTCCCTCTAATCTATATAACGCATTTTAAAGCCATGAGGACTCAGTGTCCAAAGCGGACAATATTATACAATGGGACCTGGGTTGTTACAAAACAAATCTCGGACTAATGCAAGACAAACTGACCTATGTTCAGATCTTAGCAATTTTGACCTAGCTAAACATGTCTAAAAATTTTGAAAAAAAAAATAGAGGACATGCAAAACACCTGTACAAGCAACTTTCATGAAGGAAAATTGTTCCAGAACTCAATACAAAAATTAGTACAAAAATAGCAAAATCAAATATCGATACAGAACAGATTGACCTAAGTTTAGATTTGAGTAGATCTGACCTAGTTGAACACATCAAAAAATCATGAAAAAATTGCAAAAGATGCATGAGATCATTTGGATCAAAACTCATGAACAAAATTTTGTCAGAAAATGATCACGAAAGTCGGCACAAAAATAACAAAGCCATAAGGCAAAATGGAATTAGAACCAAAAAAAGACCTAAACTACTATAGAATCATTAATCTTTGGAGGTATTTTTCAATGGTCAAACGATGCTCGATTAGGGTATGCAACCTATCATTTCAAAGCTCGGGATGTCTATTATCTAATCCTAAGAGACTCGAGCTGAAATGAGGTCGTTTTGGACCTTGTTTTGGCCAAAATGGTGACCTATGTAAAAACCCACGAAAATCACAAATTAGGCTAAAAAACACAATTATCATTCAAATCATCCACAAATCATTGTAGCATTTATAATCATTGATCTTAAGTATCTAAAAGCTCCTAATCTTGAATCCTAGCACCGATCGACTAACTCAATCTTGCTTCATCGGATTCGAGCTTTGAATCATTACCTTCGTTGCAATTTTCGTCGATTTCTATCGCGATCAATTGGATCAAGCCACTGGGTCATGATTGGGACTCCAAGAATGTAGATTAGGTCACTACGGCTCAAATCAGGATCAATCAAACCACCAGCTCAAGGAAAAAAAATGAAGAATCGATCAAAAATGGACCGGCCTTGACTCGCCGGCGAAGACCGGACCACCAATGAAGATCCGACAACCGATCTGGTCTCCTTCATCCACAGCAAGGTGAAAGACCTCTGCTACTGTAGATCATTAGCAACTTAGATGCTTGGGAGTTCTGGCGATCGCCGGTTTGAGCCTAGAACAAAATTGGTCCAAGAGATGAACCGAAAGAGAGAGAGAGAGAGAGAGAGAGAGAGAGAGAGAGAGGAGAGAGAGAAAGAGGAAAGGAAATTTCGTGCCAAATGAAGCCCCTTGCTGAAAATAGAAAAGATTACATTTATATATTCCTCACATTAAGCGATCTTGGCGGTCGATTCGACCCGATAGTCGAAATTTCGATCCAACGGTCAAAAATCTATTTCAAAGGCTCTATCATGATCTCAAGGTGTCGAGTAATTGATCTAGTGTGTTTGATTTGCAAAAAACCAAGCCAAAATCAGAAATTACGTCAAGTCTAATTAGGGGTTGATTTGCAATTTGATGAAATTTGAGAACCAATTTGTAAAATCTTGAGAAATTGAAGGTGTAGAAGTGAAATTAGGATTGAAAGGGTTCCAAAACCGATGGCCGAAGGCTAAGAACCAGCTAGCAAGGGCTTGAACCAACCAACCGATTCGGCCGGATTTTGACTGATTTGGTCCGGTTCTTGCTATTTTTTCCACTTAGGACCCTTGTTGGTAAAAAATATATGCAATTTGGCCCCTAAAGAACCAAAATTAAAAGGTCAATTAAGACACAATTAAGCTAATCAAACCTTATGAACGTGATCTAGGGGTCTTTTATTGACCTAATTAAATGATTATCATGAAAAATAATGAGTCAAAACCATGGGTGCTTTAAATTGGGCCTAAAGAGCTAAAATGGTAAAATTTACAATTTAATAGGCAAAATTGCAAATTAACTAAAATTGAACTCAATTAGTATCACAATTGCCTATCTAATGAGTTACCCATATATAAGATCACTTATCATATTCAAATTGACCTTGAATTGAAGCGCTTAAGCTTAGGTCAAAAATGTATCTAAGCATAATATTAAAATTGGACCCAGATTCATCAAATTAAACCATAGCCATGAATGGGTCAATTCGAATTTTGTCGATTGAAGCTAAACTACTTGATTTTCTAATGCCTGGGAGGATAACATTCTTCAAATTGATGATTTCTGGTGTGAATTTTTCAAAATTGATCTCTAATTTCGACTTATCTTAAGAAAATGAGTGAGAAACAATCATCCGTTCACAAGTTATGAAAGATTAATTTTGATCCCCTAATTAGGGCTCAAACAGTTATTCGTATTTTGACTTGATAAATCGCGAAATTAAATGTTCAAGTAGATTTCAGATAGTCCCTAAATCAAATGTTAAAGAATGAGCTACTCCTAATTATGACTAGAACAAAAGTAATTTTATTTTTGGCGATTTAGAACCTAAAACTGAAAAATTCAAACAAGGTTCTTAATCGAATTTTGTGAAATTTTTTACACAAATTCAAATTGGCATTAAAGGTAATTTATTTGTGCATTTTTTTGGGTCAAAAGTTTGACCAAAAGTCAACTATTTAGTTGGCTTTTCCTAAAAATGTCGATTTTTTGGTCAAATCTTTAAATTTTCAAGAAATTGATTTGAAAAAAGTGAAATTAAAGCTAAATGGAATCTTTTTAAATAAAAAGTCAATTTTTGACTCGGGTTGACTTTTAGTCAAAGAGTTGACCAAAAAGTCAACCGTTTGAATTTTCGGGTTTTTCTTGAAAATGAACTAAAAACTGCTTAAAAAAATAATGCAAAAGAAATAAATGAAAAATGACACTTTTTGTCAAGAGATAGGGTTCCGTTGCGATCAAAAACCTAAATCTTTATTTTTTACCTTTTAATGACGCGTCCACTAAAAATCAGGTGTCAACAGTATATATCACAAAAACAGGGTATACATGTGATCAGATTCATGTTAGCAGTGGCAAAGAGAATGCCAAGCACAAGGAGCAACGAATTGAACGAAAAGGCGATCTTCTTCGGGGACTTCCTAGAAGTGGGCATCTAGGACACAAAGAATAAAGACAAATAAGCAAAGATAGCTAGTAAAGAAAAGAAGAAGAGCAATTAGGACAAGCGAATGCATATAAAAATGTACAAATAAAAGATGGCTACATTGCGAGATAATTGACTTACCAGCCCTTCTAGAAGCCGTCGCCCTTCCTCTTGGTCTTGATAGGGATGACATTCTGCACAAGCTGTTGGCTGTCCCTTCTGGGATAGCCAAGTGGTAAAGGCGCCACATACGCCATTGTCGATGCCGGTGGTGGGTACACCACTGCACAAAATATTGCATACCGTCATCACAAGTCATCCATGTATGAATACCCAAGAGTATATAATTCAAGTTGAATAGTTCGAAAATTTTTGTTTGAAATTCGGTGGTGGGGCCAGCAACCACAGCCACCTCCTCCACCAGCCGCCAAAAGCCAGCCGGTGACTCCTCCCAAGAAGTCAAACAAGAGTTTTCAACCAGAAAGAACAAGTGCTAATTGATTTCTTTGTCGAGTTTAAGAAAATCAAAAAACAAGAATGTCGCGACCTCTTTTTTTTGGGCCCGCGGGCACCTAAGGAGGCTAATGGCTCGGCTGAAATTAATTATGCTCGGACTCTCCCAAGTCCACCAATTCACGACTTTAATAATCTAAGTTTTTAACCTGTAAGTCAATTTTAAAATGGAGTCGCCACTAATCAATTTGAGGTGGGTTGATTAAAAACTCAAGCGAAGTATCGGGAGAAATACTCGCTCCGCAACCAGAGAAATTAGGATCGGGGACTTGATTACACTAGTTAATCACTAATGCCCTTTCGATGCCTAATCTTGTTTAAATCTGAGATTTTTTGGATGTTTGAGGGATTTCCCATGTATTTTAGGGAGGAAAAATTATTTTTTGAGTCTTTTTCTCATTTTTGGACATAAAATGATTTTTTTTTGGGATTTTTGGCATCTTTTAGAAAATACAAGCTTTTTGGCCCTTTTTTCATGAATTTTGGCATTTTTTGGGATTTTTGGGATTTTTGGATTTTTTGGAAAATATAAAATATTTTTGATTTTTTTAATTTTCGGAAAATAAATATTTTTTATCATTTTTAAATATTTTTGGAAAGTAAAATATTTTTTATTTTTCTTGATTTTTAGGAAAATAAAACATTTTTAACTATTTTTTAATATTTTTCAATTTTTGGAAATTAAGAGGCTTTTTAATAAAAAATTTTGAAAATTATTTATTTATTATTTATTTATTTAAAATATTGTTTAATATTAAAATAGCTAAAAAACGACTCGAGTCGGATCCGCGAGTTGGGTCCGACCGGGCCGCCGACCCGTTGCGGGCCCGACTTAGACTTTTTGCCTTTCTTTTTTTTTTTTTTTTATTTGCTTGAAATAGTGTCGTGGCCGACGTTTGGGTACGCCCGGCCCGACTTGACGACCCGGCCCGACAGCCCGCTCCACGACCCGATTCCCTGCAAAACCCTACCCAAATCCGACTCGCTTTGCGACCCGACTTTCCGCTACCCCCACCCGCTTGCGAAACCCTACCCGGTTCCTAATCAGGGTCCGACCCGACGACCCGAGATTGTGACCCGGAAAATCGGGAACCCTTCGATTTGGGGACACTGAGGAGAGGGGCGACGACGGCGACGGTGAAGACGGCGGCGACGGTGGCAATGGCTAGGCTAGGGAGAGAGGCGATGGCGGTGGCATCAACATGGGGCTACCTACTTGCGGCGGCATCACGGCGGTGATGACAGGGCTCTGCCTCCCCGCTCTCTCTCTCTCTCTCTCTCTCTCTCTCTCTCTCTCTCTCTCTCTCTCTCTCTCTTAGTTCCAGCGAAGGCTGGATCGGAGACTGCGAGCCCTCGGCTCCCCTTCTAAAGTCTCTCAGTGGGGTTCCAAGGACCACGCTCTCGATCCCCCTTCCTCCTTGCCTTTGCCTGTGTGTTTCATCGTCGTCGGGGGAGTATTTATAGGTGAGGGGCGGCCGGCCGATGGAGCTCGACCGGGGGGCTGCCGCGGCTCTCACCGGCCGAACCGGTGTCCCATCCAACACCAACCACCCCCCTTTGCTTCACGTCCCATCGCCGCCTGCTCCGCGTCCTGCCCCACGTGCACCGTTCCTCCCTCGGTTCCGACGTCGTGCTTCGGGCTTGTGCCGCGAATGCAAATTCGGGCGAAGAAGACGAAGAGGCGGGTCGGGCGCGGGTCGGGCCGGGCGCGGGTTGGGCCGCAAAGGCCCGGAGGGCTGCTTTCTGCTTTTTTTCCATTTTTCTTGTTTTTTCAGTTTTCTTCCATTTCTTTTTTCGTTTTTTCGCGTTTTTTCAGTTTTTTCGGTTTTTTCTGTTTTTTCGATTTTTAGACCAAATAAAATAAAATAAAATAAAATAAAACCAAAAAAATAAAAATAAAATGAACTTAACAAAAATTTAGGCGTCAACAGCTGCCCCTCTTTGAAGGTGAACTCGCAGAGGTTGCATTCAAAGGCAAACTGATGCCTAAATTTTATCCACGCATGCGCAGCAGATTATGTTTTATTTAGGACATATTACCTTATGCAAAAAGAGAAATATAACATTATACTAAGACAGATAAGAAGATACCTATAGTTACTTACTAGGAGAGAGTGAGATAGGGTGTGAACCCCGAGTTTGGCAAGTATCAGGGTGTCATCTTACCTGGTGATATGAGGAGATTGCTTTTCCAAGACTCGAATCATTCTTTGGTCGCCTGTTAAAACAATTAATAATTTGTCTAGGACCCGAACCTTTCTTCGGTCGCCTTTGACGGGAAATTGCTCTTCCAGGACCCAAACCATTCTTCGGTCGTCTGTTGGGGCAATCAGTGGTTTGTCTCGGACCCGAACCATTCTTCGGTCGCCGTGACGGGAAATTGCTTCTTCAAGACCCGAACCATTCTTCGGTCGCCTGTTAAAACAATCAATAGTTTGTCTAGTGCCCGAACCTTTCTTCGATTGCCTTGACGGGAAATTGCTCCTCCAGGATCCGAACCATTCTTCAGTCACCTGTTTGGAACAATCAGTGGTTTGTCTCGGACCCGAACCATTCTTCGATCGCTGTGGCAGGAGATGCGCCGACCTTTCTTAGGGCATCTCATTTGTGGGTGCCTGATTTGTATTGAGAACACCAGTTGGTACACGACCTTTCTCGGGAGATGCGCCGACCTTTCTTAGGGCATCTGCTTTTTGGGGGTGTCTAACCTTGTCGAAGGACATCAGTTGGAACCCGACCTTTCTCGGGAGATACGCCGACCTTTCTCAGGGTATCTATTTTGAGGGTGCTTGATTTGTATCGAGGACACCAGTTGATACCCGACCTTTCTCGGGAGATGCGCCGACATTTCTCAGGGCATCTATTTTGGGGGTGTTTGACCTCTATCGAAGACACCAGTTGGAACCCGACCTTTCTCGGGAGATGCGCCGACCTTTCTCAGGGCATCTATTTTGAGGGTGCCTGATTTGTATCGAGGACACCAATTGATACCTAACCTTTCTCAAGATATGCGCCGACCTTTCTCAAGGCATCTGCTTTGTGGGGGTGTCTGACCTCTGTCGAAGGACACGAGTTGGAATCTGACCTTTCTCGGGAGATGCGTCGACCTTTCTCAGGGCATCTATTTTGGGGGTGTTTGACCTCTGTCGAAGACACCGGTTGGAAACCGACCTTTCTCGAGAGATGCGCCGACCTTTCTTAGGGCATCTATTTTAAGAGTGCCTAATTTGTATCGAGGACACCGGTTGATACCCGAACTTTCTTGGAAGATGCGCCGACCTTTCTCAGGGCATCTGTTTTGTGAGGCGTCTGACCTCTGTCGAAGGACACCAGTTGGAACCCGACCTTTCTTGGGAAATGCGCCGACCTTTCTCAAGGCATCTATTTTGAGGGTGCTTGATTTGTATCGGGGACACTGGTTGATACCTGACATTTCTCGGGATATGCGCCGACCTTTCTCAAGGCATCCGTTTTGTGGGGGGTGTCTGACCTCTGTCAAAGACACTAGTTGGTACCCGACCTTTCTCAGGGCATCTGTTCTGGAAGATACCTGAACGTTCGCAAGCATATTAAAGAGTACCTGGATATTTACAAGTACTAACCTGAAGGACATTTGGGCCTTTGCAGGCGTCAAAAGAGGTATTTGGCTAATCATAGACATTGGAGAGGTACTTGGGTGATCACAAGTACGAGTTCTTGAGGGATACCTGGATGATCACAAGCATCAAAGGTGTACCTGATAATTGGAAATATCGGGAACATACCTTGTGAAGGTTTCTCACCTTCTAGAAATTGGGAATATCGAGAACGTATCTTGGATATTCATGAAGGCCATTTGCCTTCTAGAAATTGGGAATATCAAGGACGTACCTCGCATATTCGTGAGGGTCTCTCGCCTTCTGGCAATTGGAGAATATCGAGGGCGTATCTGAGATATTCATGAAGGTCTCCCACCTTATGGGAATTGGGAATAACGAGGACGTACCTTGGATATTCATGAAGGCCACTTGCCTTCTGGTAATGAGAATATCGAGGGCGTACCTCGCATATTCATGAAGGCCTCCTGCCTTCTGGAAATTGGGAATATCGAGGACTTACCTCACATATTCGTGAAGGTCTCTCGCCTTCTGGCAATTGGGGAATATCGAGGGCGTACCTGAGATATTCGCGAAGGTCTCCCACCTTCTGGCAATTGGGAATATCGAGGGTGTACCTGAGGAATTCGTGAAGGTCTCCCATCTTTTGGGAATTGGGAATATCGAGGACGTATCTTGGATATTCATGAAGGCCTCCTGCCTTCTGGAAATGAGAATACCAAGGACGTACCTCAGATATTCATGAAGGTCTCCCACCTTCTAGCAATAAGCATATCGAGGATGTACCTTGGATATTTGTGAAGGCATATCACCTTCTTGCAATGGGAATATCAAAGGCGTACCTCGTATATTCGTGAAGGCCTCCTGCCTTTTAGAAATTGAGAATATCGAAGACGTACCTCGCATATTCGTGAAGGCCTTCTGCCTTCTGGAAATTGAGAATACCGAGGATGTACCTCGCATATTCGTGAAGGCCTCCCGCCTTCTGGAAATTGGGAATATCGAGGACGTACCTGAGATATTCATGAAGGTCTCCTGCCTTCTGGGAATTGGGAATATCGAGGACGTACCTCGCATATTCGTGAAGGCCTCCTGCCTTTTGGAAATGAGAATACCAAGGACGTACCTCAGATATTCATGAAGGTCTCCCACCTTCTGGCAATAAATGTAGCGCAAGGCTTACCTGGGTAATCACAGGCGCATAATGTGGTGGAATACTTGAGTGGTTGCTAGCATTCAATGACATAATTTTGAGGACAACTCTGACAGGTCGAGTGTCACAGAAATGGGGTATTTGAATGGTGGTCGATACTTAAAGACGAGAGGATACTTGGATAGTCACAAGCATCTAAACTGGGGGTGACAATTCAAGCAAGCTGGGCATTGGTAAGAGGGAGTACCTAGACAGTGGCAAGTATTCAAAGGTGAAGGGATACTTGGTCAGTCGCAAATATCAATACTTTGGGGACAACTTGAACAAGCTGAGTGTCAATAAAAGGAGTACTCGGCGAGTGGTGGGTACTCAAAGATTATCAAATATTAAGTTCTAGGAATAAGGATAGGGATATGCTTTTTGGTGACATCTCTAATCTCTATGAGTATGCTTGTTATTTGCACAATATGCACACATGTATACAATGATTGTATATGCTGTAAATTTGTAAATTCAAAAATGTGATTTATGCATGATGCTCTTGTCAGTTTCGCATCATTTGAATTCCACCTGGGAAGACTTTGAAGGACAACCTTCATTTAGAATGTAGATGTCTTGCGAATGCCAAATGAGGGACTTTCAGTCTGAAGGGACTTTTCACTCACTCTCATGAGAAAGGCTGTTTTATAATGACCATTGATGCAGGATTTATAAGGATCACACTATCTCACTGTCATCATGTCAATAGGGGTCCGAGTATTCTCGCAAATGATACGACTTTACCAATGTGAGAGGTCTTTGGTTGGAGTTGTGATGAAGGCTTGGTCAACGGCTTATCGAAAGGGGACCAATAAGGTCATGGCTTTGTGAAAAGGGGGTCGCACGATCATCTCCAGGTTTGCAAGTCGAGAATCCTACGAAAAGAGATAGAATAATCTTGCTCGTACTTCTTCGAGCAATGCTTATAGACATATGAAATCCTACGTTAATTGAAGTGTCCCTAGTTTGAAGAGACTTTTTACAAAAGGATGCCATATAGGCTTGACTCATGTGTAAAAGGGTGAGAGCTGGTGATTGTCTTGGCATTCGTCACCAATCTTTCTTCTCATGGTCCGATGAAGGTTCCATGGATTACAATAGCAACTCCTCTTAAAAATACAAATGGTTGTATTTTTGTTTGGGGCATTGGCCTTGCTTTTACCAGGCACACTACTTTTTCATGCACCTATTTCTCTTTTCAATTTTTCATTCACGGGCGTCGACCTTGCTTTTACCAAGTACACTGCTTTTTTATGCCCCTAGTTTTTGTTTTTGTTGCTTGAGGAACCGATCCTAACAAATTCAAGCAAATGCTTTATTGAGTCTTCATCTTTTGCTGGCGCTACTAATTATGCTGCTTGAATGGCAGCAGCTTCTGCTTTGCCTCCATGTGAGGGTGAATTTATAGACTCAATTGGTTTGTACAATGGATACAAGTGCATAAAGAAAGAATTGCTCTTCATGACTCTAGGGCACTTAAATTAACGCGAGTGTTCATATGCAATAAAGACATTCAAAGATTGATACAAGTGCAAGCAAGAGAATTTCTATCCCTTTTCTCACCTCGTGATGCTGACTTGCCTTCAACTTGCCCCAATGTGGGGTGGTTTCTTTTTGACGAGGGGTAAGATGGAAATTTGGCTAGTGTATGGGGGTCAAAGTGATCGATGGAATGCCTCCCATTATTTTGGTCATCGTACCATTCGCGAGAGAACTCTTTACCTTGTAGTCATGGAATTTTCTGCACTCCTCTCACAAGTGTGTAGATGGGGGACTGTGTGTGGGATATGGCTTGCCTGTCATCATTCTGACGTGCCTTATCCAACATGCTCAATTAATCTTGTATTCTTTACTTGGCTGTCTATTCTAATAATCCTTAATAGAATCGAAGATTTAGACAGACAAAATCATTATGCAGAATTCACCTAGAAAAGGCATGCAGTGTGATGTGAAATAAATGAATGGTTTTTTACTCAAGAAAAACCTATTAACAACTTTGGGGATTTACTTGGTGAAATGGTATTCACAACTGTGTCGAAATTTGGACATCAAAAGAGTTATTTACAAAGGGTTATTTACAGATGGATGTTGATACAAAGCTCCGATTGGCTAGGGACATGACACATGAACGATTGGCCAGGGATTGGGAATCTGATAAGGAATTTCTACTCTTGCCTCTTGTAGAAGAGAAGCTGTGGAAATAGCTCAACCAGTAGGGCCAAAATTCTAAGTGACTTGAGGCCTGAAGGATCTCTGTCATTTACTTTGGTGATATTTAAGATTTTGTTTGGAAAAGTTTATCAGAGTCTGATAAGCTTTTACTAATTTGTTCTCCGTATCTTTGACGATTCATGTGATCCTGTAAAAGGTAAGAGAGAGCGTGTTAGCTATGAATTTTTTCAGAAGTCAAACAACTGGAAGCAATACAACATTACTCTTCATCGGTTTGCAAATGAATAGGTGGCCAGGGGGGGACATGAAGTCTTGTGTTTCCCACTTCGTCAAGTCAATTATTCTCCTTAATTGGCTTGTGGATGACGAAGTCAAGTGTATTTGATGCAAGTCATTTTCGTACACTAGCTTGGCTAGTATTGATTTGTCGAACCTAACCGTTGAGTTTAGTTCTTGAGTTGTGATGCTTCCTGTCAAACAGGGAAAATATGTCAAAAGTGGGTTCAAATAGTGGGGGTATTGGAAACGATACCAAATTACCCCTTCCCCAGATTTGTCTATGCTAGCTACTAAGAATATTTGAATGTTGATGATGGTCTCTTTCTATTGGCATAGTTCAATGCTTCCTTCAATTGGCCTTTCCTACTTGGGGTCGCGTATGCGTGATTGCCGGTCATTGATTCATCTTCAACGCATTCCTTTTGTGGAATTTCTCCTCCTGTCTTTGGCTATAGCATTATTGAGCAAAAGTCATGTGCCTCAAGCTTCTATGAAATTTGAGATGGACAATCAAAAACCTCAAATTATCTGATGGCAACTACTTCTTGGAAAAATATGCATTTTGGAGTGTAGCTTCTAAATTCTGAAGTCATTGTCCATGGTGAGGGCTATAAAATTGCCTTGACTATCTGGATTTTCTCCCTATTGACAGTAATCACTTTTAAAGGAGGAGAAGGAATTTCTTCCTTATGCTTCTGAGTTTGTCAAAGTTGAAACTGTGACACCCAGTTGTTTGGGTGCGTTGTGCGACAAGATAGTCCTTCGGCTTAGGAGGGAGATGGGCAGGAGTGAGGCATGTCATGGATGCTTCAATTTTTACTCTATGCCTGTACCTATTAAGCCTCATCTTTTGTATCCTATAAATAGAAGAGAGGGGTTGTTATATTATGTTAAGAGAATAAGACTTACCCTTTTTGGAAGTGAGATGCTTTTTCTGTTTGTCCCTGCTTTCTTGAAAATGTGCTCTCGAGTTTGGTCTGTTCACATGATGTGCTAGTTTCAAATGTCTCCTGTCACATTGAATCAAAGGGGATGATATTCTAAGACATAAAGTGAGAGAGTTAGAAAGACAAACATGCTTAAATTTATCATCTTGTTTTGACAAAAGCTTTTGGTGATGAAATACTTTTCATTTTCAAAATATGTTTTTCTTTTTTTGGGAGAAAAAGCATGAGGAAGCCCAGCCCTCAGTATTCTCCTTGGATGATACTTTCTTTTCATGGTTGGATAACATCACTGGGCAGGTTTGGAATACTGCCTCATGCTTTCAAAACAAAGTACTGGAATTATACATTAGAGTTCTTGGAATGGAAAATACAACAGTAGCACATTAGACAAGATAAGAAACATGAAATCATAAAAACAAGTAAAACTCATGAAAACTTCTTTGTAAAGGAGTGCTTTGATAGTGCTAGTCTTGCAGTCAAGCATCTTTGAATTCCTCGCCTTCAGTAGATTCGAAGTACTCACATGCAATGACTACTTCGTTGAAGCTACGGAAGTGTAACCCATGCAACCAATAGCGATACTTGTAGGACAAGGCTCCTATAAACTGTTTTATCAACTCTTCTTCGGCCAGCTCAGGGTGGATTTGCGTCCTGAAAGCCCTCCATCTCCCTGCATATGTTCGAAAATCCTCCATCGGTCTTCTTCTGAAGTGGGCCAAGTTCTCGCAAGGCAAGTCAGTTCCAATCTTGTTTTGGTACTAAGCAAGAACGTGGAAGTTAGCTCGCTCCAATCCTTTATGAGGTAAATATTTGCTGTGAAGAACCATTGTAATGCAGACCCTGTAAGAGTTTCTTGGAATGCCTGAGTTGTAAATAACGTCGGGTCATAATACCGACTCATTTCAGTGTGGAGATACTGCAAGTGAGCCACGAGGCAAGTTGTGTCATTATACTTGTGGAGGTTGGGTATCCACATTTCTATGGGAGTCAAGATCCTACGAGGGTAAGACGAGCCTGATAGGTCTTGGTTAGGCCACTAGTTTTCCCACTACATACTCATTGTAGTGGTGAATTCTTCTGTTTCAGGGAAGTTGGACTCTACCGAGATTACTCCATTGCTTTCTTCAGAGTCAAAATTACTGAAGGAGGATGAGGTGTTTAAGCTATCCTCATGGTCAGGTGACGAGCTTAGTACTTCGTTAGGATCGGAGCGGATGAAGACGTATGTTTCTTCTTCTGACGGGCCTTCATCCTCGGGTGAGAGTAGGAAACAGTTACATGATGAATCGTCAGTTTCACCATTCAAATAACGCTGGAAGTCCTTAGGATTGTATTCGAGGGGTGGGAAATCTTCACGATTGTACTCTAGGGGATGGTTGGCGGATTGTACTCTAAGGGATGGTTGGCCTCAAAGCTGTATTCTTGGGAATGCTCGAAGCTTTGGTACTGTGACTCGTCGGCGGATGTTGAATCAATCTGCTTAGGCTTTCTTTTCTTGGCCCCTAGTCTGGACCTTTTGAGTAAGGCCCTGTGTTTTGCCAACTCAGTTCTGTTAAAAGAAGTGAGAGATATTAGAGTTTCACTATTTGATTCGCTTTCCAGGTTGATAGGGGTTGGTATTCTTTGGACCCTGACTCTTGAAGTAAGCCTGGGGATTTGTCTAGTCATGCCCCGGTCTTGAACAGGCTCTGAGCCTACGATCTTGTACAGAGGCTCCTTGCCTTTCCTAGTGGGAAACTTTTCAATAACAGGATGCTGCTCAGCTGCCCACTCATTATGCAAGACTTCATCGACACGTTCTTTTCCTATTTCAGCAACTAATGGTTCCTCGTGCTCCGCGATCATTTGCTCTTCGTAGGGTAAGGTTATGCTAGGGCTGATGTCAATATCATATTCTTGGTGGAAAACATGAATTAATTCCCTCCAGGTTTTAAGGGGGCTAATCTTCCTGATAATATACCATCGCAAGGTAGGGCCAGTCAAGCTTGATTGGTATGATTGAATCATCCTTCGTACTAGGTAGGCCTGTAAGTAGGCTTCTGGGCGGGAGGTATCAGCATACCTTTCGCATTCAGGCGTTTTGAGCTCCTCAGGGATCTTTAAACCGATGTAATAAGACAAGTCGATAGGATTTTGCCTCTGTAGCTGGCTTAACTTTTTCATGATCTCTTCAAACTGTCTATGGTGTTGGCTAGTTTCCAGCATGTTCGCAGGTGTCATGATGGTGCTTAACGCAACTATAGAGTTGGGCTCAGCTTGAGGGGATTTCATTTGTCTCGAGAGTTGTTAAAGGACAATGGACATCTGACCCACACCATTTTCAATGTGGGCAAGGCGATTCTACACTTCATTCTGATCAGGCCCTATCATGTGGGGCCATTCACGGGTGGTTGGCTGGTGATTCATGATTACCTGCTCGGTGAAAACAATGAATAAGCACAGAGCGGGCAAAGATTGACCCATAGCAACGATCTATCTACTTTTATTTATTGAAAGTGGATCTTACAGACTCCTAATATCTAGAAATTGAAATGACAGGACAAAGTACTAGACATTAAAGAAAAGTCCCTAGACAATGGGACAAAGCTTTTACAGAATAAAAACTAAGGGAGACACGACTGCTAGAATATATGCGATAGGGAGCCTTGTTCTTGCAAAGGCTGCTTGCTTTCTTGGAATGGTTCTATTCCCCCATCCTCTGCATAAGCTCTACTTGCTCATGCGGGCTGCCCTCTCTGATTGAACGAGGGACCGATGGCTTCCACATTGTCGGGATGTGATGATTGTGGATGTAGGCCGCAGAGGCCTGGTGGGCTTTTTCTTCTCCCTCAAGCCCTTTAGGTATCACGATCCTTTTGCGATGGCACCTGTCCTAGGTTTCTTCAGCAATAGAAATTTCGAATGCATAGTCTCGGCTTGTGTTGAAGAAGACCGGATGAATTTTCCTTCTGAAAGGCGGTGGAATCTCCTAAAGGGCTCCGAATTGCCGTGCCACCCGATATGGGTAATAGGGAACAGCACTGGTGCAACCAAGCAAGGGAATTGGGTTGCGGCGTCTGTAGGCAAAGCGAGCCCTCCTTTCATGGAACCAACCAGCACGCCATTGGAATGCCTCTAGTGCTGGGTTTCTCAGGAAATCGACCCAATTTAAACAGCTTCGATTGGGAATATACGGTCCTAAAACCATGAATTTTTGTAATGGATTTTCGAAAGCATTTGTTTCAGATGATTGCATGAAGTCTCGGAATTCGCTTAAGTAAGAAAAGAACCAGACTTGTAAAATTTCGGGAGAGACACGCATGATTTTTTCTGTGTTGTCTTTAAAACGATTAAATGACAAGAATGTTTCAGTTAAAATCATGTTGACATAATTTACCCCCCACAATATCTAATTAACAATCCCAACCATCTTAGGACTTATGACATTTCTTTGGTGGGGGAAAATGATGAGTCCAAAAAAGGCCAGGAGGAAAATCTCACTTTTTTTGGTCATAGGCTGATTATGAAAACATGCATTCAAGAATTCTAGTGGGCAGGTATTATGGTTGTCTTCAAGAATTTGCCTCATAACATGAATTTCAGTTCCTAAAAAACTTGCTAACCCGCGCCATGGGAGGGCGCCTGTCGATGGTCTGACCAGCCTTTTCTCAAGAGGCATTCCAGTGATGATGTTGTATTCTTCCAGGGTTGGGGTTAACTCAAACCTACCAAACATAAAAGTAAGTGTCATCGGGCACCAGAAATGTACCATGGCTTGTATGACTTCAAAGCGAACAGTGATTTGGATCAACGATAGGAGATGACCAATTCTGGCCTTCACGCGCTCTTGGGCAAACTGATCCAATTGACCCCACCATCTGAAGAGTTCCGCCTTGGGAGCAGGAATGAACTGGATGTCGTATTCCCCCATCGCATATAAACTGGGATTTTGAAAAGCTTATCATAAATTGCCATGGGCCAATAAAAAGACTAAGTAAAAATAAATTACTTTGCTTTTAAGTAAAATGACAAGCATAAAGACATACACATGAAATGTGTGGATCGATTTCTAACTCAGAAGGCTTGTTGAAATTAAAAGGGTATCCACCCGTCGCAGTCTCGCATTAGCAGCATACCCCCTTAACCTCGGCTAAGAAATTCGGGGAAAAGAAAGGCAACCTCTATATCGCAGTCTCGTGTTCGAGGTCGTATCTTTCTTAACACCATCCTTAATATCCTATGGTGGCCCAGGTCCGGCGGCCGGGTTGTGTGTGCCACATGTAATGTTTAAAACAGTAAAGCATGCACAACAGTTTATAATCACAAGATAATCTATTTTAAACAAAATTAAAATAAACTTCTAAGGTATTGACCTACATAAAGAAAAAAAAAACCTAAGTCAGTAAAGAATTTAAACAAGACAAAAATGGCCTAAGTCTTCAAAGTCCCCAATGGAGTCGCCAAGCTGTCGGGACCTCTTTTTTTCTGAGCCCGCAGGCGCCTAAGGAGGCTAATGGCTCGGTTGAAATTAATTATGCCCAGATTCTCCCAAGTCCACCAATTCACAACTTTAATAGTCTAAGTTTTTAACCTGTAAGTCAATTTTAAAATGGA
This sequence comes from Eucalyptus erythrocorys, assembly GCA_014182555.1. Classification (NCBI taxonomy): domain Eukaryota; kingdom Viridiplantae; phylum Streptophyta; class Magnoliopsida; order Myrtales; family Myrtaceae; genus Eucalyptus; species Eucalyptus erythrocorys. The sequence continues at coordinate 9,578,355 of CM024597.1, read as the reverse complement.
GTCGCCACTAATCAATTTGGGATGGGTTGATTAGAAACCCAAGCGAAGTACCAGGAGAAATACTCGCTCCTGCACAACCAAAGAAATTAGATCGGGGACTTGATTACATTAGTTAATCACTAATGCCCTTTCGCTACCTAATCTTGTTTAAATCTGAGGTTTTTTTGGATGTTTGAGGGATTTCCCATGCATTTTAGGGAGGAAAAATATTTTTTGAGTCTTTTCTCATTTTTGGACATAAAATGGTTTTTTTTTTTTTTTTGGGATTTTTGGCATCTTTTTAGAAAATACAAGCTTTTTGGCATTTTTTTCATGAATTTTGGCATTTTTTGGGATTTTTGGGATTTTTGGATTTTTTGGAAAATATAAAATGTTTTTATTTTTTAATTTTTGGAAAATAAATATTTTTTATCATTTTTAAATATTTTTGGAAATTTTAATTTTTCTTGATTTTTCGGAAAATAAAACATTTATTTTTTAATATTTTTCGATTTTTGGAAATTAAAAGGCTTTTTAATAAATTTTTTTAAAATTATTTATTTATTTATTTATTATTTAAAATATTGTTTAATATTAAAATAGTTATTAAAAAAATGACCCGAGTCGGGTCCAACCCGAGCCGGCGACCCGAGCGCGTTGCGGGCCCGACTCGATTTTTTTGCCTTTTTTTTTTTTTTTTTTTTTTTTCTATTTGCTTGAAACCGTGTCGTGGCCGGGCATTTGGGTACGCCCGGCCCGACTCGACGACCCGGCCCGACAGCCCGCTCCACGACCCGGTTCCCTGCAAAACCCTACCCGGATCCAACTCGCTTTGCGACCCGACTTTCCGCTACCTCCACTTGCTTGCGAAACCCTACCCGGTTCCTGATCCGAGTCCGACCCGACAACCCAGGATCACGACCCGAAAAATCGGGAACCCTAGGGTTTCGATTTGGGGACACCGAGGAGAGGGGTGACGATGGCGACGGTGAAGACGTCGGCGACGGCGGCGATGGCTAGGCTAGGGAGAGAGGCGACGGCGGTGCCATCAACGTGAGGCTACTCGCTTGCGGCGGCGTCGCGGCGACGATGGCAAGGCTCGGCCTCCCCCCCCTCTCTCTCTCTCTCTCTCTCTCTCTCTCTCTCTCTCTCTCTCTCTCTCTCTCTCTCAGTTCCGGCGAAGGCTGGATCGGAGACCGCGAGCACTCAGCTCCCCTTCTGAAGTCTCTCAGTGGGTTTCCAAGGACCGCGCTCTCGATCCCCCTTCCTCCTTGCCTCTCGCCTGTGTGTTTCATCGTCATGGGGGGGCATTTATAAGAGAGGGGCGGCCGGCCGACGGAGCTCGACCGGGGGGCTGCCGCAGCTCTCACCAGCCGAACCGATGTCCCATCCGACGCCAACCACCCCCCTCTGCTTCACGTCCTGTTGCTGCCTGCTCCGCGTCCTGCCCCATGTGCGCTGTTCCTCCCTCGGCTCCAGCGTCGCGCTTCGGGCGCGTGCTACACATGCAGATTCGGGCAAAGGAGACGGAGAGGCGGGTCGGGCGCGGGCTGGGCCACGGAGGCCCGGAGGGCTGCTTTCGCTTTTTATTTTTCCGTTTTTCTTGTTTTTTCTGTTTTCTTCCGTTTCTTTTTTCGTTTTTTTTTTTTTTTGCGTTTTTTCGATTTTTTTGGTTTTTTTTTTTTTTCGTTTTTTTTTTTTTTTTTTTGTTTTTAGACCAAATAAAATAAAATGAAATGAAATAAAACCAAAAAAAATAAAAATAAAACGAACTGAACAAAAATTTAGGCGTCAACAAGGAAAGACAAACAGACAAACAAACCACTCCGGAACTGTTGTGACAATCGCCAATCGTAATCAATAAAGATTGTAGGATATTCTCGCATGAAAATGAGGCATAAAAGGAAGCAATTTTGTCGAGATACAGTTGGCGACATTCGAGGGAGAGAATCGAAAGGCAAGAGGATGGACTCTAATATTACCTAGGATTTGGTTCTGGTGGTTGTTCTGGTTCATCTTCGGTCAGAAACATTTACTGAGATCTAGCTCGCATAAAAGTACGTGCGTGGAGAGAGAGGGGAAGAGAGAGAGATGATGACGGTATGATGAGAGCGAAGAAACGGTGCGAGATTTATAGAGGACCGAATGTGGAGGAAGACGCGGTGAAGAGGGAGCAAATGGTTGACAAAGCTTCCTCTTCGAAGGCGCGTCAGGCCGTGTGAGTTTGAATGCACGAAGCAAAGGCTAAGGAAAAGAGGTTGCACATGTATCCAAATTTTAATTTGGATGTTGTGATCCAGGTTAGCTAAATTTTTGCCGTTAGTCATGCACCGTCCATGTGAATAAGGTTCCATTTCTCATTTGAGTTTGGATGTTTTACCAAAAATTTCCTATCAGAAGAACATTTTCTTCATTTTTTTGATGTTTGGATCACATGGAAAAATGAATCATCGGAAAATCTTCATATTTAACAAAAAACCTATACTTAAATAAGTGATTTCTTCTTTTAAAAAAAAAAACAATTTTTAAAATATAACTAGCCAACAGTGCTTAGACCAAATACCTTAGCACTTATGCATGGAAATCCTGATGCCCGTGTGTAGGGAAGAGTGGCGAAAGAACTTCTTAAAAGAAACATATAGAAACCCTATTAACTGTCAACTTCAAATTTTTCTAACATTTGGATAATCATTCATCTGTGAGTTTTCCATGGTTATTTCATTCATCCACATCCTTTTAAGAAAAACCATATGTAGGTTGCAACCACAAACATAAAAAAGCAAAGGAAAGACGACAAAAATGAATCTAGGTCCTTCTAGACCATTCACATATCTTATTTAGAAAATACTTACTCAATGAAGAATGATAAAGCAACGGGAAGACAAACTAATTTTTACTCCTTAGCTCGACGGGTATCTCACTAAATTACATAACAAATCATGGGAAATGAACTCAAATTTATCTATCGTTTGTCTTTGCAAAGAGCTCACTAAATTGACCCATAAATATGCATGACTCAATTAAACAAATGGATGGAGTCCATTAGTGTTGTGTTCCATGAATTCAATGATGGAAATACCATAAGAACCTAAATGCATTGGTTAAAGGAAAAAGAAAAGCAAAAGGCATAAACAATTTTAATTCGTATAGTAACTGGGAACCGACCCAAGAACCATCGATTCCGAGAAGGGAAAAAAAAATGGGAATCGGAACCTCCCTCCTTAAAATTGGGAACCAAACCAAACCAAACCCGTTGATCCATTTTTTCTATTCCCGGTTCTACTTGGGAACTGTGCTCACCCTATCCATAATGGACGAGTCTAGGTCTCTTGAGGATGGGTCGAGACCCGGTACCCATGCCCAAGTCTTGGACAACCGTGCTTAAGCATGGGTACCCAGCTTCTATGCCCGAGTTATAAACGCCCAAACCCAAGTCCAAAGAGGCCTAGCAAGAGACCTCAATGCTCATGCCCAATTCCCCGACGACTATGCCTAGTTACTTGGCTTCCATGCCCAAATCACTAGTGCTTGGGCTCAAGTTAATTGAGGCATGGCCCGTTTCCTCAATAGTTGAGCCCAAGTCCATAAAGTATGGCCCAAGCTCCTTGAGGCTAGACCAAAGACCTTAGTGTCCAATTCAAGTCCCCTGTGGCTATGGCCAAGTTCATGCTATTAGGGCCCAAGCCTGGATCCATCAAGGCAAGGCCTTAGAAACTCTAGTTCCACTACCTAAGACTTTAGTGATCGATGTTGACATCAAAATTTTGACTAAATATTTAAGATTAAATTACATTTGCAAATTAGGGATCAATTTGGCCCTAACAAAAAATGATTTTTGCATCACCTATGTCTTAGTTTGTATTTGCATCCATTAAGTTTTACTTTCTATTTCATTTCCTTTATTTGGACAAATTAATTATAGTTGAGAGAGAGAGAGAGAGAGAGAGAGAGAGAGAGAGAGAGAGAGAGGGCACACGGGCGCTAGGCTTTCATGCCCAACCCTTCCTTCTTCTCCTTTCTCTCCTACCTTGAGGCCCATTTCCTTTTGTTCTTCCTTGGCCCGGCCCCCTTCCTTCTTTCTCCTTCTTCTTCTTCCTTCCTCACTCTCCCTCCGCCTTTGCAAATTACAGGTGGCAACGACAACACGTGTGAGGACAGCCTATGATGGAGAAGAAGGAGTAGGTCGGTGACAGATAGGACGTGCCTTCAATGCCAAGTAGGCCTAGGCTAAACCGACCACAAAGGAGAAGGGATTTGATGTCGGTTTGGCCAAAGTGGACGTCGGTTGACGTGCCAAGGACCGGCGGTTGAAACCTCCATCGACTGACCTCCTTGGTCTATAAATAGGCTGTTCGCGAGCTAAGGAAACGCCCAGAAGCAGCAAGCTCAAAGGATTTCCCTTGAAATACATCAAGGGAGGCCTGAGAGCGAGCAAGATCTAAATCTGAGAGGTCAAGAGTGAGCTAGATTTGAAACTGAGAGAGAGGCTTAAGATCTGAGAGAGAGGGAGGGGGTTCGATTCCCGATCTGAGGGTGAGAGAGTTGCGAGACTAATCCTTGCTCCCACTGCATCACGTGCTGCTGCCTTGTCAACTAGTTAAGAGCCCTGCCGTGCTAAGCTCGCTGGCTCAACGCTAGTTGCTATTTCCCCCCAATGTAGATTTTATACCGCCCTTGTGCTTGGAGCCCAAGGTGAGTTGAAGGTCCCCCATCACGAAGTCACCCTCCCTCCACCGTGCTGTACCATGCCGTGCAATGCCGTCCGGAGCAATTTCATGCCTCACCCATCGAGCCGATCAGTGCTACTCTCTACAGCCAAGTTGTGACGAGCTTGGCCTCCCCCATCCACCTCTACCTGCTGCATCTTAGCTCGGACTAGCCGATCTTGCTAGTCGTCACCGTTGCCCTCTTTGTGTCTTAGCTCGAACATGCACTCAAACGGAAAAGAGAACCGGGTCATGGTTGCAAATCGAGTCATGCACGAGTCTCAATTAGGTAAGGTTCTAGCTGTTGAGAAGGCTACGAACCAAGTCAAGCATGAGTCTTATTCGGGTTGGGTTTTGTTTGTTCAGGCCGAATGAGTCTTCTTGTGCGCAGGCTTGTTTTTGGCAAGCCTAGGAAGATATGGGCTTGTTTTGTCTTTGTGGGTTTGGAATGTTCTTTTTCTTTTTTAAATATTAAAAAAAAAGAGAGAAGTGAAGTTCCGGTTGGGCCCATACTTCAAGCCCATTTGGAATTTGACCCGAATCCTTTTTATAATACAATATAATATATCAAAAATCAAAAATCAGAAAAATAATTAATAGTTTTTACTTTCCAAAAATCAGAAAAATCCAAAAGTATTTTACATTTTTCAAATAAATAAAAAATCCAAAAATAGTTTCTTTTTTTTTTTTTTTACAAATATATGGAAAGTCGTTGAAAAAAAAGACAGAGATAAAAAAAAAAATCGTGTTTAAGTTCTTGGAAGCAAATATTGGCTAATTCCAATTGCGCCCTTATGATGCACGGATTTCTATTTCCTTAATCCAATTAGGAATTGAATCCTAGATTTCGTGATTGGTCCAAAATGTTGTGTAAATGCTTTACTTGATGTTTAAACAAGATAATTCTGAAATGACATTAATGATTAACTAATGTAATCAAGTCCTAGATCGAAGTTTCTGTTGCTGCGCAGGAATTAAGTATTTCTCCTGATATTTTACTTGAGTCTTTAATCAGCCTACCCCCAAATCAATTAGTGGGATTCCTATCTGAAATTGACTTACAGATTAAAAACTCAATCCATAAGTCGAGAATTGGTGGACTTAGGAGAAACCGCGCTAAGCCTAATACTTATCAAGCCATTAGCCTCTGCTCACGCTCAAGTAGAAGATGGTGCCAAAAAGGAGGTCGCGACAGCTTGGCGACTCTATTTTTTATGAACTTTGGTGTTTTTGTCTTATTTAAATGTTTTCCTAACTCGGGTATCTTTAGTGCAGGTTAATAGCTTAAGGATCAATTTTAATTTCATTAAAATAAAGTGTCTTGTGATTATAAATTGATGTGCATGATTTAATGTTTTAACACTACACATGGCACACACAACTCAACCGTCGAACTTAAGTCGCCGCAGAATATTTTAGGGTGGTGTTAAGAAAGATATGGTCTTGAATGTGAGATCGCGATGTAGAGATTGCCTTTATTTTTTCCAAAATTCTTTAGGTAGAGTTGAGGTCAAGAGGATCTGACACTAACGCGAGACTGTAACGGTCAGTCTTAACTTCACCAAGCCTTTTTAGTTAGAAATTGAACCACACGTATCATGCGCATGTCTGTGTGATTGTCATTAATTTTCTCTCGTTAAGTAAGTTTTCTATCCTTGCACTTTGCAATTCACTTACCTTCCCATATGTATCGGTCGGTCCATGATCATTCTAGGTTAATTATGGATTTAATACCATGGTCATTTAAATTTGGAAGTAATTCTCATAGAATTTTTTTGGAAAAAAATAAAGAGAAACTTTTGCAAAAAAAATTACTTTCAATTCATGCCTTTGTTTCCTCAAGCATGTTATAAATTTCTTTTCTCCCCAAGGAATTTCTTGTTGCTTTCAAAAAAAAAAAAAAAGGAAAAATGGTGTAATAAAAGGGAAGAAGATTTTTGAAATTTTGTTTTCAATTCATGGTTTTGTCATATTTCAAATTGGATATCTCTTTAGTCCATGCTAACATGTCACATGTCTTTATTTTCCTAGTCTATCTTTAGAAAATCCCCTCCATGTACAAACTTTTTGTGAATAAACAAACAAGGGTAGGATTATGTTGTTGTCATGGATTGACTCCCTATTAATGCCTCGTGTTTACACATGCTTGTTTATTCATGACTAGGTAATCACGGAACGTCAACGTTCACCGATCCAAACTCACTCAAAAGTGAGAGCAAGAATGGCCGAAGAGAATGTATCAAGCCATGTCGTGGTCATGGAAAGCCAAATGAAGCGAGTCTTTAGTGTGCTTCAGCAACTCTCAAAACAAATGGACTCCATTCAAAGCAAACTTACTCCTACCCCAACCTTAATCGAAGTATTGTTACCACAATCATCTACTAGGGGTGAGCAAGGTAGAGATATCAACAATAATATGCATGAATTAGAAGATGATCTACACCAAATCACAATTAAGAGATCTAAACCATATAGTTTGTCAAAGACCGAGCATGACAAACACCTTGAGAAGCTTGAGGAGAGGCTGAAACAATTACAAGGCCTCCAAGTTCTTACTCCGATGGACCTCTTCATCTATTCCAAGATCATAATGCTAGGAAAAATAAAAATGCCTGAGTTTAAGAAATATGATGGCACGACTTATCTGCAAGCACATTGCAAATGTACTTGATTCAGATGGACCAACACGTCAATGATGCACTCCTGATGATCCAGTCATTCCAATCAAGGCTAGTAGGCCCTACACTGAGATGATACATCATGAAGAACATGAATCTCCTCGAAACATGGAGCGAGATGAGTGAAGCATTCCTTAAGCAGTACAAGTTCATAATGGACATTACCCCTTCTCATGAGGATCTTGAGCACACTGAGAAGAAAAAGTTTTGAGTCATTCAAGGAATATGCCATCAAATGGAGGAATCTAGCCGCCCAAATCAATCTTGAACCAACTGTTTTTGAGTTGAGAAAAATGGTTATCAAAACTCTTGCCTATGCGTACCACAATCAAATGGTAGCCACAATCGCCAAATCATTTAATCAACTCATACGGGAGCAAATTAAGATGGGGTTGATGGATGGTTGGTTCACTGAGCCTAATCCCGCCAGTAAGAGGCTCAACATGAATAAAGATACAGAACTCTTGGTGAACGTCAATGCAATCTATACCGCAAACACTAGTCATCCCTCGACAACTCATATTGGTACGGGACAACAGTAGACTGCCAGCCATTAGCTATCCTAGTGTCACAACAATAAGAGACAATTCATTCCTCTCCCTGGGTTACCATCGTAAGTACTGGCAATCCTCAGAAAAAAGATCTTACTTATGACCGAGCCAAAGCGACCCAAATTATAAATTCACCTAGTTTTTGGTGCAATCAGAAATGTATCTCCGGCAAAGGTTGCAAGTTTGATCTACAAAATCAGAGGAGGGAGGCTCAAAAATTATATTCCTTGTGTAAAGCTTTTGCAAATTATTGAGGAAATCCCTTATGTGTCGTACGAAAGGGAGAGAACACGAATCCAAAGAATCGTGATCACCTCAAAAAGGTAACAAATTGAGGGGGAGCATTGATCAATTATGGAAAAATCTTTTTGAATTGATCATGATCTTGATTATTATGGAAGGAAGGAAAAAGAAAATGTGACGAAACTTGTTAAGTTCTACAAAATCTGGTTCATCTTTTATTACCTTTTGTCTTTAACTAATCTCTTGTTGATATTATCATGACAAAAAGAGTAAGTGAATTTTATAATGCATCCGTGATTTTTATTGGATATTTGCTGATATATATATATATATATATATATATATATATATATGAAGTGAGCTATATTGCATATTTGTAATAGTCGACTTACTTTATAAAAGCTGTTTTTTTTTTTTTTTTTTTTTTTGAAATTGTGTTTCATGCAAGACATATTTTTTATCATTTTATATTCTCTACGTGATATTTTTCAATTGTTATTGCTTTTTGATTGTGAAAAAAGGGGGGGAGAATATAAATATGTGTATGTGTTAATTCGTTGATATTATTTATTGCATAATATTGAGCTGCGATTATATTTTAATGTATTGTTATACTCAATCTATTTGCTATCTTTTGCTATCTTTTGATTTGAGTTACATTATTCTTTCAGATTGCCCTGATTTATTAATATTTTAGAAAAATGTGTTTACACATTTGTATATTCAGAGATTGTTTTGTCATCATCAAAAATGTGAAGATTGTTAGGGAAATCCCTTATGATATTTTGAAGATGACAAAATAAGTCAAAAACTACTAATGTGTTTAATGGTTGAGTAACGGACTATGCAGATGATAGATTGTGTAAATGATTTTATCAAAGTCTATACTTAGAAGAACTAGAAGATAGACGCTATACTGAAGCTGAACTTATTCAAACTGTGTCTAGACTTTAAGGCTAAATATGTTCAGAAGCAGATTATGTTCAGACTTACGTCCAGATTATAGAGTCTACTTCAGATGGAAGACACTCAGACTCTAGTTTAGATGGAAGACACTCGGACTTTACTTCAGACAAAATACTCTCAGACTTTACATTCAGAACGAGATACTAGTCCAGAACGTGACAAGGTCCAGAACCAGACATAAGTTCATAATATAGCAGATTTCGAACGAAGTATGTCCAGAACGAGACAACTTGACAAAATGTAACACAAGCCATAAACATATAACGGCTAGTGATCTAGTTTGGATTCTATATCACGATAGATTTAATTGACTTAATCTAATTAATTGACAATTGGATCTTCAAGATAAGAACTTTCAAAACGAAGAAGCTCTATTTATGGAAATCAAGATTCTATTTGTATAGGCAATCAGAATCAACTTGGGATTCTACTTCTATCACTCAACGGCTACCAAATCTTCTAAATACAGATCTATCCAATGGGTAGATTGGAAGACGATCATCTAGATACTGTCCAACGGCTAGTTTGGAAGTGGATGAGTATTTAAGGAGATCAAGGACCGATGAGCAAGTAAGAGATAGAGCGTAGAATTTATAATTCCAAAGTCTGAGCCACTTTCGATCATACACTTGTCTTTGGTGGGCTTAAATGTTTGTGATCATAAGAGAAATACCAAAAGAGTGACTTAGTGAGATAGTGTGATCTACCACTAAGTGTTTGCACTCAAAGCTCTTGTTGATTACATATTGGAATCCAGCTAGAAAGCTGTTAGCATAGGGAGAGTAGACATAGGTTTAATCTAAGCTGAACCACTATAAATTTCGTGTGCAACATTCTCTTTCCTTAACTCTGATATTGGCTAGTGAATCCACCTAGAGGGGGGTGAATAGGTGATCGCGGAATTTTCTTTGGAATCTTTAATTAAAGAACAATTTAATATAGCTAATGCATCACAATAGATAGATCATGCAATTATAAAATAAATGAGATAGGGTAAGAGAGAATTGACACGAGGTTTATAGTGGTTCGGCTTATTCCAAGCCTACGTCCACTCTCCACGCTGGCAGCCAACTGGCTGTAGTCACTATGTAGCAAATGAGATCAGATACAGCTCACGAACTAGACTTCTTCAATAGACAATCTCTCCTACAACTTCCTGCTGTTTTCGCACTATATCTCACTCTCTTTGATACACAATATGAACATGAAAGATTTTAGAGATCAAGTGATTTCAGAGATTCTAACATCGAGATTTTTCTACATAGTCACTCCTTATTTCCGAGCAACACCGATCCACCTTAAATAGCTTCCGTGCCTCCATACCCGTTGGCACTTACCAAAAATTCATCCAATCAATCCGTTGGACTGAATCAATTTAAGTGATCTCCTTATCGTCGAAAATGTAAGTAGACAGTAGCTCGTCAATCCTGTTCGCCCATACAATCAGGATCTTGAGTTCCCAAAATTAGATTCTTCCAAAAATAAGCTTGATCTTCGACGAATAAAATCCGAAGAGTAAATCTTCCAAGTTCACGATCACAGCCAGAGATATTCCATGGTTAAGATTAGGAAATATAAAATCCAAATCTCACTTTCCTTAGCCATAAGAATAACATGTTGCCACTGTCAAAATCACAAACTTGTCTTCGAGACTTTGATTTAGGTCTTAAAGGTCTTCGACGGAAACGGGTCTTGATAGTCTTTAGACGGAAAAACTTCGACCGAACTTTGGGTCTTGACTATCTTCGACGGAAAACCTTTGAGACTTGAAATCTTCAGACTTAACCAACTGAGTCTTGGATTCTTTAGACCTTACTCTCGAGGCTGTTTTGTCAACTTCAAAACTCCAAGGGATTTTTCTTCAACAATCTCCCCCTTTTTGATGGTGACAAAACCCTCAGCAGATTTGCCAATTTAAAAACCTGCAAGAAAAACTCATATATACTTTGAGGATTATTTCGCAAAAAGCAGTATTAGTCCAATAACAATTATCCTCACAAATATAATGATCCCGCAATGCAAATCCACAAGTCTAGATCCAAACATCAAATCAGCATAGAGTCATAGAAGTTCAAATAAACAACCCAAAAATCCAAAACGAAAACAGTCTAAGCAATCAAATAAAATAAACTTCAAATGAAAAAAAAATTCAAATCAAAGAAAACTTCTCAAAGCTTCAAATCTTCAAATCTGCAAAACCGCAATCAAATCTGCAGCTCTCTCCCTTTTTGTCCCATCAAAGAGGTAGAGTGAATGTGGGAAGGTTTTGAAAAGATTTAGGGGCCTGCAGGGAAACAAACAAGTTGAAACTTGCTAAGCTCCTGGACTGACTTCTCGAGTTTTGCAAGATTTTCCTTTACTGAAGCTAACTCTGCACTGGTCTGTTTGATTCAACTTGAGCTCTCAGTGCATTGATCTGATCTTGCATGTTCACTGAAGTACTTAGCAGTGGCTTTTTCAAATCCCTCAACTCGAAGTCCATCCCAAAAACCTGCTTTTTCATGTCCAACATAATATCCAACAGCCGTGTAAAGGCTGTCAAATTTGCATTACTTCCACTTGGACCAGCAGATTGAGTTTGGAAACTAGGAGCTTCTTTCTCAGCCCTTTCCTTCTCGATAGGTGAGGATTCTTCATGTTCTGGGAAATGAGATGCATAGACCTCCTCAGGGTCAGCACCAGACCTACTCACATCACTAAAGTGTAGTGGCGATATAGTCCCTCGTTTCGCAAAGCAACTCCCCCGTGTTAATGCCGGTGGGTGGAGTAGAATATTCATCGCCAACATCCATATCAGCACTTGGATGTTTCTCGGTCTCTTCCCCAAAGCAAATGATGGCTCTAATCCCGCAGCCATATCCTCCCGCAATCTGCTTTCTTCCTCATCCTTCTTTCTTCTTTCTTCTTCTTCCCTTCTCAATTCTTCCTCTTCTTCTTTCCTTCTTTCTTCTTCTTCTTCAGCTTTCCCTCTGTCTCTCTTCTTCTTCTCTCTGTTCCTCTCTTCTTCTCTCCTCCTCTTCTGCTTTCCTTTTCTCCTCCTCTGCTTTTCTTTTCCTTTCTTCTTCTCTTCTATTCCTTTCCTCTTCTCTCTTCCTCTGTTTCTCAGCTTCCCTTTCTTCTGCATCTTTCCTTGCTCTCTCTCCAGCCTCTGTTCTCAAACTAACAGGGCTCCTCAATCTTGAGAGAGCGGACAGAGTCATGGCATCATCCTCATCCTCTTCATCTTGCAGGATGATTTTTCTTCGTTTCTTCTCCGCCATGGGCTCTTTGTCCTTTCTCTTTGATGAAGCAGTAGGGATCTCCTTTGAAGCTGTCTCCTCCCTCAGCCTTTCCAGTGCAACATTCAGCTCCGGAAGCTTCATCTTCATCACCATCTTCTGCCCAATGAGCATTAGACTTAATTTGGTCAGGCATAAAGGTGCAAGAATTTGTATACCGAAGTGCCTGAACAATTTGGTGATGATTGATGAATAAGGCAATAGACCCTTATCCTTAACCACTGTCCTATACATGTGGAAAAGAATAACATGTGGGAGAGAAAAGGGTCTGCCTTTGTTAATGGCAAACATCAGCTTTGCTTCTGTTTTGGAGACGTCGGTCTTTGACGTTGTCTTTGGTCGGATACAGTTGATGACTATTTTATGCAACAACACATTTGTGGCATTCATCCTAGTGTAGGATATTTTGCCTTCAACAGTCCTGTCTCGTACAATCTCCAAAGTTGCATAGGCTGTAGAAACTTTGATTGGTTGGAAACTCCTCCTTTCCACACCAATAATGTCAGCCAGCAAGTCAACATCAACTATGTAGTCCTTGTCCATGAAAGAAAAGGATAACCGATTTGCATCCAAAAAGACAAGTTCGAGTAAAAGTAAGCCGTGAGTTCGAGTGGGCCTCTCGTCATATCCGTGCAGAAATTCTCCGTTGTAGCCTAGCAAACTTCCCTCTTAAATTAATCTTCAACGAATCTAGGAAGTCAAAATCCACACTTCTCGGATTGACCACACCCCTCTTTAACAGCTTCACATATACTCGCTCATGCTCCTTCGACCGAAACAGACTTCCCAAAGGACAAACAGTATTAGCAACCACACCAAATCGCAGCTCAAAATGAGAGAAAAGTCTTTCATCATCATCTAGGGTCTCAGCAGGAGTATTCTCAAGTGAATTACTCGAAATATTCTCCAGCGCCCTTTGTGCTGCTCCTTTCTCAACAACATTCAACCTCTCCATCTCCATCAAAAACAAATACTCGCTTTTAAACCCTCTCTCCTTCAAATATTCCTCAATCGTCTTAAGGCTTACCTTTCCATCCTTAAGCCTTTTGTAAAGATCATAAGCAACATTCGGTTTGAGTGTTCTTACCGGTTCTGCTTCTGTAATCTCTTCCTCAAGGTGCTGGCTTTCGGCTTCTCTTTGAGGAGAATCTTCTTCCGTGAGGTCCACCCTTGTAGGACCCTCTGACTGTCTCTGTGGTCCCCTGCTGGCGATTCTAGAAGACTTGCGAGACGACATTCTTGGAGAGCAAGCAAAGATTCAACTTGTTCGCTTAAAAAGATGGAAACTTTGTGCCGAGAAAAGTAATGGAACAGGAACAGCAAATGGAATTTTTAGGGTTTCGAAAGAGGATGAAGATGGATTTTTCGAACGAGTAGAAGCGAATGAAGGTGACGATTCGAGTGTATAAATAGTAAGAGAAAATAAAACGGGAAAATGAATCATCGCCAAAAAGTAAAGAGAGAAAACTGCTAAAAATAAACCGTAATTTTGAAAAAGAAAACTACCTTTTCTAAAAATATAAACTGCCATAATTGCATGTCAGAACAATGAGTAAGAAGAGATTTTGAAAATTCAAAAAGTAATCAATTAAAATAATATAATCTTGAGAATACGAAGAGATACGAAACAAAACTTTTAAAAAGAGTCTAACAGATGTTCAATACCATTTACCTCCAAGTCTGAACTCTTTTCAGACTTTACCTTGAGTCTGAGTGCCATCAAACTTTACGTTGGGTCTGAAACATCTTCAGATCTTCCGTTGAGTCTGAACCACCTTCAGACCTTACATTGAGTCTGAACTGCCTTCAGACCTAGCGTTGAGTCTGAACCTTTTAAAACTTTAATTTTGAGTTTGAACCTCTTCAAATCTTACAATATTCAGTCTTGAGCGAATTGATTAAAAGTGAGTCTTTTCCAGGGGCTTTGTGAATATATCTGCTAATTGATTCTTTGAGTCTACATGCTGAATTACCACTTCTCCACTTTGAACATGATCTCAAATGAAATGATGCTTGATTTCAATGTGCTTTGCTCTTGAGTGAAGTATTGGATTCTTTGTGAGGTTAATTGCACTTGTGTTGTCACATTTGATTTATGTACCTGTTTCCTCAACTCCAAAGTTTCTCAATTGTTGTTGCATCCATAGGATTTGAGAGCAGCAACTTCCAAAAGCTATGTATTCTGCTTCAGCGGTTGAAAGAGCCACGGTACCCTGTTTTCTTGAGAACCAAGACACCATCCTGTTTCCCAATAGTTGACAAGTACCTGTAGTGCTTTTTCTATCCACTCTACAGGCCCAGCAAGGTCGGCATCGAATATCCAAGGAGAGTAAAATCTCCTTGTTCGGAATACCACAGACCTAGCTTAGATGTAGTTGTAACATATTTAATAATGCGCTTAGCAGCAGTCATATGAAATTCTTTAGGATCAGATTGAAACCTAGCACATATGCAAACACTAAATAAAATATCAGGTCTAGAAGCTGTAAGGTAAAGAAGTGACCCGATTATACTCCTGTATAGTTTTTTGTCTACACTATTTCCTTGTTCATCTTTATCTAGCTTTGATGAGCTTGACATAGGAGTTTCTATTTTCTTGCAATTCTCCATTCCAAACTTCCTGATAAGGTCTTTTGCATACTTCTCTTAATGAATAAAAGTTCCTTCACTTGATTGGTTAACTTGAAGTCCCAAAAAGAAGTTTAGTTCTCCCATCATGCTCATCTCAAATTCACTCTGCATACACTTTGAAAAATTCTTGCAAAGCTTCTCATTAGAAGAACCAAATATAATATCATCAACATAAATTTGAACAAGTATGAAATCATTGCCTTCTCTTTTTATAAATAAAGTAGTATCTACTTTACCTTTAGAGAAACCATTTTGAATTAAAAAGTTACTTAACCTTTCATACCATGCTCGAGATGCTTGTTTTAATCCATATAAGACTTTCTTCAGTTTGAAAACAAGGTTGGACTTCTAGGATCTTCAAATCCTGGTGGTTGTTCCACATAGACTTCTTCTTGCATAATTCCATTTAGGAATGCACTTTTCACGTCCATTTGAAATAACCTGAAATTCTTAAAACAAGCAAAAGCAAGAAGTAATCTTATAGCTTCTAACCTTGCCACCGGAGCATAGGTTTCATCATAGTCGATGCCTTCTTCTTGTGTGTAACCTTTTGCTACAAGTCTTGCTTTGTTCCTTACCACTTTTCCTTGTTGATCAAGCTTGTTCCTGAAAACCCATTTGGTACCAATAATTGATTTACCTTTTGGTTTAGGAACTAGCTCCCAAACATTATTGATTTTGAATTGATTCAGTTCCTCTTGCATTGCTTCAATCCAGCTTTCATCTTTCAATGCATCTTCTATATTTTTAGGTTCGATCTCATAAATGAGTGCAAGAGCACTAGATTCTTCACGCCTTTTAGATCTTGTACGAACTCCTTCATTAATATTGCCAATAATGAGATCTGCAGGGTGACTTGATTTCTACTTCCAATTTGTAGTTGGTTTGTCAGTTTGATGAAGCTCTCCTTCAGTTGAAACTTCTGAATTGGTTTGTGGCTGAGTGTCTGATGCTTGATTTTCTTCAATAGAATTTGTGGACACTTGGCCAGACTCAAAATCTTCAGGTTGAGTCCGATTTTGTACTGAGTCTTCAAACTTCACATTCATGGATTCTTCCACAGTTTGAGTTCGTTTGTTGAAGACTCTAAAAGCTTTGCTCGTCATAGAATAGCCAAGGAAGATTCATTCATCTGATTTTTCTTCAAACTTACCAATTCGATCACTTGAATTCTTTAGGATAAAACATTTACAACCAAATACATGAAAATATGAAACAATTGGTTTCTTACCTTTGAGCAGTTCATAGGATGTCTTTTCTAATATAGGTCTTAGAAAGATTCTATTTATGATATAGCAAGCAATAGAAGTAGCTTCAGCCCAAAAATGAGGTGAAATATTACTTTCAATCAAAAGAATTCTTGTCATTTCTTGCAAAGAACGATTTTTCCTTTCTACAACTCCATTTTGTTGTGGAGTGTATGGGGATGAAAAATTATGTTGAATACCATAGTCATCACAGTATTTAGCAAAATCATGATTTTCAAATTCTCCACCATGGTTAGTTCTAATACTTGAAATTGCATAACCTTTTTCAATTTGGATTTTCTTTGCAAACTTAGTAAAATAAGTCAATGCATCAGATTTATTTGCAATAAAGAATACCCAAGTAAAACGAGAATAATCATCAATTATAACTAAACAATATCTTTTACCTCCAATACTTTGAATCCTTGTTGGCCCGAATAAATCCATGTGTAATAGCTGCAAAACACGATTAGTGGATACTTGATTTATAGATTTATAGGAATTTCTAACCTGTTTTCCAAAGACACAAGGAGTGCATAGATCATGCTTTTGATACTTGAGGTTAGGAAGTCCCCGAACAAGCTTTTTGGATGAAACTTTTGCAATTTGCTTCAAATTGACATGTCCAAGCTTCCTATGCCAAAGGTTGGTTCATCTTGAATTGATATCAAGCATTGTGGACTGTCAGACTTTACATCCAGCAGATAAATGTTTCCATGTCTTCTTCCAAAGTAAATGATTGTGAGAGATCTTTGCTTGTTCCGAACATGTGTCTTCTTGAAAGTTGATTTTGTATCCAAAGATCGCATAGTTGACTAATACTCAATAGATTGTAGTTCAACCCTTCAACAAGAGAGACATTGTTGATTGTGAGGTTTCCTATTTTCACAGTTCCTCTACCAATAATTTTTCCTTTGTTGTTGCCACTGAAAGAAACATTTCCTCCTTTTACATGAGAGAGTTTTATAAAACAATTTGAGTCTCCCGTCATGTGTCTTGAACATCCACTATCCAAATACCACTTGATCTTCTTCTTGAAGGTGACCTGCATTTAAATGAAAAACTCAAGTCTTCTTTGGTACCCAAACTTTCTTGGGTCCATTATTGTTAGTAGCATAAACAGTCTTTGCCCAGCTCTTCTTAACGGGTCTCCATACTTTGGGACATTCCTTTTCAAAATGTTCTACACTTTTGCATTTTGAACATGTAAGAGCGTTTCTACCAACAGGCTTTACAAAAACTTTTTGGAAATGATTCTTATAAAACGTTTTTGTTGACCTATTTTTAATTCTTTCCTTTACTTTTGGAAAATCAATCAAAGGAATAGTATCATGTGTCATTCCTAGGCCAGATTTATTAAAATAAGGTCTTTGAATAGAAAGAATTTTATCCAACTTTTCAGAACCCATTGAAAATTTCTTTGTAACTTTTAGCAAATCTTCTTTCAAGCAGGCATTTTCTTTTGAAAGTTCATTCTCATTTTTTTTCGAAACAGTAAGAGACTTGTCTAGACATTCAACTTTCTCAATTAAAATCTTTTCTTGTTGTTTTAGTTTGGAATTCTCCTTTTTTAGTTCAGAAATCCTTTTAAGAGAGCCTTTAAGATCGAGACAAAGTTCATCAATGTATTTTGATACTTTAGTAGGAATTTTCAAATTTCTAACCTTGGTACCGCTGTTTGAGTCTAAGTCTAAACTTGAATCTGAGTCTGAGTCTGAATCTGAACTTGAATCTAAGTCTGAATTTGCCATGAGACAAATATTTGCATATTCTTCATCACTCTCTTCACATTCAATATCACTCCAAGTTTCAGCTTTGAGTGCTTTCTTGAATCTTTCAGATTTTCCTTTCTTTTTCTTCAATAAGGGGCAATTGGGTCTAATGTGTCCCTTCTTCTTGCATTCAAAGCAAACAACCTCCTTGCCGGTATCTTCTTCTTCATTTGATTTCTTTTGAAATTTGTGATTGTTTTGTTTCTTTCCGTTGAACCTTCTGCCTTTTCTATTTAACTTTCTGAATTTTCTAATCAGAAGTGCCAACTCCTCATCATCCAAGTCTTCTTCTGAATCTGTAGCATTAGAATCATCATTAGATTTTAAAGCAATTGACTTCTTACCTTTTGTGTCAAATTCCTCATTGAATTGCTCGACTTCATAAGATTGAAGAGTGCCGACCAATTCATCTACTGAAAGAGGCATGATCTTTTGTGTTTCTCTTATGGATGTCTTGACATGATTCCAATCTTTGGAGAGTCCTCTCAACAGTTTATTGACCTTCATAGGTCCTGAGATTGGCTGTCCTTGGTATGCCAAGCCGTTTACAATTTCTGTAAATCGACTGAACATATCCGTGATGGATTCTCCTGGCTTCATTTTGAAGGCTTCATATTGACCAAGAAGGATATTGATTTTGGTTTCTTTGACTCGATCTGTTCCTTCATAGGTGACGTGCAATCTATCCCAAACTTCTTTGGCTGTTTCACAAGATGAAATTCTATTATATTCAGTAGGAGATAATGCACAATAAAGAGAGTACATAGCCTTTGCATCAAGAGCTTGTCTCTTTGAGATATCGGTGTGCGTCGCTCCCACTCCATCAGGTAATTCTTTTCCTGTGATTGATGCAGCTTTAGGAGCAATTCCATTCTCTACTACATCCCATTCCATAGGATCTTTGAATCTTAGGAACGCCTTCATCTTGTTTTTCCATACGTTGTACTCTTTTCCATCGAAGTAGGGCGGTTTGGTATTGTTTTGCCCTTCAATTAAACCTGGAGCCAAAACACTAGCCATATATCTTTTGCTTTAGAAATAATAAACACTTCCAATAAATAAGCAACCGTGCTCTGATACCAATTGATATTGGCTAGTGAATCCACCTAGAGGGGGGTGAATAGGTGATCGCGGAATTTTCTTTGGAATCTTTAATTAAAAAATAATTTAATATAGCTAACGCATCATAATAAATAGATCATGTAATTATAAAATAAATGAGATAGAGTAAGAGAGAATTGACACGAGGTTTATAGTGGTTCGGCTTATTCCAAGCCTACGTCCACTCTCCACGCTGGCAGCCAACTGGCTGTAGTCACTATTGTTAACACCCGAAATTTTTCGGCAATTTAGATAAAAATAAAAAAATTGTTTGAATTGAATAAACAAAAAAAAATGAGAGCAAAAGAAAATCGAAAAAAAAAAAGAAAGAAAAAAAAAGAAAAACGGAAAAAGAAAAAGAAAAAGACGGAAAATGAAAAATAGAACGAAAAACGGAAAAAATAAATAAAAAAAAAAAAAAAAAAAAAAAAAAAAAAAAAAAAAAAAAAAAAAGAAAAAGAGGAAAAATATAAAAGGGGGCTCTCGGACGCATGCGCTCTCTCTTTCCCTTTGGAACACTCGGAATCTCTCTCTCTCCCTCTCTCTCAAGGATCTCGATTTCTCTCTCTCTCTCTCTCTCAGACGCTCCACCCGCTGGCTTCGATTCCCGTTTCTCCCCCTTCCTGAATACCGAAGAAACCCGAGATCTGGTTTCTCCTCATTGGCGCCATCTTCTATGGCGAATCTCTCTCTAGGGGGGGAATCAATCATTTTTTTTCGGGCCCGAGCGATTTCTCTCCATTGAACTCTGGCTCGCGGTTCTCTCGCTCGTCTAGGGTTTGATCTCGCGCTCGAGATCTGTCACCCTAGCTAGATCTGGAGGTTCTGGCTCGAGCGGTTTTGTCCTCCTCGGTGTATCGCTCCCTCCGGCTGAAGATCGGACTGTCTCTCGCTCCAGATCAACCCTTGACGACGACAGCGGCCACGATCAAGATTTTCCTCTCCTGAAATCCTAGGAGGAACGATTGACGTCGATCGAGAAGTTGAAGGAAGGAGGCTCAATCGCGATTCTCCCTCAAACCCTAGAAGACGGAGCAACGACCGAGTGGGGACTCTCTCTCCCTTCGCATCCTCTTCCTCTGAAACCCTAGGAGGCCGATTGACGAAGATCAGCAACAACCGCGACGAGAACGACGCCTAGCCGAATTTCTATTTGGATTTCGCTCACCGGATCGGCCATCTCTTGGTGATGAGGCTCGATCGTGATCTTTTCTTACTTAAACCCTAGAAGACGGAGCGATCGACAAAGATCGGTGAGCTCTCATCCCTCTCAATCTGTTAGGGTTTTGGTTTTGATTCTCTCTCTGAATCCATTCGGGCCATGGATTCTGACTTTTTCTCCCGATCACTTTCTCTGGTAATCTTGCTTTGGGGTTGGATTCGACGCGCACGTTGCGAACCACGTCTTTCTGGAGCTCAAGATTCCAGTAATTGTTGAGGAACACGCCACTTTGAAGCAGGTTGCCGTGCGTCAATATTACTCGTTGCTGTCATTCCGGGTATGATTATTTCCAAGTTTTAACATCAGATTTCAATATTAGGGTGATGTTATTCTTTTGAGCGTTGTATGTGGTGGAAGAAACCTCAATTTGGATGTTTAGTTTCTCTGGTCTAAACCGCGATTGGTCATTGGTCACATATCTGCATGTTGAGATGCTTCGATAGATAGTTAATCGTGTCTTATTTGATAAGCATAATGTCTGGCTTTGAGCTATAAGGTTAATAATTCACGAGTACACGTAATCGCTATTGCCAATCAGCTTCGAAAATCGAAAATGCAGAAGCTGTGATTAATTGGTATTTGCTGGAAATGCGCATTTGCATGTTAGCATTAAGCAAGTTTAGTTACATGTTCCGTGATGGTGTTAAACTGAATTGATTTACATGTTCGGAGGGTATGATTGATGTTTGTGATTTAGTCAACCCAGCTCAATTTTTCTTGATTACTCTCTCTAGTTTTATTTGAATCCACGTTCTCGACATGCTTGATCTGTCACTCTTGTTCTCTCTCTGTCTTCCCCATCAATCGCATGTTAAATGAAATGCCTCCTATTGACGATCGACCTGCATACTATCACTAAGTTCTGTGATGAATAATCAAACAGATTGCTACTTGTTCATTTTCTGATGACTTCGAATGTTATATAGCATTCTTGATGATATGTTTGAGCCGAACTGGTGAAACTCGTCCTCCAGAAGATGCTGACTTTATTTATCGATGATCATCATACTTGCAATCTGCTTTTCTCTTTCTTCAACATAGACTTTTATTGAATATCTTCTATGCAAAAATGATTGAACTTTTAGGGTCATGGATGTCCTAGAAACTTTGATATTGCCAGAAGAATACTTGCCATAAGTTGGTTCAACTTCGGTTTTCTTTTAGGATATGCTTTAGTTGCTGATGTTTCTTGCCAAGGTTTATGTAACATTGACATTCACTTTAATACATCCCATGTGTCAGGATAACGA
Organism: Eucalyptus erythrocorys; assembly: GCA_014182555.1. Lineage (NCBI taxonomy): Eukaryota > Viridiplantae > Streptophyta > Magnoliopsida > Myrtales > Myrtaceae > Eucalyptus > Eucalyptus erythrocorys. Next base: position 9,556,731 of record CM024597.1, on the reverse strand, counting down.
GCAAAATGATGCTCTTCATTTACAGCTTAAGGGTCCAAATGAAGTTTCTCTCAGGTTCAGCTTTTGCTGGAAAACATAAATGCATTCTAGACATTCAATTCACCTGCTGGCTTTCTATTGTAAAACATGAGGAGTTGCTATTAAGAGGCTCTACAAATCTTAGCATGAGTTGCTTTCTGATCTCACCTCATTAGAAAATGCCATGAATAAAGTTCTATGGCTGCATTGATGTGTTAATTGAATCTAGTTGTCATCTGGAGGATGCTGACCAAATGGAATGAATTCACAAGAAGTTCTGGTTCTATGAGATGCCTGTTATACATTTGTAAAAATGCTTAGTCATTTATTCCGAGATTTCATTAAGGTTGTGAATTCTCAAAATGATGGTTGTTCTGTTGTTTCTGCCTTGCTGCATTGCTGTTTTGATGTTTCAGCTTTGCTGTTTTGCTGATATTACCGGCTCTATATTGCTGTTATGCTGTTTTTATATTGTTGTTTTGCTGTCTTGTTGCCTCTGTGTTTCTGTTTTGCTGTTTCTGCTGCTTTTGCTTCACTGTTTTGCTAATTTTACTGGTTTTTGTGTTGTTGTTACTTGCTTTGTTTCCTTGATTTGTTGATTTGGGCCTTGTTGTTTTGTTAGTTTTATTACAAAAGTGAGCTAGTTTAGTTTTGTTATTCCATTGATTCTGTTTTGATAATGCTGTAGTTTAACTTCACTGCTTTGTCTTTTTAGGTAGACTATGGTAATCAATTGATCTATCTTCGCTTTTATCTCTGTGCATTTAGTTTTCAATTTCTTAGTTTAGATTTAGACTAAAACCTTGAAGATAGAGAAACCATGAAGACGGTGAAAGTCGATGTCCATTCCAACCATTATGTTGTAATTTCCTTTCTTCCTTTTTCTTCCCCGACATATGTCTCGGGTTCTTTGTGTTGTATAAAACCCGACGAGTTGCAGGTCTTCTCTTTTTCTTTACTTTTCCTTTATTGTGCTTTCCTTCATTTTTTAGGATTGCATGATTAGATTTACTATTTTCTCTTGATTGTTTACTTTATGTCTTTTAATTGTGTTTACATTTGATTGTTTTCATTTTAGAAATAGGATAAATTGAAAGCAATTTGCCATGTATGGATGTAATTAAATAAAACACAACATGCCATTTAGGTACCGAAAGGGCGTTAATAGAAATATTAACGTAATCCAAGTTCCCGAGTTTAGATCTATGGTTGCGTAGAAATCGAGGGATTTCTCCCAACCCTCGATTAGGTTTTCTAGCTGACCTCCAAAATAAAGCTAGTGGCGGCTCCCATATATTGCTTAGGTTGTTAAATAATTAAATTGTATAATATTTTGTCGCATACAACGTGAGCTTGGGAGGGCTCGAGATCCTGTTAGGTTAGGCGCGACAACTATGTAGCAAATGAGATCAGATACAGCTCACGAACTAGACTTCTTCAATAGACAGTCTCTCTTACAGCTTCTTGCTATTTTCGCACTATATCTCACTCTCTTTGATACACAATATGAACATGAAAGATTTCAGAGATCAAGTGATTTCAGAGATTCTAACATCGAGATTTTTCTACACAGTCACTCCTTATTTCCGAGCAACACCGATCCATCTTAACTAGCTTCCGTGCCTCCATACCCATTAGCACTTACCAAAAATTCATCCAATCAACCCGTTGGACTGAATTAATTTAAGTGATCTCCTTGTCGTCGAAAATGTAAGTAGACAGCAGCTCGTCAATCATGTTCGCCCATACAATCAGGATCTTGAGTTCCCAAAATTAGATTCTTCCAAAAATAAGCTTGATCTTCGACGAATAAAATCCGAAGAGTGAATCTTCTAAGTTCACGATCACAGCCAAAGATATTCCATGGTTAAGATTAGGAAATATAAAATCCAAATCTCACTTTCCTTAGCCATAAGAATAACCTGTTGCCAGCCTGTCAAAATCACAAACTGTCTTCAGACTTTGATTTGGGTCTTAAAGGTCTTCAGACGGAAACTGGGTCTTGATAGTCTTCAGATGGAAAAACTTCAGACCGAACTTTGGGTCTTGACTGTCTTCAGACGGAAAACCTTTGAGAATCTTCAGACTTAACCGACTGAGTCTTAGATTCTCCAGACCTTACTCTCGAGGCTGTTTTGTCAACTTCAAAACTCCAAGGGATTTTTCTTCAACAAACTCTTCATATTCAAGTTCGTTGCATACCTACAAATTATTTCAAAAGTCTGTTTCATCGCATAACAGATTTTGAACATCTACCAGAAGACTGGTGACTCACTTATCAAACTCTATTCCTTGTTCAAACTTTGCTGCAATTTATTTTATTCCACATTTATTTGCCAAGACTTCTTTTAAACACCTATTCATCCACCTCTATGTATTCGTACTAGCACTTTCAATGTGCACTCTCGAAAGGTTGGCAAATTTCATAATTAACAAGATTGAGTCTTTGCAATTTGGTTGATCTCCTAAGATAAGCTTTGATGAAAAGATGTTAATGAGAAGAACCTTCCGAAATTTACACGCACACCTGAATCAAAGCTCTTGCTAGCAATAAATGATTACAAAAGTGGTGGCCAATGTGACACAATGCGAGTTAATCTTTCTGGATCTGAATTTTGTCATTTGACTAATCTTTATAATAAAATATGGAAATATACATAAGTACTTTCAGCGAATAAGGAACAATTTCACACCATATAGAATCATCTCGAAAATATCAGTTTATTGACGAGAAGACCTGACACTTTTTAAGCAAGCATCATACACTTAATGCTTCTGAGGAAAATTCGCACGCTGGTCAAGCTAGCAACTATTGAGGAGTTAGGCCATCTAATTGGAAAACACCCATGAGTTATAGTTGATTGATATTTTTGACCCTGTTTTAGTGATGAAAGCATAATTTCATTTCGGAAAAATAAATTTAATACGCCCTCTTTCAAATCAATTGTCTATAAAATAGCTCGTGGAGAATTCTAAAATCACCTCCCAATTTTGTTCAATATTCAGTTTCATTTAAACAGAAACGAGACGAAAAGAGAGCCTGTAATTTTCTTGGCATTGCTGTCCATTAAAATGAAGTCGAAGGTTCCAATGTCTTGCGTTCGCATCTACCCTCATCCTAATGCTCAAGCCCGTGTTGGACTCGCTTTATGGAGGGAAAAAAGAAGACGACGAAACAAGGGTCGAACTGATGACAATAGATAAGGAAGAGAAATCTGATAACAATGGTATATATCCAAAGAACAAAGGTATCAAGGTGACAATAACTTGTCAGATTTATGTCAGCAGCGACAAAGAGAATGCTAAACACAAGGAGCAACGAATTGAACGGAAGGCGATTCTTTCCGGGGAATTCCTAGAAGCAGGCATCCAGGACGCAGCAACAGCACAGCGCAGCACAACTGGTGAAGAAAAGAAGAAGAGCATTTAGGACAAGCGAATATGTAAGAACAAAAGAAGAAAAAGCTGACTAAAAGATGAAAAGAGGGCTGCATTGCTTGATAATTACTTACCAGCCCTTCCAGAAGCCGTCACCCCTAGTCTTGGTTTCGATAGGGATGGCATTCTGCGCTGGCTGTCGGCCATCCCTCATGGGATAGCCCGGTGGTGGAGACGCCACGTACGTCATTGTTGATGCCGGTGGTGGGTACGCCACTGCACAAATTATCGCGTACCGTCATCACAAGTCATCAATACATGAATACCCAAGATTATATAATTCAAGCTGAATAGTTCGAAAATTTGGTTTGAACTTCGGTGGTGGGGCTAGCGGCCACAGCCACCTTCTCCACCAGCCGCTGGAAGACCGCCGGTGACTCCTCCCAAGATGAGTTTTCAACCAGAAAGAACAAGTGCTGATTGATTTCTTTGTCGAGTTTAAGAAAATCCAAAATCAAGAAAGACGGACAGACAAACAAACGACTGCTGAACTGTTGTTACAATCGCCAACCATAATGAAAATGAGATTGTGGGATATTCTTGCATGAAAAGGAGGGGCAAAAGGAAGCGATTTTGCCGAGATAAAGTCGGCGAAATTCGAGGGAGAACAAGGATGGGTTCGAATGTTACCTGGGATTTGGTTCTGGTGGTTGTTCTGGCTCATCTTCGGTCGGAAACGTTGACTGAGATCTCTAGCTCTCGTAAAAGTATGTGCTTGGAGAGAAAGAGAGAAAGAGATGGTAGAGATGATAATATGATGAGAGCGAAGGAACGGTGCGAGATTTATAGATGAATGAATGAGAAGGAAGAAACGGAGAAAGAGGGAGACGATGGTGGACGGTACTTCCGAAGGCGCGTCAGACAGCGTCAGACCGCGTGAGTCTGAACACGGGAAGCAAAGGCGAAGCAAAAGAGGTGACGTGTATCCCAAGTTGAGTTTGGACGTCGTTAGCCTAGGCTAGCTAATATTTTGTCATTACGATCTTTAAAAAAAAAAAAAATACTATCTCTCCAAGCTTTCATTGTTATCCTATTTATAGGATACATCCAATACTTCTATCACAAGACAGTTGCTTATTTTTCACATAAAATTAGGAAATAAATCACAAAATTCATGATTTGACATCCACCTTCTAATGCTTCCTCATTTGAATTCCTAAATGGCAAAATTCTTCCTTTCCTTCTTTTTGCCATTTTTTCCTTATTTTCTCAATGTCTCATTATATTGCATAAACAGGGAAATTTTGAGTAAATGGAAGGAAATCCAAATATTTTCTCACAAATATTCCATATATTTATTGCCTAAAATGGTAAAATAACTTTATTTTTAGGGAAAAAGTCACGAAAAACCCCAAATTTTGCCCCGAGTGACACATTTACCCCAAACTTTTTTTTATGCCGTGAAAAACCCCAAACTTTCCAAACCGTGACATATTTACCCCAAAATTTTTTTTGCGACACCAAAAACCCTGAACTTTCCAAATGTGACACATACCCCAAAATTGGAGGGCATTTTGGTCTTTTTATTTTTAAATTTTTTTTCTTTTTTTCTTTTTTTTTCCTTCTTCTTCCCTCCGCCGGCCATGGCAGAGCCGACGGAGGGAAGCCGGCGCGGCGAGGGTCGCCCTCGCCGGTGTGGGGCGAGGGTGGCCCGACGCCCAAATCCGGCGAGGGTGCCCTCGCCGGCGTCAATCGAGGGCGGCCCTCGCCGGATCTGGCGAGGGCCTCCCTCGCTAGATCTAGCTTAGGGCGACCCTCGCCCGATGCCGACGAGGGCCGCCCTCACCCCATGCCGGTGAGGGCGACCCTCGCCGGCGCCGGCTTCCCTCCGCCATGGCCGACGGAGGGAAGAAGAAAGAAAAAAAATAGAAAAAAGAAAAAATAGAAACTAAAAAGACAAAAATACCCTTATTGGGTAAATGTATCACGGTTTGGAAAGTTTGGGGTTTTTCACAGACAAAAAAAAAGTTTGGGGTAAATGTGTCACTCGGGGCAAAGTTTGGGGTTTTTCGTGGCTTTTTCCCTTATTTTTATTGGGTTATGATATATCTCAAGAGCTACTACTGAACTCCAACCTTATTGGTGACTATTAGTCTGAAAGAGTGGATGCATGCTTATCCCAAGCCAATCCACTATAAATCTATGTATTTCTATTTCTATCTCTCATTACTTCTTGTTTTGTTTATTTGATAGAAGTAACGTGCACGTAGTTTTTGCATATATCCATTTTGGTTCTACTCATACAAACTTGCTTCTACTTATTTGCAAAAAGTTGCCAAGTTTGTTAAATAATCTATTAACACCCCCCCCAAGGTTATATCACTAGACACGACAAGCCTAATATGATTTTAAATCAAATCTCCATCGACCTAGGGTGTATAATGTGGGAGCATTAAGTTCAAATAAGAAGAAGGCAGTCAAAGATTTTTTGTTCCAAGTTGGTTTACTATTTTGAGTGGGTTTTCTAATTTGACTAGGTTTCCTAGTTTAATGTTTCCTGATTAGATGTTTCCTAAAGGTTTCCTATTTTGATATTTCCTAGTTTAAGATTTCCTATTTTGATATTTCCTAGTTTAATGTTTCGTATTTTAATATTTCCTAGTTTGATATTTCTTTGTTAAGTTTCCTAATCCCTCTATAAATAAGAGGTGCTTCTCAATTTTGAGATGCAGATTTGTAAATTCATAATATAAGAGTTTCTATCAAGTAAGCAAATCAACGAGTGTGCAAGAGCAATGACGAGTTTTCCGATTGACGTTCTAATGGAGATCTTCTTGTGGCTCCCTGCAAAACCTTTGGTCCGATTCAGGTGTGTATGTAAATCTTGGAATTCTCTTATCACCAACCCCGTTTTCATCAAAGCTTATCTCGAGAGATCAATCAAATTGCAGAGATTTGATCTTCTTAAGTATGACTTCAACAACTTTTCGAGAGTACAGATTCACTTTTCTCCCAAGAATGAACTATCAAATCTCGATAATTCATTTGTGGGTGATGGCAAAAAATTCAAATTAGTTGGTTCATGCAATGGAATCGTTTGTTTGTCCACTTTTGACCGTAAGAATCCTCACCACTCAAAGATCTTTCTATGGAACCCATCTACGGGTGAAAACCGAGCCCTTCCTCAACCCAGCTTGCGTGTGTCAAACTTGGTTGGATTTGGATTCGATTCCTCAAGTGGTCATCCAGATGATTTTAAAGTGGTCAACGTGAATATACATTTTGAAGAATATTCGAACTATACCTCTCAAGTGGAGGTGTACGGTTTTAGAAGAAACTGTTGGAAACAAGTTGGCAACATTTTCCCTCCAGTGCTTACGCAACACTTACGCCATCAAAGCTTTTGCAGCATTTTCCCTTCATCGCACTTAGGCCATCAAGTTATCTTCGAGAATTTCATATGTTGGTGCCCTGTTTTTTGTGTCGATGATGATATCGTCACATTGTTAATGATATTTGATGTAGTTCAAGATGTTTTCCGACAATTGCCATTTCCAGCTATAATGCCTCCTGCAGAGAAACATATTAACTTACTGGATGGATGCTTGTCTGTAATAGCACATAACTCATCGACTAACCATTACGAAGTATGGTCCATGAAAGAGTTTGGTGTTTGCGAATCATGGACCAAGTTGTATACAATTGGAAGCATTGAGAATTGTTGGCCAGTGGGATTTGCAAATTGTGGAGAAGTTTTCTTCCTAAAGAGATTGTGTAATGGTTTACGCTACCATTCTCCCATGCAATGTGTTCTATACAACGTGGGGAGTGAAGACTACAAGGAATTTGGAGTCGAAGTCGATTCTCTCTTTGACACTCAGTTGGTTCCCTATATAGAGAGTTTGATTTCACTCTCGTCCACAAACAATGCTGAGCATTAGTTGGTTGGGAAAATTGCCTTGCGACATGTTAAAGAGACTTCTATTTGTATTAATAAGATTCTATTATTTCAATGTACTTTTCATAATATAGCTCTTAATCGGATTTTGTTGACTTGATTGCTGAGTTAGTTTAGAGTATTATGAGTATAATCCCCAGCAAAAGAACGCTTCAAGTGCCAAAAGTTGGCATAAATAGACACTTAAGTGCCAAAACTTACGAAAGTGACACCTAAGTGCCACTTTTTATGAAAAATGAGACACTCCAACGAGCCTTGCCGGAAATCTTACATGGCATTTTTTTATTAATTTTCTCGCTTACGTGGCTCGTGGGAATGCCAAATCAACAGAACATACACAAAAACGACGTCGTTTTGGCATAATTTAAATTTTAATATAATATGAAAATTAATTAATTTTAATTATTATAATAATAATAATATTTATTTTATTTTATTTAAAAAAAAAAAAAAAAAACGGAGGAGGAGGAAGGCAGCCGGCGGCTAAGGGCTAAGCCCTCACCACTACCGTCGAAAGGTGGGGGAGGGTTAGCCGGGGCCGCCGAGCCTTGGTCGAAGGCCGACGGCCCCGGCCTACCCGCGACAAGGACCCGTGTGCCCTCACCCTAGATCCGGGCGAGGGTCGCCGCCCTCGCCCGGCCGACCCTAGGGCCGCCGCCGCTTAGGGCGGCCCCGGGCTCGGCGGCCTCAGCCAACACTCGCCCACCTCGCCGACAACGGAGGGGAGGCGGTGGCGGCAACAAGGGCCGAGCCCTCAACCATCGGCTACCTCTCTCCTCCTCCTTCCCCCTTTTTTTCAAAAATTTAATTATTTTTTTTAAATTTTACTTTAATTAATTATTATATTAAAATTCGAATTATACCAAAACGACGTCGTTTTGTATGCTGATTATGTCGTTTTGACACTGTTTAGCCACATTAACATACAAAACGACGTCGTTTTGTGCGCAGCTCGTCGGAAAATTGCAACATCAGTGTTTTGACCAGATTTTCTCACCGGTGACACTTAAGTGATCCATTTTACTCCGATTTTAGCACTTAAGTGTCACTTTTGTAACTTTTTGCACTTAAGTGTACCTTTATGCCAACTTTTGGCACTCTAAAGGTCCGAATGTCTATAATCCCCAGTAAAGTGAACTTCTTTGCCTAATCCTTCCGTTTGTTCATAAATGTTATGTATCTCTCCATGCGATAGCAAATTGCACTAGATTCACTAATTCACAAAAAAAAAAAAAAAAAAAAAAAAAAAAAAAAAAAAAGAAGAAGAAGAAGACATGCGTCCCATAGTATTGTTCTTTCAGGCAAGTTGACTCAACAAAGAGCTTTTGATAAAATATACAAAGCAACAAGGCAAAGAAGTCTTCATAAAGTCCAGAGGAATGTTGACCCCCATCTACATAGTGTTAGAAGCAGCCCATTACATTTGAGAATCGATTTGGAATATTTCAATGATTGCTTATCAAGGAGTGTCAGACATCCTAAGTGTGAAATCCTAGCACGGGTGGACACTTAAATGCCAAAACTTCTAAAAGGCATACTTCGATGCCAAAATCATAGAAGAAATGGACACTTCAGTGCCAACAACGAGAAATTCTAGCCAACATACTGATATGACATTTCTCAGCCACTTTTTCATTGAGGTGGCAATTATTATTAAAAAAATTATCCATGTAGTGCTGATGTGGCTAGTTTTTCCCAAAACGACATTGTTTTGCCTTAAAAAATGATTATTAATATAAATATTAATTAAATTAAATTTAAAAACTAAATTTAAAAAAAAAAAAAAAAGGGAGAGGCAGCACTCAATGATGGCCGAAACGATGTTGTTTTGCACATTGATTGCTGAGTAGGCAACTTCAGCGAGTTACATAGACCACATTTATTCTTAAAATAAGGTACATCAAATTTCTAGCTACCCTCGAAGTTGGCACTTAAGTGTCCAAATTTCAAAAAAAAAAAAAAAAAAAAAAAAAAAAGGCACTTAAGTGTACCTTCTGAATAACACTTAAATGTCCAACCATGCCAAGTTTTGGTACTTGCGGTATACTTTAACCACTCATCAAGAATGTCTAATAGAAAGGAGTCATATTATGCTAGAATGCTGAAAAGGAAGAAATCTAAAAAGGAGTCTTATTTAGGAAAAATACCAGGATGGAATCAATTCTAATAATTGCTCAAACTAGAGGAATTCCAATCAATCAAGGAGATCTCTCATTGGGAGGCAATTCTCAAGCAATTATAGGAGATTTCCAACTTGGGTGGAGGTTTCTTAATGCACGACAAAAATACTCTGGAAAGATCACAAGAGTCTTCAACAATGTAGGTAAACACGAGAGTTCTTAAAAGGGTTTTTTTTTTTTTTCAATTAATGGTGTGTAAGCATGAGAGATCTGGAGAGTTCATCAAGAGAGAATGTGTTTTGTGATAGTTGTGAGGATTTATTGTGAAAGAAATACCATTGAAAAAGGCTAATCGGTTTGATTTGTTATATATTGATATTTATGCTATGACTTCGAGAACTACTTGTCGTGCTTCCTATTATATTACCTTCATAGATGATTTTTCAAGGAAGGTGTGGGCCACTGCATTGAAAACGAAGATCAAGTTCATGATCCTTTAAGGATTCACATGCGAAACTAAAAAGGAAGATCGGTAGAAAATTGAAATGTGTGAGGGCTAACAATGACCGGAAATATCAAGGGCCATTTGAGGATTACTGTAGAGTTCATGGCATAAGACTTGAGAAAATGGTGCCTAAGACAGCACAACACAATGATGTTGTCGAGAGGATGAATCAGATAATATGTGAGAGGATAAGGTGTATGCTCTCGCATGTGAAGTTGCCAAACTCCTTTTCGAGGGAGACAATTATAATGGCGGTGAACCTGATAAATCTATTACCTTCTATTTCACTCAAAGGCAAGATACCACAAATTGCATGGAATGGTAATGATTCATCTTACAGTCACTTGAGAGTATTTGGTTGCTAGACATTCACACACATGCCGAGAGATAAACAAGCCAAGTTAGATGAAGGTCAAGGAGTGCATATTCTTGGGATATGCTCACAAGGATTTTGGTTATAGATTATGGGATCTCCAAAGCAAGAAGGTGTAGCCGAGATATGGTGTTCTTTGATGATCAAACTATCAAAGACCTCAAGAAGCACAAAAAACCTCAAAGTATGAAGTAAGAGTTAGTTGACTTGGATTCTTAGACTCATCAAAAAATTCTATTGGAAATACATGTAATAAATGTAAAACAACAATAGTCTTCATTCGCACTAATGTCACTCTTCATTTCAGAACAACTACTTTCCTAGACACATCCCATAAAGCCATATATATTCATGACCACCGGTAACATGCTAAAGTAGCAATATTGATCTTATTTTGAAAACATAATCAGAAGTAACATAGGGTACAAAATGATGCAAATTATAAATTACCTCAAGGTCTTACATGATGAGTAAATGGGGATAATTTCACTCACCTTCCATTGTCGGTCATACATTGTACATGTAGTATAAATTACATGCTATAGTAGATTTCTCTTTCTATGAGAGCGTATGTCATTTATTAAATATATCTACTATGTGGATCTTAACCTAAACATAATCACATGCTTTCGTTTAGCTTGAGTACTATATCATCTCGCTTTTTACAACACCCAATTAAGTACTCGCATCCAGTATCTTTTAGGCATACATGATTATGGGATTAGCATGTTCGGTCTTATCATATACAAATCATAAACCTCATCTCGACTCCAATCAAGGTAACATATTATTTTATGTATTAAACTTGCTCTTTAGCAATTATTTGTACATAATGTCTTACCTCAACATGCTAATTATAACACTTGAGGTGATTGCTAGTATGAGTAAGCCAATCATTACATGCTGACATATGTTTTGACAATATATATATATATATATATATATATATATATATATATGTGTGTGTGTGTGTGTGTGTTTGTAATAGTCTCATAATGGATTTATACTTATTGATAAAAACATCAAGTCACTAAAAACAAACAAGTACAATACATATGTTCACATATACATAAACCAATTATCCTCTACAATATTACATATCATATTCTACGCAACCTTAGAGACATCCTGTGGGTCAAGAATACGTCTCTAGGAACAGCCTTCTATTAGTTAAAATATACTGAAGGATCACTTACTTATGTGCTATTATATCTTTGATGAAGTTGTTTTTTATGTTAATGTACTTCATCCTTTTATAATACTTAGAATCTTTCACATAGACAATGGCTGCTTGACTATCGCATTAAATTATCACTCGTCTTGGAACCTCAATGACAATGATTAAATTTTCCAAGAAACATTTTAGATATACTACTTATTGCACTACAACAGAACATGCAATAAATTTTGTCTCCATCGTAGACAAGGCTAAGCATGTTTGTTTCTTGCTATTTTAAGAAATTGCACATTCATTAAACAAGAATGCATATCTAAAAGTCGATTTACGCTCATTAAGGTCTCATCCCCAATCAGTATCTAAATAGCCTAATAGACATAAATCATTCCCTTGGTAACAAAGTCGATACTACTTTCCAATGTGCTTAACCAGGATTTGATTGATATCGGTTCACCAACCTCACGACATAACATATGTTAGGTTAAGTACAGATCATGGCATACATCAAACTTCCGACCGCACTAGCGTAAAAAACAGTTTCCATTTCTTTATTTTCTTTTGAAGTCTCAAGACACATCTTAATACTTAGGCCTTCATCTTACATGACAGGGGTATCAATGGGATTACAATACTACATATTGATTTGTTTAAGAATCTTTATTATATAAGACTCTTGTGATAAAGCAAGGAGTTTCCTTAATCGATCTCTTTCAATCTTAAATCCTAATATATATAAGCAGTTTCTCCCATATCATTCATTTCAAAATTGAAGGACAACCATTCTTTTATGGTGATAGCTAAAACCTTGTCATTTCCAGTCAATAAAATATGGTCCACATAAAGTGATAAAATCACAAATTTATTTTTGGACCATTTGACATATACACAATGATCTTCTTCGATCATCGTAAATCCAAAAGACATTATGACTCGATGAAAATGAAGATACCACTGTTTAGTTGATTGCTTTAGGCCATTTATTGAGCGATGAAACTTGCAAACTCTACACTCTTGACCTTCGGCTATGAAACCTATTAGCTACTTCATATAGATTTCTTCATCTAGTTCTCCATTGAGAAATACCATTTTTACATCCGTTTGATGTAATCCTAGGTCCAAATGTGCAATGATGGCTAGGATAAGGTATATTAAGGCAAACCTTACAACTGGTGAAAAGGTTTCCTCATAATCTATACCCTCTTATTGAGTATAACATTTCACTGAAAATAAGCCTTATGCTTCTCAATGGATCCAACTGTTATTCATTTAATCTTAAAAACCCAGTTATTTCCAATAGTCTTGTGATTGGGTGGTAGATTAACCAAGTCTCAAGCGTGGTTTGCCCTCATTGACTTTATCTCATCTTCCAAAACTTTTCTCCATTCTTCCTTATCAAAGGATGAAAGGGCCTCTTGAACAGTCCTAGGCTCAGCATCATCTTGCGAAACAATCAAAAATGTTTCCCTTTCAATCTCAAAATGATGACGGGGATTACTTTTACGTAATTGAACTTCTCTTAAATTTAGTTTGTCAGGCGATGCAATACTCTTACTAAGTCTTATATGTTAAGGTAAATCTTCATTTCCCTCTACAACATTAGTGGGTGTGTTATCAAGATTTTTCATCTCATATAATTGAAATCCTTATCAGTCTCACCTATACTAGAACAATTGTTCTCCAAAAACGTAACATCTCGTAACTCCACTTCGATCACACTTCCATTACATTGTTCACCTATGAACACATATCCTTTAGAGTGTTTTGAATATCTTATAAAGATACATTTCTTCCCTCTATGACCTAATTTGCCATATTTATGGGAAAAATCATGAATATAAGCTGCACACCCCCAAGGACGTAGATTACTTAAGTCTGACTTCCTACCAATCCACAATTCAAAATGAGTGGAAGTAACTGATTTTGAGAGCACGTGATTAAGTACATACACAGCAGTCAATAACGCATCTCCCTAATACGAGATAGTCAGATTTATTTGCGCCATCATAGACCTCACAATTTCTAATATGGTTCTATTCATTCTCTCAGTAATCCTATTTTGTTGTAGAGTATCAAGAATAGTCAATTGTTGTATAATTCCCTTTTCATCACAAAGAGCCTTGAATTACTCAGATAGATACTCACATACGTGATCGGTTTTCAATGTCTTTATTATTTTGTTCAACTGATTCTCTACCAACGCTATATATTGTTTAAAGCAGTCTAATGCTTTTAACTTATGAGAGATCATAAAGATATAACCGAAACGTATGAAATCATCTATAAAAGTGATGAAATATGAGTCTCCCTGCCTCACCTCACAGTCAATGGACCACAAATGTCGGAATATTTGAGTTGCAATGGAAGTTCGATTCTAATTCCTTTACCAAATGGTTTTCAAATTACTTTTTCCCACTAGATAATGTTCACATACAAGTAGATCAACATTAGTGAGTGACCCTAAAAAGCCTTCTCTAGCTAACATTTGCATTCTTTGTAACCCAATGTGACCTAATCTAGCATATCAAGTACTTGCATCAATCTCAACATTACTAGAAGATACAATTAAAGAAAAACAACCCTTATACTAATATCGTACCGATCATAGTTAATGTCTAACACCATAAAATTATTCAATACATTACCAGAACCATAATAAATTGTTCTAAACAAAATGTCAACACAATTACCATAGAAATTCAATACATAACCTAAGTTAAAAAGAACAACTATGAAAACCAAATTTCGTCAAATATCTAGAGTATAAAGGACATCATGTAGGAATAGGCTTCGACCACCATGTAAAATTAATTTACATGTGCCGATACCTTTTACTTCAACTCTTGAGTTATTTCCAACATATATCCATCTTCTTCCAAGCTATATCCAACAATACTCCACAAATGTTCATCGGTCTCTAGTTAACTGATATGTTATTCCTAAGTCTATAGTCCACATTGGATGAGATTCAGCAAGTATTATAGTATTAGAAACAAAAGCATTACTTAAAGTAATATAGTAATAGGATACCTCTCTTGAATCAATGCATTCATGAGCAAAATGACTCATTTTGCCACAATTATAGCACTTCATCTTGGTCTTGTCCTTTTTCCCACCACACTTCTTACATTGGGAGGTCTCAGCACTTTTTCCCTTTTTGTTGAATTGATGATTCCTTTTGCGCTTGAAGCCTAAACTTTACACGAACTCGATTCAGCAACGTAAGCATGTGTAGAGGATCTCGCAGCCTGTAGTCACTCGTCCTCAATTCCCAATGATGTTATATCGTGAAAAGTGACAATATTCTCATTATGTGTCATGTTGATCTTCATATGCTCCCAACTATCGAGAAGAGACCTTATAACAGTCTGAACTTGTTATTCATCAGTAAAGAAATGACTTGTGGACTTCAGCTTACGAATCATGTTTAAAATCTCCCAAAGATGCTGCCTCATCATTACATTTGGGCACTTTCGATATTTGTCAAACTTGATAGTCAGTCTCCTCAACTTAGTGATAGATATACCCTCAAACTTATATTTCAAGGCAACCCACATTATTTGAGATTTATCATAACTTTCAAACTCACACATGAGATCATCTTGCATACAACTCTGAAACATGATGCGAGCAATGCTATTTTCTTTATTCAAACTTGATAAGTTTCTTGATCTCTCATATACTAAACTGAAGTTCCATACTCAAGCTCATTCATTATGTGGTTAAGATTTCCAAAACCTCTTACTCCTCAAGGATGTACTAAACTTTTCGGTACCAAACATCATAATTATCACCATTTAGCTTCTCTCCCTTGTTAAGATCAGCCACAATGGTTTTGGTGCTGAAGTTATAATCAATTACTATAACATATTGACATAATAAACACAATCAATACTAGCTTATTTTCAAATTAACACATTTAATTTGCAGTAAAGACAAACTAAATTAATGATAATTCAATAAAAGATACAGAAACGAAAGTTCACTATGTTCCCAATCAGCTTCTATGTACAAATGTTCTACTATCATTTACTAGTTTAATTTGAACAAATTTTAAGTTCTAGGTGAGAACTCATTCGAATTCTACCAACCTGCGAACTCCCCCTTAAAAAAATAATTACATGACCTCATGTAATTTCTACATTTTTCTATTAACACAAAAAGGCATAGCATGATATGAACCAACATAAAAAAAAAAAAAAAATCTTTCAACAACTTTAATTGAAATCATAATTCGACATGTAATGAAAAATCAAGGATTTCCAACCATTGTTCGATTATGCTTAGAACTAGAAAATTGCAAGCATATTAAACCATATACGTGCTATCATTAAACCAACCTCTACACAACATATATGTGATCATTTTCATATAGGCTAGCTTTTGTATTTCCAAAATCATAAAAAAAATACATGTTAAAAAGAATAAACAATGTACTTATATCACAAAAATACGCATACTTAAGATTCCGTATACATTTTTATACTTTTAAAAACTTCAAACATGTAAAATAACTATATCACAATGTAGAATGCAACCATACGAACCAAATGCCGCCGGCCACGTGCCGATCAGACCTCCCACGTGTAGCGCACACACCGGCAAGCCAATACGACTCCTGGCCGATTCGATCGGTCGGTCCAACCGAAGACCGGTCCAATCGGTCCCACTACCGGATCGGTTGACCAGTTAACCGATTCAAGTCTCAGGTTGGGTCTCCAAGTTAGGCCAGATCAATAGTCGATCGCCAGCCGGCCAACTGCCATCGGTGGGTGACATCATCGATAACGTCATCCAGTGGTTACTAACCGTTGGCTGACATCATAAATGACTTCAACACACATCGGTTCGTTGACATGCATGTAGGCACATCCAACATCTTACGGTGGCATTCGACCTGCCATTCAACTCATATCGACAAGTACTTTCACCCTGTATATTTAGAAATTGATTTTGGCCACAAAAAAAAAAAAAAAATTGGCCAAAATTGTATGGGTGTATGTGACCTCCAAACCTGTTTTTCACTTCAGTTCATTTTCAACGATTCATATTGCAATTTTCAAGCATTGAATATCCAGACGATGTGAAGTTCATTCTCTTAAACCTCATATCAAATAGCAAACGAGAAAATTCAATGAAAAAACAAGGCAGAAATCATAACCTAGCTATGATACTAATGTAGAAAGAAAGTCGGCGGAAGACAACTAACCTCTTTGATGTGTAGTGAACAATTTACCCTGGAATGAACGTTGAATTATGGGTGAACGATGAACAATATGACTTCACGATGGTCTGAATGCAATCACGAGAAAAAAGATCCAATTTTCACAAGGTTAATGCCAATTCTCTTCGTAAATGAGTAATTGAATGCTTTTTTTCTTTGATGGAAAGAGGAGAAGAAGAAAGAACAGTTTCTTTCTAAACGTTCTTTTCGCCAAAACCAACCCAACGGTTGTCTTCTGAAGTTATTTATATGACTTCCCCCATACCATTTCAAAAAGTGTCTCTCCATCATAACATATTGAGACGAAACGTGCATCTTAATAACACCTTATCATGGATGTACTAATAAAGTACAAAAAAAAAAAAAAATGAATGTCACAAATTTAGATTTTTTTTTTTTTTTTTTTAGTTATTAGACTTGCAATTATTAACACCCGATTTTTAGTTGACATGTTAATAAAAGATTAAAAAAATCAAGATTTTGGTTTCTGATCATGACAGAGCCCCATTTCTCGACTAAAAAAGTGTCGTTTTTTAATTTCTTTTTTGTTTTTGCATTGTCGTTTTTAAGCAATTTCTAGTTCATTTTCAAGGAAACCCCGAAAAGTCAAACGGTTGATTTTTGAATTGACTTTTTTGTTAATTCTTTAACCAAAGTTCAACCTTGGGTCAAATATTAACTTTTTGCCAAAGAAAATATCATTTAGCCTTAATTTCACTATTGTCAAATCAATTTCTTGAAAATTCAAAAATTTGACTAAAAAATTGACCTTTTAGGAAAAGTCAACTAAACGGTTGGCTTTTGATCAAACATTTGACCCAAAAATGGAAAAAAAAAAACAAAAATACACAAATACATCTCTTTTAATGCCAATTTGAAGTTTGTATCGAAAATTTCACAAAATCCAATTGAGAACCTCGATTTCTGAATTTTTCAATTTTAAGTTCTTAAATCGACCAAAAATAAAATTACTTTTATTCTAATCATATTTAGGTATAGTTCCTTCTTTGACATTTGATTTATGGACTATTCAAAATCTGCATGTGCATTCAATTTTGCGATTTACCGAGTCAAAATGCAAATTGCTGTTTTGAGCCCTAGTTAAGAAATCAAAATCGATCATTCATAATTTGCGAACGAGACGATTGTTTCTCACTCATTTTCTTAAAATAAATCCAAATCTAAAATCAATTTTGAAAAATTCACATCAGAACTTATCATTTTGAAGGATTTTATCCTTGCGAACATAAAAAAATCAAGCAATTAAGCTTTAATCATCAAAATTCGAATTGACCCATTCATGGTTATGGTTTAATTTCGCAAACCTAGATTCAATTTTAATATTAGGCTTAAATCCATTATTGACCTAAAATCGAGTGCTTCAATTCAAGGTCAATTTGAATGCGATAAGTGATCTTATAAATGGATAGTTCATTAGATAGGACAATTGTGACACTAATTCAGTTTAGTTTTAGTTAATTTGCAATTTTGCAAATTGATTTGCAATTTTGCCCATTGAATTGCAAATTTAACCATTTTAGCCCTTTAGACGCAATTCAAAGCGCCCATGGTTTTGACTCGTTACTTTTCACGATAATCATTCAATTAGATCAATAAAAGACCCCTAGATCGCATTCATAAAGTTTGATTATCTTAATTGTATCTTAATTGACCAATTTCTTCTTAAAAAAGATAAAACTCTTTTTCAATTTGGTCCTTTAGGGACCAAATTGTATAAATTTTGGACCCACAAGGGTCCCAAGTGGGAAAAATGGCCAGAACCGGACCAAACCGATCAAGAACCAATGAGAAACCAGTTAAACCGAATCGAACCGATCTAACCAGTTGCCGATGAGGCTAGCCGGTTCAACCCCTTGCTAGCCGATTCCTAACCTCCGGCGACCAGTTCCAAAATCCTCTTAATGCCAATTTCACTTCTACACCTTTAATTCCCCAAAATTTTATAGATTAATCCTCAAATTTCATCAAATTACAAATTAACCCTTAATCGGGCCTTTTGATGCAATTCTCGATTTTAGCTTGGATTTTTACAAATCAAACCCACTAGATTAATTACTCGATACTTCCATATCATGATGGAATCTTTAAAATCGATTTTTGACTGTTGGATCAAAATTTCGACCGTCAGATTGAACTGACAGCTGAAATCGCTTAATTTGGGGAGTATAATAGTGGAATTTTCCCTCCATTTTAAGGGGGGCTTCATTATGCACGAAAATCTCTCATCAGTTCTCTCTCTCTCTCTCTCTCTCTCTCTCTCTCTCTCTCTCTCTCTCACAAAATTGCCACCGATTTCGCCCCTCACCGGTGGCCAGTTGATCGAAGCCACCAGCTTAGAGGTCCCTCAGATCCTCCTTTCCTAGATCAATAGCATAGGTTATCGAAGATGTAACCATAGTATCCGTTCGGCAACTTCTCGATTATGGCACCAAAGATCGGCAATCAAATTGGTCTATTCCCCGTTAACCGATTCAATTGGATTGATGTTGATTGCCGATCTTTATCCTGAACAAGATTTGTTCCTTAGAGGTTCATGAAGATTCGATCAAAGTTCTGGCGAAAATTCTACTCGATCACAATCAAAATTGAGAGAAACCGAATCAAAAAAGTAATTTTTCGGTTTCAAACCCAGTGAAATGAGAAAGAATTAGCTGGCCGGGGATAGGGGTTCAATATTAGGGATATATGTTATACTTGCCGAGACCTACCCTCAGGGAAAGGAAATAGGTTTAGGGGTATTGCCTAAAGAACAGGCCTAAGGCCCATGATTAGGTGTGGGCTCTCCCAAGCCCATACCCCGCATAACGTTGGGATATTCTTAAAAATTTCGCAAAAAAGAGTCACCATTAGCCTATTGGGGTTAACTAGAAACCAAGCAAGACACGAGAGTATACCTCGCTTCCTACGCAACCAAAAAAATCTAGGATCAGGAACTTGATTACACTAATTGACTAATTAGTGCCCTTTCGATACCTAATCTTATTCATTTTAGCAAAATGATTTTTTTGGCAGGCAGTTTAGATTGATTTTATACCTATCCACTAACATGTGAGGTGATCATGCGAATGCGCAATCATTAAAGTAACAATCATAGCTACCAAAATCTTAATTACAGTAAAATTAAACACATGCAATTAAACATAATTAGATATGCAAATTAAGCACGCGATATAATCAATATACGAGCAAATAAAGATCTAATTACACTAAGAAGGCAAGACATAGAAATTCTTAACCAAACTCTGCATTTTTGGATTTTTGAAATTTTTTTGAATTTTTATTATTTTTTGAAATTCTTGATTTTTTTTGAATTTTTTAAATATCTATAATATTTAATATTATTATATTTGGGAAAACGGGTTTGGACTAGATAACCCGATCCGACCTACTAGCCCAATCCAACAACCCGAACTTACCCTAAAAAAGACAACCTATTTTAAAAAAAAAAACTTTTTTTTGTTTTCTTTTAAAATAATATTAATAATACTTTTTTAATTAAAATTTTTAATTATTATTTTTTTTTTGTCTTTTCACTATTTTGTCTTTTCTACTGTACTTCCCCTTCGACGACTCCTCTGCACACAGGATGCCAACATTTGCTTTCCTTTTTTTTTTTTTTTTACTTTTTGCTGCACTTTTATTTCTTTTGCTTTTTTTTTTTCCTTTGGTCTTCTTCTCCTTCTTGCTTGCCCAATGCACGCCCAAAGCTTCTCTTCCCCAAAACATGGTTTCATCCAGACTCAACCAAACAACAACACAGCCCAGAACAATCGGCGACCCTTCCATCGCCGAACTTTTGCCGGCCACTAGTTGGCTGGAGATCATCACCATCATCGGCAAAGCACACCCTCCTCAGCCAAACACCGAGCAAACAACAACGACGATGGGAACGTAGCGAACGACCACACGACCGACGCCCAAGGTCACCCAACACAATCGGAACATCACAATAGAGCGCGAGATGCCTAGACACCTCGATTTCAGTCAAAGACGAAGCTACGGAGACTGGATCTCGTTGTGGCATTCTATCAAACAGGTGGAGGGTGCTCCCAAATCACACAGTTTCTAGCTCAACTAGGACCCGAACCCAAGCCGAGACTCTCACCAACAAACAATAAGACATACAGCAACCAAAGAGGGAGTGGACAGGGCCGGAGTTCATGCAAACCAATTGAACGCAAACTCCGGCTTGGGATGCACAGAATCAGGTGAAAACAGGGCGCGAGGAGGACGTACCAGATCCAATTTGGGGACGTTGGCCGAGGGGTCATCAGGCGGGGCTCGCGCGCTGCTGAGGTGATGGCTGAAGCTCCCTTCCTCTTTCTTAGTTGCTTCCTCACTCGGACTCCTTCTCTCCCTCTCGCCTCTCCGTCTAACCCCGTTTTTCTTCCTTTCTCTCTTGTTCTGTCCCCTTCGTCTCCCCTCCTCGTGCTTCCCTTTTGTCCCCTTTTCTTCTGCAGGTCGTCACGTGAAGACCCTTGCCGTGCCAGCTGCCGGCCGGGCTGCTCCCGACCCGCGGATCACGCCGAACCTCGATCCCCCTGCTCCTCTCATTGCTCCAGCAGGTCTGCGCGAAGACCAATCGGAGGTGGGAAGGATGGGCAGGGGTTGGGCCGAAGGAGAAAGGAGGCTAGGCCAGGCCCAACGCGAAGGAAAAAAGAAAAGGGAGGGGTGCGGGCCGGGCCAAGGTCAGCTCCGGCCCGACCCGACAGTTTTTTAATTTTTTATCATTTTTTGTTAATTAATTTTTTAAATTAATTTTTCTGTGATTAATTCTAACCTTTGATGCTATTAAGTCTTAAGTAAAATGGCAAAATTTAGATGTCAACAATACTCATGTGATCTTTGATGAGTTGCCGAAGCTTGAACATAATTGATTATACTTGATTTTGCTTAAATTTGCATTTTTGTTGTTATAGGACTAATTTACTATTTTGACCAAAACGAGGTCTGAAATAACCTCATTTTAACTCAAGTCCTCTTAGGATTAGATAAAATACATCCCGAGTTTCAAAACGATAGGTCACACGCCTTAATCAAGCATCGTTTGGCCCTCGAAAGATATCTCCGAAGATAAGCAATTCTGATGTAGTTCAGTTGATTTTTCGGTTCTGTTTTTGCTCTGAAATGAGACTTTACTATTTTTTTGTAACTTTTTGTGATGATTTTTGGACAATTTCTTCACAAGTTTTGCTCAAAATCTTTTTGAGCATATCCTATAATTTTTTCATGATTTTTGGATGTACTTAACTAGGTCAGATCTACTCAAATCCAAGCCTAGGTCAATCTGTTACGTATTGATCTATGATATTGTCATTATTGTGCTGATTTTTGTGTTGAGTTTTGGAAGAACTTTCATTCATGAAAGTTTCTTGTAATTGTATGTAGAATATTTTGTAATTTTTTCATGATTTTTATATGTGCTTAACTAGATCATATCTACTTAGATCCAAGCCTAAGTCAATATGTTCCATATTGATTTCTGATTTTTTTTTCATTTTTTTGCTGATTTTTGTGTTGAGTTCCACAAGAACTTTCCTTCATGAAATTGCTCATGATTTTGTGGAAAATATCCTGTAATTTTTTCGTGATTTTTTAAGAGTTTAATTAGATCAAAATTGCTTAGATCTGAACATAGGACAGTCTATCCTACATTAGTCTGAATTCTGTTTTGATAAAATTAAGTCCACAAATGAGCTTATTTGGTTTCAAATCCTTCCTGAGAATTGAAATACATATACATATGTTCAATTGATGCATTCTTTGCAAACTCTTGAAGTTGGCAAGTGAGCCAATTGCATGAGTTAAATGTTAAAATGTGCCGCAGCAACTCATAGTCTAAATGTGCATCTCTGTTTTATCATTTTTGCTATGATTCATGCAATCACATTTAGACTTCAAACTCCTAACGAGAAACATCCATCATTGCATGTTCTATATGTAGGATCTTTTGTAAGATTTTTGCACATCTTGTGATGACTGAAATCATGCCCGTTCTGTGAAGCTAATGCTGAAACGAAATTTTGCCATATATGCATTTTGCCATGCTAGTTTATGTCTTTTAGAGACCAAATCTTACAATAATGTCTTTTTGATACTTAAACTACATGTTACAGGGTTTGCGTACATTCGAATGTCATTTTGCAAATCAAATTTGTGTCACAAAAGTGTTCATTATACTTAGGATTCACAAGCATATCATTAGGAATCTTGAATCATTTCATAATATCATTTAAATTGTAGGACATTTTGCATGCTGACCTAGAATTAGATGATTATCCAAAATTTCCGTCACATCCGATCCTAAGTCTCATGTGATTTCTTTATGTCATTTGTGCATTATATGAATGACTTTGAGGTTTTATAATGCATACTTGTGTTCTATTCTTTTTTAGTTACCGGCATGCGCACCTTTAGAGATCTTGATCTTAAAGCACTTAATTGACCTAGTTTGGATTCAAGCCCTTCTAGAAAGTCATAAGGCACACTTAAAGGTTTCCAATGCCACTAATTTTACACAAATCGCTCATCGTTTGAACCATTTTCCATTTTTTCAAAACTAGATCAGAATCAAGACATGGGATCAAATTCAGACCCTTGTTCTATATCTTGTATGGACAGACCTTTGATATTTTTGTCCCATTTTTTACATTAGGATTCTACACTTGACCTCTTAACAAAACTTGCTTGTCAACATATTAATTATGTTGTGTGAAAATTTTGTGATTTTTAGATTTGTTTTGATAGGACAAATCCTTATGATATTGGCTGAGTGTCTTGCTGTTTTGACAATTTTTTGACATGCTATTGCTCGTTGTTTGATTTTCGTAAAATCATATGTAGCTTGTTTAGGAAATCTTTCTTCATTTCATTATCGTGTCATACATATTAGGGAATTTTTTCATAACTAGATTGTTAATGGGTATTACTCAATTTTGTTGTTTTTACATGCTTGTTCTAAAATTTCCTAATATGAACATGATTGTAATTGTTTAGTTATACCTTTTAGGTTAGTTTGTGCATGAGATTAGGCCATGCCATTTTCATGGAAGTTGTTATATATGCTTTGATCTTTATTGTTAAACAATTGGCATTTTCAAATTGCATCTTTCAAACATACTTTTATACATGTGATGTTTCCCAAAAACAATTTCTAAGAAATTCTTTTCCAGAACTTGATTTGGCTTAAGGAAAAGTCGTGATTTGGACCATATTCAAAATGTCTGCGATGCTTGTGAGGACATTTATGCGAGCCCCGGGCTAGCCTTAGCAACTGAATGTATTCCATAACCTAGATATTCCTTAATCCTAAATATTTTCAAATCTTTTTTTTTAAATCCCGATTTAATATCGTGAAAGTCACGGTTTGAATTATATTCAAAATGCCTACGACTCCTGTGAATGCATTTATGCAAGCCCCGAGCTAGCGTTGTCAATTAAATGTCTTTTATAGCCAAGACACCACTTTGTCTCAAAAATTTTCATGGATGATTTCCAAATATGTTTTAAAACATCATATGTACCCCCCCATGCATACAATCCGGCCATTCATTAGAAATGTATGTGTTTGTGATTGGCACATGCTTTTAGTAATAAGTAACCCGCCGATAGTTCACTTTCTTGCTTGATTAGTTGGGAAATAGGGTCCAAAAGACTTGCATGCATGTTTAAATCCCGCAAATGCATGTGGTTTCTAGATGAATAGTAGGGTTGATGCATAATATCAAGGAAAAATTTTGAGATCACATAGATCGCTTCATTAGAAGACTTATAAGTGTTATTGGCCATGCGAGAACACAATTGGTCAATAATGATTATAAGTCATAAAAATGGATTGGGTAGATATTTTAGTGGGACCCACGCATGAAAAACAAAGGCCAACCCTGAGGCCCCAAAATCTAATTTTCGCATTAAACTTTCTTTAATGTGTATGCTTATTTCTTTCCATTGTATGCACCTAGTTATAGATTTTCTAGATTAGGTGTAGGATCCCGAAGATGGAGAAAGTGCGAAGACAATGGAGGTCGATGTCCATTTCGACTGTTAGCATGTACTATTCATTTCCCTAATATATGTCTCGAGTTCTCTTTGTTATATAAAGCCCGGCGAGTTGCGAGTTTTCTCTCTCCCTCTTATCTTTTTTCAATTGTATTTCTCTTTTATATTTTCTAAGATTGCATGGTAGATTTACTGCTTTCCTTGATTGTTTACTTAATATTTCATAATTTCAATTCCATTAATTGCCTTCTTTTATTGTTTTCTAGAAATATAATAGTATGAAAATGACGAACCACGCATAATCGCTTAGTTTAGGACTAACGATCCTAAAAATATAAGAAGAAATGCATGGAAATGTTAAGAAAACACAATATATTGTTTGGGTACTAGAAAGGCGTTAACAAAAATATTAGTGTAACCCAAGTCCCCAAACCTAGATATTTGGTTTTGTAGTAATCGAGAGAACACTCCTAACCCTTGATTGGGTTTTCTAGCCAACCTCCAAAACGAGGCTAGTAGCGACTCCCGTTTTATTTTTAGGTTGTTATAAACAACTAGATTGTATAAATAAACCTGTCGTGCGCGGTACGAGTTTCGATGAAACTCACCATGATTTAGCATACTCAATATGGGAGTACCCTAAAGGATGAAGTGATGTCATCCTTATGGGCGAAACGTGCTGTCGAGAGAGCTACCATGGTAAAAGTACCCTTAAATCTAATATCCACACTCGACCTCTTATCCCGAGGTGTGTCACCCGTGTGGATATAGATCGCAACACTTTGCCATCACGCGGGATACGAGCTTGGAAGAGCTTGCAATCTCATAAAGGGAACTCCCGAAAGGCTTGATCTGAAAGGCGAGGTAATGACGTCTTTTGGAATGCAAGCCATGAGGAAACCCTCGTAATCAAGTACCTCTAAATCCAACCTTTCCCCATTTTCTCTTCTAGTGATGGTGAGGGATCAAGATCGGCGAGATCAGGTCACAACATCAATAAGTTATGATGTTTTTATCGTATTCTCTATATCACTCAGGAAAAATTGCCAACGCTAACAATCTCGCCCGTCTTTTGTTATTAAAAAGAAAAAAGAACTTGAATCGAGAAGGATCATTTATTAAAATGCAACAATCCAAAGGGCCAAAATGATTCTTCTCGATAAGTCAGGAGACATCTAGGTTCAATGAAAAGGCATCATAGCTTGCATCAAAGTCAGGAACAACTGTGGAGTTCAAAGAGATTAGCTACTTGAACAATTTTACAGAGACAATGATGAGCTTTTGAGTTGAGGGTCTTCTTATAGAAACAACGTAAATTTTGAAATGTTCTTCCTAAGAGCACCTTTCATCAAAGCTCGTCTTGAGAGGTCAACCAAATCACAGAATTCAATATTATTAACCTGGGGAAATTCTTCTATCCGTCCTAAACCTATCATATGGATACTAATTCAATTATAAACATTTCGATTTTGCCAACTTAGTCATAAATTTTTATGCGAAATTCCAATATAGTCCTTCTAACCAATTTTAGATGGAACTTACTGACATGGTGGTGTGCCACATAGGATGACCGACTACAACTGGAGCACTGCCATGTCAGTGGTTTTCGTCGAAAATCTACCAAAAGGACTACAATGATATTTCGTTTTATAACTAAATTGGTAAAATTAGAAAGTTTAGGATTAAATTAGCATACGTACAATAGGTTTGAGACCGATCGGGTAATTTCCCCCATTCCAAATGGACTATCAAATTGTTCCTTGCTAGGTCAAACTCTAATCAAATTGAACATCTCAAACCAGTCCATTAAGTAAAAAATTTCACAAATTATGAAAGTTCGGGTCATGGTGGCGACCAACTTTAAACACCATATCACCAAATAATAGCCGTGACGCTACACAAATAGATTGGTCGCAGGGTAGAAATGAGTCGCTACCTCAAAACAAATTCAACCCTATTTACATTGAAGTAAGAAGCGATTTATGAAGTTGGAAGAGATGCTATGTGCAAGATCAGATGGAAAGTCTTCCAGATGACATGCTATGGGAGATCTTATTGTGGCTCCCTGCAAGACCTCCGATGCGGTTCAGGTGTGTGTGTGCAGATCTTGGAAGTTTCCTCTCTCCGAGCCCGTTTTCATGGAAGCTTATCTCGAGAGATCGAACGGATCGAACAGCAACAATTTTCACAAGTATGACCTCAATAACCATTCGAGCGTCTTGATTTGTCATTCTCCTAGATACAGTGCCGGATACCTGGAGTGCCAAAACTTGGTACGGAGAGACACTTAAGTGTCAAAAGTGAGGAAAAGTGACACTTAAGTGCCAAAATTGAAGTAAAATGGATCACTTAAGTGCCAATGGCGAGAAAATTTGGCCAAAATGCTGACGTGGCGATTTTCTGACAAGATAAGTGCAAAATGACGTCATTTTACACATTGACGTGGTTAGATAAATGCAAAAATAGCGTCGTTTTGCTTCTAACGTGGTAAATAATTAATATAAAAAATTAATTAAATTTAATTTAAAACTAAATTTATTTACAACATTAAAAAAAAAAAATTTAAAAGAAGGGAGAAGGCACTCGGCTAAAGGCCGAGCCCTCGTCGTCGCCCTAGTGGGCGAGGGCCCTCAACCCGGCCAGGCGAGGGCCCTCGACCCTCAACAGATTTGGGAGAGAGCCGCAACCCTCACCCCGAATCTAGGTGAGGGCTCGCAGGCCCTTACCACCGGTCAGCCGAGGTCGCTGGCCCCTATCTAAGGCCCGGCAATCCTAGCCGACCTTCCCCCCACCTACATTGGCCCTTCTCGAAGACGGCGAGGAGACAGCAATAGTGAAAGGCTCGATCCTTAGCCGCCTTCTTCCTCCCTCACCCCCTTTTTAAAATATTTATTTATTTTTAATTTTTGTTATAATTAAATTAAATTAATTTTTATATTAAAATTCAAATCCGCATCAAAACGACGTCATTTTTACATTTCTTTTTTTGAGTCAACTCTCCGAAGAGCCACATAGGCGAAAAAAAATAACAAAAAATTGTCACATAAGATTTATGGCGGGGCTCGCCGGAGATAGCACTTAAGTATCTCACTTTAAAAAAAAAAAAAATGTCACTTTCCTAACTTTTAGCACTTAAGTGTATCTTCGTACCAAGTTTTGACACTTGGAGTGTACTTCTTCTTATACAAATCATATGATCTCGATACTTAATTTGTCGAAAATAGCAAGAAATTCAAATTAGGTAATTCATGCAATAGAATGTTTGATTATCCTCATTTCACAACAAGAATCCAGACCACCCAAAGATCATTCTGTGGAACCCGTGGTGACGGGATACTCCTCCCTCGACTCACATCTGATGTGTCGAAGTTGATTGAATTTGGAATCGATCCCTTAAGTGGTCATTCAGATGATTTTAAAGTAGTCGATGTGTCAAAGCACATCGTGAACATATCTAATACTGTACCTCCCCAGTGGAGGTATATGGTTTTGGAAGACGGCGTTGGAAACAACCCCGGCCACATCTCTTCTTCAACACTTACCGGGGAGTTAGGCGATCAAGTCATCTTCAAGAACTTCATCTGTCGGTGCCGCCCTTCGTTTCTTTTCCAGTGCTGATACAAAACACCGTTGATCCTATTTGATGCGACTGAAAAACGTCCGCGTCCCCAGCATTAGACTGAACATGAGAAGGTATTCTAGAGAAGTTATCTTCTTGAAGCAGACGAACGATGCGTCCGCGCAAAGAATCTTCACTTATCTGGGCCCATGTGACGGACGGAGTGAAGAACTTCAGGAAGTCGAAGTCAAGCTCCGACACTACTATTCCACTCGACTAATTACTGGTGCAGAGGGTTTGGTTTTCCTCTCATCTGCAATCAATTTCGAGCAATATGTAGTTAGGAAATTCGATCCATAGAATAAAGAATGAGTAGAGAGACATGTTTTTGTACCACGTTGAAGAGACTTCTATTTCTACGATTAATAAGATTCTCCCATTTAGATTTCATTCGTTTTGCAAAAAATATTTTTCTTATTTTTCGGCTCTTGATTCGTTTAAGAAAATGAATTAATAGAATATATATTTCTAGCCAACAGAGAACTTATAATTAAATTCAAGAAAATGATTTTCTTTTTGAAATATCGAAAAACATTTTCCACGGTATGATTAGATTTTGGTGTTTGAGCCTGAGACTCTACCTTTGGACACCGAAACCCGACGCCAGTCCTCGGGTCCCCGGCATTCGGGATCGGGTCTTCAGCACCCAAGCCTAGGTCTATCGAGGCCGAACACCCGTCTCCAGCCCCCTTCTTTTTTTTTTTTTTTATGCTTTATTTTTTGGCTCGTCGAGTCAAGCCATCTGGCTAGGCTCCTGCGTCCCCAGCCCCGTTTGTGTGAATATTGCATTTCTCTGATGTTGTGGCCTGGTTGCGCGATTTTTCGGGTTCAGGTGATTTAATCGCGTACTGCATTTTTCTTCTTTGATTTTTCATTTATGGGCTGAGTGTGTTACCAAACTGGGCTCATTCGTTAGGACTAGTCCAACCCAAGTCAGATGCAGAAGTCCGACCCGGGTACGTTTATTTATATGATATATTATTATTATTATTATTATTATTATTATTATTATTATTATTATTATTATTATTATTATTATTATTATTATTATTATTATTATTATTTTCGGGTACATTTATTTATATGATATATTTTAATTTACTTTATTAATTAAAAAGTAAAATTTCAAAAAAAAATCAAAGAAATATGAAATTAGGAAAAGGCTAAAAAATAGTTTTCAAAAAAATTCATGAAATGCCCTTCAAAAAAGATCAAATCTCGAAGTTTAAAAAAAATTAGATACCAGAAAAGCATTAGTTGATTAACTAGTATGATAAGTTCCCAATCTTAGTTTCTCTAATTGCTTAGGAGTAAAGTATTTTTCTCAGTATTTTACTTAAATTTCTAATTGACCCATCAAAAATCGAATAATGACAACTCCTAAATGAAAATGATTTGAAGGTTAAAAACTCGAGTCATATGTCGTGAATTTGTGGGCTTAAGAGAGCTTGGACTAAGCCTAGACTTAGTAAAGCCATTAGCCTAACGCTGCATTGGGGTAGAGGTCACAAAATGGCTGTCGATTTTCTTACGTGACTCATTTAAATAACATTAATCATTTTCTACATCACTTTAACTAGTGTTGAGGCTCGTGTATCGGCATGCTTGAAGTTGGGCAATTTTCTATTAAAAGAAAATGGGTTATTGCATGCTGGAGAAAGTGAATGAAATGAAAAGTTATAAGATGTGATTATTATTTTACAAAAAATTATAAACGATTCCTAAAAAAAAAAAATAATTTGATGACATATATTGGTGTGTTTATTGAAATTTTAATAATCGTATATCAAGTTATCTAGATATATCCAAATATATCCTATTGATATTGGTAACATATTGGCCTAAGCATGTCATAAACAGGTTGAACATATCAATTAATCGAAGACACGGTTGCCATTTGTGAACAAACAGATGGTCCATTTGTGGCCCGAATATAATAAAGCTCAACTCAAGCACGCTTAACACTTGTACATGTCTTGAAATTGGAGTGCCGGCTGAAAGATTAACACCATGATATTATTCTCTCATGATAACCCTAGCTGACAAGGACAATCTAACAAGACAACATTTTCCCCCCATCGCCTGACCAATACTTAGGCAATCAAGTTATCTTCGAGAACTTCATTTGTTGGTGCCCTTGTCGTCCTGGTCGTGAGATGGTCACGTCGTTGATCCTATTTGATGTAGTTCAAGATGCTTTCCAAAAAATAGCACTTCCAGATATAATGCCTCTTGAGGAAAAACTTATCTGCTTACTGGATGATTGCTCTTCTGTAATAACACATAACTCGTCCACTGAACATTATGAAGTATGGATTATGAAAGAGTTTGATGTATGTGAATCGTGGACCAAGTTGTATACGATTGGAGTGTCTACGAGAAGTATTGTGAGTAATCGGCCAGTTGGGTTTGCAGATTCTGGAAAAGTTTTCTTCGTAGATGCCTTATGGATTCAAATCTTTGTTGGTTTGAGACATTTGAAGTGGCGGTTTGCAGATTCTGGAAAAGTTATCTTCCCAAGCAATTTTAAGATGGAGGTTGCGTCCGCACTAAAAGAATCTGGAGCCTATATGTTTTGTGCGACGTACGGACCGAAGAACAGCTCTGATCACTACTATTCCACTCGACTAATTACTGGTGCAGAGAGTTTAGTTTTCCTCTCGTCTGCAATCAATTTCAGGCGGTTTGTAGTTGGGAAATTCGATTCAGAGTAAAGAAAGAGTAGAGAGAAATGTTTTAGTACCACGTTGAAGAGAGACTATCATTTGTATGATTATTAGGATTCTCCCATTTAAGCTTCATTTCTTTCATGGAATATATATTTTCCTTATTTTCTAGTATTTGGTTCGTTTAGAAAAATACATTAACGAAAAATATATTTCTAATCAATGAAAACCTATGCTTAAATTCAGGAAACTGATTTTCTCTTTGAAAAAATCAGAAAATATTTTCTAAAATATGATTAGATTTTGATGCTTAGACTCAAACTCTATACATAGACATGGGAACTCAACACCGATTCTCAGGTCCCCAGTGTTCAAGATCAAGCATCTAGTGCCCAAACTTAAGTTTATCGAGATTAGATACCCGTGTCTCGGCCCCTTGTTTTTTTTTTATGCTCTATCTTCAGGCTCATTGAGTCGAGCCATCTCGCTCAGCTCTTTCATCCCCCAACCCCGTATGGATGAATATTGCATTTCTTTAATGTTGTGGCCTGGTTGCCCGATTTTTTCGGGTTCAGATCCACGTTTGCTCACCGCCATTCTCGCCCGGTAGACCATGCACGCCACCGGCTTGACAAAGACCCGGTTCACTTTGGTTCTAGGCTAGGATTTTATTTGTGTGGGCCGGCTCCCGTTAGATTTAGGCTCAGGTGATTTAATCGTGGGCCGGGTTTTTCATTTCTTTTATTTTTCATTTTGCGCTGAATGTGTTACCAAACTGGGCTCATCCAACCCGGGTCGGACGCGGAAGTCCGACCCGGGTATGTTTATTTATATGATTTATATTTTATTTTATTTTATTTTATTTTATTAATTAAAAATTAAATTTTCAAAAAAAAAAAAAAAATC
The DNA here is from genome assembly GCA_014182555.1 of Eucalyptus erythrocorys. Classification (NCBI taxonomy): domain Eukaryota; kingdom Viridiplantae; phylum Streptophyta; class Magnoliopsida; order Myrtales; family Myrtaceae; genus Eucalyptus; species Eucalyptus erythrocorys. The sequence continues at coordinate 9,524,771 of CM024597.1, read as the reverse complement.
TGAAATTAGGAAAAGGCTAAAAAATAGTTTTTGGGTAGTTTTCAAAAAAATTCCAGAAAAGTCCTTCAAAAAAAATCAAATCTCGAAATTTAAAAAAAAAAAAAAATAGATCTTTGGAAGGACATTAATTGATTAACTAGTGTAATAAGTTCTCGATCTTAGTTTATCTGATTGCTTAGGAATAAAGTATTTCTCTTAATATTTTACTTGGGTTTCTAATCAACTCCTTACAAATCGATTCGTGACGACTTATAAATAAAAATAACTTGCAAGTTAAAAACTCGGGTCATAAGTTGTGAGTTGATGGGCTTCGGAGAGCGCGAACTAAGTCTAGACTTCCTAATGCCGTGTGGGGTTAGAGGTCACGACATGATTGTCGATTTTCTTACATGACTCAGTAAAATAACATTAATCATTTTCTACATCACTCTCGGTAGTGTCAAGGCACGCGTCTAGGCATGCTTAAAGTTGGGCAATGTGGGTAGTTACATGCTGGAGAAAGTGAATGAAATGAAAAGTTATAAGATGTTTGTATTATTTTACAAAAAAAAAAAATTATAAATATTCCTAAAACTAAAAAAAATAATTTGATACACATATATCGGTGTGTTTTTACAAAAATTTTAAATAAATGTATATCAAGTTATCTAAAAATATCCAAATATATCCTGTTGATATTGATAACATATTGGCCTAAGCATGTTGCAAACGGATTAAACATATCGATTAGTTGAAGACACGGTTACCATTTGTGAACGAACTGATAGTCCATTCGTGGCCTAAATATAATAAAGCTCAACTCAAGCACGCTTAACTCTTGTACATGTCTTGCCATTGGAAGGCCGGCTGAAAGATTAACAGCATGATATCATTCTTTCATGATAACGCTAGCCGACAAGGACAATTTAACAAGATATGATATAACAGATCAACAAGGCCCAAGAAGCTCCTGATAAAGTTAAAAGGCGTCGTTACATCTAAAGAGATTCGACACTGTTTACATTGAAATCAGAAGCGATGGGTGAAGTTCAAAGAGATGGCAAGCACTTGAACAAGTGTGCAAGATCAATGGCAAGTTTTCCGGTTGACATTCTAACCGAGATCTTCTTGAGGATCTCTGCAAGACCTTTGGTCCGGTTCAGGTGTGTATGTAAATCTTGGAATTCTCTTCTCACCAGCCCCTTTTTCATCAAAGCTTATCTTGAGAGATCGACCAAATTGCGTAAGTTTAATCTTCTTAAGTATGACTTGGACAACTTTTCAAGAGTACAGATTCATAATCCTCCCAATAATGAATTGTCTGATCTCGATACATCATTTATCGGAGATGCCAAAAATTCGAATTAGTTGATTCGTGCAATGGAATTACTTGTCTTTCCACTTTTGACCGTGAAATTCCTCACAACTCAAAAATCTTTCTATGGAACCCGTCAACCGGTGAAAACATGGCCCTTCCTCAACCTAGATATCACGTGTCCAACTTGGTTGGATTCGGATTCAATCCCTTAAGTGGTCATCCAGATGATTTTACAGTAGTCAACATGAATTTTGAAAAATGGCCGAACCATGCTCAAGTGGAGGTGTATAGTTTTAGAAGAAATTGCTGGAAACAACTCGGCAACATTTTCCTCCATCGCCTACCCAACACTTAGGCAATCAAGTTATCTTCGAGAACTTCATTTGTTGGTGCCCTTGTATTCACCTTGATCGTGAGATCCTCACGTTGTTGATCCTATATGATGTAGCTCAAGATGCTTTCCAAAAATTAGCAGTTCCAGATATAATGCCTCTCGGGCAAAAAATTATCAGCTTACTAGATGGTTGCTTGTCTGTAATAGCACAAAATTCATTGACTAAACGATGTGAAGTATGGGTTATGAAAGAGTTTGGTGTCTGTGAATCATGGACCAAATTGTATACGATTGGAGCGTCTACGATAAGATTTGTGAGACGTCAGCCAATTGGGTTTGCAGATTCTGGAAAAGTTTTCATCGTAGATACCTTTTATAGGGGATTACGATTCAACTCTCGCAGATGTCTGGCACTTTACGACATACGGAGTAAAAAGTCTGAGAGAATTAACGTGAAGGTCGATCCTTACCATACCACTCAACTGGTTAGTTGTTTAGAGAGTTTGATTTCTCTCTCCTCCACAAACGATGTTAAGCATTAGGAGGTTGGTGGAATTGCTTTTCAGACTAAAGAGCACATGGAGAATTATATGTTTTGTTATATCGAAGAGACTCTCTCTGTATGAGTAAGATTGTCTTTTATTTCCATATACTTTTCATGCTCTAGTTTTTAGTTTGTTTTCAGATTCATGAATGTATTGGTATGTAAGTGAATATTCATGTGATGTAGAAGAAAGAGTATAATTGTTAACCCTGTTTCAGGTTGATTTTAGTAACATGTTACCTAAAATGAATACCAAGAAATCTAACACATGCTAACACATACCGTTAATGCCATTCCAACACCAGCAAAACCGAATGCATTGAGATCTCGAGGAAAATGAAGAATCGAGATCAAATAATTCATATTTGACAGGACGACACATCTGCACTCTGGCCAGGTTGTCAAGGTCATCAAACTTGTGCAATTTGGTTGATGGTAGAGTAGAGAATCCCATGATTTACAGACACGTCTGAATCGGATCAAAGGTGTTGCCGAGGGGCTGAATAAGATCTCCATTAGGATGTTAGTTGGGAACCTCGCCATTGTTCTTCGCACAGTTTTTTACGAGTGCTCAGCAACATCTCTTTAATCTTCACAAGTTGCTTATGATATCTATGTAAATGGTTGTCGATTTCTTTGGATGTGACGATGCCTTCGGACTTTAGGAAAACTGCTCTTTTGCCTTACTGCTTTGAAGTCAGCTTACCAAGAAAGCCAGTGAATGTAGTACATTCTGCTCCATTTTATATAAACCAAAACATGTTCTTTCTTCTCTTCATTTTCGAACTACATGATAAACCAAAACCCTTGGGTTTTAAACCTTGACATTTTTTTAAAGTTTTTACCATGCGTTGACATTTAAGTAGCAACATTTATTCTGTCTTCACGTAGTAAATTAGTTTTTTCATTCAATGCAAACTTAAATTTTTTTTTTCTCCAGTAGTTAAATTTTCATTAAAAGTTTACAAAGATTTAGAATGTATGTTTTCATTGTTAAATTTTCAAAAAGTTCGATGTTTTATGTCGCTCAAGAAAAATTGTCAGCACTAGGATCTCTCCCATTTTTTTTGTTAATAAAAAAGAATTCGAATTAACAAAGGTCATTTATTAAGACGCAACAATTCAAGAGGGCATGCCTTCTTGATAAGTCAGAAGGCATCGTTAGGTCCAACGAAAAGGCATCATAGTTTGCATCAAAGTCAGGAGCAATTATAGAGTTAAAAGACAATAGCTACTTGAACGGAGGCTGCCAGCAAGACCTTTCTATTCAACTCAGGTGAACATCTAGATTTTGACGTTCTTTCTTACGAGCACCTTTCATCAAAGCTCATCTTGACAGATCAACCAAATCGGATGGTTCGATCTTGTTGGCCAAATTGTTGAGAATTAGGTGATTGGGAAATTGTCTAATCAATCCTAAACCTATCGTATGGATATCAATTCAATTATAAATTTTTCAATTTTAGCAATTTAATCCTCAACCTTTGGGTGAAATTTCAATGCAATCCTCCCAACGAATTTTTGTCAAAACTCGCCGACATGACAATATGCCACATAGGATGGTCAGCAATGACTGAACCACCACCACATTAGAGATTTCCATTAAAAATTGATCAAAAGATTACATTAGTATTTCGCTTCAAGACTAAATGGTAAAAGCTAGAAAGTTCATCATTAAATTGGCATTTTATGATAAGTTTAAGACAGATCGGGTAATTTTCCCCGATTCCAAATGGAATATCTAATTGTTCCTCGTTGGCTGAAAACTTTAAATCAAATTGAACATCTCGAACCAGTCCATTAAGGAAAAAATTTCACAAATTACAGAGGTCTGAGTCATGCTGGCGATCAACTTTAAACGCCATTTCACCAAATAATAGCTGTCTTCTTGGGTCAAACGCTCGAGATCGCTGCAACCCAATACAAATAGATGGTCGCACGACAGAATGAGTCGCTACCTCAAAACAAATTCAACCCTATCTACATTGAAATCAGAAGCGATTTGTGAAGTTGAAAAAGATGCTATGCGCAAGATCAGATGGAGAGTTTTCCAAATGACATGCTGTGGGAGATCTTTTTGAGGCTCTCCGCAAGACCTTCGATGCGAGATACTCAAATTAGGTGATTCCTGCAATGAAATTGTTTGTTTATTCCCCTTTGACCGCGAGAATCCAGACCACTCAAAGATCTTTGTGGAACCTGCCAACTGGTGACAGGATACCCCTTCCTCGACCGACATCAGACGTGTCGGACCTGGTTGGATTTGGATTCAATCTCTTAAGTGGTCATTAGGATGATTTTAAAGTGGTCAATGTAAAAACACATCGTGAACATATCTACTACTGGACCTCCCAAGTGGAGGGTGTATAGTTTCAGAAGACCACGTTGGAAACAACTCGGCGACATCTTCCCTGCATCCCTTACCAGGGAGTTAGGCGATCAAGTCTTCTTCAAGAACTTCATCTGTTGGCCGCCCTTCGATGTTTTGCAGATTCTGGAGAAGTGATCTTCCTGATGCAGACGAATGTGGCGTACGAGCAATGAATATCGTACTTTTCTGGGCTTATGCGACGTATGGAGGGAAGAACTTCAGGAAGTCGAAGTCAAGCTCCAAACACTACTATTCCACTCGACCGGTTCCTATTACAGATTGGTTTCTCGCTCGTCTGCAATCAATTTCGAGCAGTAGACAGTTGGGAAATTTGATTAATACAATAAAGAATGAGTAGAGAGACGTATGTTTTTGTACCATATTGAAGAGACTTTTATTTGTATGATTAATAAGATTCTCCCCTTTAGGCTTTCATTTATTTCGCGAGAAACATTTTTCTTATTTTTTTACATTTGATTTTTTTTAGGAAAATGAGTTAATGGAATATGTATTACTAATTAATGGAAAACATATACTTAAATTAACGAAAATCATTTTCTCTTTAAAAAATCGGAAAACACTTCTCAAAATATGATTAGATTTCGATGCCTTGACCCAAGACTTGATGCTTAGTCATGGGAAATCCGACGCTAGTTCCCGGGGCCCAGAGTTTAGGACCAAGTTTTTAGTAGCTTGGGTCCATTGAGGCCAAGCCCGAGCCACCAACACCAACACCCAAGTTCATCAAGGCCTGACCCTAATCGGCAATGCCCAAGTCCATCAAGGCCAGGCCCAAAGTCTTGGTGCCTGTGCCCAATTCCTTGGCACCTATGTCTTGGTCTATAAAGGCAATGCTCAAGTCCCCAACCCTCGAGCTTTAGTCCCTAGCACTTAACTTTGGGTCCACAAAGACCGTGCGTGGATTATCGATGCTTAGATTTGGGTTCTTTGTTAATGAAATGTTCTTTCTTACAAAATATTCTTTTAAAAGATCAAATTTTAATTCTTTTTTTCTCTTTTTTTTTCTTTTCTATCCTTTTTTCTCATGCCAGCAATCAGCCAAGGATAAAGGGAAAACATAAAAAAAGCAAAAAGAAAAGAAATAATTAAATTTTTTGAACTTTTTGGTAATTCCCTCTTGATAAATCAAATCAAATTTTCTATACCAAAAGGCGAAAAATATTTTATAATTGACTCTTAGGTTTCAACCAAATACTAGAACATAAATTTCTAAAAGTATTTTTCAAAATTATCGTATTTTCTATAATACAAATGTAGTCTTGATTTTGTTATACTTTTCATAATGTCAACCTCAATATGTTTTCGATTTCATTTAGGGATTGCTGTGCAATTAGCCATCTGGTGAATTGATGGAACGCTTTATTGAAATATAAGTCAATGTTTAACAAATGGCAGCAATATTAACCCACTATTATGTTGATTCATGAAAATTGGATAGGTTTTGCTAGTATAACAGTCTTTAGGGTACCGTGAGAATAATAATCTACTATAAGCCACAAATTCTTAAAGAAGTGAGTCTCACAATAATTTATTATTTGTGATTGGATTTTTTATAATTCAAAATAGATTGTTAGTCTCACAGTACATTAAAAACTAGGAAAATTCCAAATAAGAACCCGAAGTTGAACAAATTTCTCAAGTAAGAACCCAAAATGAACTTTGTGTCAAATAAAAACCTAAAGTGGACCCATTGTCTCAAATAAAGACCCGAAGTGATTAAATCAATTCCAAATAAGAACCTAAGCTTGCTGGTCAGCCAAATATTTGCCGACTATCAAGCATGTGACATTTCCAATGACAGGAGTTTGGGTAATTTTGTTCAAAAAAAATATAGGGAAAATTAACAAATCCTAAAACGGAAACAAAAATACCCTAGGTTTTCTACGATCTCCCTGTTCCTTGTACCCATCCTCTGCAAAGTGAAAGACCGAAGTTCTCCCGTTCCTTGTACCCATCCTCCGCAAAGTCGAAGATCCATATTCTCCGTTGGTTGAGGCACAAATTGAAAAACAAGAAGAAAACCATATGCTTCTTTCTTTGTTTGCGGAGACCCAAATTCTCCACCGATCGAGCAAGGCAAGGAGCGATGAGAATCGAGTAGCAATGATGACCGGGCAGCGATTTGGTTGAGGAGCAATAGGGGAGAATAAAGAAGAAAATGTAAACATCTAAATGAATAACTTAAACTTAATTAATTTAGAATGTTCCCTTTTTTTTCCAATCACAAATTTCTGACAAAATTGCCCCTATTTGAATTGCCAAAAAATGTCTGCCGATGAACTAAGGTCCTCGATAGAGATTAACTTGATCACTTCGGGTCATTATTTAAAACAATGGGTCCACTTTGGATCCTTATATGACACAAAGTTCATTTGGGGTCCTTATTTGAGAAAATAAATGCACTTCGGGTCCTTATTTGGAATTTTCCCTTAGAAACTGTCACACAATCATTTTTGAAATTGAATATCAAGAAATTTAAGGCATATCATCAGTTCTTTCTCTTCATCTCAAAAACATGGAATTCCAAAAGTAATTTGGGGAAAATAAGGCCCAGTTTGGTAATGTGCCAAATAGTGCCTGATTCTGATTTTTTGTTCCCAAAATCAGTTTGGGATGAGAATCGCATTTGGTAAAAATTTTGTTCTTGGAATCAATTTTGGACAAGATTTGAGAATAAAAAAAAAAGTTGATTCTGCGTCCGAGAATCAAAAAAAGAATCAACACAATAAAACTCTTCTTCTTCCCTTCCGCCATCCCACGACTGTCGCCCGCCGCTGCCCGCCACCGCCCGCCAGTCGCCAGCCGCCAGTCCGGCAAGCTCGCCGGAGGCTCGCCTAGCCCTACCGGAGGCCAGGCGGGCTTGCCCAGCCCCAGCGAGGCCCGCCTGTCCACCGGCAAGGCTCAACCTCGCCAGATCTAGCGAGGCCAAGCCTCGGCGGGGCTGGGCGAGCCTTGCCCAGCTACTGGCGAGGCTCAGCCGACGAGGGCCAGCCTCGTCGAGGGCCAACGACGCTCCAGTGAGGTTGCCGACCCTTGTCCGGCCGGTCGCCGGTCCGACGATCGGCCACAAGAAGAAGAAGAAGAATAGGAGAAAAGGGAAAAAAAAAAAAAAAAAAAGGAAAAAAAAAAAAAAAAGAAAAGAAAAAAAATTAAAGAAAATTAATTTGGAATAGAATCCATGAACACGTTATCAAATGCAATTCTATTCCAGAATCATAAATTTTGAACAATTACCAAACGCGTTCTTTTACTCAGAATCAGTTCCCGAGAACAGAATCAAACAATAATCATTTCTTGTCAAAATCAGTTCTCGGGAATAAAATCGTTACCAAACGCGCCCTAAGTAACAATCTTGGGTACCACAAAGCCCATTATACTTGGGAACAGATTTTATGCCGTTAATGCCCATACTTTTTTTTTTTTCTTGATTAAAACCATCGAAGATCCCGAACAAGTACACCCATCCCAATCATATCACGAAAAATCCCAAACGGATATAACCACGACCAACCCAACAAAACTTTAAGGCGAATTCGAGATACATATGGTGTGGATGTACCAATTTGAGATTTCTATTGTTATTAAACATTTTCTTTTGGTATCCCAACTCCAAAAATTTGTACTCGCTTTCTCATACAAATTGGGCCTGTATAAGACAAGGGTGGAAATGGGAATTTCAAGACACGCGAAATAGAAATTTTGCCTTAAATTTGGTAAGAAAAAGAATCGCCCACGTGTGAAAAATTAATGATTTTTTCGTAAGAACTTTATAATTTTCATTACATTGATTATTCCCATGATGTGTACAATCAGTGCGTCTAAGAATTCATGCGAAATTTAGAAGGGATCACAGGCAAGGCGACTTGTCGGGCTAACCAAAGTTTGGAATTCGAATGAGAAGCCTGTACAAGTCATTTCCTCCTGGTCTCTTTTCGCCGACGATGGACCCATTGGACTTGTTCGTTCTTATAATCGATATGGATGGGCTGGCCCGACACCAAAGATGATCAGCTGTGCACAAAGACTTGGCTTGGAATTAAGACAATAAGAAGTGAAGATGGGGACATCTTAAATCCTTCTAATTTACAAGAAGGTTTACAAAGGTTTGCACACCATCGAACCAATAACATAATGTCGTAGCGTCACTAAATTTGAAACTTAAAAAAAAAAAATACATAAATTCACTAGTAAAGCATCGTACATTTCACTTTTAGTTTCGTGGACGTACCATTGCTTTTGGGTTGGACATCCAACATTGTGCCGGGATTGAGAACCGGTCACGACAGGCTCAACTTTCATCTTAAGCTGGCAGCCAACAGTTATGAGGTACGGTTCGACATCATACCATTATGTGCCTAAAGATTTATCCTCAGGTTTTGGAAATCTAGTAGGAAGATGACACAAATAGTATCTGAACTTCGCCTGAGATATAATGTCATCTTGAACTTTTAATATGTTCAATGTGATCCTTTAGCTTTAGTGTAATGTGTACTAAAATCCATAAACTTTCAATTGGTTTAATATTCCTGAACTTTTGATATATATTTAATCTAATCCATGAATTATATAAACACATTTGATGTTATCTTTCCAATAATTCAAGTTCAGGAATAATATTAAACATTTTTATATAATTTAAAGATTAGATTAAACGTGTAATAAAAATTCAATGATTATATTGAACAAATTAAAAATTCAGATACGACACTATACATTAAGATAAAGCTCATGGACCACATTAAACAACTGAAAAGTACAAAGACAATACTATATATTGAATCGAAATTCAAGTATTATTTGTATAATCATCCAAATTCTAGTAATGGAAACTTGAGGGGACATAAACGAGAATCTTGGCACTTGGATTAGAAGCTAGAATGAACTCGTGCATTTTGAGGCTTACTTGATTATTGTAATTATCCCTTTGGCTGCATTAGGTAATGTGGGAAGGTGATGTTTGATTAGCTGCTTAAACTATGATTAAAAAAAAACATAATTATAATAAATAAATATATCCCTCCAACCCCACTGGCCCACGTCGCAATCATCCGTTGGCCAAGGTCAAGCCCCATAGTAAATAAAACCCTCTTCTCAAGTGCACAAGGAAACAAAAACAACAAAGACATATCAAAGTCCCAAACAAGAGACAGAAGCTTTTTATTATATTAATAAAAAAATCGTCCCTAAAACACAACATCTCGAGAATCCAATGATTATTGCAATTAGGAAGTCCAATTAATAATCTAATCATGATTATCTCCCCATAACAAACGGACATAACGACATAATCAAACGGAGTACCTAACGAGGTTAACCAAAGACCTCGATCCCACCTTCTGATTTTATTCGACTCAACAACAACAACATGTCCAAACTCTCCGAGAGAGACTGATCAATTTCCACGTCAAGGCGTGAGAAGTGATGGTAAGGATATTAAGACTCGCATACTAAATTGCTACACGAAAAAGGCACAATAAATTACAAGTGATACCCACCCTGCTTGTGGGTGCGCTGACTTGGGCCTTTCCCCCTCTAATTGCGGAAGAGGGGAGGTTCGAGTCCTAGCGTGCGCATTGCGCGCCTTACCTGCAACGTCGTGGAAGATAGGTCCTTGTGGCGCCGCCCCAGATTTACGTTGTTGGCTATTGGTTGTACGGTGGTTCTCGGGTCACAAAAAAATAAATAAATAAATAAATTGCAAGTGGTTATATGAGTTAGCAAACTAGCAAAAACCCATCAAATGATGAATGGCAATTTGTCATACCGCCTTTTAGACTAAATCAGTATAATAATAGAGAAAACGACACGAATAATCCTTAAAACTCTAGCCCAATATTATAGAAAATCAATAAATTAAATTGAACAAATTGAAAGTTTGGGGAGTATCCCAAACATTTAGATTCCATTTGTTTTACTGAAAATAAATTATTTAATGATTACATATATCCCATGAAATAATTTGTCAATAGATAATATTTTCATTACGAGGACGAAAATATTTTTTTATTTATTTATATAAATATAAATAATTATTTTTTAAAAAATATTTTTTAAATCATTCATTTTTCGTGGAATATACTCATAGTAATAATTGAAGGGTCAAACTGAACGAAGCCGAAGTCTAAAGATAAGGCTGCAACGATGCAAAACCTTTTTGAGAATCGTTTGCGTCATTTTGGGTCGATGATTTTTCATGCCATGTTTTTCTTACCTCATAAATGTCATATTCATGCTATCATTTTATTTTTTGGGGGCTGTGCTATTTCACCATTGGAACAATGATAGGCTGAATTATCAATCCCCCACCCTCCATCATTCATCCCCTACCGGCCACCACCCATCTCTCTCTCTCTCTCTCTCTATCTCTATCCACGTTACACCTCTCTGTCTCTGACCCTGACACCAACGTCTCTGCAACTCCCTCTGTACAAGCTCGCCTTGTCCTTCTCCCCTCGGATTTGTTCTTCTTCCCCGCGAAAGCTTCCCGCAAAAGCTCCCCAAGGACTCCTCCTTTCGATTCTCTCTCTGACAATTCCCCCGGCTTTTTCTCTCTCTACCCCCCACCCACTCCAACCCCCCTCTTTCTCTCTCTTACCTCCCTACCCCACCTTGACTGACTCCCCCACATCGATCATGCTTCAGAGCTCCCTCGTCCCTCAATCCTCCATCGCTCCTCCTTCTTCCTCGACGACCCCTGCCGCCCTCCTCCGCCCCGCCTCCTCCTCCTCCATGAAGGCGAAGCGCGCCGACCGCGACCGGGACCTCCCCGGCGGCGCCGGCGCCGGCTCCCCATCCTCCGGCGACGACCGCCCCTCCTCCTCGAAGCGAACCCACTTCTCCGGCGGGGACGACGCCACCGTCTCCGGCGAGAAGGCCCCCGCCGCCGCCGAGGAGGCCGGGCTGGAGCCGACGCCGGCGCCGGCCGACGAGGGCGAGAGCAGCGGGCTGCGGCTCCTCGGGCTCCTCCTGCAGTGCGCCGAGTGCGTCGCCATGGACAACCTCGCCGACGCCAACGACCTCCTCCCGGAGATCTCCGTCCTGTCGTCGCCGTTCGGGTCGTCGCCGGAGCGGGTCGCGGCCTACTTCGCGCACGCGCTGCAGGCGCGCGTGGTCAGCTCGTTCCTGGGGTCGTACGCGCCGCTCGCCGCCCGGGACCTGACCCTCGCCCAGTCGCAGCGGATCTTCCACGCGCTCCAGTCCTACAACTCCATCTCCCCGCTGGTCAAGTTCTCCCACTTCACCGCGAACCAGGCCATCTTCCAGGCCCTGGACGGCGAGGATCGCGTCCACGTCATCGACCTCGACATAATGCAGGGCCTCCAGTGGCCCGGATTGTTCCACATCCTCGCCTCCCGGACCCGCAAGATCCGCTCCGTCCGGATCACCGGGTTCGGGTCCTGCTCCGAGCTGCTCGGCTCCACCGGCCGCCGGCTCGCCGACTTCGCCACCTCCCTCGGCCTGCCCTTCGAGTTCAACCCGGTCGAGGGCAAGATCGGGAGCCTGCCCGACCCGGCCCGCCTCGCCGTCCGCCCCGGGGAGGCCGTCGTCGTGCACTGGATGCACCACTGCCTCTACGACATCACCGGCAGCGACCTCGCCACCCTCCGCCTGCTGGCGCTGCTCCGCCCCAAGCTGATCACCACCGTCGAGCAGGACCTCAGCCACGGCGGCAACTTCCTCGGCCGCTTCGTGGAGGCGCTGCACTACTACAGCGCGCTGTTCGACGCGCTCGGCGACGGGCTCGACGGCGACAGCGTGGAGCGGCACGTGGTGGAGCAGCAGCTGCTGGGCTGCGAGATCCGGAACATCGTGGCGGTCGGCGGGCCGAAGCGGACCGGCGAGGTGAAGGTGGAGCGGTGGGGGGAGGAGCTCCGGCGGGTCGGGTTCCGGCCCGTCTCGCTGGCGGGCAACCCGGCGGCGCAGGCCGGGCTGCTGCTCGGCATGTTCCCGTGGAAGGGCTACACGCTGGTGGAGGAGGGCGGCTGCCTGAAGCTGGGCTGGAAGGACCTCTCGCTGTTGACCGCGTCCGCGTGGCAGCCGTCCGATTGATTGACCTTACCCGTTTCCTTCCTCCCTTCCTTCCCCATGCCGCCCCAATCAAGATCGGACGGCCACGAAGAGGTCTCCGGGTAACGCTGGGATACGACGCGTGCGGTCATTTTTAAAATAATGAGCGCGTCCAAATCCGTCGATTTCGAGGCGTATTAAAGGAAATTCGGCCCCGTGATTGGGCGATGCGGACATCGGTGCACGGGCGCTGCCGTACGTGCAAAAGCAGCCGATGAATTCCCTCGGGAGGCTCGAATGGTAGGCGGAATAGCGATCGGACAACGGTGATTCCGAAGCGAAAGGCAAATCTCGTTCGCTTTTGTTGTTGTTGTTGTAATTCTTTGGAGGGATTAGTTGGACTAATTGTATTTATTTGTCGGGGAGAAAAAAAAAACAAAAAACCCAATTTTGTGAAAACCGAAAAGGGTCTTCTTCTTTTTCTTTTCTTAAAATTGTTTATAGCTTCTGAATTTTAGGAATAAAAGAATCAAATTTCTATTCTTTGGTATACAAAGAGAGAGACCCCCATGACTTTTGGGGATTTGAAGATTTGGTCACTTTTTGATACGTATCCAGGGGAGCAATGTGATTAGATTATCCCTTTTCCCTGCCCCCCTTTTTTTGGGGATTCAAACAAGCTTTGGAAAAGTAGAGTTGTACGATCTTTGCTTTCGTCTGCAACAGAGGTTCATTGGGGACATTAAAAAAATGTGTATCGGCGTTATATAGTAATTAGCTATTTGAATTTTGGGTTCGATTGATGGAACATGTCCGAAAGAAGATGGTGCTTTTGTCTGAATTCGATCGCCCCAGACCGAAGATATCATAATATATGACCTTATCTTTGGTATGCCCATTGGCAAATAATATTCATATGTAAGTACTGATGGGATTTGAACATACGACATCCATAACTCCAAGCCGATGAGACATTTTTATTTCCATGCTACATTTAGTAAAAAATTTAGTTGTAGCCCCCTTATATGAGTTATTATTATTAGGTATCTATCTAGTCAAAGAATTGACTATAACATGTCAAAATCATCCTTTAGTAAAACACGACGAAAGTGTCAAGACATTTTTACCAAGACGTGCAAGATATCAAGGGGAAAGTTCAATTGATTAGCCCTATAAACTTTGGCCGTCTATGCAAAGTGCCATTGAAAGAGGATGTAGGGCACGTTTGGTTCGGTTTTACGGAAATGACTTTGGGAAAAACAAATACGCTTAAGATAAATGGGTTTTCTGAAATATTACACTGTTTAATAAATTATAACCTCAAATAGTATTAGAAAATTACTTTAGCATAAATACCATTGGAAAAACCCATATTTGTAAAGAGTTTTTGCTATTTTTTATTTGTTAGCCTGAAAATTAAATTCGAGGTAGGTTGGCCATTGGCCAACCGCCAACCAACTACCGTACGACTAGATTTGACCTCCGGACTGCAAGATTTTGCCATCGAATGACCAGATCCAGTTTTTGAATGGCCAGATTTAGCAGCCTAAGGTCGCGACCTCAAGTGAAGCCACCTGAGGCACGACCTCAAGGAACGTTGTCACCTGAGGTCACAGAAGCTAGATCTGGCCTCTAGACCGCCAAAATTGACGACCTAAGTCACAACCTTAAGTGACATTGCCACCTAAGGTCACACGACCTCAAGCAACAACACCGCCTGAGGTCGCGCAATCAGGTGGCATCATTTGTATTGCGGGTTGCGCCACCCCAGGCTGTGGTTGCTGGGGACATGCAACCCCCAAGCAAAGGCGGTGGCAATCATTGGAGAAGCTCGACTCTTAGGCAACAAATCGAGGAAGACAAAATGAACGAGGAAGAAGATGAATAGTAGACTTCCATTTTCAAAAGCAGAAACCTGCATTGAATTTTTAGCATTCCCAATACTGACATTTGGTCAATGGAGTTTCAAAAATGCTTGTCAAATGCCTAATATCTCTCCAATGGCCTTTGGAGGCTCAAAGTCCCAAGCCCCTTGGGAACACTAAATCGAGGCCATAACCGACTTAAACACTTTTATTCGGGTTAAGCTTTCAAAAAGTCTACTTCTCGACCAATTTTTTCTAGTATTTTCGTATCCAAAATGGGGCATAACATGACCCTTCTTTGGGTTATTCAAGAAGTGGAATAGTTGTGTTGATTTTGCTCGATCCTTTTGTTAAGAATTTACCAGTTCAATTTTCTAACGGGAGTAGGAATAACAATACAAGTTTGTGACTATATGGAAAGAGATTCTTATTTAGGAATAACATCACAAAGACCTCATCCCCCAAATGTTGGAATTGAGGTATCACAAATATCCTCTTAAACCACTTACATCCTCATTAGAGTTGACGCATTTCATCTAGCAATATTTCTCTTATTCGACATGCAACTCAATCCATTCCTTATCGTCCCCGAAGTTCACTACATCAACACTCACTTCTCTATCTCATCGGATTGGGTATGGGCCTATTTCTCTATGAATCATACATATATTTTGACATCATCTACAAGACCAATTTGTTTTATGTGGGCCAAATCCTCAAAAGAAGTACTCGAATAATCACTCGAGTAGCTATTTAACTGTGGATATTAGCTATGAATAACATCATAAGATCTCGTACATATGATGTGGTACTTGAGAAATTACACTTCTGTCCTTCCCTCCTCTTCACTTTATTTATCAAAAAGAAAATTAAAAATCCATAAATATCGGACAAAATTGAAAGAAAGCGTATAGAGTAACATCAAATGAAGAGAAATAATCCGAATAACCTTTCAGGAAGAGAGAATGAAGGATTAACGTTATCATTTATTTGGTAGAAGAAAGGGTGAGTTGAAGGGGAAAGAAAGGAAATGCAATGTCTTTTGAAGAAAGAAAACTTAAAACACTAGTTAAGCTCAAATCCCTCCAAATTTTCTCACTTTTACATAGAGTTAGGGGACTAAGAAGTTTACTAAAATAAGCATGTAAGGAAGAAGGTAAATCCCTCCAGACATGCCAACACATTCGCTAGAGATCAAAATACGAAAGATAATTATCCAAAAAGTCTTGCACTGAAGAACAATTCAATCTTAAAATTTTCAAATAAAACAATTCAATCATTAATCTTTTGACAATTTTTCAATACGGTCCTATCGACTAATTTTAGGCGGAGGTCACTAATGTGGATACTAGCCATCTTAAGATGGTATAACTGGCTCTAATGTGAACGACTTTTGTAATTTTTTTAGGATTGAATTGGTTGTAGTATTATAAGTCAAGATTTATAAATTATAAAAAAGTAACACAGGGAATCAAGGACGGCAACGCGCACGACGTCATCGCGGGATATTCTAAAAATTCGAAGTATTATAATCGTTAGGAACATCTACGTAGTAAAAGATGCGGGAAACAAGTATTTTAAGCAATGCATACCAGAATTCCAAAACCTATTTTACTCCATTCAAACCGACGGGTGGGTTCGAATCTGTTCCATTTTGCATGCCCGATGTTCACTTTTATCGTTTCGATTTCGTTTATGTCGACCAACCAAGCTGACAGGAACATTCGAGAAAGCACGAATTCGACACAGCACGACAACAAACAACTCTAAATTCAACAAGATGCAGGCTTTGTCAGTTTCGTGATAAAAAATGTTTACCCTAAAAAATATCACTTGTATCACTTGATGTTCAATAAAGAATATTTTCATTATCCACAATAATTTATATTTAAATATTTTTTCAGACGAATAAAATTTCTTTCGTTTATTTATTTTCGTAAACGATATAAGTGACCATTTTAAAAGAACACTTTCCAAATCATTTATTTCCCACAAAACAATAGCACTGTTAGTTGGCATCCTAATCCAATCAGAGCATCCAACTGGGCAAGGTTTAGTTCACTCAGACACAAAAACCTATGATTCCTGACAAAATGCCATCGCAAGGGCAGCTAACCCTAATCCATTTAGAATGAGGAAATTGAAAGGGCTTGTTAATAAATAAAAATTAAAATAAATAATTGGGGGAGTCTATTTATTTCAACCAGATGGCGTAGATGGTCCCTAACCAGGCGTCCAGAATACTGAGCTTTGCCCCTCACTTAGCTTTCATCGATTAAGCGTACAAGCAACCACCACACAATATCTCTTCTTCTTTTAGGAGGGGAATGGAAATTTGTATTCAGCCCTCACTCTCAGCCACCAAACGGTGTCTCTTATTTCAACTTCTATTCAAAACCATTTCTTTGCTCAAAAACAAAGTCTCGCCCATCAGACAAATTTGACCACACCAAGTTCGAAATTCCCCACCAAAAAAAAAAAAAAAAAAAAAAACAGAGGTACAAACTTTCATCTCGCCTAAATGTTACTTACGGCCTGTTAGAATTCCATCGAAGATTGCCATTGAAATAGTCCGTTTGGACTTGTATCGAATTAAGTTTTGACTAGACTGGGTATTGAGTTGGTCGTGACTACATACCTGTTATACGATATACTGGTTGAGCTTAAAATAAAGAACATTCGAGTAATCCTGGAATGCAGTTGCATAAAGACCCTGGTTTTGCAAAACTCTTGACACAATAATGATCGGTTCGAAAAACGGAATTTGGAATTGGCCTTTATGACTCAATTTGTGTATAGAACCACCTTCAGTTTGATCTAATGAGTCCTTGACATTTCCACAAATTGGGAATTGAAAACGAGATTTGGTTTGCGCGAGAATCAGCCTGGAATTGGACCGCCGCGCAGTATCAAGCTGATTTTAGCGATGAACCAACTTAGGCTGCTCCCGTTGATTTGGAAAGCATGCTCATAATGAATGGTGAAATCTTCCATGACTTGACAGATGAGATACTCAAGACGACTTTAATTACATTCAGGAGAAATCCGGAAGAGCTACATACAACCAACGACGATTCATCAATCAAATCCATGAGACCCCTTTCTCTATGCAGAAGGGCAAGGGAAATAAATGAAAAATAGATTCCCCGACCAGCCTCGACCCTACACTACAAACCATGTTGAAGTCAGGCTCTCCAAGCAGCCCGTTGCAAACCGAAACAGAGGCTAAAACGAAATAATAGATGAATAAATTCGCAATTAAAAGGGAAAACCAAATATCAAAACTTCAAACCGAGACAGCAAACGTTTCCTGTTTGGTGGGGACTTGTCCGAGCTAATACCGTTTTCCCAGGATTATCCCGAGGACGACAGAGAAGAGGGCAACTCCGAGGATGACCTTGAAGGTCATGAAGGGAGACGTGTCCTGGGCCTGAGCTTGTGTCTGTGAAGAGGTCGAGGCCAGAGGAGGCGACGGTTCGACCTTTTTCTTGCTCTTCCTTTTGGATGGGGTTGAGACGGGCGATCCAATGTCCCTGGACTTTATCTCAGTTGCTGGTTCGACTCCACTAGCAGCAGTGTCCTGCGAAAATAAGACATTGATTGTCAGCAAGTTCATGATGCCCTAAGGAAACCAAACCAAAAAAGTTGAAACACAAACAAATCACTACTGGGAAAAGGTATGTGAATGCTGACGATCCATACATATTACAAAGAAAGAGCGTGGTGGCTCAAGGACGTTATGGAAAGAAGAGGATTTTAGGCCAACTTATATATACTTTTAGTTGCATATGACCCCCATTCAGTGTGCAGCAACTTGTTTGAATGCACTTACACTCAATCTACTGCAGCATGGCATGAATTTGCACGAATCGTATTTTTCCTGTTTATATCGGATGGCTTCATCCTAAAAAAAATGAACTTTCTTTTCCCAGAAGAAACCTGACCTTTTCTAGTAGTTTAGCTTCCGCTTGTTGTAATTTGTGCTCAAGCTCGGTGACTTGCTGCTCCAGAGTTATGACCGCTTTGCTTTTCTCTTCAAGTTTTTCAAGGGACTCCTTTAAAGATGCTTCTCGTTCCACTAGTGTTTCAGCTTCCGCTCGTGCCCTCTGCTTCAGTGAATAACAGAAACTCCATTTATTTACTGGTCCAAATCTCCAGTCAAAAGATGTGCTATGAAGTATGGCAAAAGACACCTATTCCCAGCGATCTAGTATTGCTGGTGGCGTCTTGTGATCTCACACGAGTTAGAACAAATAAACAGTACTCAGATTTCCTAACCTCTTCAGTAATGGACTTCTCAGCGATCACCTCTTCAAGTTCCTTCAGACGAGTTTGCAGCGCAGACTTCTCCAGGATCTCGGCCTTTAGATTTTCGATTTCACATTGCAATGTATCTTCACTTGTTTTCTTCTCCTTTACTCGTTCTTCCAGCTGGAACATCAAAGATTCAAGTTCTTTCTTTGAATTACCATAAGTTTCACCAAGCAAGTTCTTCTCTTCCACGAGCGAATTAATCTATAGCACAAAACAAAACAAAACGAAACGAAATGAAACTTCCATTACGAAAAACCATTCAAGAAAATTCCACTGTGATCATCTGATATGATATGCTGAGAAAAGAACATCAGACCTGAGATTTCAGTGTTTGCCCCTCTGTAGTAAGCTGCAGTTCCAATGATTGAAGCTGTTCGGTAACTTCATCCTTCTCAGCTACTGCTGCCGAAAATTTCACCTGTAAATCATTGAGTTTGCCTTCATAAGCAGCCAATTCCTCAGCAAGTTTTAGGTTGGCCTCAGCTAACCCTTCATTCTCCTTCTGTGCCTGACTTGACTTGGCCTGTAGTTCCTCGACAACATCTTCCAAATGCTTCAACTTCAATAGGGTCTCTTCCAGCTCAACCTTTTGCTTTTCAGTAGTCTTAGATACTTCATGAGCTTCTTCTTTAAATGCTTCTATTTGGCCTTCCAGCACAATGAGCTTCTCATTTAACTCTTTCGCTTCTGTATCTTTCTGACTGAACCTGAGTTCAGCTTCTTGCAACTGCTTCTCTGCCTCCATTATGCGAGCTTCGCTAGCTGTATGAAGTTCTATAGCTCTAGAGTGCTGATCTTTCAGGTTGCTAATGTTGCTGACATGCGAAACAAGCTGCTGAGCGGTAGCTTCCCTCTCAGAAATTGCCGTGTTCAGTGATTCCTGGAGTTCATTAACCCTGTTCTTTAGTTGGACATTAGTCTCGACCAACAGCTCATTGTCTGAAAGGGATTGTGAAGCCTTATTTTCCACTTCCACAATCTGCTTTCTGAGTTCCTCAACTGTACCCTCCAAAAGAGCCACTTTCATCACACTCTGATCCAATTCTTCCTTCAGAGTTTCCGCTTCCACAATCTGCTTTCTGAGTTCCTCCACTGTACCCTCCAAAAGAGCCACTTTCATCACACTCTGATCCAATTCTTCCTTCAAAGAGGCAGATTTTCCCGACGCTTCAGTAACTTGACCTTCATAACTTTTTGCTTGGTCTTCAAGAATTTTCAGTTTCTCAAATAGAGATTTTGCCTCAGAATCTCTACTGGAGAAGCTTGTCCTTGCTTCTTCAAGTTTCAGCTCAAAATCCCGAGTTACAGATTGATGCAAGGATTCAAGCTCTGAGTGTTTCGATGTAGTTTGTTCCAACAATTTCACTTGTTGCTCCATTTGCTCCTCCGCAATCCTAAGCTTTTCCAGGACTTCGCTCTCTCTAATTCCAGAAGCCTTGAGATCGCTCTCAATGCTCTCTAGCTTCTGCTGTGTCAAACCCAATTCATCCCTCAAAAGTTCTAATAGATTTTCTGTTTCAGCAAGCTTCATAGCGGAACTGCTGGATGCATCTTCTAACCTTTTCTTCTCCTCCGTAGCCACATTCAAACACTCTGTCAGCTCTTTTTCTTTCTTCTGAGCTGTTTGCAGTGCAATTTCCAAGCTTGAAGACCTTGCTTGGAATGCCTCAACTTCTGATGCTAGTTCAGATGCCTTGTCAGAGAATTTCTTGGAACCTGCCTCTGCCTCGGCACATTTCTTTTCCAAAGAACTTATTTGTTCTTCAAGCTCCTGAATTCTGTATTTCTCAGTCTCAAGTAACAATTCCAATTCACTCACCTTTTTGCCTGAATCCTCTGCTTTGGAGTGAGATATCTGAATCAGATCTTCCAACTCAAGGCTACGCTGATGGGTCATTTTGGCACGGTCCTCGTGTTCAGCACATTTTCCCACTGTGCTCTTCAATTCCTCTTCAAGTTCAGAATGTCTCATAGATGACTGGCTCAGGGAAGCTTCCAACTGGTTAATTTTATCCCGGTATTCCTGTATTAAAGTACTTTGTTGTACCTTTCCCCCCTCCAATTCTCTCAGTGTGGTAGTGAGTTCTGACACCTTAGCAGCAAAGTCTTCAAGTTCTCTCTCTGCATCACTGCTTTTCTGTACTGCTAAATTCAATTGTTCCTCCAGCTCCTTGCTCTTCTGTTCTGCTGCTATAAAACGCGCCTCTAGCTCTTTCATTTGGGCCTTTGCTTCTTCTGCTGCTGCAGTCGAAGCTTGAACAATACTCTCAAGCTCAACATTCCTCTGTGTAGCTGCTGCTGCTGCTTCTCCAGAAGCATTATGGAGCTCTTCCAAGGATTTCAACTTCTGCTTAAGTTCTCCATTATCAGACAACGCCTGAGACAGAAGAGAATCTGCTTTGGAGAAGTTGTCTTCTGATAGCTTCAATTTGCTTTCAAGTTCTGCACATAGACCCTTCATGACCGCCACATTAGCATTGAGATCGCCCACAGTTGCCTCAATAGCTTCTTTCTCGGTGGCTACTTTCGCCAACTTTTCTTGTACATCCAAAAACTGTACCTCCTGGGCTTTGAACTGACCTTCAAATGTTCCCCTCATATTCATTTCCTCCTCCAGCTTTAATTTGATCTGCCCCAGTTCTTTAACCTTCGCTTGAAGATCATCCTTCACAGATTCAAGAGTATCCTGAAGGGTTGTAAGATCTCCCTTCACCTGAGATTCAGAAGCCTTTATCAGTTCCAACTCCTGCATCAATTCAGTTATGGCACCTTCCTTTGAAGAAAGTCTCTGCTCAAGTTCCAGCGTTTGTGATTTTGAAAGTGTCAGCTCTTGCTGGACAGCAGAAAGTTCTGCCGTCGTTTTCTCAAGCGCTTTTTCCACTTTCTGATTTTCGGCAATCTTGTCATAGAGGCCTTTCATTTCTTCCTGCAGGGAAGTCATCTGATCCTCCATTTCTTTTGCACTCAGCTTTGCCACTTCCAGAAGTTGTTCAAACTCCAAGGCCCTCTTCGTCTGAGACTCAGCATGTGAGCCACTTTCTTTGTGCAGCTCCTCAAACTTGCGTGCTTCACCTGCCGAGCACTGGAGCTCATGCTCCAACTCTAGCAACCTCTTCCTTGAGTGCTCATGCTCTAGTTGAAGACCATCAAAGTCCTCTTTCACATTGATCAGCTCCTTGTATTTCGCTTCCTGGGCTTGTAATTCCTGCTGCAAAGTGCTAAGTTCAAGACCATATTTCTCTTCAGCTTCAATAATCTGCTGTTGCAATTTCTTGTGATTTTGTTCAAGCTCTTCATACTTCTTTCCACTTATCTCCAACTTCTCCTTTGTTTCTGAGACCTCATCCTTCAACTGAATATTCTCAGATTCGGTATGCTTTAGTGCCCCAACCACTCTTTCCAATTCAATCTCTAGCTCTTTCATCTTCTCTTGGGTCTCTAGCAATTCACGGACAGAATTACTTGAACTTCTCTCACGAGAAGATGTATCGTGCTGTGATGAAGCTGATTCCACCATGTGGTGACCGTCCTTCCCTTCGAACGACTCTTTCTCTACTTTAATGAATTCACCATCCAAGGCAGTTTCCTCCTCCTCTTTTTTGCCTTCCTTGGCAGCAGGAGGCACAGCTCCATTTAGAGCCTATAGTAAGATCATCATTATTCATATAAGTACCACTGAACACGTTCACAAAGGTCCTCTTTTATGATCCTCCCCAACACTAAAAGCTCAAAATATTGTAACAAGGAACAGTCTGTCCTTGGCAATACAGTTTTTTAATAGAAAGGGAGGGAAGTATCAGTTTAAGATTTGTGTTTTCAAGAGTAATTCATAAATTCTTTTAAGTAGGAAATGATAGCAATCACCATATAACTATAAATACAATTGCAAGGGCAATTGCTTTACCCATCTTTAGCTTTTCCTGAGAACAGCAGATCAGAACTACGAAGCTAGCCAAAGTATATAAAACAGATTATCAACTTCTTCCATCTGCAGAATGTCCAGAAATCATCCTAAGTAAATGCTAAGGGGAAATGAGAGTGAGTGACTGACTTGAGAAGCCCATATTAAAGTTGGTAAATTCAACATCAATATATAATATAAGGCGCATAGCCAAAAAAGGGTGGGGAGGAATGTAGTCTAATAGCTACCTTAACAAGATCAGCATTGACCTTGCTTTCATCGACGGCTTTAGTGACGGGAACAACTGGACTGGCTGTTTTCTCTTCATCCATTTCTAAGGGAAGCTAGAGGTACCCCTTTCCGTCCGTCCAGAATGCCTGGCAATCCCAAGTTACAATTAGCTATGAAAAACATAATTGGAAAACAAGAATAGAAAACCACAGACTACAAGAGAACTAATAAAGATCTTATGTGCCCATGAATGATGGCCTTTGATGACTTTGAGCAAACAAAACTTGTTACCATGCAGGACATTTGAACATCAGTTTGTGGGAATATTCAGCTAAACTATTTCATGGGCAACTATATAATCCAAATGAGTTGATGGAATGAAAATTGTATATGCACCAATTCGTACCAAGTTCAGTAAAGACGAGGTGTTAACATATACTTCCATGCAATGCAATGCCAATATAAAATAAGTAGAAGCACAACGTATAAAAGGCCATAACACAACTGGATCGAGAGGAAGGCTGATAATTTTTCATACAAGATGACACAATCTGATGTAAGAACGAATAGGCTATTCCTTTCCTATTTTCTAAAGATGTTCTAAGAAAATACAAGTAACAAGACAGATAAAATGTGAGTCTTTTCAGTCCTTAGGAGGTATCATGTCTTATAAACTTTCACCCTTAGATTAAAATGCTGCAAATCTCAATCGCTCAACATATATCAGCTCCTCAATCAAAAAGAAACAATATATATATTTCAGCTTGGAGCGTTGTGATTTTGTGCTTTTCAATCCGACGGTTAAAGATTATAAAAGCATGGGACTCCTTGAGTGTCATAGAATCACACAAAATCTCAAAAGTTCTCCAATAAAAGAAAACTAAAAAGTTTGTAAAAATATAAGTTAGAGATCCATCTCTCCATTTTTAAGCAGAAGTATATCTAGAGAATGATTAAAAGAATGAAATACATTCATACATACATGCATACATGCATATATATGTAGATATATATTCTACTTCATTTGATCTTTCTTTAACAATTTTACCAGTAATTCATTAAGAAATACAAAAATTAATAGAAATGACCATTCTCATATTAAATCCGTGAAATGTGATGTACATATATAGTAGAACAATTCTAATAATCTATCACTCTAGTTTCATAAACAAAAAGTACGTGTTGAGGTTAAATAAAATTTACTAACCAAAAAAAAAAAAGTTATAATATAATTTGTATTTTGTATAGCACCAATATAATATAATTTGAATTTTGTACACCTGCATTACTCATAAAAAGATGTATACCTACATCTCGACAATTGAAGCAAAAAATAGAAAAAAAAAATTATTTGTCTCAAATTGTGTACTCATTTTGATTTAACAATCCTACCAAAATATATAATACGGTTCAAATTTCAAAAAAAAAAAGGAGTATGTACACATCACTTTTTTGCTTTTTTTTTTAAATTTCAATTTTTTTAATTTAAAGAAAAACCAAATCATATATGTCGCAATAAATAACAAATAAAAATCAATTCTTCCAGATCTGTAGTTTAAAAATACTATTTTAAAGAAGAGAATGATCTCGGATGATGCAAAATGCACGGACATCTCTAAGGCACCAGCCACACCAACCAAGATTCGTACATCATACCGACAACACCGACGGGGGATCCAAAGCGGGGTCCCTTCAATCTCACACATCCAAATCAGACACACATGCAAAGGCCACGATGACACCTCCTCAAGATTCTCAGCTGCCAGTCTTTATGTACTTTAAAACGTTAAAGGGTACACCGCTTTAATAATCTGCCACCATTTTTCATCCCCTATCGAAACCTTTCCATATATAGTATTAAAAATCCAAAATAATTTACAAGCATGTAAAGTTTTCTTATAACACTTGAAAGGATAAAATAAATTCTGCATTTCGATAGAAAGTTATGCAATTTTTTGGGCAGAAATCTATGTCCTTTAATAACCCAAAAAGACGCATTCTATATCTCACGCAATGAGTGACAATGACCATATTGAGAGCAAATCGTGCTAGATAGTGGAAGGCCCACGTCAAACTAAAATAACATTTTTTTCTAGACATCGACGGATGGCAATGCGCGAGGATACCATATAAAGAGAGAGATCAGAGGTGACAATACGACAAGAGTAAAAAAAAAGAAAAAGGGAAGCAAGCAAGGATTGCTCTCTCTAAATAGGAACGAAATCATTAGCAGCATCAGAACATATCATGAGATCACATGTGGCATCACTGCACTCCAGAACATATAAATAAATAAATAAGGGCGAGAGAGAATTCTCGTTGTAAGAGTGTCTAAAACTCTCAGCGACGCTCAATGTCAGACTACCCCTGGTCTGGTGATCTACGCATGCACGTGATGCCGCCAGGCTGACCAATCCAAGATCCGAACAATCGCAGACCGGAAGGTGAAGCGGCGTCAGCACAAAAAACGTCTCTTTCTCGCGCTGTTACCCCGTCTCTTTCAACTTAAATTACTGCCCTTCCCGCAATCCACACCAAAAAAAAAAAATCCACCACCGTACGGCGCGAGATACTCGCCATACATGCGCAATCCGAACCTAAGCCAGGGCTAATGACAGCGACGCACACCAACCCAGCCTTCTATTTTCAGCAAAAGGTCCATTCCACACGACAAATTGGCATTTTTTCTTTATATCATTTCGACCCAGTGGGAAGAAGGCCTTAGCTGCTTATCATTATGGAAAGCAGCGGCGCTCCTTTTGCCGGGGGAGGAAACACTCGGTGACAAGCAAAGCACTGACCGATGATGGTTCAACCGTAAATTAGATCCTAAAGCTCAGGTAGGGCCGGGGGAGGGTCCCACGGGAAAAAAAGAAATAGTTTCTAGGTAAATAAAACAAGCCAGGCAGGAGAGTGGTGGCCGTCTGTGCGGTTTTCAACAGAAAAACCAAAGAAAGCATAGTGGGTGGAGCCCATAATCGAGGTGGCCCCAGATTCCTCTCTCCTTTTTTCCACAGGCCTTTAGCTTTTTCTTCGCTTTTTCCCCATGGATTTCGAGAGAGTTTTTTAACCGCGTGGACAGCTCAATCACACACAGAGACCCAACAATTCCTTCCCCGATTCCTCGTAAAAACCATCGATTCCTCCTTGATTAATTGACTGATTGGCGCCCCCGCCTAACAGAGAAAAGCTACCTCGAACAGGAGAGGGACAGCTAATCACCCACTGTTGTATATGCTCGTACGGTCGTGGAAACCGAAGTGAAGTGGCTACAGCGGACGGTTTTCCGGAAGTGGAGAGACGGTGGTGATCTTCGAGAGTAGCGAGAAATGGCGTGCGATGCTGGCGGTTTGATCAGCGAACATGCGCCTATACCGCGGAGAGTGTTTAGAACAGACGATGGATTGAGTGGGATCGAAGAAGGAAGATCCCGTGCGAGTGAAGAAGGTATCAGAGAAGCGAATCTGATCGGAATTTGCAGGTGCGGCGGAGGAGAAAAAAGCTTCTCAGATTGAAGGATCGGAATCATCGAGATCAAAACAGGGGCGGGGAAAACAAGGAGCGACGAAATCAGACTTAACTTTTTACCAAAACCGGAAGATTAGATATTAGCGAGACGGAAAGGAGACGTTAGGAAAAAAAAAAAAACAGCACGGAGGAGAAACAGGGGAATGGCGGAACCCGGACGGCAGATCAAAACCGAGCCGGCCGAGAAGTTCGACGGAACCAGGACCAGCGATCCACGTCTAACTCGGCGGCGTCGATGGCGATGGTGGAGATCCGATCGACCGATTACCGGCGATCGGCCGCGGTCGTGCTCCCGGCGCGCGCGCGACGACTAAACAGGACGCGGTCACGCAGTAAAGCACGCACTAAAGCACGCACTAGCACGAGACGCGCGACGATGTCCATCGCGCCACCGATCGGAATCGGGGAATCTGCCACCGCATGCATGGGACGGCACACCAAGCTCAGCACAACACGCCGCCGCCTCCGACGACGGCGACGGCGACGGAACGATGCCGCGCGGCGCGTGACGGCACGAAGCAAAACGGTCAAAAAGAAAGCCAAAGCGGAATCAACGATATAGAGAGAGAGAGAGAGAGAGAGAGAGAGAGAGAGATTGCCTTGAGGTGTCCGGGCGGCGTTTCCGATGGGGCGGTGCTGAGGAGTTTCTCGGTGTGTGTTTTCCTTGGCCGAACAGGGGAGTGACGGAGGGAGGAGAGGGATTGATGATGATGACGATGATGGCGATGATGATGATGGTGGTGGTGGTGGTGGTGAAGGTAAATGGAATTAAAAGAAGAGAGATGGTTGAATAAGAAGAGGCAAGGGCAGGTAGTAGGATTCCACTTCCTTCTTCGGAGTGGAGTGGGTCCCTTCCCCCCCCCCCTCGCGGGTCCCATCACCACCCCCTCGCGGGTCCCACAGCCCATCATCTGACGGTGCGCGCAGGAGGGTCCATCGGGTCTCTTCCGACCGCTGGCCGCAGCGCCGCCCGCCCTCCCCAACCCCAACTTTTTCCTTTGTTTTTCCTTCTGCATACGTGGCTTTTTCCCATTCGCACCCCCGCGTCCGCCTCCATTTTACGGTCGTGCCCCTCGGCTTGCTGGCGTTTCACCCGCCGTCATTTCACGTTACAGTAAAGCGTTCTCTTTCCAAAGGCTGCATTTATTTTGCGAAAAATTAATAATATTAAAAATATATTTTGTGAGTATCAGTTTTTTTTTTTTTTGTCAATCATACTCTATACCTAGTTTACACTCACTCTCGGACTTTTTCGCTCGCCTTTTGCGGGCGTAGGCGTTAAAACCCACTCCCGAAACTTGTGCGTCCCCACATCATCCCTCCCTGAGAAGGTAGGGGATTGAACCCCTTACCTCCCCTTTCCATGTTGGAAGGGTGGTCACTGGGGCGAATCCCAATGATTTTTTGTAAGTATCAGTTGAGTGGACGATTTCTGTCTACTTGTATTTAATTGTGATGGCGACAATTGTTTTTAGAAAATATTTTTTTAGATCATTTATTTTTTCAGAAACCGAGTCAAGGTATTTATTAGTTTGGTGGGTTATGGAAAGTAATCTCCTTCTTACAAGAAGATACAAGCAATTATTTTAAAGAATTACTTTTCAAATCGTTTATTTTTCGTGAACCAAACGAAACCAAAGTTTTTATTTGTAATGAGAGTGATTTCCTTCAAAATCATTTTCCCCCAACTTAAACTTGTTGGTTTTAGTCCATGCAATACTTTGGGTCATCCAAAGACTAGAAAATCGAAAAATTAATTTCCGAAAATAGTTTCCCTTCAAACAAACAAATCCCAAGAATGAGTTATAAAATTGACATGAGAATACAAAATAAGCATGTTCGACACTTAACAATAATTCGTAGCCTCAATTAGAATACCAATGTTCTAGATCAATCTCGATACATATACTTAGCATCTCTTATTTCGCAAGACTCTTTGCAAATTTTAATTGGAAATCATCAAAACTTTTGGTGAACCAACAACGTGATGGACCATCATCGATTTTCTCTATGTCATATTTGTGAAATCCCTAAATTAACTCACCTATCCTAGCAGCACTCTCAACCTAACCAATCTTACCAATGAAGACAATTGCCCCTACCATGACATCAAAAGATGTTTCTTACTAGCTAATATCAGTTTTACATGTACATAACCTTAAGATTTGTTTTTGGTGTGCAATTCGATTCGTTCTTGCTCACTCCGCCATGATAAAAGTCCCATCAAGAGCCGTCCCTTGCTCAAGGTCTTCTCTTCTCATCACTTCTGATGTGGAGGACATGAATGTCATTGGGCAAATGATACAAATTAAGAAAAAAATTGGACGGCCTTTTTGGTCTCAAAGTGGCGGCCACCGGGCGACCGACCAAGCCGCCCTTCCCCATGAGCAGCAGGAAAGATTGGGTCAGATGCCGACTCTGTCATTTGGCTTTGGCTGAAAAAGACACTCGCTCTTCCCCTTTTGTATATTGAGGTTCTTTCATATTCAACTTTCCAATCCCCTCCCCAAAAACTAAAATAAATCTATTCTATTTTAGCCCCGCTTTTAAAGCGTCTCGTTGTCATTTACACCCTTGCAGAACCCGAAACCATCATAATTCAAGACGTCTTTGGACTTAAGTAAGTCCTTAAACTATTTCATCTCGACAACCTTTGAACATAAAGCGCCTATAGGGTATTTCCCCCTCTGAGAAAGAAAAAATTACAAAGAGAAACTAAAAGGGATTGGGCGTGCTCACTTTAAACATTAACATTACCCTTGTAAGAAACCCAATATCATCATAATTAAGAAACCTCTTGTACCTTTAAACTATTGATTACGTGATTCTTTTCCAACCCAAAATTCACTCCAATTATTCCCAAAAAAACGATTATATTTGCGGGGAGGGGTTGGATTTGCGATTATTCATCCAATCGCCTATTCTCTTTTATATAATAAATTATGATAAAGCATCGATCGTCAATTGAGATGAAGTAATGTTGGTTTTTTGGGTAGATTCATCTTGTCTTCTACTTTTACTCTCTTTTTAAAGGCGAGCTTGATTTAATTTTTTTTTTTTTTTTTAGTTGTTTAATGCTCCGTTTAAAGATTCAAGATTCGGGATTCGTGGGGGAACTTCATTTGTCTAACGTCATCGATATTTTATTTTCTTTCAAGATGTGCACCAACCTTTCAAGTCATCTCCATCTTTCTTCTTTTTGAAGACAATTCTCAGCAAGATTCGACCAATGTTTCGTGGTCAAAACAATTGTCTGTATAAATAAAGTTTCCATGATACGGAGATATTAAAAAAAAATCAAAAGATATAATATAAAGAAGTAAAAAAAAATATATTTGATGCCTAAAAAAATTATTTGATGCCTAAAAATCCAAAAAGTAATATAGGAGTCGAGAAATAGAAGTACCTCTCCGATGCCTCTTTTTCTAGCTTATTATTAAAGATATTTCGAAGAAAAAAATATTTAAATTGGCACCGATTAGCTAAAAAAAAACAATTATTTTATTTTATTGAATAAAAACAGCAGCAAAAATGTAATAAAATCGAATTTTTATTTTATTTTATTTTATTTTATTGCCATGTGCTGATTTTTCCCTCTTAAATAGGAGAAAAAGAAAAAGAAGCTGGAGTTCCATGCGTCTAAGCATCGTTGGGGAGCAACTTTGAAATTAGGTTCTCCTTATAATGAGGCAGCAAGAAATTACATGCGTGCACTCAATGCATGCCTTTCTCCACGTACCAAAAGGCATTTCTCTAAGGAACCAGTTAACTTGAATTAGGGTTTGTTCCATTTGATGGTAGAGGAACTCTTTTGGGACACTACACTCGACGGGAAAATTACATAAAAAGTCATAAACCTATTTCAATTATTCCAATTCAGTCCTAAACGTTTTTTTTTTTTTTTTTTTTATCCAATTAAGTCCTAAACCTTTTATTTTTATTCCAATTCAGTCCATCCGGCCAAACTTGGTTGGCCAACGCTGACGTGGCAGCCGGCCAGCGCCAGCGAGAATTTTTTAATATTTTTTAATGTTTTTTTAAATTTTTTATTAATTTTTATTAGTTTTTTTCCTTTTTCTTTTTTTTTTTTTTCTTCCTTCCTCTCCCTCCCTCCTCCTTCCTTTGGCTCGCGCGACCGGCCGGCCGGCCGATCGCCGGGACCGAGGGGATCCGGCGGGGGCAAGGCCTCCTCGCCGGATCCGGCAAGGACTCGCCCACGGGCGACCAACGGCGAGCCCCCTCGCCGGATCCGGTGGGCTCGCCGGATCCGGCGGGGAGGCCTCGCCGGACGTGACGGCGAGCCCCCGCCGGATCCCCTTGCCGATTCGGCGGGGTTTTGGCGGAGAGAGAGAGAGAGAGGTGGGTGGTGATCTCTACAACAGAAGAAGCATGGCTCTTGCGGGTGGCGTTGGGGTTGTGTTGGTGCTAGCGCTGGCGCTGGCGTTGGCATCGGTTCATGCAGAGCTCCAGAGGTTCGAGCAGCCCATCAAGCCCGACGGATCGCTCAGCTTCCTGGTGGTGGGCGACTAGGGACGGCGCGGGGATTACAACCAATCTCGAAACCCTGCCGGATCTGGCAAGGGGATCCGGCGAGGGGGGCTCGCCGTCGGTCGCCCGTGGGGCAAGCCCTCGCCAGATCCGGCGAGGAGGCCTCGCCCCGCCGGAGCCAAAGAAAGGAGGAGGGAGGAGGGAGGGAGAGGAAGGAAGGAAGGAAAAAAAAAAAAAGGAAAAAGGAAAAAAAAAAAAACTAATAAAAAAATTTTAAAAAATAAAAAATATTAAAAAATACTCACCGGCGCCGGTCGGCTGCCACGTCAACACCGGCCGGCCAAGTTTGGCCGGATGGACTGAATCGGAACAAAAACAAAAGGTTTAGGACTTAATTGGACAAAAAAAAAGTTTATGACTGAATTGGAATAATTGAAATAGGTTTAGGACTTTTTAGGTAATTTTCCCTACACTCGACCTACGTTCTTAACGCTCCAACATTTAAAAAATTATTGGCTTTTTATATGTCGGAATGCTGCACTTGTACTCTTTATCATGGCTATGTTATAGATATATTTGCATAACTAGAACTCGATGTGTGTCACGCATGTACAAGCATGAAATTTATTTTGAGGTCGTCTTGAGAATGAATAACTCACAATTTCATCCTTCATCATTGTTAGAGGATAGTGCAGATGTTGACGATTTTTCGGGGAAAATTGCCTAGTCAATTCTATAATAATTATACGAATGTCGGTTCATTCCTAAATTTTTCAATTTTATCAATTTAATCTTAAACATTTACTCGAAATTCCTATATAGTCCTTCCAGTAAATTTTTGTTTGAAACGTCGATGTGGCAGTCCATTCGTCGCTTGTCATGTCAACGATTTACAGCCAAAAGGACTATATTGGAATTCCGCACAAAAAGTTTAAAACTAAATTAACAAAAAAATTCAAAATTGAAACAATAGATTTAGAATTGATTGGATAATTTCTCTAGATTTTTTAGTGGATACCAATTCAAGATTTGGATTTGTAAATGGCTTAGATAGTGCACTTAAATGTGACGGTAAGGAAATCTCTAAGTATTCATAGTCATCATTCTTGAAGAATCTAGATGGGAACTTCTTTTTCTTTCATTTTGGCGTTGATGGCGTTGAAATTGTGGCGTTTAGAAAGCGGCAACATATATGTCAAGAACCCCTGAATTGAATGTTGAATGTTAGACTTGGAATTCGGCTGATAGCTGTGTGGCAAAACTTCAGTCTACCAAAATATAGTCCTAAAAAGGATTTTAACACTGAAGATCTACTTAATTTATTTCACATATAAGAAGTACTGAACGGCAATAACTCTAAGAATAGCCACCAGGCAATCCGCTCACCAACGACGCGACCTGGGATCCAAACCCAAGGCCGTAAACTCTATACCTCATGAGCTTGGATTACCCAAAAAAAAAAAAAAAAATATATATATATATATATATATATATATATATAATTCACAGGTGAATATATCTGTGATCCGGTAATATAATGAGAAATTTTGATTTAGGAAGCAATTATGATGCTAATTACTATAGTTTTTTACAAACAAAGTTTTAAAGAAAACACTCACCATAAATGAAAAGTGGGCACAGGTGGGTTTGGGGGGGCCCTGGAACAGAGCAGAATGTCTAAGATCTTGGCTGGATTTCTGCTTTAATAATACCCACAAAAAGTTATGTGGACTAGTAGTTTTAAGATATGCAAAGTCCAAAGGTCAAACCTACACAAATGGTCAACCAAGAGCTCTCGCAATGCCGCCCACAATGACATCCGTCCTAACTCCCTAATAAAGCAAACTAAAAGAGTAGGAATTAGTCCATTGTGTAGACAAGGAAAAGCTGCAAAAGCAATCAGAAATTGCTAACTCATCCCCAGCTATACGTCAAATTGTATTTTATGCCCCTCGTCCTTCTAGTCTTTTATAATTAAGTGAAGACCACGATTTTCAAATACGCTACAATGGGACCTCAAATTTAGATTTATGGCTGCAGCTGAACCTACGGTGGAGTTGTGTGATGTGATTGCCATGACTCTTATGTTTCATAATACATGTTTTGAAAACTAGGATGCCTAAAATTCGGACGATGGAAACTTCTTAAAAACCGCTGAAAACGGGGGGCGATACCACTCCTAGTGTCCGAATAGTAGTACTACATATGAAAACTGCAGCATCCTTTTCACCGTCGACCCTGTTTCAAAAAGCTGTATCGAACGGTCTCGTGCATGAATCGCCTTCAAATTTCCTCCAACGTTGAAATTCGATCGGTTTCTTAGTGAATCCGCCCTCCTATTTCTTGCAATGGAGACAAAACTGAATGGACAGAAGAAAACGAGGGTCAATGAAAGGGTGATGTTGAAGTGGTAGACGGGCAATGAGGGAAACAATGACAACATCGAAGTCAAAGAGTCGAACAAGAATAAATCTCGACTCCAAATAACCAACAGGCAAGTTCTAATTTAAAAGTCCTGCCCCTGAACATCATGAGATCAAATCCATGAACGGCGCACAAGATCGCCTAAATTTGTCGTTACAAAACTCCATCCTCTTGAACACATCTTGGGTTCCGAGTTACTTGGTTTTTGCATTATGTGATGGATTTCATTCACAGTGGATGCTTGTGAGGAGACTTCCCCAAGATCAAGCAGCAAATGCTGAGATTAGATTACTGAATTGCATTTAACTCCCAAATCAAGTAATGATTTGAGAAAAACAAAGAGAACACAGCGAAAAGTCATTCAGAAAGCCTCCTTATGTTAGGCAAGGAATAAATGAAGCAAGTCAAATTAAACACAGGTCCACATATGAGCCATTACAAACCACCCACAACCAGCTTTCCGCCACATTTTCCTCTCCAACCACTCACATGTTTACCGAGTTCAGATAATCTCACTCAAAATCTATATCGACAAAGGTCGTTCCAACACCAACTTGATTTCATGAAAGTATGCACGGCCACAGATAAGGCTAGCAAAGATCACCAGTTCACCCATGCCACTATATTGTGGTAGAATGCCTTTCTTTTTCATCAACAGCGGAATGGGAAGAAATTATAGGCAGAGGTGAGGGGAAAGATAAGATATTTGGTATACATTACCTAAAGGTGCACAGACGGATCAGCATAGGTGATATAACGGATAATGTGATTAATGCTGAGTCAATGCAACTGAGAATTTGAAATCATCGCTCAAGAATATGCATGTTGGGTACACTTGAAGGAACCAAGCAAATGTCTGTCCTAAAGCTGCAGCAAAAGTCGATTAATGGAGTACCAGATACATTCTTGAGGAATGGGGTGTTCACTACATGTACAAACAAAGATTAAATAGTAAAGTCAACAGTCGCACCTCCTCACCAGAGACAAACATAAAACTTGGCCCTGAATATCTCAATGCTGATCACATTACAACATGCAGCCGACAGACAGCTGCAGTTTGGATGAGGGAAGAACTATCCCCAAGCACTTTTCTCATTAACAAATCTGAACAGAATAAATATGCTGTGATGCTAACAGATAAATCTGTCAGTAAATGCACCAGAATGAACCGGTCAGCAGCATGAATTGCAATCATCGTGTCTCCGCAAGCAGCTTATGTTCAAGTGAATTCCGATTTCTCAGCTCACCAAAACTTGATGGTTGGAGGTGGTACTACCAAGCACTCGAGTCAGAATCCTATACTTGATCACCTAACGACTACTTTAAACCAGACCCAGATGGAGGTTTCTGATCAAGCCCCCCGGGGATGAACACTGGCAACTGCTTTGAAGCCGCATCTCGCTTAAACCGAGATTCACGTGGTAAATTCAGTGCCACCCTCTCGAAGGCCTCTCTAGAACCTTGACCACCTTCAGCTCTCAAATTATCCCTTACTGGGACGCTTAAAAGTGGACCGCCAAAGAAGATAGAATCCCCTGTGTACGTGAGTTTCTCTGCCTGCTGCACCAATGATACTGCCTCGGAAGATGAAGATTCCTGCTGTGGAAGCTTTCTTCCATAACTATTCTTTTCTACTCTAGGATTTGGTTTTGCCAAAGTTTGATTGGATAATCTATTTCGAGCTTCTGAAGCTGATACAGGTACTGAGATGTATCTACCTGCTTCTTGGTCCCAAACAACTGATGTCCTTTTGACATCTCTAAGAATAGAGTGGGCTGGAGCCGATAGGAGTAATGGGTCGGTGCTACTTCCCTTTTGCACCGTTTTATTATCAAATCCTAGTCCAGGATTCGTTACTGGATTGTTCAGACCAGAATAAGTTGCCCCGGAAGTTACAGGCCGATCAGGAGCACTTCCAGGAACTGAAACACCCAAACCATAGCTTTGCGGTAGAGGGCTAAGCGTAACAGTCTCGTGAACATGGCTTGGACTGCTTATGCTACTCGCACTTTGAGTATACAATTCACTCTCTTCCTGGCTACCCTGACTAGGAGCAAATGAGTTCCTAAACTGAGACATCCTCAGATCATTTTTAATTTCCTTATTTGCCCCCATGTCGGTGCTCACACTACTTCTCACACTGATGTTTTCACTAGAGCTTAAATCAGGATCATGTAAACGCCGACCATCAACAGGTCGCAATACCGAGGACGATGCCCTAGCTCTGGCTGCAGCTCTCATGGCATCATGAGAATCCAATTTGGCAAGCTTCCATGCACTAATACGAACTGGCCTTTTCGGAGCCTTCTGCCCTCTGTCTACAATTCCAGCTGCATCTGGGTCCACAGTTGATGGAACCATTCCAGGGTCCAGGTGAGGTATAACTTCGTCCTGTGCAGTATAATAGCTATGTAAGAATCCATCAACTTTGTCGAAGCTTATTATTGGCACGTTGGAAAGGATGCTTTTCTGCAATCAAAGTGAGAAACCCGCACAAGGGAATAACCAGCCCAAGATAACCATGCACATGAAGAAGATGGCTGAAATAGCACGCCACCCGCCGAATGGATGGGAAGTTGATGAAAAAAATGTTGCCTAAGGAAATCTATGAAATTCAATACATAAAGAAAAAGAGTAACTTAAATTCACACATGAGAGGAAGAATGATGATGAAGGTAGAATCAGCACCTAAAGAGGAAAAACAGATCATGAAAAGTGAAAGCATATCAGCGTTTTACCAAGGGGGTACCAACCCCTGTAACAGATCAGTAGGGAAAGGCAAAAGCGCATCACAATATAGAACATAAGAGAAAAAGCACTGGACCTTTGTAAAAATGATTCGCTAAATTATGTGTGTCAATTAAGTTTGGAGACACTTTCAATTAAGTCATCTCACCATTTTGTCACTTGTTGGACAGATATTTAATCCGATTGAATATTCTAAAACAATCAGTTAATTATTTGAAAGCCGTCTCAAAGTTGAGCCGTCATCAATCCAAGTTACCCAATTTAACAATTTAGGCTGAAAGATCTAAGAAACGTGTAAAATTGCGGGAGCAAAGCAAAAGCCAGCAAAAACATTCTTACTAATTGCTTAGCTGGGCTTAATTAGTCTTACTCACTAGTAAGTCTCCTTTCTACCCATTTAAAACCTCATATTTAACCCCCCTAGAAGTGGCTAGACCACGTAGTCAGCCATCTAAAGCACTTACAGGGACAGGAATCTGCTGCAAAGGATATGCCATGACGCTCACTTGAATCATTAAGTCAAACAAGAATGCACCAAAATTAATAGAAACATCCTAGACACCGAGGAAGTACCTGATAGTCTACAAAAACTCTTGGAGGGGTGCACCATGAACCTTTGTACTGCAAGCCAAGAGAACTGCCACCACTGAAGCCAGTTGTAGCAGATCCCGATGGAGAATACAGCAGATTAGGAAGTTCCTCATCTACCGATGCTGGTGCAGGTGCTTCACTCATGGCCCTCATTGCCACCACATACTCATAGGTTGTAATTCCCTAGGGAAGAAAACCAGACATTCAAATTAACGAAGAAAAATAACTATTCAATCTCCTATTTCTTTTAAATTTCAGTAGCTTTCCATAACAATGGTTTGGAAACCAAGTAGGAACTGGCAGTTCTGGTCATGAAGCAGGCTATGCCTGCTCCAGTTTAACCTTAAGAAACAAAATTGGTCAAAAACATGGATTGAACTGGCATTCCTTGGTTCAACGGATCCAGCTGAACAGTTATACTGGGTTAAACTGATCCAATCATCTGACTCTTTTGATAAAAGATGAAACAACAATCTAGGAATAATAAGCTGAAGTCCATGTCAGCACACTTTCCTGGGATTGTTAAAGCACATCAAACATTGGACCAAACACTTTCTCATGGATTGGTATAAACTTCTTACATATCAGACAAAATGCAGACCTAAACACTAACTAGAAGAAAAACGACCAAAAATATTCCAACATGCAACCTGCTTGTACTTGGGCATTCTTCGCCCATCTCAAACTGGATGGCCACTTTGACCTCAATCTTAGGTGGAGAATTTAAACATTATGTTGAACTGGCGGCTCCACTAGTTTAAGCAGTACGTGAATCGGTCTCTTGACCGGGTCTGACACTAGTCTAGATTTAATTAGATAGGACATGACTTGCATGTTTAACTCCCCTGTTGCATCAAAACTTAGCTTCCCCAGAACAAGTGTCCCTACAGCTACAAACGATCAGGAGATTCAAAATAGTCGTTTACAATTACAAAGCTTATCTGCTCACCTTCCTAATCAGTATCATGTGGAAGAAGAAAAGTTCACCTAAAGGTACACAAGCCAACATAGACACTGCAGTACAAACAGCCTGCACGCAATGTAACAGTCAATTAGGGATAGATGTTATGACTAATACACTGCAGTACAAATAGCCAGCATGCAATGTATAATAGTAAATTAGATATATAGATTTGATGACTAAATTAAGACATTACTGGCGAGAAACATACCACCACCGATGCAAAGGGGATCCGAGAAAAACCATTTCCAAGCCTGTCAACAATTTCAGTCTCCATATTTTTCTTGTTAACGAAGCAACGTACAAAGATAGCAATACCAACTCCTGCCTCAATGACAAGCTGAGACAAGCAATGGCAACATTAGAAGTTGAGAAACAATTTATTTGAAATGAACATTAACTACACTCACCCAAAGCAAACTGAGAGCCATGAGAGATATGAAAGTGACATAATTTCTCCGTCCCACACAATTGTTAAGCCACTACAGCAATGCAATATTGGTTGAGATTAGACAACAGTAATAATAGGTGAACTTAATCATCAAGTCAAGTCAAAATCAATTCAATTCCAAATTGTACCCGACAATGGTGATCAAAGCCATCCACGCATTTATCACAACTTCTGCAATGTTTACTGAACTTGCGAACCTGCAGCAAAGAATATATGTCTCATCCACCAGACCATATGATGGTGGGACAAATCACTTTACACATGCGAAAGCATACATGAGCACATGGAGTTTTTTCAGCAGATGGCAGAGAAGCAGTTCTCATCCTTTTGCAATATGTTCCATGGTGCCAGTGATAGTAGCGGATACTCATTCAAGACAGAGGCAGCCAACTGATCAATGCTGGCAACATCTGTTAATTGATGGACGTGGCGGTACTGATGGCTAGCATGGCAATGGTCTTAGAAGGCAACTAGCTGGCACTGGTGGTGCTAGTGCCTGATGCCAAAGATGATGGTTTGGCGGGTAAGTGTGGGTGTCTGTATGCGTGTGCTTGTGTATCAGCCAAGCGTGACCATGCTGTGAGGCTGCCACCTCAGGCAACCTCCGAATTGAGGTCACCGGAGGTCCACAATATCTATAGGGTTGCTACATATGAGCATGCAGCCATGCGAG
This sequence comes from Eucalyptus erythrocorys, assembly GCA_014182555.1. Classification (NCBI taxonomy): domain Eukaryota; kingdom Viridiplantae; phylum Streptophyta; class Magnoliopsida; order Myrtales; family Myrtaceae; genus Eucalyptus; species Eucalyptus erythrocorys. The sequence goes on along the minus strand of CM024597.1, from coordinate 9,486,022 downwards.
AGAGAGAGAGAGAGAGAGAGAGAGAGAGAGAGAGAGAAGGAAGGGGAAAGTTTGCAGCTTGCAGTGGAGAGCAATCTCATGTTAGAGCAGTCGGCAATTGTCGTAGGGTGAGAGAGAGAGAGAGAGAGAAAGAGTGAGATGAGACAGAGGAAATGGGGAGCTACACATGAAAGAGATTAGCGTATGGGTATTCAGGGTTTTATGGTTTGTAGTGATTTAGGAATTATGTTACTATTCTTCTCTAATGGCTTGAGAGAATGTTGGAAAATCGAGAATCCCACTTTGCTAGGCTATTATCTTATAGCGACCCATTTTTCGGAATTGTATCTGTTAGAATATTTAAATGATAAACCATGTCTTCATCTAACAGCTTAAACTTTTAGAACAGTTGGTAGTGGTCCTATAAAATCTCACATGGTATCAGAGCTAGGAGGTCCTGAGTTCAAATTTTCCAGGCCCCTATTTGCCTCCCCAATTAAATTTTCACGCTTAGTACTAGGCAAAAGACCAGACCAAGCGTGAGGGGGAGTGTTAGAATATTTAAATGATAAACCATGCCTTCCTCTAACAGCTTAAGCTTTTAGAACAGTTGGTAATGGTCCTATAAAATCTCACAGTATCCATTTTCTCTTGCCTCAGTGTTTGAATTAAAAAGTAGGTTCTTGACCCACTTTGCCACATCTATTTTAAATCTTTCTCTACCCCTTCAACTTTGCAACTTAGTCTTCATCCATAATCACAACTCCTCAATGGAACTGTGATCGGGAATAGCAAACAAGTATGCACAATGGAGGGATAAGAGGTTCTGACAAACCTTGTAAGCAAATATATAATGTAAAGGCTCCAAATAAATGCCAAGAAACTTTCTCACTAGAACAGATATCCACGTAAAAACTGAACATGCATAATTGCTCGTTAAGTACCATAAGGAAACTCAGATGTAATACCAAAATGAAGCCACATGTTTTACCTCAGCATTACACAATGTGCAAAACAAAGCATCTTCAGCAGTGCCCTCTTGCTCAGTCAAACCATTCTCATTTCGACAATCTTCATGCACAAATAGAGCGCACAAAATTCCTCCAATTCCACAACCGGATTTCCTTGTGATGGGGGCGGGATTCGAGGAAGTATCTACTCTCTCCACATCTCTATCCATGACTTTCTTACTAGTATAAGTTGGTGCTATGGAACTTTTGGAAGCTGATGATGGAGAGGAAAGCACACCAGCACCAGCTTCATCAAGATGTCCAGAGGGGCCCATTGCAGCCAACCCATTATTCTGGTTAGTTTGAGTCCTGGACTGTGGGTCAAATCTTGACATAATGCCAGGATCTGCAGGGTTAATTGCAGTACACCGGACATAAAGAATGAAAACAAGAAGCGCCTGCAATGCCAGCAGGGAAAAACAAGACATAAACCTTTGTGAGAACTAAAAAACATCTGCAAAGAACTACACGAAGCAAATAATAATGAACTCGCTATGACAGCATCTACTAAACAGTCTGGTCTTCTCATTGAGAGACCAAAAACAAAAATTCTGCACTCCAAAAGCACATTAAGCAAGGCCCACAAAGGAGGGATAAAAACATCCAAATAACTCATCTAAAATCACATAAAAAATTAAAGATAATGAAGATGGGGCAAGAAAGCATCAAAATATAGAGAGAAGAGTTTTACATACCACAGGCGTGTAAGTGCCAATCAAGATGTATTCCCACACATGTCCTCCAAGGAAAGGTGCAAAGAAAGCATAGAAGGCAATCACCAGTAAGCAGAAAACAGTAATTGCGACAACCTACATAGGTGAAAATTCGAGCTTTTAGAATATTATGTGTCAACCATAAGATATAAAAATACAATCTAGATGCCAGAGTAAGTTTGGCAAAGGTGAATGCTATACAATCGAAAAAGACAAGGACCATCAAAGATCTCACTTAACAATGCCAACTAGAGACAATTTCAAAGGCATCAAGAAAGTTGTGTTAGATGTTTAACATATTTTTTACCCAAGAGATTGATAAAAAATGGTCAAATAAATCAAGGTTATTTGCCAAGCAGTTGAGAACAGCTACATTTTCATACCCAGCCATCCTCTCGCCACTGCATCTCAGTCTGGTGGCATGATAGAGGGGGTACTCCAAAAGTCTAACCAATCGAAAGACAATGACCAGCGCTCGTCTCTAAGAAAGAAGAGTTCTTCAACAAGCGGTAATGTGGGTGACAGATATCCAAGCCCCAGCACGAGCACAAAAGAGCAACAGTAGAATCCCCAAGAGAACAAAAGAATGAACATCGACCAAAACACATACCACTGGGAATACAGACCTCAAACTCCAAAAGAAATCAAGCATCAGGAAGTAGAACCAGAAGCAGATTGGCAAATCAAAGAAATGTAAGAATCTATCTCATTCCCTCTAGCTACATTTTTTTACACATCTTGTTACTTATATATCAAGTTATCTTGGAAATGGACATGAAATTGTCCAATTCCTCGGCTTATCACTTTTCGAATAGTTAGCACACTAGATTTTCCCTAAAAGACTAACAAAGGACGACTTTCTCATCCATGTGTGTCATTTTTTTAGATGGGTTGTGCGTAACATCCTTTAGAACAAGGAAAGTTCCATAATTTCGATTGATGCATGGATCCAATATACGGAAAACTCTCCCCCCAGATCATATACCTTTGTCGTCTCGTATCAATAATTTTTTTCATCAAAAAAAAAAAAAAAAAAAAATCATAGAAACTAGAAAGTTCCAAAATTTCACACTCGCCTGTCTTCACGCTTCTCAAACTGCAAACAAAAGCTCAATCTCACCACTTCATCACTAGTAACCAACGAAAAGCTTCACAGCTCTCGGCAAGTCTTCAGCTACTTCCCTCACTCCCTTCTGGGCAAGAGCGCAACCCAGAAGGTCCACCGGGACCGCGCTTCAACACAAAATCGCAGAAATTCAACTCACGGGCGCTTCATTCACACGCGCCCACGCTCTAGAAGCAGACGCGCCGCCTCTCCATCAATTTCTCAGAAACCAAAACATCCCAAAAGTGGGGGAAAAAGCGGAGAGAGAGCGAGAGAGAGAGAGAGAGAGAGAGAGAGCGCGCGAGAATCGCAGTCCAGCTCAAGAACGAGCAAGAACTCCACCAGAAACAGCAATGCGATCGAAGAGAAGGGGACTCCAGTACCTGTAGAGTGTGGGCGGGAAGCTGCCATCCGTGCTTCCTCACCATCTCTGCCGAAAGTAAACTCCCCCCGGCCGCCGCGCCACCGAAGGCCGCCGCCCCGTCCCTTCTCGCCGCCGAACGGACGGACGAACCGAAACCCTAGACACACGCGCCTCACTGCGAGGCCAGCCGGCCGACCGTGCGAGAGAGAAAGAGAGAGAGAGAAAGAGAGCTCCTTTACCGAGTCCCAAGCAACGACGACCGTCCGTTGACGAGATAATGCTGTCCCCCACGCTCAGTCACCGAGCGAGCGGCGCCGTCACAGCAGCGCGGCGAGGGTCGCCGGCATTACGGCCGTGGAGAGGCGATTCGGCGGCGGCGGCGGCGGCGGAGGCGGAGGAGGAGCGCCGGAGGTGCAGATTCATGGAATCGGAAAGGGAAGGGAACAGCAGAGAGATGCGGAGTGAGAAAGGAGAGATGAGAGAGAGAAACGGGGGGACAGCTTTTCTGCGTAAAGTTGAGAATGACCGAGAAAAAGAAAAGTAGAAGAAAACAATATTTAGAAATAATATAATTAAATGAATGAATAAATAATGAAAATGAAACCTCTTTCCCCATAAGAAATTATAGGGTATGGTGAATGTACAGATGAGATGTGTACGAGCATTAGGTGAGTAGGTGATGTTGTTAAATGCGTGGGGCGTTTTTGGTGGGTCCCATTTAACTTTAAAGTTTTTCTTTTCTTTTTGGATAAAATTACAAATTATGACCATGTTTGATTCAGCATTGGAATGTTCATTTGGACTCTAAAGAGATTTAGCCAAATGTTGTAGTGTTTGGTTCATTTTTTTTTTAGGATTTTGGAGAGATTGCATCTCTAAGGGGTTGAAAGGCCTTTGGAGGAATGGAGGAGGAGACGTGTATTAGGAAGTTGCATTATCCATTGTTGATTATTGTTCATCGCCACCAGAAAGAAGCCAATCAAAGGCCGACGACCACCGGCCAAGGGGTCGCACACGCCGGCGAGTCGCCGGCGACCGTTGGCCAAGGGTCACCCAACCCCGGCGACCATTGCCGGACCTCAGGCAACACCTAGGTCGCACAACCCCAGGCGATCATCCAGCGATCCGGCCGTCGGATCTTCAAAAAAGAAAATAGAATTTTTTTTTATTTTTTCAATTTAATAAAAATCATTTACAAATGTAAATTTTAGCAAACGGTATTTTAACCAAAGTTCTATCTCAATGCAAATTTTACCAAACGGTATTTGCATTTCGAAAAACCTCATTCACCTAAAGGTATTTGCTTTTTAGCAAATGCATTCCCTAAAAGCCAAACCAAACGGATTCAATGTTTGATTTGATATGCAATATAATCTCTTAAATTAAACTTTTAATTTATTGCGCATATTCAAACTAAAAAAATACCCAGTGTTCAATGATAAATATTGAACATTATTCATATAATCTAGAGATCGGTTTGAAAATATATCAAAAGTTTGAGAATCATGTTAAACGCATTAAAATCATTAGGCTCAATTTTCATAATCATATTAAATAAATAGAAAAATATTGAATATTATTCATATAATCTAGAGATTAGTTTAAAAATATATTAAAAGTTCGGGAATCGAGTTAAACACATTAAAATCATTAGGCTCAATTTTCATAATCATATTAAATAAATGGAAAGTTTAACATTTACAGATTATTTGTGTCATTTTTATTTTTATTTTTATTTTTATTTTGTCTTTCTTGAGAACTTACATGATCGCAAAAGCATTTTGATTGTCGGTGATTACGCGAATTCCGACAAAAATCCCGTGAAGGCTCTTCCGCGAATAAGAATGCTAGGGGCATCTCCGGCGTTTTACGAAGATATGATGACCACCGTTGATCAAGCAGGTGAGTGGAATTCTAACTGGCAAGTGGCGTGCAGGTTTTTTTAGTGAGATTTTTTTAGCAAGAACGAAGATTTTGTATTTGATGAAATTACACATATGTTGCGAAAATTATTGATACGAAGGGACTTTCATGGTAATTACAACGATTATTAATTCGAAATGATATACCGACGACTCGCTAAGAATTGTAACTAACAATTAAATAGAGAAAATTGCATCCATAATTGAGGAATTGCAAATCAACGCAAACAAAAATATGTATATATATACATATATATATATATATATATATATATCTTATTCCTATATTCTTAAGATGTTTATAAGTTATCAACTAATTTTGGAAAGTTTTGAATTGCTTTTTAAGTTATGAAATTACTGAGAAGTCTTGAAAAATTACGAAGCTTGTTACGGTAATAGTGAACTTTCCATCATAATTAGATTGTGCAAAGAATTTTCTTATGCTCAGTAACTTTTTTTCTATTGATTTTCATGTGGTTTGGTAAATTATATTTACGCTCAATGAGTTTTTATATTTATTTTTTTTAAAAAGAGCAGTAAGATTAGCCAACATTACAGTACAACAAGAACATACTTCATGGTAGTGTGGTCTGTCCAAAGATCAATACATCCCTTGTCATTCATGCCCTATGCATTGATCTATAGCTAAAACAAAACCTTAAAAGGAAAGCGGGTCATTCGCAACACATGAGTTCAACCATCGATGCAGGAGATCCGGATCTGAAACATGAATATTCCATTCTGATCCAGAGGGGACATCCCATTTTCTAAAAATACAGCAGAATAGTCTTAGCAAACATTTGCTTGTTGACGCACTAGAATCCGCTGCACATATTGTACAGGCTGAACTCGGCCTTGAAACTACGAGCCATCTCGTTCCCCTCGCAACTATTATAAGACCATGGCAAAGTCGATTTCAATGATGAGAAAGGCCTAACATTTGGAGCAGCTAGTGATGTTGTTGACTAAAAACGCGTTCTGATTCTGTTCTCAGAAATAATTTCTGAGTAAAAGAATGCATTTTGTAACTTTCTTAAATTTCTATTCCCAAAATAGAAATACGTTTAGTAGAATTCTTAAATTTTTATTTCTATTAATTTTTTTAATTCTTTCATTATATTTTCTTATTTTTTTTTCCTTTTTCATTTTCTCTTTGACCAGTCCCAACCACCGAGTTCGGCGAGCCTGGCGAGCTCGTCGGACGCCGGCCTTGGCGACCGGCCTCGGCCTCGCCATGCCTCGGCTGGCGAGGCCCCCCAGCACAAGCTGGAAAGGCTAAGCCTCGTCATGGCTCGGCGTCTCTGAGGGAAGAAGAAGAAGAAAAGAAAGAGAAGAAGAAAAAAGAAGAGAGAAAAATTGATTCTAAAAATTATTCCCAAAAATAAGCGAGAAAAGGAAGTTTTCCAATCATTGATTCAAACTCATTGTCGAATCCCCTCAGCAGAATATGGAGGTACTTAAGTTAAGTGGAGCCTTAAGTCAAATTAATTTTCTTTTATTTAGTTACATTTTTGTATTTGTAGCAAACAATTAGATAGTTTATCGGAATCAAAGTAAAAATTCGAAAAAAGACTTTCTTTTTTCTTTGGTGACATAATCATAATATTTAATTCTAAATAAATAAAGTAGGCAGAGTCTTTGGAACAACAATTGATATTTTTATTACATTAGCTAAAAATTAAGCTACTTTTTTTTTTTTTTTATTTCTTATTTCTGCTCCAAATCTATTCCCGGGAACAAAAGTTCTATTAAATACATTTCTATTCTTTTTTTCGTTCCTGGAACAAAATAATAACAAACAGCCCCTGCCTCCGCAACATCAGCACAATAAGTGATACACTCCCTTAACAGCCTCCAACCAAAGCGTCACCTACTGATCTCACTCTCACAACTCTTATCTGCTTGCTGTCCTGATCAGTACATGCTTGAAGAAGACTAACACGCCACGCGGTCCTCTCTAATCAGTACATGCTTGAAGAAAACTAACCTGCATATTCTTCTCAGTCAAGTCAAAACTGATTCAAGTTCAAAATACCCGACAATGTTGGTGAAAATTATCCACACATCTGTCACAACTTTGGCCACCCTTGCTGAACTTGCAACCTAAGAGTATACATCTCAGCCAGCAAGTTAACTCGGAGAGACCCTTGCTGAACTTGCAACCTAAGAGTATACATCTCAGCCAGCAAGTTAACTCGGAGAGTAATCCCCAAGTCCAGATTAGTCAGGACTTCAGTTCTGGATACCGGGCGGGTTACACCCAACCCACCCAAAAAAGTAACAATGACAAATCATGATATCCACAAGGCTTGAGAGCCACGAGCTTTAAGCAGATGGAATGGAAGCAGGTCATCCTATCCTTTTTGCGACAGAGCATATCTCCCACGTGCCAGTGATAGAGGTTGTTACTTACTGGCTAGAGGTTGAGGCTTTTCCCTAGTAGCACCTTTTAATTGATAGGAGTGGTGATACCGACTGCTAGCTGTGGTAGTCATCAGTTGTGGAAGGAAGTGATCCGTAATTGCTTGTCTGTTAGCAACATCATTGCTCAGTAAGTATAATGAGGAAATTAGCATGAATGGCCAAACGAAATCATTCAATTGCATCTCTAAAAAGGATGTGCGATGGTTTCTGTGAGTTTCTAGAGACAATTGTACCACTAAGGACTTCGTCCTACCTTAAAACTGTGTTTGAGGACTTACAGTGTCATTACTTTTCGCTTATCACCAAATTTCTGAATGCGCGTCTAACCCTTCAAGACTAGAAGAAGCATCTGCAATCCAAAAGTCTCTCGTCACCCCTTCCCCCAGCAGCTCATCACTTTCATTGTTGGTGTCAAAATGACTATCCCAATCGGAATCTTCGGACTCAAATAAACTCTCAAAACCATCATCAGAAAATTCCCCATTATCCCTGTAAGCCTCCTCGGATTCCACGATAAAATCACCAATATTGTTCATTTCACTCTTTCTCCTTTCTCTTCTGATCCTTTTCCCTTCCATAACAAGGTCCATTAGTTGATCCTTAATTACTAAAGAGTGGTCCTTCTCCAAAAGAGTACCGTTGTCATCATATCCTTCGACTAGAAAGACCGAATCCCTCTGCCCTTTCACGCTAACATAGAACAATTCTGGATGCCTTACAATCATACATCTCAACTTATTAGATAGAGCAAAATCCTTCCTGAAATGAGTTAAATGGTCTATTAAAGTCCTCTTTTCGACTGTCATGCCCAAAATCTCACGTACTACACTACATGCTCTCTTCTCTGCCTCAATAGATCCTTTCCTTAGCTCTGATGCAACAGTGGTATAGGGGCATACATCTGGCAACTCCCTGAATCTGATTAAGAAGTCCTGATGGCGTCTCTTCACATTCAGCCCTTTCTGGAGTTTTAAGCGCTTGAATTTCAGCGGCCGATCAACTATGAGCTCACGAGAATCAACTTCCGTGAATGATAGTGGCCTAGCCAACTCTGGATTCCATGAAACAAGCTCAAGAGCACGGCCATAGGATGTATCAACAGTCTTAAATTTATCCGGATGCTCATTGCAAAGGCGAGAACGAAAATTTGGAGGTAGACCCAGATCAGGGGCAAGGTGAACCAGTTTGGATAAAACAAGGCGATGGTGAGATGAGAGCATAAGAAGTTTCTGCAGTTTGGCAGCCAGGACATTGGAGATAGCTGACTTGAGATTGGATTCTTGGGCTGCAAGAGCAGATGCAGCTGGTGTGAGACGAACACAGAGCTGCAAGAGCGATTTCGTTGCATTAAAGGGTGTGGGAGGTGTCGGGATGGTAAAGAGCTCAAAAATGGCTGGATATCTAAGTATCATAGAAAGAACAGAGCGAGAATCCGAGAGTGAAAGGTAGGACCGGCACTTGGACAGAATATGAAGTGGGATGAAGTGTTTGGGTTTAGAGAGGAGCAGCGTTTTCAGTTTCAGAACAAAGCGAATTTTGTTTTGCCTCACCACATGCTTGTCCAGTGAAGGATTCTTAACAATCTTCAGCCTTGAGTGGCAAGGACAACTGTATGCATATTGTTTATCAGTGTGTCTGCAAAGTAAATGATGGCTTGCAAATTTTAAAGGAGAAATTGGAGAAAGGAAGTTGGACTTGAATCCCAGGATGAGCTGATTGTTATGGGATGAGACAGGAAGAGAAAATTCCATGATTACATCTGATAATGTTTAGATTTATAGGTTTTTAACCTCCTGTAGTATCATAAGCAAACGTGAGCTTACAACGTCAACCACCCTCCTGCCAATTTCAGCTGGACTTTAGGAAAAAATATATAAACGATTTCTCCTGAGCAAATTAAAGCAAAATTATAGCCCTTGATAAGACCTGTCAAGAGAAATGCCAATACATCAGATATTAGGAAGAAACATGAGGATCAGACCTAAATCAAAGCAAACAGACATCAACTTTGTAACAAGCAGAACACTGGAACGGTCTATGAGATTAAAAGCCTCACTACTTGGCACGAAAATTAAAAGAAAAGTGAACGCACAGAGTTTCCAAGTGAAAACTCAGAAGCCATAAACATCCATCACAATTAAAGGTTAGTGTAGGGGATCAGGATCCGAATAGTCTATATAAGGGCAATTTAACAATGCAAATGAATTATTGCATCCAAAACACCAGACGAAACAAGAGACAGCTTTGGTCACAGAAGCTAGATTACAATGATTAAAAACAATCACTAGGCATATGTATAGCACTAGATAAATTCCATGGAAACTAAATTTGGCACGTCACCTTTATTTCCTCCTGTGCCAACCCTTTAGCTAATTTATATCGTCTTACATTTTTTAAATAGGGCAAACCATAAATATCCTTTGCCTGGTATAACTTAATTACACCCTAAATATCATCAACCCAATGAAACAAACTGCACAAATCTTTGTTGAAAAAAAAAAAAAATCCCACGCACAGAAGTCCATCACTTATCTGTGCAAGTACCTGTATGTGCTTAAGCAACTGTCCTTAAGCAGTAAGCACGTTATGAAGGAAGTGATGCAAGTTAATCAATATACATTCCTCAAAATGAAACTAATATGGTTTGCACATATTCTTGAACTTTTGTGATGTAGTAATCTATGGAAAGCTTGCTCCATAGAGATAACCAGACCCTTACTACACGGGCTACCTGAAGAAATGCAAAATGTCATCCTAGTCATCCACTGATATGTCATTATTAACAAACATAAGGAAAGGATCAAATCAATGTGCATGATCTAAACTCGAAAATAATTTGGGATATAACGCTTTCTACATCCAGATAATTTTTATATTTTGTGTTAGATCCATTCTCACTACTGTATTCCTTCATAATCCCCAAAACACCAAGATTTTGGTAAGTGGTAGTAGACAACTGACGATCTGTTTCTATTTCTGGGGTGTTGATCAATCCCTGGAAAAAGCACAGAACCTATGTTACTCCAAAAGTCTAACCAATCAAAAGACAATAACCAGCGCTCCTCTCTAAGAAAGGAGAGTTCTTTTAAGGAAAGATCAGGCGATAATGTGGACAACAGATATCCAAACCCCAGCACGAGCATAAAAGAGCAATGGTTGAATCCCTAAGAGAACAAAAGAATGAACGTCGACCGAAAAACACATACCACTTGGAATACAGACCTCGCACTCCAAAAGATATCAAGCATCAGGAAGTGGAATCAGAAGCAGATTGGCAAATCAAAGAAACACAAGAATCTATCTCAATCCCTCTAGCTACATTTTTTACATATCTTGTTACTTATGTGTCAAGTTATCTCGGAGATGGACATGAAATCGTCCGACTCCTCACCTTATCACTTTTTGTATAGTTAGCATAAAGAGAGAGAGGGACTGAGCTCCTTTACCGCAATGAAGACCCTTCATTGATGAGATAATGCCGTCTGCTCAGTCACTGAGCAGGCACCGCCACTGCAGCATGGCGAGGTTCGCCGGCACTATGACCGTGGAAAAGCAATTCAGAGGAGGAGGATGAGGAGGAGGAGGAGCGGAAATGCAGATTATGGAATCGGAAAGCAAAGGGGAGTGGCTTTTCTGCGCAAAGTTGCGAATGACCAAGAGAAGGGGGACATCTTACGGGGGAGGGGGAAATTCAGCACAAAGGTAACAGTTGATCCACGAGAACCCCATATCTTCCCACCTTAGCCAAAAGTGTTCGGGACTAATCACACCCATTTCGCAGCATCACACCCAGTTCCAACAACTTTCTCAAGAAGTAATTCGAGAGCACATATACTTTCTCTATCACAGATTCAACCTCACGAGGACAAACTAAGCAACCAAAAACTAGACATGCAGTAACAGAGCATTCGCCGCCACCGGTCAATGCCTGCTTGATTTCCCATCGTCTTTTCATCCTCAAAAAGCGACAACAACCAAGAAATTCAAAGACAGGCGAATCTACCCATCTCCTATTCATACCCACGAGCAGCAAACCCAACTCCAATCCCAAGATTCATACGCAAAAAAGCACACGTGCCCATGTAAAAAGAAAGAGGAAAACGAAAGACGCGATTTTGACGGTGGAATCGGCAACAATCAACGAAGGAAGGAGACGGGTAGTTCTGCTTCTTTGCACGCAAACCCAACTCCAATCTCTTATTCATATCCACACGCAGCAAACCCAGTTCCAATCCTAAGCTTCATACTCAAAAAAAGCACACGAACCCACGCAAAAAGAAAGAGGAAAACGAAAGACGTGATTTTGAAGGTGGAATCGGCACGAACCAGAGAAGGGAGGAGACGGGTAGTTCTGCTTCTTTGCGCACTTCGCGGTCCTGGGCCTCGTCGGACGAACTCGAGCTGTTTACAGATTGACCCAGGAAGGCAGAGCCGAAGAACGACTGAGTTGGGAAGTTTCAAGAGGCGGGGGCGAAGTTCCAAAACTCGTACTGTATGGATGAAAAGCGGAGGGAGAAAAGTCGACGCCAGGGAGAGAGAAAGAGAGAGAGATTTTTTTTTTTTTTTCCGAGAGATTATGCTTGGGGTTTTTTCTTCTTTTTTTTGTCGAAAAAGATTATGCTTTGTCTGGGTGGGGAAAAAAAGGCTTAGTTCTCGTATGTCGAAATTACATGCCCTTTTAAATCAAATTCTTAAATTTTTATTTTAAAGTTTCTGAATTCACATAAATTTTCTAATCAAATCCATTTGACACCAATTCTAATAAACTCAAGCCTATGTGGCCATGAATTAGAGTAAAAGATTATAGAACTGTACCTCCAAGAATAAGCCACTACTGACTTGATCTTTTCTATCGAGAGGAAGCCTCGTGAGATCTTTTTTTTTTTTTTTTTTTTTTTTGCACATGAGCATAAGCTATCCAAAAATACCTTTTTCACATCATGTGACCATGTCAATTCGAAATAACATGATTAGTGTCAAAGAAATTTGATTATAACATTTATATAAATTTGAGAATTGGTTAAGTAAATAAAAAATTTCCAAGAGTTAATTTTTTTTTTTTTTTTTGTCGGTCCCTACTCTATATCCTATTTTACACTCATCTCGAGACTTTGCCCTATACCTATTCTACACTCACTCGGACTTTTGCCTCTTACAGGGCGTGGGGCAGCCGAAAACCCACTCCCGAAACTCGCGCGTCCCCACCCCATCCCTCCCCTCGAGAATGTGGGGTTTGAACCTCACCTTCCCCTTCCATGTTGGAAAGGGTAGTTTTCCAAGAGTTAATTGAAAACAACAAAATTAAGGAGATTTATAATAAAAAGTTAAAAAAAAAAAAGTTAAAGGCTCGCTCTATTTTCATTCTTTTATTGGCTCTTGACACTCCTATCGCAATGAACTGAATATATTATCTCTTAGGATCTCACTTTTGATTTAAAAATATTTATGAATTTTTTTCTTTTATTTCAAATTTGCTAGAGATGAAACTACTCATGCTCTTTTCAAATAACATTTATTGAGATTAAATATGGGGCTACTCTTGATTTAAAATTAATGTTTGCCTTTCTTTTCCTTTGTTGGGTTTTTCTTTTCCTTTTCCATTTAGAAATAAATTAGTGTACATCTTTTCCACAAAATAGTTTATTTTGTAAATAGCTAACTAATTATTATATTTCTAAGCAAAAAAACTATTTATTTTGTTAATGAGTTCTATATTTCTTTTTTCTGTACTAGAAAACTGCTATTCAAAGAATAAGTTAAGCAAAAATAAGAAGATAATCTTCGAATAAATTTTATATAATGCATATATCAATGACAATATCCAATTTTTAAGTGAATTCTCATAAATTTGTACAAAAGGTCGAAGCGAAAATCTCACGATTATAAAAATAATATATCGAAATGAAGTAAACAATTTGCAAATAAAATCAAAATTGCTTTACTACAACATATATGAATGGTACTTGCTTAAATTATGATAATGAAGAACGAGTACAAAACAAACATTAAGGATGCGTTAAAATGAAAAAGGTGTGGAAGAAACAATTAGAATGAAAAAGACTTGTTTGGAAAGAATGTGGGTAAGTTTTCCTTTTAGGAAATATAATTTAGGGTTAATACTACGAGGGATAACATAGTCCATTCATCATGATAAGTGGGGTGTGAGCCAATAAAGAGTGGAGAGAGTATGATTTCCAGTCAGAATTAGCTGAATAAATTTAATAAGCAAAAAGTGAAAAGATTTAGAACTAAACTGACAATATTTAAAATATTTCTAATTGAATCGATAGAAATACAACGAGTTCATGACTTTTTTGATAATTTTATAATCTACTTTATTATAAATTTGTATATTATATTTTTAGAGCATCCAATGGAGATGAAATCAAAATCATACATAGCAAATATAATTTAGTGTTAATAACACATAAAATTCAAAATTGGTATACATGTGACAAATTTATCTCAAGCTAATTTTTTGATAACTGAATATCCTAAATTGGTACATACGTGACAAATTTACCATTATTTAATTTACGTTAAATTTTACTATTAAATTATCGTATTGGACCAATTTTGTGTTTTACCTTTTGTTTGTCATTGATGAACCCATTTGTGTTTTTTCATGGTGATAATTTAATTCAACGGAAACTAACGATAATAAATTTGTTACAAGTACATCAGTTTTGGATTTTCGATAATCAAAAAATTAATTCGTAATAAATTAATTACACATATACTAGTTTAGAGTATTTTGTGGTAAAAAAGTTGTTTAAATTAAATTTGTCACTAGTATATCGGTTTTAGGTTTTTGTAACTTTTCTAATTTCTAAAACAACGAGCAATTAAAAACAAAATTGTAAAATTCAATTAATATATTACAAATAATTGAGTTATTATCCATAACTAATTTTTCAAATTATATGCTTATACTTTTAATACAATAAACTATGGTATATGTTGATCGAAATCGAACTATTTCAATTAAATATCGTAGTTAATATCAGGTCTTCTATAATTTACGGTAAGTAGTATATTGAACTTAATAAACAAAGGAATTGTGGTACCCACACCGACGCCTTTTTCATTTTTTTCATCTGCCTTTGACTCTTATCCTTACTTAATTCACTCGTGACCGATGACGAGGCATCGATAGCAACCTCAATATTTATTGAAACTGCTTCTCTACTCTTTCACATTTTACTTAAACAAATGCAAAGACTATAGAAGCCGCGATTAGGTATACATCGGAATCCTATATTTTCCCTTATTAGATGTGGAATACATTCAAATTCAAATCACTATAATGTATTTTCCACGCGCTTCCGGATATGGTATGAATTTAAATGCAAATAACTATAACGTATTTCCATACATTTCACACGTATAATCATGTGTTTTTTCTATATTTTACTGTCGGAGCCTCAACGTGTATCTTACAAATTGCGTGATTACTTCAAAGTGTGGAAAAAGTACGTAGACAGTTATAAAATTAATATGGAAGTAGTTTTAGAATGTTGAAAAAATGAGAGGAAAAAATCCATGAGATTATATCAATTAATATTTCTAAATGAGCCTTTTAATCAAGGGTCTTGTGCTGGGAGCCAATTAAGGGCTTGAGTGCATTATAGTAAGCATTTCACCCACTCTCATTGCAGGAGTTTTTTTATTTTGTGGAATTATCACAAATTCTTTCATTCTTTGCTATTTTATCGATTCTTGCTTTTAGGCCGTCCTTTAATTGTACGCCCTTTGGACAGTTGGGTCTGATGTCTTGTGTATAGTCGATTGGCTTATTGTGCCTTTTTTCGTTGGCTATTTTTTTTCACGTCTCGGCACCCTTCCATTCATAATAAATTGACATTTTGAGTGCAAGTATTGGTGCCGTAATCGCTTTTGTACAAATTTGATTTAAAGCTCATTATATCTCTTAATTGAAAAAAACAAATACCCGCTCGGCGGAAAAAGACAGGAGGCCCGGGGGGCGGGTGCGGGGGGGGGCACAGCTGGCACGCGCCCGGGAGGCGAGGGGGTGACGGAAGCGGGAGGTCGGCACGCGCGGGGCGTGCGAGTGCGAGCAAAAGGCGAGTGGCGAGTGCGGGTGGGAGGAGAGAGAGAGAGAGAGAGAATAGAGAGAATAGAGAGTAGAGAGAGAGAGAGAATGGCGAGCCCTAACGACGCAGCAGCAGCGGCAGGAGCGAGATCCAGCGCCCCCCACTCGCCCCACCCCGTCGCGTGAGGCGGCCTCGCCCGCTTCCAGATCCCACGCTCTCCCCAGAGACTGGACCTCCAATCGCTCCTCTTCCTCCTCCCAAGTTCGTCGATACGCGTAAGACCCAACTTCGCTACTCTCTCTCTTCCTCTCTCTCTCTCTCTCTCTCTTTGTGTAACCGATTCTTTTCCGTTGGATTCGCGATCGATGACGATCGATCGCGATGGGCGGGCGATTTCGTCGTCGTCGGTCGGTGATCGCGGGACGTCGCCATTGATCGATGGATGAGAGCGGCCGTGATGGCTGGCGTGACGTCGCCGAAGCGACGTTGAATGGGTCGGTCGGGCGCTCGCGTCCGCGTGCGTGCGATCGCGTGCCCGGATTCCGCGTCGACGCGCGGTCCCGTTCTCCGCCGGCGAAGCCCGCTCGGCTTATGGGGGGGGACTGGGCGATGTGAAATTATCGTTGATGCGTCTGGTTTCGCGAGGTTTAGGGGCTCGTACGGTGGGAATTTAGGTTCTTGCTTCCTGCCGTTTGCTTCTTCTTCTCGGCTTTCCGATCGTTTCCTCTCCTCTTCTCCAGTCCTGCAATGGTTTGTGTCTTTCGGGTAGGTAGAAGATCCTTAGGGAAAGGTCTCGGGCGTTGGTTTCGGCAAATTTAAGTGGCGATGATCTTGTTCGTTGGGATTTCAAGAGGGGGGGGCAATGGGGGTATCTTTCTTTGTCTGGGGATTCTGAGAACTGGGTGTGAGGCAAAATTGCGCATTGCTGTGATATGTGTAGTGTATGTGTAGTGTTCTTCTTCCAATGTAATCGACTAGCTCCAAATTCTCTCCTTTGGGGACGCGCTTCTTTACTTTTTTTCTTTACTAGCCTTGTTTTATCACGTGGGAGTAAGTATTTCGCTGTTTACAAGCCAATCTGTACTTTACCTGAGTAAAGCTTGAAATTTGTTTGAAACAGAACCCTTCTCGTCTTATTTGGCGAACTGTAGTAGTGTCATTTGTCCTTTTTTTTCAGAAAGAGACGTACAGTACAGGAGCTCACCATTGTAATTGAGAATTGCAAAATGGGCTTTGTTGTCCACTTTTGCCCATTCTAAATGGAGAAATCTACTCCGAAACACCACCCCCCCAACCCCAAAAAAAAAAAAAGGAAAGGAAAAAAAAGGAGAAATCTACACCAACTACTGCTGGATGTTCACTGCAGAACCAGCAACATGAGATAGCCTTGAGCATGCACAGTTTAAAATGGCCTTGACTGCATTTCTAAGCAATCACTTCCTATCCGAGCCAAGGAACTGTTGTATTTATTTTTTGTCATTCATTCCGTTTACTTTATGTTTTTCTTTTGGATTCAGGAGGATCATGTGCATGACCTGTTCTTTTTCCAAGGTAGTTGAAGATATTAGTCAATTTTCTTTATATTGTGGTCATCCTATGAGATGAGCTGTTGTTTGCTTCTGAAGCTGTGTAATTCCATCTCCGTGTGCTGATTCTTATGCCGCTTTCGTGTGAATGTCTGCAATGCAGCCAAGAAATGCTTTGAAAATGTGAATGCACTTCGATTGGATCATAAAAGAGGTTGATACTTGCGAGTACTTTTGTTATTGATATTTGGCTTGTGTGGTTTGTCATGTCCTTTGTATACTCTAACTCGAATTGGCATGGTTAGTATTTTGAGTTGCTTTAATGCTCACTTTTTTCTCCACTTTTCAGGTACTGAAGAATAGCGTGTTGTTGAGGCTTATCGTCTAAAGTCATGGACATTGATCTGAGGCTACCTTCTGGTGGACATGAAAAGGAAGAAGAAGAGCCGCATGGTATTGACAACATGCTGGATGCCGATGAAAAATTGCATAATAGCGATGAAAAATTGCATAATTGCATAATGGCAGATCTTGGAGATGTGTCTCATGCTTCGGATGGAGGTGCTCTGAATCCCCCCACAGCAGATATGATGGAGGTGAAAGAGTATATGAACCTTGAACCGCTTTCAGGTATGGAGTTTGAATCGCACAATGAAGCCTATTCTTTCTATCAAGAGTATGCTCGGTCTATGGGTTTCAACACTGCAATACAAAACAGCCGTCGTTCAAAAACGTCTAGAGAATTTATTGATGCAAAGTTCGCATGTTCTAGATACGGAACAAAAAGAGAATACGAAAAGTCTTTTAATCGGCCTCGGGCCCGCCAAAGCAAGCAAGATCCAGATAATGCAACTGGTCGACGAGCTTGTGCTAAGACGGATTGCAAAGCAAGTATGCACGTGAAGAGAAGGTCGGACGGAAAATGGGTTATACATAGCTTTGTTAAGGAGCATAACCATGAACTTTTACCGGCCCAAGCTATCAGTGAACAGACCAGAAAGATGTATGCTGCAATGGCTAGACAGTTTGCTGAATATAAAAATGTGGTTGGTCTGAAGAATGATACGAGAAATCCCTTCGAGAAAGGTCGTAACATCCTATTAGAAGGTGGAGATGCAAGGATCTTGCTTGAATTTTTCTCACAGATGCAATGCTCAAATTCAAATTTCTTTCATGCAGTGGACCTGGCTGATGATCAGCGCATTAGAAGTTTGCTTTGGGTTGATGCGAAGAGTAGGCATGACTACAGTAGTTTCAGTGACGTAATCTCCTTCGATACGACTTACATTAGAAGCAAGTACAAGATGCCTCTTGCCTTATTTGTTGGTGTGAACCAGCACTACCAGTTCATGTTGCTTGGATGTGCATTATTGTCGGATGAAAGTGCTGCTACATACTCTTGGCTCATGCAAACTTGGTTGAAAGCCGTTGGTGGTCAGCATCCAAAAGTAATAATCACTGATCAAGACAAAACCATTAAAACAGTCATTTCAGATGTTTTCCCTAGCTCTCGTCATTGCTTCTGTTTGTGGCAAATATGGGGTAAACTTTCTGAAAATCTCAGTCATGTGATAAAAAGGCATGATAATTTTATGGCGAAATTTGAAAAATGTGTCAATAGGTCGTGGACTGAGGCAGAATTCGAGAAAAGGTGGTGGAAGATTATAAACAGATGTGACCTAAGAGAGGATGAGTGGATGCACTCGTTGTATGAGGATCGCAAGCATTGGGTGCCAACCTTCCTGAAGGATGCTTTCTTTGCTGGAATGTGTAGCATTCAGCGAGCTGATAGTGTAAACGCCTTCTTTGATAAGTATGTACATAAGAAGACCACCGTGCAAGAGTTTGTAAAACTGTATGAAGCAATTCTGCAGGATAGGTATGAAGAGGAAAGCAAAGGAGAGTCTGATACGTGGAGTAAGCAACCTGTGCTAAAATCTCCATCTCCGTTTGAGAAGAGTGTTTCAGGATCATATACACATGCAGTTCTTAAGAAGTTTCAAGTTGAGGTTCTGGGTGCAGTTGCTTGTCGTCCCAAAGAGGAAAGACAAGATGAGACCGGCACGATTTTCAGAGTTCAAGATTTTGAGAAGGACCAAGATTTCACTGTCATGTGGAATGAGATGAAGTCTGAAATTTCTTGTATATGCAGGTTGTTTGAGTACAGAGGTTATCTGTGTCGACATGCGCTGATTGTTCTGCAAATGCGTGGTCTTTCTGCAATTCCATCATTTTATGTTTTGAAAAGATGGACCAAAGAGGCAAAGAACAGGCTTTCAATGACAGAGGAATCTGAACAGGTTCAATCCAGAGTACAGAGGTACAATGATTTATGCCAGCGGGCAATGAGATTGAGTGAAGAGGGATCGTTGTCCCATGAGGCTTACAGTCTAGCATCCCGTGCAATTGAGGAAGCTTTTGGAAACTGCATTGGTCAAAACACTATTAGTAAGGGTCTTGCTGAAGCCGGGACATCAGCAACTCATAGTCTATTGTGTGCAGAAGATGACAGCCAAGTCAGAGGAATGAGCAAGACAAATAAAAAGAAGAACCCAACCAAGAAAAGAAAGGTTGGTTGTCAATGTGATTGGAATTGTTTCTTACTGGCATTCTTCCTATCTGATTATGACACCAATTCCTTTCTTTTACAGGTGACCTCTGAGCCAGACATAATGACAATCGGGGCACAAGAAAGTTTGCAGCAAATGGTCTGTCCCTTCTCTTGGTCTTGGAGTGATAATCTATGATCAATCTACTACTTTTTGCCAGGGGTCCTGTATTCAGACGACTTGCTAAATGCAGTAAAATTTTCGCTAGTGTATGCTGATAGGAAAATGCTGGATGTTCATGTTGTTGAGTTGAGTTCTTTCTTTCTTTCTTTGTTACAGGAGAAACTAACCCCAAGAGCGGTGACCACCCTTGACAGCTACTATGGCACCCAGCAGAGCGTTCCAGGGATGGTAGGACGTGTTCTTTATTCTTGCTTTAGGGGCTATTAATTCATTGTATAGCTAATTCTGTGCTGGAACTTTCTTGTAGGTACAACTAAATTTAATGGCACCTACTCGGGATAATTACTATGGGAGTCAGCAGACGATTCAAGGGCTGGTATGTTGTAAATAAAGTGGACAAGCTTGTTGTAAATTGTTCCCATGCAGTTTGGGTTAATGACGGAGCATCTGGATTCCACTGTTGTAGGGGCAACTCAACTCAATAGCACCAAGTCATGATGGATACTACACTCCTCAGCAGAGTATGCATGGGCTGGTAAAGTATCTTAGGCTTAGAATAGTTTACGGGGTTTGGTAGATCTCTTGCATCACTAATTTAGGTGATTACTCTCGCAGGGACAGATGGACTTCTTCAGATCCCCAGGCGGTTTTACTTACAGTATTCGGGTGAGTTTGCCAGATTTAGTCAGACGTGGTTGTCTTTTAAACGGAGTCACTTATGATGGGTTTTCTGCTCCTCAATTGGTCCAGGATGATTCCAATGTCAGAGCAGCACAGTTACATGAGGATGCATCAAGACATGCTTAACATCTGTTAGATAAAGAGAGGTGATAGCATGCAGTATATAGATCTCTTAATTTTTGTTGGAACTTTGTCAATATTTGACTTACATTTTTGTGTTCAACAGGAAACAGAAGCTGTAGTTCGCCGAAGGGTGGCAGTTGAACTTACATCTCAAATGGAAGTAATACATAAGTCTCCAATTGTAGTGTTTGTAAGATAGCGGATAGTCTAATGATTTTCATTACCATAGATCGGCTGTTGTATTAATTATGGAATCCTGAGGAAAGTCGGGGTAAAGCTCGAGGTAGGGTCGTCGTCAGTTGTACAGGCTGTTGTTCCTGTTGTATCTTGGATTGCATCAGCTCAATTAGAAATAGGATTTGTTGAGATCAGTCAGTAAATTCTCCACATTTATTCGGTCTCATCTATAATGTTAACGTTTGCCAGCAGGGTTCCTCTCTCTCTCTCGGTGTTTTCACTACACCCACTTGGATTGATGCATTGAGGAATGTGGGGGTATATGGGTGGAGTACAGGCAGGCCTTCCCACTTCAAGTGGGAATAAATTTGGCAATCTTTTGACAGTCTTCTCAGGCTAATGGGCCGCGAGTTTACTTTTGTAATCGTTTGCACGGAGCCTTTTCTCTAGTAGGAACCACGCGAGGTTAGCAACCAAAGAAGAAACAGGAGGGGAAAGAAAGCATGGAGTAAGATTAAGCAACCATCACTTGCCAATGAGCCAGCTAATTTGCTAATGTGTGGTCATGACTCATGAGTACTTGCAAAGAAGTAATCTTAGGAATGTGAGGTTGGCATATTAAATTGATCTTACCAACCATGTACAAAATATTCTAAGTCAAGTTGCTTGCACACAAACCACTAGGTTCACCCTTCCGAAGTGGGAAGGAAGTGGTAAGGAATTCTAATCTTCACCTTCTTGAGAGATTAAGGAATTCAAATCTTCACCTTCTTAAGAGATTGGGATGGGAATAATTTAGTTTTAAATATGGGTTTTGACTCTCATGTTATGTAAAGAAGTAGTATAAAAGTTTGAGAATGAGGTTAAAAGTTCAAGTAAAGTAAAACTGACAAAAAAAAAAAAAAAAATACTTGCACAAACTTGGTTTATGAAGCTCGGACCTTTAGGGTTGTACATGGCAACATTTCTTGGCCGAAAAATTTTTTTTTTCAGAAATAGTTCTTTTATATTTCTATTATGAGGAACAATTTCTGTGTAAAAAAACCCGTTTGGTAACTATACAAAATTTTTAATCTAGAAATAGAAAAAGAATAAAAATACGTTTAGTTAAAAAACAGTTTCTTTTTTATATTTATTTATTTTTTATTTTTGTCGGTTGACCGTCGCCATCGTCGGGACGCCCGCTGTCGTCGGATGACTACCGCCCATCGTCGCATGTTGCCATCGGCCGACCGCCACCGGCCGATCGGCTGCTGCCATCGATTGCCGCCGCACGGCCCATCAACCGCTACCGACCGTCGGCCTCATTGGTGGGCGGTGGTCGGTCGGCGGCAGCAACGTGTGGCGGTCGTTGGCGGAGCGGTGACGGCGGTCGGTCGGTGGCGGCGAGCGGCGACGACAGTCGGCGGCGGCGGTGGCGGCGACGGCGACGGCGGCGCGGTCAACGGCAATCAATGGCGGTCGGCAAGAGAAGAATAAAAGAAAAAAATTCATTTATTTCTTAAACTTGTTCCGGCAATAAGAAGTAACTTTTTTACTTTTCATTTCTATCTCAAAACCATTCCTGGGCTAACTTTTTTGTTCCCGGAAACAAAAAGATAACTTGCCGTTACCAAACAGGTTTCTATTTTTTTTTGTTCCGGGGAACAAAAGAATAGAAATTTTTTTGCCAGGGAAGGTTACCATGTAGCACCTAGGTAACCATTTCTTCATGTCTATGTCCCTGAATTATAACGTGCCTACATGGATTTAAACATGTCATTTTAATATGATTAACAAGTCAAAAGATTAGACATGCATAAAACAAATTTGTATTAAAGAAACACATTTATCACATCAACACAATTAAGTTCGTCATGGATGGTCTCAATTGAGATGATGCTTAAGAAATTATATGCTCTATTTTGTATTGGAAAATAGTATTTTTTTGTCTAACGGGTGAAGAAGAGCGATCACCACTAGAAACTCCCTCTATGTGTTAGTCCTAGTTACGGCATATTCAGTTCAGACATTAACTTAAAAAAAAAAAAAACATATTTCAATTTTTATTGCTTGACAAAAATGAATCGTAGATCAAGAATCACAAATATATTTAAAAACATTGATTGGTTGGATTTAGTTCGGTTGGATAAAACACCGTTTCCCTATTCCCTCACGAGAGAAAAGGCCCATGGGATTGGGTTAGAACAATCAAATGGATGGGTTCGGCCAGATTCGGGTTGGGTGGGCTAGCCCTCATTTCCCCTAAAACCCATTCTTTTTCGTGTTATTTATTTATTTATTCCATTCGAATCATTTCCTTGGAGACCTAAAAGGCTATGTACAAATTTGATCCTTTTAATTTGGTGCAACTTTGTTCTTCAACTTTTTTTTTTTTAATAACTTTCTATTGTTGTGTGTTTGATTTCTAAGAAATATTTTGTGTGGTTTAATCCTCTATTTTTCTCATTTTATTGCAACAGAGCTTTCCCTAACTGCTTTAACCATCCTGTTAAATTAGCTAATAAAGAGGCATTACTTATGCGGTAGAAAATGAAATGTGATACTAATTTGACGTCAAATGAGATAAAAAGAAGCGAGAAATATAGAAATCCTAATTTGATACTACTAGTTACAGCGTGCAAACAAAGCACTTGTTAGAATTGGAGGATTTGATTGTGCAAAATAAAAATTAGAGTATTAAATTGGACAAATCGAGAAAGCCGGAGGACTTGATTGCATAGAATAAAATTTAAAAGGACCAAATTACACAACTACCAAAATTCAGAGGACTAAAAATCTGCCTCGAACCATATTTTCAAAGCCCTTCGCAGCAAGCCGGAGCCCTAGTTTGCCCTCTCTCTCGTCGCTATTAAAGAAGCTTGCGGGCAAGCTGAAGTTGCCGCCGACTCGTTTCTGATCTCTCTCTCTCTCTCTTCAGTTCTTGCCTTGTGTATGCCCCTCTCTCTCTCTCTCTCTCTCTGTAGCTAGTTCTACGAATTCAAACGATGGTTTATTCGCATGTTGCAACCCTTTTTTCTTGTGAATACAAAGGTTTCTGCTTTGCTCGTAATGAACCGCATGGAAGCTTGCCATCGTTGTCTGCTGAAAGTTTCTGGTGGTTAACGTAGTATTGGGCTTATTGGGTATTCGTTGTTTTGCGTGGATGCTTGGATTTCGGTTCCTGGAATGTTAATGTTGGACTACTGCTTATCTGGGTCTTTTTCCATTGATTCTGCTCCCGTATCTGCAGGTTTTGCCGAGCCAGGATGTATCTTCAGTTCTACATTAACGATAATGGTGACAAAGTGTACACCACAAAGGTGCTGTGTTGTTCCTTTTCTCTAGATGTTAATTTTGTCGTGTTTATACATGGGTCGTTTGTGGTTTCTGAAATGGTGGTGATGATACTAATTTCGCGCCTGCTGATTGGATTCATCTGGCGACGCTTGAGTTAGGAAAAGCGACGCCGAGCCTAACGTGACACTGTAGTTTATGCCTGCTACTTTATCAAATAGAGTAGGAAAAATGAGCTTTGCTTTAGAGTCCTTGTGCGAATGTCGGGTGATTTCGGTATATGCCTTGCGGTGAGCAAATGAAAATTATTTTTGGATGTTATGATGGTTGTTTCGACTCTCTTAAAACATTTCACAGAATTGGTTAGGAGCATCAGGTTTTAAATTGTAACATGTGATTGTCCTGCCAGAGAGTGATATTCGTGTGGTTAGTAGACAGATAATTACAAAATCATACAAGAATCCAGTTTGTTCGCTTTATAAAGAGCGCAATTAGATTGGTGTTTGGTTTTTGGGTAGCAGTCAGTGCCCACTTAGGGCCTCTCTTACTTCCGTACTACTTTGTCAATCTGTGTCCTAAAATGTCTGCTTGATTGTATGCAGAAAGAATCACCCTTAGGTCTCGCTACACAATCTGCACATCCGGGTAAGTCACCTCACCTTGTTTGATCTTTTATTTTCTTTTCTTATGTATTTGATTGTTATATTTGTTTGATTTTGCTACACAAGGCTGTTCGAGTTTTTTAAGTTATCTTCTTTCTCTACCACTGTTTGAGAACATTTTTTGCCCTTATGGGAGAAGTTGGATTTTCATTTGTTATCTTTTTCCACATTCTTCTCGCGTGTGGACTCGGTTGAATCCTACCTTTGAAGTCCATCTTGGCAAAGCTAAGAGGTCTAGTGGCAATGATTAGCTTTGAATGCTAATGGACTTAGATCAAATGTCACTCTTAACTATCCTGCGCTTTCTTCTTCCAATGAAGCTGCAGTTCAGTGGAGATGAAACATATAATGCTTCAACTGCCGAGTGTTCTTAGTCCAAAAGTTGGATTTTCATTTGTTATCTATTCACACATTCTTCTCGTGTGTGGACCCCGTTGAATCCTGCCTTCATAGTCCATCTTGGCAAAGCTAAGAAGTCTAGTGGCAATGTTTAGCTTTGAATGCTAATGGACTTAGATCAAATGTCACTCTTAACTATCCTGTGCTTTCTTCCTCCAGTGAAGCTGCAGTTCAGTAGGGATGAAACATATATGCTTCAAAACCACCAAGTATTTTTAGTCCATATGATTTGAATCATGCCTCACGTATTGCAGCTAATTGTTTACTGCAGAATTTCTTTACTAAGGTTTCTACAATATTAATTGTTTTTTGATTTATGTATTTACTTTTTGATCATGTTCTTTCTGCAGCTCGCTTCTCGCCTGATGACAAATACTCAAGGCAGAGAGTTCTTTTAAAGAAGCGATTTGGATTACTGCCAACCCAACAACCGCCTCAGAAATACTAAATGTGGGATATCACATAGGTGTTCTTTTCTAGCAAAACTAAGATCCTTGTCCTATGTAATAGATTTGGTTTAAGGGTCGAAACTTTGTAGTACCGTGTGTGTCGGCACATGCAGCCCTGTTACACATTCCTTCGCTTGAGTACTTCACAAAACTCAAGTCTGTTGGATGTCCATTTAATGCAGTGCTTTAAATAGGACACATAGAAATCTGGGTTGACTATGTTCTAAACTGAACAGTTGTTCTGCACAAGCTTCATTGTGTTACCGCAGTCTCGTCTTTGTCCTTCATGTCTTTCTGCCCTTCGCATTTTCAAGATCGTATTATGTGACATCCTCGCTGAGCTGGTTCGTTCTGTTTTCTTCCTGTCCATCCGGAGCTGGTCATGGACTGTACTGCCTAAAGAAGGGAATTCGTTGGTAATCGACTTGGTTTAGCTTCACTTATGAAATGTTCATGAATGCAAGCATAAATTCCCTGTTTAAGTCCGAAGAGGTTAGCCGCGAAGCAGAAACAATGTGAGGGTATGATAGGTTCAGCTCTGTTTTCTTGCGAAGTTTGCAAATTTCAGCTTGGACGACATGTCTATGATTGAATTCTGAGGTAGACAGACGATGGGGGTTTAGTTTTTTCCTCGGATGCGAACGTTAGACTCAAAACGTTTTGCCGAAGGGTACTATTACAGATCCCCGACGACAAAAGAACAAATTTTGATAGTTTACCGAACACTTTTGATGTCTTTTCTAGGTAAAACAATTTTGTGCCGAAAGTTATCTCAAAACGCATTAGTATATAACGCATTTAGGACGGGGAATTGGTTTGTTTGAGTGATTCTAGAAAACACCTATTGGGTACAACATGTTTTTTTTTTTTTTTGGGTTCTCACATTGCTATGGTTACCGAACAATATAAAACACATTAGGACTAATTTAAGAATCCAATCGAATTAATTAAAAATTCAAAAGTCTCTTCGGAGACATCCGATAATTAAAAATTCAAAAATAATATGGCATATTAAATAAATTTTCAAGAATTCAATCAAATTAACTGATATATCATCAAAGATGCTGATAATGTCGTGGTCAATCCTTTCCTACTTATCAATTAGATGGATCATAAGTGCAAGAAGTTAACTAGACTAATTGAATGTGCAAGGATGACATCCCACTTTGTAATCATTGGTACATTATGATTTATCATGATCGACTATACAATTATAAAAGCCATGTTAGTCAATGATTCAAGATACTTATTAAACACATTAGTTTGTAACAATCCAACTCCCAAAATAGTGGTTAGGCACAGCATTAAAATAATCGGTGTATGAAAAATTACAATATTATTATTAATTACTCCCTCCCCCGCTTCCTTTCTTCCCAGTCGCCTGCTTCTCCTCTGCTCTCCCTCTCTCTCTCTCTTCTTCTTCTTCTTCTTCTTCCAATCATCATCAAATCCGACCTGAAGCTCCCGAATTCATCTGCTTAGCCGCCGGCGCCTGAACCGGAACGCTCTCGTTTCATCCGCCGCTGAACCGATCGCCACTCCGGACGAGGTCTAGCGCCGGCGGCTTCCTCTCTTCCGGGTAACTCTCCTCTCCGGCGCCTCCCTCTCTTCATTTCCTCAGCTCAATCTTCGCCTTCGCTTCGATAGAATCCTGTCAGTAAATCCGAGCATCGCATCGGGACGGGACCGCCTCGCGAGTTTCGAGTGGCTCGCGGTTGTGCTCCCGCTCATGACTTGAGCCGGGGCGGGTCATTTGTCGGCGTGGGCAATCGCGTAATGACGTAAAAATGCGATTTTTATCTTTATTTTGTCATACCCTTAAATCAACCGCGAGACATATGGTCCTAAAGGTGATAGATTTGAGCTTTGGACAAGTGAAAGGAGTGTCTTCAACGTGGGTTCACTGGGGTTGCCTTGTTACATGGCGAAAAAGAGTATCAAACATGAGGAGAATTCCTCATACGAGTAAGAAAAATAACTGAATTTCGGACTTCCACCTGCATAAATGATCTATATCCAACCGTGTTGTTGACTAGTGGGGCGTACAAATTATTGACTACGGTCGAATGGAATTACGTGATGACGGCCTCTTGCAGTCATTGACTGTTTCGGTGCATGGACAGTGTCGTACTATGACCATCATTTCTTTTCCTATGCCAATTATTCATATACTGAAATGCTTCTGTGTGAGATGAGTACAATAGATTTAGTTTCTTCGCATAGTCTGTTATTTGTTTACATAAAGATTTGTGACAGTGCACAAGGATATGGATAAAAGTTGATACATCCAATTCCAATGACTAGAGAAATACTTTACATTATTGTAGGTGCTATTGTCGTATGAGGTTTGGACTTCACTACTTGGAGAGTGCGGAAAATTCAGTGGGGGCACTTGCAGCCACTGATCATATATGGTGGCGCTGTCCCTGACTTGAGCTCTTGGACTGAAGGCTTTGTTGGTTGGTTTTGTAGTGAATTCTCTTTTTTGTATTCGACTCCGGGTGTTACTGTTTAATCAATCATTGGCTTACAATGGCATGGGGTCAGGTCAATCATGTGAAAAACTTTTGTTCAATTTCGTCAGAGTGAGTGGAAAAATCAACACACGCACGCACGCACAAATGATTGGATTGAGTTACTTAGTTTTTTAAGTTGATTAAAATGAATGTAATGGCTCAGATAGACCTGGCTTGTGGAGTGCGGTGGAGGGGAGTACCCATTTTTTTCATCATTCCACAAAACTTAAGTATCTTGAAAGATCTTCGAACAGCCAGCAATGAATTTATACAGGCATACTCAGTTTGTCTTGAAGTATTTTCCACCTTCATGGTGTGAATTCTTACCGCCCGAAACTAAAATATTTGGTCATTGCCATATCATTTTTCATGAAATATGTTTCTGGATTTGTCATATGTAGAAAGTTTACTTCTTTGTTTTGCCTGAAATTTGTGAAAAATTTTTCCCATGTTCTTTCAAGAATCTAAGAGTTCATAAGGTAGTTTGAACTTCCTTCAGATAAAAAAAAAAAGGTTGGACTCTGACAAAAATGTAGATTTGGATGTTGTAGAGTCTTCCAGCATAATGCCCGCTGAGGAAGAGGATGTAAATTCTCACGAGGGGAGTGAAAATATTCTGGTAGCACCCCACTGTAACAGCGGGAAAATGTAAATTCTCTTAATGGGGGTGAAGATATGATGGTAGCCCCCCAGCATGACAGTGAGGAAAATGATGCTTGTATTATGAATCAGGTGGGGACAAACTCCATTGTTGATGTTCATCATAGATTGTTGAGTACGGAGCCCCGGATTGGTTTAGAATTTCAAACGAAGGAAGCAGCATACTCTTTCTACAGGGAGTACGCTCGCTCTGTTGGATTTGGCATCACAATAAAAGCTAGCCGTCGCTCAAAGAAATCTGGGAAGTTTATTGATGTGAAGATAGCTTGTTCTAGATTTGGAAGCAAGCGCGAGTCCAGTTCAACTGTCCATCCGCGCCCCTGTATGAAGACGAACTGCAAAGCTGGAATGAATATGAAGAGGAGGGAAGATGGCATATGGATTATATATAGTGTTGTCAAGGAGCATAACCATGACATTGACCCTGATGACTTCTATAATTCCCTCTGGGGAAGGACCAAGCAAGTTGGTGCTTTAGCCTATCAAAAGAAGGGTCTAAAAGCTTTCCTAAATGAGGAAGACACACAAGTGATGCTCGAACATTTCATGAGCATGCAGCAGGAGAATCCCAATTTCTTCTATGCAATAGATTTGGGCCCTGATAAATGCTTGAGAAATGTCTTCTGGGTTGATGCTAAAGGTAGGCATGATTATGCCAGTTTCTGTGATGTGGTCTACTTTGATATCTTCTATGTTAAAGAAAAATACGGTATTCCTTTTCTTCCTATTGTTGGAGTCAATCACCATGCTCAGTACTTACTGCTTGGATGTGCATTAATTGGGGCCGAAGGGAAATTGTCTTATAGTTGGGTAATGCAGGCATGGCTCAATGCAATGGGTCATCAAGCTCCTAAAGTTATCATAACCGATCAAGACAAACAACTAAGAGAAGCTGTGGCAGATGTATTTCCAGATATATGCCATTGTTTTTGCTTGTGGCACATTTTCAGAAAAATTCCTCTAACTTTTGCACATGTTTTAGATAAATATGATAAATTCATGGATAAGTTTAACAAATGTGTGTATCTGTCTTGGACGGAGGAACAGTTTGAAAAGAGATGGCAGAAACTGATTCATAAATTTGAAGTAGGGGAAAATGAATGGTTTTGCTCATTATATGAAGATCGTAAAAAGTGGGTCCCAACTTACATGCAGGATGCATTTTTAGCTGGAATGTCCTCAGCTGATCGAACTGGAAGCATGACTGCTTTTTTTGATAGTTACCTATATAGGGGAATTTCTTTTAAGGATTTTTTGAAGCAATACAAAGTGTATTTGCAAGAAAGGTATGAAAGGGAGGCTGCATCGGATGCCGAATCACGGTACAAACCACCTGTAATAAGGTCTGCCTTATCATTTGAGAAGCAACTGTCGACAATTTATACAAATGCAATTTTCAAGCAATTTCAGGATGAGGTTCTGGGAGTTGAGTCATGTCATCTGCAAAGAGAAAACGGAAATGAACCGGCTGCAATCTTTCGAGTTGAAGATTATAGGAAAAGTCAAAGTTTTGTTGTCTCTTGGAAGGAAGTTGACTCGGAAATTTTATGTTCTTGTAAATTATTTGAATACAGAGGTTTCCTTTGTACACATGCAATGCTTGTTCTTAAAACATCTGGCGTTTCTAGCATCCCATGTCAATATATTTTAAAGCGCTGGACAAAGAATGCAAAGATCAGGGAAACTGAATCTGAAAAATCAAAAGAATTGCTTGTTTCCAGAATGCAGCGGTTTAACGATCTTTGTAAGAGAGCAATTAAACTGGGGGAACAGGGGTCTTTATCTCAGGAAGCTTACAATATTGCATGTCAGGCCTTAGAGGAAGTGTCGAGACAGTATTCAAGGGTTAATTCTAGGTGGAGTGTTTTGGAGCCTGGCTTAGTTACTGTTCACCAAAATGCTGAAGCCCCAGAAGAGAATAACGGGAACGTAGTCAAGTCACTTAAAAGAAAGAAAATATGTAAGAAAAGAAAGGTCAGTTTAGGCTTGGCATTTGACACTTTGAGTAGCAAATGTGTTGCAGCTAGTGTTACGTGATTCAGCCCTTGAGCACGACCTTATTCATGTTGCAGGTGGTGCATTTTGAGCAAGGAGGTGCAGCTATCAGGACTCAAGATAACTTCCATGATATGGTTAGGCTTATTCATTTTAGTTCATTCCGTTGTTATGATAGTGTCAGCTTGTACATTGAGAAAAGGTGTAACTTCTTGTCTTAAACTGTAGGAACAAGCAAGTTCAAGAACAGAAGGCCAGGATAACCATTGGATTTCCCAACAGGGCATGCAAGACATGGTATCCAGCATTAAAAATATTTCAAGATTATGCTGTGGTTATCGTCTCTCTTATATTGTCGTCTTTAAACTGTGCAGGAATTAAATTTCAGAACAGCAAGTCTAGATGGCCATGATGACGCTCATCAAAGTATGCAAGGAGTGGTATGGAAACTTACTATCTTTGCTAAATGGGTTTTGCCTGTCATGGATAGTGGTATTGAGCTATTTTGTTCACTAAATGTGGCAACAACTAGATTCAACATGTCCCACTCGTGATGGTTATAATGGCAATTTAGAGGGTGGCCTGGTGTGTGTATTACGTGCCTGCATTCTGACCTTAACTTCTAATGCGTAGTTCTGTGATCCGTTTGACCATATCTTCTGGTCTTTGATCCTGACCTCAATCTTATTAGGGACGTCTACATTCAGTGCCGTCACGAGTTTTCCACTGTGGGACCCCACAGAGTTTGCCGGAACTGGTACAGAATCTAAATAACCAATATCCCGGTGAGGAGTTTCTTTCAACAATTTAATTGATGGAGCAAGTTTGTTGATTTCAGGGATATGTTGGTTTTAGAGCACAAGAGATTCCTGGGTGTTTCCCCGTCCATAGTGATTTCCAAAACACTGTATGCATCTTAAGAACTAAGTTGTGCCTTTTCTTTTTGACTTTCCAATTATATTGGACCTTAAGCTTGGTGCTGTGCAGGGACAGCCTGTCGGTTCGATGCATTTGCAGTTTCAGGGCATTGCATTGAAGAACCTGCAGGATAAGAAACTGCGCAGGTGAATTTACCTATTGACCTTCCCGTGGATTTATTCAAGTTGAAAACGGCAAGAGCATTCTTAATTAGCTCCCAACATCTATAAGAGGGGGGAAAAAGGAACTCCCAACGTCATGTATATTCCCTTTTCTTCTAATTAGCTGAGCATAGTGACAAATTGCGGTAAGTCATGTATATTCAATTTAGCTGAGCATAGGTGACAAATTGTAATAAGTGCACAGGGATCTTTCTCGTATTCGAATGATGCTCTCTCTCTCTCTCTCTCTCTAGCGAGCGTGCATTGTGAGTTGTCGTGGAGTTGTGACGGCAACCTTTGTTTTCTCATTCCTGTCATAAGCATTCAATCTAGTTCATGTTGCAAATCAGAATCTGTCATCATTTCTCAGTTCTGTGTTGTAGTTGCCAAATCAAGCTAAGAATTGTCAATTGGATACTTCATTCGCTGCAGTGAATCGTATTGGCAATATCTGGTAAAGTGCCTAAAATAACGCTCAGCCCTGTGCTGGAAAAAAACGTGAGACATACTGTAAAAGTGAAATTTCACGACCGATAAGATAGCCACTTAATACCCGAATTTTTTTTTTCCCAAATGAAGCAATTCATTTTTTTTTTTTTTTTTTTGGTAGCAAACCAATTTCCGTCCATACAACCTACAGACATCCAAGTAGGCGCACGCAACGAGTTCTCATTATGTTTTTCCGCATATGACTTGCTATTGAAGTCTCATATGACATGAAATCAAAGAGAAAGTCATTGTATAGAGCACCAGATTCTTGCATCTGGTCCAAACTCTTGGTTGGGGAAGAGAGGCTTCGCTGGTTGAATCGGTACCATGCCGGTGAACTCGAGTCTGCGAAAAGCAAATATAAGATCTGTTTATCAATAGCAAGATAAGAGACGGAAAGACAACCCGAGAAAAAGCTGACTTGCCCAACCATTAATAGCTTGTAATGCATTCTGACGATCAGATTTGCGGCTGATCAGATCTCTTCCTTAAATTACACCACAATCCGTTCTTTGTGTGGATTGTTGCACCTGTAACAAGTTCCACAGAGTCGGCAGATCCTTTCAGCTCCACATCAAATTTCTGGAGCAGCATAGCCAATGCCACCGTCGACTCCATGAGGGCAAATTGGTCGCCGACACACTTCCTAGGCCCCCCACCAAACGGCAAGAAGGCAAAATCCGAGACGATCTGATCATCAGGACAAACAATTAACATTTGACAAAGGATGTGAGGCATTTTTTTGGCTGATTAGAATGAGTCAAAGTGCTTGAAGCATGGAGATTTTGGAAGGTCACCTCATTCGGATATAGCGCCCCAGGACTCCGAGATGGATCGAAGCCGGCCCACCCTTCAACCCCCTCACTCTTTCTTTGTGTCAGGAACCTCTCTGGTTCAAAGTCACCAGGGTGATCCCAAAAGTATGGAGATCGATGAAGGTTATACACCTGAATAATTAAATTTAAAGGACAAAAAGTCATGCACTCCAGAATGAGCAGAAGCAGAAGGGAGAGACTACAGATTTTTAACAAAGTGGCAGTGCAAACTGATAAGAACTAATTTACGAGCAATGCAACTACTTACAGAAATGAAGATATCTGTGCCAGCAGGGATCGCATAACCATTTTTGTCACCTTTATAACCTCCTGAAAGGCAGAGTTGACTCAAAAATTTAGAATTCTAGTTCATAAATAAGGTGAGGACTAGCATAGAAAAATGATTACAAAAATAAAACAATGTCTTCATTCCCCGTCGACATGGTTCTATTACAGCAATGCATTGAACAAACACTTTTGTCCCATGGAATAATGCCACCTCAACTAGCAGCTCGTTTGAATTTCACTTGGTCAATTGGATACTCCCTATTGATCATCACGTAAAATTTTCGAACAAAAATTAATAAGACGAGGGACTTCCCAGTATAACTCTTTAGCTCATACAGAGGAGAACTTGCAGTCGAGAAACTCATTGCAAACCATGTTTATCATTTATTTTAAGGATGACCTCCTGGAAAACCACCAAAAGTCATCCCTTCAAAATGAACTTGAGATGGTAATGCCCACAGATCAACATGACTGACTCATACTTAATATATCAAGACATAAATTTGTTGAGAGTTTTAAATACAGTTTCTCTCCTATTTGATCTACAAGTGGCTTAATATCTCCTTTCACCAGCAGTCATCTCAACCACTGATAGTATTTTTTTTTCTGTTATCTGCTATTGCACCAAAATGATCACTGAACTATAGGAGGAGATTAAGCGACAACCAGGCTTTTTATCCCAAGGCAGCATTGGTACAAATTATCAAGTGTAAAATTAAGTTAGCAATCAAATTTACGATTCAGTAGCCAGTATTACCTGGCAACCGATCTGATTTAAGGGCACGCCTAATAAGCAAAGGTGGTTGAGGATACAGACGTAGTGCCTCTACAACTATCAGTCTAATGTACCTGAAAGAAAGGAAAACGCATATGAATTTTGAAAATCAAGAAAAAAAATATATAGTCAAGATACAAAGCCAATCAAGGGAATCACCAAACCAAGGATTAGAGAAAAGAAACCTTTCCATTATCGCATACAGTTCATAAACATGCATGAGCTTGCCACTAATGCAGATGCAGATGGATTTCGATGAGAGAAAACAAAAGCACTTCCAGGAGATCTTTCTTTTCCACGCGGTCTTTTTGGGGAAGTAAATAAAAACACTAAGATGAGAAGTTGCAGTTAAAGAGCATACAAATGCCATCATCGGAAAAGATCAAGGGAACAATTCTGCAAACGATCTCTCTCTCTCTCTCTCTCTCTCTCTCTCTCTCTCTATATATATATATATATATAAGTGCAATCAATTTAATTAGCTTTGAGAAGCAAAAGCAGAGAAATTAATATGCAGCTTTTTTGGTTTTTCCCACACATGGAGCCTAAAAATTTCTCTTTACACAAGATTAACATATACAGATTACTGTCTGCAGAAGTAGCACCAGTGACTTCCATTTATACAAGCCTTGCCTTCAAGAAAGAGATTGATGAAACAACACTCTGATTCTGAGCTAAGGAGTATTGCCCTTGAAGGGAGAAAAATCTCTCAAAGATGCGCATGAATCAACTTCCACACTCGTTTATCACTACGGTATTCAGATATGCACCAGAAATCAAGGAAGATCATCCAAAACAAATGTTAACATCATATGAGTAGATACAAGACTTACTCCAACTTCTTTAGAGATTCAAAAGTTGGCCTCTTTTGACCAAGCACTGAATCAATTTCTACTTGTGCTTTTCTCATTTTTGATGGGTTCTGCATTCAGAAAATTAAAGTCAATAATTTAAATGACAAACTTGGGCAAGTAAATTTCAAGCAGCACAGACACGTTAAAAACAATACAGGATTGCAAGACAATGAAGTTGGTGATCAGACACATACTTGAGCAAGTAAGAAAACAGCCCACGTAAGAACAGCAGCTGTTGTTTCATGGCCAGCGATGAGCATAGTCATAAGGTCGTCCCTCAGCTGTTAAAATGAGTGGTTCAGAAAAAGCCAAAGGTGCATAACTGAACTAAATCTGTGACTAAAGCAAGGAATTTCAGAAGCACAGGTGCACTACTATGATGAATTTTTTAGAAGCATATGATCCAGTGTAGGCATGAGCAACTTGCATTCACTACGTGTGAGCATACCTCTAGCCAGGGATGGATACAGCACTAATATCCTGGGCTTCAGACTTTGCAAGAGATATTGGTTTAGTGTTTAAACACCCTTTAGAGATATGTGCGTCCAAGATGATCAAATAGAAACAATTCTTGGAAATAAAAAGTGGTGAAAGCAAAGAGAAATACGACATTGCTAAAGTGCAAATGAACTGAGCTGTATTCTTTGGTTTTTTGGTTGATCTGGTTGCTTTGGTTGAGAAAAAGGAAATTGATTGATTTGGTCTGGTTTCAGAATCACCCCTTCTCAAAAGTAAACCAAAACAGATAAACCAAAGACATCCTTACAATTTTTCTCTATATATTTTACTTATACTTAAATTTATACAAGCACTTATAGATCTTCGGCTTGAAAGGATGTTTGACATGGAATCACAGATATTTCATTATCTGCGATTACTGAAAAATATTACTTAAAATTGTGGACAACAGTCTAATCAGACCAATTGGAATTAAGAACCCTAAAAAATAGCACTAACGGTCAAATCGAAAATGAGACAATCATATTTGTTTCATTTAGAAGTTTTACTTCTCCAGTTTAGCCTGTGAACTTTTCCTAAACAAGCTTGGCACAACAATGATTTCAAAACAAACCTTGGACAGCAAACAACTTGAGGCACTGCACAGAGTGAGATATCACATTGTTCAAGAAACCCAGTAGCAATTTACTGTTAATCACTGGGGAAACTTCACCTAGCTGAAGCTTTGAAAGATTACAAAATCATAGTTTACCTGGCGATCATCTACATCCGCACCGCGCATATCAACTAGAAATCGTAGAAGACTGGCATCCTGCAAACTTCAAAAACACATGGCCTGGATTTGATAATATATATGCTCATTGACTTATGCAAACAACTCTTAAATTAAAAGGCACAAGAAATCAAAAAATGTCTACCCACTTTGAGACTTAAGTAATCCCTCTGCTGCAGCTTTTCAACATCTGTTTCCTGCAGTTTAGTTCCATCACAGATAAATCTTCAAATGGTTTAACTTGAAAGTAAGAGAATTAAACAGCAAGGTTTCACACAGGCTGCTCCCACTTCACATAGATGTAATTCATTTGCATTTTGCATTCCATGTCTCCGCAAATGGTGTTCTTGCTGCTAAATTTCTCAAATGGAGGCCAAATTTTCTTTCATAGATTATACCATCCAAGAATACAAACTCTGTTTAGATGAAGGTTTTCATCACGAAAAGAGCAAGCCCTATGTTTTTTAAAAATATCAACAGCTATATCACACACACTCTAGATAGCGGTTATTTTCTAACCTGTCTGGTCTCCTTTGCATTTTTTATGAGTCCATCAAGACAGTCATTGATAACCTTGAGATCTTTCTGGAATTTCCGCTGCCTAGGCACAATCCATGAAGCTAAAGGGATCTTCCAATAAGGGATGTAAAAGGTAGATCTATGCTCTGCTTCAAAAAGAGTACCATAAACCGCCTACACCAAAATGACAAAAGGTATCATCAAGCTGTCAAAGTGAGATTGGCACCGTGAACTGATAATTGTGAATCGTGCCTTTAAGATCCAGTGAACTAGCTGTCAATTCTAAGGACATGAATTAATATGAGAGAAAAATGTAAAATGAGATGTTTCAAGCAATGTTGGATGAGACCTGATCAATGTGAAAGTACCTTGCATTAAAATAAGACCTGCAAAATATAGCCACTAAAATACCACCACATCTTAGTCTTTATTAAGAAAGCGAACTCAATGGATCATTATTCTGATATTGCAGTCCTATGTGGAGCCTTTCTCCCTTAAATGATGGCAGTAAAATCAAAACCACACAAGAAACCAAAATTCTAACTGACAAATATTTGAAGCCTTAAGTTTATATAGATTTTTTAACCGTGATCGTATTGAGAACAGTTTACACAAGAAGGAAGCATCTTTAACAGATTAAACAAAACGAATGGCACTAAAGGAAGAAGACTAGTCACAACTCATCAAACCTTGATGACAGGTGACTCTTTTGTGACTGAACCAAAGTCATAATTGAAGATGCCAAGGCCTATAATATCAAGAGCCAAACTTGAAAACTCTGCTTCAAGATCCAGCTCAATTTTCCCCTCTCCATGTTCATTTGTGCCTTCAGAAAGCTTCTCAAGTTTCTGGATGGTCCTCTCCGAACATTTTGTGAACACTTCGGCCATAGCTTCCAAGTATAACGAATGAAACCCAGGAGCAACAACTGTATTTTTCAAGACAAGTTATGCTAACTTTTAGACAAGACCACATACACTAGCATTACCCTTGCAATTTAAACAAGGACATTGATAGTTTGTTGATGACCAAGGCAATAAATAGTTATTACACATACATTAACCAAAAAGAATGAGCACAACACTTCACTACAATAACATTTGATAATTCAAGATTAATATTTTCTCATCATACTCTAATAGCTTAAGCTTTTTGAAGAGCTGGCAATGGTCCAGCCATAACTTACGACAGATAGCTAATGATAGTATGACAAAGAACAGGAAAATTAGATGAAGTATCGACAGTATGCATTTGACAATAACTTATTCTAAAGCAAAAGGTGCGATGCTAAAGGGAATTAACTGAGGCACCAGCATCCAACTTACCATTGTCATCTGAAACAACTCTGATCAAACAAAGGGAATTCTAATTTAAATCTTATGGACACTTTGAGAAATTGATGATATTGATGCAAAACAAGCTAAACCATAATAATATTTCTTCCATTGATCTCCTACATACCCAATTGAAGGAAAAGTATGCAGTCATGATTGGCAACCCATGAATAAAGCAAGGATATGATTGGAGTTGATCATTGTATGATTGTTTTGCTCAAACAGTTGTTTATTGCTTCTCAAGATAATTTATACACTGTATTACTTGTAAGAAGGCCAATAACTTTTTCTAAGAAAATATTTTGAATTGCATATACACTACTTCATGTGGAGGAAGCACATTATACTTGAGTTTTAACTAAAACTGATTGGCAGATACTCCAGATTGGTCTAGATGCATGCCCAAACCTGAAAATGGCATAATCTTAACTTTCTCACCTCTTCTCCTCTGCTTCCAAGTGTCAAGGTCCGCAGGTATAAGTCCTTTTCCCATTATTGGCTCTAAGATATCAGCTAGAACTCCCTATTATAGCACAAAACACTCGCCCATGAGCCTTTAGAAGGGATACTAAGATATGATGAAACTCTCAAACTGAAGTAAGTAGCCTATACTGATCATCCAAAAGTTTGTATACTCCATTCTCTCTTTCTCAAACTTGTGGCAGAAATCCTACGCATTTAGCAAATGCTCAAATTACCAAATTGTCTCTGGATCTAATTATTCAATCATTTTCACACAACCAGATTATCTCAATTACAAAATTGGAAAATTTTGCTATTTTATTTTTCCAGCACAAGCACATAAATGGTACAAAATGAACCTCAACAGGTCACAGAAGCATATAACTTCATTACCTTATCGTACGAAAACGCATTCTCTCTAAGGATGTGCCTTGCGACTATAGGATCGGATACAACAACAAATGCTTTTGGTCCAAAAGCAAGTTTATACACAGCTCCATGCTGCAAAATGATTGAAATGAGATTGAGTGCCTTCACAACCAGTACAAGATAGCACATAAAGTACCTTTTGAAATTTTCGTTTTGACACGATTGGCATTATAAGAAATTGCAGGGAAAAAAACAACTGAGTTGGTAGTTCAATTGAATTATGAACTGTCTACACATTTATAAAGAATGACAAGCAGCAACATGTAATAGGGAACTCCTAAGAAGAAAATAAGTTAATTGGATGTCAACCAACAGCCCAATTGGCAAGCCAAAAAAAAAAAATGAAGAAGAAAATAGGCAAAGAACTTCAATGATTTCCATGAGTACCTCTAAGAACCAATCATACAGTGAGAAGAAGAGAGGCTTGCCAAATAAATCCGTCACTGCACCTTCAGCTATTGGCATCGTTCCCAGATTCCCCCCACTCAAAAAATTAGTAAGAAGATTGCTAGCATTGTCGAGAAGATTCCTTTTTGTTTTCGGTTCATCTGTACTTGTTGACTGACATCTGTCATTAAAAGTATTGATAATAAACATTCAAAGTGAAGCTCAATCAATCATGCAATGCTGGCAGTACAAAAAACATGGAACCATTTCTCTTTATTTGGTAATTTAGAATTAGTTTATGTCAATACGAGCAGCATGAGGAAATGGTGGAACTTTCCAACTCCAAAGAGTTTGTATAAACTAAAAGGAGACTCCATACTCTAAAATGACTGGACAGTCACAGACATCTCTATTACAGACCAATAGGACTACAATACAGTTTCCATTTTAACATTTTTACCCAAGACTCTGCCTCAAGTCAAAAAAAATCTGTGGGCGTGTTTCTTAAGATATAAATCAAATTGGCATTAACCTAAGTCCCAAAAACACCAACCACTCTTTTTGTATCTCTCGAGGTAGTTATCCATTCACTGAATTCAAACTCTTTCAACCAGAACACTCCCTGGACCGTACACTAGCCCATAGCCAAACTGATGGAAACACAGTTTTTTCTCTCTTTCAGTTTTCTTGCAAAAAGGCAGGGAGGAGATTTTAAAAAAAAAAAAACAAATTGGGTCTTCATCACCTACAGCTTCATCACTTTTTAGAAGCTACACGATTTGTTTCCTGAAGGTTTCACTTCAGCATGAAAATTTCAATATTCAATACCATTAAGCCACGATTCAAAAGGCTAAACAACACTCATAAACTAATTGACAGTTCTTGCATCCGCCCAGAACTTTAAACTTGAACTTCGCACCCTCCACTCAGCTGGCAAAAATTTCAAGACCCATCACCGCAAACCACACAAGAGCTTCTCCAAAGCCAAAACAAGCACACAGAACTAGACGAAACAACAAACGAGAAGAAATGGAAGTTATCCGGCGGTTCTGCTCAAGCAGTGTTCAAACAATACCGGATACAAGGCCCCCTCGGCCCAGCAGCATAGGAGCGAGAAGATCGACGCGATCTGGAGACACCCATGATCCGAAAATCGCTCCTTTTGAAGCCGTCGTTGAAGACGGCGACGGAGAGCGAGTGCTGCAGGAGGGGGACGGTGGCCATTGACGCCAGCTTCGTGGTTCGAGAAGTGACCAGCCCAGTGCCCAGCACTGGCCATAAAAGAAGCCAAAGATAAAGAGGGAAACGCCGTATTTTCTCGGTGGAGCAATTTGCTGTGTTTTGATAAACTTTGATTATTAGATTCAACTTATCTGTCCCGTTTATTTTTTGTGCTACAATTGCATTTTGCCTCCACTGGTGGGTCGGTGTGTCTCCCACTATCAAAAGATTGAAAAAAAAAAAAAAAAAAGAACACAAAGAAATTAGTGGTGATTGATTCTCGATTTGGTCTGGTTTCAAGGTGGAACCGAGAATCGAGTGTTGGACTAAACCACTGATCCATTTTAATGGAATCGGTTTGACATGAAGTGAAAGAAAAAACAAGCTTGAGGAATTTTTTTGTATTCACAATAATTTAAAATGTGTTATTTATATATATTTATATTACAAACAATATAAGGAATCACTTCCTTTTGGGTGGCGCGGTTGAGCTTTAGGCTCCTCCCCTCACGAAGGGGAGGGATTCGAAACCCAAGCGTCGCAGGGGTGACTTATCAGTGGCAAGTGTGTGGTGGCAAGACGTATCGCCCCTAGTTGTTTACTCCCGGCATCCGGCCGTACAGGATTCCTTGGGTAACAAAAAAAAAAAAAACAATATAAGGAAAATACGAAGATACAAAATCATTTTAAATCATTAATTGATATCAATCTAAACCTTAGATTGATTTAAGTATCTTCAATCAAATCAATTGCACAAATTATATCTCCAACACGGTCACTTTTTTTTTCCAACTATTTGGAGTCGAACTACTTAACATTTTGCTAATTTTTTTTTTGAGAAAATTATACATAGACAGTTGGTTTGATCTGATCCAATTCACCCTTAAAACCAAAAATTAGACAACTTGGATACTGGTTTTACTTTTAGGAATTGAAACCGGATCAACACTCCAAAGAACCAAACTCAATTGGCTGATTCAATTTGATTCTGCCGGTCCGTTTTCTGTATTCCTAAAAGAAACTCCTCTTTAATCGAAGAATTGGATAAATGCCTATAAGTCCTAAAACTAATTTAAAAATGCAATTAAAAGTCTCATGTAGATAGATTTTTATTTATTTTTTACTTACTTTAAATCTTACCGTACGCATATTTATTCATTTTTTAACTTGAAACATTTGACAACTTTCAGAATATATATAGATGTTGTTTCCGAGAACAAAAATAAGAATGAAAAAAACAAAAAGTTGTTTCTTTTTTCAAGGCGTTCTCTCTCTGTCGTGAGTTCACTCTCTCTCTCACTCTTAACTTTTTGTCTCTCTCTCTCTGGTCATTCTCTCCGGCGCCACTCAACCGCGATCGTCTCTGCCATTCTCTCCGTCGTCCGGCGCCTCTCGACTGCTCATTCCCTCCGGCGCCGACAAGTGCTGCTCCTTCACCGACTCAAGCTTGTCGTTCGAGGTAAAAGTTATACCCATCTTGCTGACTTGCACACTATGGGAGGGATGCCTTTGGCGAGGGCTTGGTCGAGCGAGTGCAGCCGTCGCCGATCTAGGCGAGTACTCGCTCGAGCGAGCGCGGCGAGGCGAGGGCTTGCTTCGGCGAGCGCGGCCCTCGGCCCTCGAGCGAGTCGTCGCCCAGGTCTGCAAGGGCCACACTCGTCGAAGCCCTTGTTGATGTGGGCGACGGCTCGCCCGAGCCCTCGCGTTCTGCTCGAGCCCCGACCCAGCGCTGCTCGCTCGAGCGAGCGCGGTGAGGTGAGGGCCCGCTCGAGCGAGCGTGGCGAGGCGACGATTCGCTTCGGCGAGCGCGGCCCTCGTCAGTCATCCGCTGCACTCGCTCGAGCGACCCGTTGGCGAAACATTGAAACAGCAAGTTGACTCCGTGAGATAGTTTGTCTCTGCCCCAGTGCCTTTAGTTAAATGCTTTTAGTTAGATAATTTGGCTTGCAACCCAAAAAAATAAAGAAAACTCGCGTCACTCCATCAGGCGTCGGTTGAAATGGACTTCCGCTAATCTTCTGGTTTTATTGCAAATGATAGTTCAGGGGAACAAAAGATCAGAAAGTCCCTCCTTCTCTCTCTGTTTTGTTTGTTAAATAAATTTATGCAGTGTAGTCTGAAGATTAGTCTAGATCTATTTTGGAATGAACATTAACTTTGTAGGCAATGCAAAGTAGATCTGCGAAGGCTGTGCTTGCCGATCTGGGTGACGGCTTGCTTGAGCCCTCTCGCTCGAGCCCAAGCCAGCGGTGCTCGCTCGAGCCCTCGTCCTCAATTTCCTGCATTAACAAATACACATGCCC
The DNA here is from genome assembly GCA_014182555.1 of Eucalyptus erythrocorys. NCBI lineage: Eukaryota > Viridiplantae > Streptophyta > Magnoliopsida > Myrtales > Myrtaceae > Eucalyptus > Eucalyptus erythrocorys. The sequence goes on along the minus strand of CM024597.1, from coordinate 9,443,069 downwards.
TTAATTGGTGATTGATTGCCAAATGCACAAAGTTGAGCTTAGGTAATTGGTTTTTATGCTATCCAGATCTGTAGACCTAACCATTCCTCTGAGCAATGTCAACATGTTAACATCAATGAGGTTCACACTTAGTTTTCTCTTTTGTTGGTTTGCTGGTGTGAGAGCATGATCATTAGTTTTCTGTTTTGTTTTGTTGACTAGGCCCAAGTCGTAGTATGACATGTTGGGTTGAGCTTGTGCATGTCCAAGATTGGCTTTAGACCAGCGAAAACTTATTGAAATTGAGAGTTTATCAAGACTGCACTCCACTTGACTAACCCTTCTCAATCTCCAGCTAAGCTTAACTATAAGGGCTACGAAGCTTAGGGCTATGGCTGTCACGAATTCAAACTTTTTCCTATTTGTGTAGTTGAGCTCGATTTGGTTTTTGCTTACTTCTTGTCATTGCGATCGTTTTCATTCTCACTCGACCGGTTTCTACTTGCTCACTTGACCTATTCATTTTGCTAATTGCGCAGATCCATTGACGTTGGTGCTTTCAAAATCTTGCTCATCTCCAAAATCTGGTTGGTTTCTCATAGTGTTCTTTGTTTCATTTTGGGTATTTTATTTTATTGATCATTGATAGTCATAGTACTGTGTAGCCTTTGTAGCTCAAAATGCAATCTTTGTCATGTTCTGTACAAGCTAGTTCAAGAATTGTCAATGCTTTGCCATTAGAGTCTTCTCTGCTTGCATCTCTTGAGAATGGTTGTGTGTATTGTGTGTAATTCATACATTATTATGTTATTACTTTAATTCTTAACTCATATATTGCTCAACTGGTCAAGGTTAAATGGCATTTGAGAAACAAACATTCAGTGCAAAGTGGACCGAGTCTTTAACCAACCTGTTTGTAAGTTTGTTGGTAGAGGAGGTCAAAAAGGGGAATCGCACCTCTTCTACTTACAACAAAGCAGGGTGGAATAATATACGGGCTGAATTCATTAAACAGACAGGATTCCAATATAGCATGCTACAGCTCAAGAACAAGGTGAACAAACTAAGAAAACAATATAGGAGTTTTAAGAAGCTCCTTTCACAGTCCGGATTTGGTTGGGATAGTGTGACAAAAACAGTTGTTGTTGATAATCCAAGTATATGGGAATCTCACATCAAGGTATTTTTTAACTTTTGGTTATTTTGATATCATTATAGATGTAAGTCATGAAATGTATGAATATGTTACCGACATGTCATTATTATGAAAATTGCAGGACAATGTTGAATGGGCAAAATTCAAGAAGAATGGATTTCCTCAGTATCCCGAGTTATGTATTATATTTTGTGATACGTATGTTAGTGGGGATCGTGCCATGGAAAATGTAGAAGATTTGATGGTGTCGGAGGAAAGTGACAATGGTGGTGGCAATTCAGAGGACTTTAGTGAACATACTCCAAATATTAAGAGGAGAAGAAATAGTAACTCATTCGATGTGGCTGACGCTTGCAAAGCCATACAAGATCTGATAAAAGTTAGGATAAGTCAATATGTGAGTGGTTCTGCGGCCTCAAAGGTCATGCCACCACTTGTAGATCCTTTCTCGGTATCTGCTTTGGTTGATGTCCTAGTTAGTATGCATGATTTAGAGCAAGATCTTTACAACAAAGCAGTGGACCGAGCATGCATTAGTGCTGCATGGAGGGAGGCTTTCATCAGTTCCTCACCTGAAAGGAGATATGGACTTCTTCAATATCTTTAGTCGATGTTGGGAAATGTATTATGGATTGCGTGGGGTTTTATTTGATTGTATGACTTCTATTATCAGTTAATACTTAGGTTCCGTTTGGTATGGCTTTGGGGGAATGTCATCAGGGAAATGCAAAGGCCTTTAGTTTAAAAGGTTTTGGTTTGGCGAAATGCAAATACTGTTGGTAAACTAAAATTGAAAAGATGTCTTGAGATACAATTTGAGGAAATGTTGTTCGGTAAACACGTACATTTGGAAAGTCCTTTTCATGTGCCAATTTTAAAATTTGTTAAAATTCAAAAACAAAAATCAATGACCTTAACTTTTATATATTTTTTTCAAGTTGAGAATAATGTATAAGAGACATTAATAAAATTTTAAATAAAAAAGTCACATTAAACTCAATTAATAATAGAGTAATTTCATTACAATAAACATGACAACATATTTTCGAAAGAAAGAAATAAATTATCGTTAAATATTACAAACGTCCTTAATTATTTATTGAGTTAATAGTTATTTTATCACATAAACATGCCATATCAAGGAATGCATCATCATTTGAAGCATTCGTCCCCTTATTTACAATATCATGGTCGACTGAATATCCATACTCGAGATTCAAATCTGCTGTATCAAAATCCATATCAATTACGACATTTTTTCTCATAAAATTGTGCAAAGCCATTGTAGTTATGACAATTTGTACTTGCTTTTCATAAGGATGACTTGGCATAATAATTAAAATCTTCCACTTCATTTTTAATATGCAAAAAGCTCGTTCAATTTCTGAGCGAAGCGAGGAATGTGCACGGTTGAACGCTTCTCAATAACCCGTAGGTGTAAGACCTTGTTGAAATATTAATGGAACTTCTCATGGTTTCTAGGAGAGCAACGAAATAATAGCAGTATGGTTTTTGAATTGCTGTGTTGTATCCATGTTCTTTCATACTTCCAGGGACTTGGCGAGCTAGTAGCTGTCATCTTATTATATGTAAGAAAATCCGACAATGGTCCAGTGTCCATTAAGAGAACATAGAATCCGCAAGAGATTCTTTGATCCAAAAAAAGGAGGCAAGCAACATGACTTCGTGAGAAGAAATTAGTATTCAAATCTATTTGTTGGAACGATGCTTTTGCATCGATTCGCCATCAATCGATATAATTAACGCATTGTGCCTACGCCCATCTAATCTAAAGGAAGTAACTTTCCATATATTCTTAATTAGTAATTTTCACATAAGTACAAGGACTCATTTATTGATCTAAGAAGCATCAGCTAACATCAGAGAATTGAGCCACAAAATTCATCCATTTTTTGCCCACGATGTGATAGATGTACCCGCTAACAAGTTTCTTCACGTCAAAAGTCTAAATCTTATGATTGGCCTGCTTCTTCCACCCAACGCAAGCTAGTGTCCATGACATGCATTGTTCCAACTTTCATGTGTGATGTATGAGCGCAAATCGTGAGCCATGATGGGATCAAAACAAGCCAGATTTATCATGTGTATCGAAACTAGAAATACTTACAACCATCTAGAGAAATTGCATGACATTTCCTTTGCTGGGGAATATGGTACAGTGCTCTCAAGAGGACATCTGTTGTGAGACGCAATTAAATTATGAAGAGAATTACATTCACATGTCTATTCTTTCCTTCATCAAGCTACATTTTACAAAACAGAAGTAAATGAAGTTAAGAGTATGCCGATTTGAAACCTTCAGTAAGGGTAACTACTTTTGCTGACACCTTGGATTGCAACTTGGATGCAGCTTGTCTAATATCCCGTGGACATTACTCAATTAATCAGCTCAAGAAGTCAGTCACCAAGCGAGCAAACTTAGAAACTGCTTTCCAAACTGACCGATATGCCCTCATTCACTGACCTTGGATGATTGGATACTCTCAAGTTTTTAACCCACAAATATCCTGACGGTAAAAGTTCAACACAAAATGTACACTTACACTCACTGGAGTAAATGTACACGCAACCATCCAGCTAGCAAAAATTAAGATGATGCATGAGGGTGCTATAAAGTAAAAAGTGTAAATGTGTTCTTTCAGATATAAAAGAACCCACTGACTGGAAATCTGAGGTATATGCTCAAGAAAGCTCTAAAAATAGAATGAGGACATGTAAACATCCACGTTTGAACGTCCTTTAGAATATTACCTCAATATTGTAACGGGAAGAAAAATGAGTGAGCAACATCGCCTTACTTCGAATCCATTGAGCGTGTTCAGTAATCTGCATATGTAACAGAATCAGCCCAGTTCATGGTCCTTCAAATCTGGAACTTCTGGAGGTAAGTGATGGAGAAGTGAGGGGGGATCAACATACCTCAAATAAGTGAGTGTGGCCATGTTGCTGTGCATGCTCTATACTTATGTTATCATCGAGAAAAGTCGCCTGGTTCATGAATATCACCAGATTTTGTTAGGTTGATTTGATATTATATACAATGAAACTACTACTCAAGATTATGTTCATTATAGATAGCGACAGTGAGCATACCATCTAATCGACCATGTCACAAGATACTTGTGCTTCACTGTACTCTTCAGCAGCTAGTATTTGTCAGCAACTTACTGACTCATTTCCTAATGCAAGGCTGCCATGGCTCAAACTTCAAACTATGGAGAGAAACGTCTTAAAAACATGACCTATGCAAATGTGGTACCTAGGAAAATAGGACCCGAAGCGTATCTCTATGGTTGTGACGTGCATTAAAATATAATGCAAACAGATTTCTAAAGAAAGTAAGGCTATTGATAAAGTGCAGGCATGCATACTTAATTAAACTATTTTGATAGTGCCAAATTAAGGCCCCATTTGGTTCAGCATTTGGAAGGGGCTTTGGGGCTCTAAAGGGGTTTGGGTAAATGCAAGTGGTTTTTGGTTCAATTTTTTGAGGACTTTGGGAAGATGCAATTGCATCTCCAAGGGACTTCAAAGACCTTTAGGGGAATGGAGGGGTAGAGGTGCATTTGAGAAGTCGCATTTTCGGAATGCAACTTTCTTTGTTTAATGGAAATATGTCAATTGCCCATTTTGTCCTCATTTATTAACCAAAATCCATTTATGCCCTTTTCTAAATAGAAAACCTAAAGCCTCCTCTTCCTTACTGTAGCCTAACGCCTCCTCTGCACTCTCACGCCTCTCTTCGTCGTCCCTCACCATCTTCTTTGAGAGCTGCTCTTCGGTGTCCATTCGAAATCAGCCATCCCAACCTCGAAGATCGCCTCCCGCTGTTCTGCTCTTGCGCTCGTGTCACGCTCGTAGTAGGGCAGTTGGGTAAGCTCGGAAGCTTTGATTCCATCACTCATTTGTCCGATTTCGCGGTCGCCGCTAAAGATTCCGCGCAAGATTACTCACAAGGGCCGCGGGCATTACTCTTTTCATGCTCTCACGCCTCTCTCTACCTTACGATTGTTGTGTGTCCGACCCTCACGTTCACTCGCCTCTCCAGGTAAGATTTCCTCGGTTTTGTTCGGATGTATGGAAGTCCATTGCCTTTCTCGTACCATGATGACTCCCCCTTTCGTGCTTGAAGCAACGTTCCCTCACGGTTGGCACGGGTTTGAGTTCTCTTCCTCACGTCACTCCTTTACGCTCGCTACCCTCGAGCTCTTCCGTCATGCTCGTGCTCGCGCTTGCTTCGGTCCAAGTCAGATTTTCTCAATTCATATTGCGATTTTTGTGGAAATTTGTGTGGGTAATTGAATATCTTATGGCTAGAGTGGCATATTCTAATTTGGCGAGAGATCATAGCATTTGGGAGGATGATTATTTGTCTGTCTCTCCTTTCCCCTCGCTTTGTCCTCTCTGTTCACTGATTTTGCTTCTCTCTTTCTTTGCTAACTTCAATATCTATACAAGTATTTGTCGTGATGATTTTTCCTTAGTGAAAAAAAAAAAAAATGGGTTGTGGATTTCGTTAGAAAAATTGTACGTTTCACAATGAGGTCTTTAGGATTGAGGAAACCTTATACTGAAGGTGCGTCTACTGTAAATGTTATCAAGGTGCAATCGATTAAAGATTGCCCATCGAGCTGAATTGTCTTCCAGTCAGTTTAACTGCATTTTCAGTGTACAAAATTCTGAATTTGATGAGAGTTTGGTGGTTGATTGGTTATTTTGAACCGAAAAATTTAAATTGCAATATTTCTCTTTTTCAAAGTCTCCTTTTAGGACCCCTAGCTATAATGTTGCACTCAGCACAACAGACAAAAAAATGGAGAAAAAGAGGAAGAAATTGGAAAGATAGAAGTGGAGATTTTTCTCCAAAGAAGACATGTAAGATTTCCACCAAATTTGTGGTGGAAGCACCTACTTGGACTTTTGAAAAAAGTTAACAAAACAAAATTTTCATAGCCTGCTCTAGAATTTTGAGACAAGACCATGGACTTCCACGACCATTCCATACTTGTTTTCTTGGACTTCTGCAACTTCCATTAGAGCGGGAACCGTCTCTGCTCGTTTTGGGGTTGCCCGCATGAAGGAGATGCTGCGGTTGAGAGCGAGCATGAGGCAAGGGGAATGTTGGGTAAGCTCCTGGGATTGCCTTATCAGTGACATGGAAGTCGAAATTGAATCATCGATGCCGGTGAACTTATGGGGTTCGGCAGATCGCTCTTCTCTGATGCTGAATGATTTGCGCGAATGCAGGACACAAGCTGGGAGGTTCGAGCGGCGCAGCCTGGGACATGTTCTTGGAGGAAGCTGGCGTGTCCGCAGATGGAACTTGCTCGTTTTGGGAAGCAGGAAGTTGATGCTGATGATGAATTCAGATCCGTTACTGACTGTATATACCAGGTCTTTACTTTTGACCTCAGTGTTGGTGTTTTGGTTAGAAAGGCTGATGTAGCCCAAACACCTAACTTGTCTTATAGATATGTTGTGTTAATGTATCGGTTTTTCTACCCAAAAAAGAAAAAAACCATAATAATATTCATAGAAAAAGCCGATTGCATGAATAAAATGGTGGTTGGTTTTAGAATGGTAAGAACTTATCATATTATTGCGTTTCCAATTTTTGGAATTAAGAATTGAACGAGCCGATTCTAGAGTCAATAGGAGAATCGATCCTACTTTTCAAGAAAACAAACTTCAAGTAATGATAGTGAAAAATCTGTGGTATAGCAATTAAGGTATTGAAGAATTCTTTTAGGTGTTTCAAACTTGGAAGTCCATCTCCATCACATCTCTCTTTTATTTAAACAAAGTAAGAGGAGAAAAAAGAAGCTAGAAATCGATTTAAAATGGTTCTCGGACAGAATGAATGTTCTAATGGAATGGTCAAGACAAGTTCTCCGCATTATATCTAGAAACTGGCTTGTGTAAATAAGCCTGAAACTAATTTGTTCGATTCGACCCACGGCCAAGACAGATTCCCCACATTTTATCTAGGAATCAACTCTCAAGTAAACAGTTCCGAACGGTAAGTCTATTCGGTTCGACAAATCGTCGAGACAAGTTTCCCGCACTTTAAATCTCGGAACCGATCCTCATGCGAATGGACCTGGAGCTAGTCTGCTCAGTTTGATCATCGGTCGAAAATTTGGCCGAACTTTATTTTGTTTAAAAAAGAGTATGAACTTTAAGTGTTGTCCCAAATTTAATCCGAACTTTATTTTTTTTTAATTTTTTTTGGGTAAGTGATCCGAACTTTATTTTATCTAAAAAAAAAAGCATAAATTTTTACTTGTGTCCCAAATCTGGCCCTTTGTTAATCCTCATTCTATAGTCATTCGATGTGGCATTTCCACGTTAGCAATAATATCCAACATAGCAAAACGATGTTGCATTCGAGTGTTTGGAGGAAGTGTTAAATTTAAGTTCGCCCTCCAATGAGGTGAATTTTACAGATGATTTTCATGGGAAAAATAATACAGTAGCTTCAATTCCAGGGACGAGGCATACAGCTAGAGCCATTAGATCAATTAACAATTGGTAAGTTGTTTGTAATGTTAGAAATTAGGTTGGAAGCAAAAGATTACATGGCCTTAAAGCGAGATATTAGGGCGCGCATGCCGAGAAATAGATTTTAAAGTTTTGGATGAGACCGTTTGATATAAAAATAAATTGTTTGATGCATTTTGTAGTTAAAGCGGCGATGGCGGCGAGGAGAGGCCGCGGCCGGGGAGCAGAGATGTGAAGCCTATTTGTAATAGTGGAATAATTTATTGTTTTTTATTTGATCTCAAATAAAAAGTTCGAGATGTCAAACTTTTTTATCTCAAGTTCTGATCAAATTTGGGACAACACTTGAAATTGATGTTTTTTTTTTAATGGAATTGGCCCTACATAAGTATGCCAAAGTAAATGAAATAATTCTAAAACCCTAGTCCTCTTTGATTTTCTTTATTTTATTTTTTCTTCTGTTAATTTCTCCGAGCGACCGAAGCGGTGAGGCTCGCCTCTCTCGCCTCACTCCAACGTCGGTCTTGAAAGGGAGCAGACATCAGCCATTTCCGCCGCCGTCGCCGTCCCAGCAACTCCTCTCCGCCGTCGCAGGAGCGTCGGCAGCGGTCGCTCCCTCTCCCCGCTCACGACCGTCGCCCTCGCTCGCCGCCGTGGGGCCTCACCTTCACCGGACCGGGTTCGTTCTCTCTCTCTCTCTCTCTCTCTCTCTCTCGCGTTTTCTATGAATTCAGTAGATACTGCGAAGTTTGTAGGCGAACAATCCCGTGGGTTGTCGTTCGATTCAGTCCGGCGATGCCCGGTTCGTGAAACGGTCAACACTGCTACTGCCCCTTGAGGGCGGAGACGGGGCTGAAGGTTCCCGTTTCTTTTCGCTGTTGTTGTTGGTGTAAGAAGAGGAGTTTTCTGTTTCTCGCTGTTGGGTTTTGGTGTAATGGCGAGAGGGAAGATGGGTATTTAATCCGGCTTAGCTGGCGAATGTTTCTTCGTTGAGGTTGTTTGGCGAGCGAATGTGGTGATGGCATTCATTGGAGAAAGAAAGAGAGAATCCATAGATGCGGGTTGTAGCTATGATAGGTTATTAATGACTTCTTTGTTGTTTGGGCGTTGTGATTTGGAATGTTGATTAAGGATGAGTTGAAGGGGTCATGATGTGAACCAAGTGACATGAGCTCAATGAGACTGTAATAAGGAAAGAAGAGTTGAGGAGAGAGGGAGGAAGAGAGAGAGAGAGAGGTACTTGGGGAAGAACAAAGGAAAGGAAAGCAGAAATTTTGCAAGGAGAGGACATATATTTCCTACTGGTAGTTGTTGGATTCTACATCTTCTGTAATATGCATCTCTTTCTGCATTATTCTCCCCCTGCGATCCAAGTGTACTGGCACCCCCTTGGTGCCGAATTAAATAATTTTTCTTTAATGCCAAAAAGAGGAGAGTTGTATTTTCTCTATGTGGGTCTTGTGAAGGTGCTTCTGCATTGTTATTTCCATTGTATCCTGCTCTTTGCTTCTGATGCTACTGGCTTATGCTCAAAATGATTCAACAGTTATAGTTAAACAGTGTACTGCAGTGACGCTATGTTTGAGACAGGTTACTGACCATAAATCTGGAACTTGGATCTGTAATTGCAGTTCTGCTAGCATGAAGCTTTGATAAATCTCTTTATTGTCTTAGTAAGCAGCTGACAAGAAGAGGTGAGGAAGAGTATGAGTGCCCGTAGATTATCCCAGCAAGTAGCAATCTCTTGGTCCAGTCTTATCTTTAAGCCGGGCCTCGCCAAGAGATTAATACACACTATACCCTTCCTGTACTCCGATACCTGCTATTCCTCTAGCAGAAAACTCCCTTTCCGTCATCTTCCCAGATGCCATTTCTTCACTTCCCCTGAGGCGGCATCGAGAGCTGTTCATGAACTATTGGCAGAGGTGGAGAAGGAGAAGCAAAGGGAGAGAGAGGCTAGGAGGAGGGCTGGCCTTGATACCAAAGACATCGATGCAGAAGATGAAGAAGACTACATGGGTGTAGGCCCGCTTATCCAAAAGCTTGAGAAGGAGAAGCTGAAGGCTGATGCCTCTGCTGATCTCGATTTGTTTGAGGAGCCCACTGACTCAGAATCCGATGACGATGATGAGCGATTCAGTCCAAACAATCTCAAGAAGAGGTTCGAGCAATTTGAGAAGAAGTTCAAGCGCCATGAGGAGTTGCTCAAGAATTTTGTTGAGTCTGGTACTTGCATTTTGCTTTGTTTTATTCCTCTATCTCTTCAATGGTTTTAATTCCTTGGTAATTTTTAACACTAGTTGAAGGTATGTAGAGTTTTTTTTATCATCGTACCGAGTTGGTACAAGATGGTCTTATGATTCCGATGCAAGAATTGATTTCTGTCGAATTTGTCTTAGTGGGACCAGTGGGATTGAGTTAGATCTGCTAAATGGTTATATTTGTTAGTTTTGTCCATGGCAGTTTAGATTGCTGAAAATTCCAAGCTTTTTCTTTTGGGCTTGAGCAATTTTCCTGCGACGGATGCGATTTCTATATTACTGCTTATCCCTCTTTGTTTCTGTTTGCTTTGTAACAGATACACTTGATGATACATATAAGTGGATGAACAGAATTGATAGGTTTGAGGATAAACATTTCAGGCTTCGTCCAGAGTATCGAGTCATTGGAGAATTGATGAACCGTTTGAAAGTAGCAGAAGGGAAGGAAAAGTTTATTCTTCAGCAGAAACTAAATAGGGCTATGAGATTGATAGATTGGAAGGAGGCTTATGATCCTAATAATCCTGCCAATTATGGAGTCATTCAACATGAACAAGTGGGTCCCTCAGTTGATCTTTTGGATCAGGCTGGGTTTGAGAAAGAGAGGCAAGTTATACAAGGGGTTGATGATGATGAGGATGAGGAATTTGATGACATGAAAGAGAAGGATGACATGTTGATTGAGAAAATTAATGAAATTGATAAGAAGCTTGAAGAGAAGCTGGCACAGTTGGATCATACATTTGGAAAGAAAGGAAAGGTGCTAGAGGAGGAGATCAGGGACCTGGCAGAGGAAAGAAATGCTTTAACTGAAAAGAAGAGAAGGCCTCTTTACAGGAAAGTAAGTAGTGGTGGCATTTTCTTTCTTATTTCATGCGTAACGGTTGTCTTCTTAGAGGAACCAGGATTTCTGGTCTGTGCCTTTTTCTCTTAATTTACTCCTTGCAAGTAGCAGACTACCAAAGGCTGCCATAGGGCATTGGATTTTTTTCTTCAATGTGGTGACAAGTAGACAACTACTGTTGTCGTTGCTATTGGAACAACTTTCAAAGACTCTGAAGTCCTAAATATGCTTGCATCTTATTCTATGACTTCATTCTGTACTATTTAAAGAAAGATGAGATGGAAAAGGCAACCTCTTGGAACTTAATCTCTTCAGTGTGTAGGAATTCTTTTGCTTCAGACATCAATAGTTTGAGTACATGCTGTTATTCTGGTTCAAAGGCTTTTTGCCCTTTGAAATCGCTTGACTCGATAACACATAATGATGAAATTTCCTTATTGGCAGGGGTTTGATGTGAAATTGATAGATGTGAATCGGACTTGTAAAGTTACAAAGGTATCATCTGCCTTAGAGCTAAGTAAATGCTTTGATTCCTTTATTGATATTGAGTGGCTTGAGTGAAATTTGTGGCCCCATTCTCAGGGTGGGCAAGTGATCAAGTACACTGCTATGTTGGCTTGTGGAAACTACCATGGTGTTGTCGGTTTTGCAAAAGCAAAGGGCCCTGCTGTTCCTATTGCTCTCCAAAAGGTATAGTATTGGTTGATTGCTGTTTGAACCCTTACATGTTATATCTAGTTAGCTAGGATTGTTTTTTTGAACATTCTTGTTCTTAATGAATGTGGAATTCGAAATGTTACTCCTTATTTTGCTAAAGAGTAACTTGAAATTCAAGGATTGAATTCATTAACAAAGTATTTGCTGACTGAACAGACACTACATAGAAATGTCCTGCATAATCTAGAAATACATGGCGTGCCTTTATTTTTGGTGATAGGGGCATTTCCTGGTTACTCTATGTATGCTTGCTTGAATGTAGGTTCACGTGAAGGCTCTAAAACTACCGTGATGAAGAGAGAAGCTGCTTTAGTTTTATCGCGTTGTATGTTGATTATCTTCAAAATATGGGTGGATAAGAAGTCCTTTTCATTTATCTTACGATTTTGTTTGAATCCATCAGGCATATGAGAAATGCTTCCAGAATCTTCATTATGTGGAAAGACATGAAGAGCATACAATTGCACATGCTGTACAGACAAATTACAAGAAAACCAAGGTTTTAAATTTACTCTTACACTGTGCTGGGTTTTGAGTACTGTGCTTAAGTGGTCAAAGATCCTGTGCTTCCTGTGTTTTTTCCTTTTGAATCTATCTGAAGATGGTTGCTTGGTTAGGTATATCTCTGGCCAGCTTCAACCAGGACTGGTATGAAAGCTGGAAGGACCGTTCAAACAATTTTGAATTTAGCCGGTTTCAAGAATGTGAAATCTAAGGTAACCGATTGTGTTACAAATGACAGTTAAAGTGATTATTCAGTGGGAAAGCTCTAATGTAAACATAAATTCTCTATAGGTCATCGGCTCGAGGAATCCTCATAATACCGTTAAAGCTCTTTTCAAAGCTTTGAATGCTGTAAGTGTACCCTGCCGCATTCACTGGATGGTATTTTTATTTAGTCTTCTCAACATGATGATACATATATTGATTTAATGTCGCTACAGATTGAAACTCCAAAAGACGTTCAAGAAAAGTTTGGCCGGACAGTTGTGGAGAAGTACTTGCTATGAAAGTCCTTGCATCTCCAGTATACTTTCTTGGATTTTGCAGTGGCCAACTAAATTTTCCTTAAGCATGCTAAAGAAGTTTGGTCAGTGCCGGAACAGTCGCCAACTACTTACTGTGAACTCTTTGCGTCTTCCAGGCAGTATGTTTTCTTGGATTTTGAAGGGTTCGACTATTTTCACCCCTTTGCTCACTTGAGGCATTTAGCTATTTATCCATACGCTCTTTTGAATGGGAAGTTTTTTGCGAAAAGTTGAGTCTTTTTCACCGGATCAGTTCAGGCCATGATGGGTGTGCTCATCAGGGACGCCCATCTGGATTTACCTGGGATTCCACAAACAATGTATTAGTCTAGTTTTTCAAAAAATAAGGTACCCATTTAGTCGAAATTTGGTTTCTCTTTCCCCTGTATCATCCCTTCTGCTTGTAAAAGCTTAGATTTGCATTTTTCATTTGCATACCCCTTGAGGATTTGGATTCTTATGTGCGTTCTTCCTGCTCTTTGATGAATTTGCTACTTGTTAGGTAGATCTTAAATCGTCTAAAGATTCTATTAGAGTTTTGTAAATTGAATTTCAAACTCAATTCACAAACCTAATATGTGAAATCTGTCAAGACATTATATGGTCAGAAAGTGGGAGCATGGTTTTAGGGCAGAACTTGGAATCTAAGAACTAGACAGGTAGGAATTTGTAGGTTCCAGGTTTCAAGATATGCAGAGTGGATTTCAGGTTCTAAAAAATGAGGAACCTGTTTTGATAGGTAGGATTCAAGTTCTTAGTAGTTGGAGGAAGATGTAATAAGTAACCTAGAACTTATAATAAGTTTTAATGCTTTCTTTGGTCCATGTCTTAGTATGATCCTGCAATATTCTATGCTATTCAATGATGAGTGTACAATATGAAAATATTAGTTTGAGCTTTTATTTTATGATTGGGATTTTTACTTCATTAATGTTCATAAAAGTAATGGTCAGTGAAGTGTAGTAGCATGTGGTGGTCACTGAATTTTGACCTAAATGCTATACAAAAACACTTTAGAGCAAAGCATTTGGGAAAATATAAAAGATTTTAAATGAAAGGATTTTTTTTCGAAATTGAAATAGTGCTTTCAAAACACACTGACTAGCAATTTTGACCCTAAATGCTATATAGAAGGAATTACATTTTATAAAATGCTTTGTTATTTTTTTTTTTAATAAAACTTCTCCAATGATTTTCTAGCAGAACTTAGCCGCTTGATCTCGCATGATCCAAGCAACTATTGCTTGGACACAAGGGATGTCACTTGAGCTTGCACGACTTTAGGTAAGGTTAGTCGGTGCCAGATTGGTTTCCTACCAACCAGATTTGGCATGTCGGCAATCTCCGCCCTTGCTGGTGATATCATGTGAAGTGGGTGTATCTCTAGAATTATGAAAGCTGAGTGAGAGAAAGTTAGAGAAAAAAACAATATCATGTGAAGTGGGTATATTTCTAGAATTATGAAAGCTGAGTGAGGGAAGTTAGAGAAAAAAAACAAAACACTCAAACCTGAAAGCACCCTGGACCTACCTTGGGTTAAAAGGTTTTTAATGAAGACTTTTAGAAATGCAATGGTATATCTTCAAAACTCTAAAATCAGTCAGGGGGCATTTCTCCTCCAGTCAAAGGGTTCTAGAGTTTCAAAGGGCCTTTGACAAAAGTGTTGCCAATTGTACTTTAGTTGGCTTACCCTCCAAAAATGAGAAGTTTGTCAAACCTCACGTGGTCTTTACCAAAAGCAGTCTGAATTCCAGCCGTCTTCGGTGGTGCCAAAGTCCTCCCTCCGAAGCGCTGAATCACCGCACCAGCCAGCGGCGAGAGGTCACGTGGCGAACGAATGGTTGCGGGACAAAAGGGACGCACGACTTTCGGCCATACACATGTCGACCGCATTAAAAAAAAAAAATAAAATAAAGAATAATAATAATAATAATAATAATAATAAAAGGAAAGAAATAATTAAAAAAGGGGGAATATTCGAGACCGAAGGGAAAGGGCACGAGAGAAGACCCGTTCAACGGTGCAAGCCTGGGCGGAGGCATCTCCTGCGGTACGTCCGACGGTTATTTGAAGGCTCCTTCGATCGCCGCGGGATGGAGAACCAGGCGCCACCGCTCCCTCCTTCCGCCTCCGCCGCCGCCTCCGCCTCGCCGCCGCCGCTGCCGCCTCCGGAGGAGGAGGCCGCCGCCGATCCCATGCCTTCGAGCAAGCCCGTACGCGTCTACGCCGACGGCATCTACGATCTCTTCCACTTCGGCCACGCCCGCGCCCTCGAGCAAGCCAAGAAATCGTTCGTCCCCCACCTTCTGCTTCGGATCCTCGATCTCTTTCGCTCGATTTGGGCCCTTGTTTTGCAGTTCGATTAGCGATGTCGATTTCGTGGGGGGGGCGCTACGGCTGCGTCCTGTGCTTTTTCCGCTTGATCTGGTGTTGGATGCGGGGGGAAATGAGCGCTGATTCGTGTTTTTTGCCGTGTTTGGTTTGGGCCGTAGGTTTCCGAATACTTACTTGCTCGTCGGTTGCTGCAACGATGAGATCACCCACAAGTTCAAGGGCAAGACCGTCATGACGGAAGAGGAGCGCTACGAATCGCTTCGCCATTGCAAGTACGTTTGCTCCTCGATCCCCTTCTTGGGTTTTTTTTTGGTCTCGAAGCTCGTTTCTTTTCTGTCGATCCCTTCGGTAGATGATGAAGCAGAAAGATGGGGGTGATGAGAAAGGAGGTTTTTTGAGCAGCCTGCTACCTCGGCTGTTCGTTTTATATTTGTATGAAAGAAAGAAAAGCACAGACGATTTACTTGTTGATCTGTTTGTTTTGTTAGATGGGTAGATGAAGTTATTCCCGACGCTCCCTGGGTGGTCACGAAAGAGTTTCTCGACAAGCACGACATCGATTTCGTAGCCCATGACGCACTTCCGTAAGACTACTAGAACCGAATTCTTGATTTTGTGATGAATGGAGTATGCTGGATGGTGATGATGAGGTTGGAGATGAAAAAGGCTGTGTTTCTGGTGGAATTGTGAGGCCTCTTATTGTAAAGGCAAATGAGAGATTTAACCACGAGAAGAAAGTAGCGTCCTGTATTCTAACCTGGATGGCGGTAACCTACCTGCAATGTTGTTGGATAAGAATCGATGAATAACTAAGTGAGAGTAAATTGCGGGATTGCTGTTTGCCTTCTGCTACCTTATTATGATCCCCTGTAAGTAGCTGATTAATTGTCATCCAGGAACAATTGGTAATATCCCTGAATTTTAATCGCTTGCCGAATAATTTGTGCCTCAAATCCTTAAGCAATGTTTTTGCACTATTGAGGATGTGAAGAGGATGGTACTGTGCTGGTGAAATCTCTCCCATGTCAGATATAAGCAGAAAAGGTTGCAGATAGTAGGATGTATTTTATCTACCTCTTGTACTGTTTCCATGGCTGTTAGTATGAATTAGGGATTATTGCTGACTTTTTACTTGATTCAAGTGCCAAAGGAGATGAAACAAACTGCTCTAGGCCTTTTGCATGAAAAGAAAAGACAATTTAGTGTTTTCTTATGACTGCCGTAAACGAGTATATTAGGTCTGCCCTACTAATACATCCAGTCCTTAAGGTTGAGACCCTAGGCAGTGCCTATAGATGCATTTCGTGTTGCGTTTTCTGTTTTATAAAGGGTGCTGCGAACTTTTAAGGCCAAAATCTATTTATTTATTTATTTTTTTCAGTTCCCATGCACCTATGGTAGTAGAATTCCCTGAACCTCTAGAAAGTTGAAAGGTTTTAAGTTGACTTTGTGAATATGGAAAAATAAGAGGTTTTTCTTTTTTGAAAAATTACGGGTTGACTTTATGAAAAAATGACCATCTTTTTGTCTAGCTATTCCATGGAGGCTGAACTCTATTATCTGATCCAATTTGCAAATATGGGAAGGACAGATATCTCTTACGGCATCTGGATCAAATGGATGACATGCTATGGATTCCTTGGTGTCCTGACTGGCATAGTCATGTTACGATAGTTCACTCCAATCCCTTCTCTGGTTCGGGTTGGCGACCAGTGATTTTCACATGCCTTCAATCCATGTTCATCTATATCTAGTTAATAGACTCGGTAGTTGGTGGAGTCTGGATGGGCTTGTGCTACGTATTTAGACAACCCTGCAAAATCTGCTTGCAGGGCAGCGAGCAACTAGAAATGGTAGATATGTTTGCTTCTAAGATTGTAAGGTCATATTTAATTTTTTCTTCAATATGATACTAAATTACTCAGCTAAACTTTGTGTAATACATGTTGCCCTTACATAATCTTTCATGAAAATTGCATAGTTATGCTGACACCAGTGGAGCTGGAAACGACGTATATGAATTTGTACGTAAGAGATCTTCTGCTTCTCGTATTTGCTGTTTTTTTCTCCGAATATTATCTTAACAAGAGTTTACAGGTCAAAGCTATTGGGAAATTTAAAGAAACCAAGCGCACTGAAGGGATTTCTACATCTGACATCATAATGAGGATCGTCAAAGACTACAACCAATATGTGATGCGGAACTTGGACAGGGGCTATACAAGAAAAGATCTTGGTGTTAGCTATGTGAAGGCATGACTCTTTTCTTTCATGTGAATATGTTCTTTCTGATGTCATGATGTAGCTCCAAAATATTATCCATGGCTAGGCAGTGATGTGTTTTTTACATTTTACATAGCAATGAATAATACATGTTATTCAGAGGCTATAGTTATTCGTTCAATGATGTAAGCAGGAAAAGCGACTGCGGGTGAATATGAGACTAAAGAAGCTTCATGAAAAAGTGAGGGAACAGCAAGAGAGGGTAAGTAGGAGATCAAGCTCCAGTTTGTTTCATTCTTTTGCCCTAAGTTTCGGATGTATTTCGCTGTATATTTTGAACTTCATTTTCCCAAACATTTTTTTTGTTTGAATTTCTACATAGGTGGATTTTTATTTTTATTTTTATTATTATTATTATTATTTTTTTTTTTCTGAATAGAAAAATGCCCAACATCAGCAGTTAGTTACATTTTGTTTCCCCACACGTTGATGATGTTTTTGTGTGTTCTTCATATGTCAGATTCAAACTGTGGCGAAAACTGCTGGCATGCATAGGAATGAGTGGGTTGAAAATGCTGATCGCTGGGTTGCTGGATTTCTCGAAATGTTTGAAGAAGGTTGCCATAAGATGGTAAGGAATCTCAACTTTTTGTAGCTTCTAATGATTTAACATGCTATTTTTTTTTTCACTTGCAAGTCGCAACTTCTGTATTTTGCTAGGGCACGGCCATCAAGGATAGGATCCAGGAAAGCATAAGGAGTCAGCTATCGAGAGATTCTGATGACCTGTTGGAGAACGGGAGGGATGACGATGATAACACCGATGAAGATGATGAGTACTTTGATGACTATGGACAGGAAGAGTATTATGATAACAACGAATATTACGAAGAGAAAGTGGAGGAAGTGCAGAAAAAGAGCTAAGCGTTTCGACTGCGAGTTGCCGTCGAATTTTCGTTTTTTTAAGCTTTTGCGTGCTATTATTATTATCCGTGGAATGCTATTTGGCAAGTGCAAGCTCATATGCAGTTAGATGTATTTGGAATACCTTGTTCTTTTTGTTTAGTTTTATGAATTGAAGCTTTTACTATATTTATTATTCTTTTCCTTATCTTAAATAGAATACTGTGAGCATCCATGAAGATCGACACGGACACGCGACGTGACGTGACACGCCGACACGTTATTTCTAAAAAAATAAAGAATTTCAGCGTGTCCGACACGTTAAATATATATAATAAATATATATAATATAATTTATTATTTTAATTTGATAGAGATTGAATGAGAAATTTAAAATTACAAACACAAAAGAGTAAATTTGAAGGCACATGTTGTATTTTCTTATATTTGTTTAATGAGATTTCTTATAGTCCCAGAATGAGTTTGGAGTTCATGACATAGATTGGCTTGAGCTCATTTGCAAAACAAGGTTTGAGAAAAATGAAAATTCAGGATAAAAACTCTTAAAAGTACGACCAAAAGAAAAGGAAATAACTAAATTCGCCATGGAAAATGTGATCAAAAGAGATGGCTTGAAAGCGACGCCTGTGAGAGGTGGAAAGAATTAAAAAAAAATCACAACTTTAACTCTATAGTTGCAGCAGAGCGATGCCAGCAAGAAGAGGGGCATTCCATTATTACTCACGAGAAGGTCAAAACTTATAAGTAGGGCTGTCAAGACCCGAATCGAAAACCGAACCGAACCACGAACCAAATCGAACTGAAAACTTTGATCAGTTTGGTTCGGTTCGGTTTTCATCAAAACCGAAAATTTTTTTTTACCGGTTCGGTTTTTATCGGTTAACCGAACCGAAAACCGAACCACGAACGATAAAATCAAATCTAATTCAGTTCTTGTTCTTCAGGAGCGCCGTGCGCAGCTCGGCCACGTCGATCTCCTCCGTGCGGTTCTCGGGTCTGTAGTACCCGGTCTTCGGGTTGGGCACCCACGAGACGCGCTTGGTGGATCTGGCTGTCTCCTCCCGTCTTCTTCGACATCACGGCGCCCCTGGTGGCCCCTGTTTTCGCGAAGCTCGAAGCAACTCCTTGCGACGCCGCCGCGTACCTGCGCCTGAACAAGAATCACGTCAAGCGGTCAAGCAAAATAAACACGCGAACAAACACGAGGCTAAAGATCGAAACTTCATTGAACCCGTTTAGAAAAGAAGGGGCAGGAAATGGGGGAACAAGAATGCTCTGTCAACCCCTGTTTTTTCCGGGTAGAAAACATAGAAGGAAGCATCGTCTGAAATGAGAAGGGGGAGGCGAGGAAACGGGAAGTACCTGGCGAAGGAGGCGGAGATGCCGTCGACGAGGGTGGCCGAGAAAAGCTTGGCGTTCGAGAGTGAGCGAGCCATTGCTACGAAGGTTTGCACAAAGGAATCGAAGAGAGAAAGAGGGGGAGAAAAGCAAAAAAAAAAAAAAAAAAAAAAACAAAAAACAAAAAATAAAAAACAAATGTTGAAACTGAAAAATCGAACTGAACCGAACCGAAATTTCGGTTTGGTTCGTAATCGGTTCGGGTCTTATTCTATTCGGTTTGGGAATTTTTATAACGGTTCGGTTCGGTTCGGTTTTTCAAAAAAACCGAACCGTTTACACCCCCTACTTATAAGTGAAAAGCTTGAGAGTGAAAATTTTATTCTTTCCCCTTTATTTTTGTTATTTTCATTATTTTTTCATATATTTATATTTTGACCCTTTAAGTATTGAAAATTTTCAAAATTGACTTCGTACGTGTCGGAATTTCGAACTCGTATGTCGGAGCGTGTCGAGAAAAGTTGATCACATGTCGCGTTGACCGCGTGTCGAAGCGTATCGGAGTATGTCGAACACCTGTCGGATTGTCGGATATGACACGAAGACTTCTGAAAAGTGTCGATGCTTCTTAGATGAGCACATACTTTCCCATATTTTCGTTCTTGATTTCCAAAGACTCCCTTACCTTTAGGCTAGGCTTTTCCCTCTCCATTACTTAATCAACGCCTAGGGGTCTTGTAAGCCCCGTTCACGATATAAGATGAGCTGACGTTTTGTCTTCGTCTTTCAGGAGTTGGCGTTCGTGTATGTTTGCCTCAATGGTGGTGCGTAGATCTGTACGTACATACTCCCCATTATATAAACAAAAGAGTTAAGACTTCTGGGACGATTCTATGAATGGATGGTGAACTCCTCGGCCGATGTCGAGGCATTTCAATTTTCTTCGATTCGGTCTTTGAATTGGCGGATCGGATCGGTTTTGGTTGTGGGACTATAATTTTGTGCGGATCAATTCTTGAATCTTGAATATTGAATATTGAATTGGTTTTTGGCCCTGTCTAGCGTCGGCCCAATTAAGTGGTCAAATCCTCATTAGATTGGGATCTTAACAAGAGAGACCCTTGCTGCATCATCAAGAGAGGAGATAACTAACGCTATAACTTTCGTACGACGGTTCACTTGAAGACGTTGGTCGTCCTACGTGGATGTGGACAATTTTTGTAATTTTTTTTTTTGGTAAAGACAATTTTTGTAATTTTTTTCGCTTATTTAAATGTCACAAATTTGAAAAATTAATTATCACCACAGAATGTGGGAAAGGGGTGGAAGTTCGGGGTGGAAGTTCGATTCCCCACCTTCTTAAAAGGGCGGGGGGGGGGGTGTGGATATTAAGTTTTAGGTGTGGGGTTTGACTTCCATGCTTTGTAAGAAAGTGAGATAAAAGTCTAAGAGTGAGTTAAGAATTATGTTCTCTTTGTTTTGCTGAAAATATTTTTCAGGAAAAGGTTTTTTGGATTTTTCATCATTCCTTTAATGGAAAATGAATTTCTTGGGAAAAACATTTTTCATGAAAAAAAAAAGTTTTCTAAATAATTTTGAATTTTCCAGGTGTTCGTTTTACGGAAAATGAACTAGTCAAGGAAAAGTTTTCCATCATTGGAAAAAACAACCTTTAAAAGTGAGGAAAATATTTTTCACTTCTCAAAAGTGAAAACATTTTATGTAACTTCTTTCATCTTACTTCTTTTCACCAATACATTTTCGTTTTATTTTTATGCTTTATTATTATTTTTTTAAATCAAGTTTTTAATTTATTTTTTCTTTTCTTTCTTTTCATTTTCATCTTCTTCTTTGGCCTTGGCCGATCGCCAGCTATGGCGGCGGCCCGCAACCGGCTATGGCTAGCTCGAGCCTTGCCCTAAGTCGGCGAGGCTCGCCTAGCCCGATTTGACGAAGTCGAGCTCACCCAAGCTCGCCAAGCTCGGGCCTTGCCACATCGGGCGAGGCGGAGCTCTCGTCAGCCTGGGGTGGAGCTTAGGCCTCGCTAGATCCAATGAGCTAGGCGGGGCTCGGGCCTCACCCAAGCTTGCTAGAGGTTTGTCGGGCTCTGGCGAGCCGTGAGCTCGTTGGATGGCGGCGGCCGAGCTTGGGCTCGTCGGATCGGAAGCCCGAGCTCGCCGCCGCATTCGGCAAGCTCGCGGCTCGCTAGAGCCCGGCAAACCTCCGGCAAGCTTGGGTGGATCGGCCGAGCCTCGAGCTTGCCGAATTTGGCGACTAGGTCTTGGTCGATTGTCGGACAGCCGACCATCGCTAGGCATGTGGCGGTGGAGGAAGGAGGAGGAAGAAGGAGGAGAAAGGAGGAAAGAAAATAAAAAGAAAAAAAAAAAGAAATAGAAAGAAAAATAAAAAATAATAAAAATTTCGAATTTTTTAAAATAATTAAAAATTCATTTTAAAAAAATAAAACATAAAAATAATTTTTGGTCAATTAAAAATATTAAAATTCAATTTTTGATAATTTTTCCTAAACAATTAAATTAGCTAACGAATGGTGGAAAATATTTTCCACTTAAAGTTCGAGTTTCGGTGAGCATCGGAAAATAGTCATTTTCCAAGAAAATAACTTTTGGAAAATATTTTCTAGAAACATGATATTTTCTCGCACAACGAACGGACTTTTAAGGGGAAAATATTTTCTATATTCGAAAAATGGATTTTTTTTTTTTTTTTTTTTTTTTTTTTTTTTCATTTGGTCTCTCTTATCTAAGATCCCTATAAACCCTCACTTCCTCCTCCCCTTACTTCTTCTTCTTCTTCTTTTCTCTCTCTCTTTTTTTTTTTTTTTTAATTTTCTTTTTCCTTTTTCTTTTCTTTGTTTTCCCTCTTTAATTGGCAATGGCAACGGCCGACGATCAAGAAAAATAAAAAAATAAAAGAAAAAGAAAAAAATTAATCAATATTTTAAGAATAAAAATAATTAAAAATCAATTTTTTTAAAATAAAAAAATGAAAAATCTATTTTATAAAAATGAAAAAAAGAGTGTATGGAGGAAAAGATTTTTTTTTACTGAACAGCAGAAAATATTTTTCACTTCATTTTCAGGTTTCACCTGAATATTGGAAAATCATTACATTTTTCTGAAAAATGGCTCCTTAGAAAATATTTTTCGAAAACATCACTTTTTTGCTAAATGAATGGAACCTTAGAGTATGGCAGACAAAAAAAGGAAAACTTAGGAGCCATCGACAATTTGTTTGGTTGGAAAAATTCACCACCAATCTCAAGCATATTTGGCAAGGGCCTTTGTGACGAGCTGAAGGCAAGGCCTTTGCGGCTGGAGCACAAAAAAAGAAAAATAATAAAGAAGAAAAATTTTAAAAATTCAAAAAAATTATCAAAAAGTCATTTTTTAATTGTAAAATCTTGGGTAGGATGATTTATAATAACACCTAGATGATTGATTTTATTTCGATGTAGCACTTAAGTAAGCAAAAAAGAATATGGCATTTAAGTGAGCGCCATAGAAAGATTATGACACTTATACTGTACTTATCCCTAAAGAGTGTGATTGTCATTCACAAGCTTCTAGTTCTAAATTTCCAAGTTTGTAAATAATTCATAGAGAAAATAACCATTTCAATATCTTTAGTAGGATAATTTTTTTTGTTATAATGTGGCAGTCTTTGTAGATTCAAGAATTCAGGCTCCGGTTGTTTTGTTGAAAATAGATAAATATTTTCCCAAAAATAACCACTCGAAATAGTGAGTCAATGAAAAATATTTTTAATATTGCCATAACTTATGTTTAAATATTTTCGTTTATTCATTTTCGTAAATGATACAGACGATTATTTTTTGAAAAATATTTTCTAAATCACTAATTTTTTATGAAACAAACAGCGCATCAATTTACTTTTGTAAATCATAACAATTTCAAATGCCAACTAAGATGCGAATTTATTCAAACACATAGTTCGAGCAGGTAGATCCCATAAAGGATGTTTAGTTGCTATTCATCCCCAAAACAAAATTTCCACGAAGTCATCAAACTAACAACCGCAATATTGGGAATCTCCCGATTATAATCATTACTGAATATGAAGGCAACATCAGAAGTGGAACTTGGAAATTTTGTAGTTCCGCGTAGAGAAATACGAGATCGGTCTTATTCAGCACGAGCTTTTAGATTAAGGGAGAATAAACTTCTACCATCGATTGATTTTGAAAAGGGAATTGCTTAAGTAACGGTCACCATTATCATTGCAAGTTTCCGCGGTACGTAGGCCACAAGATGCAACTAATAATAAAGGCAACTGATGTTATACTAACATCATGATAAAAAATTTCCTTCCCTCCTTCACAATTGGTGTTATGCTAGCGCTACAACTAGGGCTCCCGTGCCACCGTTATTTTCAATAGTAATAGTGACTGTTATCTTAGCATTGTTCTTTTGAAGAGATAGCAATTACAACATTTAAGGAAAATTTCCAATTATAAACTTGTCAATATTATTGCTGATCATGGAGGATTGCGATATGTAAGGATAATCATTCGTTAGTAGGCTATTATATCTACAAAAAATAATGTTGCAACCATTGAGATAAGTTACTAATATTAGGCAAAAAAATTGTTTAAATAAATTCAGGTTGTTTAAGATTTTTTTTTTTTTTGGTAGAAACTTATTAATATCAGGGTATCCAAAGTTATGGATGTCTGAGCTAAATTATACATATAAAGGATGCTTCATTAACATTACTTATAAGGATTTCTCGGAATATTACAGTGTTGAGGATCACTTGCAATAATTTGAAGTATATTACTACGTTATTGCTTAATTATTGAACATTAACATTTCCACGTTACGGGCTCTAAAGTCAAACTACGATCCATAAAAGAAATTACTAACTACAAGTGCAAACGAACATAGACAATCACAAGTCAATCATGGTCTACGAATAAGATGATCACACAGGCGCGATTGACGTCACCACGATTTCAAATAAATTCTAATAGGAGAACGATACTAAAAATGCTAAAAGTTATTACAATGCTTACTTTA
Source organism: Eucalyptus erythrocorys (assembly GCA_014182555.1). Lineage (NCBI taxonomy): Eukaryota > Viridiplantae > Streptophyta > Magnoliopsida > Myrtales > Myrtaceae > Eucalyptus > Eucalyptus erythrocorys. The sequence goes on along the minus strand of CM024597.1, from coordinate 9,418,683 downwards.
ATGCCAAAATGTGACATCCATGATTTGAGTCCCTATCTCAATCATGAGAGGTGGCCATGGGATTGGTACGCCAATAATTGAGATTGACCATGGATTGATCAAAGGATTGGTTATGGATTGATCGGCCTGATGAGGAAAGGCAACTATAGATTAGCCATGGTTCGATCGAAGGATTGCCCATGGGATAGCGAAGGGATTGGTAGTGAATTGATCCACTGATTATTTTAGTCAATTAGAGTTATTTGACTATGGATTGGTTGCTCAACCATGAGGATCAATTGTGTGATGAGTATGCACCATCATAGATCGATCAGTGGACAGTCATGGATCGATTCCATGTGGTTATGCACAAGTCGTGAGTGATTCCGCATAGTCATGCATTGGCCACGAATGACCATGGACTGATTTCGTGTGGTTGTGTGTTGGCCTCGAATTGCTGGATCCCATGCAATTGCATGACAACCGAGGATTGACCACGGATTGGCTATATTCAAATGTGGATTAGTCATAGATCCAATCTTGAGTTGATCAGTTAGGATGTGAGTTGGGTCTAAGCTTGGCTAGTCGCACTTTGAGCCTAGTCAGCAAGTTTCGAGCTTAGTCAACTAGACCTGAGCCAGATCGGCTAGTCTTAAGCTCGATTAGCTTGGCTTTGAGCCCAGTTGATCCTAGCCATGCACTGGCCAGGATAGGCAACTGACTTAGCTCAATCGGTCAAGCTTGGTTATGTCTAGCCTCGTCTGATTGCGAATTAGTCACGAATCTTAGTCCGAATAGGGTTGCCAATTATGGATGGTTATGAGAAACTCTCTTCCAATAATGGCGGTGCTTATATTAGCTTCCTTCTCATGCTTGCAATTATGTACTTTGGAAGTTAGTAATTTGAAGGGGATGATTCACATGCCCAAGTGGCAAGAAAGGGGTTTAACTCATGCTTGCAATTATGTTCCTTGGAAGTTAGTAAATTAAGGAGGGTGGATGAGTCACACGCCTAAGTGGCAAGTTAGGGGCTTACCTTGGAGAACAAGTAGTCTAACATGTGACAAAAATCTAAATTTCATGATGACACCAAATCTAAGCAATTAATGAACGGGATGACTAATAAGCTTAGTTCTTTCTATAGAAGTATAGTCATCGTTACACTAAGATGAGCCTTGGAAAACAAGTTTAGCAAAGTTATTATTGCAAGATGGCTCATTACATAAGTGGCCCAATGAGAAGAATGACAAGTGTCTTCTAGGGCCTTAGGACGCCATTTCATCAAAGTAGGGGATGCCACCTCTTCAGGATAGGTTCTTCCTTAAAGTGATGACTCATTAACTAGGTGGACCAATAAGAAGAACACACAAAGGATCCTAGGCGCCATATAATCAAGATAGAGCGACACCTCTCCTAAATTAGCCTTGCCACTCAAAACAAGTTATTGGACCATTTGGAAAGGCCATCATTGAGGTTTGGCCTATGAATAGAAGCACTAACCCTTTATTTCCTAACTTGGACTCATGTCTCCCACTTCTCCTCTCTCTTGCATGCCCCCTCACTCTCTCGTCTACTCTCCCTCTCTCTCGGCCACTTCCCCCCTCGCCGCTTGCCTCTTGCCATTTAGCCACCATTTAGCTATTGGCCACCACTCGATCAAGTAGTTAGCGACTTCCCTAGTCCTTGGCTAGGGCGTTGTGTTATGTAGTTCAAACTTGGATATGTTCTTACTTGTGCCTGTATGTGTATGTCAACAGTTGTTTGCTGATTGTTAGTATACATAAGATGAAGCATGCTCTGGGCCACGAAAAGGTCTCGCTTGGTCTTGGACAGATGTTGAGGCATGATGGATCAAACCTCACTTGGCCTCGGATTGACATTGAGGCATGTCAATCTAAGTGTTAGGTTGGTGCTTAGGCATATCGTTTGAGCCATGAACCTGGTGCCACACCTGGCATATTGTATATTATTGTTATTGTAGGTCATGACACACACTTGCATATTTATGCCTTCGAGCCTTGTTGCATTGGCTAAGAAAGAAAGATAAGAAGCCGAATTGCGTAATGTTTCTTGATGGCCACATGATGGAAAAAACTATAGCTATCATGAATTTTGGTAACATTGCCCGATGGATTTCGGATGCTCGATGCATTCCGGATGAGCTAATGGATTTCGATTAAGTTAATAAATGAAGTTCTATATGCATGTCTCTGTGTTTCATTTTGACGATATTGAGTACTTCATGCATCAAAGGTAAGTTGAATTGTGCTCATGCATATAGTCAAGATTATTGAAATGGTTTGCTATTAATCTACCATTGACATTTGATGCAATGATAGTTACATGCTTTGTTCGACAGTGAGGTATCCTCCTAATCGATGTTACCGAGTCCATGGCTCAATCCTTGTTTTTTATGTTGGAAATTTCCTATAATAGAGCTTACATTACTTAATTGCTTTTCTATTTTAAATAATCGGGTCAATGGATATTCCAATATTTGTTGAACCTTATAGTGATATGATTGAATTGGGTATTGACATCTATTGATAACGGGTCTAGTTGAGCAGCAAAGTGTAGACAATTGTATTTAACTGAAGCCCGTAATGGGAAGGGCCAATTGACATGCTGTTGATTAGGGTTTGCTAGATCCATTCTCTAACCTATAAAATGATAGGTTATATCTATCAATTGCTTTAATCTCACTGAAAGCTTTTATACTGAAATAAGTCATAGAGAGGAAGATCTAACATTCCAATAGATCCCTGATCATCAGAATGATCTACTTTTCTTCAAGTGAAGTAATGGCTCAAAGAGGTACGCTTTAATTCCGCTATGTTTATTGATATCGGTGTTTTACAGTCATTTATGGATCATTTTCTTCTTGATTGATTAGTTATTTATTTGAATAATTTTCTACATGTGATATCAGAGCAGATTATATATGATTGTAGAACCCAAAATTTTTTTTATGGACAAATTTGAAACTTTCCTCTTTGAGCCGAATATTGTCGTTATTTTTCTTTTCATGTGAATTTTTTGCTTGATTGATCCTGAAATCATAGGGTTTTTGTTCTACATGTCAAGATCTTTCCAACTATATATAATTTATACGGTTTCGTTGAGAATTGAGTGAGACCTTTAAATTTGAAATTATAGGGTTTATACATAGAAAAGATCCTAGAATTTTAAGTTACATTCTAGTGTTACCTTTGTTTTTCTCTTTAATTCAACGGTAGCAACGATTGATTTGGAGATTACCGTAGCTGATTGTTTTTTATGGGAAAATTCTCGTATAATGCTTGTTTGCTCCCGAGTTGTATTGGCACTTTCCGTTTTGTTATTTGCTCGTGTTCATGTTTGTGGTTTTGGGGCTTGTCTATTAGAATCAGTTTTTGGGTGACGTGGATTTCAAAATATTTTCATCAGTATCTGAAATATTCATTGCATGTTGGGTAGCCAGAGTCAATATTGTAGAAATTGCTCCGTGCATGGGGAATTTTCTTGTTCTTGCGTTCCTTTACGCTTGATCTTGTTTGAAAATTCCTTGTAGTGTTTCGATTCTGTCACATTGCTGACATCATGGGTCCTTTTATTTTTGTCATGTGATGGCTTGGCCCTTCTGTTCGACTTTTGAGTTATAATGGAATAGGGAAATTTGGCAACTCGGTGGAATTTATTTGATAGAGAAAGATGATTGACGGTTGTATTGTTTAGTAGCCGGTTGATCATTCTGCACTGCCGACATAACTCTGTTCTGGAAAATATTTCTAGTAAAAAGATTTGGTTGCATTAAATTCTTGTATATTTAAAGGGTTTCAGGTATTTGACTGTGAATCAAAGTCTAGTTTCAAACTCTACAAGAAAAATAAGAAGGGAAAAGTAAAAAGTGAAGCCAGTCCCTATTCTGGAAATCGATTTTCTAATTGATGGTTGTTTACCCAAGAAGAAAATAGAAATCGTAACAAACCATTTGTTCATTGTTGGTAAACTAGTCAAGGAAATTAGTTTATGTGCCTTTCTTTTGTCCAGAAATTTAGTATTTACTATTAGTGGCACTTATTTTGTTATAAGTGCTCAATTGGGTGAAGCGTTCTACTATCTTATCCAGGAAGGTTCTTGGATGGTAATATTCGCATAAGTTGGTGATTCTTTTGGTCTTTGTGGTGACTTTTCAGCTAGTGTTAGAAATAAGGAGAATAACTATCTCATGCTGAAAATTACTGCCCACTGATTGCAACATAAAAATCTATTCTAGGAGCTTTTGATCAATGCTGCTAAATTCACGACTCTCTCTCCCTTAGGGTTCATGTCTTTTCCTAAAGCCGCCACTCACTTCTTCATAAGCCTAAAACCAAAAATATGAACAAAATAGTATTATGGACCATTAAAATAAAACAGTCCAATTTGTGGGCCGTGTGAAGGTTTGGGACTGCGTATATATATAAGAGGTGGTTTTTTTTTTGGGGAGCATGAGCGAGGCCGATTCTTGGGTTGCCCTTTAATTCTGTCTTTATGATTTACCAAGGTAATGTGTTGATGTTGCGATGAGACTAGACTTCCAATGATTTTCCTTTTCTTGATGTGGGTGTTCCTTTCCTTTGGGTAATGCTGTGTGATGTGAATAGTTGTTCTTGTCAATGTCGAATGGTGTTGATCAGTGGTTGGAGAACCTCTGTTAATTGAAAGATATCTTGATGGAGCAATGCTTGGTTAGCAATGATATTGCGATGAAGTTGCGTTCCATCATAAAAATGAGGACTTTTTCTGCTGTTATAGTCTCTTAAGAGTCTCACATTGCATATCTTTGTTGTCACAGGATGTTATGATGGTGAGCAACACCTTATAGAGATTAGAGACTGCAAACAGCCATGGGTATTAGATTTGAAACTTTGAAGCTTGGTTAAGCCAAAAAAAAAAAATGGAGGCAAAAATTGTTGTTTGAAAAAGTGCAATATGATCATTGGGAAGCACATGTTGTAAAGTGCTTTATATTGTTTGATGAATTTTGGGCATAAATTTTTGGAGTTCCCTATTGATAAAAAAAATTAATTAATATATACAATTACTCGCCCAAAGGGGGTTATTGTGTATATTAATTTGGAAAATAGCATGAAGATTAATTTCCATATTTGAAAGATGGGGATGTATAATTGAAAAATATTTATCTACCCAAAGGGGATAAATGTTTTGAAAATTATATGTAATTCTCCTCTATATTGATATTATGGAGATGTATAATTTAAAGTATTTATTTGCCTAGAGGGGATGGATCTTTGACAATTATATGTAATTCTCCTTATTGTTGTTTTATAAACTTCATGTTGTGGAAAATAATGGTGCATTATACACTCTACCTAAATGGGAGTTTATAATATACCAATTATTTTTGTTGAATTGCTTATTGCCCATAATTGATCTTATTGCATATATATAACAAATAGTTATCTTTGCTATAGACAACAATAATGTCACGGTTGAAATGCTAATTAGATCAAATATTATATTGTTAAGAACTTGGTCAAAAAGGGAAACATTATGATTGAAAATATCATAACCGAGTCCATGTTGGCTGATTCTCTAACAAAAACTTACGACCCATTTTGTTTAAAGAACGTGTAAAGAATATGAGTGTTTTAGAATTTTTTGATTCCTTTTGTTAGTGGGAGCTTTATAATTTGTATTTCTAGATATTATAATCATATGCAGACTGATAATACTTTTATGATGTCTATTAAAGCATTTATTTTCAATGATTGTTGTTATTGATTCTATTGTTATCATTTCTCCTGTTGACTGAGAAATGGAAGTATAAAGCAATATCTTTAAACAAAATTTAGTTTAAAGATGACTGGATATCACTGATTATGAAATCCCATGTTGGATTGTGACATAGTCGTACAATTTCATGTTGTTTTGAAATTGCACTAATGCAGTTTTATGTCGTTGAGAAATTGTATTGAGGACCGATAAGAAATAGTGAATATTTTGATCACATATTGGCACCATTTCTTACTACACTACTAGGCCTATGATCCATGAAAATATAATGCTTATTATATATGATTATGGAAGGTCATGTGTTATGGTATTTTCTTAACACATTGATCCATAGTCCTATACTGAGGATATATAGGATTGGATTGGTTTGGTTTTGAGATGCCGTTATTAGAATATTATTTTTAAAGTTGTGGCCACATAAAACAAAATTTTCAGTTATTAACCTGATAGTGTCGTTTTCAATATAAAATCTTTTTCAAAATAAAATAAATTAATTAACATAACCCAAGTGGGAGAATGTTGGAAATTTCCTATAATATGGGCTTATATTAATTAATTACTTTTCTATTTTAAATAATTAAGTTAATAGATATTCTAATATTTGTTGAATCTACAGTGATCTGATTGAATTTGGTATTGGCATTTATTGATAACGGGCCTAGTTGAGCAGTAAAGTATAGGCAATTGTGTTTAACTGAAGCCTGTAATGGGAAGGGCCCAGTTGACACGTTGTTGATTAGGGTTTGCTAGGTCCCCTCTCTAGCCTATAAAAGGATAAGTTATACCTATAAGTTGCTTTAATCCCATTAAAAGCTGCTATACTGAAATATGTCATAGAGAGGAAGATCTGGCATTCGAATAGATCCCTGATCATCAAAGTGATCTACTTTTCTTCAAGTGAAGCAATGATTCAAACATGTACGCTTTAATTCCGCTGTATTTATTGATATCAGTGTTTTACAGTCATATATGGATCCGTTTCTTTTTGATTGATTAGTTGTTTATGTGAATAATTTTCTACATTTTACACTTGTAGGTATGGACTCCCCTCTCATTCATCATTGCTTGCCTATTGATATGGAAATGTCTATTACCGATATTGTCAATATAGAGTACAAGACCACCTATCATAGATGCTTTAATACTTATAGAACAAGGAGGGGCTAGATGATTTGGTCTCCCATCACTTTGAAGCCTGGTACATTTGGTTCGACGGCAACCTTGTCGGACCCCCACATTGGTTTGATGGGCCATCAGGGCCAAGCGACGCATCCGTGTTTGGTGGGATTGCATCTGGTACCTAGGGAGTCGGCCTAACAAGGGGGGACCAATTTTGGAAGAGCAACCTTGCTAGAGAAGTTAAGGCTACCCTAACTTTTGTGGAAAAATATGTAAAAAGAAAAGGGGCTTGTAGTAAAAGGGCTTGTACAAAGCACTAACATTGTATAACAGTAGTAGTATGTTTGTAAAGTGTTTTCCTAGTTGCTTGTTGTTGTGTTTGGTTGTTTGTTGTATAGATATTTCTGCATGCTCATAATAAAAAGACCAAAGAAATGGGATAGTGACGCGCCTGGGATATCGCTGATATGGGCTAGTGAATCCACCTAGAGGGGGGGTGAGTAGGTGATTAAGGAATTCTTTTGGAACCTTTACTTAAAAATAAAGAATAAATCAACAATAGATAGATCATGCAATCATAAAGTAAATAGAGTAGGGTAAGAGAGAATTGACACAAGGATTATAGTGGTTCGGCTTATTCCAAGCCTACGTCCACTCTCCATGCTGGTAGCCAACTGGCTGTAATCACTATGTAGCAAATGAGAGCTGTTATAGTTCACGAACTAGACTTCTTCAATAGACAGTCTCTCCTACAACTTCCTGCTGTTTTCGTACTATAAGTGACTCTCTTTGATACACAATTTGAACAAGAGAGTATTTTAGAGAACAAGAGATTTCAGATGTTCTAACATCGAGATTTTTCTATCGAGTCTCTCATTACTTTCGAGCAACACCGATTCACCTTAAATAGCCTCCGTGCCACAATACCCGTTGGCACTTTCCAAGAATTCATCCAATCAACCCGTTGGACTGAATCGATTTAAGTGATCTTCAAGTCACCGAAAATATAAGTAGACAATAGCTCGTCAATCCTGTTCGCCCATACAATCAGGATCTTGAGTTCCCAAAATTAGATCCTTCCAAAAATACACTTGTTCTTCAACGGATAAAATCCGAAGAATGAATCTTCCGAGTCCACAATCACAGCCGGAGATATTCCTTGGATCAGATAGGAAATATAATATCCAAATCTTACTTTCCTTAACCATAAAAATAACCTGCCGTCAGCCTGTCAAAATCGTAAACTGTCTTCAGACTTAGATTTGGGTCTTGAAGGTCTTCGACTCGAAACCGGGTCTTGACTATCTTCGACGGAAAACTTTAGACCGAACTTTGGGGCTTTGAACTCTTCGGACGTAACCAACCGAGTCTTGGATTCTTTAGACCTTACTGTCGAGGCTGTTTTGTAAACTTCAAAACTCCAAGGGATTTTTCTTCAACAATCTCCCCCTTTTTGATGGTGATAAAACCCTCGGTAGATTTGCTAATTTAAGACCTACAAAGAGAACTCATATATATTTTGAGGATTAATTCTGCAAAACAGAAAATGTTAGTCCAATAACAATTATCCTCACAAATATAATAATCCTGCAGTGCAAATTCACAAGTCTAGAAATCCAAATATCAAATCACAAGGTCACAGAAGCTCAAATAAACAGCCCAATCAAAATCCAAATCAAAAACAGTCTAAGCGAAATAAAAGTTCAAAACAATAAAATAAGCTTCAAATCTGCAAACTCTCCCCCTTTTTGTCCCATAAAAGAGGTAGAGTGAATGAAAGATGGTTTTGAAAATGATTTGGGGCTCTCTAGGGATGCGAACAAGCTGAAATTTGCTGAGCGTTTGTACTGTCTTCTCGAGATTAGCAAGAGCCTCCTTCACTAAAATCAACTCTGCACTGTTCTGATTTGATTCCACTTGAGCTCTCAGTGCGTTGATCTAATCTTGCATATTCACAGAAGTACTCAACAGCGCCTTCTTTAGATCCCTCAGTTCGAAGTCCATTCCAAACACCTGCTTCTTAAGGTCCAACATAACATCCAACAGTTGTGTAAAAGCTGTCGAATTAGTGTTACCTCCACTAGGACCAGCAGATTTAGTTCTAGGAGTTTGGAAACTTGGAGCATCCTTTTTAGCCCTTTCCTTCTCCAATGGTGAGGATTCTTCATGTTCTGGGAAATGAGATGCGTAAACCTCCTCAGGGTCAGCACCTGACCTACTCACATCACTAAAATGTAGTGGCGATATCGTTCCATGTTCTGCAGCAACTCCCCCTGTGTTGATGCTAGTGGGTGGAGTAGAATATTCTTCGCCAACATCCATATTAGTACTTTGATGTTTTTCGGTCTCTTCCCCAGATTGAGCAAATGATGGCTCAATTCCTGCAGCCATATCCTCCTGCATTCTGCTCTCCTCTTCATCCTTCTTCCTTCTTTCTTCTTCTTCTCTTATCATCTCTGCTTCTTCTTCCCTTATTCTTTCTTCCTCTTTTGCTTTCCTCAGGCTTTCCTCTTCTTCTCTCCGTTCCTCTTCTCTTCTTCTCTCCTTTTCCTTTCTTCTTCTCTTCTCTTTCTTTCCTCTTCTCTCTTCCTCTGTTTCTCTTCCTCTTTCCTCTGCTTCTCAGCTTCCTTCTCCTCTGCTTTTTTCCTTGCCCTCTCTCGAGCCTCTGTTCTTAAACTAACAGGGCTCCTCAATTTTGAGAGAGCAGACAAAGTCATGGCATCTTCCTCATCCTCTTCGTCCTGCAGGATGATTTTTCGATGCTTTTTCTCAGCCATGGGCTCTTTGCCCTTTCTCTTTAAAGAAGCAGTGGGGATCTCCTTTGAAAGTGTCTCTTTCCTCAACCTTTCGAGTGTAGCATTTAGCTCTGGAAACTTCATCTTCATCACCATCTTGTAACCAACAAGCATAAGACTTAAATTGGTCAGGCATAGAGGAGCAGGTATCTGAATATCGAAATGCCTGAACAACTTGGTGATGATCGATGAATAAGGCAATTGACCCTTATCCTTAACCACTGTTCTGTACATGTGGAAAAGAATAACATGTGGGAGAGAAAAGGGTCTGTCTTGGTTGATGGCAAACATCAGCTTCGCTTCGGTCTTGGAGACATCGGTCTTCGAGGTTGTCTTGGGCTGAATACGATTGATGATGATTTTGTGCAGTAATACATTTGTGGCATTCATCCTTGTATAGGATATTTTGCCCTCAACCATTCTGTCACGCACAATCTCCCAAGTTGCATAGGCTGTGGAGACTTTTATTGGTTGGAAACTCCTTCTCTCCACCCTAATAACATCAGCCAAAGTATCAACATCAACTATATAATCCTTATCCATAAAAGAAAAGGACAACTGATTCACATCCAAAAACGACAAATTCGAGTAAAAATAAGCCATAAGTTCAGAATGGGCATTTGTTGTATCCGTGCAGAAGTTCTCCAATTGCAACCTAGCAAACTTTCCTCTAAGATTTATTCCCAACGAATCAAGGAAGTCAAAGTCCACACTTCTTGGATTTACTACACCCCTCTTCAACAACTTCATGTATACTCGCCATGCTCTTTAGACCGAAACAAACTCCCCGAAGGACAAACAGAGTCCATAGCCACACCTGACCGCGGTTGGAACTGAGAGAAAAGTCTCTCATCATCGTCTAGAGTCTAGGTTGGAGTATTGTCAAGCGGATTACTTGAAATATTTTCAAGCGTCCTTTGTGCAATTCCTTCCTCAACAAGTTTCAACTTTTCCATCTCCATCAAGAAAATATACTCGCTTTTATACCCCATTTCTTTCAAAAAATCCTCAATTGTCTTTAAGCTCGTTCCCCCAGCCTTTAATCTACTGTAAAGATCAAGAGCATTCTGTGGTTTAAGGGTTCTTACCGGCTCTGCTTCAGTAAACCCTTCCTCAAGATGTTGACTTTCAATCTCCCTTTGAGGAGAATCTTCTCCTATGAGGTCCACCCTTGTAGGACCCTTTGGTTGTCTCTGTGATCCCCTACTGGCGATTCTGGAAGATTTTCGGGACAACATACTTGGAGCACAAGCGAAAGTTCAACTTGTTCGCAAAAAGATGGAATTTTTGTCTAACAAGGTAATGAAACAGAAATGGCAAATGGAGTTTTTAGGGTTTCGAAAGTGAGAGAGAATGGAGATGAACTTCAAAAAGTAGTAGCGGATGAAAGTGATGATTCGAGTGTATAAATAGTAGGAGAAAATGAAAATAAAGCCGGGATACTGAACCGTCGCGTAAAAGGTAAATAAAAACTGCCAAAAATAAATTTGAATTTGGAAAAAGTAAACTGCCTTTTTGAAAATGTAAACTGCTATAACTGCATGTCAGAAATTGAGTGAAAAGAGATTTTGAAAATTCGAAAAGCAATTACTAAAAATAAAATAAAGCAGAGAATACGGAAAAAATTAAAATACGTAAAAATAAAAGACAGAGTCTTAAAGTGTTCAAACTTTACCTCAGAGTCTGAACCCTTTTTCAGACTTTACCTTTGAGTCTGAATGCCATCAGACTTTGCATCGCGTCTGAATGCCATCAGACTTTACGTTGAGTCTGAATGTCTTCAGACCTTACGTTGAGTATGAACTTCTACAAGACTTAAATTTTGAGTTTGAACATCTTCAAATCTTACGATACTTAGTTTTGAGCGAATTGATTCAAAGTGAGCCTTTTCTAAAGGCTTTGTGAATATATCTGCTAATTGATTCTTTGAATCAACATGCTGAATCACCACTTCACCACTTTGAACATGATCTCAAATGAAATGATGCTTGATTTCAATGTGTTTCGCTCTTGAATGAAGTATTGGATTCTTTATGAGGTTGATTGCGCTTATGTTGTCACATTTGATTTATGTACTTGTTTCCTCAACTCCAAAATCTCTCAATTGTTGTTGCATCCATAGAATTTGAGAGCAGCAATTTTCAAGAGTTATGTACTTTGCTTCAGCGGTTGAAAGGGCTACGGTACCCTATTTTCTTGAGAACCAAGACACCATCCTGTTTCCCAATAGTTGACATGTATCTGTAGTGCTTTTTCTATCCACTCTACAACCAGCAAGGTCAGCATCAAAATATCCAAAGAGGGTAAAATCTCCTTGTTTGGAATACCACAGACCTAGCTTAGATGTAATTGCAACATATTTAATAATGCGCTTCACAGCAGTCATATGAGATTATTTAGGATCAGACTGAAATCTAGCACAAATGCAAACACTAAATAGAATATCAGATTTAGATGCTGTAAGGTAAAGAAGTGACCCGATTATACTCCTGTATAGCTTTTGGTTTACACTCTTTCCTTCTTCATCTTTATCCAGCTTTGATGAGCTTGACATAAGAGTTTCTGTTTTCTTACAAGGTCTTTTGCATACTTCTCTTGATAGATAAAAGTTCATTCACTTAATTGTTTGATTTGAAGTCCCAAAAAGAAGTTTAATTCACCCATCATGCTCATCTCAAATTCATTCTGCATACACTTTGAAAAATTCTTGTAAAGCTTTTCATTAGAAGAACCAAATATTATATCATCAACATAAATTTGAACAAGTATGAAATTCTTGCCTTCTCTTTTGATAAATAAAGTAGTATCTACTTTACCTTTAGAGAAACCATTTTGAATTAAGAAATTATTTAGCCTTTCATATCAAGCTTGGGGTGCTTGTTTTAAGCCATATAAAGCTTTCTTCAGCTTGAAAACAAGGTTTGGTCTTCTAGGATCTTCAAATCCTGGTGGTTGTTTAACATAGACTTCTTATTGGATAATTCCATTTAGGAATGCACTTTTCACGTCCATTTGGAATAACCTGAAATTTTTAAAACAGGCAAAAGCAAGAAGTAATTTTATAGCTTCTAACCTTGCCACCGGAGCATATGTTTCATCATAGTCGATGCCTTCTTCTTGTGTATAACCTTTTGCCACAAGTCTTACTTTGTTCCTCACAACTTTTCCTTGTTGATCAAGCTTGTTCCTAAAGACCCATTTGGTACCGATAATTGATTTACCTTTTGGTTTAGGAACTAGCTCCCAAACATTGTTGATTTTGAATTGATTCAATTCCTTTTGCATTGCTTCAATCCAGCTTTTATCTTTCAATGCATCTTCTATGTTTTTAGGTTCGATCTCAGAAATAAGTGCAAGAGCACTAGATTCTTCACGCCTTTTAGATCTTGTACAAACTCCTTCATCAATGATGAGATCTGCAGGATGACTTGATTTGTGCTTCCAATTTGTAGTTGGTTTGTCACTTTGATGAGGCTCTTCTTCAATTGGAACTACTGAATTTGTTTGCGGCTAAGTGTTTGAGATTTGATTTTCTTCAAGAGAATTTGTAGACACATGGCCGACTCAAAATCTTTAGGTTGAGTCCGATTTTGAACCGAGTCTTCAAACTTCACATTCATGGATTCTTCCACAGTCTGAGTTCGTTTGTTGAAAACTCTGAAGGCTTTGCTTGTCATAGAGTAGCCAAGGAAGATTCCTTCATCTGATTTTTCTTCAAACTCCAATGCTTTGAGTTCTTGTTGGACCGAACAAATCCATGTGTAATAGTTGCAAAACACGATTCGTGGATACCTGATTTATAGATTTATAAGAATTTCTAACATGTTTTCTAAGTACACAAGGAGTGCATAAATCATGCTTTTGATACTTTAGGTCAGGAAGTCCCGAATAGGCTTTTTGGATGAAACTTTTGCAATTTGCTTCAAGTTGACATGTCCAAGCCTCCTATGCATAAGAATGGCTTCATCTTGAATTGATATTAAGCATTGAGGACTGTCAGACTTTACATCCAACAAATAAATGTTTCCATGTCTTCGTCCAATAAAGGATTGTGAGAGATCTTTGCTTGTTCTAGAACATGTATCTTCTTGAAAGTTGATCTTGTATCTAGTGTCGCATAGTTGACTAATACTTAATAGATTGTAGTTCAATCTTTCAACAAGAGAAACATTGTTGATTGTGAGGTTTCCTATTTTCACAGTTCCTCGACCAATAATTTTTCCTTTGTTGTTACCACCAAAAGAAACATTTCCTCATTTTATATGAGAGAGCTTTGTGAAGCAATTTGAGTCTCCCGTCATGTGTCTTGAACAGCCACTATCCAAATACCACTTTATTTTCTTCTTGATAGTGACTTGTACTTAAATGAAAGACTCAAGTCTTCTTTGGTACCCACATTTTCTTGGGTCCATCATTGTTAGTAGTATAAACAGTCTTTGCCCAGCTCTTCTTAATAGGTCTCCAAATTTTGGGACAATCCTTCTCAAAATGTTCTACACTTTTGCATTTTGAACATATAAGAGCATTTCTACCAACTGGTTTTGCAAAAGCCTTTTTGAAATGATTCTTATAAAAAGATTTTGTTGGCCTATTCTTGATTCTTTCCTTTACCTTTGGAAAATCAATCAAATGAATGGTTTCATGTGTCATTCCTAGACCTGATTTATTAAAATAAGGTCTTTGAATGTAAAAAATTTTATCTAACTTTTCAGAACCCATCGAAAACTTCTTTGTAACTTTTAAAAAATCTTCTTTCAAGCAAGCATTTTCTTTTGAAAGTACAATCTCATTTTTCTTTTGAAGCAGCAAGACATTTATCTAGACTTTCAGCTTTTTCAATTAAAATCTTTTCTTGTTGTTTCAATTTGGAATTTTCCCTTTTTAGTTCAGAAATCCTTTTAAGAGAGCCTTTAAGACTGAGACAGAGTTCATCAATGTATTTTGATACCTTGGTGGGAATTTTTAAATTTCTAACCTTGATACCGCTGTTTGAGTTTGAGTCTGAGTCTGAATTAGCCATAAGACAGATATTGGCATACTCTTCTTCACTCTCTTCACATTTAGTATCACTCCACGTTTCCGCTTTGAGTGCTTTTTTGAACCTTTCAGGTTTTCCTTTCTTTTTCTTTAATAAGGGACAGTTGGGTCTGATGTGTCCATTTTTCTTGCATTCAAAGCAAATAACCTCCTTGCTGGTATCTTCTTCTTCATTTGATTTCTTTTGAAATCTCTGATTGTTTTGTCTTTTTCCATTGAACCTTCTGCCTTTTCTATTTAGCTTTTTGAACTTTCGATCGAAGTGTCAACTCTTCATCATCCAAGTCTTCTTCTGAATTTTGTAACATCAGAATCATCATTAGATTTTAAAGCAATTGACTTCTTACCTTTAGTGTCAAATTCCTCATTGAATTGCTCGACTTCATATGATTGAAGTGTGCCGACCAACTCATCTACTGAAAGAGGCATGATCCTTTGTGTTTCTCTTATAGATGTCTTCACGTGATTCCAATCTTTGGAGAGTCCTCTCAACAGTTTATTGACTTTCATAGGTCCTGAGATTGGCTGTCCTTGGTATGCTATGCTATTTACGATTTCTGTAAATCGACTGAACATATCCGTGATGGATTCTCCTGACTTCATTTTGAAGGCTTCATATTGTCCAAGAAGGATATTGATCTTGGTTTTCTTTGACTCGATCTGTTCCTTCATAGGTGACGTGCAATCTATCCCAAACTTCTTTGGCTATTTCGCAAGATGAAATTCTATTATATTCAAGGAGATAATGCACAATATAGAGAATAGATAACCTTAACATCAAGGGCTTGTCTCTTTGAAATATCGGTTTGCCCACTCCATCAGGTAATTTATTTCCCGTGATTGATGCAGCTTTAGGATCAATTCCATTTTTCACTACATCCCATTCCATAGGATCTTTGGATCTTAGGAATGCCTTCATCTTGTTTTTCCATACGTTGTACTCCTTTCCATCGAAGTAGGGAGGTCTGGTATTGCTTTGCCCTTCAATTAAACCTGGAGCCAAAATACTAGCCATAGATCTTTTGCTTTAGAAATAATAACACTTCCAATAAATAAGCAGCCTTGCTCTGATACCAATTGATATGGGCTAGTGAATCCATCTAGAGGGGGGATGAATAGGTGATTACAGAATTCTTTTGGAACCTTTACTTAAAAATAAAGAATATATCAATAATAGATAGATCATGCAATCATAAAATAAATAGAGTAGGGTAAGATAGAATTGACACAAGGATTATAGTGGTTTGCCTTATTCTAAGCCTACATCCACTCTCCACGCTGGCGGCCAACTGGCTGTAATCACTATGTAGCAAATGAGAGCTGTTATAGTTCATGAACTAGACTTTTTCAATAGACAGTCTCTCCTACAGCTTCCTGCTGTTTTTGCACTATAAGTGACTCTCTTTGATACACAATTTGAACACGAGAGTATTTTATAGAACAAGAGATTTCAGAGGTTCTAACATCGAGATTTTTCTATCGAGTCTCTCATTACTTTTGAGTAACACCGATCCACCTTAAATAGCCTCTGTGCCACAATACCCGTTGGCACTTTCCAATAATTCATCCAATCAACCCGTTAAAATGAATCAATTTAAGTGATCTTCAAGTCGCCGAAAATATAAGTAGACAATAGCTCGTCAATCCTGTTCGCCCATACAATCAGGATCTTGAGTTCCCAAAATTAGATCCTTCCAAAAATACACTTGTTCTTCAACGGATAAAATCCGAAGAATGAATCTTCCGAGTTCACAATCATAGCCGGAGATACTCCATGGATCAGATAGGAAATATAATATCCAAATCTTACTTTTCTTAACCATAAAAATAACCTGCTGTCAACCTGTCAAAATCGTAAACTGTCTTTAGACTTAGATTTGGGTCTTGAAGGTCTTTAGACTGAAACTGGGTCTTGACTATCTTCGGACGGAAAACTTCAGATCGAACTTTGGGTCTTTGAATTCTTCAGATGTAACCAACTGAGTCTTGGATTCTTCAGACCTTACTGTCGAGGCTGTTTTGTTAACTTCAAAACTCCAAGGGATTTTTCTTCAACAATCGCAACAATAACCCTCGCTAATTGCAATTGGTCAGGATGTGACATAAGTTTTCGCTAGATCACTTAAGTGCGAAATTGGAGAAAAAATGATCATTTAAGTGCCAACGACGAGAAATTCTGATCCAAATTTATGTGGCCTTTTTAATTAAATTTTTTTATATGAGTTGGCAAGATATTTAAAAAATCCCATTCACGTGGACTTGCAAAATGACGCGCCTTCATCCAATGTGGCACCATAGTTTCAAAACAATGGCCGTTTCATGGGTCTACAATATATGACGTCGCATCGATAGTCCCAGAATGGCTCAACAAAAGATGACGCCATCCCTTCGTGTTTAACCCTCGTCGCTCGGTTGCTGTCGCTTGCTCTCTTGAATCCTCTCGCGCAGCTTCCGTCGTACCTCGCCGACTTTCGCCGTCGAACTTCGTCGGTCTCCGTAGTCACCACCTCCCATCACGCCCCTGTCGGACTGAGGTGACCCTATCTGTCTCGAGACCCTCTTACGAAATCTCTCTTCCTCTGCAATTTCCTCATCGAACTGAAAGATGTCTTTTTTTGCTTAGCATTACAAGACCAATGACCAAATCACAACGCCTCGGTCAAAACAACATGAATTCATCTCAATTGGCTATCGAGGGGCGGAATCTACAATACAAAACAACCAATTGAAAGTGCTCGCAAGACAGGCAAACACTACTCGCAATGCACCTGCTCGATGGAAAATAAAAAAACAAGAGGAAGAGAGGATCGAGACAAGGTTGAACTTGTTAAAAAATGGCGAGAAACGAGAAGACGTCACCAATCTTCATAGGTACTGTTTTAGTTTGCAATTGGGGAAGGAGCACCCTCTTGCCCTCCCTATTTTCTTGGGAAAAAAGGCATTCGACATGTCATTTATGCTTTAGAAACTGACTAGACTCCTCTAACAAGTTATGCCGGCTTAAGATATTAATTTTAAAAAGGTCATAAATAGATTGAAATTTGGTATTGAAAAGATCATTTTTTAAAAAGTTTGATATTTAAGTGATCAAAAAATAAATTTTTAGCTACTTACCTTTATAAAAAAAATAAATAAATTTTTAGTATTAAAGTGAGTGCCATGCATAATTTTTATAACTTATAATATATTTTCCCAAAT
This sequence comes from Eucalyptus erythrocorys, assembly GCA_014182555.1. NCBI lineage: Eukaryota > Viridiplantae > Streptophyta > Magnoliopsida > Myrtales > Myrtaceae > Eucalyptus > Eucalyptus erythrocorys. The sequence continues at coordinate 9,400,777 of CM024597.1, read as the reverse complement.
TCTAACAAATTCAAGAAAATTAAGAGGAATGATGGACGGATCCTCCTCCTCTTTTTTTGGGGGTCAACATGACCTGAGAAGCAATCCCTACTATGATCCTGCCCATATCCTTCCTTCCTTTTCGCATAAATGTCAGACCTGATTGTCAACGCATCTGTCGCATCGAGGCCAATAAGCCATGCCGAGTTGACTATTTATACGAATTGGGTGAACTGACCCCGCCACCGGAACACTCTCAAAAAGTCTCTTCACCGTGCGGCCATAATATGGAAGTCAAGCTTTTCGACGTAAATTATTTTTCTTGCCTCCCAAAAATCAAAATGTCTTCGATTTTTGGTACGATAATTAGATGGCCAAACTTTCTGCGCATTAGATTACTGTATTCTTGGGGCGATTGGAAAGCACGGCATCCACCTAGCGGCGCCATGTGTCGCTTACCCGGGCCAAGTGCCCTCCTCGAACTTCGAAATTTCTCCATTTAAATTTATGTCTCTGATGCAAGGAACTGACATTAGTTAATGGGTCATTGGTTTTTGAACCCAAACTGTTGTATTCCTCGTATTTCAGCCGCTATTCCATGTGTAGTTTATAGTTTAAATGGCCCACAATCTGTGAAAGGAAGGCCCAGGGCTAAGAGAAGAGAGCCAACATACTACTAAAAAAATAAAAAAGAGATTAAATTAATATTGTGGGGGATAAATTATATTAATTTTAAATGTATTCAAATGGCTGGCGATTTGAGTGCTTACGCAATAAAATGGTAATATCTTTTGTCGTTTGGCTCAACCATGAAAAGGAGTTAGAAATTATATACCATCTTATAGAAACGAAAAAACTTCTTTCTTTTTTTTTTTAGTAGGTTTCCTCACTATACCTACTCTACACTCAGAGTGAGTGTAGAATAGGTATAGAGTGCAGGCGTGGGAAAAAAAACTCGATTTGAAAATGGTAATATCCCCACCCGTTTGGCTCAATCATGAAAAGGAGTTAGAAATTATATACTATCCTATAGAAAGGAAAAAATTTCTTTCTTTTTTTTTTTCCAAACTGAAATGCACTATTTGTAAGATATAATAAGGGCTACACATGTCATATCATCAAATTTCAAATAAAGGCTTATCGAATTATAAAAAGAAAAAAGATTTCATTTAAAAAATTTCAACAGAGCAAATGCAATGCACTTGCATGTCATAATTTAGGTCTACCACGGGTTTTGGGGTGAGATATACATATTTTAAGGTAACAAAGATACAACTGCTAGTCATCGACCAAGAAAAAGATCAGTTTGGTTCATTTGGAAAATCGGTACCCGTTACTTTCACTATCAAAATCTCATGCAATGATGCCATGACATTTGACAAAACTTGTACTTCAGCAATTCCTTTGATTAATGATGGTCGATAAAAAGAGGGAACTTGTGATCTCATGACACGCCCGCACACATAAATATATTTTCTGTCATAGGCGGGATCAACTTGTCCTGCTTCCCCTACTCTCATGACGGATCACTTTACATGCGGCAATGAACAGGAGTAATCAAATACAATTCCCTTTGTGAAGAGAGGGATCGGCCTAGTTCCATCTCCCCGAATCTCATTGCGGTTGACTTTACGTGTATTGGACCGGCGCACGAAAACGAATGTGTTCAGGAAATTCGAGGATTCGTATTGTCTTATCAACATTCCAATCCACAAAATATTGTTCCATCCCATTCTATAGATCCCACTTTTTTTGGGTCACCATATAGAGCATGTCCCCCACTTCAGTTTCGACTCACAATATGAAGGGAGGAGATGCTCCCTACGATTTAAGGGTATCTCTCATTTTCCTTTTCTTTCCACGATGTCATCGACTTATCAATTGAAACAATATCGATGCAAAGGACAGGAACTTAGGGATGCGTTTGTTTCGCAAAAAATAAACGAGTTGAAAAAGACCTAAAAATGATAACTTACATTGTCTATAGAAATAAATGAACGAAAAATATTTTCATTATTCACAAAAATATTTATGCATAAATTGTTATCAATAATGAAAATATTTTGTATTAATTAATTAATTCAATCGATATAAATGATTATTTTTTAAGAAATATTTTTAATTACTTATTTTATGTGAAATAAATGGAGGTGAAGTTTTCAAAAGGAAGGCGCAGAGGGGGATTTGCGGCGGTGGAATGAAGGTGTGAGCCCATGACGCAAGGCAGAGCATCATCAAATTTTTTCCGTACGTGTCTCCGTGAACTACTCGTTTTGCATAGCTTGGATTCTACGTCAAACGCTGGATTTGTCTTAACATGTTCGGCCTCACTCTTCCTCCTCCTCCAGCTAGCGTTTGAACCCAATCCAGCCCACCATTTTTTATACCAAACAAATGAAAGAAATTCTTCTTTATTTGGCTAGCCAGACCAAATTCTGCTAATACCAAACAAATGTGATTTATACTAATGTGTGATTTATACTCTATTAATAAGTGGGGATCCAAGGTTGCCTTGGCAATGGTCGCAGAAGACGGTGCTCTCGAGCCGCTAGAGGGCTTCTATATTTTAGGCCTATATTTTTTTAATAATTTGGACTTGGGTTCACGTATAACTATTGATTTATGCCGGCTCTATATAATCTTTTTTTTTTTTTTTTTTTTTTTGGTGATTGAGAGGTGGGGTGTGTTAACTATAATAAAATCCCCTTGATGGGATGTACTTCTTATTTAAGGGTGAATTGCCATATACCTTATATCTCAATTTTTCTTTCTCACCTTACTTTTTATTTCGTTGTGTTTGTGCACCTAATCCTAAGAGACCCACCACATTGTTTTGACCAAAGATTAGGCAAGTTTAATGCGGGGTGAGAATAGTAGTAACAAAATCGCTTATTCATTATCAAATTGCAAGTGGCTGGATGGAGCTAGAATCAAAGATGAGAAATTGTGCTTCTCGAGTTATTATCGATTAGGGGTGAGTAGTTTTAAGGTAGACCCAATTTTCACTCGTAAGCTGAAACTTACTTGTTGGAATTAGTTCTACAATTTTTGAAACCTAAAGCCTACCTTGCAATTTGTGGAATTTGGAACATACCTTGTTACAGGTGCAATAGTCAATTTAAGTTCTACCTATATTTATAAGAAAACGATTGCAGTGAATTGTTACATCTAGTGAATACTATTTATTGCGACAATTAAATAACCATAAATCATATATAGACACATGTAGAATATGAAATATTAACAAAGTAAAAGTCTCGGATCATAGATATGTTAAAAATTGAAGCTTAGAATAGTGCTTCTAGATTATACACTTATTATTGGATGTCACCAGAATATTATAATATTATGCGAAGACAAAAAATAAGAAAATTACAAAAACTTATTCTAAGTTTCGAATTTTAAACTTTATTCCGATTGGAATTTAGAACCTATCCATTAGAATAGGTTCCCGATTTTCGAAACTTATAATTTATCCTGCATAACCTAAAACTCGACTATCTGTTACTGATATGAATCTAAGGTTCCGCCCTCGAATTATACTCCCTCCTGTTATCGATCATTCCGTGGCTCATCGAATCTGCGTGGTTCATTTGGTCAAATACTCTACTTCATTGTAAGAAGGTAAGCAATCATCATTGGGCCAATCGGCGACCGGCGGTACGACCCCAGTTCAGATGTGTCCACACGCGGAGCGCTGACTTTTCGACAGTTTCAAGCCAGGGAGAACTGGGATGCGACGGGGGCTTTGGAAAAACCGCTCCCCCTCGAGATCAGTTATGTCGACATTGTTTCGACACCCAAGATGTCCCCCCCCTCTCTCTCTCTCTCTATCTCTCTCATAAGTTGTACCTTCCCCCACGTTTCAAAACCCCTTTCATGCCAACTTCGCCCTTCTGTCCCTCCACCAGATAATTGCCTCCGTTGCGGATATTATAATTGCGTTGAACGGGCAAAGATATCGTGATCAACGCCCCCAAACTACGAACAAAGAGTTCAAGCCAGTCCGTCGCTGTCAAAACCGGCCGAATTGTCCTCATTTTTTTGGTCCAATAGGCGGCGGCAGCACGGATTCCTTCCATCGAGTTCTGATGCAACACTCTTCCTTATTTAGCTTGCAGGCACGCGACAAGACGAGCCCCACAAGTCCTTCCGCCTTCCTCTCTCGACAAGCAGGCGCCATCCCTATTCGCGCCGCGTTCTTGATATCGGGTGTCGAGTCGCGATGGCGGGCGAGCCGGGCGGGCGCCGTTCGCATCGGTTGCTGATGCTGTGCGTTCTCGTCCTTCTCCCCTCGCTCGTCCTAGGGGACTGCACGTGCGACAGCACCGACGGGGGGGACGACACGACTGTGTTGCGCAAGTACAAAGTGGGCGCGATATTCGCCATCCTCTTCGCGAGCGCGGTCGGCGTGTGCATCCCTCTGCTCGCGAGGGTCATCCCGGCCATCGGCCCCGATAGGGACGCGTTCTTCATGGTCAAGGCGTTCGCGGCCGGGGTGATCCTCGCGACGGGCTTCATCCACGTCCTCCCCGACGCGTTCGACAACCTGACGTCGCCGTGCCTCCCCACGAACCCCTGGGGCAACTTCCCCTTCGCGGGGTTCGTAGCCATGGTCGCCGGGATCGTGACGCTGATGGTGGACGCCTACGCGACCTCCTACTACACGAGGTCCCACTTCAGCAAGGCTCGGCCGGCGGAGAGCGAAGGCCACGCCGGGCATGTGCACATGCACACCCACGCGACTCACGGGCACGCCCACGGCTCGGCAAATCAGGATCAAGAACCGGCCCCGTCGGAGCTTCTCCGCCATAGAGTCATATCGCAGGTAACATCATTGATCAATCTTCCAAGCTCCTTCAAATGGGTTCTCTCCTCAAATTTTCACACCGAGGATCTGAATGCAAATATGGTGTTTTCTGGGGGGGCTAAATGATAAAATGAACAGGTCTTGGAGCTGGGGATCGTGGTGCACTCGGTAATAATAGGGATTGCGGTGGGGACTTCCGGGAGTTTACAGACGGTGAAGACATTGATGGCTGCTCTGACTTTCCATCAGTTCTTTGAAGGCATGGGACTCGGCGGGTGCGTCGCTCAGGTAAATAATAAGTCGTTTCATCTCAATTTCATTCATTTATAACCTAATGAGCTTTTATATAAGTGCTTTAATAATGTTTCAAGATAATAATAATTTTGAGTCGCCGAATTTAACTTGGGCCTAATCCGTCGTGACCACTTGTTTCTGCGAGCGATGTTGAGACGTTGGAGTAAGTGCATGGTAATCGTATACGACTTGATTAAATTCGTGATGCACACAGGCTGCATTGATTGATATTGCTAGGGGAAACAAACGTTATATAACATTTACGGTCCGTTTGTTTCGCAGAAAGTATTACATTTTCAAAAAATATTTTTCAGGAAGTTATTTTCTTAAAAAATGATTATATTTTCCAGTGTTCGGTTGAAAACTGAACTTTGAGTGGAAAATATTTTTTAACTGTTCGTTAGCTAATTTAATTATTTGGGAAAAATTATCAAAATATTAAATTTTAATATTTTTAATTGACCAAAAAATTAGTTTTATTTTTATATATTTTTTAAAATGAATTTTTTAATTATTTGTATTTTTAAAAATCAAAATTTTTATTATTTTTCTTTTTCTTTTTTCTTTTCCTTCCTCCTCCTTCCTCTGCCGCCGCCATAGGCTTGACGATGCGACTACTTGCGGCCGACCAAGATGCGGTCACCGAGATCCGACCAGCTTGAGGCTTGGCTGATCTCGCCCGAGCTCAGGCTTGCTTGGATTAAGAGCCTGAGCTCCGCCGCCAGATCTGGTGAACCTTTGTCGAGCTCGGGCTAAGCCCAAGCCTCGCCTAGCTCACCAGATCAGGCGAGGCGCGAGCTCTGCCTAAGGTCGGCGACGCTCCGCCTCGCCTGATCTGGCGAGGCTCGAGCTCGTCGGGCTCGAGTGAGCTTGGCTTCCCTAGATCGGGCTAGGCGAGCCTCGTTGGCTTGGGGCGAGGAGGCTTGAGCTGGCTCGTGGCCGGTCGCCGGCCAAGGAAGAAGATGAAAAGGAAAGAAAGAAAAAAAATGAAAGGAAAAAAAAAATCAAAAACTCGATTTTTCAAAAAAAGAAAAAAAGAAAGCATAAAAATAAAACGAAAATGTGTTGGTGAAAAGAAGTAAGGTGAAAGAAGTTATGGAAAATGCTTTCTACTTTTGAAAAATAGAAAACATTTTCCTTAACTAATTCATTTTCCGTGAAACGAACACTGAAAAATCTGGAAAATGTTTTCTCGGATGTCATTTTCCGTGAAACAACGGCGCCTTAACCCGAGATAATCTTACCCTTCCATAGGCTTTATACGTTATTGCTATGACTTGAGAACAAAAGGGGGCATTTGATGTCGAATGGAAGAAGAAAATATCGCACTTTATCTTTCTAAAAGGCATGTAAATGGGACATGCATCTTTCAAAAGTTATGAATTTTAACGTGAACCCACCCCGAAATCATAGGAGGGTACAAGGATATTTTCCGTAGAAACCTAACGCATTCATGGCCTCGTGCATCGGTTTTTCACTGTGCTTAAATGTCGTTTTTTGAGATCAATATTCAGAGGCTTGTCATGGCTCGCGGCGATGCAGGCGGAGTCTTAATCTGCGCCCTGGCCTTTTTTTTTTTAAAAGGGAGGTTTACGAATCCGCGCACTTCGACGTGTCCCAGGCTTTCCATTTTCAATTGTACCTTCCGACTAATTCGCCTGCTTAAGGAACATTAACAATGAAAAAGAATGAGCTAACCGCATCATCGTAGATTCCAAAGCACTGCGATTACATGAAGTGAAGATTACTGCGCTTTTTTAAATGATTGCCGCCCGATGCCGTTGACTCAACGGGAAGTGCGGCTGGTCCCGGCACAGAAATTATTTATTATCATTATTTTTCACGAATGAATCGTAATTACGATTGTTTATACATTAATTAATCGCTCCCTTTTGTTATCCCCTACTTTGAAAGGCCAAGTTCAAGGCAACATCCACAGTGATAATGGCCATCTTCTTCTCCCTCACCACGCCACTCGGGATCGCCATTGGCATTGGGATAGCCAGCACGTACAACGACAACAGCCCGAGGGCCCTGATCATCCAGGGCGTCTTCAACGCTGCCTCGGCCGGCATCCTGGTCTACATGGCGTTCGTCGACCTGCTCGCGGCGGACTTCATGAGCGCCAGGTTGCAGGGGAATGGGAGGCTCCTGCTGCTGTGCAATGTCTTCCTCCTGTTCGGTGCTGGTTGTATGTCCTTCTTGGCCAAATGGGCATGAATGAGTCTCAAACAATTTTGTTCTACAAAATTGTGTACAATTAAAATGGCGTTCAATACTTCCTTTTTGTGTTTCTCAATTTGGTGCATTGGATTTTCTTGCTCCCATAACTGTTCATATATCCGATGATGATATGTGAGTCGTTTGCTTTTTGAATAAAATGAAGGTGGAACTTTGTGTTCGTATGATATATTTACATAAAATATAGAGGACTCGATAATCGGTAGAAAATTCTTAATTGTTGTGGCCATATGACATAGAGAAATTTTGTATAATCTATTACATTATCGTAATATCGAGAGAATATAATAAAACTCTTCCAATGATATGCCTAATAGGAATAGTTAAGAGGGAAGGATGTAAATAGTAAAACGCCACATCATTGTTGAATGTAAAGAACTTGCCAATTAGAATATTATGAATGGCCCCACCTGTATGAAACAATGATTAAAAAAGAAATAGGGACTGTATCCGTTAAATTTTCCTCATCTGTTAAAAAGATATATTATATGTTCCGTTCTTATTACAATTGCACGGTAGAGTGCACTTCACATGCCATACTCTGCCCGTTGTTATTATTATTATTTTCTTTTTGTCAGTCCTACTCTATACCCTTTCTACACTCACTTCCAGACTTTTGCCCTGCCTCTTGCAGGGCGTGGGCGTCGAAACCCACTCCTGAAAACTTGCGCGTCCCCACCCCATCCCTCCCTGAGATGGTGGGGGTTTGAAACCCTCACCTCCTCCTTCCACGTTGGAATGGTAGCCACTGGGGCGAATCCCAGTGGTTTTGCCCGTTGTCATTGACAGGAAACAAAGTCTGGTGGATGAACCATGGCTGTGCGACCAGCACGTGATTTACGGCTCCGGTCGGGTTCCTTTGGCCCCTCGGAGTCGTAGAGGATCATTCTCAGTTGGAGTCTCCGGCTGGGGTGGTTGTGCGGTGGCCTGACAGACTCCTCCCATTCATCCTTTTCTTCGTTTTTTCCTCCGGAGAGGGCTGGGAGGGACCGGGAGCTCGCTTGCCACTTCGATCATCATCGCACAAGCACGGCGAGTACGCGGGGCTTGTAGCCTTGGGTGTAGAGATTAAAGACCTTGTTGGGGTTAGTCAGGCAAACGGGACTTACCCGAGGGAGACGAAAGAAACAGAAGCGGCCCGGCCATCAGACTTGGGAGAGAGATCGCCTCCAGTCGTCAATGTTGGCTTGAGACTGGTGTGGCGGCTTTCGTGATCAGGCGGGTGATCGATAGGCGGGGGGTGGTCGCGTCTGACGAGGAGCCCGGTGATGGAACGAACGCGAGCTTTGCTTTGACCATGATGACGATTCTTATGGGTTTCAGGGTTCTTAAATGGAAGGAGATGATCGCCCAGGTGGTGGATGAACTTCTTTAATAGACATCTGACAGGGACGAGTCCTTGTCAATCTGCAATTTTTCTTACTTTGATAATCCAAAATGGAATTCATTTATTGGAGATCGAAGATGGATTGCAGTCACCGAAAATCAACATGGATAACAGTCACCAAAAGCATCAGAAGACGCACTCCAAGAAATCAAGATTCGGAATAACAACTTATCAAAAAACAACGATAATAATAACAAATAAATAAAAGTACGCGAAGCACCAGTCAACCTGTCCCTTAGCCAAATGGAGGCTCATCGTCTGCAGACGTCCTCAATATAACTAGCCAAGGACAAGGAAGAAGGTTCACCCACCATCAGAGCCTTCCTGCTCTTCTCGCTCGCCTCCTTCACCTTCTTCCGTCTCTCCCTGGCCTCCTCGCCTTCCACTATCTTGATGGCTCTGTTGCGAGGACGAGCTTCATCATCAGCTCATACGCATTGAATTGTTCCTTCCCAATCTGGGGCATGTGATGATCGGCACGTTGAACCATATGCTCTCTAGGGTAGAGTTCCACTCGCAGTGTGACAGGAATCTTCCAAAGGCCGGGTGGGCTAAGATCGCTACCTGAGGAGCCCACCCGATCACTCTACTGACCTTAGCCATATTGTCTAGGAACCCCTTGGGCAGGACCTCTGCGGGATCTGCGTAATCCCAAGGGGCTTCTAGTTTGCCCTTCACAGGCAGCTGCCATAAGGACCACGGGAAGTGAGACATGCTTCGCTCCAGTGCGCTTCACCTGGTCCTCGTCGAAGCTCCCAAAGCATAGAAACTATTGCGATAGGGCGAGCGATCGAACAATAATATAAACGGAAGAAGAAAATAAATCGGACAAGGATTTACGTGGTTCAGTCGTAAAGACCTACTTCCACGGGGAGAGCAGCAGCGAATTTCACTATAGATCAAGCGATACAAGGAGATTACACACTCAAGTCACTCAAACACTCTCTCGGTGTTTCCCAAGCTCCAATTACATCCAAAAACGCACACAGTGTTTAGCCCCAAAATTCCTCACAAAATAATCTCTCAATCTCATGAAGGAATTACACGCAAATCTTACCACAAGATTTAATTGGCTTGAACACTAAATCTTCTTGGATGTAATTCACGAACAAGAATGACAAAGAAAATCTCTCCCAAGCACTCGACGACAAGACGGTGCTTCAAGACCAATTCTTCATGATCAACGGCGGAACACCAAGCACTCACGTGGCGCTTCAAGACAATTTGTGATCCACCCCTACCACCCATGTCCACAGGTCTATATATATGAGTGAAACCCTTGTCCTTTTGCCAACTTCTCATAGGATTATGTTTCCTATTTTAAATGATTTTATCCAAAACATATTTCTATATAGTTTGAACAAAATCTAAATCCAAGTCGAAGTTGGACTTTCCTATTTCAGACGTCCGGAACATATCCAATTCGGAATATTTGGAATTTTACATTGAACTCAAACTCGAGACATATTTTAACAATCTCCATCTTTGCTCGACGTTTGAGTCAAGTCGCAATCGCTTCGTAAAAATTCAAATTCTGCAGCTACTTTCCCATTGCCCATGATGGGCTCAACCGCCATAGATATTATCCAAGTCTAAGCCTCGCTTGAACTTCGCCATAACTGAGGACCTCATCAGGATACCAACTCCGCATGCACCTTTAACTGCTCTACAAGGATTTTCCGATGCAATCTCCCTAACCGCAGATAAAGCAAAACCATTGTTGCATCCATATCTGTCAGGAGATCGAATACGTACCTTATCAATATCAGCAGTTACAGCAACCGTTGGCTCTATAGGCTCCACCTCGCTATGAGCACCATCTGTGTCGATTACTTTGCTAGTACTTGTACTCGCTACCTCAGGAGTTTCTGGTCGCAACTCCACCTCAAGCTGAACACCGTCCAGATCCGTATTAACACTGCCACAAACACTCCTAGCCAGAACTATTGGAGACTTGTTAAGGGTAACTTCTCTGCTGTCAACAGGTGAATTTATATCCGGGCACCACAATTGATCACCCCGCTCACCTTGTGCATAGCCATGGAATATGCACCTTGCCCTCCCATCGAGCTTACCATCACTCACTCGAAAATAACATGGGCAATCAAACAATCTAAAAATAGAATAATCAGCAACGTTACCTGACCACACTTCTTCAAGAGTTCGCCATTCAATGGCAGTTGATGGGGATCTATTCACCAGGCAGCTTATCGTACTTAGCACATCAGCTAGGATTCTCCTAGCAACACCAGCACTAGAGATAATTTTTCGGGTCGTCTCTAGTAATATTCTGCTCATCAATTCTGCAAATTGTTGTGATTTATTGGCACTAGTGCGGTGTTTCACTATGCTCTCTTTCATGCAGAATTTATTTGTCAGCTCTGAGCAGAACTCCGTGCTATTGTCAGTCTGCACATGCTTGATCGATTTACCAGTCTCCGTCTCGATCAAAGCTCTTGACTGTAAGACCCTGACACCAGCATCAAACTTGTGCCTTGGCACAAACACCCAGGTCTTCTTCGAGCAGTCCATAGACCCTCGAACAGATGCATCCGACGTCTCCGTAGCGAAATTTGTCACTGTCTCACCTTGAAGTTTCTACAGGTCTCCATGCTTGATTCCTTTCATTATCACCAAGGCACCTCGAACAACCTTCAAAACTTCACCTTTTGAAGAATACCTGCAACTAGCTGAATCTAGGGCACCCAAGGAAATTAAGTTCTTCTTTAACTTTGGAACATGCCTCACTCCAGTCAATGTCCTCATAATACCATCATGCATTCTGATTTTAACATCACCAACACTCACAACATCGCACTCAGCGTTGTTCCCTAACTAAACTTTACCACTACCCATGCATTGATAAGTGATAAACCAGTTTCTATTTGGTGTGATATGAAAAGAACAACCATAATCCATAATACATCCATCAAGTGATGAATCATTAGTGACAGACAAGATATAATCGGCATTATCTGCTACAGCTGCAACATTATCTGCAGAATCAACCATAATTCCCTTACCCTTCTCATTCTTCAGCTTAAGGCAATCCCTTCTAAGATGCCCCCTCTTGCCACAGCTCCAACAGACAACATTAGCAGTCCTAGACTGACTACGCATGTTCATATTAGTACTACTATTACCCACACGTGTTCTAGATCTTCCTCTATTTTCACCCACTAAAGCAGCAGATACATGTTCGCCAGATTCTCTTCTACAAATGTCTTCGCTCAGAATTAAATCTCGAACTCCATTAAACGTCAAACTTGTTGACCTAGAGGAATTACTAATAGCAGTAACAGTAGTATTCCAACTATCAGGCAATGAGGATAACATAATCAAAGCACGTACCTCATCTTCAAAGTCAATCTCAACTGAACTCAATTGACTAACAATCACATTGAATTCATTGATATGATCAGCAACTGACGCACCTTCGCTCATCTTCAAATTAAACAGACATCGCATCAAATAGATCTTGTTGATCGCAGAGGGCTTCTCGTACATATCCGACAAGGCTTGCATCAAATCAGCAGTGGTCTTTTCCTTCAGGATGTTAAACGTGACGTTACGAGCCAACGTCAACCGAATAACACCCATAGCTCGTCTATCCAGCAAATCCCAATCAGCTTGCTTCATCGTCTCTCGGTTTCTCCCAAACAATGGTAAGTGCGGTTTCATCGGTAAAGATAATCTTCAATCTGCATCTTCCAAAAACTAAAATCCTTCCCATCAAATTTTTCGATTCTCACTTTTACTTCTTCTGTCGCCATCGATTCGCTTCAACTTAGCCAAGCCTGGCTCTGATACCACTTGTTGCGATAGGGCGAGCGATCGAACAATAATATAGATGGAAGAAGAAAATAAATCGGACAAGGATTTACGTGGTTCAGTCGTAAAGACCTACGTCCACGGGGAGAGAAAGAGCGAATTTCACTATAGATCAAGCGATACAAGGAGATTACACACTCAAGTCACTCAAACACTCTCTCGGTGTTTCCCAAGCCCCAATTACATCCAAAAACGCACACAGTGTTTAGCCCCAAAATTCCTCACAAAATAATCTCTCAATCTCACGAAGGAATTACACGCAAATCTTACCACAAGATTTAATTGGCTTGAACACTAAATCTTCTTGGATGTAATTCACGAACAAGAATGACAAAGAAAATCCCTCCCAAACACTCGACGACAAGACGGTGCTTCAAGACCAATTCTTCATGATCAACGGCGGAACACCAAGCACTCACGCGGCGCTTCAAGACAATTTGTGATCCACCCCTACCACCCACGTCCACAGGTCTATATATATGAGTGAAACCCTTGTCCTTTTGCCAACTTCTCATAGGATTATGTTTCCTATTTTAAATGATTTTATCCAAAACATATTTCTATATATTTTGAACAAAATCCAAATCCAAGTCGGAGTTGGACTTTCCTATTTCAGACGTCCGGAACATATCCAATTCGGAATATTTGGAATTTTACATTGGACTCAAACTCGAGACATATTTTAACAGAAACACCACTACCACGTTTGGTTGTTGGTTGAGCCACTCCGGGATCTCTGAATCGCGCGGACTATTATTACCTTCTGGCCCCTTGATGTTCAGTATGGGGCCCGTGGGGTACATCGTTGGCGCTCTAAGGCCTGCCAAGGACCCCGTCCTGTGCAGCTCCGACTCAGCGAAAATGCCCTTGGTTTCCCCAAACCTCAAGGCGTCGGTCAAATCTACTCAAGAGTCTTCTTTCACGCAAACTTCACAGGGAAAGAATTTGGCCATGGACGATGGGTTCGCGGGGCATGGAAAGTCTAGCTTGGTGTTAGAGTTTTTCAGCCTGGTCCATTTGTTGCTCGTCTTGGAGACTGGAGGTGCAGTCCTTCTTGGTTGTTTTGAGTTAAATGAAAAGTATAAAATAGAATAGAGAAATTTTCTTTATAAATTGATATATTGCGAAGAGTACATGAGGAGCCTATTTATAAGCTTACATAGAAGAAATTAAAGGAACTCAAACCAGATATGCCTAATCAAAATAGATATTGAAAATCAAAGAAATTATCCTAAGTATCTCTAAAAAATATTTTAGTTTTCTAATATTGTTAACATCCACCCCTCAAACGCAATTTGAAGTAAAACACATCAACTTGAGTTTGAAAAATATTTCGAACAATGTCACAAAATCTTCAATTAAAATGAGCTCAACAAATCCAAGGTGAGGTAGCGCGTGGTGGCGCATGTGATTGCTCTAGCTTCCGTTGACAAGAAGATTCTAATATATTGATTGTCTGACAGCAACGAATCTAGTGGTAGAGTCAGCTTCTCAAAACGAGAAGTGAAAAGCCGAGAATCAAAGGTATTAGAGTCAAGCAGCATATACCCTTTGTGGTCAACTTTGCTATCAAGACAGTAACTTAAATGCGGCTGATACGGCTGGCGTGGCTGCAGCAAGCAGAATAAGCCAGGCTTTGTTGAGGAAAAAGTTACCGTGTGAGGACTTGTCCTTGCCACGTCGAAAAAAACCTCTGTAGAAAGAAAAACTCGACTTAGTGACGCGTTAGAAATGTTGTAACACAACCACCATCGTGCTTACTTAGACGAGAATGATGCACTTGCTTGAACATTGTCAAGCGGCGGGGATAGATTTATTCACTTGAATGCATGGGTGCAAAGGAGAAAAAATTTGGGAAATTTCTTAAGTGCACCGGGTGCACTAGGATTGCCTCAACTCAAATATGAAGTTAAATAAAAAGTAGAATAGAGAATTGAGAAATTTGTTGTATAATCCGATATATTCAAAAGAGTACATGGAGAGCCTATTTACAAGCTTAGATAGAGGAAATAAAAGGAAATCAAGTCAGATATGTACAATCAAAATAGATATTGAAAATTAGAGGAAATATCCTAAATATCTAAAAAAAATATTTTAATATCCTAATATTGCTAACAGTTTGTTTGTAAAACAAATAAAATGATGCATTTTCTTTTCTCGCATAAGAAAATTAAGAGTACATAGCCCACTATATCAGTGTGGATGTTTTTTAACTGGTTCAAATGAAGATAATAGGCTGTGGACTAGACCCCACCATACTTGCGTGCAGGTGCATGACAAATTACGCACATTTCAATTTGTCTTTCTAATGTATCTATTCATTTTGCAACATTTTCCAAAGAGTTGCTTATGCTCAAAAGATAGACATAAATACATTTTTTTTTTTTTTTGGACTCAATGTTAATAAAGTCTTGTTGAATTTTTTTAAGAAATGATTACGTGACAGTTTTTAATCTACTTGAGAATAACGGTTTATTTTAGACCACAAAAAAAATTAAATAATAAATAATTTTAAATTATTGTGGGGCCACTCCTCATAGCAAAGCTTAATTTTCTTTTCAATTGTTTCCCTTTGAGAGTTCTTGAGTTCCTGGAGATATGTCAAAATTGTTATCTAAAATTTTGTTTTATCTTGTAGGATTTTTTTTTTTTTTTTTCTAATAACCATTAGCAATGTCATGGAGCAAATAATTCATTAAAGATAGGGTTATCATGCCTTAAATTATGATTCTATTTCTTCCCAATCCAAAGCATTTTTCCCTATAGTCTCTCCAGCTAGAAAACAAATACTTCGATTTTCATTACTATAATTACATGGTCAACTTTGATGCGTCAAATTAAAGTATGTTCTCAATATGAACGAAAAGCACACGATCCACCTTGTCCTTACGCAACAACGGCGCCACGCGTCGTTAACACGGGGCAAGTGTCCTCATCGAACTTCGAAATCTGTTTTGTTAAATTTATGTTTCCCATGTAAAGAACTGATATAGCTAATGGGTTCTGGTTTTGGACCCAAAATGTTTTGATCCTTGTATTTCAGCCACAATTCTATGCATAGATTATAGTTCAAATAGCCCACAATTAGTGAAAAGAAGGCCCAAGACCACGAGAAGGGATCTAAAATACTATTAAAAAATTAAAATAGAAAAGATAAAGCTAATATGATGGGGAGAAATTATATTAATTTTATTTACATTTGAATGATTGGCTATTTGAGTATTTGGACAACAAGCTGGTAATATCGTCTAGTATTTATTTCAACTACGAAAATGAATTAGAAATTATTTTTAGTCATTTAGAAAGATTTTTTTTTCCTCAAATCGACATGCACTATTTGTAAGGAATGAGGGCTACATGTGCTATATTATCAAATTTCCCCTATAGTTTTGATGAATTATAAAAAAGAAAGGTTTTATAGAAAAAATCTGAATAGAGTAAACGCAATGCCCCATATGTCATTGTGGGTGCGTTTGGGAAAGGGTTTCCCAAAGCCCCCTGGGCGTCCAAAGTCCTTTGGGCTAAATAGAGTGAGTTTGGCAATTTTTTTTCGAATCACATTTCCCAAATCAAGCCTTCCAAAGGCTAAAGGCCCAAGTTGGTGAGGGGATGCCTTGAGTTTTTGCCTTGTGAGTAGGATGAGCTACTGTTCATATTTTTCTTCGAGCTACTATTTATCTTCTTCTTCTTCTCCGTTGAACAAGACCGGCATGGCTGCGAGTGGTTGATGATGAAAGGCAGGCGATTAGGCGACCCTCGGCGACCCAGTGTGACCTCACTGAGCGCGTCCCAAATCTGGGTCATTGGGTCACTAATCGTACGACCCACCTCCGGTGACCAAGATTTGGATTGTCGAAGGTTGCGTGACCTCGCCGGGCGTGTCCCAAATTTGGGTCACCGGGTTGTTGGTCGTGCGACCCACTTTCAGTGACCCAAATCTAGGTTGCGAGAAGGTCGTGCGACCTTTCATGACCTAGCGCAATCTCACCGTGACCCAAATTTGGATCGCTAGAGGTCGTGCGATCTCACCGAGCGCGACCCAAATATGGGTCATGGTGAGGTCGCGTGGAGGTCGTGGCCGCTTGTTGGCACCCTTGCTAGGGGTTGCTCAACCCCAGGCGACCCTCACCCGTGGTCTCTGAGGGTCACCCAACTCGAAGTGGTCCTCATCGGTTGTCTCCAAGGGCTGCTGAGGTCTGGCAACCTCATTTGTTGGCCGTTGCCAATAGATTTTGATCGCTAGCGGCCGCCAGTCCTCACTGGCCAAATTTTTTATTTTTATTTTGATAATTCTTTTTTTAAATTATGAAAGTCTTTTGTAAATATAATCTTTTCAAACATTGTTTTCCTCAAAGGGACTTCACAATAGACTTTTATATTATAATTTAATAAACACAATTTGTATTTTAAAAAACTCATTCAATTTAAAGTCCTTTGTATTTTTCAAAAGTCCAACTAAACAAACCCCATGCATATAATGATCTCTAGGGTGGTCCGGATGAGATATATATTTTATTGTAATAAAGATATAATTGCTAGTCATTGACCCAAAAAAGATCAGTTTGGTTAATTTGGTAAATCGGTATCCGTTCACACCAAGTTTGGAGGCTTTCACTATCAAACTCTTATACAATGATGTCGTGATATCGGTCAGAGCTCACACTTTAACAATTTCTTTGACTAATGATGGTCGAGAAAAAGAAGGATCCAGTGATCTCATGACACACGCGTACCCACACACATTTATATTTTCTGTCGAGGGAGGGATCAACTTGTTCTTCTTTTCCTACTCTGGTCACGGTCGACTTTACATGTGTTGATAAATAAAAGCAATCAACCCGATTTTTTTTTTTCTGTTGTTTGAAGAGAGGGATCGACTTGCTCGATCTCCTCGATCTCCTTGAATCTAGTCACGACTGACTTTGTATCTACCGAATTGACATGCATAAACAACCATGTTCGAAAAATCTAAGAATTCGCACTGCCTACCAGCATTCCAATACACAAAATAATTTTCTATCCCGTTCTATAGATCTTACTTTTTTTGGACACTATGGGCCTGTTTGTTTGTACTTCTTTTTTTTTTTAATTATTTATAAACAAAATTCCCTTTTTTTGTTCTGGGTAACAAAAAAAGAGCATAAACGCGTTTGTTTGCGTTTTTGTTCCAAATTTATTTTTTTGTTTCCAAGAACACATTTGAAACATAAATAAGAAACAAGAAAAACGTGTTTCTTGTTTTTGGAACAATTTTTAAGAATATATTTTCTCTCTCCTCTCTTTTCTTATCTCTTTTTTTCTTTCTTTTTTTCTTTGGCCGGTCACCGGCCTTAGCCATGGCCGGTGACCTCGCCGGAGCGTTGTTGGCTCTCGGCGAGGCCGAGCGTCGCCGTGGTTGGGTGAGGGAGCCAGCCCTCGTTGGCTAGTCACGGGCCATAGCCGAGGCGACGACCGGCCAAAAAAGAAAAAAAGGAAAAAAAGGAAAAAAAGAAAAAGAAAAGAAAAAGAAAGTGGAAAAATAAGAAAGAAAATAGGAAAAGTAAAATAAAAATAGTAAAAAATTATAAGAAACAAAAAAAAAAATTATACAAGTTTATCAAACGTGTTTTTGTTCTTTTTTATTCCTTGAACAAATTTATCAAATGCGTTCTTCTGTTTAAAAATTGTTCCTCGGAGCGAAATAATTTTTCTATTTACGTTCCCCTGGAACAATTTTTAAACAAACAACACAAACAAACGCACCTTATGTAAAGCATGCAATCATTTCAATTTGGACTCACAATATGATGGGAGGAGATGCTTGCTACGATTTTTGGGTATCCCTGCTTTTCCTTTCTTTTCAAGATCTCATCAAATTATTAATTGAAATAGCATAGTGACAAAGGATAGACACATAAAGTGTGCTTATTTCATAAAAAATGAATAATTAAAGAAACATTTTTTTTTGAATGATCACCTATATTGTCTATAAAAATAAATGAATGAAAAATATCTTCATTGTCCACAAAAATATTTAAATATAAACTATTATTGATAATGAAAATATTTTTTATTGTCTAATTATTTCATATAATATTAATGATTATTTTTAATTTTTTTTTCTTTCTTATTTATTTTCAATGAAACAAGTGGGGCCATGAAAAGATTTTCAGAAGGAAGGTGCATGGAACCGGAGTTGCGTCATTGGAATGAAGATCTAAAGCCCTTGACATAAGACAGCATTATCAAATCCTTCCGTACGTACCTCCTTAAATTACTCATTTTGCATGGCTTTGATTGCGCATCGAACGTCTGATTTTTTTTTATTGGTCAGTCCCACCTCCTCCAGCTGGTGTTTGAACCCATTCTAGCCCACCATTTTTTAAATCAAATAAATGAAAAAAATTCCATTTTTTCTTTTTTTCGGCCTGCTGGATCAAACCGGCCTCACTTCTCCGATCTCACTTCTTTACAATCCAACCCCTGGTAGCTGGACCGAGCAGAAATTGAACACGAGACGCCGTGCTTTTTCGAGTAACATCGATCCATTCATCGCTCATCGAATCTCTCGACACTCGGGCAAACGCTCTCTACTTCTCTGATTTCTTTGTATAATGGCAAGCGATTATTAGATCAATTATAAGATCGGGGCACATGCAAAGCGTTGACTTTCAGCAGATCTAAGTTGCGAAACTTGAGCACGACTAGATCGCATATTATTGGTCAAGCCACCAATTCGATCGTATGCATAAATAAATCTAATTTACATGTATTTCTTCAAGAAATGAACCATTCATTATCGATTACAATCCGGCCAAAGATTTCAATATAATGCCCCGATTAGATCGCATATGATATCAATATTGTATATTCATATATAACAAGAAAATAGATTTTATATTGCGCATGCATGGGTCTTCGTATGTGAACAAACTATGAATATCAAGTATAGAGACGGTCGAGTGACCCCTAGCGAACGTCAGAGGAAAAAATCCTAAATGTCTATAAAAATATTTTAATATCCTAATATTGCTAACACTTTATTTGTAGAACAAATAAAATGGTGCTTTTTCTTGTCCCACATAAAAAAATTAAGAGTACATAGGCCACTATATCACTGTGGATTTTTTTTAACTAATTCATATAAATATAATAGGCCGTGGACTAGACCCCATTATACTTGCATGTAGGTGCACGACAAAATGCACACTTTTCAATTTGTCTTTCCAATGTATCCATTCATTTTGCAACCATTTTACAAGAGTTGCTTGTGCTCAAAAGATAAACATAAATAAGTCATTTTTTTGACTTAATGTTAATCAAGTCTTGTTGAAATTTTTTGAGAAATGATTACATGATAGTTTTAATCTACTATGAAAATAATACTTTATTTTGGACCATAAAAATTAAATAATAAATAATTATAAATTATTGTGGGGCTCACTCCTTATAGTAAAGCTTAATTTTTTAAAAAAAAAAAATACAATTTTCTTTTAAATTGTTTCCATTTGAGAGTTCCTATAAGAATTGTTATATGGAATTTTGTTGTATTTTGTAGGTTTTTTTTTTTCAATAACCATTAGCAATGTTTTGGGGGAAAATAATTCATTAAAAATAGTTATCACGCTTCAAAATCTGATTCTATTTCTTCCCAATCCGAAGCATTTTTCCCTACAGTCTCTCCAACTAGAAAACCAATACTTCGATTTTCATCACTATAATTAAAAGGTCAACTTTGACGCATCAAATTAAATTATGTTCTTAATATAAACAAAAAGCACATGATACCACCCGCCGTGGTGGCTCCGCTGGATAGGCTTTAGACTTCCTTTCGCTGAGAGGTCTGGAGTTCGAAACCCCTGCGATGCAAGTTGCAGGGAGGCTGGCGTGAGACATTGGTGACTTACCCGGTGGCATGTGTGTGGTGGCTAGCACGTGTTGCCCCAAAGTGGTTTATCTCTCATTCGGCAGGTCGTGCGGGGTTCCTAGATCATCAAAAAAAAAAAAAAAAAAACAAAACAAAAAGCACACGATCCACCTTGTCCTTAGGCAACAACGGCGCCACGCGTCGTTGACTTGGGGAAAGTGACCTCATCGAACTTCGAAATCCGTTTTGTTAAATTTATGTTTCCCATGTAATGGGTTTCTGTTTTGGACCCAAAATATCTTAATCCTTGTATTTCAGCCACAATTCTATGCATAGATTATAGCTCAAATGGCCCACAATTAGTGAAAAGAACGCCCATGACCAAGAGAAGGGATCTAAACTACTATTAAAAAATTAAAAAGGAAAAGATAAAGCTGATATGTTGGGGAGAAATTATATTAATTTTATTTACATGCGAATGACTGGCTATCTCAGTATTTTTGGACAACAAACTGGCAATATCGTCTAGTGTTTGTTTCAACTACGAAAATGACTTAGAAATTACTTTTAGTAGTTTGGAAATAATTTTTTTAAATTTTTTTTTTCTCAAATCGACTTGCACTATTTGTAATGAATGAGGGCTAAAAGTGCTGTATCATCACACTTCACATATAGTTTTGTTGAATTATAAAAAAGAAAGGTTTTATATAAAAAATCTGAATAGAGTAATCGTAATGCCCCTTATGTCATTGGGTGCGTTTGGGAAAGGCTTTACCAAAGCCCCTTGAGCGTCCAAAGTCCTTTAGGCTAAATAGAGTATGTTTGACAATTTTTTTTTGGGAAAAAACCACAAAAAACCCCAAACTTTGCCCTGAGTGACACATTTACCCCGAACTTTTTTTTGCGCCGTGAAAAACCCCAAACTTTCAAACCGTGACACATTTACCCTAAACTTTTTTTGCGACACCAAAACCCTAAACTTTCAAGTGTGACACATCTACCCCAAAATTGAAGGGCATTTTGGTCTTTTCATTTAATTTTTTTTTTTTTTTTTTTTTTTTCCTTTTTCCCTCCGCCGGCCATGGCGGAGCCGGCTCCGGAGGGCCGCCGGCGCCCGGCGAGGGCCGCCGACGCCCGACGCGGGCGAGGGGGTGGGCCGCCCGATGCCCTCGTCGGGCGGGGGTGCCCTCGCCGGACGCCGGCGAGGGCCTCGCTCGCCAGATCTGGTGAGGGCCGCCCTCGCCCCACGCCGGCGAGGGCAACCCCGCCGGCGCCGGCTTCCCTCCGCGGCTCCGCCATGGGCGGAGGGAAGAAAAAGAAGGAAAAAAAAAAAAAAAAAAAAAAGAAAAACTAAAATGACAAAAATGCTCTTATGGGGTAAATGTGTCACATATTGGAAAGTTTGGGGTTTTTCATGGCACAAAAAAAAGTTCAGGGTAAATGTGTCACTCAGGGTAAAGTTCGGGGTTTTTTGTGGTTTTTTCCCTTTTTTTTTAATCACATTTCCCAAATGCAAGCTTTTCAAAGGCTAAAAGCTCAAGACAGGTGAGGGGTGCCTTGAGCTTTTGCCTTGTGGGCATGCCAAGATACTGTTTATCTTCTTTTTTGAGCTATTGTTCATATTCTTCTTCTTCTCCGTTGAACAAGACTAGCATGGTTGCGAGTGGTCGTTGGTGAAGGATAGGCGGTCGAGCGACCCCCGGCGACCCAACGTGACCTCATGGGGCGTGTCTCGGATCTGGGTCATTGGGTCATCGATTGTGCAACCCACCTCCGGTGACCTTGATCTAGGTTGCAGCGAGGTCGCGTGACCTCATAGGGCGCGTCCCAAATTTGGGTTGTTGGGTCACTAGTCGTGCAACCCATCTTCGGTGACCTAGATTTGGGTTGCGAGGAGGTCATGCGACCTTCAATGACCCAGCGTGACCTTGCTGGGTGCAAACTAGATTTGGGTTGCGGTGAGGTCGTAGCCACCTGTTGGCACCTTTACCGGGGGACATGGCCCCAGGCGGCCCTCGCCGATTGTCTTCGAGGTTTGCTGAGGTCTTCCAACCTCATATGTCAGCCACCAGCGATAGATTTCAATTGCTGACGGTTGGCGGCCATCTGCTCTTGTTGGCTAACTTTTTTATTTTTCTTATGATGAATTTTTTTAATCACAAAAGTCCTTTGAAATATGATATTTCAAAAGATTATTTTGCTTAAAGATACTTTACAATGAATTTTTATATTACAATTTAATCAATATAATTTACATTTTGAAAAATTTTTTTCACTTAAAATCCTTTATATTTTTCCAAAAATTTTCCTCAAAAGTCCAACCAAATAGATCCATTGTATACAATGATTTCTAGGTGGTCCTGATGAGATATATATATTTTATTGTAACAAAGATATAATTGCCGGTCATCGACCCAAAAAAGATCAGTTTGGTTTGTTTGGTAAATCGGTATCCGTTCGTACCAAGTTTGGAGGCTTTCACTATCAAACTCCTCGGCAATGATGTCATGATATTGGTCAAAGCTCACACATCAACAATTCCTTTGATTAATGATGGTCGAGAAAAAGAAGGATCCAGTGATCTCATGACACACGCGTACCCACACACATTTATATTTTCTGTCGAGGGAGGGATCAACTTGTTCTTCTTTTCATACTCTGCTCACGGTTGACTTGATATGTACCGATAAATAAAAGCAATCAACACATTTTTTTTTTTTTTGGTGAAGAGAGCGATCGACTTGCTTGATCTCCTTGAATCTAGTCATGACTAACTTTGTATCTACCGAATCGACATATAGAAATAATTGTGTTCGAGAAATCTGAGAATTCGTATTGCCTACCAACATTCCGATCCACAAATTAATTTTCTATCCCATTCTACAAATCCTACTTTTTTTGGTCACTGTATAGAGCATGCCTCACTTCAATTTGGACTCACAATATGAAGGGAGGAGATTGCTCGCTACGGTTTTTGGGTATCTCTGCTTTTCCTTTCTTTTCAAGATCTCATCAACTTGTTAACTGAAATAGCATCGACACAAAAGATAGATACATAAAGTGTGCTTATTTTACAAAAAATTATATGATTTTAGAAACATTTCTAAAAAATGATCACTTGTATCGTCTATTAAAATAAATGAACGAAATTATCTTTATCATCCACAAAAATATTTAAACATAAATTATTGTCGATAATGAAAAAACTTTTTATCGTCTGATTATTTCATAAAATATAAATGATTATTTTTTAAAAACATTTTCCTAATTACTTATTTTCACTAAAATAAGTGGAGCCATAAAAAGATTTTCGAAAGGAAAGTGCATGGGACTGGAGTGGCGTCATTGGAATGAAGATCTAGAGCCCACGACATAAGACACAGCATTATCAAATCCTTCCGTACGTACCTCCTTAAATTACTCATATTGCACAGCTTTGATTGCGCATCGAACGTTTGATTTGTCTTAAACGTCAACCGGCCTCACTCTTCCTCCCTTCTCCAGCTAGTGTTTGAACCCATTCTAGCCCACCGTTTTTTATTTTTGGTAAATTCTAGCCCACCATTTTTACACCAAATAAATGAAAAAAATTCCCTTTTTTTTTTGCCCGCCGGATCAAACCCGCCTCACTGCTCTGATCTCACTTCTTTACAATCCAACCCCTGGTAGCTGGACCAAGCAGGAATCGAACATGAGACGCCGTGCTTTTTCAAGTAACATCGATCCATTCATCGCTCATCGAATCTCTCGACACTCGGGGAAACACTCTCTACTTCTCTAATTTCTTTATAAAATAGCAAGCGATTATTAGATCAATTATTAGATCGGTGTACACGCAAAGCGTTGACTTTCAGCAGATCTAAGCCGCGAAACTGGACCACGACGGTGGTTGGGTTTTGAAATGTGCTGCCCCCTTGGGATCAGTTATGTCGACATTGTTACGACACTCGAACTGCTACAGATAAATGCCAACTTCCACGTTCTGTACCTGCTACAGATAAATGCCTCCGTAGCGGATATTATAATAATAATAATTGCGTTGAACAGGGGACCATTTCGTCACCCAGACGCATACAAAATAGAGTTCCAAGCCGTTCTGTCATTTTAAAACTGGCCAGAAGGTGTCCTCATCTCTGCTCCATTGGGCAGCGGCAAAGGCGGCAGCAGCAGCAGCAGCAGCACAGAGTCCTTTTCGTGGACGGCTGATGCAACACCGATCCTTAGACTGCTCGCGGACGTGTCTCGAGCCTCACGAGGCGTTTTCCCTTTCGCTCTCGACAAGCCAGCACGGCGGTCTCTCTTCGCCTCGCGTTCTTCCTCTTCTTGATATCGGGTATCGAGTCGCGATGGCGGGCGAGCCGGGTCGGCGTGGCTCGTGTCGGTTCCTGATGCTGTGCGTTCTCGTCCTTCTCCCCTCGCTCGTCCTCGGGGACTGCACGTGCGACGGTGCTGCCGGCGGGGGGCGCAACAAGGGGGAGGCGCTCAAGTACAAAGTGGGCGCGATCGCCGCCATCCTCCTCGCGGGCGCGGTCGGCGTGTGCATCCCGCTGCTCGGGAGGGTCGTCCCGGCCCTGCGCCCCGAGAAGGACGTGTTCTTCCTGGTCAAGGCGTTCGCGGCCGGGGTGATCCTCGCGACGGGCCTCATCCACGTCCTCCCCGACGCGTTCGACAGCCTGACGTCGCCGTGCCTCGACGAGAACCCTTGGGGCAAGTTCCCCTTCGCGGGGTTCGTGGCCATGGTCGCCGCGATCGGGACGCTGATGGTGGACACCTACGCGACCTCCTACTACACGAGGTCCCACTTCAGCAAGTCTCGCCCGGCGGCGAGCGTGGGGGACGAGGAGAGCGACGCCGCCGCCACCGCCGGCGACGATCACGCCGGGCATGTGCACCTGCACACCCACGCGACTCACGGGCACGCCCACGGCTCCGCATATCAGGGTCAAGAGCCGGGCACGTCGGAGCTTCTCCGCCATAGAGTCGTATCGCAGGTGACGGGAAATCTTCCAACTTCTTTGAATTCTATAGGTTCGCTCTCCAAAACTTCACACCGAGGATCTGAATGCAAATATGGCGTTTTCCGGGGGGGCGAAATGATAATATAAACAGGTGTTGGAGCTGGGGATCGTGGTGCACTCGGTGATCATAGGGATTTCGCTGGGGACTTCGGGGAGCGCAAAGACGGTGAAGCCACTGATGGCCGCTTTGACTTTCCATCAGTTCTTTGAAGGCATGGGGCTCGGCGGATGCATCACTCAGGTAAGTAACAAGTCATTTCATTTAATTCATTTTGACCTAAAGAGCTTTCCCACCTTTTTTCCTTTTTTTTTTTTTCCTCTATAAATGCCTTGATAATGTTTCAAGATTATAATAATTTTGAGCTGGTCAAATTTAACTTGGGCTTTATCTATCATTAAGATACCACTTATTTGCGTGAACGATATTGAGATGTCATATGGTAAATACGTGGCAATAACTCCAACATGGTTCGATTAAATTCGTGATGCATGCATATGCCTCATCTGTGGCATCGAACACGACATAACATGTTGTAAAGGCAATTTTACCTTTTTATGGGCTTGATGCGTTGTTTCTATGACTTAAGGGGGAAAAAGGCGTTTGATATGGAATTGAAGAAGAAAATATGGCACTTTTGTCTCCCCAAAAGGCATGTGAACGGCACATGCATCTTTCAAAAGCTCTAAATTTTAATGTGTCACTGACCCCGAAATCAAGGGAAGGTGAAAGGAAATGTCCTGTAAAACCTATGCAATTGTAACTTCGTGCTTCGATTTTTCATCGCACTTAAAAAGTGTTTTTAAGAATACTCAATCTGTATTTCATAATATGATTGAAAAGGGTGGCTTACGAATTGGTGCATTTGGATTCCTCCTGAGGCTTTCGATCTCAATTCAACCTTCCAACTAATTTGCCTGCTTGAGGAAAATAAACTATGGAAAAGATTAACCTACCTACATCATGTTGAGAGGATGTCGCTGACCTTTTGCCTCCGTTGACTTAAAGCAGGTGCGGGTGGGTCCCGGCACAGGAATTATTATTATCATTCTTTTTTTAAGGAATGAATTATAATTATCATTATTTACACATTGGTTAATCAGTCTTTTGATTTTCCCCTGCTTCTTTTGCAAAGGCCAAGTTCAAGGCAAGAACAACAATAATAATGGCCCTCTTCTTCTCCCTCACCACGCCGGCTGGGATCGCCATCGGCATCGGGATATCCGACACGTACGACGAGAGCAACCAGAGGGCGCTGATCATCGAGGGCGTCTTCAACGCCGCGTCCGCCGGCATCCTGGTCTACATGGCGCTCGTCGACCTGCTGGCGGCGGACTTCATGAGCGCCAAGGTGCAGGGGAATGGGAGGCTCCAGCTGCTGTGCAATTGCTTCCTCCTGTTCGGTGCTGGTTGTATGGCCTTCTTGGCCAAATGGGCATGAATGAGTCTCAAAACTATTTTGTTCGACAAAATGTCTATAATAAAAATGGCGTTCAATTCTTTTTTTTTTTTTGGTATTTCTCAATTTGGTCCAGTGGATTTTCTTGCTCACATAACGGTTCATATATTCGGTTTTACTTGAATCGTTCGTGTGATATATTTATGTGAAATATAGAGGACCCAATAATAGATAGAATTTTCTATAGAGAAGTTAAGAATAGTTGAGAGGGAAGGTGTAAATGGTAAAATAACACATCATTATTGAAGGTAAAGAACTTGCTACTTAAAATATTCCGAATCGCACTAATGGTACGAAATAATGATAAAAAAATAGGGAATATGTTTTTTTCTTTCACTATCTGTTAAAACACCTTTAATTATATTCTTCTTTTCCTAATTCGCATCATTTTGCGTGCTTTCTTCCTTTCCGTTAACTGAGTCCATAAGAGGCTCCGACTCGCTATCATCTTTGCAACCGAGTGAACTCAATTAGGAAAAAAAAAAATTTTCGAAGGCATCATCGTCTTCATGAGTGCTGAATCCGAGCTCGTGTTCATCCCATCTCCGGGCCTCGGCCACCTGGTGTCGATGGTGGAGATGGCCAAGCTCCTCGTCAACCGCGACGATCGGCTCTCCATCACCGTCCTCATCATGAAGTTCCCCTTCGACTCCGAGATTGATTCCCGCATCGAATCACTCGCCGCCTCCGTCGCTGCCCGCATCCGCTTTGTCCTCGTCCCCAGGCGAGGCCACTCCCCGAGGACGTCTCGCCGGGCCTTGATCCATCACCTCATGGAGAGCCACAAAGCCGACGTCCGAGAAGCCGTCGCTGAGCTCTCTGCCCGCGGCTCGCCACGGCTCACCGGGCTCGTCGTTGACATGTTCTGCACCACGATGATCGACGTGGCCGTCGAGTTCGGCGTCCCTTCCTACATGTTCTTCACGTCGGGCGCAGCATTCCTCGGAGTCATGCTGCACCTCCAGTCTCTCCGAGACGAGCAACACATGGACCCGACCAAGCTAGAGGGCTCCGACGCCGAGCTGGACTTCCCGTGCTTCGTTAACCCACTGCCTGCCGCCAGGTTCTTGCCCCTGGATGTGTTTAAAGAAGAAGACTGCCGGATACTCTTGGACCTCGTCCTGAGGTATAGGGAAACCAGGGGAATTTTGGTAAATACATTCGCTGAGCTGGAACCACGCGCGGTGGATGCTCTGGCCAGCCTTGGAGCACCTGCGGTGTACTCCGTGGGACCCATATTGAACATCAAGGCCGAGAGCGAAAAGGGTTTCGAGATCCTAGACTGGCTCGACCAGCAGCCAGATGCGTCAGTGGTGTTCCTGTGCTTCGGGAGCAAGGGGAGCTTCGACGAGCACCAGGCAAAAGGAGAAAATATTCAGTGGTTAGTGCGCGCCATGTCATCCGCTGACCTGGTGCGCACTAACCAATGAAATACCGGCACGTGTCTCCGAGCGGGACCCGCTGAAAAAGGAAGGTGCTGATTTTCGGCTCGGCTCGGCTCGGTCGCTCGCAGAAGAAAAGACAAGTCACGCGCGCTCCCGCCCAAAAGACCATTCTCTCTCCTCAGTTGAATTTTCCGCCATTTTTTCTCCCTCTCTCTCTCACTTTCTCGGGAACTCGCAGGGGGAACAAACACAGAAGAGAAAACGATCGAGACCAGCGTTTCCTTCTCCGCTTCCGCTTCCGCCTTCGCCTCCGGCTCCGGCTCCGCCTTCCTCCCCCAAAAGCCTCGCCAGTGATCTGCTTCTGGCACGTCGGAGCCTCGCCAGTCGCAGTTGGGTCCCGACCCCCTCCACCTCCGACTGTTCCCTCAGAGATCGAGCAGAAGGTTTGTGTCTGCCTCCGGTTCCGGCTCCGCCTCCCTCCCCCAAAAGCCTCATCTGCCTCTGGCATCCTCCGTCTCCGGCATCTGCTCGTCCTCCCCGTCCCACCGGCCTCCGCCGCGAAGCCATCGGCCTTCGGCAAGAGGGAGGCGGCCTCGGTCTCGTTCCCGAGCGGGAAAGTAACATTGAAGATTCTCTGGAGACGGGGAATCACATGAATGACACTAGCCTTAGAAGCAATGGGCTTCCTGCGAAGGAGAATGGATCATGTGAAAACACCCCGCATTATGGTGATAGCCATGACGAGCTTGTGCAGATGGTTACTGAACTCAAGCTTCAAAACGAGTTCTTGAAGTCTCATTTTGAGGGTCTAAAAGATCTTCACTTGGAAGAGATTAGATCTCAACAACGAAGAGAAGTGGGCGGGCAGGAAGGCGAAGATGTGAAGAGACTCGATGATAGAATAGAATCTCTGGAGAGAGAACTACTACAGGAGAAGCAAACACGAGATGCGGCAGAGGAGGCTCTGAAGCATCTTCAAGTAGCACATTCAGAGGCAGATGCACGAGCCCAGGAGCTGTCAGCCAGGCTTGCTGAAGGTTAGATGAAGTTTCATGTCTGGTATTTAGTGAGATTTTCTTCACATGCTGTACCACTGAAACGTTTTGAGGATGGTCCCTCTCCCTTCCGCCACCCGGCTCGCCGCCGCCGCCGCCGGCTTCGCGCCTTCAAGCCTCAAGGTTCGACCACCGCACCCGCACGCCTTTCCTCTCCGCAACAACCCACGCCGCCGCTCGCTCTCCGCCGCTCGCCGCACGCCCTCGGCGGCTAAGCTCGTTGGCAACCACTCGCGCCTCTGGTTCGACTCTCTCTCTCTCTCTCTCTGTGGTTAGTAATCTTAGTTGCTACCAAGCAATGAACGCTGAGGACTTTGTTCGTGATTATCAGGCCATCCTTCGTTACTTTAGTCTTCTTTCGCGAGCACTTCTTGCTGTCCCATTTGCCAAAAATTTGTGTTCTTTAATGGAAAAGAGAAGGCGAGGCAAATGCCTGAGCAGGAGAATCCAACTTTAGATAAGCTCAAGTGCATGAGCGATCCTGGTTCACTCAATATGACGAACTGCAAGCAGGGGAATTTGCTCCGTAGGGGGCCTATTCCTTTTTACCTTCTGGACCCGTGTTGCCGATTGTTCGATATACGCGAGTAGCATTTTGAATTCATTATGCTTCGGATTAGTTAGTGAGTATGCGTCGTATCAGAATAGATTTGCGCGTGCTGATTTTGGTTGGGAGTATGTATTTTGTGTATGAGAATGTTCCTTTGGCAATGCTTTTGAGGTCCTCATATTGTTATTTGATTAGTGATCTGCCCTGAAACTGTGGGTCCTCGTTTCCCGTATTTGATTTAAGTGACCGATCTTGTTAACCCAAGCTTTGTCGTAGTTCAGTGCCATATCCTTTGTCCTTTTCCCAATTAGCAGCCATGCTTGGTAAGTCTGGTCAATAAATTTGGTTTTTGAGCATGTGCATGCCATCCCCTACATGTTAATGTCAATGCAATGTGAAACTGTTGCTACAAGCTATATATCATGCATAGAATTGTTTGTGGCATTTGTCTGATGGACTCAATTTTTTTTGGTTTTTTATGCTTATAGAACAATGTCAGATCAAGTGGAAGTTGGAAGCATAATGGAAGAGCATGGAGAGAAGAAAGGTAAATTTTTTCAATCATAGCCGGTCAGATGGCTTAGGAGTAGCATGATTGTTTTGTCTTTCTCCTCCTTCCTCTTGCTTTACCTGATAGTAGGTTGGTGAGGGCAGTGAATGAATGGAAAAAGCGGATCATCTGGTAAGAAGGGAAAAATAGAGAAAAAAGATGTAGTGGGCAAAAACTATAGTGGGGTCAATGGGATGCTGAGCATGGTATTAGTGAACCATTTGTTGCGTCAGTAGCCTGGATTTGGAATAAATCTATCTGACTTCAGGTCGATTTCTTTCTTCATTAGGCTAGAATTCTTTTCACTCAAGCATATGGTATTCTTACCTCCTGTTTCATTACTACCATGGGAAGTCTAGAGGGTCAGAATGGGAAAGCGCTAATCAAGGGTACACCATGCTTTCAGCAATTATCTGCCTTGCACTTGGCTACCTAGTATTTAATTTTCTTTTGAATTTGGCTTTGCCTCTCTGTGTGAGTAATTTACTGTTCTTACTGAACGTCAAGATTATACTCAATTGTAGATAGAATACACATTAGCAGATTCAAAAGCCGAATGGTACTGGACTCGCAAGCATGCACTCTCTGTAGAAGTGAACTTCGGCTATTGACTTTACTTGTTACCAAGTTCTCATTGTTTGTAGCATTTCCCACAATGTAGGGAAGTCAAAGAGACGTGACAAGAAAAACCAGAAGGATCACAAATCAAGGGATGAAGGAAACCAATTACTGGAAACGAGCAGTGCACCTGACAGAAGCGAGGTTGATCATACTTCTAACGTGGATGACCATTCTCAAGGAATCAGTAGTATGTAGTTGTACCTTATGTTAGCTAATACTAGCTGGTGTGTGTGTGTGTTTTGGTGTTATATATCTTATAACTATGAGATTCTGATACTGTGTGTGTTTTAATTAGAATTGCAGTGTTTTTGAGGATTATATGGTGGATCACATCATAGATCTATGATCTTGGTTGCCTGCTAAGTGCTAAATTAAGCTAGAAAAGCGGGCATTGTTTTCCAATTATGATGTTAAACTCATCACTTTGGTTCTGCAACGTGGCAAAACTCTCTTGTGCGTATTTGGTTGCCTTCAAACTGCTTTTTGACATTAGGCCTCTGTTGACCACCTCATTCCAAAAGAGCCTTAAAATGTTTTCATCACCGACACAGGAAGCTTCGAGTGTTGTTAGGAGAGGCCTAATGTCAAAAAGCAGTTTGAAGGATATTCAACATCCCGATTGGCATTCATGAAGGTGTTCAACAGAGGCCTAATGTCAAAAACCAGTTTCAAGGATATTCAACATCCTGATTGGCATTCATGAAGTAAGACCATTGATTCTTGGTAAGCTCATTATTTTTAGCTCCGCAATATGAGTTACTCAACCCATTAGTGAGTTGTTTAATGAAGCTCCAAACCTCTATAGAAAAGAAAAGGTCCAGTGCAGGTTTTCTGTGAGCTGTCATTTTAGCTTTGAGGTTGCGTGAATGCCACAACCCAGTCAAGTGCGCATTGCTGTCTCCTCAAGGTGTAGTATTTCTACTTGATGCTTTTCTGGCGCACTGGCTTTTGTTTTTCATTGCTTATAGCGAAGACTGCAGTTACCAATACTGTTTCATTACTTAGTGTTTCTGCCAATCGTGAACTATATCAATTGAGTTGATTTAAAGCTATACATTGTTACAGTTACTCGTCACATACGAGCAGCACCAATGAGTTGGACATAGCTTGGGGCATCATCTTGACCCCCTAGGCGCAGATCACTGCCACGCTTAGGTTCCTCGGAGTTTTCTAAAGGCACGATGCTGGTGTCTTCAGGTCCTCTATTTCACAAGCGACCAAAGATAAGACCAATGAGACAAGGACCAGTCCGGCAGCCATCTCTTGGCAATGGCCAGTGCTGCCGTGGAGTGGGCCTTGCAGGCAGCAAAGCGCATGAAGAGAATGGCTCGTGGTGCTCAGGAAACTATGAAGCACACTTGGAATTGCTGCCAATGCCAACTAGGATGATGTGAGAATGTTATAGCAAATGATCTGAATATAGATACTAAGGGCTCTATACGGTCACTGCCAAGTCTGTCGTATTTTGCTTTGAATGAGGTGTTTTTAGGTCCTAGCATGAAAGTTTGAAATCATCTCTGGTACTTGCCAGAGGCGACATTCTACATGTATGCCTTAATTGATTTCAAAAGAAATACGATTCCGCCCTTTCTTTTCCACCCTAATTCCCCATGTTGCAGAAAACTAGAGAAAAGAAAGAGCTGGAAGATGGATCATACACGAGTGGAAAGAGTGAATTCATCTTGAACAACACTCGAAGCCTCTGTTATCAAGAGAAAATGAAGACATTAACTGGAAAAGGAAGGAAAAAACAACTATCTCTGAGTATTTCTTGGTATAGAGTGCACATAGCAAAAAGACAACAAAAATGATCAGATCAAAACTCTAAGGAATAAGTCACTTGACATGCTGCGCTAATCTCTGCAGTATTCTAGTCATAGCCTGAGTTCTCCAGCATTTTTGCCATGTCTAGATCCAGTTAGTATCACATCTCCTGTGACATAACCACCTGCGTCTGAAGAAGAAATGCATCCTCGTGGCAAGTGGCAACTGCACTCTGACTTGACCAGTATCAAATTCCATAGATGACATATACACTTCTTCTACCACTTCCCTATGAACCTCATTCTTAGGGCTTGTCAGCCAACTTAGTCGCTCATTTCATCAGCATCACTATCTTCTTCGAATACTATGTCAGATGTCTCCTCTTCAGGGCTATCCTGGTTGATGTCCATTATTGCATCTTCTGATTCCTCTTCTTCACTGTCATGGTCCTCATAAATCACTGGCCTCACTGGAGCATCTTCCTCCTCTTTCTCATCGATTACCTGCCAAAAGAAGCATAGACAGGGGGTCAGTTGACAATCCAAACTTTAGGACAAATCCTAACTCTGCATTTAGTTATACTTACTCCTGTGTAAAGGACATCCAGAGAGACAGATAGTTGAAGAGCTGGTCTGAAGGTCGTCACTTTCAATTCAATGAGCTGCAAATGACCACAAGCAAATCAGAAATCCAAATAAAGGAAAGTCATGTCACGAAATTGGACAAATCTTCCAACAAAACCTTGAGATTTGGTAAAATTTATGCATAACAGTACTAGTAAAAGAGATATTGGAGGGTAAAACGTTCTGCTGAAGCTCATATACATTTGAAAGTAGAAGTTTCTAAACATGGTAACCAGTCACCATTTCAGACCTGATACAGAGAATTCAAGGCAACCAGTGAAGCTTCCTGTGACATTATTCCACTAGCGTGCTGAAGTAGTAGTCTTCTCAGCCACGGAAGAGCACATGCAAGCACAGCACCCCTGCTGCAACAGAGCAAAACAATATCCATAGAGCAGTATTTTCAACAGATTGTATTTACTGCCAGGGGAAAGGCACCCATAGGACAGTATAGTACTCTAAAATCATTCAAATTAGTGATGGCATAATCTGAAGCAAAAATTTAAAGTGGGATCGCATACAAAGGCTGCCCAGCATTTAGCTCGAGCTCAAAGAGATCATGCACTGAAATCACGTGAAACTCTGCAAGAGTATCTAGACATTTATGGGCCAATCCTACACACTATGACAATGGAGGACAAAAGATATCCTACTATATAAGTTGAATATCCTCATTATAAAATGTATATTATATTATATTTTACTGACAAAAAAGCAATTGACATTAAGAAAGAGGAATAAGGTAGCTTTCGGCTGTACAAGGTAACAACTGTAACACGTATAGATTTACGAACAGAAGGACAGTTCTTAACTTCAATGTTAGCAAGTATTTGAGCTCCCTTGGTCAACGGCTGTTTTCCTCAAGTTAGAGAGAGAGAGAGAGAGAGAGAGAGAGAGAGAGTCACCTGGACTCAACTATGGATATGAGGAATTGCAGAGGCTTAAGAACATCAGATGGGTTCAAGAGACATAGAATTAGCTATAACCTGCCAGTACAAATGAGTTTGACATGATTACCATATGCATAAATGATCTATTATTACTTCTCCACAAAAGTATTAATTAAAATTATCCAAAAGCATGAAGATAAGGTTAGAAGAAAACCTTCTCGTCTTGTGTATATAAGCAATCTAAGAGGAGGGCATGATCATCAGCATGCAATGCTTGCTTGAGCAAAACATTAACAGAGTCAGTGCGAGGCTGGGCAAGAGGGGAGGGCTCTTGCTTTTCATGGCTCATGTTTATTCCACCATCTACCAAATTTAATTTTTCAAGCTTTTCCCCCATGGTTGGCTCATTCAAATCATCCTCCACAACCCCATCACCAGTCTCATCATTACCTGCCAGGAAAGCCAAACTATGTTTTCATAATGATGCGACAGTGCTGTTCTACACATTGTACATGCATTCTTCTCCATGCACTGGAAAGAACAGCATATACTCTGACAACAACCTTGAAAAACATGGCCTAAAAAGGTACAACGCTGGGGCAAAGTGATATAGACACACTGCTGCAGTACAAAGAAACCATAGACAACACGAACCAGAAACAATATAGACATACAATCTATGCACATGAAAAAAGGTGACCCTTAAGCAATGCTATATATACTTCAGTTTACTGGGAGTAGAAGGAGGAGAATGAGAAGAAGAATGCCATCCACACAAGAACAAATTGACATGGTCCTGCATCTCCTTTTTGGCAATTTGACTAGTGCACCTAATAGGAACATGAAAATTGCTACATGCATGCATCTCCTTTTTGTTAAATTACTCTCAAGCATAAATATGTGATTTGCATGATGCAGATACAAAATAACAGCAACAAGAATATATGATGCAACTGAAAGCAGAAACATAATACCGTACAAAGGCAGGTGAATGTAAATTGTAACCACCTTTCCTTGTGGTGGCCTTACGGCTTGATTTCATCCTCTACGAGAAATGCTAACCTTTACAGGACATGACACAATGAAGAATTAACTAAACCATAAAATTTTATAATCATTACCATTCTAGATGTTCTAATCTTGCAATGATAATAGGTTTACCATCCTTCTTTGAACAAACCTTGTCTTGAATCTTGAACACTAGATTCCAACCTTTTCCTTTTACCTAACTTTGAAATTGCTAAGGCAACCAACATATCTTCACTGTTGCAATCAATCTTGTATTCAACTTTCATCCAGACAATTATAGTCTTTATCTCTTGAGACAAGGTTTGTCGCGAAAGCTAATGCAGCTGAAATTAATGTTAAATCGTGTCAAGAGTGGTCCTTCCAAGACCATTGCAAACATAAAATATCTCGACAAGCATTCTCATAACTCAAAATTTCAGTTGATCCTTCATCCTTAACCATTCTTAGTTGTCATGAAAAAGACTACTTTTTTCAAGTTTCTAGACTCTCTACTGTGTGAATACAAAAGAAGGGAGAGTTCTTCGCCTTTTGAAGTACCTGAATAGAAAATTCAGAAAAACATCTCATGTTTTCAGTCATCCCAAGTCATAGATGGACATAACAATACTTCATGCTTGGTTTATTGGGAAGAGCATGCAAAATTAATCATTTCCCTTATTGAAGGGAAGGCAAATATATGACTCAAAGCTCTACAAACAAAATTTGGGATCAAACTTAAGGAACTATTATGCTTTTGCACTAACACATATTAGTTATTGTATTTTCTTGGTGATGTTCTTCCTTGAACTCCTGAATGTTAGATTATTGTGATTTGTCCTTTCTATTAGAGAAGTTTATAAAACCCCATTTTGCCTTTACTTTGGTCGAGATGTTTCAATCATAATAAATGACAAGCCCTATGCCTTCCTCATAATAGTAGTTTCAATTTATTCCTTATGAAGATTCCTTAGTAGCAGTTCACTAATATATCACATAAATTTGATCCTTTCAACTAGGCCATGCATGCATGACACAAATACACATGCATGCGCACATGCAACCACCCACCCACCCACCACGCACAAAACAAATGCACACACACACACACACACACGCACACACACACACACACACACAGAGACAGAAAACATGCATTGAAAATGAATAGTATGCAGCACTTAATTAGCATAAGTAATGATCCCATTTCTTACTCTTCATTGCCTCCTGATCAGTTTCATCATTCTTTCTCAATTGCTGATCGCCTTCTTCTGACAAGTTTTGGTACCCTTTCTTCCTCTTCTTCTTGTTAGCCTTCTTAGATGTGCCTGCGACATGTTAAGGCAAGTATTAAAGGTGTGATATCCAATGCTTTAAATGAAGTAAAAACATTATCTCACAACCCTCATTGTGCAGTACAAAATAATTCATAGTTATAAAATTTAAATCCCACTAGTGAGATCATACATTACCAGTATCCAAACCAGCTCCTATTATATGATTCTGCTATAAGGAGCAGCTGAATAATTGTAGGACCAGTCAGACCAGTGGACTTCACATAAGTCTCTTGTCCTCTACCAAATAAGTGCATTTCCCCATATAGCAAGCTCATGAAGTATCTTTTCTACCCTCAAATTTATTTTTAATCTAGAAAAGCATTTTCCTAGCATCAAAAGCCCAGTGTTCACCCCTACCACTGTTGAAGTAAACATGAGCAAGAATCATAAGCAATCATCATAGAGACCACTATCCATACATGAAGCCATAATGTGAAGGACATCAAACACAACTCAACCATCAGAATTTGTACCATTGTCATCACCAACAACGACCATAGCATCAACTCAACAAACCCTAGCAAAACCTTCACGTACTCTCAAGATCTCAATTTTCATAACATTGTGCCAGCAATTTCCAGGAAAAACATGCACATACTGTCCCCACCACATGCATCTTATTTAGTCTCAAGTCAGTTGTTCAGAATTGCTTCAATTGGTTCTTTTTGCATATAGGAGGCTTTCAGTATAGATTCAAGGTTCATGATGATTAAGTGTATTAATTGCAATCAAAATGCGATCAATTTTACTTTGGTCTTCAACCCATGATGGTATATTCAGTCAAAATTCTTGCACAGAGGTGTCAAAAAATACGCACAAGTACTTCACCAAAAAAAAAAAAAAAATTACGCACAAGAGAGTTTTGCCACGTTGCAGAACCAAAGTGATGAGTTTAACATCATAATTGGAAAACAATGCCCGCTTTTCTAGCTTAATTTAGCACTTAGCAGGCAACCAAGATCATAGATCTATGATGTGATCCACCATATAATCCTCAAAAACACTGCAATTCTAATTAAAACACACACAGTATCAGAATCTCATAGTTATAAGATATATAACACCAAAACACACACACACACCAGCTAGTATTAGCTAACATAAGGTACAACTACATACTACTGATTCCTTGAGAATGGTCATCCACGTTAGAAGTATGATCAACCTCGCTTCTGTCAGGTGCACTGCTCGTTTCCAGTAATTGGTTTCCTTCATCCCTTGATTTGTGATCCTTCTGGTTTTTCTTGTCACGTCTCTTTGACTTCCCTACATTGTGGGAAATGCTACAAACAATGAGAACTTGGTAACAAGTAAAGTCAATAGCCGAAGTTCACTTCTACAGAGAGTGCATGCTTGCGAGTCCAGTACCATTCGGCTTTTGAATCTGCTAATGTGTATTCTATCTACAATTGAGTATAATCTTGACGTTCAGTAAGAACAGTAAATTACTCACACAGAGAGGCAAAGCCAAATTCAAAAGAAAATTAAATACTAGGTAGCCAAGTGCAAGGCAGATAATTGCTGAAAGCATGGTGTACCCTTGATTAGCGCTTTCCCATTCTGACCCTCTAGACTTCCCATGGTAGTAATGAAACAGGAGGTAAGAATACCATATGCTTGAGTGAAAAGAATTCTAGCCTAATGAAGAAGGAAATCGACCTGAAGTCAGATAGATTTATTCCAAATCCAGGCTACTGACGCAACAAATGGTTCACTAATACCATGCTCAGCATCCCATTGACCCCACTATAGTTTTTGCCCACTACATCTTTTTTCTCTATTTTTCCCTTCTTACCAGATGATCCGCTTTTTTCCATTCATTCACTGCCCTCACCAACCTACTATCAGGTAAAGCAAGAGGAAGGAGGAGAAAGACAAAACAATCATGCTACTCCTAAGCCATCTGACCGGCTATGATTGAAAAAATTTACCTTTCTTCTCTCCATGCTCTTCCATTATGCTTCCAACTTCCACTTGATCTGACATTGTTCTATAAGCATAAAAAACCAAAAAAAATTGAGTCCATCAGACAAATGCCACAAACAATTCTATGCATGATATATAGCTTGTAGCAACAGTTTCACATTGCATTGACATTAACATGTAGGGGGATGGCATGCACATGCTCAAAAACCAAATTTATTGACCAGACTTACCAAGCATGGCTGCTAATTGGGAAAAGGACAAAGGATATGGCACTGAACTACGACAAAGCTTGGGTTAACAAGATCGGTCACTTAAATCAAATACGGGAAACGAGGACCCACAGTTTCAGGGCAGATCACTAATCAAATAACAATATGAGGACCTCAAAAGCATTGCCAAAGGAACATTCTCATACACAAAATACATACTCCCAACCAAAATCAGCACGCGCAAATCTATTCTGATACGACGCATACTCACTAACTAATCCGAAGCATAATGAATTCAAAATGCTACTCGCGTATATCGAACAATCGGCAACACGGGTCCAGAAGGTAAAAAGGAACAGGCCCCCTACGGAGCAAATTCCCCTGCTTGCAGTTCGTCATATTGAGTGAACCAGGATCGCTCATGCACTTGAGCTTATCTAAAGTTGGATTCTCCTGCTCAGGCATTTGCCTCGCCTTCTCTTTTCCATTAAAGAACACAAATTTTTGGCAAATGGGACAGCAAGAAGTGCTCGCGAAAGAAGACTAAAGTAACGAAGGATGGCCTGATAATCACGAACAAAGTCCTCAGCGTTCATTGCTTGGTAGCAACTAAGATTACTAACCACAGAGAGAGAGAGAGAGAGAGAGAGAGAGAGAGAGAGAGTCGAACCAGAGGCGTGAGTGGTTGCCAACGAGCTTAGCCGCCGAGGGCGTGCGGCGAGCGGCGGAGAGCGAGCGGCGGCGTGGGTTGTTGCGGAGAGGAAAGGCGTGCGGGTGCGGTGGTCGAACCTTGAGGCTTGAAGGCGCGAAGCCGGCGGCGGCGGCGGCGAGCCGGGTGGCGGAAGGGAGAGGGACCATCCTCAAAACGTTTCAGTGGTACAGCATGTGAAGAAAATCTCACTAAATACCAGACATGAAACTTCATCTAACCTTCAGCAAGCCTGGCTGACAGCTCCTGGGCTCGTGCATCTGCCTCTGAATGTGCTACTTGAAGATGCTTCAGAGCCTCCTCTGCCACATCTCGTGTTTGCTTCTCCTGCAGTAGTTCTCTCTCCAGAGATTCTATTCTATCATCGAGTCTCTTCACATCTTCGCCTTCCTGCCCGCCCACTTCTCTTCGTTGTTGAGATCTAATCTCTTCCAAGTGAAGATCTTTTAGACCCTCAAAATGAGACTTCAAGAACTCGTTTTGAAGCTTGAGTTCAAGTAACCATCTGCACAAGCTCGTCATGGCTATCACCATAATGCGGGGTGTTTTCACATGATCCATTCTCCTTCGCAGAAGCCCATTGCTTCTAAGGCTAGTGTCATTCATGTGATTCCCCGTCTCCGAGAGAATCTTCAATGTTACTTTCCCGCTCGGGGGAACGAGACCGAGGCCGCCTCCCTCTTGCCGAAGGCCGATGGCTTCGCGGCGGAGGCCGGTGGGACGGGGAGGACGAGCAGATGCCGGAGACGGAGGATGCCGAGGCGGATGAGGCTTTTGGGGGAGGGAGGCGGAGCCGAACCGGAGGCGCACACAAACCTTCGCTCGATCTCCGAGGGAACAATCGGAGGTGGAGGGGGTCGGGACCCAACCGCGACCGGCGAGGCTCCGACGTGCCGAAGCGAGATCACCGGCGAGGCTTTTGGGGGAGGAAGGCGGAGCCGGAGCCGGAGGCGAAGGCGGAAGCGGAAGCGGAGAAGGAAACGCGGGTCTCGATCGTTTTCTCTTCGTGTTTGTTCCC
The DNA here is from genome assembly GCA_014182555.1 of Eucalyptus erythrocorys. Taxonomy (NCBI): domain Eukaryota; kingdom Viridiplantae; phylum Streptophyta; class Magnoliopsida; order Myrtales; family Myrtaceae; genus Eucalyptus; species Eucalyptus erythrocorys. Next base: position 9,360,272 of record CM024597.1, on the reverse strand, counting down.
CCGCGAGTTCCCGAGAAAGTGAGAGAGAGAGGGAGAAAAATGGCGGAAAATTCAGGCGAGGAGAGAGAATGGTCTTTTGGGCGGGAGCGCGCGTGACTTGTCTTTTCTTCTCGCGAGCGACCGAGCCGAGCCGAGCCGAAAATCAGCGCCTTCCTTTTTCAGCGGGTCCCGCTCGGAGACACGTGCCGGTATTTCATTGGTTAGTGCGCACCAGGTCAGCGGATGACGTGGCGCGCACTAACCACTGAATATTTTCTCAGGCAAAAGAGATTGCCCACGCATTGGAGCGGAGCGGGTACCGCTTCCTATGGTCCCTACGACAGCCACCGGCGAAGGACAAGCTGGAAGACCCCCGTGACTATGCAGATCCCGCAGGGGTCCTGCCCGAGGGGTTCCTTGATAGGACTGCCGGGGTGGGGAAAGTGATTGGGTGGGCCCCGCAGGTCGCGGTCCTGGCCCACCCGGCCATCGGAGGGTTCGTGTCGCACTGTGGGTGGAACTCCATCTTAGAAAGCATATGGTTCGGCGTGCCGATCGCTGTGTGGCCCCAGGATGCAGAGCAACAATTCAACGCGTTCCAATTGGTGATGGAGCTTGGCCTTGCAGCAGAGATCAAGATGGATCATCGGAGAGATCTCGTCAAAGGTAGTGATGGCGTTGTGACTGCGGACGAAATAGAGGGAGGGATAAGGAAGTTAATGGAGGGTGAGGAGGCTGGGGAGAGGAGGAAGAAGGTGAAGGAGGTGAGCAAGAAGAGTAGGGAGGCTTTGATAGAGGGCGGCTCTTCTTACTTATCTTTGGCTCGCTTCATCGAGGATGTCTCTAGTCGATGAGCCTCCATTTAGCTAGAGACAGGGTTAGCTGGTAGGTTGAGCACTCTTGGTATTTTGATTCAATGATTACTCGGAGGGCGTGTTTTACGGTTTCTGTGGCTATAGAAATCATGTTTGATTTTTCTAGTGCGTTTGTGGCTATAATCCATGTTGATTTTCGTCGACCCTTGACATATTTTATGGGAAACCAGTCAATTTGGGTTTTGCCTGTGAGCTGTAATCTGCCAAGGTAACGACGAATATAGAATGTGTTCGAGAAGACATCATTTGTAAAAGCTCCATATGGTAGATTTTCGCATCCTAGCCCCTCCTCGATCTCCGAGTTTGAATGAATTTCATTTTGCTTTCGCTTTCCCCTCTCCCAAGGTTTGTTGTCCTTTTTTTATCTCTTGCGTCCATTGCTGTTCACATTCCGGCTTCTGAAAGTTAGGGCCCTCCTTTCTTGCTCGGCGTGCAATGGAGAGGGGAAGAATAGATAGAATTTCGGAGTAGCAAATTTAGAGAAATTGAGCTTTAGTCGAAAGTGTAAATTTGATTTGACCCCATGTGAAGCGCAAGGGACCCGCATAATCAGCCCCTCCTTGCCCATCGGATGAGACGGTTTTACGAGGAAGGCTGCATCGAACGGTTGATAGAGCGAATCCCATACAGGCCAACATCTTGTAAGATTAATGGAACGCTCAATAGACAGAAATAAAGGCAAAATCTAACACGCTGGAGTTTAAGGGCATGATGTTTGAGAGTGCACAAATAATTCAAAGAATATAATCAAACTTAATATAACTCACGCAGATCTCAATGATGGTTACTTCCTGATTGTCTTATTCATAAAAGGGAATATCAATTTCGATATACAAAATGGATATATGTAGTGGTGCGACAAAGTTAATAACATTTTGGGAAAATGTCACAAATTGTCCCTATACTTTCACTTAATGTCCAATTTCGTCCCTGAACTTTCGATCGGCTCAATTTACTCCCTGAACTATTGATAAAATGTCTGATCTAATCCCTGAACTTTCGAACGGCTCAATTTAGTCCCTGAACTATGATGAATTGTCCAATCTAGTCATTCGTTATTGTTTTTCATTTTTTTCCATTTTTTTTCATTTTTTTTCATTTTTTTTTTTTTTGCTTTCCCTCCGCCGGAGCTGGCGAAGGGCCGGCGTCCGGCGAGGGAGAGCCCCTCGCCAGATCGGCGAGGGAGCCCCTCGCAGATCGGGCGAGGGGCTCTGCGAGGGCGCCCCTCGCTCGACGCCGGTGAGGGAGCCCCTTGGGCTCTGCGAGGGAGCCCCTCGCCCGACGCCGGCGAGGGGCTCTCCCTCGCGACGCCGGCGAGGACGGCCCCTCACGGATCGGCGAGGGGCCGTCCTCGCCGGCGTCTGCGAGGGAGAGCCCCTCGCCGGCGTTTGCGAGGGAGAGCCCCTCGCAGAGCCCCTCGCTCGATCGCGAGGGGCTCCCTTGCCGGCGAGGGCTCTCCTCGCCGGGGCTCCCTCGCCGATCGGCGAGGGAGGCTCTCCTCGCCGGGGCTCCCTCGCCGGATCGGCGAGGGAGGCTCTCCCGGCGAGGGGGCTTCCCTTGCCGGGCCGCCGGCCCTCCGCCGGCTCCGACGGAGGGAAAGCAAAAAAAAAAAAAAAAAAAAAGGGAAAAAATGAAAAAAAGGAAAAAAATGAAAAAAAGTAACGAAGGATTAGATTGGACAATTCATCATAGTTCAGGGACTAAATTGAGCCGTTCGAAAGTTCAGGGACTAGATCAGACATTTTATCAATAGTTCATGGACCAAATTGAGCCGATCGAAAGTTCAGGGACGAAATTGGACATTGAGTGAAAGTATAGGGACTATTTGTGACATTTTCCCTAAAGAATATTACAAAATCAATTCCGATATTAGACTAATATTAATTGATCTGGCATATCAATCTAAATCCTAAAGAATATTGTACAATATCGCATATCTTCCAACAGCTCGCTTCATCGAGGATGTCCGGCAACAATGAGCCTTCGTTTGGCTGGGAGATTGGTTTGACTACTTTTCTTTACTTTCTTTTATAAGTTAGTATTTTGAATCTTCGAGTACTTGGGAGTGTGCGTTGTAGTGATCTTGTGACTATAATCCATGTTAATGTGTCATAAGGAGAGAACGGATCTTCTGGGTCCGGCCATGAGCTGCCGTTCATTATGGTGATGTCTGTTATTTAAAAAAAAAAAAAAATCATAATAGATATAGAAAGGGTTCAAAAATCAATTAATATCTATTGAAGTTCTATACAGCTCGAAAGAGACTTCCGTGCACCCGCACCTCTCAGTGACCCGCCTCTGATCATGAAGCTGCCACGCGAGTCTCGGTCTTGCCATTCACGACCGGACGCGATGCCTCGCCGACTCGATGGCCACGGCCACTTTCGTTTCGATCAATCTCCCCCGGTTCCGGCCCATTTCCGAGACCAACCCTAGCAAGGTCCGTAACCTCTACACCGAAGGCTGCAAGCCCAACGTACTCGCCGAGTCCTGCTCAAGTCCCGACTCACCTCAGAGCTCACCAGGCTGTCCTCGACATCTTCTGCACGATGCCGAGCGATGTGGCAAGCGAGCTCCAGATCCCCATCTGCGTGTTCTTCACGTTGAGTCCGGCTTTTCCTGGGCTCTCCAGATGCCGCAGGATGAGCGCAGCATAAAAAATCAGAGGAAAAAGATAGGGGAGTCTGTCAGACCGCCGTGTGACCACCCCAGCCGGATACTCCGGCTGAGAACGATCCTCTACGACTCCGAGGGGTCGGAAGGGACCCGCCGGAGCTGTTAATCACGCTCTGGTCACACGGCCATGGTTCATCCACCAGACTTGGATTCCTGTCTTCTTAGGTCTCAAGGAGACAGAGGTACGAGCCTATAGAACAGATCCTGTTCAAGTAAGGTCGTGACCTCTTACCCTCACTCTCTTCTTTAAATACCCACTTTTCTTTGAGCGAGTTTCCGATGTGGGACTTTTTGGAGGTCGCACTTAGCAAGTGCACTCCGTAAATGGAAAAGTGATATGGATGGAATATAATTAAATAATCTTTAAAGAAAAATGGAAATACAATCGATATAAAATTCATTTGAAGAATATTACACCTGTCCCTCCACCGGTTCCTTCTGTTTTGTTTTTCTGTCTTTTAATTGTTTATTAGCTTGGCAAGGGGGGATTCGTATTATTTTAATTGAAGTGATCGTGTATTGTCTTCTCTTCTTGTCCCCTCGCTGGAGAGAGAGAGAGAGAGAGAGAGAGAGAGAGTCCCAAGCACGTCAAATGGGATGGACGGTGAGAGCCACCAAAAAGGAATCTAATCCATTAATTTAAAAAAGACGTACCCAAAATTCTCTAAACTTAGTCCACTCATTTTGCGAAAATTGACTGATTTGAATATTTTCTAAAAAATAATTGCTTATACCGTTCAGAAAAAAAAAGTTAAACAAAAAATATTTTCATCATCAATAACAATATATGTCTAATTATTTTCATAAATGATTAAAAAAAATTCCATTCATTAACTCTCCATTCAAAAATCGCCATCAATTATTTGATGTGGTATTTTCACATCGATAAAAAAATTCACATGACCAAGGTGGCATGGAAAATTATCTACAAAAAGAAACCATTCTTTGATGTTAAAATTAGGGAAATTATGGACAACTAATGGCAATTTTTGGACAAAGAGTTAACGAGAATAGATTTGGAACTAGAGTTGAAGCTTGAGGCAAATTGGCGATTGAAACTAAAATTGGGATTTTGTTTAGATAAAAAAAATTTAAGGATGAATTGGGACTGATCCTAAAATTAAAGTTTGTTTGTAAGATCAAGCCTCTTTAAATAGAAGAAGAGTACTAACATGATCCAACGTTAGTCTTATAAATTATTAACATGTGATCGAATTAACGAAATTGATTTACAATTCATACAAGGCCCGATACCCTAGAAACCCTCCAACTTTAATTTTTGTCCTAATTTTACCTTTTGTTTCATAAAAAACTTTCAAGTTTAAATTCAGTCTCAATTCTACTATAAACATTTTTTTGTCTCATAAAAAACCCTCAATTTTAGGTCATGTCACAATTCTAAATTAAACTTTTTTTGTCCTATGAAAAGCTTCCAACTTTTGGTCTTATCCTAATTTTACCCTAAAATTTTTACGATGTCATAAAAAACCACAAACCTTTACTTCAGTCATAAATTTATCCCCATAACCCTGCGTCCAAAATTTATCTTTAACAACAGAGAGATAGAAAACTTCCGAACACGAGTTGTTCAAGACTTCCGAACATGAGTTGTTCAAGCATCTCAAGCGCAAACTCTCCGACCCCGACAAGCGCAAAATCACCATGGGCAATTAAGACGAAGGGTTAATTGAGAACAGATTCGGGACTCAATTAAAAGCTGGTAATTATATGACAAAAAAGTATAGTAAAATTGAAACTAGACTTAAATCTGAGATTTTATTATGAGACCAAAAAAAAAGTTTATGGTAGAATTTGAATGGAACCTAAAGTTGAGGTTTTTTATAAAACAAAAATTCTAGGGTGGGGGATTTTTATGGGACAAAAAGAATTTATGGTAGAATTGAGATATGACTAAAAGTTTAAGATTTTTTTATGAAATAATAGAATTGAGACAAGAGGTAAAGGTTTTAGGATATTAGGCCCTTATTCGATGCTTGCTTTGAAAAATCTCCAACTTTTTCTTGGTAATCACCAGCTTACAATTTTCCAAAACTGGCCTTCCATGTTGCCATGTGTTCTTTTCCTCATTGAGTGCATGGGGCGATTGCCAGTCTTTATTTCTGAGAATGACTGCAATAGAAAATAGAGGTGTATAGTTGTCCCTTTGGACCTGCCCCTCGCAATAGGCTTCAAGTTCTGAAGCTGAGAGCTCGCTTCGCTCTGCTTTTCTTTCTAGGTTTTGATTTTTTATTTATTTCTCTCCCGCTTTAATTTGGGAGTCTTTCTTTTCATATTTGGCCTCTTCTTTTGCTAATTGTTGTTGCTTTTTTTCTCTAATCATAGTGAATAAATCTGCTTGTAACTAAAAATTTTGTGAGAAGTCATCACCAATCCATCCAGTAGGATGCTCAGGACATGATTTTTTTACTTCTCCAAGATTTGACAGAAACACTCATCTCCCAATTTAGGCGTAGATTTAAATTCGGAGCTTTTCTCTTTTAATATGAATCTAGATCTAGAAGTTTTTTCATAAGTGTTCGATTTTCTCTTTCAATTTAAATCTAGATATGAGAGTTTTTTAAAGACGTTCAATTTATGGTAGTTCAACATGTGGTTGTTATTATTTTCTTGGTATGACGATGGTGTTGAGAATACTGAATCTAGGCGCACATTGCAAGCCATAGTTTCCGGATGAGAAGATCCCAGCCTATGCCCATCACGGACAATGCCGGTGATCGGTCTTTAATTGTTTTTTATGCTATGACAGATTTGGTTTTTAAGGATGAGAGCATGCTTATAATTATAAGCTATACTTTTTTGTTTTTTTGGGTTTTGTTTTGTTTTGTTTTGTTTGTAGTTTCTTGGAATTTGTTCTTGTTGGAAGTTTTCTATATTCATCCCATGTTTGGCTATGAACATATAAGTTTACTCGATATGATGGATCACAAGGTGTTTGCATCATTATAAGGAAAATAAATCGAGGATTGAAGAAATTTCTTGGTTCCAAGTCACGATCTGGCCATACATGGTAAAACTAGCCCACCACTTCTATGTAAAATGCATTTGGTTCAGTATTTCCAAGGGGCTTTCAACCCTGAAAGCCCCTTAGGGAAATGCTAGACTGTTTAGTTCAAATTTTTTGCTAGCTTTCAACTTTTAACTTGCCTTTAAAATGTTGAAAGCCCAAAGCTAGTAGGGACTAGCTTTGGGCTTTCAGCATTCCGTCGAATACTGAAATTATTTTTTCTCTTCCAAAATTACCCTCACTAATTTTTCATATTCCTGATTTTGCCCCTATTTATTTTTTTTTAATTGAAAAAGGATGCAACCCTTTGCTGGTCCGGCGAAGGGCTACGGCCGCCGGCGAGCCAGATCTAGCGCCAATGGCCGTCGGCTGAGGTCGCCCGAGGTCAGGCGACCTCCGGCGAGGGTCACTCAACCCAAGGGTCACGCGACCTAAGCAACCACCGCCTGGGTCTCACGGCCACAGGCGGCCCTTGCTCAGGTCTCACCGGGGGGTCGCGCGACAGCAGCCGGAGTCGTGCAACCCTTGCGAGACCTAGGCGAGGGACACCTGTGGCCGCGAGACTCAGGTGGCGGTCGCCTGGGTCGCGCGGCCCCTGGGTCGAGCAACCCTCGCCAAAGGTCGCGCATATTATACCCATCAAAGCCCATTGTCAAAATTTTATTTACCAAACGCACGTTCAACTCAAAGTCTATTTGCAAAAAAAAAAAAATTAACAAACACAATTGCATTTCCCCAAGTAGCTTTGGGCTTTCAGTATTTGTATTAGACTCAAAGCCCATTGCAAATGCTGAACCAAACGCAGTATCATCCCTCTTTGATCTTAATGTAAAAATGACAGATAAAAATGTTAGGGAAAATGTCACAAATAGTCCCTATACTTTCACTCAATGTTCAATTTCGTCCCTGAACTTTCGATCGGCTCAATTTGGTCCCTGAACTATTGATAAAATGTCTGATCTAGTCCCTGAACTTTCGAACGGCTCAATTTAGTCCCTGAACTATGATGAATTGTCCAATCTAGTCCTTCGTTACTGTTTTTCATTTTTTTTTTTCCTTTTTATCCTTTTTTCCTTTTTTTTTTTTTTTTTTCCTTTTTGCCTTTTTTTTTTTTTGGTTTCCCTCCGTCGGAGCCGGCGGAGGGAAAGCAAAAAAAAAAAAAAAAAAAAAAAAAAGGAAAAAAAGGGAAAAAATGAAAAAAAGGAAAAAAAAATGAAAAACAAAAGAACGAAGGACTAGATTGGACAATTCATTATAGTTCAGGTACTAAATTGAGCCGTTCGAAAGTTCAGGGACTAGATCAGACATTTTATCAATAGTTCAGGGACCAAATTGAGCCGATCGAAAGTTCAGGGACGAAATTGGACATTGAGTGAAAGTATAGGGACTATTTGTGACATTTTCCCTACAAGGTTATGGGGATAGATTCATGACTCAAGTAAAGGTTTATGGATTTCTATGACATCGTAAAAATTTTAGGGTAAAATTGGGATAAGACCAAAAGTTGGAGGTTTTTCATAGGACAAAAAAAGTTTAAACTAGAATTGTGACATAACCTAAAACTGAGGGTTTTTTATGAGACAAAAAAATATTTGTAGGTGAAGTGAGATTGGATTTAAAGTTGAAAGTTTTTTTATAAATTAAAAGATAAAATTAGGACAAAAATTAAAGTTGGAGGGCTTCTAGGGTATTAGGCCTTGTATGAATTGTAAATCAATTTCGTTAAATCAATCACATGTTAATAATTTATAAGACTAATGTTGGATCACGTGAGTACTCTTCTTCTATTTAAAGAGGCTTGATCTTATAAAAAAAACTTTAATTTTAGGTTCAGTTCCAATTCAAACTTAAATTCTTTTATCTAAACAAAATCCCAATATTAGTTTCAATAGCCAATTTGCCTCAAGCTGCAACTCTAGTTCCAAATCTATTCTTGTTAGCTCTTTGTCCAAAAATTGCCATTAGTTGTCCCTAATTTCCCTAATTTTAACATCAAAGAATGGTTTCTTTTATTAGATAATTTTCCATGCCACTTTGCTCATGTGAATTTTTCACCAATGTGAAAATGCCACGTCAAATAATTGATATAGATTTTTGAATGGAGAGTTAATGAATGAAATTTTTTTTCATCGTTTACAATAGTAATTAGGCATATATTGTTGTCAATGATGAAAATATTTTCCGTTTGACTAATTTTTCTTAATGATATAAGCAATAATTTTTCAGAAAAAATTCAAATCAATCAATTTTCGCAAAACAAATGGACTAAGTTTAGAGCTTTTTGGGGACGGCTATTTTAAAATAGGGTTAATACCCTGAAAAATTCCAAACTGATACACCCGTGACAAATTTACCCCAAATTATTTTTTTGACTACCAAAAACCCCAAACTAGTATACCTTTGACAAATTTACCCCAAACCGGTATACTGTGACAAATTTACAATTTATTAGTTTTTATTAAATTTTACAATCAAATTATTAAGTTAAATAACGCGTGACAGTTTGGTGGTATGGTTTTACACTTCGTTTATCATAGTTTACAATTTTTGTAATTTACTTATGGTATTAATTCAATTTAGCTGAGGGTATATTTGTCACAAATTATCAGTTTAAGATTTTTTGTGATCAAATAAATTAGTTTGGGGTAAATTTGTCACATGTGTACCAGTTTAGGGTTTTTTATGGTCAGTCAGGGTAAATTTGTCACGAGATATACCAGTTTGAGATTTTTCATTGTCAAAAAAAATAGTTAGGGGTAAATTTGTCACAAGTATACCAGTTTGGGATTTTTCAGGGTATTAACTCAAAATATAGATTAGATTACTTTTTGGTGGCTCTCACCGGCCATCCCATTTAACGTGCTTGGGACTCTTTGGCTGCGCATGGCAACATTTCTTGGCCGGGGAACAATTTTTTTTTTTTTTTTTTTTGAAGAAATGGCTCTTTTCTATTTCTATTCGGGGACAATTTCGTGTAAAAAAACCCGTTTGGTAACTATACAAATTTTTTACTCTAGAAATAGAAAAAGAATAGAAATGCGTTTGGTAAAAAACAGTTTCTTTTTTATATTTATTTGTTTTTTATTTTTGTTGGTCGATCGCCGCCGGATGCCGCCGCTGCAGCCGCCGGTCGACCTCCGCCCGCCGCCGCATGTCGCCGTCGGTCGCACGGCCCATCGGCCGCCACCTCCCGCGACCACTTGGTTGCCTCCGGTGGCCGATGGGCCGTGCGACCGGCGGCGGCGGTGGTCGGTTGGCGGCCGGCGGTGACATGTTGTGGCGGGTGGAGGTCGGTCGGCGGTGGCGGCGGCGGTGGCGGTGGTGGCAGCGGCGGGCGGCGGTCGATCGGCCTCCGGCGACCTGGCCGCGCTGGCAATCGGCCGGGCGGCCGGTGGCGATCGGCCGGGCGGCGCAGCGGTGGTGACGGCGGCGGTCGGCGGCGGCCCGGCGCGTCGTCCGACGGCGGCGGCGGCGGGCGACGGAGAGATGCGGTCAGCGCGGTCAATGGGCCGTGCGCAAGAGAAGAATAAAAGAAAAAAATTCACTTATTTCTTAAACTTATTCCAGGGAACCGAAGCAACTTTTTTTACTTCTCATTTCTATTCCCGGGTTAACTTTTTATTCCCGGGAATAAAAAATCAACTTGCGGTTATCAAACAGGTTTCTATTCTTTTTTTGTTCCCGAGAATCAAAGAATAGAAATTCTTCTTCCCGGGAGTGTTCTCATGCAGCACCTCTGTCTCTCCAGCAAGGGGACAAGGAGAGAAGACAATGCACGATCACTTCAATTAAAATAATACGAATCCCCCCTGCCAAGCTACTAAACAATTAAAAGACAGAAAAACAAAAGAGAAGGAACCGGTGGAGGGAGAGGTGTAATATTCTTAAAATAAATTTTATATTGATTGTATTTTCATTTTTCTTGAAAGATTATTTAATCATATTCCATCCTTTATCACTTTTCCATTCACGGAGCACACTTGCTAAGTGCGACGTCCAAAAAGTCCCACATCGGAAACTCGCTCAAAGGAAAGTGGGTATTTAAAGAGGAGAGGGAGGGTAAGAGGTCACGACCTTACTTGAACAGGATCTGTTCTATAGGCTCGTACCTCTATGTCCTTGAGACCTAAGGAGACAGGAACCAAAGTCTGGTGGATGAACCATGGCCGTGCGACCAGAGCGTGATTAACAGCTCCGGCGGGTCCTTTCCGACCCCTCGAGTCGTAGAGGATCGTTCTCAGTCGGAGTATCCGGCTGGGGTGGTCACACGGCTGTCTGACAGACTCCCTTATCTTTTTCCTCTGAATTTTTATGCTGCGCTCATCCTGCGGCATCTGGAGTTGGAGCATCAGCCCAGGAAAAGCCGGACTCAACGTGAAGAACACGTAGATGGGGATCTGGAGCTCGCTTGCCACATCGCTCGGCATCGCGCAGAAGATGTCGAGGACAGCCTGGTGAGCTCTGAGGTGAGTCGGGACTTGAGCAGGACTAGGCGAGTACGTTGGGCTTGCAGCCTTCGGTGTAGAGGTTGCGGACCTTGCTAGGTTTGGTCTCGGAAATGGGCCGGAACCGGGGGAGATTGATCGAAACGAAAGTGGCCGTGGCCATCGAGTCGGCGAGGCATCGCGTCTGGTCGTGAATGGCAAGACCGAGACTCGCGTGGCAGCTTCATATGATCAGAGGCGGGTCACTGAGAGGTGTGAGTGCACGGAAATCTCTCTCGAGCTGTATAGAACTTCATAGATATTAATAGATTTTCGAGCTGGCCCTCGTCAAAGCTCCCAAAGCTTCCGAAGCACAAGAACACCACCGACGCTTCTGGCTGCTGGTCCAGCCACTCCGGGATCTCGAAACCCCGCAGACTATTATTACCTTCTGTGCCCCTTTTACTCTCAACCTTGGCGTTCACTATGGGGCCCACGGGGTACACCGCGGGCGCTCCGAGGCCTGCCAGGGCCTCCACCGCATGTGGAGGTGAAGTTATCCAGCGAACGTTTCTAGTATCATAAATTAATTGAACAGAAACTTTCGACCGAACCTCAATTAAATTTTCATTTGAAGGTGGATTAAAATTTTGCAAAACAGTGAAGAATTGCAATGTGAAAATATTTAAGATAGTTATTTAATAATTTCAACGGCTATTTTGTTAAAGAGATCAAATGTTTGAACGTCAGTGTTTGAATATCACTATCTTTATCTTGATACTAAACATGTAAGTTTATTCGATGTGATGGATCACTATAAGGAAAATCAAATCGAGGATTGAAGAAATCTTTTGGTGCCCGGGTCATGATCTTGCCATGCCTGGTAAAACTAGTCCACCGTTTTGATCAAAGCTAGGTGAGCATCCGTCCTTGATCTTAATGTAAGAAAGACGTGTGAGAAAGCTCTTAATTTAATTGCATCACTATATATATTGAACTTGTATATTGAGATTGATATTCCCTTCTGTAAATAAGACAATTGGGAAGTAACATTCACTGTGATTTACGTAAATTGTGTTATGTCAAGAGAGATTATGTTCTTTGAATTATTTGTGCACTGTTTTTGCCTTTAGTTTTGTCGATGGTGTTACATTAATCTTATGAGACGTTGGCCTATATAGGATTTTCTCTACCAACCGTTCGAAAGAGACTTCCTCCTAAAACCGTCTCATCTGATGGGCAAGGAGGGGCTGATTTAGCATGTCTTATAGTGTTCTAATTGGTCCATGAATATGTGGATCCTTTGAGTTCCACATGGGGTCAAATCATATTTACATTTTACGACTAAAGTTCAATTTCGCTAAATTTGCTACTCCGAAATTCTTTATATCCTCCTCCTCTCCATCGCACGCCAAGCAGAACAGAGGGCCCTAACTTTCAGAAGCAGGAATGAGGAGCAATTGACGCAAGAGAGATATAGGACAACAAGTCTTGGGAGGGGAAAGCAAGAGCAAAATGAAATTCATTCGTACTCGTATATCAAGGAGCTGCAAGGACACGTAAATCTACCATATGGAATTTTACCAATGGTGTCTTTTTGAACCCATTCTATATTTGTCGTTACCTTTGCAGATGGGCCAAACCCAAATTGACCGGTTCCACATAAAACACGTCAAGGGTCGACGAAAATCAACATGGATCGTGGCCACAAAAGTACTAGAACAATCAAACATGGATTGTAGCCACAGAAACCTTAAAACAAGTCCTCCAATTAGTCATAGAATCAAAGTACCAACAGTGCTCAAAGTACCAGCCAACCCTGTCTCCAAGCTAAATGAAGGCTCATTGACTACAGATTTCCTCGATGAAACGAGTCAAAGACAAGTAAGAAGAGCCACCCTCCATCAAAGCCTTCCTACCCTTCTCGCTCAACTCCTTCACCTTCTTTCTCCTCTCCCCGGCCTCTTTGCCCTCCATTAACTTCCTTATCCCTCTCTCTATTTCATCTACCATCACGATACCATCACTACCTTTGACCAGATCTCTTCGATAATCCATCTTGATCTCAGCTGCGAGGCCGAGCTCCACCACTAGGTGGAACGCGTTGAAATGTTGCTCCGCATACTGGGGCCACGCGGCGATCGGCACGCCGAACCATATGCTTTCTAGGGTGGAGTTCCACCCGCAGTGAGACACGAACCCTCCGATGGCTGGGTGGGCCAGGACTGCGACCTGCGGGGCCCACCCAATCACTCTTCCGACCCCAGCTGTCCTATTAAGAAAACCCTCGGGCAGGACCTCTGCCGGATCTACGTAATCCTGGGGGGCTTCCAGCTTGCCCTTCGCCGGAGGCTGTCGTAGGGACCACAGGAAGCGGTACCTGGTCTGCTCCAACGCGTGGGCAATCTCTTTTGCCTGGTGCTCGTCGAAGTAACCGTGGCTACCGAAGCACAGGAACACCACTGACGCATCTGGCTGCTGGTCGAGCCAGTCCAGGATCTCGAAACCCTTTTTGCTCTCATCCTTGACGTTCAGTATGGGGCCCACGGAGTACACCGCCGGTGCTCCAAGGCTGGGCAGGGCTTCCATAGCGCGCGGTTCCAGCTCAGCGAACGTATTTACCAAAATTCCCTTGGTTTCCCTATACCTCAGGGCGAGGTCCAAGATTATCTGGCAGTCTTCTTCCATAAACACTTCCAAGGGCAAGAATTTGGCAGCATGCAGCGGGTTAGCAAAGCACGGGAAGTCCAGCTTGGCGTCAGAGCCCTTGAGCCTGGTCGGTTCCGTGTGTTGCTCATCTCGGAGAGACTGGAGGTGCAGCATGACTCCGAGGAACGCCGCGTTCGTAGGGAAGAACATGTATGAAGGGATGCCGAACTCGACAGCCACGTCAATCATCGAGGTGCATAACATGTCAAGGACAAGCCCAGCGAGCCGTGGTGAGCCACGGGCAGAGAGCTCAGCGACGGCTTCTCGGACGTTGGCTTTGTGGCTCTCCACAAAGTGATGGATGAAGGCCAGCCAAGGCGTCCTTGGGGAGTGGCTTTGCCTAGGGAGGAGGACGAAGCGGATGCGGGCAGCCACGGAGGCGGTGAGCGACTCGATGTGGGAATCAATCTCCGAGTCGAAGGGGAACCTCATGATGAGGACGGTGAGGGAGAGCCGATCGTCGCGGTCGACGAGGAGCTTGGCCATCTCCACCATCGAGACCAGGTGGCCGAGGGCCGGAAATGGGATGAACACGAGCTCGAATTTAGCACTCATGATGACGACGATGCCTTCAAAAATTCTTCTTTTCCTAACTGAGTACAGCCGGTTGCGAAGATGATAACGAGGTGGAGGCTCTTATGGATCTCAACTTGTAAGTGTTCAGTTGGTGGAATGAAGGAGTCAATAGCACGAGGCGACCACGTATTCTGATTGAGGTCTGCGTCGCTGCCTGTTTCATTTTTTCTGTGGTCAAAATCGCCGTCTAGTTTGACTTGCGTTTGTAGGATTTTAAGTTTGGTCATTGCTTGGCGTCGGTTTACTCCATGAGAAATTCTAAAATCACCCCGGCTAACGTCAACCGATGCATCCATTTAAACAAATGCGAAAATTGCTAGAAAAATAAATGAAAAAATAATAAAAAAACACCAGAGGTTTACTTAGTTTGATAACACTAGAGATTTGCTTATTTTAAATATCGATACCTAATCTATGACAAATACTCCACTAATCAATTAAAGAATTATAGGGTTATAATTACTCACATGCTTGAATGTTTCTCACTAACATATAACCTAGTGTGTTTAGACTCGTAGAGAATTATCTCACTGCTTGAAACATTTAAATTTCGGCAAAGAAAACGTCGCAATTCCAATGTAGAATCCTTTGCACAAATCAGTATTCAGAGTGGCTCAAAGGAGTCCCCCACTATGCGTCTACTAGGCGGTTGTCGCTGGAGACGAAAATAAAAGCAAAACCCACGTCCTTTTATTTTTCTTTTACTCCGCATACCCTCTGACCATACCATACTATGTATGTATATGTATGTATTCTTTTACTGTATGAAGGATGTCAATTGTTGATCGGTTGAGCTACAAGTAAGCAACATCTTTCCCGATTTAAATTACTTCTGTAGCTGAATCCACTGGCCAAGTAAGATCCAAGATTATCATTTCAAAAAAAGGCCAAAAAAGAAAAAAAAAATCCAATTAGGACCCTTTCATTGACAAATCATCTAAACGGATCAATTTACATCATCCAATTGGGTTGGGTCTCATACCCAATCCAAACTCGATACATTAATTTAACATAAATAATGTTAGTGGATCCAGCATGAGACAAACAAGATTTAAATGATGAGATGTATTGGGTTCATATGCATCCGATGCATTCAAGAAGCTATTTGCATGATGAAAATGTTGACTGATTTATATGATGTCTCATCATAATAGTTCAAGAAGTTATTATATAATCTGTAGATTAATTAAACCAATATCAACAGTAAAAGGGAGATAGGATAAGATAAAGGAAGCCATTATCCTATATTTTATCACTTGAAGATGTTATCGCTGAGATTCTGAGCAAGAGCTTGTACATTTCATGTGGACAAATTTACTGCCAATTTGGAAAGGTGGGAAAGGTTTGAGGACATTGAGAAGCCATTGACACTTAATTATCGCCTCAGGATCTCTCATTATTAACAAAAGAATATGGGATAAGCTCACCGGAAGTTCAAAAACTTTTTACGAAAATGCAATTGAATCTAAAATTTGCAAATAATGTAATTAAGTTTTAAAACTTGTCAAATTGGTTCAATCGAATCATTCCGTCAACTCTGTCCAATTTAACTAATGGAAAATGCTGATGTGTATTATTTTATTACTTTCTCCAGACATGTGACACACACTAAGCGCCACATTAGATAATATTAAAAAATACAAAACAAATTAGATTAACAAAATGAAAAGAAAAAAATTTAAAAAAAGAAGAAAAAATCAAACTCACCCACGATTGGCCAAGCCCATGCCTATGGCCGCCATCATAGTCGTCGGGAAAGAGAACGCGTGCGATGCTTATGTGGTTTTACATTTCGGAAAGAAAACGACGGCAAGATAAGAATATTCGGCGCTAGTACCATCCGGTAAATGCGAATCTGGCCAAAAAAGAAAGGAACAGAGGAAAAACTTGACTTGAATTCTCGATTTGAACGTGGATTTTTACGGTTGAATTGGGCAAGATATGGGCCTGAGGAAGACCAAACAGGAGAAAAACAAAGAAGAACACGGTGAACTCGCAGTATAAAACACGACCAAGCATGGAGCAAGGGAAGGCATCACGCTCAAGACAGAATAAAAAACAGAAGCAAACGAACCTGGTCAAACAAGGTGCAGAGGTGTGACCGGTGGAAGCGGTGAAAACAAAAGTTCCCCGAACCAAGCAAATGGTGGAATTTGGAATTTGTTTGAGGTTGCTTTTATTGCACGAAAAACCGATAATATTAAAAAAATCGCTTATATCGATTCAAATAATTAGTCCGCAACAAATGTTTTTATTCTTGACAATAATTTATGTCTCAATATTTTCATGAATGATAACGAATATTTTTTTATTATCAAAATAGGTGGACTAAACTATAAAATTTGAACTCTCCACGCATGTTTAGGTTCAAATTCTGCCACAAGCAGTGATATGCCCTGGCATTGGCGTGGGGTAACCTCCCCTCCTCTAAACTTTCTCAAAATTAAAAAAAAGTTAAAGCTGATATAATGGTGAGAAATTATATTAATGTTATTTACATTTGAATGACTAGCTATCTGAGTATTTGCATTGCAAAAGTGAGTTAGAAATTATTTTCTGTCATTTGGAAAAAAAAATTAATTTCTTTTGCAAATCAATGCACTATTTGTAAGGTATGAGGGTTACACGTGCTATATCATCAAATTTGAAATCGATTTTTCTTGAATTATAAAAGTGAAAGGTTTTATTTAAAAAATTTTGTATAGAGTAAACGCAATGGCCCTTATGTTATAGTTTGGGTCTACAACGAGCTCTAGGGTGGTCCGAATGAGACATATATTTTATTGCAACAAAGATATAATTGCTAGTCGATCAATTTGGTTTATTTGGTAAATTGGTATCCGTTCATACCAAATTTGGAGGCTTTCGCTATCAAACTCTTATGCAATGATGTCATGATATTGGTCAAAGCTCACACTTTTAACAATTTCTTTGATTAATGATGGTCGGTGCGGCTTAGCTGACCGTCCTCCTTCTAGTGACAGAGTGATGGTCAACTAAAGATCACTCATTTTGTCATGAAACTGGTCGACTTTTTCAACTTGTTTCATCTCACCCAAATTAATAACACTTGAAACGTTAACTTTGCAATTAATAACAAATTCATTGTTGGCTTTTCAGTCTTTTCGCCAAAATCAAATTGCTTTAGAAGGACTCTTCAGTGACCTAAAATTAAGACTAGTGAAATTTATTACGCATAAAATGAATGAAGTAAAGGAAATAACAAAATAAGAATAATGAATTAGTAGAGAATAAAATTTACCCTATTGATCCAAATCTCGTAGATGAAGATGTGTTAAGCCTAAAATGAGATGTGGATATCTGAAATGCCAAAATTTGATATGCGGGGACACTTAAGTACCAAAAATTAAGAAATGTACACTTAGGTTACATTTGATGGTCGAGATAAAATGTATCGTATCTTGTGTTTAGTGTCTTCTCAAGATTTATGAAATCGGATATAAATGAGATATAGACCAGATAAAATTATGCCATGGAGAAGTTGGGATATAGGCGGATATAATTTCTAATATTCATAATGGGAAAGCTTTTTCTCAAATAACAAATTTCTTAAAATAACAAATTAAAATTATATTTTAATATAAATAATATTTGAACTCTAATATATGAAATTCAAAATAACAAAAAATAAAAGTTTAGTTTTTTTAATTTAATCTAATTTTTAATTATAAATTGAATTTAATTCTATCTTCTAATATAAATTCAATATATAAATATATTTTTATTACATATTTTAGGTGTTTTAGTATTTTAGGTATATTGATACAATTTTCTATTTAATAAAATTTTATTATATAAGGAAGAGGAAGAAAGAAATACAAAAGAAACTAATTACAAAAGAGAGGAAAATAAAATAAAAAAAGAAAATAAAAATAAAGTAGATAAGAGTTCTGCGAGAGATTTTTACCATTTCTATGTGTAAAATTTGTGATTCATATAGATGTTTATACCAAATAATATATATATATATATATATATATATATATAATATGATATGAATATATCCAATCTTATTATTACAATCATCAAATAGTTGATATGATATAACAAAATCCCCTGGATTTCATATCCAATCTGATGCTAAACAACATGCAAATGCTTTTATGGAAATATTGGAGTGTCATAAAAGCGGGCGGTTCCACAAATTAAAGAGGATTGCATGATCTTCAAAGTTATAACTAGGTTACAACATTTGATTTCAAATTCACATGTTTTCCTTGATTTTCAGGATGTCAAAGATTTTAGACGTATTGTGTAGATTTTCTAGTTGCGGTTTGATAACTTTCCATTTTATCAATTTTTTTTTCTTAATTTTGTTATTCGATTTAAGTTATTTGGTTATTTCCTAGATGTGAACCTCTCTATAAATAGGCATCTAAGATATTATCATCGACACTTCATTGTTCAAAATAAACACTATCTTTTGGAATTTTTTTTCCAAACGTATCCTCTGTGTCATTTGATATCAATGCAAGTCTTTCCTGTGACAATGGCTAATAACGTTAATGACAATCTCCTCATAGCTGATGGCTATGAAAACAAGCCTATTACACGAGCTGAGTTCAACCAATTTGCAAAGCAAACCAAACGGAGGTTTTAAGAATTATTTGTTGCCATCCAATGTTTGTCTACGGATCCCATACTTGGTAATCTTTTGAAGGAACCTGCTTAGGCCGCTCAAGATCCGAAAGTAGCTATGGAATGTGGGGCAAATTGCCAATAGAGGCAACAAGCCAATGTCAAGGATTCCAAAGAAGAAGAGTTCCTAGACGGGCCTATTCGTGGAGGCCATCGAAATCGGGGATATCAACAAGACCTCGAGCAATATCAACTTAAAGTTGACCTTCCAACCTTCAATGGCAAATTGAATATTGAAGACCTTTTGGATTGGCTTTGAGAAGTTAAGAAATTCTTTGATGCCATGGAGATCAAGGGGATCGCCAAGTAAAATTAGCGGCATACAAGTTGAAGGGTGGCGCCTCAACGTGCTGTTGCGACCTCTTTTTTCGGGGCGCCCAGCCGGATCGGGTACGAGCGCCTAAGGAGGCTAATGGCTCGGCTGGAATTAATTAATGCTTGGACTCTCCCAAGTCTGCCAATTCACGACTTTAAAATTCTTAGTTTGTAAATCAATTTTTAAAATGGAGTCGCCACTAATCGATTTGGGGTAGGTTGATTAGAAACCCAAGCGAAGTATCGGGAGAAATACTCGCTCCTGCGTAACTAGAGAAATTAGGATCGGGGACTTGATTACACTAGTTAATCACTAATGTCCTTTCGGTACCTAATCTTGTTTAAACCCTAAGGTTTTTTGGATGTTTGAGAGATTTCTCATGCATTTTTGGGAGAAAAATATTTTTGGGTCTTTTTCTCATTTTTGGACATAAAAGGTTTTTTTGGATTTTTGGGTATTTTTGGAAAAATACAAGTCTTTTTGGTCATTTTATGAAAATTTTGGGCTTTTATGAATTTTGGCATTTTTTGGGGATTTTTGACATTTTTGGAAAATATTAAATATTTTTGATTTTTTTGATTTTGGGAAATAAAATATTTTTTAACATTTTTTTTATATTTTTTAGAAAAACAAATTATTTTTATTTTAATTTCTAATTTTTGGAAAATAAAACATTTTTTTGATAATTTTCAGAAAATTAAAAGGGTTTTTAATATATTTTTTTGAAAATAAATTATTTTTTGATTTTTTTGAAAATAAATTATTTATTATTTATTTATTAAAATATTTTTTATATTAAAATAATATAGAAACCGACCCGGGTCGGATCTGCGGGTTGGGTCCGACCCGGGTCGACGACCCAAAATGCGGGCCTGACTCGGATTTTTTTTGCTTTTTCTTAAAAATTCAGCCCACATACACGGAATTGGGCCTATTTGGATAAAAAAGGATACATAGCCCAAGCTCAAAAACCAGCCCAACGAGTGTAGGTCCGACCCGGGAAACCCCACCCGAAGACAAGGAAATCGGGTCGGACGGACCGCGAGCCGACCCGATTTTCGGCCTCCTTTCCCCTTCGTTTGTTCGCGGCGCTGATGAAGGGACCCGGGCGGCAGCTCGCATCATCAATGACGGCTACGCAGAGGACGGCGGCCCCTTAGCTCTCGGATGGAGTCGACGTCGGGCGCGGCTGAGCGGTGGCGGCGAGGCGCGCAGCAGCGACGGAGGTGGTGAGGCAAGCAGTAGCGTCGGCGGCCCCTCAACTCTCAGATCTGGTGTGGTGTTGGCGTCGGGCACGGCTGAGCGGTGGTGGCGAGGCGAGCGACAGCGACGGAGGTCGTGAGGCGAGCAGCAACGTTGGTGGCCCCTCAACTCTCAGATCTGGCGTGGCGTTGGCGTCGGGCACTGCTCGCGGCGGCGGCTCTCTCTGGTTCCTCTTTTCTCCAGCAACCTTTTTCGCGAATCTAGGGTTTCCTCGAACCTAGGCCACCCCCACTCGACTAGATCTGGATCTCCGGCTGGCCGGCTCTCGGACCTTCTCCGATGTCTCTCGGGGGAAGTGAACGGAGCTAGCCGCCTCGGATCCTCTCTCGGCTCCCTCGGATCCGGGATCGCGGGTGTTCGGGCCTCCCTCGAAGTCTCTCGAGGGAAGCTTCCGATGCTTGCGGGCCTTTTGATCTCTCTGTGTTCCCCTTCGCCTTCCCCCGCACGCCCTATTTATAGGCGCGGGGGCCGATCGGCGATGGCTAGGCCGGCGGTTCTTGGTGCGTCGACCGATCTTCCTCCGCCAGCCGAACCGGTGTCAATTCTTCCCCTTCCACGGAGGCACGCTTGCCTTCAATGCCGCGTCCCCTCAGCTTGCGTCATCGTCGACGCCTCCTCCTGCGTCACGGCATTGCGTGCGTCTGTCTTTCAGTGCGCGTGTTGTAGAGGAAGAATGAGGAAGAAGATAGAAGGGGAAAGGGGGCTGGGCTAACTTCCTCGGGCCGTGGAGGCCCACATAAGAGAGGGGCTGCCCCCCCTTTTATTTTGCTTGTTTTCTTTATTCTGTTTTTGTTATTTGTTTATTTAGTATCCAAAAAAGGTAGAATAAAAATAAAACAAAAACTTAAATAAAAAAAAAACCTAGGCAAAATTAAGGCGTCAACAGTTGCCCCTCTTTGAAGGTGAGCTCGCAGAGGTTGCATTCAAGGACAGACTGATGCCTTAATTTTACCCAGCATGCACAACAGATTACGTTTTATTTAGGACATATTATTCTATGTGGCAAAAGAGCAATATAACATTACATATACTAAGGCAGATAAGAAGATACCTGTAGTTACTTACCGGAGGAGTGAGTGAGATAGGGTGTGAACCCCGAGTTTGGCAAGTATCAAGGTGTCATCTTACCTGGTGATATGAGGAGGTTGTTTTTCCAGGACTCGAATCATTCTTCAATCGCTTGTTAAAACAATTGATAATTTGTCTAGGACCCAAACCTTTCTTCGGTCGCCTTGACGGGAAATTACTTCTCCGGGACCCAAACCATTCTTCGGTCGCCTGTCGGAGCAATCAGAGGGTTGTCTCGGACCCGAACCATTCTTCGGTCGTCGTGACGGGAAATTACTTCTTCGGGACCCGAACCATTCTTTGGTCGCCTGTTGGAGCAATTAGAGGTTTGTCTCGAATCCGAACCATTCTTCGGTCGCCATGACGAGAGATGCACCGACCTTTCTCAGGGCATCTCATTTGTGGGTGTTTGATTCGTATCGAGAACACCAGTTGGTACCTGACCATTCTCAGGAGATGCGTCGACCTTTCTCAAGGCATCTGCTTTTGGGGGAGGTGTTTGAATTATGTCAGGGACACCAGTTGAAACCCGACCTTTCTCGGGGGATGCGCCGACCTTTCTCAGGGCATCTGTTAGGGGTGCCTGATTTACATCGAGGACACCGGTTGAAACCCGACCTTTCTCGGGGGACCTTTCTCAGGGCATCTACTTTGAGGGTGCCTGATTTGCGTCGAGGACATCAGTTGGAACCCGACCTTTCTCGAGAGGTGCGCCGACCTTTCTCAGGGCATCTACTTTGGGGGTGCCCGATCTGCATCGAGGACACCAGTTAAAGCCCGACCTTTCTCGGGAGATGCGCCGACCTTTCTCAGGGCATCTATTTTGGGATGCCTGACTTGCGTCGAGGACATCGGTTGAAACCCGACCGTTCTTGGGGATGCGCTGACTTTTCTTAAGGCATCTGATTTGGGGGTGTCTGACTTGCGTCGAGGACACCGGTTGAAACCCGACCTTTCTTGGGGGATGTGTTCCGGAAGATACCTGTACATTCACAGACACATTAAAGAGTACATGGATATCCACAAGTACTAGCCTGACAGATATTTGGGCCTTGGCAGGCGTCATGATCATTGAAGGGGTACTTGGATGATCACAAGTACAAGTTTTTAGGGATACTCGGACGTTCACAAGTATCGAAGGGGTATTTGATAATTGGAAATATAGAGAGCGTACCTTGGGTATTTGTGAAGGTTTCTTACTTTCTGGAAATAGGGAATATCGAGGACGTACATGAGATATTCATGAAGGCCTCTCACTTTCTGGAAATTGAGAATATCGAGGGCGTACCTTGGATATTGATGAAGGTCTTTCACCTCCTGGTATTTTGGAATACCGAGGACGTACCTTGGCTATTCGTGGAGGCCTCCCATCTCCTGGAATTTTTTGGGAATGCTGAGGACGTACCTTGGATATTCGTGAAGGCCTCCCGCCTCCTGGGATTTTGGGAATACCGAGGATGTACCTCGGCTATTCGTGAAGGCCTCCCGCCTCCTGGGATTTTGGGAATACCGAGGACGTACCTCGGCTATTCGTGAAGGCCTCTCGTCTCCTAGGATTTTGGGAATACTGAGGACGTACCTCGGATATTCGTGAAGGCCTCCCGCCTTCTGGATTCTAGGAATACCGAGGGCGTACCTCGGATATTCGTGAAGGCCTCCTGCCTCTTGGACTTTGGGAATACTGAGGGCGTACCTCGGATATTTGTGAAGGCCTCCCGCCTCCTGGAATTTGGGAATACTGAGGACGTACCTCGGATATTCGTGAAGGCCTCTCGCCTTCTGGATTCTGGGAATATTGAGGACGTACCTCGGATATTCGTGAAGGTCTCCCGCCTTCTGGATTCTAGGAATACCGAGGGCGTACCTCGGATATTTGTGAAGGCCTCTCGCCTCCTAGACTCTGGGAATACCGAGGGTGTACCTCGGATATTTATGAAGGCCTCTCACCTCCTGGTAATTGGGAATATCGAGGGCGTGCCTCGTATATTCATGAAGGTCTCTCACCTCCTGGTAAAGGGAATATCGAGGACGTACCTTGGATATTCATGGAGGTCTCTCACCTCCTGGTAATTGGGAATATCGAGGGCGTGTCTCGTATATTCATGAAGGTCTCTCACCTCATGGTAATTGGGAATATCGAGGGCGTGCCTCGTATATTTATGAAGGTCTCTCACCTCATGGTAAAGGGAATATCGAGGACATACCTTGGATATTGATGAAGGTCTCTCACCTCCTGGTATTTTTGGAATACCGAGGACGTACCTCGGCTATTCGTGGAGGCCTCCCGCCTCCTGGAATTTTTTAGGAATGCCAAGGACGTACCTTGGATATTCGTCAAGGCCTCCCGCCTCCTGGAATTTGGGAATACCGAGGATGTACCTCGGATATTCATGAAGGCCTCCCGCCTTCTGGATTCTGGGAATACCGAGGACGTACATTGGATATTCGTGAAGGCCTCCCGCCTTCTGGATTCTAGGAATACCGAGGGCGTACCTCGGATATTTGTGAAGGCCTCCCGCCTCCTAGAAGTTAGGAATATCGAGGGCGTACCTCGCATATTCGTGAAGGCCTCCCGCCTTCTAGATTTTGGGGATACCGAGGACGTACCTCGCATATTCGTGAAGGCCTCCCGCCTTCTGGAAGTTGGGAATATCGAGGACGCACCTCGCATATTAGTGAAGGCCTCCCGCCTTATGGAAATTGGGGATATCAAAGGTGTACCTGAGATACTCATGAAGGTCTCCCACCTTCTGGCAATTTAAATGTAGCGCGAGGCTTACCTGGATGGCTACAGGTACACAGATGTACAAAGTAGAAGGATATTTGGATAAACACACAAATATTTATGGATATGATCAGGGACCACTCAACTGGTCCAAGTGTAAGAAAGCATACTTGGGCAATGACGTGGTGGAATGCTTGAGTGGATGCTAGTATTCAATAATTTTGAGGACAACTCTGACAGGTCGAGTGTCACGGAAAAGGGGTATTCGAACGGTGGTCGATTCTTAAAGATGAGAGGATACTTGGATAGTCGCAAGCATCTAAACTTTAATGACAGCATGAATAGGTCGAGTGTCAACAAAGAGGGCACTTGAGCAGTGGCAGACACTCGAAAACAGGGGGATGCTTGGGTAATTGCAGATATCAGTCAAGCTGAGCATCGGTAGGAGGGGGTACCTAGACAGTGGTAGGTACTCAGAGATAAAGGAATACAAGTATCAACATTCTGGGGACAACTCGCACGGGCTGAGTGTCAATAAAGAGGAGTACTCGGTGAGCGGGGGTACTCAAAGATTATCAAATACAGAGCTCTGGGAACAGGAGTGAGGATATGCTTCTGGTGACACTTCTCATCTCTATGAATATGTTTGCTATTTACACAATATGCACACGTGTATGCAATGATTGTATATGCTGTAAATTTGTAAACTAAAATGTGACTTATGCATGATGATCTTGTCAGTTCTGTATCATTCGAATCCCACTGGGGAAGATTTTGAAAAACAACTTTCGTTTAGAATGTAGATGTCTTGAGCATGCCAGATAAGGGACTTTCAATCTGAAAGGACTTTCCACTCACTCTCATGGGAAAGGCTGCTTTATCCTGACCATTGATGCAGGATTTATAAGGACCACACTATCTCACTGTAATCATGTCAGCAGGGGTTCGAGTATTCTCGCAAATGATACGACCTTACCAATGTGAGAGGTCTTTTTTGGAGTTGTGATGAGGGCTGGGTAAATGGTTTATCAAAGGGGGACCAATAAGGTCATGGCTTTGTAGGAAATATGTTGCTTGGTTATCTCCGAGTGTGCAAGTCGAGGACCCTGCGAAAAGAGATAGAATAATCTTGCTCGTACTTCTTCGAGCGATACTTATAAACATATGAAATCCTACGTTAACCGAAGTGCCCCTAGTCTGAAGAGACTTTTTACAATAGGATGCCATGTAGGCCTGACTCATGTGTGAAAGGGTGAGAGCTGGCGATCGTCTTGGCATTTATCGCCGGTCTTTCTTCTCACGGTCTGATGAAGGTTCCATGGACCTCAATAGCAACTTCTCTTGGGAATATAAATGGCTGCATTTTTGTTTGGGGCATCGGCCTTGCTTTTACCAGGCACACTGCTTTTTTATGCCCCTATTTCTCTTTTCAATTTTTCATTTATGGGCATTGACCTTGCTTTTACCAGGTACACTGCTTTTTTATGCCCCAAGTTTTTGTCCTTGTTGCTTGAGGAACTGATCTTGACAAGCTCAAGCAAATGCCTTTGCTAGACTTATTGAGTCTTCATCTCTTGCTGGCTCTTCTGATTATGCTGCTTGAATGGCAGCTTCTGCTTTGCTTCCTCGTGAGGGTGATTTTACAGACTCAATGGTTACAAGTGTGTAAAGAAAGAATTGCTCTTCATGACTCTAGGGCATTTTGAATTAACGCGAGTGTTCATATGCAATAAAGACACTCAAAGATTGATGCAAGTGCAAGCAAGAGAATTTCTATCCCTTTTCTCACCTTGTGATGTTGACTTGCCTTTAATTTGCCCCAGTGTGGGGTGGTTCTTTGACGAGGGGTAAGATGGAAATTTGGCCAGTGTATGGGGCTTTAAAGTGAGCAATGGAATGCCTCCCACTATTTTGGTCATCGTATCATCCGCGAGAGAACTCTTTACCCTGTAGTCATGGAATTTTCTGCACTCATCTCACAAGTGTATAGATGGGGGACTGTGTACGGGATATGGCTTGCCTGTCATCATTCTGACGTGCCTCATCAAGCATGCTCAATTAATCTTGTATTCTTTACTTAGCAGTCTATTTTAATAATCCTTGATAGAATCAAAGATTTAAACAGACGAAATCATTATGCACAATCCACATGGAAAAAGGCATGCAATATGTGATGTAAAAGAGTTTGTACTTCTTTTTTTTCAAAAATAAATGAATGGCTTTTTACTCAAGAAAAATCTATTAACAGCTTCAAGAGTGTTTACCTAGTGAAATGATATTCACAAATGTGTTGAAATTTGAACATCAAAAGAGTTATTTACAAAGGGTTATTTACAGATGGGTGTCAACAAAATGCTCCTATTGGTTAGGGACATGACACATGAACGATCAGCCAGGGATTGGGATTCTGATCAGGAATTTCTACTCATTCCCTTTTTTGCAGAAGAGAAGCTATGGAAATAGCTCAACCAGTGGGGCTCTGGTCGTAAGCGACTTGAGACTTGAAGGATCTCTGTCATTTGTTTCGAGATGCTATTTGAAATGTCATTGTGTTTGGGAAAGCTTATCGGAGTCTGACACGACTTTCGTTAATTTATTTTCTGCATCTTAGACGATCAAGTGATTCTGTAAAAGGCAAGAGAGAGTGTGTTAGTCACGAATTTCTTTTAGAAGTCAAACAATCGGAAGTGATACAACATTACTCTTCACTGGTTTGCAGATAAATAGGTGGACATGGGGGACATGGAGTCTTGTGTTTCCCACTTCGTCAGGTTAATTATTCTCCTTAGTTGGCTTGTGGATGACACATCCCTTTACACGAAGTCGAGTGTATTTGGTGCAAGTCATTTCCATACACTAGCTTGGCTAGTATTGTTTTGTCAAACATGACCATTGAGTTTGGTTCTTGAGTTGTAATGCTTCCTGTCAAATAGGGAAAATATGTCAAGAGCGGGTTTAGATAGTGGGAGTATTGGAAACGATACCAAATCACCCTTCCCCAGAGCTTGTCTGTGCTAGCTCTTTAAGGATATTCGAATGTTGATGAGGGCCTATTTATCTTGGCACAGTTCAGTGTTTCCTCCCGTTGGCTTTCTTCACTTGTGGTCATATATGCATGATCGCTGGTCGTTGATTCATCTTCCACGCATTCCTTCTGTGGAATTTTCCTTTCTGTCTTTGAGCAAAAGTCATGTACCTCAAGCTTCTATGGAATTTGAGATGGACAATAAAAAACCTCCATTTGTCTGGTGGCAGTTACTCCTTGGAAGAATATGTGTCTGGAATGAAGCTTCTAGATTCCAAAGACATTGTCCAAGATGTGGGGCTATAGATTGCCTTGACTGTCTGGATTTTCTCCCTGTTGACAGTGATCATTTCAAGAGAAGGAATTTCTTCCTCATACTTATGGGCTTGTCGAAGCTGTGACACCTGGCTGGTTGGGTGTGTCGTGCGACAAGGTAGTCCTTTGGCTTAGGAGGGAGCTGGGCAGGAGTGAGGCTCGTCATAGATGCTTTGATTTCAACTCTATGCCTGTACCTATTGCGCCTCATCTTTTGTATCCTGTAAATAGAAGAGGGAAGTTGTCATTCTCAATATTATGTTAAAGGAACAAGACTTACCCTTTTTGAAGTGAGATGCTTCTTTCTGTTTGCCCTTTCTTTCTTGAAAAAGTGCTCTCGAGTTTAGTCTGTTCACATGATGTGCTAGCTTCACATGTCTCTTGTCATATTCGAACCAAAGGGGATGATATTCTGAGATATAAAGTGAGAGAGTTAGAAAGACTAACACGCTTAAATTTATCATCTTGTTTTGACAAAAGCTTTCGATGATGGAATACTCTTCATTTTCAAAATATGTTTTTGGGGAGAAAAAGCATGAGGCAGCCCAGCCCTCAGTATTCTCCTTGGATGACATTTTCTTCTCATGGTTGGATAACACCGCTGGGCAGGTTTGGAGTACTACCTCATGCTTTTCAAAACAAAGTACTAAGATTATACATTAGAGTTCTTGGAATGGAAAATACAACACTAGCACACTAGACATAATAAGGAACATGAAATTATAAAAACAAGTAAAACCCATGACGACTCCTATGTAAAGGAGCGCTTTGATAGTGCCAGACTTGAAGCTAAGCATCTTTGGATTTCTCGTCTTCAGTAGACTCGAAGTACTCGCATGCGATGACCACTTCGTTGAAGTTACGAAAGTGTAGCCCATGTAGCCAACAGTGACAGTCGCAGGACAAGGCTTCTACAAACTATTTTATCAACTCTTCTTCGGCCAGTTCAGGGTGAATTTGCATTATGAAAGCCTTCCAGCTCCCTACATATGTTCGGAAATCTTCCATCGGTCTTCTTTCGAATTGGGCCGAGTTTTCACATGGCAGGTCAGTTCCAATCTGGCTTCGGTACTGATGCAGGAATGTGGAAGTCAGCTCGCTCCAATCCTCTATGAGATGAATATTTGCTGTGAAGAACTATTATAACGCAGACCCCGTAAGAGTTTTTTGGAATGCCTGAGTTGTGAACATCGTTGGGCCATAATACCGACTCATTTCGGCGTGGAGATACTGCAAGTGAGCCACGAGGCAAGTCGTGCCATTATACTTGTGGAGGTTGGGTATCCACATCTCTATGGGGGTCAAGATCCTATGAGGGTGAGACGGGCCCGATGCGTCTTGGTTAGGCCACTGGTTTTCCCACTGCATACTCATCGTAGTGTTGAATTCTTCTGCTTCATGGAAGTTGGACTCTA
This sequence comes from Eucalyptus erythrocorys, assembly GCA_014182555.1. NCBI lineage: Eukaryota > Viridiplantae > Streptophyta > Magnoliopsida > Myrtales > Myrtaceae > Eucalyptus > Eucalyptus erythrocorys. The sequence continues at coordinate 9,331,222 of CM024597.1, read as the reverse complement.
CCGAGATTACTCCATTGCTTTCTTCAGAGCCAAAGTTACTGAAAGAGGATAAGACATTTAAGCTACTCTCACGGTCGGGCGACGAGCTTAGCACTTCATTAGGATCGTAGCGGATAAAGATGTATTCCTCTTCTTCTGACGGGCCTTCATCCTCGAATGAGAGTAGGAAACAATTATACGATGAACTATCAGTCTCGCTGTTGAAATAGCGCTGGAAGTCCTTGGGATGGTATTCTAGGGGCGGGAAGTCTTCAGGATTGTACTCTAGGAGATGGTTGTCTTCAAAGTTGTATTCTTGGGAATGCTCGGAGCTTTGGTACTATAGCTCGTCGTCGGATGACGTATCAACCTGGCTAGGCTTTCTTTTCTTGGCCCCTGGTCCAGACCTTTTGAGTAAGGCCCTATGCTTGGCTAGCTCAATTTTATCACGGGAAGTGAGGGATATTAAGATTTCACTGTCTGAGTCACTTTCCAGGTTGATAGGGGTTAGTATTCTTTGAACCCTGGCCCTTGGGATAAGCCTGGGGATCTATTTTATCATGCCCCAGTCTTGAACAGGCTTTGAACCTATAATCTCGTACAAAGGCTCCTTGCCTTTCCTAGTGGGAAACTTCTCAGTAACTGGATCCTGTTCAACTGCCCATTCATCATGCAAGGCTTTATCAACACGTTTCTCTCCTGTCTCAACAACTAACGGCCTCTCATGCTCCACAGTTATTGGTTCTTCGTAGGGCAGGGCTATGTTAGGGCCAATGTCATATTCTTGGTAGAAAACAATGTACCATCGCAGGGCAGGGCCGGTCAGGTTCGACTGGTATGATTGAATCATCTTTTGGACCAGGTAGGCCTGTAGGTAGGTTTCAAGGTGGGAGGTATCAGCATACCTTTCACATTCAGGCGCTTTGAACTTTTCAGGGATCTCAAAACCGGCGTAATCAGATAAGTCGATGGGATTCTGCCCCTGCAACTGGCTTAACTTGTTCATGATTCTTTCAAATTGTTCATGGTGTTGGCTAGTTTCTAGCGCATTTGCAGAGGTTACAACGGTGTTTAGGGCAATTACAGAGTTGGGCTCATCTTGAGTGAATTTTATCTGTCTTGAGAGCTGTTGAAGGGCAATGGACATCTGCGCTACGCCGCTTTCAATGTGGGCAAGACGATTCTGCACTTCATCCTGATGAAGCTCTATCATGTGGGGCCAATCGCGGGTGGCTGATGGCTGATGATTTATGATCACCTGGCGTGCGTGAAAACAGTGAATAAGCACAGAGTAAGCAAAGATTGACCCATGGCAATGATCTATCTACTTTCATTTATCAAAAGAGGATTTTATAGACTCCTGACGTCTAGAAATTGAAACGACATAACAAAGTACTAGATACTAAAGAAAGATCCCAAGACAATGGGACAAAGTTTTCACAAAAAAACTACTAGAATATATGCGACAGGGGGTCTTGTGAAAGCTGCTTGCTTCCTTGGATTGGCTTTGAGCTGAGTACTCGGCCTACTCCCTTATCCTTCGCAAAAGCTCTACTCGCTCGCGCGGGCTACTCTCTCTGATTGAGCGAGGGATTGATGGCTTCCACGTTGTTGGGATGCGATAGTTGTGGATGTAGGACTCAGAGGCGTGGTGGGCTTTCTCCTCTCCTTCAAGCCTTTTAGGTATCACGATCTTTTTGTGATGGCACTTGTCCCAAATTTCCTCGGCAATAGAAATTTCGAGTGTGTAGTCATGGCTCGTGTTGAAAAGGATTGGAGGGGTTCTCCTTCTGGAAGGCGGCGGGATCCTCTGGAGGGCTCCAAACTGTCGTGCCACCCGATATGGGTGATAGGGAATGGTGCCGGTGCAACCGAGCAGCGGAATTGGGTGGCAGCGCTTGAAGTGAGCCCTCTTTTCATGGAACTAACTAGCACACCACCGGAATGTCTCAAGAGCTAGATTTCTCAGGAAGTCGACCCAATGCAAAGAGGTTTGATTAGGAATGTAAGGTCCTAAAACCATGAATTTTTGCAATGGATTTTCGGAAGTGTTTGTTTCAAATGTTCGCATGATGCCTCAGAATTCGCTTAAATGAGAAAAGAACCAGACTTGTAAAATTTTTGGAGAGGCTCGCATGATTTTCTCCGTGTTATCTTTAAAACGATCAAAGGACAAGAATGTTTCAGCTAAAATCATGTTGACATAGTTTGCCCCCCACAAGATCTGATCAATGGTCCAAACCATCTTAGGACTTATGGCATTTCTTTGGTGGGGGAAAACGATGAGTCCAAAAAATGCCAGGAGGAAAATCTCACTTTTTTTGGTCATAGACTGATTTTGAAAACATTCATTCAAAAATTCTAATGGGCAGGTATTGTTGTTATTCTCAAGAATTTGTCTCATAACGTGATTTTCAGCTCTTAAAAACCGCGCCAGCTTGCGCCAAGGGAGGGCGCCTGTTGATGGTCTGACCAGCTCTTTCCCAAGGGGCATTCCAGTGATGATGCTGTATTCTTCTAGGGTCGGGGTTAGCTCAAACCTTCCAAACATAAAGGTGAGTGTCCTCGGGCACCAGAAATGTGCAATGGCTTGTATGACTTCAGGGCGAACAGTGATTCGGATCAATGAAAGGAGATGGCCGAGCTTGGCCTTTACGCGCTCCTGGGCAAGCTGATCCAACTGACCCCACCATCTGAAGAGTTCCACCTTGGGAGCAGGAATGAACTAGATGTCATCTTCCCCCATCGCATATAAACTAGGATTTCGAAAGGCTTATCCTAAATTGCCATGGGCCAATAAAAAAAGACTGAGTAAAATGTAAATAATTAATGCCTGGACTCTCCCAAGTCCGCCAATTCACGACTTTAAAATTCTTATTTTGTAAATCAATTTTTAAAATGGAGTCGCCACTAATCGATTTGGGGTAGGTTGATTAGAAACCCAAGCGAAGTATCGGGAGAAATACTCGCTCCTGCGCAACCAGAGAAATTAGGATCGGGGACTTGATTACACTAGTTAATCACTAATGCCCTTTCGGTACCTAATTTTGTTTAAACCCTAAGGTTTTTTGGATGTTTGAGAGATTTCCCATGCATTTTTGGGAGAAAAATATTTTTTGGGTCTTTTTCTCATTTTTTGGACATAAAAGGTTTTTTTGGATTTTTGGGTATTTTTGGAAAAATACAAGTCTTTTTGGGCATTCTATGAAAATTTTGGGCTTTTTATGAATTTTGGCATTTTTTGGGATTTTTGACATTTTTGGAAAATATTAAATATTTTTGATTTTTCTGATTTTTGGAAAATAAAATATTTTTTTAACATTTTATATTTTTTGGAAAAATAAATTATTTTTATTTTTATTTCGAATTTTTGAAAAATAAAACAGTTTTTGATAATTTTAAATTTTCAGAGAATTAAAAGGGTTTTTAATATATTTTTTGAAAATAAATTATGTTTTGATTTTTTTGAAAATAAATTATTTATTATTTATTTATTAAAATATTTTATATTAAAATAATATAGAAACCGGCCAGTCGGATCCGCGGGTTGGGTCCGGCCGGTCGACGACCCAAAATGCGGGCCCGACTCGGATATTTTTTTGCTTTTTCTTAAAAATTCAGCCCACATACATGGAATTGGGCCTATTTGGATAAAAAAGGATACATAGCCCAAGCTCAAAAACTAGCCCAACGAGTGCGGGTTCGACCCGGGAAACCCTACCCGAAGACAAGGAAACCAGGTCGGACGGACCCGCGAGCCGACCCGATTTTCGGCCTCCTTTCCCCTTCGTTCGTTTGCGGCGCCGATGAAGGGACTCGGGCGGCAGCTCGCATCATCAATGACGGCTATGCAGAGGACGGCAGCCCCTCAGCTCTTGGATGGAGTCGACATCAGGCGCGGCTGAGCGGTGGCGGCGAGGCGAGCAGCAGTGACGGAGGTGGTGAGGCGAGCAGCAGCGTCGGCGGCCCCTCAACTCTCAGATCTGGTGTGGTGTTGGCGTCGGGCACGGCTGAGCGGTGGCGGCGAGGCGAGCGGTAGCGACGGAGGTCATGAGGCGAGCAGCAGCGTTGGTGGCCCCTCAACTCTCAGATCTGGCGTGGCGTTGGCGTCGGGCACTGCTCGTGGCGGCGGCTCTCTCTAGTTCCTCTTTTCTCCAGCAACCTTTTTCGCGAATCTAGGGTTTCCTCGAACCTAGGCCACCCCCACTCGACTAGATCTGGATCTCCGGCTGGCCGGCTCTCGGACCTTCTCCGATGTCTCTCGGGGGAAGTGAACGGAGCTAGCCGCCTCGGATCCTCTCTCGGCTCCCTCAGATCTGGACTCGCAGGTGTTCGGGCCTCCCTCGAAGTCTCTCGAGGGAAGCTTCCGATGCTTGCAGGCCCTTTGATCTCTCTGTGTTCCCCTTCGCCTTCCCCAGACGCCCTATTTATAGGCGCAGGGGGGCCGGTCGGCGATGGCTAGGCCGGCGGTTCTTGGTGCGTCGACTGATCTTCCTCCGCCGTCTGAACTGGTGTCAATTCTTCCCCTTCCAAGGAGGCACGCTCGCCTTCAGTGCCGTGTCCCCTCAGCTTGCGTCATCGTCGACGCCTCCTCCTGCGTCATGGCATCGTGTGCATCTGTCCTTCGGCGTGCGTGTTGCAGAGGAAGAATGAGGAAGAAGATAGAAGGGGAAAGGGGGCCGGGCTGACTTCCTCGGGCCGTGGAGGCCCACGTAAGAGAGGGGCTGCCCCCTTTTTTTTTTTTTTTTTTTTGCTTGTTTTCTTTATTTTGTTTTTGTTATTTGTTTATTTAGTATCCGAAAAAGGTAGAATAAAAATAAAATAAAAACTTAAATAAAATAAAAAAACCTAAGCAAAATTAAGGCGTCAACAGTGGTGGAAGCAAATGCAGCTGACTCGACGTTGACAAGGAAAAGCTCCCATTTGAACACAGAATCGAATGAAAGAAATGTTGAAGGTTTGGGTCCTCCTAACATATTATGAATAATTATTATTTCAACAATTCCACATAAGTAGTTAAGCTGATCAATCCAAGCTTGCACAAGAGAGGTTCTTCGGCTTTCCGCTCGTAACTACCTGGTTGAGTTAGAGACATAATAGAGCACTAGGTACATTAATGTCATGTGACTTAATGGTCAATACTGTATTTCTCTACATTGTTTGTTCTTTGTTGAAAATACTCAAAAGATGGCTTGAAAGGTCAAGTTGAAATTGGAGAGAACTAGCCCCATTAATCGGTCTAAAAATTATTCCGCTTGAGGATCATTTGGAAGGGGGAGACAATTAGATGTTCTAGAATACTCCATCCAGCAAACAAGCATTATGAACCAAACTTTGGGGAGTACTATTAGGGTGCCCAAGGAGCTAGAAATTGCAAACAACCATAACCCTAATCATAATGTCCATAACCATACGTTAAGCCACCACCAATTAGATGCTGCAATTACAACATACTAGGACATCGTTTCGGTGACTACCTACAGCGGAAGATGGCCAATGTTGTCGAGCACGACAACGATATATACGAAGATGTTTGGGTTGATGAGGAAGAAGTGGAGGATGAAGAGGGTGAGCATGTCAATTATGTCATTAGGCGACTATTACTTGCTCTGCGAAGAGAGGATACATAATGGAATAGTCTTTTCTGTGCCCGTTGTACCTTCAATGACAAAGTTTGTGATGTTATTATTGATAGTGGAAGTTGTGAGAACATAGTGTCCAAGGCCCTAGTGGACCATTTACAGCTAAAGACAAAGTCACATCCTTCCCCTTAAACAACCGGGTGGATTCATAAATGGGTTGAACTCATGGTGATGTAGGCATGCCGTTTACCTATTTCAATTAGAATGTCCTATAAGGGCACCATTATTTGTGATGTAGTGTAAATGGATGCATGCCATGTCCTATTGGGACGACCATGGCAGTACGACATTGATATCACTCATAGGGCTCGAGAGAACACATACTCTTTTATGTGGAAAAAAGATGAAGATTACTTTAAAGCTAAAGAGTAACATTCCCCAGGTCCCAAAGAAGCAAAGTGTAGGCATTATGCTAAACATTCGTAAATATGAAGGCATGTACATGATTATAGAGAAAAGCAATCAACAAGCTATTATTCTCATTCTTAAGGCTCTTCAGTCATTATTGAAAGCATTCGGCAGTGTTATTTCGGAGGATCTAGTGGTCAGATTACCTCTCTTAAGGGATATCCAACACGAGATTGACTTTCTTCTAGGAGCGAGCCTCCCTAATTTGCCGCACTACCTAATGAATCCGATGGAGAACTAGATTTTACAAGACCAAGTGGGAGAACGCCTTCGAAAAGGCTTTTTGTGTGAAAGCATTAACCCTTGTGCAGTCTTTGCACTCCTCACTTTGAAGAAGGATGGAAGTATGTGTATGTGTGTTGATAGCCAAAAAATTAATTGGATTACTATCAAGTTTCAATTTCCAATCCCTTACTTGGATGACATGTTTGATCAGTTTGTAGGATCAAATGTTTTTACAAAGATTTATCTATGTATAGGATACCATCAAGTACACATCTGCTCTGGCGATGAATAGAGAACAACATTTAAAACAAGTGAAGGTTTGTACAAATGACTTGTCATATAGTTTGGCCTCACCAATGCACCTAGCACCTTCATGCATTTGATGACTCAGGTCCTTAAACCTTTCATTGGCAAGTTTGTGGTACTCTAATTAGATGACATTCTGATATATAGTTCAAATGACCAGTAGCATATGGAGCATTTAAGAGACATGTTATTGGCCTTGCCGATGAACAATTATACATTAATTTGAAGAAATGTAGCTTCATGACTGATTGACTTCACTTCTTAGGGTATATTGTCAGAGCAGAAGGCCTTCAAGTTGATGTAGAAAAGGTAGCTTCCATCCATGACTAGTCGACTCCCTAGACCATTGGGGAGGCGCACAACTTCCACGGACTTTAGACATTCTACCAACGTTTCATTCGAAATTTCAGTTCTATTATGACCCAAATTATTGAGTGCTTGAAAAAAGGAAAATTTCATTGGGTGATGAAGCAAAAGCCAGCTTTGCTCTCATAAAAAAATAAAAAAAACTTTCCATGGTACCAATACTGATGCTCCTGAATTTCAAAAAGGTATTCAAAATGGACTATGATGCCTATGGTGTAGGCATTAGCGCTGTCCTTTCCAAGGAAGGTAAGCCTATTGCTTATTTTAGCGAGAAACTTATTGATGTTCGTAGGCGATGGTTTACCTATGAGTAGTAGTACTTTGCTATAGTATGAGCTATCAAACATTGGCGGCCTTATCTTTATCAATATGAGTTTGTCCTTAACACTGATCATCAGGCACTCAAGTATACTAATAGCCAAAAGCATCTAAATGAATGCATGGACGTTGGGTCTCCTTTTTGGAGCAATTCAAATTCATGCTTCAACACAAGGCACGCCACTTGAACAAAGTCATTGATGCACTAAGCTATCGTGCTGCAACACTTTCACCATGCACATTGATGTTGTGGGCATTGACCACCTCTGTGCCTTTTATGTGGATGATGAAGATTTTCAGGACATTTGGGAGAAGTGTTTTGTGATAGGCTCTCATGGCGACATGATCATTCAAGACAAATTCTTGTTCTTTGGCAATAGGTTGTGCATTCCTCGCATCTCTTTATGGGAACAACTTATTTGAGAGTTCCAAGGTGGCTACCTTGGAGGACATTTTGGGCAAGACAAAACTATTGCCTTAGTTGAAGAGTGATACTATTGGCCTCAATTGAAACAGGACATTGGGCGATTTGTGAAAAAGTGCTACATTTGTCAGATTGCCAAAGGCTACTCTTAGAACATTGGTCTTTACACCCCTCTACCTATTCCTTCTAGACCATTGATAGGCATTTCAATGAATTTAGTGTAAGGGCTTCCTTGAACCCAATGATGTATGGATTTTGTTTTTGTGGTAGTGGATAGGTTTATATAGATGACACACTATATCCCTTGCAAAAAAGACATATGATGCTTCCCACGTTGCAAGTTTATTTTTTTGGGAAGTAGTTTGCTTGCATTATGTGCCGAAAACTATCACCTCCAATCGTGACACCAAATTCCTTAGTTATTTTTGGAGGACCCTATGACACTTATTTGGGACTGATTTATAGTATAGTAGCTCATTTCATCGTTAGACTGATGGTCAAACTGAAGTCGTCAATTGTACTATGGTGGATATTATTTGGTGTTTTTGTAGTGACATGCCAAAACAATGGGACTGGTATCTTGCTCTTATTGAGTTCGCTTTTAACAACATTGTCAACTACTCCATGGTTAAGTCTCCTTTTGAGGTCATCTACGAGCGAGTGCTTTTGCCCAAAGTCCCATGACATAGTGTTGTAGCTAAGAACTTAGCAACGAAATCACAAGAGATACAAAAGGGTGTGAAGCAACAACTAGAAGCTTCCACTACTATCTACAAAGTTACTACAGAAAAACATTGTCGCCTCAAAGTATTTTCTGAGGGTAACAAATAACGCTTTCTAGTTAGTACATATAACAAACCAAAGTGTAAAAAAGTTGGCCCCGGTTGAATCGTGAAGAAAATCAATGACAATGCCTATGTTGTTGATTTTCTTGGTGACCTCAACATTTCCTTGACATTCAATGTAGCGGACCTATTTGAGTATCATCCTTCAAATACTCCCCTTTATCCTGACCGTAACTCAGGGTTGAGTTCTTTTGAAGTGGAGGAGACTAATGTAGAACAACATGCAAATGCTTTTATGGAAATATTGGAGCTTCACGAAAGAAGGTGGTCCTACAAATCAAAGAGGGTTATGTGATCTTTGAAGTTATAAATGGGTTATGACACTTGATTTCAAATTCACACATTTTCCTTGATTTTTGGAACGTCAAAAATTTCATATGTGTTTTGCAGATTTTCTAATTGCATTTCGATAACTTTTCTTTTTATCAATATATTTTCCTTGATTTTGTTATTTGATTTTAGTTATTTGGTTATTTCTTAGATGGCAACCTCCCTATAAATAAATGCCTAAGATATTGTAATCGACACTTCATTAGTCAAAATAAACACTAATATTTTGGAATCTTTTCCAAGCATATCTTCTGCTACGTCATTATCCTATCCAGTTCTATCTTAATTAGAAATCCGAATGATCAAACGTAGTTTGAAGTGTCAAAGTCGAAGTAAAATTGATCAATTAAGTGCCAATGGCGAGAAAATCCAGCCAAAATGTTGAGGTGGTGTTTTTTCGATGAGACAAGTGCAAAACAATGTCATTTTGTACGTTGACATGGCTACATAAGTAAAACATCGATATCATTGTGCATGCTAACGTGGCTACATAAGCCAAAAACGATGTTGCGTTGCCTCGGATTTGAATTTTAATATAAATATTAATTAAATTAAATTTACAACTAAATTATTTTTTAGGAAAAAGAAAGGAAGAAGAAGAAGTTGCAGAAGGTGTTAGGCGAAGGTTGTGCAAGCCCTCGCCGTCGGCACCTCCCCACTTTCATCGGGAAAGGTTGACAACCTCAACTAACCGGTGGTGATGGTCCACAAGGTCTCTTTTAGCCGCAAGAGCTTGCACAACCCTCACTTTAATGCCTTTAGCAACTTTTTTTTTTTTTTTTTCAAGTTTTAAAATTAATTTAATTAATGTTTATTTTAAAATTCAAATAACATGCAAAATGACATCATTTTGCCTTTTCTTTATTGACGCAGCTATCTGATGAGACATGTATAATTAAACAAATCTCACATCGGATTTCCGAAAGCCTTTGTTGGACTTGTCACTCAGATGTCTCAATTTTAAAAAAAGAGGCACTTATGTGTATATTTCGTAACTTTTGGCATTTAAGTGTCTTTGTATGTCAATTTTTGGCACTTCTGTTGCACTTCTATTGGCCTAACACATTAAAAAATCAATCGTAGTTTCAAGTGTTTTTTCATCATTTAAATTTAATAGATCTTTAATGAAATTAACGATTTCTTTTTAGTAGATGATAATATTTTTCACTTGTAATATTTTTATTTCGGTATCTAATTTATTTTTTTCATCATATTGATGAAAATTGATTGTTTGGGTTCTTTTAGGATTTTATTTCTCAATTTACGGTTGCAATAAAAAAACACAAAAATAAAAAATAAAAAAATTGAGTGAGACCGACTCTCATTCTGTCACTTGATGGAGAACGATTAGCTTAGCATTTTTCTATATATACATACATTTTCTGTTGGGCGATCAACTTGTCCTTTTCCTACTCTGGTCACGGTTGGCTTTATATGTACCAGTAAATAAAAGCAATCAATACATATATATATATATATATATATAGATATATATATTTTGGGTGAAAGGAGGGGGGAATTTTTTTAAAAAATCAAATAAATAAAAAAATTCCCTTTATTTTTAGCAGATGTAAGCCACGAAAGTGGAACACGACTGTAGTTGGGCTTGAAATCTCCCGCTCCTTCGAGAACAGCTTATGTCGACACTGTTACGACGCTCAAACAGTCTCCTGCTATAGATGCCAACTGCCACTTCTGTACCTGCTACAGATAAATGCCTTCGCTGTGGATATTTTAATAATAATAATGGCATTGACCAGGCAGCCATTTCATCATGCGGGTGCGTACAAAATAGAGTTCCGAGCCAGTCTGTCGTTGTCAAATTGGCTAGAAAGTGTCCTCATCTCTGCTTCATTGGGGGGCAGCGGCGGCGGCGGCAGCGGCATTGAGTCCTTTTCTGGACGGTTGATGCAACACCGATCCTTATATAGCTCGCAGACACGTCTCGAAGCTCACGAGGCATTTTCCTTATTGCTCTTGACAAGCCAGCACGGTAGCCAACATGACAGTCTCTTTTCGTGTCGCATTCTTCGTCTTCTTGATATCGGGTGGCGAATTGAGATGGCGGGCAAGCGGGGTCGGCTTGGGTGGTGTTGGTTCTTGATGTTGTGCGTTATTGTCCTTCTCCCCTAGCTCGTCCTCGGGGATTGCACGTGTGATGGGGGCGCCGACCGGGGGGGGTGGGGCGGAACAAGGGGAGGTGCTCAAGTACAAAGTGGGGGGGATCGCCGCCATCCTCCTCGCAAGCGCGGTTGGCGTGTGCATCCCGCTGCTAGGGAAGGTCGTCCCGGCCTTGCGCCCCGAGAAGGACGTGTTCTTCCTGGTCAAGGCGTTCGTGGCCAGGGTGATCCTTGCGACGGGCCTCATCCACGTCCTCCCTGACGTGTTAGACAGCCTGATGTCCCCATGCCTCGACCAGAACCCATGGGGCAACTTCCCCTTCGCTGGGTTCATGGCCATGGTCGCTGCCATCGGGATGCTGATGGTGGACACATACTTGACCTCCAATTACCCGAGGTCCCACTTGAGCAAGGCTCGGCCAACGGCAAGCGAGGGGGACGAGGAGAGTGACGTCGCTGCCGTCGGCGATGATCACGCTAGGCATCTGCACGTGCACAACCACGTGACTCACGGGCACGTCCATGGCTTGGCGTATCAGGATAAAAAACCGAGTGAAAGTGCTAGTATGAACACCTAGATGGGGGTGAATAGGTGTGAAGAAAATTTTTCACAAAGAACAGTAGAAAAATATTTTGCTTTGGAATCTGAGTTTGATGAACAATAGACTTTTGAAACTAAGTCTGAAGAACAATAGATTCTGAGCGAGTTTAGACTTTAGCAGTTAAATAGAACTACAAACAAAATAAAGAATTTAGGAAAGAGAATAAGAACACAAGGTTTATAGTGGTTCGACTTAATCTAAGCTTATGTCCACTCTCTCACGCTAACAGCGTTCTAACTGGATTCCACTATCCAATCAACAAGAAATTACAATTTTGAGTGTAAACACTTAGAGGTAGATCACACTATCTCACTAAGTCACTGTTTTGATATTTGTCTCACGATCACAAACGTTTAAGCTCACGAGAGACAAGTGTATGATCGAAGTTGGCTCAGACTTTGGAATTATAAATTCTACTCTGTCTCTTACTTGCTCATCGGTCCTTGATCTCCTTAAATACTCCTCTACTTCTAAACTAGCCATTGGATAGTATCTTGAGGATCGTCTTCCAATCTATCCATTGGACAGATTTTTATCTAGAAGATTTGGTAGCCGTTGAGTGATAAAAGTAGAATTCCAAATTGATTCCGATCGCCCATACAAACAGAATCTTGGTTTTCATAAGTAGAGCTTCTTCGTTTAGAAAGTTCTTATCTTCAAGATCCAATTGTCAATCAATTATATTGAGTTAATCAAATCTATCTTGATATGAAATCCAAATCATATCACTAGTCGTCATACATCCTATAATAAACCAAGGCTTTGAAGAATTGAAGATAAACTTGAATGTCTTCGTCTGCATTCTTCATTGCGTTCAGTTTGGAATTCATCAGCATGGGCAGACTTTGAATCTAAAGTCTGGCGGTCTTCAGACTTTGATAGTAGAGTCTGGAAGTCTTCAGACTAGACTTTACAATCCGAATAGATTTAGCTTTAAGGTCTGGACATAGTCTGAATAAGTTCAGCTTTAGTATAAGGTTTGTCTTCTGGTTCTTCCAAGTATAGACTTTGATAATATCCTTTACATGTTCTATCATCTGCATAGTCTATTACTCAACAATTAAACACATCAGTAGCCTTTGATTTATTTTGTCATTTTCATAACATCATAGGGGATTTTCCTAACACCAGGCACGTCGGAGCTTCTCTGACATAAAGTCGTATCCCAGGTGACATGAAATCTGCCAACTATTTCAATTCTATTCGTTCTCTCTTCAAAACTTCACACCGAGATTCTGAATGCAAATATGGCGTTTCCAGGGGGCAAAATGATAATATAAACAGGTGTTGAATCTGGGGATCTTGATGCACTCGGTGATGATAGGAATTTCGCTGGGGACTTCCAGTAGCACAAAGACGGTGAAGCCATTGATGGCCCCTTTGACTTTCCATTAGTTCTTTAAAGGCATAGGGCTCGGCGGTTGCATCACTCAGGTAAGTAATAAGTCATTTGATTTCATTCATTTTGACCTAACGAGCTTTTCTCACTTCTTTTTTTTACCCTAGAAGTGCCTTAAGATTATAATAATTTTGAGTGGCTGAATTTAACTCGAGCTTTATCCATCGTTAAAAGACTACTTGTTTGCATGAGTGACGTCGAAATGTCAAGGTAAACGCAAGGCAATAACTTGAACACGATTCGATTAAATTCATGATGCATGCATGTGTCATGGCCAAGAGGTTTCGGTAGCTAAAGGGCCAAGCTGTGATGCAGAGGACCTTCTGCGATCACTTGGATTCCCGACAAGACTTCTCCTGGAAATCTCCAAGGGTGGACGATACCGTCATTGAGCCACATTCTAGAAGTCTCCTCTCATTTATGTAAGTAGTTGATAGCTTCCATTTATGTCGGTAGGCGGTAGTTGGCATTATTGTCGGTAGATGAGGCGGTGTGATCTCGTCCGCCATATCAAAAGCTAATCAACGGATGTAATTAGAGGGCCTCGAGTATAAGAAGGGGTGCCCTCCCCCTCATTTGTATCCCATCCAATCATTTCAGCAATATAAAGCTTCTTTCTTTCCAGAGCTCCTCTCTCTAGAAGCTTTCTCTCTCTACGATCCGGGTAAAGCGAGCGAGTGTGCGATCGATCAAGCAAGGCTTGGCTTAGGTGATCCAAAATAGCTTGAGTTGCCGCACGGTCACGATCCCAATCGATTGGCCCGTGACAAGTGGTATCAGAGCAAAAGACAAAACCGTTTCGAGAGATGGAGGAGCATCAACTGTTCGAGAGAATGTCGAGCCAAGATGCTGTGATGGATGGAGAGGCCGTGCGGGTCAAGGAGACTTGCGTCAAAACAAAGAGAAGAGAAGCCTCGATGGACGCTGTAGCTGCAATCGACGAAAAGCTTGCGAAGGTCTGGAGTGCCATGGTTGAATTCATGGAAGGTCTTGACAATATGAGAGACCGGATCATGGAGGTTGAGACCTCACTCCATGAAGACTTCATGACCGGCCTCAATGAAGCTACAGCCCTGTTGCATGACAAAAACAAAGCCATTGAAGCATCGATTGATGTGCTGAAGGAGCGCGTCCAAGTGATCAAGGAAGAAAGCCCACGTAGGGATGAGGTCGAAGCCATGAAGGTGGAGATCCAAGAGCTCAAGATTGAGCTCGCCTTATGCAAGCTGAGCATCACCAATGGAGTGATGCCTACGCAAGCGGTGCCCAAGCTTGAGGTGCCTAAACCTAAAGAATTCAAAGGCGAATGATCCGCCAAGGAGGTGGATAACTTCGTCTGGAGCATGGAGCAATACTTTGGTGCCGTCAACATCCAAAACGAGTTGATCAAGGTACGAACCGCTTCGATGTTCCTTTCTAATACCGCGATGCTTTGGTGGTGAAATAGGTGCGATGAGATGAAGCGTGGTGCCAATTCCGTGGACACATGGGATGACTTCGTGAGGGAGTTCTGCGACTACTTCTTGCCCAAGTTTGCTCAACAAGAAGCTTGTAACCAGCTCCATCGCCTCGAACAAAGGGGTGCAATCTAAGAGTACGTGAAGGAATTCACTGAACTCGAGCTTCAAATCTGCAATCTGAGTGAAGAGGAGGCTCTCGGAGCATTCATGGATGAATTGAAGCCGTGGGCGCAATTTGAGCTCAAACGAAGGGATGTGAAAAGTCTTGCGAGAAAGCTTGGCGTGGTTGAGTCTCTTGTTGACCTCACCAAAGTCGAACTAAGGAGTAGAGTAAGAGATTGGAGGTTGGATCAATCCTCCGAGGATGAAGTTGGAAGAAGCATTCCCTGAGGCGCGCATGATCAAAGCGGCCAAGTCAAGACTTGGGGCGAAGGCACTTCCAAGTCGTCCTTCCAAAGGGGTCGACCAACAGACTGCACGACGAGTAAGTTTGATCAACCCCGCACCTTCTCCTTACTTCATTTGCAAAGGTCCACATTGGACCCAAAAGTGCTTGAAGAAGGGTAAAATCAACGCTCTCCTTGCCATCGAAGAAGTGGAGGAGGAGCCCAAAGAAGACAAGTAGCAAATTTGGCTTGGGACTGTGAAACTTGTCAACACCGTCCAAGCTCGATCCCCGTCCAAAGAGAAGGAAGCTACACCGAACACAGACATGTTCTTTGTGGAGTTCAAAGTGTGTGGTGGAGTGCTATACGCCTTGGTTGACATTGGAGCCTCAAACATGTTCATGTCGACCAAAGTGGGAAAAGCCTTGGGACTTGACGTGGAGCCGACTAGGAAGACATTCAAGCCAATTAACTCGGAAGATCTCCATGGTGTAAGATCGACTTCGGATGTGTATGTCAAAATTGGCGGATGGAAGGGCAAGCTGGCATTCGAGGTAATCCCTCTCGATGATTATGATCTCATTTTGGGTATGCAATTCTTTGATAGCGTGAGAGCCATGATCGATATGAGGACAAACTATATTATGATCCTCGATCCGAAAAGCCCGTCGATGATTCCTATGATAAAAGGGGTGGTCAACACCAAGACCATCGCCACGATCCGACGACTCGACAAGAGCTTGAAGGCCGAAAAGAGCATGCTCAAGCCGCCATCCATGGAGAAGCCGAAGGTAGAATTGGATCCTCCTACTCCAACTCGTGACATGCCGATCCAAGCGCTCTTCCCCGAGGTCATGTACTCACCGCATGCCATGCCCAAGCCAAAGACGGAGCTGAAGATAGAAGGGTGTGGTCCTTCATTCGTGAGCGTCCGAGTGAAGCAAAACCAAAAGAAGAGAGCTCGTCCTCATGCTAGAAAGGCCGCCCGCCGAGCTGTGAGCGACGAGGACATCTCTCGATTGAGTGGGGGAGAATGTCACGGCCAAGAGGTTCTGGTAGCTAAAGGGCCGAGCTGTGATGCGGAGGACCTCCTGTGATCGTTTGGATTCCCGACAAGACTTCTCCTGGAAATCTCCAAAGGTGGACGATACCGTCATTGAGCCACATTCTAGAAGTCTCCTCTCATTTATGTCAGTAGTTGATAGCTTACATTTATGTCGGTAGACGGTAGTTGGCATTAATATTGGTAGATGAGGTGGTGTGATCTCGTCCACTGGATCAAAAGCCAATCAATGGATGTAATCTGAGGGTCTCGAGTATAAGAATGGGTGCCCTCCCTCTCATTTATATCCATCCGATCATTTCAGCAATATAAAGCTTATTTCTTTTTAGAGCTCCTTTGTCTAGAAACTTTTTCTCTCTACGATCCGGATAAAGCAAGCGAGTGTGCGATCGATCGAGCAAGGCTTGGCTTAGATGATCCAACATAGCCTGAGTCGGTGCACGGTCACGATCCCAATCAATCGGCCCATGACACATGCCTCGTCTATGGAATCAAACATGACATAACATTTTGTAAAGGCAATTTTACCTTTTTATGGGCTTGATGCGTTGTTTATATGACTTTAGGGAAAAAGGGGGCATTTGATACTGAATTGAAGAAGAAAATATTGCACTTTGTCTTCCCAAAAGGCATGTAGACAAAACATGCATCTTTCAAAAGCTCTGAATTTTAACGTGCCACCAATCCCGAAATCAAGGAAAGGTGAAGGAAATTTTTTGTAAAACCTGATTCGATTGCAGTTTTGCATATCGATTTTTCACTACGCTTAAAATGTCTTTTTAAGAATACTCAACTCCTATTTCATACTACGATCTAAAAGATTGGTTACGAATGGGTGCATTTGGATTTCTCCCGAGGCTTTCGATCTGCATTCAACCTTCCAACTAATTGACCTGCTTGAGGAAAATAAGCTATGGAAAAGATTGAGTTGCCTACATCAAGATGAGAGGATGTCGTGGACCTTCGGCCTCTGTTGACTTAAAGCAGGTGCGGGTGGGTCCCGGTACAGGAATTATTATTATTATTATTATTATTATTATTATTACGAATGAATTATAATTATCATTATTTAAGCTTTGATTAATCAGTCTTTTGATTTTCCCTTGCTTCTCTTGCAAAGGCCAAGTTCAAGTCATGAACAACAATAACAATGGCCCTCTTCTTCTCCCTCACCACGCCAGCTGGCCGCATCGGGATATCCGACACGTACGACGAGAGCAGCCAGAGGGCGCTGATCATTGAGGGTGTCTTTAACACCGCGTCCACCAGCATCCTGGTCTACATGGCGCTCGTCGACCTGCTGGCGGCGGACTTCATGAGCGCCAAGGTGCAGGGGAATGGGAGGCTCCAGCTGTTGTGCAATTGCTTCCTCCTGTTCGGTGCTGGTTGTATGGCCTTCTTGGCCAAATGGGCATGAATGAGTCTCAAAACTATTTTGTTCTACAAAATGTCTAATAAAAATGGCGTCCAATTCTTGTTTTTTTTTCTTTTGGTATTTCTCAATTTGGTCCAATGGATTTTCTTGCTCACGTAACGGTTCATATATTCGGTTTTACTTGAATCGTTCGTGTGATATATTTATGTGAAATATAGATGATCCGATAATAGATAGAGTTTCTATAGAGAAGTTAAGAATAATTAAGAGGGAAGGATGTAAATGGTAAAATAAAACATCATTATTGAAGGTAAAGAACCTGCCACTTAAAATATTACGAATCGCACTAATGGTACGAAATAATAATTAAAAAATAGGGAATATATTTTATTTTCACTATCTGTCAAAACATCTTGAATTATATTCTTCTTTTCCTATTCGCATCATTTTGCGTGCTTTCTTCCTTCCCATTAACTAAGTCCATAAGAGCCTCCAACTCGCTATCATCTTTGCCATCGAGTGAACTCAGTTAGGAAAAGAAGAATTTTCGAAGGCATCATCGTCTTCATGAGCGCCGAATCCAAGCTCGTGTTCATCCCATTTCCGGGCCTTGGCCACCTAGTGTCGATGGTGGAGATGGCCAAGCTCCTCGTCGACCGCGACAATCGACTCTCCATCATTGTCCTCATCATGAAGTTCCCCTTCGACTCCGAGATTGATTCCCACATCTAGTCACTCACCGCCTCTGTCGCTGCCCGGATCCGCTTCGTCCTCATCCCCAGGTGAAGCCACTCCCCAAGGATGTCTTGCCGGGCCTTCATGTATCAATTCATGGAGAGCCACAAAGCCGACGTTCGAGAAGCCGTCACCGAGCTCTCTGTCCGTGGCTCACCACGGCTCACCGGGCTCGTCGTTGACATGTTCTGCACCACGATGATCGACGTGGCCGTCGAGTTCGGCATTCCTTCCTACATGTTCTTCACGTTGGGCGCGGTGTTCCTCAGAGTCATGCTGCACCTCCAGTCTCTTTGAGACGAGCAACACATGGACCCGACCAAGCTAGAGGGCTCTGACGCCGAGCTAGACTTCCCGTGCTTCGTTAATCCACTGCCTGCCGCCAGGTTCTTGCCCCTGGATGTGTTTAAAGAAGAAGACTGTTGGATACTCTTAGACCTCGTCCTGAGGTGTAGGGAAATCAAGGGAATTTTGGTAAATACATTCGCTGAGCTGGAACCACGCGCGGTGGATGCTTTGGCCAGCCTTGAAGCACCAGTAGTGTACTCCGTGGGACCCATATTGAACATCAAGGCTGAGAGCGAAAAGGGTTTCGAGATCCTAGACTGTTTCGACCAGCAGCTAGATGCGTCAGTGGTGTTCCTGAGCTCCGGGAGCAAGGGGAGCTTCAACGAGCACCAGGCAAAAGAGATTGCTCACGCATTGGAGCGGAGCGGGTACCGCTCCTTGTGGTCCCTACTGTTGGAGAAAACTCCTTTGTTATTTTGAAGTTGACAAAACATCGCCGTCAGTTTGGTCTGAAGATTTCAAGACCCAAATATTTAAGTTTGAAGATCTCAAGACTCTTTCATCGAAGTTTGAAGACAGCTAGACTCAAGTTCCAAAGTCTACCCAAGTTGACAGTTTCCAGACCAAAGGATTACGACTCTTGCAGATGGGATCATATCTTTGAAGATTCATTCTATTCGGTTATGGAAGATTGCTTGGCCGAATATAGTTTTAAATTATTCGGTTATTCTCATTAGGATTCATTCCAATTTGGATATCCTTTTGAAGTGCAAGCAAATTTAGAAGGTTCTACTTATAGAAACTCAAGATTCTGATTGTATGAGCGAGCATGATTGACGAGCTATCTTCTATATTTAATCGACAACTCATGATCTCCTTAATTGATTATTTCGATGGGTAGATTGGAAGAACTCCTTTGGAAGGTGCCAACGGTTATGAAGGCATGAGGGAGTATTTAAAGGTGGACTCTTCGTTGTTGATGAGTGTGGTCGATAGAAAAATTTCAAAGTCTGAATCTCTGTAGCTCATTACCTTCTTATTCTTTGAGCTATAATTGTGTACAAAAGAGAGAAGCATACAGTGAGGATTTGTGAGAATTAGCTAAGACTACCCACTGAGGAAGTCTAGGCTACAAAGCTATACGAATCTCTTTTGATTCATAGTGAAATTCAGCTGGTGAATTGTCAGCGCGTGAGAGTGGACGTAGGCTTGGATTAAGCCAAACCACTATAAACCTTTGTGTTCAATTTCTCTTACCTTAATCTCCTTATTTTAATTGCTACTTGATTCAATTGTTTAATCGTTTCACTTCAAGTCTCTTATTCTCTTAACTATATTTCAAAGTCGATTGAATTTCCTCAAAGTTTTAAAAGAAAATTTTTATACACCTATTCACCCCCCTCCAGGTGTGTTTACTAGCCTTTTTCAATTGGTATCAGAGCTTGTATGCTTAACTGTTTGAAGTGTTTATACTTCTTAAGCTAAAGATCTATGGCTAGTATTTTGACTTCAGGTTTGGTTGAAGGATAAAGCAACACCAGACCACCCTACTTTGATGGGAAGGAATATAACAAATGGAAAAATAAGATGAAGGCATTCCTAAGATCGAAGGATCCCCTGGAATGGGATGTGGTAGAAAAGGGAATCATTCCTAAAGTAACATCAACTGCAGGAAAAGAAATAGCAGATGCTGGAGAATTGTCACAAACTGAAATAACCAAGAGACAAGCTCTCAATGCTAAAGCTATTTATTCTTTGTACCGTGCTTTATCTTCCACTGAGCATAACATAATTTCATCTTGTGAAACAGCTAAAGAATTCTGGGACAAGTTGCATGTCACCTATGAAGGAACGGATTGAGTTAAAGAAACAAAGACCAATATCCTACTTGGACAGTATGAAGCCTTCAAGATGAAACCAAGAGAATCAATTACTGACATGTTTAGTCGTTTTACAGAAATTGTAAACGGTCTAGCATATCAGGGATAGCCGATCTCAGGACCAATGAAGGTCAATAAGTTATCCAGAGGACTCTCCAAAGACTGGAACCATGTAAAGACTTCTATAAGGGAAACACAAAGGATCATGCCTCTCTCTGTAGATGAATTGGTTGGCACACTTCAATCATATGAAGTCGAGTAGATCAATGAGAAAATAGACCCTAAAGGTAAGAAGTCAATTGCTTTAAAATCTAATGATGATTCTGATGATACAGATTTTGAAGATGACTTGGATAATGAAGAGTTAGCACTTTTGATAAGGAAGTTTAGGAAGTTGAACAGGAAAGGAAAAAGATTCAATTGGAAGAAACATGTCAATCAAAGATTTCAAAGGAAATCAAATGAAGAAGATGAAACTAACAAGGATGTAATTTGCTTCGAATGCAAGAAAAAGGGACACATCATGAAATAGGCTAGTTAATCAACCTAGAGGGGGGTGAATAGGTTTTTGCGGAATTCTTTTGGAATCTTTTACAGTAGAATACTTTAATATGAAAGATATATCAATAACAAATAGATTATGCATTCATAAAGTAAATAGAGTAGGGTAAGAGAATTGACACAAGGATTATAGTGGTTCGGCTTATTCCAAGCTTACGTCCACTCTCCACGCTGGCAGCCAACTGGCTGTAATCACTATGTAGCAATTGAGAGCTGTTACAGTTCACGAACTAGACTTCTTCAATAGACAGTCTCTTCTACAGCTTCTTGCTGCTTTCGCACTATAAGTGACTTTCTTTGATACACAATTTGAACATGAGAGATTTTAGAGAACAAGAGATTTTAGAGATTCTAACATCGAGATTTTTCTACCAAGTCTCTCCTTATTTTCGAGCAACAACTATCCACCTTAAATAGCCTCCGTGTCTCCATACTCGTTGGCACTTTCCAAGAATTCATCCAATCAACCTGTTGGACTGAATCAATTTAAGTGATCTTCACGTCGCCGAAAATGTAAGTAGACAATAGCTCGTCAATCCTGCTCGCCCATACAATCAGGATCTTGAGTTCCCAAAATTAGATCTTTCCAAAAATTCGCTTGATCTTCAACGGATAAAATCGGAAGAATAAATCTTCCATGCTCACGATCACAGCCAAAGATATTCCATGGATAAGTTAGGAAATATAATATCCAAATCTTACTTTCCTTAACCATAAGAATGACCTGTTGCTAGCCTGTCAAAAATCGCAAACTGTCTTCGGACTTAGATTTGGGTCTTAAAGGTCTTCAGACGGAAACTGGGTCTTTGACAGTCTTCAGACGGAAAAGCTTCAGACTGAACTTTGGGTCTGATTGTCTTCAGACGGAAAACCATTAGATTTTGAAATCTTCACACTTAATCGACTGAGTCTTAGATTTTTTAGACTTTGCTAACGAGGCTGTTTTGTCAGCTTGAAAACTCCAAGAGATTTTTCTTCAACACATCTCCCCCTTTTTGATGGTGACAAAACCCTCGGCAGATTTGCGAAATTAAAACCTGCAAAGGAAACTCATATATACTTTGAGGATTATTTCTGCAAAACAGAATATTAGTCCAATAATAATTATCCTCGCAAATATGATGATCCTGCAGTGCAAATTCACAAGTCTATAATTCCAAACATCAACTCATCATTAGGATAAAGTCATAGAGATTCAATAGTCCAAACCAAATCCAAATAAAAAATGAAAACAATCTAAACAAATAAAAGTTCATCAAAATGAATCAAAATAAAAGTAAAGCTTCAAATATGCAAGCTCTCCCCCTTTTTGTCCCATCAAAGGAGGTAGAGTGAATGAAGTAAGGTTTTGAAAATGATTTTAGGCCTGTCCAGGAAAGCGAACAAGCTGAAATTTGCTGAGATCCTGCACTGTCTTCTCAAGTTTGGCAAGAGCTTCCTTAACTGAAATCAACTCTGCACTGGTCTGATTCGATTCCACTTGAGCTCTCAGAGAGTTGATCTGGTCTTGCATATTGACAAAAGTACTCAGCAGCGCCTTCTTTAAGTCCCTCAGCTCGAAGTCCATTCCAAACACCTGCTTTTTTAGGTCCAACATGACATCCAATAGCTGTGTAAAGGCTGTCGAGTTTGCATTGCTTCCACTAAGACCAACAGATTCAGTTCTGGGAGTTTGGAAACTAGGAGCATCATTCTCAGCCCTTTCCATCTCGATTGGTGAGGATTTTTCATGCTCTGGGAAATGAGATGCATAGACCTCCTCAGGGTCAGCACCTGACCTATTCACATCACTAAAATGTAGAGGCGAAATAGTTCCTTGCTCTGCAACAACTCCCCTTGTGTTGATGCCAGTGGGTGGAGTAGAATATTCCTCGCCTACATCTATATTAGCTCGGTGATGCTTCTCGGTCTCTTCCCCAGATTGAGCATTTGATGGCTCAAATCCTGCAGCCATATCCTCCTGCATTCTGCTTTCCTCTTCATCCTTTTTTCTTCTTTCTTCTTCTTCTCTTCTCATTTCTTCCTCTTCTTCTTTCCTTCTTCTTTCTTCTTCTTCTGCTTTCCTCTGTCTCTCCTCTTCTTCTCTCTGTTCTTCTTCCCTTCTCCTTCTTTCTTCTTCTCTTCTTGTCCTTTCTTCTTCTCTCTTTTTCTTTTCTTCCTCTCTCTTCCTCTGCTTTTCTTCTTCTAACCTCTGTTTTTCAGTTGCCTTCTCCTCTGCTTCTTTTCTTGCCCTCTCTTCAACCTCTGTTCTCAAACTGACAGGGCTTCTCAACTTGGAGAGAGTAGACAAGGTCATGGCATCTTCCTCATCCTCCTCGTCTTGCAGGATGATTTTTCGTCGCTTTTTCTCAGCCATGGGCTCTTTGTACTTTCTCTTTGAAGAAGCAGTGGGGATCTTCTTTGAAGGTGTTTCCCTCCTCAACCTTTCCAGTGCAACATTCAACTCTGGAAACTTCATCTTCATCACCATCTTTTGACCAACAAGCATCAGACTTAACTTGGTCAGGCATAGAGATGCAGGGATCTGAATATCAAAATGTCTGAATAGCTTGGTGATGATCGATGAATAAGGCAATTGACCCTTATCCTTAACCACAATTCTGTACATATGGAAAAGAATAACATTTGGGAGAGAGAAGGGTCTGCCTTGGTTGATGGCAAACATCATCTTAGCTTCCGTCTTGGAAACATTGGTCTTTGAGGTTGTCTTGGGCCGGATATAGTTGATGACGATTTTGTGCAGCAATACATTTGTGGCATTCATCCTTGTATAGGATATTTTGCCTTCAACAGTTCTATCTCGCATAATCTCCAAAGTTGCATAGGCTGTAGAGACTTTGATTGGTTGGAAACTCCTTCTTTCCACCCCAATAATATCAGCTAGCAAATCAACATCAACTATATAATCCTTATCCATAAAAGAAAAGGACAACCGATTGGCATCCAAAAATAACAAATTCGAGTAAAAATAAGCCGTGAGTTCAGAATGGGCGTTTGTCGTATCCGTGCAGAATCTTTCCAATTGTAGTCTAGCAAACTTCCCTCTTAGATTAATCTTCAACGAATCAAGGAAGTCGAAGTCCACACTTCTTGGATTAACCACACCCCTCTTTAACAGCTTCACGTATACTCGCTCATGCTCTTTAGACCGAAACAAACTTCCCGAAGGACAAACGGAGTTAGCAGCCACACCATACCGAGGCTGAAAGTGAGAGAAAAGTCTCTCATCATCGTCTAGGGTCTCAGCTGGAGTATTTTCAAGCGGATTACTTGAAATATTTTCCGGCGTCCTTTGTGCAGTTCCTTCCTCAACAACCTTCAACTTCTCCATTTCCCTCAAGAACAAATACTCGCTTTTAAATCTTCTTTCTTTCAAATATTCCTCAATCGTCTTTAGGCTTACCCTTCCATCTTTAAGCCTTTTGTAAAGATCATAAGCAACATTCAGTTTAAGAGTTCTTACCGGTTCTGCTTTGGTAATCCCTTCCTCAAAACGCTGACTTTCTGCTTCCCTTTGAGGAGATTCCTTGCCAGTGAGGTCCACTCTTGTAGGACCCTCTGGTTGTCTCTGTGGTCCCTTGCTAGCGATTCTGGATGACTTCCGAGACGACATTCTTGGAAAGCAAGCAAAACTTCAACTTGTTCGCTAAAACGATGGAATTTTTGAGACGAGAAAGGTAATGGAACAGGAATGGTAAATGGAGTTTCTAGGGTTTCAAAAGTGAAAGAGAATGAAGATGAAAGTGACGATTCGAGTGTTTAAATAGTAAGAGAAAAAAATAAAACCGGGATACTGAATCGTCGCCAAAAAGTAAAGATAAAAATTGCTAAAAATAAACCGTATTTAGAAAAAGTAAACTGCCTTTTTTGAAAATGAAAACTGCCATAATTGCTTGTCAGAAAATAAGTAAAAAGAGATTTTGAAAATTCGAAAAGTAATTACCAAAAATAAAATAAAGCAGAGAATACGGAGAAATTAAAATACGTAAAAAGATTAAAAAATAGAGTCTGATAGTTGTTCAGACTTTACCTCAGAGTTTGAACTCTTTTCAGACTTTACCTTTGTGTCTAAGCACCATCAGACTTTACGTTGAGTTTGAAATGCCTTTAGACCTTGCGTTGAGTCTGAATCGCCTTCAAACCTAGTGTTGAGTCTGAACATCTTCAAATCTTACAATACTCAGTCTTGAGCGAATTGGTTCAAAGTGAGTCTTTTCTAAGGGCTTTGTGAATATATCTGCTAATTGATTCTTTTAAACAACATGCTGAATCACAATTTCACCATTTTGAACATGGTTTCAAATGAAATGATGCTTGATTTCAATGTGCTTTGCTCTTGAATGAAGTATTGGATTCTTTGTGAGATTGATTGTGCTTGTGTTGCCACATTTGATTTCTGTATTTGTTTCCTCAACTCCAAAGTCTCTCAATTGTTGTTGCATCCATAGGATTTGAGAGCAGCAACTTCCAAGAGCTATGTACTCTGCTTCAGCGGTTGAAAGAGCCAGGGTACCTTGTTTTCTTGAGAACCAAGACACCATCTTATTTCCCAATAGTTGACAAGTACCTGTAGTGCTTTTTTATCCACTCTACAACCAGCAAGGTCGGCATCAGAATATCCAAGGAGAGTAAAGTCTCCTTGTTTGGAATACCACAGACGTAGCTTAGATGTAGTTGCAACATATTTAATAATGCACTTCATAGCGATCATATGAGATTCTTTAGGGTCAGATTGAAATCTAGCACATATGCAAACACTAAATAGAATGTCAGGTCTAGATGCTGTAAGGTAAAGAAGTGACCCGATTATACTTCTGTATAGCTTTTGATCTACACTCTTTCCTTCTTCATCTTTATCAAGCTTTGATGAGCTTGACATAGGAGTTTCTATTTTCTTGCAATTCTCCATTCCAAACTTCTTAATAAGGTCTTTTGCATACTTCTCTTGATGGATAAAAGTTCCTTCACTTGATTGTTTGACTTGAAGTTCCAAAAAGAAGTTCAATTCTCCCATCATGCTCATTTCAAATTCATTCTAGATACAGCTTGAAAAATTCTTGCAAAGCTTTTCATTAGAAGAACCAAATATTATATCATCAACATAAATTTGAACAAGTATGAAATCCTTTCCTTCTCTTTTGATAAATAAAGTAGTATCTACTTTACCTTTAGAGAAATCATTTTGAAGTAAGAAGTTACTTAGCCTTTCATACCATGCTCGGGGTGCTTGTTTTAAGCCATATAGGGCTTTCTTCAGCTTGAAAACAAGGTTTGGTCTTTTAGGATCTTCAAATCCTGGTGGTTGTTCCACATAGACTTCTTCTTGGATGATTCCATTTAGGAATGCACTTTTCACGTCCATTTGGAATAACTTGAAATTTTTAAAACAAGCAAAAGCAAGAAGTAATCTTATAGCTTCTAACCTTGCCACTGGAGCATAGGTTTCATCATAGTCGATGCCTTCTTCTTGTGTGTAGCCTTTTGCCACAAGTCTTGCTTTGTTCCTTACCACTTTCCCTTGTTGATCAAGCTTGTTCCTGTAAACCCATTTGGTACCGATAATTGATTTACCTTTTGGTTTAGGAACTAGCTCCCAAACATTGTTGATTTTGAATTGATTCAATTCTTCTTGCATTGCTTCAATCCGGCTTTCATCTTTCAATGCATCTTCTATGTTTTTAGGTTCGATCTCAGAAATGAGTGCGAGAGCACTAGATGCTTCACGCCTTTTAGATCTAGTCCGAACTCCTTCATCAATATTGCCTATAATGAGATCTGCAGGGTGACTTGATTTGTGCTTCCAATTTGTAGTTGGTTTGTCACTTTGTTGAAGCTCTTCTTCAGTTGGAACTACTGAATTGGTTTGAGGCTGAGTGTCTAAGATTTGATTTTCTTCAAAAGAATTTGTAGACACTTGGCCAGACTCAAAATCTTCAGGTTGAGTTTGATTTTGTACTAAGTCTTCAAACTTTACATTTATGGATTCTTCCACAGTCTGAGTCCGTTTGTTGAAAATTCTGAAGGCTTTGCTTGTCATAGAGTAGCCAAGGAAAATACCTTCATCTGATTTTTCTTCAAACTTACCAATTCGATCACTAGATTTTTAGGATAAAACATTTATAACCAAATACATGAAAATAAGAAACAATAGGTTTCTTACCTTTAAGTAGTTCGTAAGGAGTTTTCTCTAAAATAGGTCTAAGAAAAATTCTGTTTATGATATAGCAAGCAGTTGAAGTAGCTTCAGCTCAAAAATGAGGAGAAATATTACTTTCAATCAAAAGAGTTCTTGCCATTTCTTGCAAAGAACAATTTTTCCTTTCTACAACTCCATTTTGTTGTGGAGTGTATGGAGATGAAAAATTATGTTGAATACCATAGTCATCACAATGTTTAGCAAAATCATGATTCTCAAATTCTCCACCATGATCAGTTCTAACACTTGAAATTGCATAACCTTTCTCAATTTGGATTTTCTTTGCAAACTTAGTAAAATAAGTCAATGCATCAGATTTATTTGCAAGAAAGAATACCCAAGTAAAATAAGAATAATCATCTACTATAACCAAACAATATCTTTTACCTCCAATACTTTGAATTCTTGTTGGCCCGAATAAATCCATGTGTAATAGCTGCAAAACACGATTAGTGGATACCTGATTTATAGATTTATAGGAATTTCTAACCTGTTTTCCAAGTACACACGGAGTGCATAATTCATGCTTTTGATACTTGAGGTTAGGAAGTCCTCGAACAAGCTTTTTGGATGACACTTTTGCAATTTGCTTTAGATTGACATGTCCAAGCTTCCTGTGCCAAAGAATGACTTCATCTTGAATTGATATCAAGCATTGTGGACTGTCAGACATTACATCTAGCAAATAAATGTTTCCATGTCTTCGTCCAGTAAAGGATTGTGAGAGATCTTTGCTTGTTCTAGAACATGTATCTTCTTGAAAGTTGATTTTGTATCCAGTATCGCATAGTTGACTAATACTCAATAGATTGTAGTTCAATCCTTCAACAAGAGAAACATTGTTGATTGTGAGGTTTCCTATCTTCACGGTTCCTTGACCAACAATTTTTCCTTTGTTATTGTCACTGAAAGAAACATTTCCTCCTTTTACATGAGAGAGTTTTGTAAAATAATTTGAGTCTCCCGTCATGTGTCTTGAACAGCCACTATCCAAATACCACTTGATTTTCTCCTTGATAGTGACCTGCATTTAAATGAAAGACTCAAGTCTTCTTTGGTACCTAAACTTTCTTGGGTCCATCATTGTTAGTAGCATAAACAGTCTTTGCCCAGCTCTTCTTAATAGGTCTCCAAACTTTGGGACACTCCTTTTCAAAATGATCTACACTTTTGCATTTTGAACATGTAAGAGCATTTCTACTAACAGTCTTTACAAAAACCTTTTGGAAATGATTCTTATAAAAAGTTTTTGTTGGCCTATTCTTGATTCTTTCTTTTACCTTTGGAAAATCAATCAAAGAAACAGTTTCATGTGTCATTCCTAGACCAGATTTATTAAAATAAGGTCTTTGAATAGAAAGAATTTTATCCAACTTTTCAGAACTCATTGAAAATTTCTTTGTGACTTTCAACAAGTCTTTTTTCAAGCAAGCATTTTCTTTTGAAAGTTCATCCTCATTTTCTTTTGAAACAGCAAGAGACTTGTCTAGACTTTCAACTTTTTCAATAAAGATTTTTTCTTGTTGTTTCAGTTTGGAATTCTCCCTTTTCAGTTCAGAAATCCTTTTAAGAGAGCCTTTAAGACCGATACAAAGTTCATCAATGTATTTTGATACTTTGGTAGGAATTTTTAAATTTTTAACCTTGATACCACTGTTTGAGTCTGAGTCTGAGTCTGAATTCGCCATAAGACAGATATTTGCATATTTTTCATCACTCTCCTCACATTCAGTATCACTCCAAGTTTCAGCTTTAAGTGTTTTCCTGAACCTTTCAGGTTTTCCTTTCTTTTTCTTCAATAAGGGACAGTTGGGTCTAATGTGTCCCTTCTTCTTGCATTCAAAGCAAACAACCTCTTTGCTGGTGTCTTCTTCTTCATTTGATTTCTTTTGAAATCTTTGATTGTTTTGTCTCTTTCCATTGAACCTTCTGCCTTTTCTATTTAGCCTTCTGAATCTTCTAATCAAAAGTGCCAACTCCTCATCATCCAAGTCTTCTTCGAATCGTAGCATCGAATTATCATTAGATTTTAAAGCAATTGACTTCTTACCTTTTGTGTCAAATTCCTCATTGAATTGCTCGACTTCATAAGATTGAAGTGTGCCGACCAATTCATCTACTGAAAAAGGTACGATCCTTTGTATTTCTCTTATAGATGTCTTGACGTGATTCCAATCTTTGGAGAGTCCTCTCAACAGTTTATTGACCTTCATAGGTCCTGAGATTGGCTGTCCTTGGTATGCCAAGCCGTTTACAATTTCTGTAAATCAACTGAACATATCCGAGATGGATTCTCCTGGCTTCATTTTGAAGGCCTCATATTGTCCAAGAAGGATGTTGATCTTGGTTTCTTTGACCCGATCTGTTCCTTCATAGGTGACGTGTAATCTGTCCCAAACTTCTTTAGCTATTTCACAAGATGAAATTCTATTATATTCAATGGGAGATAATGCACAATAAAGAGAATAGATAGCCTTTGCATCAAGGGCTTGTCTCTTTGGAATATCAGTTCGTGACATTTCCACTCCTTCAGGTAATTCTTTCCCTGTAATTGATGCAACATTAGGAGCAATTCCATTCTCCACTACATCCCACTCCAGAGGATCTTTGGATCTTAGGAATGCCCTCATCTTATTTTTCCATACGTTGTACTCCTTTCCATCGAAGTAGGGAGGTCTGGTATTGCTTTGCCCTTCAATTAAACCTGGAGCCAAAACACTAGCCATAGATCTTTTGCTTTAGAAATAATAACACTTCCAACAAATAAGCAACCAAGCTCTGATACCAATTGAAATATGCTAGTTAATCAACCTAGAGGGGGGTGAATAGGTTTTTGCGGAATTCTTTTGGAATCTTTTACAGTAGAATACTTTAATATGAAAGATATATCAATAACAAAAAGATTATGCATTCATAAAGTAAATAGAGTAGGGTAAGAGAATTGACACAAGGATTATAGTGGTTCGGCTTATTCCAAGCCTACGTCCACTCTCCACGCTGGTAGCCAACTGGCTGTAATCACTATGTAGCAATTGAGAGCTGTTACAGTTCATGAACTAGACTTCTTCAATAGACATTCTCTCTTACAGCTTCCTGCTGCTTTCGCACTATAAGTGACTCTCTTTGATACACAATTTGAACATGAGAGATTTTAGAGAACAAGAGATTTTAGATATTCTAACATTGAGATTTTTCTACCAAGTCTTTCCTTATTTTCGAGCAACACTGATCCACCTTAAATAGCCTCCGTGCCTCTATACCCGTTGGCACTTTCCAAGAATTCATCCAATCAACCCGTTGGACTGAATCAATTTAAGTGATCTTCACGTCGCCGAAAATGTAAGTAGACAATAGCTCATCAATCCTGCTCGCCCATACAATCAGGATCTTGAGTTTCCAAAATTAGATCCTTCCAAAAATTTGCTTGATCTTCAATGGATAAAATCCGAAGAATAAATCTTCCATGCTCACGATCACAGCCAGAGATATTCCATGGATAAGTTAGAAAATATAATATCCAAATCTTACTTTCCTTAACCATAAGAATGACCTGTTGCCAGCCTGTCAAAAATCGCAAACTGTCTTCAGACTTAGATTTGGGTCTTAAAGGTCTTCAGACGGAAACTAGGTCTTTGACAGTCTTCAGACGGAAAAGCTTCAGACCGAACTTTGGGTCTGACTGTCTTCAGATGGAAAACCATTAGACTTTGAAATCTTCACACTTAACCGACTGAGTCTTGGATTTTTCAGACTTTGCTAATGAGGCTGTTTTGTTAGCTTCAAAACTCCAAGAGATTTTTCTTCAACACATCAGACCCAACTGTCCTTTGTTAAAGAAAAAGAAAGGAAAAACAGAAAAATTCAAGAAAACTCTCAAAGTTGAAACATGGAGCAAACAGAATGCGAAGATAGTGATGAATATTATGCCAATATCTGTCTTATGGCAAAATCAAACTCAGATTTAGACTCGGACTCAAATTCAGACTCAAATTCAGACTCAGATTCAGACAGTGAGGTCAAGGTTAGTAATTTAAAAATTCCTATTAAAGTCTCAAAGTATATAGATGAACTTTGTCTTAATCTCAAAGCCTCTCTCAAGAGAATTTCCGAACTAAAGAAGGAGAATTCCAAACTGAGACAACAGGAAATGTCTTTGATTGATAAAGTTGAAAATTTAAACAAATGTCTTGTTGATATAAAAGAAAATGAAAGTTCTCTTTCAAAAGAAAATGCCTTTTTGAAAGAAGACATTTTGAATATCACTAAAAAGTTTTCAATGGGATCCGAAAAGTTAGATAAAATGCTTTCAATCTAAAGACCTTATTATAATAAGTCTGGCTTGGGAATGACATCAGAAACCATTCCTTGGATCGATTTTCCAAAGGTTAAAGGAAAGAATTAAAAATAGACCTACAAAGTCATTTTACAAAACCATTTTCAAAAGGCTTTTATAAAACCTGTTGGGTTAAGTGCTCTCAAGTGCTCGAAATGTAACAGCTCAAAACACTTTGAGAAAAAATGTCCTAAAGTTTGGAAACCCGTTAAGAGATAATGGGCTAAGACTGTGTTTGGTACTAACAATGCTGGACCTAAGAAAGTATGGGTACCAAAGAAAGCTTGAGTTATTTATATAACTACTGGTCACTATCAAGAAGAAAATCAGATGGTACCTAGATAGTGGCTGCTCAAGACACATGACAGGAGACTCAACTTGTTTTACAAATCTCTTATAAGTGAAAGGAGGAAGAGTATCTTTTGGTGGTAACAACAAAGGAAAAATTGTTGTATGTAGAACTGTGAAGATAAGAAGTCTCATAATCAACAATGTTTCCTTAGTCGAAGGTTTAAATTACAATCCCCTGAGCATCAGTCAGCTGCATGACACTGGATACAAAATCAATTTCCAAGAAGATACATGTTCTGGAATTAGCAAAGATCTCTCTCAATCGTTCACTAAATGAAGACATGTAAATATCTATCTCTTGAATATAAAATCTGATAGTTCTTGATGCTTGATATCTATTCAAGATGAAGCTAATCTTTGGCACAGAAAGCTTGGACACATCAATATGAAGCAAATTGCAAAAGTATCCTCCAAGAAGTTAGTTCGATGACTACCCAACCTGGAATATAAAAAACATGACTTATGCACACCTTGTGTGGTGGGAAAACATGTTAGAAACTTTTTCAAATCATTATATCAAGTTTCTACTAAACGTGTTTTGTAGCTTCTGCATATGGATCTCTTTGGACCAACAAGAACTCAAAGCATTGGTGGAAAGAAATACTGTTTGGTAATAGTAGACGACTACTCTCGTTTTACTTGGGTATTCTTTCTTTCAAGTAAGTCTGAAGCATTCTCTTACTTCTCTAAATTTGTCAAGAAAGTTCAAAATGAAAAAGGTTATGCTATTACAAGTATTCGTACTGATCATGGGGGTGAATTTGAAAATCAAGACTTTGCTAAATTCTATGATGACTCTGGCTTTTAGCATAACTTTTCATCTCCATATACTCCACAGCAAAATGGGGTTGTGGAAAGAAATAATCGTTCATTGCAAGAAATGGCAATAACTCTTTTAATTGAAAGCAATATTTCTCCTTGTTTTTGGGCTGAAGCAATATCAACTGCTTGTTATATTATTAACAGAGTTTTCTTAAGGCCAATTTTAGAGAAAACTTCTTATGAGTTATTCAAAGGAAAGAAGCCAATTGTTTCTTACTTTCATGTATTTGGTTGTAAGTGTTTTATCTTAAAGAATGCAAATGATCGAACTGGTAAGTTTGAGGAAAAATCAGATGAATGAATTTTCCTTGGCTACTCTATGTCAAGCAAAGCCTACAGAGTATTCAACAAGAAGACTCAAATTGTTGAAGAATCTATGAATGTGAAGTTTCAAGACTCAATGCAAAATCAAACTAATTAGACCTAACTTGAAGAATTTGAACTTGTGCAAGTTGTTACAAAATCAAATTCCCCCGAAGAAAATCAAAGTTCAGAAGTTCAACAGCAAATTGAATCTCAAGATCCAACTGAAACAGATGATCAGCAAAATGTCAAACCAACTAGCAACTGGAAGCATAAGTCTAGTCACCCTGCAGATCTCATCATTGGCAACATTGATGAAGGCACAAGATCCAAAAGGCGTGAAGAGTCTAGTATCTTAGCACTTGTTTGAGAGATCGAACCCAAGACAATAGATGAAGCCTTGAATGATGAAAGCTGAATTGAAGCTATGCAAGAAGAGCTGAGACAATTTAGTATGAATGATGTTTGGGAACTTATTCCTAAACCAAAAGGTAAATCAATTATTGGAACTAAATGGGTTTTCAGGAACAAGCCGAATGAACAAGGAAAGGTGGTAAGAAATAAAGCAAGACTCGTGGCCAAAGGATACACACAATAATAAGGGATTGACTACGATGAGACCTACGCGCAAGTAGCAATGTTAGAAGCAATTAGATTATTACTTGCTTTTGTTTGTTTAAAAAATTTCAGGTTATTCCAAATGGACATGAAGAGTGCATTTTTAAATGGATTTGTTCAAGAGGGAGTCTATGTGGAACAACCACCTGATTTTGAAGATCCAAGGAAACCTAATTTTGTCTTTAAGCTAAAGAAGGCATTATATGGATTGAAGTAGGCACCTCGAGCATGGTATGAAAGGTTAAGTAACTTTCTAATTCAAAATGGTTTTGCTAAAGGTAAAGTAGATACTACTTTATTCATCAAAAGAGAAGGAAAAGATTTTATACTTATTCAAATTTATGTTGATGACATAATATTTAGCTCTCCTAATGAAAACCTTTGTAAGAAATTCTCAAGATGTATGCAAGATGAATTTGAGATGAGCATGATGGGTGTGTTAAATTTCTTTTTGGGATTGCAAGTCAAACAATCTAAAGAAGAAATTTTCATCCACCAAGAAAAATATGCAAGGGATCTTATTAAATAATATGGACTGGAAAATTGCAAAAGACAAAGACTCCAATATCAAGCTCTTCGAAGCCAGACAAACATGAAAAAGGAAAAAGTGTAGACCAGAAGCTATACAGGAGTATAATTGGTTCACTTATTTACCTTACTGCATCTAGACCTGACATTTTGTTTAGTATTTGTATTTGTGCTAGATACCAATCAAATCCCAAAGAATCTCACTTAACTGCTGTAAAGCATATTATCAAGTATGTTGCAATCACTTCTAAGCTAGGTCTATGGTATTCCAAAGAAGAAGACTTTACTCTTCTTGGATATTCAGACGCTGACTTAGCTGACTGTAAAGTGGACATGAAGAGTACTTTAGGTACATGTCAATTGCTTGGAAACAGGTTGGTATCTTGGTTTTCAAGAAAACAGAGTACCGTAGCTCTTTCAACAGCTGAAGCAGAATATATAGCACTTGGAAGTTGCTATTTTCAAATATTGTGGATGCAACAACAACTGAGAGACTTTGGAGTTGAAAATTCTTGCACAGAAATCAGATGCGACAACACTAGTGCTATTAATCTTACAAAAAATCCAATTCTTCATTCAAGGGCAAAGCACATTGAAATTAAATATCATTTTATTAGAAATCATGTCCAAAATGGAGAAATAAAGATTCAGTTCATTGACTTAAAAAATCAATTGGCGGACATATTTACAAAGTCACTGGAGAAAAGCCACTTTGAATCTATTCGCTCAAGACTGAACATCATAAAGTCTGAAAGTGTTCAGACTCTAAGGTAAAGTCTTGAAGAGTTTAGACTTAAATGTAAAGTCTGAAGGAATTTCGTCTTAGAGATACGTTTGTAAGTTTTTAAATATGTCAAAATTGGATTTCATTTATTTTTCATATATTTTCTTTTCGAATCGACTCTAGCCTTTTCTTTTCAATTCAACTCTTGCCTTTTATTTATTTATTTATGACATTTGAATTTATGGCAGTTTTCTTTTTCAAAATGGCAGTTTTCTTTTTCAAAAAGGTAGTTTTCACTTTTCCCTTTGTGACGCTTCGTTTACCTGTTACTATTTATACTTCTGGTTCATCATCTTTGCTTTCACTCTCGCTTTTGAAACCCTAGGATTAAACACTCCCACTTGCAATCTCTTTTACCTTTGTTTACTCCATATAAATTTCTTCTTTTTGCATATAACCTGTCACTTTCTCTCGAAAAAGTTAGCATGTCTTCAAGGAAGTCTTCAAGGCTTTCTGGCAAGGGACCACAGAGGAGGTTCAAGGGTCCTACACACTTTTACCTTACCAAAGAAGAAGATTCTCCTCAACGGGATCAACCTAGTCAATAGCGCCAAGAGGAAGAAGTGATCGAGGATGTTGAACTCATAAGAACCTTGAGACTGAAATTTGCCTATTCTCTTTATTTGAAACTAAAAGAGGGAGGAACTGAATTGAATTTGATAGATGGATTTTTGAAAAAAAGGGGTTATAGAAATGAGACAGTATTTTTGCGTGAGATGGGAGAGTTGGGTGTGGCTCACAAAGGAGCAGCGAAGGAAGCTTTTGAGAACATACCAAGTGATCTGCGGTTTGGTACCGCAAATTAGCCTTAGGATGACGATGAAAGGCTATTTTCTCATTTCCAACCTAGAATGGGTGTGGCTGTCAACTCTGTTTGCTCTGAGGGAAACATTTTTTACTCCAAAGAACAATAAAGAATTTACTTAAAATTGCTTAAAAGAGGGGTCATGAACCCTAGGGGTGTGGATTTCGATTTTCTTGACTCTCTTAAATCAATCTTCGAGAAAAACTGGCTCGATTGTAGTTTGAGGCATTTTGTTTTGACTCCACAATCGCTTATCCAGAACTTACTGCTTATTTCTATTCAAATATGTCTTTTTTGGATGCGAATAGATTTTCTTTTACTTTTAAGGATAGGGAGTATGTGGTAGATGTGGACACTCTGGCTGATATAATTGGGGTGGAAAGATCTAGGTTCCAACCAATTAAAGTGTCCATTGCTCATGCCACATTGGAGCTAGTTTGAAACAAAAGCTTAGAGGGTAAGATCTCCTACATGAGGATGAGTGTCTCAAATGTTTTGCTTCACAAAATTGTGATCAACTACCTCAAACCAAAATCGACTTTCAAGACTGATGTTTCCAAGACAAAAGCCAAGCTCATGTTTGCCATCAATGCTGGAGTTAGATTCTCTCTCCCACACACAATCCTGTTTCATATGTACAGGACTATGGTCAAGGATAAGAGTCAACTCCCTTACTCTGCTCTCATCACTCATCTATTCAAGCATTTCAGGATTCAAATTCCTGCACCCCTATGTTTGACAAACTCTACTCCTATGCTCATTGGATACAATATGGTCATGAAAATGAAATTGAAGGAGCTCAACAAGGCTCTTGAAGGAATGAAGGAGAAATCTCCTTCCAAGATTGTCAAAGGCTCTGCTGCTGCAAAAAGGAAAGGGAAGGAGCCCATGGTTGCTCATTTGAAGAAAAGAAGAAGAGTCATCTTGCAGAATGAAGATGAAGATGATGAAGATGCAATGACCCTTGCAGCATGAAGGGACTTGAAGAGTTTTGTCAGTTTCCGCGATAGGAGGGAAGAGCAAGAGAGAAGAGAAGGAGAGACAGAGAAAAGAGCTAAGGAAAGAAGGGAAGAGGAAGAAAAGGAAGAGGAAGGAGGACAAGAAGGAGAAGAAGAGGAGAGAGTGAGAAGAGAAGAAGGTGAGAAGGAGAAGGAGAGTGAGGCACAAAAGGAACATGACGATTCCTTTGAGCCATCTTTTGTAGTTCCATCATCAGGAGGAGATGCTGGAAAACATCACTTTGCTTTTGCTGAAGAGGAAGAACATGGCGAAGAATTTACTACTTCACCTACTGGCACACAAACAAGGAGAGTTGCTGAAACTAAAGGTACTTCGTCACTTTTCTTTGCAAGTGATGTTAGTCGGTCAGCTGTAGATCTAGAGGATATATATGCCTCTCATTTTCGTGAAGTTGAGGAATCCTCCCCAAGTGATGGTGAAAGGGCTGGTTAAGAGCCATCAAGCTTCAGAACTCCAAGAACAGAGTCAGCAGGTCTTAGTGCTGGTAATGCTCAGTCAACAGACTTCTCAAGATTGTTGGATATATTGATGGATCTCAATAAGCAAATGTACGGAACGGAGTATGATATGCGGGATCTCAAGAAGGCTCTTTTGGCTACTTCAGTATCGTTGCAGGATCAGATCAACACCCTCAAGGATCAAGTCCAGACAAATGTGAAGGGTGTAGATTTAGAATCACTGAAGGAGTCTTTTGCCAGCCTTGAGAAGATTGTTAACTCATTGGGAGAGTTTCAGCTTGTCCGCATTCCCAAGTAGCCCTGATTTCGAACTTTCACTCTCTTTTTCATCAAGATTTTTATTCTCTAACTTTTTGCTGTGACAAAAAGGGGGAGAAGTTTGCAAATTTGAATTCTTGCTGAACTTTGACTTGTCATTTTGGCTTGTCGTTTGTTTGTTTGTTGGGACTTTTGGTACTTTGTTTGTTTGGATATTCTAGTACTGTTTTGGTACTTGCTGGTTGACTGTTGCTTATTTGGAGATTTGGACTACTTTTGGTACTTGCAGGTTTATATCATAGTTTTGAGGATAATTATTTTGCAGGACTAACTTTTTTTCTGTGGTTGCAGAAGTGATATAACTTGTCCTATTTTATTCCTCATATTATGCATAAATATTTTTTTGCAGGACAAAAGCTTTCAAATTTGTCAGGAAGTTTTGTCACCATTAAAAAGGGGGAGATTGTTGGAGAAAACTCATTTGTTATTTTGAAGTTGACAAAACATTGCCGTCAGTCTCGTCTGAAGACTTCAAGACACAAATATTTAAGTCTAAAGATCTTCAGACTCTTTCATCAAAGTTTGAAGATAGCTAGACTCAAGTTTCAATGTCTGCCCAAGTTGACAGTTTCTAGACCAAAGGATTACGACTCTTGCAGATGGGATTATATCTTTGAAGATTCGTTCTATTTGGTTATGGAAGATTGCTTGGCTGGATATAGCTTTAAATTATTCGGTTATTCTCATTAGGATTCATTCCAATTTGGATATCCTTTTGAAGTGCAAGCAAACTTAGAAGGTTCTATTTATGAAAACTCAAGATCTTGATTGTATGGGCGAGCAAGATTGACAAGCTATCTTCTATATTTAATCGACAACTCAAGATCTCCTTAATTGATTATTTCAACAGGTTGATGGGAAGAACTCCTTTGGAAGATGCCAACTGTTATGAAGGCACGAGGGAGTATTTAAAGGTGGACTCTTCGTTGTTGATGAGTGTGGTCGATAGAAAAATTTCAAAGTCTGAATCTCTGTAACTCCTTGCCTTCTCATTCTTTGAGCTATAATTGTGTACAAAAGAGAGAAGCATACAGTGAGGATTTTTGAGAATTAGCTGAGACTACCCACTGAGGAAGTCTAGACTATAAAGCTATACCAATCTCTTTTGATTCATAGTGAAATTTAGCCGGTGAGCTGTCAGCGCGGGAGAGTGGATGTAGGCTTGGATTAAGCCGAACCACTATAAACCTTTGTGTTCAATTTCTCTTACCTTAATCTCCTTATTTTAATTGCTGCTTGATTCAATTGTTTAATTGTTTCACTTCAAGTCTCTTATTCTCTTAACTATATTTCAAAGTCGATTGAATTTCCTCAAAGTTTTAAAAGAAAATTTTTATACACCTATTCACCTCCCTTTCTAGGTGTGTTTCCTAGCCTTTTTCACCTACGACAGCCATCGGTGAAGGACAAGCTGGAAGACCCCCGTGACTATGCAGATCCCGCAGAGGTCCTGCCCGAGGGGTTCCTTGATAGGACTGCTAGGGTCGGGAAAGTGATTGGGTGGGCCTCGCAGGTTGCGGTCCTGGCCCACCCAGCCATCGAAGAGTTCGTGTTGCACTGTGGGTGGAACTCCATTTTAGAAAGCATATGGTTCAGCGTGCCAATCGCTGTGTGGCCTCAGCATGCAGAGCAACAATTCAACGCGTTCCAATTGGTGGTGGAGCTTGGCCTTGTAGTAGAGATCAAGATGGATCATCGGAGAGATCTCATCAAAGGTAGTGATGGCGATGTGACTGCGGACGAAATAGAGGGAGGGATAAGGAAGTTAAGGGAGGGTGAGGAGGCTAGGGAGAGGGAGGAAGAAGATGAAGGAGGTGAGCGAGAAGAGTAGGGAGGCTTTGATAGAGGGCGGCTCTTCTTACTTGTCTTTGGCTCGCTTCATTGAGGATTTCTGGAGTCGATGAGCCTTCATTTAGCTAGAGACAGGGTTAGCTGGTAGGTTGAGCACTCTTGGTATTTTGATCCAATGATTACTTGGAGGGCGTGTTTTACAGTTTCTGTGGCTACAGAAATCATGTTTGATTTTTCTAGTGCGATTGTGGCTATAATCCATGTTGATTTTCGTCGACCCTTGACATATTTTATGGGAAACCGGTCAATTTGGGTTTTGCCTGTGAGCTGTAATCTGCCAAGGTAACCACGAATGTAGAATGTGTTCGAGAAGACATCATTTGTAAAACTCCATATGGTAGATTTTCGCATCCTTGCCGCTCCTCGATCCCCGAGTTTGAATGAATTTCATTTTGCTCACGCTTTTCCGTCTCCCAAGGTTTGTTGTCCTTTTTCTCTCGCGTCCATTGCTGTTCACATTTCCGGCTTCTGAAAGTTAGGGTCCTCCTTTCTTGCTCGGCGTGCAATGGAGTGGGGAAGAATAGATAGAATTTCGGAGTAGCAAATTTCGAGAAATTGAGCTTTAGTCGAAAGTGTAAATTTGATTTGACCCCATGTGAAGCGCAAGGGACCCGCGTAATCAGTCCCTCCTTGCCCATCGGATGAGACGGTTTTACGAGGAAGGCTGCATCGAACGGTTGATAGAGCGAATCGCGTATGGGCCAACATCTTGTAAGGTTAATGGAACGCTCAATAGACAGAAATAAAGGCAAAATCAAACACGCTGGAGTTTAAGGGCATGATGTTTGAGAGTGCACAAATAATTCAAAGAATATAATCAAACTTAGTACTACTCACGCAGATCTCAATGATGGTTACTTCCCAATTGTCTTATTTACAAAAGGGAATATCAATTTCAATATACAAAATGAATATATGTAGTGGTGCGACAAAGTTAATAACATTTTTATCTGTCATTTTTACATTAGGATCAAAGAGGGATGATTGCATAGCTGTGATCAAAGTGGTGGACTAGTTTTACCATGTATGGCCAGATCGTGACTTGGGACCAAGAAATTTCTTCAATCCTCGATTTGTCCTTATAATGATGCAAACACCTCGTGATCCATCATATCGAGTAAACTTATATGTTCATAGTCAAACATGATATGAATATAGAAAACTTCCAACAAGAACAAATTCCAAGAAACTACAAACAAAACAAAACAAAACCCAAAAAACAATTAGAGACCGATCACTGGCATCGTTAGTGATGGGCATAGGCTGGGATCTTCTCATCCGGAAACTATGGCTTAGAATGTGCGCCTAGATTCAGCATTGCCAACACTATCGCCATACGAAGAAAACAATAACAACCACATGTTGAACTATCATAAATTGAATGCCTTTAAAAAACTCTCATATCTAGATTTAGATTGAAAGAGAAAATCGATCTAGATTCATATTAAAAGAGAAAAGCTCTGAATTTAAATTTACACCTAAATTGGGAGATGAGAGTTTCCGTCGAATCTTGGAGAAGTAAAAAAACCATTTCCCGAGCATCCTATTGGATGGATTGGCGATGACTTCTCACAAAATTTTTAGTTACAAGCAGATTTATTCACTATGATTAGAGAAAAAAAGCAACAACAATTAGCAAAAGAAGAGGCCAAATAAGAAAAGAAAGACTCCCAAATTAAATCGGGAGAGAAATAAATAAAAAATCAAAACCTAGAAAGAAAAGCAGAGCAAAGCGAGCTCTCAGCTTCAGAACTTGAAGCCTATTATTGCGAGGGGAAGGTCCAAAGGGACAACTATACACCTCTATTTTCTATTGCAGTCATTCTCAGAAATAAAGACTGGCAATCGCCCCATGCACTTAATGAGGAAAAGAACACATGGCAAAATGGAAGGCCAGTTTTGGAAAATTGTAAGCCGGTGATTACCAAGAAAAAGTGGGAGATTTTTCAAAGCAAGCATCGAATAAAGGCCTAATATCCTAAAACCTTTACCTCTTGTCTCAATTCTATCATTTCATAAAAAATCTTAAACTTTTAGTCATATCCCAATTCTACCATAAATTCTTTTTATCCCATAAAAATCCCCCAATTTTAGATCTAGTCTCATATTTACCCTAGACTTTTTGTTCTATAAAAAAACCTCAACTTTAGGTTCCATTCAAATTCTACCATAAACTTTTTCTTTTGGTCTCATAATAAAATCTCAGCTTTAGGTCTAGTTTCAATTTTACTATACTTTTTTGTCTTATAATTACCAGCTTTTAATTGAGTCCCAAATATGCTCTCGATTAACCCTTCGTCTTAATTGCCCATGGTGATTTTGTGCTTGTTGGGGTTGGAGAGCTTGCGCTTGAGATGCTTGAACAACTCGTGTTCGGAAGCTTTCTATCTCTCTGTTGTTAAAGATAAATTTTGGACGCAGGGTTATGGGATAAATTATGACTAAAGTAAAGATTTGTGGTTTTTTATGACATTGTAAAAATTTTAAGGTAAAATTGGATAAGACCAAAAGTTGGAAGTTTTTCAGAGGACAAAAAAAATTTTAATTTAGAATTGTGACGTGACCTAAAATTGAGGGTTTTTTATGAGACAAAAAAATGTTTAAAGCAGAATTGAGACTGAATTTAAACTTGAAAGTTTTTTATGAAACAAAAGGTAAAATTAGGACAAAAATTAAAGTTGGAGGGTCTCTAGGGTATTAGGGCTTGTATGAATTGTAAATCAATTTCGTTAATTCAATCAAATGTTAATAATTTATAAGACTAATGTTGGATCACGTTAGTACTCTTCTTCTATTTAAAGAGGCTTGATCTTATAAACAAACTTTAATTTTAGGATCAGTCCCAATTCAACCTTAAATTTTTTTTATCTAAACAAAATCCCAATTTTAGTTTCAATCGACAATTTGCCTCAAGCTTCAACTCTAGTTCCAAATTTATTCCCATTAGCTCTTTGTCCAAAAATTGCCATTAGTTGTCCATAATTTCCCTAATTTTAACATCAAAGAACGTTGTTTTTTTTTTTTTTTTTTTTTTTTTTTTTTTTAGATAATTTTCCACACCACCTTGGTCATGTGAATTTTTTACCAATGTGAAAATACCACGTCGAATAACTGATGACGGTTTTTGAATGGAGAGTTAATGAATGAAAATTTTTTCATCATTCATGAAAATAATTAGACATATTGTTATTGATGATGAAAATATTTTTTGTTTGACTACTTTTTTCTTAATGACTAAGCGATTATTTTTTAGAAAATATTCAAATTAGTCAATTTTCGCAAAATGAGTGGACTAAATTTAGAGCTTTTTGGGGACGTCTTTTTTAAATTAATGGATTAGATTCCTTTTTCGTGGCTCCACCGTCCATCCCATTTGACGTGCTTGGGACTCTCTGTCTCTTTAGCAAGGGGACAAGAAGAGAAGACAATACACGATCACTTCAATTAAAATAATTCGAATCCCCCGTTGCCAAGCTACTAAACAAGTAGAAGACAGAAAAACAAAAGAGAAGGAACCGGGGGAGGGAGAGGTGTAATGTTCTTTAAATAAATTTTATATTGATTGTATTTCCATTTTTCCTTAAAGATTATTTAATCATATTCCATCCTTATCACTTTTCCATTCGAGGAGTGCACTTGCTAAGTGTGACCTCCAAAGAGTCCCACATCGAAAACTCGCTCAAAGAAAAGTGGGTATTTAACGAAGAGAGAAAGGGTAAAAGGTCACGACCTTACTTGACCAGGATTTGTTCTATAGGCTCGTATCTGTGTCCTTGAGACCTAAAGAGACAGGAACCAAAGTCTCATGGATGAACCATGGCCGTGCGACCAGAGCGTGATTAACAGCTCCGGCGGGTCCCTTCCGACCCCTCGGAGTCATAGAGGATCGTTCTCAGTCGGAGTGTCCGGCTGGGGTGGTCACACGGCAGTCTGACAGACTCCCCTC
The DNA here is from genome assembly GCA_014182555.1 of Eucalyptus erythrocorys. Lineage (NCBI taxonomy): Eukaryota > Viridiplantae > Streptophyta > Magnoliopsida > Myrtales > Myrtaceae > Eucalyptus > Eucalyptus erythrocorys. Next base: position 9,288,177 of record CM024597.1, on the reverse strand, counting down.
TCTTTTTCCTCTGATTTTTTATGCTGCGCTCATCCTGCGGCATCTGGAGCTGGAGCATCAGCCCAGGAAAAGCCGGACTCAACGTGAAGAACACGTAGACGGGGATCTGGAGCTCGCTTGCCACATCGCTCGGCATCGTGCAGAAGATGTCGAGGACAGCCTGGTGAGCTCTGAGGTGAGTTGGGACTTGAGCAGGACTCGGTGAGTACGTTGGGCTTGCAGCCTTCGGTGTAGAGGTTGCTGACCTTGCTAGGGATGGTCTCGGAAATGGGCCGGAACCGGGGGAAATTGATCAAAACGAAAGTGGCCATGGCCATCGAGTTGGCGAGGCATCGCGTCCGGTCGTGAATGGCAAGACCGAGACTCGCGTGGCAGCTTCATGATCAGTGGCGGGTCACTGAGAGGTGCGAGTACACGGAAATCTCTTTCGACCTGTATAGAACTTCATAGATATTAATTGATTTTCGAGCTGGTCCTCGTCAAAGCTCCCAAAGCTTCCGAAGCACAAGAACACCACCGACGCTTCTGGCTGCTGGTCCAGCCACTCCGGGATCTCGAAACCCCGCGGACTATTATTACCTTCTGTGCCCCTTTTACTCTCAACCTTGGCGTTCACTATGGGGCCCACGGGGCACACTATGGGGCCCACGGGGTACACCGCGGGCGCTCCGAGGCCTGCCAGGGCCTCCACCGCATGTGGAGGTGAAGTTATCCAGCGAACGTTTCTAGTATCATAAATTAATTGAACAGAAACTTTCGACCGAACCTCAATTAAATTTTCATTTGAAGGTGAATTAAAATTTTGCAAAACAGTGAATAATTGTAATGTAAAAATATTTAAGATAGTTATTTAATAATTTCAACGGCTATTTTGAATTTAAAGAGATCGAATGTTTGAACGTCGGTGTTTGAATATTATTATTTTTATCTTGATACTAAACATGTAAGTTTATTCGATGTGATGGATCATGCATGTCTGCATCACTATAAGGAAAATCAAATCGAGGATTGAAGAAATCTCTTGGTGCCCAAGTCTCGATCTTGCCATGCCTGGTAAAACTAGTCCACCATTTTGATCAAAACTAGGTGATCATCCATCCTTGATCTTAATGTAAGAAAGACGTGTGAGAAAGCTCTTAATTTAATTGCATCACTATATATATTGAACTTGTATATCGAGATTGATATTCCCCTTTATAAATAAGACAACTAGGAAGTGACAATTACTGTGATTTACGTAAGTTGTGTTATGTCAAGAGAGATTATGTTTTTTGAATTATTTGTGCACTGTTTTTGCCTTTAGTTTTGTCGATGGTGTTACATTAATCTTACAAGACGTTGGCCTATATGGGATTCTCTCTACCAACCGTTCGATGGAGACTTCCTCGTAAAACCGTCTCATCTGATGGGCAAGGAGGGGCTGATTTAGCATGTCTTATAGTGTTCTAATCGGTCCATGAATATGTGGATCCTTTGAGTTCCACATGGGGTCAAATCAAATTTACATTTTACGACTAAAGTTCAATTTCGCTAAATTTGCTACTCCGAAATTCTTTATATCCTCCTCCTCTTCCATCGCACGCCAGGCAGAACAGAGGGCCCTAACTTTCAGAAGCAGGAATGAGAAGAGCAATGGACGCAAGAGAGATATAGGACAACAAGTCTTGGGAGGGGAAAGCAAGAGCAAAATGAAATTCATTCGTACTCGTAGATCAAGGAGCTGCAAGGACACGTAAATCTACCATATGGAATTTTACCAATGATGTCTTTTTGAACGCATTCTATATTTGTCGTTACCTTTGCAGATGGGCCAAACCCAAATTGACCGGTTCCACATAAAACCCGTCAAGGGTCGACGAAAATCAACATGGATCGTGGCCACAAAAGTACTAAAACAATCAAACATGGATTGTAGCCACAGAAACCTTAAAACAAGCCCTCCAATTAGTCATAGAATCAAAATACCAACAGTGCTCAAACTACCAGCCAACCCTGTCTCCAAGATAAATGAAGGCTCATTGACTACAGATATCCTCGATGAAACGAGTCAAAGACAAGTAAGAAGAGCCACCCTCCATCAAAGCCTTCCTACCCTTCTCGCTCAACTCCTTCACCTTCTTTCTCCTCTCCCCGGCCTCTTTGCCCTCCATTAACTTCCTTATCCCTCTCTCTATTTCATCTACCATCACGATACCATCACTACCTTTGACCAGATCTCTTCGATAATCCATCTTGATCTCAGCTGCGAGGCCGAGCTCCACCACTAGGTGGAACGCGTTGAACTGTTGCTCCGCATACTGGGGCCACGCGGCGATCGGCACGCCGAACCATATGCTTTCTAGAGTGGAGTTCCACCCGCAGTGAGACACGAACCCTCCGATGGCTGGGTGGGCCAGGACTGCGACCTGCGGGGCCCACCCAATCACTCTTCCGACCCCAGCTGTCCTATTAAGAAAACCCTCGGGCAGGACCTCTGCCGGATCTACGTAATCCTGGGGGGCTTCCAGCTTGCCCTTCGCCGGAGGCTGTCGTAGGGACCACAGGAAGCGGTACCTGCTCTGCTCCAACGCGTGGGCAATCTCTTTTGCCTGGTGCTCGTCGAAGTACCCGTGGCTCCCGAAGCACAGGAACACCACTGACGCATCTGGCTGCTGGTCGAGCCAGTCCAGGATCTCGAAACCCTTTTTGCTCTCATCCTTGACGTTCAGTATGGGGCCCACGGAGTACACCGCCGGTGCTCCAAGGCTGGGCAGGGCTTCCATAGCGCGCGGTTCCAGCTCAGCGAACGTATTTACCAAAATTCCCTTGGTTTCCCTATACCTTAGGGCGAAGTCCAAGAATATCTGGCAGTCTTCTAACATAAACACTTCCAAGGGCAAGAACTTGGCGGCAGGCAGCGGGTTAGCAAGGCACGGGAAGTCCAGCTCGGCGTCAGAGCCCCTGAGCCTGGTCGGGTCCATGTGTTGCTCATCTCGGAGAGACTGGAGGTGCAGCATGACTCCGAGGATCGCCGCGTTCGAAGGGAAGAACATGTAGGAAGGGATGTCGAACTCGACAGCCACGTCAATCATCGAGGTGCAAAACATGTCAAGGACAAGCCCAGCGAGCCGTGGTGAGCCACGGGCAGAGAGCTCAGCGACGGCTTCTCGGACGTTGGCTTTGTGGCTCTCCACAACGTCATGGATGAAGGCCAGGCCAGACGTCCTTGGGGAGTGGCTTTGGCTAGGGAGGAGGACAAAGCGGATGCGGGCAGCCACGGAGGCGGTGAGCGACTCGATGCGGGAATCAATCTCCGAGTCGAAGGGGAACTTCATGATGAGGACGGTGAGGGAGAGCCGATCGTCGCGGTTGGCGAGGAGCTTGGCCATCTCCACCATCGACACCAGGTGGCCGAGGCCCGGAGATGGGATGAACACGAGCTCGGATTTAGCACTCATGACGACGACGATGCCTTCGAAAATTCTTCTTTTGCTAACTGAGTACAGCCGGTTGCGAAGATGATAACGAGGTGGAGGCTCTTATGGATCTCAACTTGTAAGTCTTCAGTTGGTGGAATGAAGGAATCAATAGCACGAGGCGACCACGTCGTGCTGATTGAGGTCTGCGTCGCTGCGTGTTTCATTTTTTCTTGGTCGAACTTGCCGTCTAGTTTGACTGGCGTTTGTTAAATTTTAAGTTTGGTTATTGCTTGGCGTTGTATAATTTATAGTGTATAGTCTACATAATCAACAATTTAAATGAGCTCAGCTTATGTAGTTGTTATGGACCATATAACATCTTTTCAGATGAGAAGTTATTGCATGATGTCTCTCTCTCGGCCAACGACCCGAGCTTATATAGTTTAAGTCCTTATAGGACTTTGGTCCTTATACGACTCTATCTTTGAAGACAGCTGGAATCGTTCTAGATGCAATCTGGTGGTCAAAAGAAAAGTCCTAATTGGACTTTGGTGTAGCTAGTGCGTCTCGAGCTATCTTGTTTTACCGCGATGGTGCTTTTGCATACCCAATATATTAGAGCTAAACCTCCAAATTCCTTATAATTGGTATCGGAGCAAGGTTGTGCACTCTATATTTGGTGTATGCTCTTAACTATGGAGAATGTCACTGAGCAGAATAAATACTTTGCATGCGTCGCTACCTCCAAAACTTATTTCGTACAATCTTTTTCTTTAATCATTTTTCATTCTTAAAACACGTATCTAAATATCCTGCATCGGTGCTCAAGCAAATAAGAAATGAACAAACCGATTGTCGAACAAATAAAGTACGGGAAAAAAAAATAACTTGAGCCGGTAAAATTATACAACGCCTCGCCCGGACAGGCACGCTTAAACCTAAGAATGAAAAATTAACTCCAATTATCTAAATCTAAAAAATGCCACGAAAGCCAGCTTCTCGTGCACGGGAATCGATGGACCGCAAGGCACGACAAAATGGGGAAAAATGACTTTCGTATGGTGATCATCTGAAGACCACCTTCGTAGAAAAATAAGGTGCCAAGTCCATGTTGAGACGATCTCATCATTACATGTAAACAAATATAGAACATAGCATGCTTGTAACTCATCATTAGGTAAATGAGCAAGGAATAAAAAGATAAAAGATATGCCACAAAATATTGTAATTTTTATGCTCAAATCGACTCATAGCAATGCAAGAATGGAATGGGATCATGACTTTCTATTGTACTAGTCACTTTAGGTGCATCATATAACATATGAGTTAGTGTTATGCATGTCCAGATTTACATTAGAACATAAGGTGATCCTAGCATGATGGCATACTAATAATACTTTGAGAAAATGAAAAACTTTACTAGCTTTTTTTTTTTTCACAACAATTTATGCAGTCTTTATTCCTCTTCTTTTCGTTATATACTAGTTTTTTTTTTTTTTTGGGTCGGTATTATATACTAGTCGATTTCTGTTATTTTTTAGAAAACGTTTTTGCCATTTTTAAGTTTCAAATTGTCCATTTGTTTTTGAATTACAATTGTATAGATTAAATGAGAGAACCGTCAAATTTGTGCATAATCCCCTCTAATTTTCAGAGAATAGCTAGGACTTCCATTCTAAGTGCAATATTGTAACTTGTTCTTATGCTAAAAGTAGGAATCAACATTTTTTTTTTTGGGTAATTGTAAGTAATAGATAGATTTTGCCAAAAGAATGTACAAATAAGGAGGCCCAGCACCAACAAGAACAAACACTCAAAAGACAAGGAAGTCAAAAGAGTGTAGCGGTATCGTGGAACGACAAGAAATGCACCAAAAGCCAAAAGGAAAGAAAAATAGCAACAAGAAAAGGAAAGAACGAACAATCAATCAAAGATTGTCGAAGGCAATCCCCAACTTTGTTGTAGTCTTCTATTCCTCGGAGTGTTAGAAACGTGCTTGAAAGACAAAGCTTTATCCTTAATCGCCTTATGAAGGTACATCTTCAACGTTGGGAGGAAGAGGGAGTGGTTGCGAAAGATGATCGCATTCCGCTCATTCCAAGTAAGATAGCATAAAGCTCCAAAGGAAAAGCGAGATGGGGATTGGTGGAAACTATTATCACCAATATGTTTGGTAACCCAAGCTAAATTCTCAGCCCAACTTTTGTTTTGCCAAGGTAGACTGCACTTGGCCGCCCAATACCGCGCAAGAATGCCGGTAATTCGACATTCAAAAAAAGGTAATCGGTCAAATCAGGCCTACAAGAGCAGACGGCACACACTGTAGAAGAGATACGGCCATAAGAGAGAAGCGCTACATGAGTTGGTAACCGATTACGCATAATCAACCAAAGAAGAGTTTGGTAGTGAGGAGGCAATGCGGGATTCCAGACAAAGGAGAACCAAGGCATTGAATGTCACGCCCCGAACCTCGAGCACGCCAACATCCCACTATGGTCATTCAAATGCAACATTCCCAGGTTAAGTCGCCGACCCATTCAGTTCTTTAATGCACATGCGGAAGCATATTATAAAACCCCTGACAATAAAATACGGGATAGCGCAGCAGGAAGTAAATTCACGACAATACACTTTCACAAATCAACGGAGTTATAAACAAGGGCCTACGGCCAAAAGTCTACAAAAGACCGGCCCTTAAATAGGAACCATCCTACGACCTAAAAGTCGAATACAAATTCCTATCATTCAAACTTCACCTCTGCAACTCCACCAAGCCAACCAGGCGAACTGGCCGCTCCGTCCACACGGGACCTGAAAATGTTGGCCCACAACGGGGTGAGACATTGTCTCAGCAAGTTCAACCCCCTAAACCCCTATTAGAAAGAAAATACATTCTAGAGTGACCTAGCCACAATATTAAGAAGACTTACCTCGCATTAGCCTTCATCTGTAGGTTAGCACAATTTATATAATTCAACCACGTACGATTATAATAACCATACAATTGAGGCACGATCACATCATCAGAGCAATTCAATCACTTGAATCGTCTCAGCGATCAATCAGCTCGGCCGATTACATGTCATTCTATCAAATCAATCTCTGCATCCCATCATAACCCTATAGGTAGGCTTAACAATCGGTAGAAATCAGGGCCCCACTCGGCACGACCTTTAATAAGGTGGTAAATCACGGCCCCATGGGCATGACCTCCAAGAGGTGGTAAATCACAGCCCCACGGGCACGACCTCTAATAGGTGGTTCATCACGGCCCCATTAGGCACGACCTCTAATAGGTGGTTCATCACGGCCCCACGAGCATGACCTCAACGAGGTGGTAAATTACGGTCCCACGGGCACGACCTTTAATAGGTGGTTCATCACGGCCTCGTTGGGCATAACCTCTAATAGGTGGTCAATCACGTCCAAATTCCCATCAATTTTCACATATGGAATTTTTGTAAAGAACCCCTAATTATCGCAATCACACTCAATTCGCCACAATCAATCATCAAATTTAAATTCTAAATGAACAGCGGCGATCGGCACGAAATTCTGAGCAACCGGGATGAAAAATAAATTTTTCCTTTTTTTAATTAATTTCGGAATATAATATACTATTTTAATCCTCCGAATTTCGAAATAATTAAATAATTCAAAACTAAAATCCATTAAGTTCCATCAAATCTTAACATTAAATAATCCCCTTTCAACCTTAATTAAACACAAATTAACTTAAACCAACCCCTTAATCCAACTTATACTAAAATATACTAATCTATCCACCTAAACATGCTTAATTCAAACTAAACACACTTAGGGCATCATTAACACTCTAATCAAGGATTAGTGAGATAAACTCACCCAAACGACGAGCCGAATGGACCAAAACGACGAGGACGACGAGGGGATCGACTTTCTCCAAAGCGGGCCAAGCATCCGGGGTCGGGAAGCCGGCCAAAACGGCCCACAAAGGGGCTGCCATACCCATTTTTGCAGCTGCTGTTCGCTGCTTGATGGAGGGGGAAACGTGCTTGGTTTGAGGCGCAACAAGAAAGGAAGACCGGCGGGGCTTGGACGGGCTAAAGGGGGAGGCCGGTAGCGGTTCATGGTGGCGAGGAGGAGCTCCGGTAGCTCCAACACGAGCTGAAAAACCTGCTGGAATGGCGAGCTACGCGAGAGGGATGCCGAGGCGCGTGGCCTCACGAGGGGACAACGGCGACGGGCGTGCGGCGGCGAGCTTCGGCAGACTTCCGGCAGTGGCTGCGGCATCCATGGCTGCTCGGTGACCTCCGAAGAAGAAGAAGAAAAGATGGAAATGGAGATGGGGTCGCACGGTTGGGAGAGGGGAGGAAGAAGAAGACCATTTCTCTCTCTTCCTTTTCCTTTTCCCTTTTCTTTTTCTTTTTCTTTCATCCAACCAAGGTGGCCCACCACATGACATCACTTGATGATGTCATGCTCCACTATCCCCCACAACCTTGTTTCAATGGGTTCACTTCATTTTTCCACCGAGGCATGGAACTTTGTACCTTGCTTTCTTCAATTCCATTCAATTCTCATCCAATTAAGTCCAATTAAAGTCCATAAAATGAATCCAATGTCACCACACTTCAATTCACATCGTCACTTGTCCATAGAATCAACTTAAGTCCCAAAAGTACGACCAAATGCGGGCCTACTAATTTCTCGAGCTAAAATAGCCATTCTCTGATTATTTTGTTGAAAAACTCGGCTTGCATGAAAAATCTTCCGAAGATGAGTCAATAATCCTAAAATGATTTGTGACACACCACGACTTCCAATTTTTGAATTCAATCTCAATTTTCATGATTAATTTCGATCTGGTGCGATTCTAGCACGTCCTAACCTACCGGGTAGCTTTTAGGGAAATTTTCTTGCATCTGACCTGAGGGTGATCGGTCTCCAAGTCTGACGCGTTAAAATCCCTTAATTGCTTCGCCCAATAGGCTAGTTCCCTCATGAGTGGCCAACTCAGAGAGTCGAACTAAATGCATAGATGAAATGCTCGACTCAATCAGCTGAAAATAGAATTGGAAAAAATCGGGATGTCACAACTCTTCCCCACTTATAAAAATTTCGTCCTCGAAATTTAAATCTTTACCAATCCTTAAACCAAAAGGTGGGGGTACAGTCGTCTCATCTAACCTTCTCTTTCTTTGGTTGCTCTCTTTGTACTGTGATACTACCAAATGACTTCCAGATCTTGCTCAAGACATTCTGTTATGAAAGACTACGCACTTGTCCATCTTTGCAAAACAAAAGTTGCAAAAATTTTTGGTTCTTTTTCTTTTTGTTTCTATTTTTCCACAAAGCGGCTAACTGCCGCGCTAGGGATTCGAAACCCTGACCTCGGACCATTCGCTTCCTTCTTGGGTACCACTCGGCTAAAGGTGCCAGCGGTGTCTCAACTTGCCTCTTTTACTCACTTAAAGCCAAAATCCTCCTTTGAGCCCAAATTTCGATAGATTCTGATTTAAAAGCCGATTCATCTTCCCTTCCTTAACATGTCGAGATGTCCTTATCAGGGCGACACCCAAGGAAGATGTACTTCCCCACTTATAATTCCAAAGGTCTTGGACACAACTCTGCGCAGCTTTTCTAGCGATTCTGAACGGTTTTTAAACTGTTCCTGATAATTGAGACTGAATCACTGATTCCCAAACCAACTCTGTACCTGCGATTTTTTGGTCTCTGATCTCAGCTCAACAATTGAAGCTCTGAACACTCTGCTTTGCACTGACTAAAAAGTAACTATCTGATTGATCTGCTGAAACTGGGAACCTCTGGTCAAGATCTGATATAACTCTGACATTGATCTTGGCAACTGCAGTCACTGACTACTGTACTGACCCAGGCCTATGATTTTTCTTTCCCTGACTTCGTCTGACTAATTGAAATTCTTCACTCTCTGCTATGTACTGCTTAAGAAAGAACCATGTGAAAGCTCTACCAACTTGAAACATCTGATCTAAACTTGAAACACAATTCATCCCCGGCACCCCCATGCAGACGATTTATATGATATACACACACTTCGGTATACCTATTCTAATCGAGATCTTTTCGTGTTGTACTAAGGTGAGCTGACTCTGTTCATCTGTCGACCACAACCCCCTAGGGAATCAATACTCTTCCCGGCTCCTTAATAAGCTCGTAATAACATTCCATCATGCTATCCTTCCATTCCCACACAGGATTCTCTCAAGTGCTTGAAAAAGCTTTCCTGGCTTACCTTACCAAATTCTCACTTACTGATACATCCAACATTTACAACTTGTTCGACGATCTCTATTTTCATACCGACCTACCAATCTCGATGATGTAGATTCTGACTCATTTTCGTACGGTTTGGACAACGACGAAGTTGCTACGATGAGCTTCCCATAAGATCCCTTCTTTAATCTCTGTATCGTCAATTACACACAATCGTCCTCAGAACCTTAGTGTTCTGTCTTCAGAAATCTGAAAATCAACCTCTCTCTCATCTGCATCTGCTTGCACGATCTTCTGAATCTCTGGATCTGACGGTTGAAGTGTTCTGATTCTGATCTGTACTTCCGATTCAATACTAAGGGTGGCCACAAGATTTAAAAGGTGGCTTACCAAAATTTGAAAACTGAATCTCCACTTTCTCATGTAAGGTCTACTCTTTAACCAGTATGTGCACGAATGAAGGCTCTCGACTCAACACATTAGCAACCTCTTTCATCATTTCGGGGTGATACCAGATACCACCATCTGAGTCCTTCAAAAGATCTGGTTCACAACGCTATCTCATTTAATTCCTCCTAAGAGAATAAATACTTTGAGACTTTGACAGTCAATAAAGATCTGCAGTCTTTCTTTACACCAATGACATCTCTAAATATTCAGAGCGAAAATTGTTGCCGTGAGTTCCAAGTCATCTGTCAGGTAATTCGGTTCATAAGGTCTCAACTGACGGGACGCGTATGTAACGGCCTTACCATGTTGCATTAGCACGTAACCCGGTCCTCTAAACGATGCATGACTGTAGGTCTCATATCCTCCAGGACCAGACAGAATGGCCCACACAGGTGCAGTAGTCAGCCTCTTCTTAAGCTCTTGAAAACTACACTCGCGTTCCTCTGTCCACATGAATTTTTCTTCCTTCCTCAGCATCCAAATCAACGATGATGCTGATGCTGAAAGCCCTTCCACAAAACTTCAGTAAAACTCTATTAAACTCAGAAAACTTCTTATCTCTGTCACTATATTCGATCTTGGCTAGCTGATCACTGCTTCTATCTTTGCGAGGTCCACGAAGATTTCTTGGCCTAAAATCACGTGACTTAAGAGTGATACACAACTCGTCCAAAACTCGCACTAGCTAAACTTAGCATGAAATTCAAGGGCCCTCAAGGTCTGAAGTATCATCTTTAAATGTCACTCGTGCCCCTTAGCACTCTTCTAACACACTAGGGTAACTTTAGTGAACACGATCACAACTGATTTAAGTACCCTTACACATTCTGCTCATAAGACCCAGACAAACAGCTGAAGTGTCCGTCAAACCATGTGGTATTACAATGAACTCATAACTGCCGTGTCGAGTGCGAGATGCTAACTTCCGTATGTCTTTCTTCCTAATCCTCAACTGATGATACCCTGACCTCTAGTCGATCTTGAGGAATATCAATGTACTAACACAGCGAACCAACTTTCTTCTCTATGAATAGAACAGGTGCTCCCCAAGGTGATGCACTGGAACATGTGAATCCCCTATTCAATAATTCTTGCATCTGCACCTTCAATCCTTTTAACTTAGGTAACACCATCCGGTAAGGAACCTTGGGGACCGGCTTTATTCCGGGTACTAATTCAATCACGACTCTATTTCTCTTCCTGACAACAAACCTGACAAAAAACCTGACAATTCTCCATAACATACTTTAGAAAACTTTTGTACCACGTTTGTGTTCTCCATATTCGACCCCTCAACTGACGCATCCATTACAGTTGCCATGTAGATTAGATAACCAACAACTGAATCAGGTCATCTTCAATGATGAATAACAAGGATTGAGGTCCCTCTTTGACTTTCAGTGATTCAAAACTTCCGTACGCTAACTGAACAAATTGAATTATATTACTGCCACGATTCAAAACAACAGGAAGCTCCTTGAGCCAAACCTTTTTATAATTGACTTCCAAGTTATACTTAAGCAAACCCTTCAAGTACAACTATACTCAGAGATTCATCTTTCCATCACTTTATTACTACAACGAAAATCCTACCACTTTCATTGAAAATTCTGTTGCACTATTCTGATAAAAGCATTTCAAAAGCATTCTTCCCTTGATCGATCCATGGTCAATCCCTTCATGCTCCTCTAGCCATCCTAGTGGCGTCATATCTGCAATAACGGTGCTTACACTCTCCTGAACTTACACGGACAATTCCTAACCTGATGGCCATGCCGGCCACGTTCAAACCGTATCCCTTTTCACTCTCCTTGGGCTTAACTCATGCCTCCCTTTTCACAAACTCGGCACACAATCAGTGAGTCATCTACCTCCCATTAAGAAATACCACACACCCTTCTTTGTACTGAGATTCGTTCCAAGTACCCCACTAAATGTCCCGAAGCATGTTTCCTCTACTTTATCTTATCAACAGTGGTAATAGAAATAGCTGTAGTTCTGTTGACGCCTAATTTTTGAGGCTTTATTTTTGGTTTTTTAATTATTTTCTTGTTTGTTATTATTATTATTATTATTATTATTATTATTATTATTATCATCATCATCATTACTATTTTGGGTTTTATTTCTTTTTTCATTTTATTTTGACTAAAAATCGAAGAAAACTAAAAAAATGAAGAAAAATAGAAAAAATCGAAAAAAAACTAACAAAAGAAAAACAGAAAAATGGAAAAATTGAAAAAAGCAGGTAACGGGGCCAAGGGCAGCCTTTTGGGCCCTGGCGGCCACAACCCACGCCCGCGCCCGACCCGCGCGACCCGTCTCCTTCGCCCGGAATCGCGTGTGCAGCACGCGCCTGGAGCGCGATGCGGAGCAGGTCGGACGGCGTGGCGTACGGCGAGCAGAGGAGGAGCAGAGGAACAGCGACGCCGAGGGGACGTGACCGGAGGGGGGCTGGTGGCTGATGGGACGCCGGTTCGGCCGATGGGAGCCGCGGCACCCACCTCGGCCGAAGCCTCGCCGACCAGCCACCCCCCGCCTATAAATAGGGGGGTCCCGGCGATGAGGAGAAACACAATGGAGAGGGACAAGGAGGAGAGAGAAGCTTGCATTTCTGGAACCCCGCTGAAAGACTTCAGAGGGGGGACCGAGATCTGCAACCTTTGATCCCGACTTCCCCGGAGAGAGAGAGAGAGAGAGAGAGAGAGAGAGAGAGAGAGAGAGAGAGAGAGAGAAGGAGGAGGAGGAGATCCCCCCGCCGTAGATCGTCGCCGCTGCCGTCAAGGCAAATTCCGTCCAAAAGCAGGTAAAGGCAGGAGTCTGGCCGTTCATCGGAGCTTCCCCACCACCGCCGTCGTCGCCCTAGTTGCCGTCGCCGTCGCCAACCTACCCTGGCCAGCCCCAAATCGAAACCCTAGGGTTCTCGATTCCAGGTCTCGATTCCGAGTCTCCGGGTCGGATCCGGGTCCGGAACCGGGTAGGGTTTCGCGTTTAAAAGGCAGCCGGGGGTCGGGTCACGAGCAGGTCGGATCCAGGTAGGATCGCCGAAGAAATGGCGTCGTTTCATAGAAGGCAAGGCGGGTCGTGGAGCGGGTCGGACGTACGACCCACGGGTTGCGCACGGTCCGGCCCCTCTATGGTGCCAAACGGTGTCATTCGTATGAGTCGCCAGGACGCCGTTTTTTCGAAGTTAAGGGAGCCGGGTCGCTGGAGCGGATCGTCAGGTCGGGCCGGACATCCGTGCCCAGGCACGACACCGTTTCGGCGTCTAACCCCAAAACGCGGGCTCCTCCGCGTTTCGGGTCGGCCAGGGGATCCGACCCATGGATTTGACCGGGTCGTTTTATAATTTTTTAAAAAATCAAAAAATAATTTATTTTCGTAAAATATTAAAAAATCATTTTAATTTCTGAAAAAAATCAAAAAAATGTTTGAAAATGTTAAAAAATGTTTGAGAATGTTAAAAAATGTTTTATTTTCAAAAAAATCCAAAAAATCAAAATAAGAATAATTTATTTTCAAAAAGAATACTAAGATATTAAAAATATTTTATTTTCCAAAAATTCAAAAAAATTCACAAAGTTATTATTTTCCAAAAATATCTAAAAATATCTTAATATTTTCCAAAAAATCCACAAAAATGTCAAAAATCCCTAAAAATGCCAAAATTCATAAAAAGCCCAAAAATTTTCATAAAATACCCAAAAGACTTGTATTTTTCCAAAAATACCGCAAAAATCCAAAAATCCCTTTTATGTCCAAAAAATGAGGAAAATTCCCAAAAATGTTATTTTTCCAAAATGCATGGAAAATCCCCCAAACATCCAAAAAACCTTAGGGTTTAAACAAGATTAGGTACCAAAAGGGCATTAGTGATTAACTAGTGTAATTAAGTCCCCGATCCTAATTTCTCTGGTTGCGCAGAAGCGAGTATTTCTCCCGGTACTCCGCTCGGGTCTCTAATCAACCCGCCCCAAATCGATTAGTGGCGACTCCGTTTAAAAAATTGATTTACAAACTAAAAATTTTAAAGTCGTGAATTGGCGGACTTGGGAGAGTCCAGGCATTAATTAATCCAGCCGAGCCATTAGCCTCCTTAGGCGCTCGTACCCGATCCGGCCGGGCGCCCAAAAAAAAAAAAAAGAGGTCGCGACAAGTTCCATCTACCTATACGGACAATCTTTGATCAAATGGCCTTGTTGGCGACACCTGTAACAAGTCCTTTCCCTCTTACAGCACGGAACAGATCCATATCCTTTCTTACCGACACGACACACAACGATCGAGTTGAGCACTGACTTTTCAATTCTACTCTTCCAGTTGGGTGAAACATGGCACCTTTCTTCTGACATCGGCTTTTCTCCCCAATCGATTCTCGTTTCTGTCTAAACTAAACCTTGACTCAGATACGGTGGTTTGATCATCGATCACAACTCCATATCAGACCTCAACAAGCATGGCAACAACAACGGTCACAACACTGGTAACGGTAGAAACAACGGCAACAACGGCAGTTACGGCCTTGGTGGCATCGGTATTGGTGGCATTTGCGGCACTGACAGCAACGGCGGTAACAGCAACTGAAGCGGCGGCCTACTAACCCATTCTGTCTCCCAATATCTCAAGCATCCTCAAAAACCGAGCAAACCTTGAATCTTCAGGGGCTACTACCCCAGCATTGACTGGAGACAATGCTTCACCACTCGCCCTGGCCCCAACTTATGCTCTACCTAGGGCACCACGGGCACCGACTTTCAACGGCGACCCACCCCGAAACACAGGGCCTACTACCCTCTACTTAGCGGCCCTCAACACTCGGTCACTCACGCTACAGGCTCAATATAGACACCCGCTTTTAATTCTAACACCACATTAGAATTTGAGTAACCACACAAGCAAGCTACCAAGCAACTATCAATCACATACATCAGAATATTAAAAGCCTTTCCTACTAACTATCCCATGGCTCATTGCACCTTATCACTCCATACACAAACCATGCTTTGATACCAATTAAACGAGGATGTCATGCCTTGAACCTCGAGCACGCCAACATCCCACCATGGTCATTCAAATGTGACATTCCCGGGTTAAGTCGTCGACCCATTCAGTTCTTCAATGCACATGCGGAAGCATATTAAAAAACCCCTGACAATAAAATACAGGATAGCGCAGTAGGAAGTAAATTCATGACAATACACTTTCACAAATCAACGGAGTTATAAACAAGGGCCTACAGCCAAAAGTCTACAAAAGACCGGCCCTTAAACAGGAACGATCCTACGACCTACAAGTTGAATACAACTTCTAATCCTTCAAACTTCACCTCTACAACTCCACCAAGCCAACCAGGCGAACTGGCCGCTCCGTCCACACGGGACCTGAAAATATTGGCCCACAATGGGGTGAGACATTGTCTCAGCAAGTTCAACCCCCTAAACCCCTATTAGAAAGAAAATACACCCCAGAGTAACCTAGCCACAACATCAAGAAGACCATTTCTCTCTCTTCCTTTTCCTTTTTCTTTTTCTTTTTCTTTTCTTTCATCCAACCAAGGTGGCCCACCACATGACATCACTTGATGATGTCATGCTCCACTATCCCCCACAACGTTATTTCAATGGGTTCACTTCATTTTTCCGCCGAGGCATGGAACTTTGTAACTTACTTTCTTCAATTCCATTCAATTCTCATCCAATTAAGTCCAATTGAAGTCCATAAAATGAATCCAATGTCATCACACTTCAATTCACATCTTCACTTGTCCATAGAATCAACTTAAGTCCCAAAAGTACGACCAAATGCGGGCCTACTAATTTCTCGAGCTAAAATAGCCATTCTCTGATTATTTTGCTGAAAAACTCGGCTTGCATGAAAAATCTTCCGAAGATGAGTCAATGATCCTAAAATAATTTGTGACACACCATGACTTCCAATTTTTGAATTCGATCTCAATTTTCACGATTTCGATCTGGTGCGATTCCAGCACGTCCTAACCTACCGGATAGCTTTTAGGGAAATTTTCTTGCATCCGACCTGAGGGTGATCAGTCTGCAAGTCTGATGCGTTAAAATCTCTTAATTGCTTCGCCCAATATGCTAGTTCCCTCATGAGTGGCCAACTAAGAGAGTCGAACTAAATGCACAGATGAAATGCCCGACTCAATCAGCTGAAAATAGAATTGGAAAAATCGGGATGTCACATTGAAGGTCCTCTAGGGCGAATTTAGTTCTAGGCAGAGGAAGTGGAGAAGCAATTAGAGGGGTGCCCAAGCCAGAGGATGCGATTGACCTCTTGGTTGAGTACTAGGAGAGGTTCTCCCTAATTAGCTAGGATGGTAGCTACATCAAAGGAGAGACCTGTCCTAACAGAAGCCAAACGCGGTATATCAAACCGATAAATCTCCATATCAAAAAAAAAAAAAAAAAAAAACCGATAAAGAGGGCCCATTGGGTGCCAAGGATCAAACCAAAATGAAGCTGAAAGTCCATTACCAATGCGCCAGTGGAAGTATTGCCGAAAACTTCCATGAAGATCAAGTAATTTCTTCCACGCCCAAGAGCAAAATGAAGGACACGAGACCACCCAAAAATTTTTTCCGCTTTAAGAAATATGAGTGAATCCACTTACACCAAAGAGGCTCATTGTTAGTAAAAAGGAGCCAAATGTGCTTTAGCATGGCGGCCTTGTTGTTTATACGAAGAGTACGAATCCCTAAGCCACCTTCATTCTTTGGCAAGCAAACATCGTTCCAAGCAACCTTGGCACCTCCAGGACCCAAATTTGGGCCGTTCCACAGAAATTGTCGAAGGACATGCTCAACTCGATTTAGAACTGAACAAGGAAGAGTAAAAACACTAGACCAATAAACTTTAATAGAGTGGAGCACTGATCTAATGAGTTGCAGCCGGCCCGCAAAAGAAAGGAAACGTTAAGTCCAGGACCTTGCTCTAGCTATGATAGCATTAACCAGAGAAATGCAGTCAGCTTTGCCTAACTTGGTGGAAACAATAGGCACCCCAAGGTACCGAAATGGCAAAGAACCCAATTGGAAACCAAGAGTTCCCAAAATACTTTCACGAAGGGAAGGAGGGCCCCCGGATAAGAAGATCTCACTTTTCCATTAATTTGGGACAAGGCCACTCCAAGAGGAAAATCTATCAATCCCAGCCTTTAAAAGGTTGATGGAAGACATTAGCTTTAGCAAAAGGGAGTACATCATCGGCAAAGAAAAGATGAGAAAGTCTAGTTGCCTTACATCTCCAAAAGAAATTGAAGGTCGAATGGTGGGTTTGGACATTGAGGATGCCCGAGAAAATTTCCATAATAAGTATAAAGATGTAGGGAGACATTGGATCCCCTTGACGAATGCCTCGACCACTGTTGAAGAAACCATGGAGCTCGCCGTTTAAGGAAATGGAGAACTTGGGGGTTCGGATACACCATAATCTGATCAATGAATTCACTGGGAAAGCCAAATGCTTGCATTGTTAATCCAACGAACTTCCAGTTAACCATATCAAAGGCTGTACAAAAATCCACCTTGATAACACATTTTGGCCGATAAGGTTCACAATGAAAGTCACAAAACAGCTCCTGGGCTAGCAATAAGTTGTCACTGACACGCCAACCTTTGACAAAGGTGTTCTTAGGAAAACTAATTCAGGAGGGGAGAACACAAGTTAATCGGTTAGCCAATAGCTTTGTAATGCATTTATAAATGGTATTACAACAAGCTATAGGCCGAAAATCATCTATATTTGTAGCATTGGGGACCTTAGGGATAAGGGCTAAAATGGTAGTATTAATCTCCCACAGAAGATTACCCGTAATGAAGAAATCTTTAATAGCTAGAGTCATCGAAGGACCCACAATCTCCCAGGAGTGCTTAAAGAAATCCACATTTAATCCATCTGGACCAGGAGCTTTGCCAGTCGCAAGGGAGAATAAAGTGTCTCAAATTTCCAAATCAATAATAGGCCAAGAAAGGAGGCTAACCTGTTCATCATTGAGAGCATGGCCCAAGACCGCACGAAGATCCTCAAGAGAAGGCAGGTCAGAGGACTTAAAAGCGGCCAAAAGATTTTGGAAATGCGAGATGAAGAGGCGTTGAACTTCACTGGGATCAGAGACTAAGTTCTGCCCATAAAAAACAGAGACGATTCTATTCTGAAGATGCCTTTTATTCACGGAGTGGTGGAAGAACTTGGTGTTAAGATCACCCTCATTCAACCAACGAATCCTGGATTTCTGCTTGAAAAATGATTCCTCTTGGAGGCGGAGGTCTGAAAAGGTCCTGAGTAGTTCCTTTTCACTATCAACCAGCGACTGATTGAACGGATCTCTCTGTAGAGCATCTGAGAATCGAGAAGAGCACGCCTAGCATTTGCAGTCCTTAGGGACAGATTTGAGAAGGAGTCTCTGTTGAGTTGTTTTAACCTACACTTCAGAAGCCGTAGCTTGCAATAGAGGATATACATTGGGGTTCCAATAATTGACGAGTCCCACACCTGGGCAACTAATGAAGAAAAAGAAGGATGAGTCATCCAAAAGTTGAAAAATTTAAAAGGTTTTTGAGAGTTGGGATGATCAAAGGTCCTAACCACCATCGGTGAATGATATGAGACACCAGGGGCTAGAAAGGATGCTTCGGAGAAAGAAAATTCTGTATTCCAACACGAGTTAACGAGAACCCTATTGATTTTTCTTTGTTTTCGGTTGATCCTCGAGGAAGTAGCCTAAGTGAACCTGTGACCGATATATCTAAGGTCATCCAAACCTGCTTGGTTAATGCATTCATCAAACTCGTTGAAAGCCAGGATCCAAGAATTAGAACTCCCAAGTCTATCAGAGGAATCATGGATGGCATTAAAGTCTCTAGCCGGAACGCAAGGAACATTCGAGAATGCATGACTAGAACGGATCAAGTCCTCCCATAAAGTACACCTCAGCACGAAAGTATGATCCCCGTAGATCATAGTAATGCAAAAACTTTTCCGAGAGTAGAGCCAATCGAATCGACCGTGAATAGCTTGAGTCAAGATAGATGACACAACAAAATTCACCACCAGCGAGTTCCACCCCACCCAGATCCTGCCCTGAGGAGAGTAGTCATAGTTTGAGCACCAGGACCATCCAGATGGGAGGACTGTAGAAATCGCGGGGAATGAGGAAAAAGGGACTATAGTTTCCAAAAAGCCAACGCAACCGGGGTTGTTGGTTCTAACAAAATTTCTAATTTCTGCCTGCTTAAGGGGGGCACCCAAGCCCCTAATATTCCAAGCACCTATATACATATATATAAAGCTATAAGGAAAGGTAGAACAATTATCGGTGCTTCGGAGGACGCCTTCGATTAGTCCCCTGTTTAGGAGGATCAGGTGGCAAAGGAGTAGCAGTTGTAGCATAAGATGTAACGACTCGGGCCCCATTGTGTAATATTGTCCATTTTGGACACTGAGTCCTTACGGTTTTAAAACGCGTCACACAGGGGCAGAGGCGTGGCCCACTGGCCTGCCCTCTTCCAAGCCATAATATTGTCCGCTTTGGAGGCATGCACGTAGCAACCTCCTCCCTCACGGGTTTGTTTTCAGCGTAGCGAAAGTGTACGTGAAACGCGTCACACAGATTAGAGGGATCTGAGACTTATAAACTAGTCCCAGGACTCCCCCCTAAGCGATGTGGGATAGGACACGTGCCCCTTGTAATGACTTGAGCCCCACCGTGTAATATTGTCTACTTTGGATATTGAGTCTTCACGATTTTAAAACGCGTCACGTAGGGGCAAGGCGCGGCCCACTGGCTTGTCCTCTCCCAAGTCATAATATTGTCTGCTTTGGAGGCATGCACGTAGTAACCTCCTCTCTCAGGGGTTTGTTTCCAGCACAGCGGAAGCGTACGTGAAACGCATTACATAGATTATAGGGACCTGAATCTTATAAACTAACCCCAGGACTCCCCTCCTAAGCGATGTGGGACAGGAGAAGCGCCCTCACGCGGGCCGTCACACAAGACCTATCCTTCTAAAGAGGAGTAGCCTCAGGCTCATCAGATTGAATAGCTTGGGAAGTAGTGGGCGTTGGAGTTTGGCTGTTTGGCTACAATGCCAAAACTTGCTGAGGCATAGGCTTGGGAGCTAACTGAGGGGCATATGAAATCAAGGGATTCTCTAGACCTGGTTCACTCTGGGGGGGGGAGGGGGAATGGCACTGAACAGACGAGGCTTGCTGAGTATCAACAGATGGAGCTTGCTGAGAAGCCTGAAGCAGACCATCTACAGGTGTTTTAATAGCACAATTATGGCCAAAGGATCCACAACTAAGACAGGAGATAGGTCTCCATTCATAATCAATCAACATCGAGGAAGTAACTCCATTCAGGCATACATCTACCGAATCACAATGATCTTGCTTTGCAGAGATCTCAACACAAACTCTTGCAAACGAAATCCTCTTCATCTGCTCAGTTTGGAGGTCCACGAAGAGTGGTTTCCCAATTGCACTAGCAACAAGGCTTATACTAGGGGCTGACCAAAGGGCATAGGGGATGTTCTTCATTCTAACCCATACCGGCACCGAGGAATGCCGATCTTCTTAAGTTCCGGGGTAGGGGTCCATTGTTGTAAGATGAGAGGCACTCGGCCTACATTTAAGAATCCTTCATCAAGGATTTTCCTACGGAAATCCCTGTCCGGAATGAAAAAGAAAAGGAACCCTTCATCATTTGCCATCACCTCCGTAAGCTTGGCACCCCAAGCTTGCTTCAAGGTTGTCTCAGTTACTTTGAATGGAAGTCTTCTCCCAAGAAAGTAACCCACCAGGCAATCGTGCCACATAGAGGCAGTAGCCTACAAAACTTCCTCACGAACATTAACTACAGCCTTGTTATTTACATAAGTAGGCGGCACATAGTTGAGCTCATAACCTTTAGATGCCATCTTTGCTACATTCACCCATGACCGAGCAGGCGGGGGCTTAGAGCCATTCAGCTTTTGGGCTTCGGGATGGGAAGACGAAGCCGCTTGTTTGTCGGACCTAAGACGGCTACGGCTCCTTCTTTCAAAAGCAGGTTGCTTATCCTTGGATGGGCCCTCTTGGCGCACTACTCCTTTGGGAGCACTCATCGCTCGGGATGAACAAAGAAATCACCGAACCAAAGGAAAAAAGAACCCACGCAAACCCTAGAAGAGATCGAGCATAATTACTGAATGGGGCCAAGCCAAGGGGAAAGCTACGGTGCGGATTGAGAGGGGGAAGGGGCGAAGCTTTCCACCAAATCTCAGCTCCAACAACAGGCGGGAACACCCAAGGCACATAACGAGACCAGCAGATGGAACAGTAGCACGATTGTACGGCCGGAGAGGGTAAGTGAACAGTACCCGCAAAAAGGAGCGAATGGCAAAATCCAAATGTGTAAGTAGGGATCGACTTTAATAATTTATATTTTCACTATTTAGTGAAATTCATTGAATTTTAAGTCTATATCTCATTAATTAGCTTTGTACTTGTTTAAGGTTGCTACCTCATTTGTCCAAGTAAGAATAAAAGGTATTCGCCTTTCAAACTACTATATCTACATATATAGATAGATTGAAATATATTACTTTTGCTATTTTAATATTCGTTTGTCTCTAACTTACGGTAAAATTTTAAGTTGAAGTTATCCAGCGAAGGTTTCTAGTATCATAATTTAATTGACCAGAAACTTTTGAGCGAACCTCAATTAAATTTTCATTTGAAGGTGAATTAAAATTTGGCAAAATAGTGAAGAATTGTATTGTAAAAATATTTAAGATAGTTATTTAATAATTTCAAGGGCTATTTTGAATTTAAAGAGATCGAATGTTTGAACATCACTATCTTTGTCTTTATACTAAACATGTAAGTTTATTCGATGTGACAGATCATGACATATATGCTAGGGGTGAGCGGTTTTAGGTTCTTTTACAGTTTTGCCTAGAACCTGAAACCTACCCTGTCATAGGTTCCGAGGTCGGTTCCTAGTTCCAACATGTTTTTTTTTGGTTATTTTATAGTTTAAAAATAAAATAAAATGAACGCAACAATAATAAATAAGCTTGTCATTCACCAAAGAGAATACAACACGAATAAAACTATCAACATAGGAAAAGGAATTCTTGGTGAGGAATTCAACTAGATAAAAGAGGAAATTGAACAAAAGTCTGCATTAAAATGGAACAAAAATCATTAGACCATAAATTTTTGTTTGGAACTTTGTATCAAGGAATTTATAACACCATAGAACAAACTAGACCATAATTCAAGAGCATTAAGGATCATACTCTCAGTCTGGTTGCTAAAAAATGTACGAAAAAAGCTCCACCATCATAATGCATTAATAATTTAGATGGAGTAACATATAACAATCAGACACCTGCAAGTCATAAAAAATAATAGTTTAAAATCCCTAGAGCACAATATTTGTAATTGCGAGAGGATTATTTTATGAGAAGCTGTATAAAGATGAAAGTGATGAATGCTCTTGGTGCTTCTTATGCATGAGACAAATGAACAGGTCCTGCTGTATTGGAGATTAACATTCTATGTAAGGGAAATTGCTCGTTTGCTGGAACAAAATATAAAAATGTCACAATTTCTCACTTTGTAATTCGGTCGTATGGACTCAAGTTTATTTCTTTTCGGAGAAAACTCAATTACTGACGCAACAATCAGTTAGACCCTACTTTCATGACCCAAATTACTTGACATTCATATGTTTTTTTAATGGAGAAGGGAACATGACATCTATGACTCAATCCAATGTTAGGTTCAGCTAGAATCTTTCGTGGAACATGCCGAGATCAATTACGCAAGGTAGACAAAACTATTTGAAGAGTAATAGCAACATTTCAGACATTCGTCCTCAACAGGCAAATCTGCAAATCTGTTACAGAAGGTAAACTGATCTAAAACCCATATTACTATCCAAACATTCATTAAATGGATCAGTTTAGTTATTGATCCCTCACTTGGTTTGGCTACGGTTTTTGTTCAGTTGAAGATTATTTGATCCGACAAGTTAAGCTTGGACAGCTACAGAAGTCACAAAAGTTCACCATTACCCACCCAACAAAGTAGAAGAACAAGTTGCATATGAGTAGAAATAGGCATTTACTGTGCATATTTACTGTGATTGCACCATCATTAAGGGTTCGAAATTTGTTTACTTCCATGTTATATAGTATGTAAATGGGTTCAAGTATATCTTAAGGGGTCCAACAATTACAGTACTAAGACCTCATTGCCATGCTAGGGTTGTTGATGTTCACAATGCTACCAAAAGTTAAAGCGAAAGATTAGTGAGCTCTAAAACCAAGGGTAACTGGTGCCATCCTATGTGCGTCTGAACCTATCAAGGTGAACATTCAATGACTACAGATGTCCTTCTATGCAGGCAAATATGCAGCAATTGTAAAATAGTACCTACGCCTAATACTGGAAAATGCTCAAAAGCTCCAATGAAAAAGCATTTGCTAGATAATTTTGAATGTGCATTCAACAGGTCAAAATAGGGGCCGGAGCTAACTCACCTGTTACTCTCACTTCCTTTATTCCTATAAGTAAACAATTACCACCTTATATTAGCATATGGTAGAGTCCAATTGATATCCATTAGTAGCCATTTTTATATAATGACATTGAGGCCTAAAAATAATTCTCACATGCATAAAAACAGCAAACGAATAGTGCAATAAGAAGGATCTTCAAATTAAAAGTTATTTTCTCGTAACAACAACAGAATATCTATACATTTGTTCATATAGCTTGTATCTCTTAGTGCAAATTTAGGATAGATGATTGAGTAGCTTACTTTTATCATTCAAAGGAAAAACCAACCCCCAAGTCATGTCAAATGTTTCTTCCAGAGAAATACACTTTTGTGTAGTCCAACTCAAATATCTCAAGAGCTGCAAATTCCTCGCATACTAGACGTCTTATTCAAAAATCTGTGGACATCACTGCCCTAGAAGACATACTTAGAAGATAGACTTATGATAGAGTGGGAAGAGCAGTGGATATATTAACTGAGAAGGAAAAAACAATGAAATCAGATCACTTGCCGAAACTTTGTAGTTCTTTCACCAATCCTTGTCCAGGTATTGTTCATAGCCCTTGTGCATGGAAAAAGGAGACCACAAATCGCATCTTCAAATACCACTAAAGAAGAAGTAGGTTCCATTAAAAATCTGGAAGCTGTTGCAGAGAATAGTGATAATTCACATCCCTTGGAATTGTTAAAAATGCGGCTTGATCGCATTGTCAAACGGTCAAACAAACTGGGCTCAAAGGTATGGATTTTCTAAAACATGCAGATACAGAGAATGAGCATTCTCACATATCGTTCTCATTTTCTGTTTATTTTCTCATGGACACAGGTATCTGAGTGTAGTTTGGGACCTAAATAATGCATACTCATGCTGAGGGTCGAGTGGTGTCGAGAAGGGCGAGTGGCATCGATGGTCAAGCCGCGTGGAGAAGGGTGAGTGGCGCTGAGGGTTAAGCAGCGTCAAGAGAGGCGAGTGGCATTGAAGGGCGTCGAGTGGTGCCGAGGGTCGAGCAGTGTTGAGGGGCGTAGAGTGGTGCCGAGGGTTGAGTGGTGTTGAGAGGTAAGCGGCGACGGCATTGAGGGGCGTCCAACAGCGCGGAGGGTCCAGCGGCGTTGAAGGGTGTCGAGGGCAGCAAGCGACGGCGAGCGGCAGCAAGCGACGGCGAGCGGCGTTGAGCAGTGTCAAGGTCGTCGAGGGGCATGGGGAAGTCGGGGACAGGGTCATCAAGAGGAGTGAGTCGAGGGCAGTAAGCGACGTCGAGCGGCGTCAAGTGACGTCGAGGTTGTCAAGAGGAGTGAGTCGAATCGTTGGAGAGAGACTTCAGACTAACATGGGGAGCCGGGGACAGGGCGAAGAGGGAAAAGGAAGAAACAGAAAGGGGAAAGGGAAAGAAACAACTTGAAATCTAAGTTTTCACATTTTAGGTTCTAGAACTCGGTTCCCGGTTCGGTTCCCAATGGACCGACAACCGGAACCTCCCTCTTTAGAATCGGAACCGCCCTCACCCTTAAATCTGCATCACTATAAGGAAGATCAAATCAAGGATTGAAGATATCTCTTGGTGCCCAAGTCACAATCTTGCCATGTGGTAAAATTAGTCCACTGCTTTGATCAGAGCTATGCGATCATCCATCCTTGATCTTGATGTAAGAAAGATGTGTGAGAAAGCTCTTAATTTTGTTGCATCACTATATATATTGAACTTGTATATCAAGATTGATATTCCTTTTTTTTTTTTTTTTTTTTTTTTTTGATGATCGAGGGAAAACTGGTCCAACAACCCACCACTGAGGTCCTCCGCTTTAATCGCTAGCAACACAGGGTTTCTAACCTTCGACCTCCATACGCTGGAAGGAGAAATCTCAACCAACTGTGCTGCCCACGGGTGGGTTTGATATTTCCTTTTGTAAATAAGACAATCAAGAAGTAACAACCACTATCATCTACATAAGTTGTGCTATGTCAAGAGAGATTATGTTCTTTGAATTATTTGTACACTCTGTTTGCATTTAGTTCCGTCAATTGTGTTACATTAATTTTATGAGACGTTGGCCTATATGGGATTCCCTCTACCAACCGTTCGATGCAGACTTCCTCGTAAAACCGTCTCATCTGATGGGCAAGGAGGGGCTGATTTAGCATTGCTTATAGTGTTCTAATCAGTCCATGAGTATGTGGATCCTTTGGGTTCCACATGGGGTCAAATCAAATTTACATTTTCGACTAAAGTTTAATTTCGCTAAATTTGCTACTCCGAAATTCTTTATATTCTCCTCCTCTCCATTGCACGCCAAGCAAGAACAGAGGGCCCTAACTTTCAGAAGCAGGAATGAGGAGCAATGGACGCAAGAGAGAAATAGGACAACAAACCTTAAGAGGGCAAAACAAGAGCAAAATGAAATTCATTCATACTCGTAGATCAAGGACGTGCAAGGACACGTAAATCTACCATATGAATTTTACCAATGATGTCTTTTTGAACCCAAAATGACTGGTTCCATATAAAACACGTCAACAAAATCAACATGGATTGTGGCCATAAAAATGCTAGAACAACCAAACATGGATTGTAGCCACAAACCCTAAAACACGCCCTCCAATTATTCATAGAATCAAAATACCAACAGTGCTCAAAATACCAGCCAACCTTGTCTCCAAGCTAAATGAAGGCTCATTGACTACAGACATCCTCGACGAAGCGAGCCATACACAAGTAAGAAGAGCCACCCTCCATCAAGACCTTTCTACTCTTCTCGCTCATCTCCTTCACCTTCTTCCTCCTCTCCCCGGCCTCCTCGCCCGCCATTAACTTCCTCATCCCTCTCTCTATATCGTCTGCCGTCAAGACACCGTCACTACCTTTGACCAGATCTCTTCGATAATCCATCTTGATCTCTGCCGCGAGGCCGAGCTCGAGCACCAGTTGGAACGCATTGAATTGTTGCTCTGCATACTGGGGCCATGCGGCGACTGGCACGCCGAACCATATGCTTTCTAGGGTGGAGTTCCACCCACAGAGAGACACGAACCCTCCAATGGCTGGGTGGGCCAGGACTGCGACCTGCGGGGCCCACCCAATCACTCTTCCGACCCCAGCTGTCCTATTAAGAAAACCCTCGGGCAGGACCTCCGCCGGATCTACGTAATCCCGGGGGCCTTCCAGCTTGCCCTTCGCCGGAGGCTGTCGTAGGGACCACAGGAAGCGGTACCTGCTCTGCTCCAACGCGTGGGCAATCTCTTTTGACTGGTGCTCGTCGAAGTACCCGTGGCTACCGAAGCACAGGAACACCACTGACGCATCTGGCTGCTGGTCGAGCCAGTCCAGGATCTCGAAACCCTTTTTGCTCTCATCCTTGACGTTCAGTATGGGGCCCACGGAGTACACCGCCGGTGCTCCAAGGCTGGGCAGGGCTTCCATAGCGCGCGGTTCCAGGTCAGCGAACGTATTTACCAAAATTCCCTTGGTTTCCCTATACCTCAGGGCGAGGTCCAAGAATATCCGGCAGTCTTCTTCCATAAACACTTCCAAGGGCAAGAATTTGGCAGCATGCAGCGGGTTAGCAAAGCACGGGAAGTCCAGCTTGGCGTCAGAGCCCTTGAGCCTGGTCGGTTCCGTGTGTTGCTCATCTCGGAGAGACTGGAGGTGCAGCATGACTCCGAGGAACGCCGCGTTCGTAGGGAAGAACATGTATGAAGGGATGCCGAACTCGACAGCCACGTCAATCATCGAGGTGCATAACATGTCAAGGACAAGCCCAGCAAGCCGTGGTGAGCCACGGGCAGAGAGCTCAGCGACGGCTTCTCGGACGTTGGCTTTGTGGCTCTCCACAACGTCATGGACGAAGGCCAGGGCAGGCGTCCTTGGGGAGCGGCTTTGGCTAGGGAGGAGGACGAAGCGGATGCGGGCAGCCACGGAGGCGGTGAGCGACTCGATGTGGGAATCAATCTCCGAGTCGAAGGGGAACTTCATGATGAGGACGGTAAGGGAGAGCCGATCGTCGCGGTCGACGAGGAGCTTGGCCATCTCCACCATCGACACCAGGTGGCCGAGGGCCGGAAATGGGATGAACACGAGCTCGTATTTAGCACTCATGATGACGACGATGCCTTCAAAAATTCTTCTTTTCCTAACTGAGTACAGCCGGTTGCGAAGATGATAACGAGGTGGAGGCTCTTATGGATGTCAACTTGTAAGTCTTCAGTTGGTGGAATGAAAGAATCGATGGCACGAGACTACCACGTCGTGCTGATTGAGGTCTGCGTCGCTGCCTGTTTCATTTTTTCTTGGTCGAATCGCCGTCTAGTTTGAATTGCGTTTGTTAAATTTTAAGTTTGGTTATTGCTCGGCGTCGGTTTACTCCACGAGAAATTCCAAAACCACCCCGGCTAACGTCTACTGATGCATCCAATTAAACAAATGGGAAAATTGCTAGAAAAATAAATGAAAAATAATAAAAAACACCAGAGATTTACTTAGTTTGATAACACTAGAGACTTACTTATTTTAAATATTGATACCTAATCCATGGAGGGCAAACGACAAATACTCCACTAATCAATTAAAGAATTACAAGGTTATAATTATTCACAAACTTGAATGTTTCTCACTAACATATAACCTAGTGTGTTTAGACTCGTAGAGGATTATCTCACTGCTTGAAACATTTAAATTTCCACAAGGAAAACGTCGCAATTCCAGTGTAGAATCCTTTGCACAAATCAGTATTCGGAGTGGCTCAAAGGAGTCCCCCACTATGCGTCTACTAGGCGGTTGTCGCTGGAGACGAAAATAAAAGCAAAACCCACGTCCTTTTATTTTTCTTTTACTCCGCATACCCTCTGACCATACCATTCTATGTATGTATATGTGTGTATGTATTCTTTCACTATATGAAGGATGTCAATTGTTGATCGGTTGGGCTACAAGTAAGCAACATCTTTCCCGATTCAAATTACTTCTTTAGCTGAATCCAATGGCCAAGTAAGATCCAAGATTATCATTTCAAAGAAAGGCCAAAAAAAAAAAAATCCAATTAGAACTCTTTCATTGACAACTCATCTAACACAAATCAGTTTACATCATCCAATTGGATTGGGTCTCATACCCAATCCAAACTCGATACATTAATTTAACATAAATAATGTTAGTGGATCTAGCATGAGACAAACAAGATTTAAAGGATGAGATGTATTGGGTTCATATGCATCCGATGCATTCAAGAAGCTATTTGCATGATGAAAATGTTGAGTTATTTATATGATGTCTCATCCTAATAGATCAAGAATTTATTATATAATCTGTAGATTAATTAGACCAATATCGACAGTAAAAGGGAGATAGGATAGGATAAAGGGAGCCATTATCCTATATTTTATTGCTTGAAGATGTTATTGCTAAGATTCTGAACAAGAGCTTGTACATTTCATGTGGACAAATTTAGTAGCAATTTGGAAAGGTGGGAAAGGTTCGAGGACATTGAGAAGCCATTGACAATTAATTATCGCCTCAGGATCTCTCATTATTAACAAAAGAATATGGGATAGGTTCACCGGAAGTTTAAAAACTTTTTACGAAAATGCAATTGAATTCGAAAATTTACAAATAGTATAATTAAGTTTTAAAATTTGTCAAATTAGTTTAATCAAATCATTCCGTCAACTCTGTCCAATTTAACTAATGGAAAATGTCGATGTGTATTATTTTATTACTTTCCGAAGACAGGTGACGCACACTAAGTGCCACATTAGATAAAATTAAAAAATACAAAACAAATTAGATTAACAAATGAAAAGAAAAATTTTTTAGAAAATGACGGCAAGATAAGAATATTCGGCGCTAGTACCAGGAAATGCGAATCTGGCCAAAAAAGAAAGGAACAGAGGAAAACAAAGAAGAATACGGTGAACTCGCAGTATAAAACACGACCAAGCATGGAGCAAGGGAAGGCATCACGCTCAAGACAGAATAAAAAACAAAAGCAAACGAACCTGGTCAAACAAGGTGCGGAGGTGTGACCGGTGGAAGCGGTGAAAACAAAAGTTCCCCGAACCAAGCAAATGTTGGAATTTGGAATTTGTTTGAGGTTGCTTTTATTGCACGAAAAACTGATAATATTGAAAAAATTGCTTATATCAATTCAAATAATTAGTCCGCAACAAATGTTTTTAGTCTTGACGATAATTTATGTCTCATTATTTTAATGAATGATAACAAATATTTTTTTTATTATCAAAATAGGTTGACTAAACTAAATTTGAACTCTCCACACATGTTTAGGTTCAAATCCTGCTACAAGCAGTGATATGCCCTGGCATTGGCATGGGGTAACCTCTCCTCTAAACTTTCTCAAAATTGAAAAAAGTTCAAGCTGATATAATGGTGAGAAATTATATTAATGTTATTTACATTTGAATGACTAGCTATCTGAGTATTTGCATTGCAAAAGTTAGAAATTATTTTTAGTCATTTGGAAAAATAAAATTTTAATTTCTTTTTCAAATCAATGCACTATTTGTAAGGTATGAGGGTTACACGTGCTATATCATCAAATTTTAAATAAATTTTTCTTGAATTATAAAAGTGAAAGGTTTTATTTAAAAGATTTGTATAGAGTAAACGCAATGTCCCTTATGTTATAGTTTGGGTCTACAACGAGCTCTAGGGTGGTCCGAATGAGACATATATTTTATTGTAACAAAGATATAATTGCTAGTCGATCAATTTGGTTTATTTGGTAAATTGGTATCCGTTCATACCAAATTTGGAGGCTTTCCCTATCAAACTCTTATGCAATGATGTCATGATATTGGTCAAAGCTCACACTTTAACAATTTCTTTGATTAATTATGGTCGAGAAAAAGAAGGATCCCTTAATCACACACACACACACACACACACACACACATATATATATATATATATATATATATATGGGTGCGGCTTAGCTGACCGTCCTCCTTCTAGTGACGGAGTGACAGTCAACTAAAGATCGCTCATTTTGTCATGAAACTGGTCAACTTTTTCAACTTATTTCATTTCAACCAAATTAATAACACTTGAAACGTTAAATTTGCAATTAATAACAAATTCATTGTTGGCTTTTTAGTCCTTTCGCCAAAATCAAATTGCTTTAGAAGGACTCTTTGGTGACCAAAAATTAAGACTAGTGAAATTTATTACGCATAAAACAAATGAAGTAAAGGAAAGAACAAAATAAGAATGAATTAGTAGAGAATAAAATTTACCCTATTGATCCAAATCTCGTAGATGAAGATGTGTTAAGCCTAAAATGAGACGCGGATATTTGAAATGTCAAAACTTGATATGCGGGGACGCTTAAGTACCAAAAATTAAGAAATGTACACTTGGTTAAATTTGACGGTCGAGATAAAATGTATCGTATCCTGTGTTTAGTGTCTGCTCAAGATTTATGAAATCAGATATAAATGAGATATAGACCACATAAAATTATGCCATGGAGAAGTTGGGATATAGGCAGATATAATTTCTAATATTCATAATGTGAAAGCTTTTTTTCTCAAATAACAAATTTCTTAAATTAACAAATTAAAATTATATTTTAATATAGATAATATTTTAACTCTAATATAAGAAACTATAACAAAAAATAAAAGTTTAGTTGTTTAATTTAATCTTATTTTTATTTATAGATTTGAATTTAATTCTATCTTATAATAAAAATTCAATATATAAATATATTTTCATTACATATTTTAGGTGTTTTAGTATTTTAGGTATATTGATACAATTTTCTCTAATAAGATTTTATTAGATAAAGAAGAGGAAGAAAGAAATAAAAAAGAAATTAATTACAAAAGAGAGGAAAATAAAATAAAAAAGAAAATAAAATTGAGTAGATAAGAGTTGTACGAGAGATTTTTACCATTTCTATGTGTAAAATTTGTGATTCATATAGACATTTATACCAAATAATATATATATATATATATATATATATAATATGATATGAATATATCCAATTTTATTATTACAATCATCAAATAGTTGATATGATATAACAAAATCTCCTGGATTTCATATCCAATCTGATGCTAAACAACATGCAAATGCTTTTATGGAAATATTGGAGTGTCATAAAAGCGGGCGGT
This sequence comes from Eucalyptus erythrocorys, assembly GCA_014182555.1. Taxonomy (NCBI): domain Eukaryota; kingdom Viridiplantae; phylum Streptophyta; class Magnoliopsida; order Myrtales; family Myrtaceae; genus Eucalyptus; species Eucalyptus erythrocorys. Next base: position 9,256,395 of record CM024597.1, on the reverse strand, counting down.
CCCACAAATCAAAGAGGATTGCATGATCTTCAAAGTTATAACTAGGTTATGATATTTGATTTCAAATTCACATGTTTCCTTGATTTTCAGGATATCAAAGATTTTAGACGTATTGTGTAGACTTTTTAGTTGCGTTTTGATAACTTTCCCTCTTATCGATTTTTTTTCTTAATTTTGTTAGTCAATTTAAGTTATTTGGTCATTTCCTAGATGTCAACCTCTCTATAAATAGGCATCTAAGATATTATCATCGGCACTTCATTTTTCAAAATAAACACTATCTTTTGGAGTTTTTTTTCCAAACGTATCCTCTGTGTCATTTGATATCAATGCAAGTCTCTCCTGTGACAATGGCTAATAACGTTAATGACAATCTCCTCATAGTTGATGGTTGTGAAAACGAGCCTATTACACAAGCTGAGTTCAACCAATTTGCAAAGCAAACTGAACGGAGGTTTCAAGAATTATTTGTCGCCATCCAATGTTTGTCTACGGATCCCATACTTGGTAATCTTTTGAAGGAACTTGTTTAGGCCGCTCAAGATCCGAAAGTAGCTATGGAATGTGGGGCAAATTGTCGACAGAGGCAACAAGCCTATGTCAAGGATTCCAAGAAGAAGAGTTCCTAGATGGGCTTGTTCGTGGAGGCCATCGAAATCAGGGATATCAACAAGACCCCGAGCAATATCAACTTAAAGTTGACCTTCCAACCTTCAATGGAAAATTGAATATTGAAGACTTTTTGGATTGGCTTTGAGAAGTTGAGAAATTCTTTGATGCCATGGAGATCAAGGGGATCGCCAAGTAAAATTAGCGGCATACAAGTTGAAGGGCGGCTCCTCAATGTGGTGGAAGCAAATGCAGGTGACTCGACGTCGACAAGGAAAAGCTCCCATTTGAACACGAAATCGAATGAAAGAAATGTTGAAGGTTCGGGTCCTCCTAACATATTATGAATAATTATTATTTCAACAATTCCACATAAATAGTTGAGCTGATCAATCCAAGCTTGCACAAAAGAGGTTCTCCGGCTTTCCGCTTGTAACAACCTGGTTGAGTTAGAGACATAATAGAGCACTAGGTACATTAATGGCATGTGACTTAATGTTCAATACCATATTTCTCTACATTATTTGTTCTTTCTTGAAAATGCTCAAAAGATGGCTTGAAAGGTCAAGATGAAATTGGAGAGAACTAGCCCCATTAATCGGGCTAAAAATTATTCTGCTTGAGGATCATTTGGAAGGGGGAGACAATTAGATGTTCTAGAATCCTCTAACTAGCAAACAAGCATTATGAACCAAACTTTGGGGAGTACTATTAGGGTGCCCAAGGAGCTAGAAATTGCAAATAACCATAACCCTAATCAGAATGCCCATAACCATACGTTAAACCACCACCAATCAAATGCTGCAATTATAACATACTGGGACATCGTTTTGGTGACTACCCACAGTGGAAGATGGCCAATGTTGTCGAGCACGACGACGACATATACGAAGATGATTGGGTTGATGAGGAAGAAGTGAAGGATGAAGAGGGTGAGCATGTCAATTGCGTCATTAGGCGACCATTACTTGCTTTGCGAAGAGAGGATACATAATGGAATAGTCTTTTCCGTGCCCGTTGTACCTTTAATGACAAAGTCTGTGATGTCATTATTGATAGTGGAAGTTGTGAGAACATAGTGTCCAAGGCCCTAATGGAGCATTTATAGCTAAAGACAGAGTCACATCCTTCCCCTTATACAACCGGGTGGATTCATAAATGGATTGAATTCATGGTGATGCAGGCATGTTATTTACTTATTTCAATTTGAATGTCCTATAAGGGCACCATTATTTGTGATGTAGTGTAAATGGATGCATGCCATGTCCTATTGGGACGACCATGGCAGTACGACATTGATATCACTCATAGGGCTCGAGAGAACACATACTCTTTTATGTGGAAAAAGATGAAGATTACTTTAAAGCTAAGAGTAACATTCCCCAGGCCCCAAAGAAGCAAAGTGCAGGCATTATGCTAAACATTCGTAAATATGAAGGCATGTACATGATTATGGAGAAAAGCAATCAACAAGCTATTATTCTCATTCCTAAGGCTCTTCAGCCATTATTGAAAGCATTTGGTGACATTATTTCAGAGGATCTAGTGGTCGGATTACCTCTCTTGAGGGATATCCAACATGAGATTGACTTTCTTCTAGGAGCGAGCCTCCCGAATTTGCCGCCCTACCTGATGAATCCGATGGAGAACCAGATTTTACAAGACCAAGTGGGAGAACGCCTTTGAAAAGGCTTTTTGTGCGAAAGCATGAACCCTTGTGCAGTCTCTGCACTCCTCACTTTGAAGAAAGACGGAAGTATGTGTATGTGCATTGATAGCCATAAAGTTAATTGGATTACTATCAAGTTTCAATTTCTAAGCCCTCAATTGGATGACATGTTCGATCAGTTTGCGGGATCAAATGTTTTTACAAAGATTGATCTATGTATAGCATACCATCAAGTACAATCTGCCCTATTGATGAACAGAGAACAACATTTAAAATAAGTGAAGGTTTGTACTAATGACTTGTCATATAGTTTGGCCTCACCAACGCACCTGGCACCTTCATGCATTTGATGACTTAGGTCCTTAAACCTTTCATTAGCAAGTTTGTGGTACTCTAATTTGATGACATTCTCATATATAGTTCAAATGACCAGTAGCATATGGAGCATCTAAGAGATGTGTTATTGGCCTTGCGGATGAACAATTATACATTAATTTGAAGAAATGTAGTTTCATGACTAATTGACTTCACTTCTTAGGGTATATTGTCAGAGCAAAAGGCCTTCAAGTTGATGTAGAAAAGGTAGCTTGTGGCATCCTCGTTTTTATCTTAGTAACCTATTAAGATGTGTGATGGTGATAGATTTAATTGAGAAATTCTAGCCATATGTTTTGTGAGTGGTAATCAAATTATTTTGGGTGAACTTAGTGGCTATGAATTTTCGACGACTAGTGTGTGTGTGACTTGATTCGTTGTTGAAATTTATTGTACCTAAGTGTATGATTATAAAAGCTATGGCCGAGTGTTACTCTAATGGACTAAGTTTTAATCTAGTTAAATTAAATGGGCTAATTAAACCCATGTGGAGAAGACACGGCCAAGAGGAGAGACCGTATGAGTGAGTGTGGGTGTTGTGTGATGATGTGGCGCCACATGTCATTAATTAAAGGAGTGTAGATGTTTAGTCTTGGTGAGTTGGGCGTGAGGTGTAAGATGGAGAAGGAACCGGCCATTTAGTGGAGAGGGTCGGTTAAACAAAAGAGAGAAAGAGAGAGAAGGAGAGAGAGGGAGGGAGCTGCGCGCGCGAGGAAGGAAGGAGAGCCGAGAGTTTTCTGCCGTGGATTTGCCGTTTTTCTTCACCGATTTCTGCAAATCAAAAGGCAAGATAATTTTTCTAGTCCTCTCATGCTTCTTGTGTTGTGATTTAGAGGTAGAAATCGTGAGCTTACCGACTGAAATGACGAAATTTTGAGGAAGATCAAAACCGGGTAGGTTTGGGTTTTCAAGAACCAGTGTGTGCGGTTTGCTTGCATGTCTCTGTAGAGTGTGTTAGAGGGAGAATTGAGTCTCGAGTTCTTCAAGGAAGTTTTTGTACACTTCCTGAGCTGAAACATAGTCAAAAATGAGAATTTTTGAAGGTGATTTAAGGGGTAAAAATCGAATTCTTTGGAGACGGGGTGTTCTCGGGCGAACCAGTGAACTCGTCTGGATGATTGCTAGTTGTTCACATGGTTACAGGGGGAATTTCAAGTCGGTTTCTTCTAATGAAATGTTTGAGACATTCTGGGTAATCACATACTAAAATTTGAGCTTAATTCGTCTAGGATAGCTAGGTGAATTTCCTGAATCTTTCTGCCGTTGAAATCGGGAAGCTGCTGGATAGAGTATCAGTTAACCCTGTTGGCTTAATGCGTGTTGTTCATGTGGTTCTGTGGGGTATCTCAATTCGATGTCTTCTAATGAATTGTTGAGGACTTCATGATGTATCTTGTGGTAAAATTTGAGCCTATTACAGTGAGTGTAGCTTATGATTTCGAATTTTCTTTATTGGCTTGTATACTGGAATTTTATCCGAGAAAAAGGGTCAGTGAATTGTGAGCTTGTAAACCATATTTTCTTTGAGGAATTGGATGTCGACCTTCAAAGAGAAGTTGTAGGGTATGGTTCTGGCTATAACATATTCAAAAATGAGATAAAAAGAGCGAGTGTAAGTGGGTGTTTCGAATTTATCTTTTTAGCCGTGTAACTGTGCATAACTGAATAACAGTTGGAAGTTGTTGATTTTTAAAATATAATTTGTAGGTCGAATTTGAAGACCATTTCTTCTAATGAAGTGTTTATTTACCTCTTGGCTATAACATAGTAATTTTTGATAATTTTTGAAGATGAATCAGTGCTTCAATTTCATGAATTTTGTGGACCGTGTAATCTGGAATTTTCTGGGCATAGGCCGAATGTGGCCGAGAACAAGTATTTTACAAATACATAGCCTAAACTTGTTTTCTTTAGTGTAAAGGATATCTTTGCCTTTTATTTCAATCATGTACATGGATTAACTCGTTGAATGGCTAAGGTCATGGTTCCTGAAGAGTATTCTTGATTGATTTATATGCTGATCTTAGGGGAAACGCATTGGAAAAGTCTTAAGCCGAATGCTGTATTATTCATTTGGGTGTGTTATGCATGTCAAGTTCATGATGTACATGCTGTATTGGTTGGATACCCTCTTGATGTGTATATATACATGCCATACGTGGTTGAGAGATGGACACTTAGTCTTAAATTCACTTGATTCTTATGATATGCATGCTGTATTGGTGATGGAACAATGGGCTGAGCATGTTGAATGAAGATTCATGTCTTGTCATTGTGATTAAGTGAGTGCAAATTGCTGTCATGCTCGTGCGTTACTTGGACATGCTTGTGAATCATGCATGGGAAAGAGATTGTTGCATGACATGCATTAATTATGCCCGGCTAGGGAGTGTAATGCCGGATGCCCGGTGGCCTAGTGGCATAATTCTGGATGTCCTCGGGAGTTTCGAGATGCCCGGTGGTATACGTACGTAATTCCGTGGGGAGATGCCTGGTGGTATGTCGGTACATAATTCCGGAAGCCCGGTTGTATTTTGAATACATGCCCGGGGGATTCCTCGTGATGCTAGGTGGGATGCGAGATGCCCGGCCAGGGAGTGTAAATGCCGGAAGCACGGAGTGTGTGTGCCGTGATGCCTCACGATGCCAGTTTTGGGTGTGAGATGCCCGGAATGTGGGGGGCCGGAAGCCGGTTGGTTCTTACCGGGATTTGCATTTGAAATTGCAAGAATTTGATGTGAATGCATGAGCATTATGAAACTGTGAAAGGTACACATAAAGTTGGTCATATGCATGAGTATTGCGAAACTTTGAAAGGCACACATGACGTTGTTGATATGCATGAGCGTGAATTGAGCTGATCATGTAAGTCATGCACAAGAGGTGAAATATTGGCATATGTATTTGCTGAGTGATGTGACATGTTCATATGTATAAAAGATGTTCATGTGCAAGTGTATGAGTGATGAACCAGTGAACATGAGAAATGCTTGCATTATGAGCACACATGTTTGATGGATGTAAGCTTTGAGGTTAATGTCAAGGCATGTGGTTGAATTGTTCACCGCGATCATGATTTTGATATTCTAAAGTTTTTCGATTGTCTTGTGAAATTATGAAAGGCTTGCATGATGAGATGTGTATACATAGTTAAGATGCTGGTTGGTGAAAGTATGATATGACTGCAATTTGATGATTGAAATGCTTGTCTATGATGCTTACATGTTGTTGTGACGTGCTTGATGGCAAGGTATGGGTAGTCTAGAAATTTTATCTCTCGCTGAGTGGTTGTACTCACCCCTTTTGGGGACTAACATTTCAGACTAGACAAGATACCTCTACCGACACGGCCACCGTAGATAGATCGAGTGGCTGGATATGACCGCAAGGAGGAGGATAGCAAAGAAGGGAACCTTTGGACGCCGACACGGGTCGATGGACTTTAAGTATACGATTGCTCGAAGAGATATCGGTCATCTTTTGAAATATAGCCGAGTATAGATGACTACGGCATTTTGATGTACCGATTAAAGGTGTCCATCAAGTTATGTAAATTAGAGTGTACAGTTTTAACTTATACAAAGTGTTTAGTTGGTGTGCACTATCTGTTGATTATAGGAAAGGGAGATGTTGGATATGCTTCCGCCATATAAATTGCGCAGGGACCGATCAAAAAAAAAAAAAAAAAAAAAACCCCAAGACTTTACAGCTCAATATGTAAAGCGAAGTTAGATAGGTAACTGTGGCAGCCTCAGTTGGTTCAGGGGTGCTACATAGCTTCCATCCATGACTAGTCGATGGGGAGGCGCACAACTTCCACGGACTTTAGACATTCTACCAATGTTTTATTCGAAATTCCAGTTCTATTATGACCCACATCATTGAGTGCTTGAAAAAAGGAGAATTTCATTGGGTGACGAAGCAAAAGCCAGCTTTGCTCTCATAAAAAAAAAAAAAAAAAACTTTCCATGGTACAAATACTTATGCTCTTGAATTTCCAAAAGGTATTCAAAATGGACTATGATGCCTCTGGTGTAGGCATTGGCGCTGTCCTTTCCAAGGAAGGCAAGCCTATTGCTTATTTTAGCGAGAAACTTAATGATGTTCGTAGGTGATGGTTTAACTATGAGTAGCAGTACTTTGCTATAGTATGAGCTATCAAACATTGGCAGCCCTATCTTTATCAACATGAGTTTGTCCTAACACTAATAATCAGGCACTCAAGTATACTAATAGCCAAAAGCATCTAAATGAATGCATGGATGTTGGGTCTCCTTTTTGGAGCAATTCAAATTCATGCTTCAACACAAGGCGCGCCACTTGAACAAAGACATTGATGCACTAAGCTATCGTGCTGCAACACTTTCACCATGCGCATTGATGTTGTGGGCATTGACCACCTTTGTGCCTTTTATGTGGATGATGAAGATTTTCAGGACATTTTGGGAGAAGTGTTTTGTGATAGGCTCTATGACGACATGATCATTCAAGACAAATTCTTGTTCTTTGGCAATAGGTAGTGCATTCCTCGCATCTCTTTATGGGAACAACTTATTTGAGAGCTCCAAGGTGGCTACCTTGGAGGACATTTTAGGCAAGACAAAACTGTTGCCTTAGTTGAAGAGCGATACTATTGGCCTCAATTGAAACAGGACATTGGGCGATTTGTGAAAAAGTGCTACATTTGTCAGATTGCCAAAGGCTACTCCTAGAACATTGGTCTTTTCACCCCTCTACCTATTCCTTCTAGACCATTGATAGACATTTAAATGAATTTAGTGTAAGGGCTTCCTTGAACCCAATGATGTATGGATTTTGTTTTTGTGGTAGTGGATAGGTTTATAGAGATGGCACACTATATCCCTTGCAAAAAAGACTTCTGATGCTTCCCACGTAGCAAGTTTATTTTTTCGGGAAGTGGTTTGCTTGCATTGTGTGCCGAAAACTATCACCTCCAATCGTGACACCAAATTCCTTAGTTATTTTTGGAGGACCCTATGACACTTATTTGGGACTGATTTACAGTATAGTAGCTCATTTCATCGTCAGACTGATGGTCAAACTGAAGTTGTCAATTGTATTATGGTGGATATTATTTGGTGTTTTTGTAGTGACATGCCAAAACAATGGGACTAGTATCTTGCTCTTATTGAGTTCGCTTTTAACAATATTGTCAACAGCTCCATGGTTAAGCCTCTGTTTGAGGTCATCTATGAGCGAATGCCACAACATACACTAGACCTCATGCTTTTGCCCAAAGTCCCATGATACAGTGTTGCGGCTAAGAACTTAGCAACGGAATTACAAGAGATACAAAATGGTGTGAAGCAACAACTAGAAGCTTCCACTATTGTCTACAAAGCTACTACAGAAAAACATTGTCGCCTCAAAGTATTTTTTGAGTGTAACAAATTGATGGTCTACCTCCTTAAGGAATGCTTTCTAGTTAGTACATATAACAAACTAAAGTATAAGAAAGTTGGCCCCAGTTGAATCGTGAAGAAAATCAATGACAATGCCTGTGTTGTTGATTTTCTTGGTGACCTCATTATCTTCAGGGTTGAGTTCTTTTGAAGTGGAGGAGACTAATGTAGAACAACATGCAAATGCTTTTATGGAAATATTGGAGCTTCACAAAAGAAGGCGATCCTACAAATCAAAGAGGGTTGCGTGATCTTCGAAGTTATAAATGGGTTATGATACTTGATTTCAAATTCACACATTTTCCTTGATTTTCAGAACGTCAAAGATTTCATGTGTGTTGCAGATTTTCTAGTTGCATTTCGATAACTTTTCTTTTTATCAATATATTTTCCTTGATTTTGTTAATTGATTTTAGTTATTTGGTTATTTCTTAGATGGCAACCTCCCTATAAATAAACACCTAAGATATTGTAATCGACACTTCACTAGTCAAAATAAACACTATATTTTGGAATCTTTTCCAAACATATCTTCTTCTACGTTACTATCCTATCCAGTCCTATCTTAATTAGAAATCCGAATGATCAAATGTAGTCTAAAGTGTCAAAATCGAAGTAAAATTGATCAATTAAGTGCCAATAGCGAGAAAATCCAACCAAAATGTTGAGGTGGTGTTTTTTCAGTGAGACAAGTGCAAAACAATGTCATTTTGTACGTTGACATGGCTACATAAGTAAAAAAATTGATATCATTGTGCATGCTAACGTGGCTACATATGCAAAAAACGATGTCGCATTGCCTCGGATTTGAATTTTAATATAAATATTAATTAAATTAAATTTACAACTAAATTATTTTTAGGAAAAAGGAAGAAGAAGAAGTTGCATAAGGTGTTAGGCGAAGTTTGTGCAAGCCCTCGCCATCAGCACCTCCCCACTTTCATCAGGAAAGGCTGACAACCTCGACCAACCGGCGGTGATGGTCCACAAGGTCTCTTTTAGCCGTGAGAGCTTGCACAACCCTCACTTTAACGCCTTTAGCAACTTTTTTTCTTTCAAGTTTTAAAATTAATTTAATTAATGTTTATTTTAAAATTCAAATAACATACGAAATGACATCGTTTTGCCTTTTCTTTATAGACGCAGCTATCTGACAAGCCACGTATAATTAAACAAATCTCACATCGGATTTTCGAAAGCCTTTGTTGGACTTGTCACTCAGATGTCTCAATTTTAAAAGAAGAGGCATTTATGTGTACATTTCGTAACTTTTGGCATTTAAATGTTTTCGTATGTCAAATTTTAGCACTTTTGCTGCACTTCTATTGGCCTAAAACATTAAAAAATCAATCGTAGTTTCAAGTGTTTTTTCATCATTTAAATTTAATAGATCTATAATGAAATTGATGATTTCTTTTTAGTAGATGATAATATTTTTCACTTGTAATATTTTTATTTTGGCATCTAATTTATTTTTTTTTTCATCATATTGATGAAAATTGATTGTGTGGGTTCTTTTAGGATTTTATTTCTCAATTTACGGTTGCAATAAAAAAACAAAAAAAAAATTGAGTGAGACCGAGTCTCATTCTATCACTTGATGGAGAAAGATTAGCTTAGCATTTTTCTATATATACATATATTTTCTGTCGGGCGATCAACTTGTCCTTTTCCTACTCTGGTCACGGTTGACTTTATATGTATCAGTAAATAAAAGCAATCAATACAATATATATATTTTTTTGTTTGGGTGAAGAGGGGGCGGGGGGATTTTTTTCTAAAAATCAAATAAATGAAAAAAATTCCCTTTATTTTTAGCAGATGTAAGCCACGAAACTGGAACACGACTGTAGTTGGGCTTGAAATTTGATGTTCCCTCGAGAACAGTTATGTCGACATTGTTACGACGCTCAAACAGTCTCCTGCTACAGATAAATGCCAACTGCCACTTCTGTACCTGCTACAGATAAATGCCTCCGCTGCGTATATTTTAATAATAATGGCATTGACCAGGCAGCCATTTCATCACGTGGGTGTGTACAAAATGGAGTTCCGAGCCAGTCTGTCATTGTCAAACTGGCTAGAAAGTGTCCTCATCTTTACTCCATTGGGCAGCGGCGGCGGCGGCACAAAGTCCTTTTCGTGGACGGCTGATGCAACACCGATCCTTATATAGCTCGCAGTCATGTCTCGAATCTCACGAGACGTTTTCCTTATCGCTCTCGACAAGCCAGCATGGCAGTCTATTTTCGCGTCGCATTCTTCGTCTTCTTAATATCGGGTAGCAAATTGAGATGTCGGGTGAGCCGGGTTGGCTTGGGTGGTGTCGGTTCTTGATGCTGTGCATTCTTGTCCTTCTCCCCTGGCTCGTCCTCGGGGATTGCACATGCGACGGGGGCGCCGGCGGGGGGCGGAACAAGAGAGAGGCGCTCAAGTATGAAGTGGGGGGGATCGTCGCCATCCTCCTTGCAAGCGTGGTTGGCATGTGCATCCCGCTGCTTGGGAAGGTCGTCCTGGCCCTATGCCCCAAGAAGGACATGTTCTTCCTGGTCAAGGCATTTGCGGCCAAGGTGATCCTTGCGACGGGCCTCATCCACGTCCTCCCTGACGTGTTCGACAGCCTGATGTCCCTATGCCTCGACTAGAACCCATGGGGTAGCTTCCCCTTTGCGGGGTCGTGGCCATGGTCACCGCCATCGGGACGCTGATGGTGGACACATACTTGACCTCCAATTACATGAGGTCCCACTTGAGCAAGGGTCGGCCAGCGGCGAGCAAGGGGGACGAGGAGAGTGACGTCGTCGCCGTCAGCGACGATCACGTCGGGCATCTGCATGTGCACAACCACATGACTCACGGACACGCCCACGGCTCGGCGTATCAGGATCAAGAATCGGGTGAAAGTGCTAGTATGAACACCTGGAGGGGGTGAATAGGTGTGAAGAAAATTTTTCGCAAAGAACAGTAGAAAAATATTATGCTTTGGAATATGAGTTTGATGAACAACAGACTTTTAAAACTGAGTCTAAAGAACAACAGACTTTGAGCGAGTTTAGACTTTAGCAGTTAAATAGAATTACAAACAAAATAAAGAGTTTAGGGAAGAGAATAAGAACACAAGGTTTATAGTGGTTCGGCTTAATCCAAGCCTACGTTCACTCTCCCATGGTAACAGCCTTCTAGCTGGATTCCACCATCCAATCAACAAGAGATTACGACTTTAAGTGCAAATACTTAGAGGTAGATCACACTATCTCACTAAGTCACTCTTTTGGTATTTATCTCACAATCACAAACGTTTAAGCTCACGAGAGACAAGTGTATGATCGAAGTTGGCTCAGACTTTGGAATTATAAATTCTACACTCCGTCTTTTACTTGCTCATCGGTCTTTGATCTCCTTAAATACTCCTTTACTTCCAAACTAGCCGCTAGACAGTATCTTGAGGATCGTGTTCCAATCTACCCATTGGACAGATTTGTATTTAGAAAATTTGGTAGCCGTTGAGTGACAAAAGTAGAATTCCAAATTGATTCTGATCACCTATACAAACAGAATCTTGGTTTCCATAAGTATAGCTTCTTCGTTTAGAAAGTTCTTATCTTCAAGATCCAATTGTTAATCAATTAGATTGAGTCAATCAAATTTATCTTGATATGAAATCCAAATCATATCACTAGTTGTTATACATCCTGTAATAAACTAAGGCTTTGAAGAATTGAAGATAAATTTGAATCTGTCTTCGTCTTCATTCTTCATCGCGTTCAGTCTGGAATTCGTCAACGTGGGTAGACTTTAAATTCGTCAACGTGGGCAGACTTTGAATCAAAAGTCTGGCGGTCTTCAAACTTTGATAGTAGAGTCTGGAAGTCTTCAGATTTTCCAGACTAGACTTTACAATCTGAACAGATTTAGCTTTAAGGTTTGAACGTAGTCTGAATAAGTTCAGCTTCAGTATAGAGTCTGTCTTCTGGTTCTTCTAAGTATAAACTTTGATAATATCATTTACATGTTTTATCATCTGTATAGTCTATTACTCAACAATTAAACATGTTAGTACCCTTTGATTTAGTTTGTCATCTTCAAAACATTATATGGGATTTTCCTAACATCGGGGACGTCGAAGCTTCTCTGACATAGAGTTGTATCCCAGGTGACATGAAATCTGCCAACTCTTTCAATTCTATGCATTCTCTTTTCAAAACTTCACACCGAGGTTTTGAATGCAAGGTGTTTCCAGGGGGCAAAATGATAATATAAATAGGTTTTGGATCTGGGGATCTTGGTGCACTCGGTGATGATAGGAATTTTGCTGGAGACTTCCAGGAGCGCAAAGACAATGAAGCCATTGATGGCCCCTTTGACTTTCCATCAATTCTTTAAAGGCATAGGGCTCGGCGGTTGCATCACTAAGGTAAATAATAAGTCATTTGATTTCATTCATTTTGATCTAACGAGCTTTTCTCACTTCATTTTTTCCCTAGAAATGCCTTAATGATTTTCAAGATTATAATAATTTTGAGTGGGCGAATTTACTCGGGCTTTATCCATCGTTAAAAGATTACTTGTTTGCACGAGTGACTGTGAAATGTCAAGGTAAACGCAAGGCAATAACTTGAACACAGTTCGATTAAATTCATGATGCATGCATGTGTCATGGCCAAGAGGTTTCGGTAGCTAAAGGGCTGAGTTGTGATGCGGAGTACCTTTTGCGATCGCTTGGATTCCCAATAAGACTTCTCTCGAAAATCTCCAAGGGAGGACGATACCGTTATTGAGCCACATTCTAGAAGTCTCCTCTCATTTATGTCAATAGTTGATAGCTTCCATTTATGTCGGTAGATGGTAGTTGGCATTAATGTTGGTAGATGAGGCGGTTCGATCTCGTCCGCCGGATCAAAAGCTAATCAACAGATGTAATTAGAGGGCCTTGAGTATAAAAAGGGGTGCCCTCCCCCTCATTTGTATCCCATCCAATCATTTCAGCAATATAAAGCTTTTTATTTTTTTTTTCAGAGCTCATCTCTCTAGAAGCTTTCTCTCTCTACGATCCGGGTAAAGCGAGTGAGTGTATGATCGATCGAGCAAGGCTTGGCTTAGGGGATCCAAAATAGCCTGAGTCGCCGCACGGTCGTGATTCTAACCGATTGGCTCGTGACAAGTGGTATCAGAGCAAATGAGAGATCCGTTTCGAGTGATGGAGGAGCATCAACTATTCGAGTGAATGTCGAGCGAACATGTTGTGATGGATGGAGAGGCCATGCAGGTCAAGGAGACTTGTGTCAAAACAAAGAGAAGAGAAGCCTCGATGGACGCTATAGCTGCAATTGATGAAAAGCTCGCGAAGGTCGGTAGTGCCATGGTCGAATTCATGGAAGGTCTTGACGATATGAGAGACCGGATCATGGAGGTTGAGACCTCACTCCGTGAAGACTTCACGACCAGCCTCAACGAAGTTATAGCCCTGTTGCACGACAAGGACGAAGCCCTTGAAGTATCGATCGATGTGTTGAAGGAGCGCGTCCAAGTGATCAAGGAAGAAAGCCCATGTAGGGACGAGGTCGAAGCCATGAAGGCGGAGATCCAAGAGCTCAAGACCGAGCTCGCCTTATGCAAGTTGAGCATCACCAATGGAGCGATGCTTATGCAAGCGGTGCCCAAGCTTGAGGTGCCAAAACCTAAAGAATTCAAAGGCGAACGATCCGCCAAGGAGGTGGATAACTTTGTCTAGAGCATGGAGCAATACTTTGGCGCCGTCAACATCCAAGACGAGTCGATCAAGGTACGAACCACTTCGATGTTCCTTTCTGATACCACAATGCTTTGGTGGCAAAATAGGTGCGATGAGACGAAACGTGGCGCCAATTCTGTGGACACATGGGATGACTTCGTGAGGGAGTTCCGTGACTACTTCTTCCTCGAGTTTGCTCAAGAAGAAGCCCGTAGCAAGCTCTATCGCCTTGAACAAATGGGTGCGATCTAAGAGTACGTGAAGGAATTCACTGAACTCGAGCTTCAAATCCGCAATCTGAGGGAAAAGGAGTCTCTCGAAGTGTTCATAGATGGATTGAAGCCGTGGGCCCAACTCAAGCTCAAACGAAGGGATATGAAAAGTCTCGCGAGAGCGCTTGGCGTGGGCGACTCTCTTGTCGACCTCACCAAAGCCGAACTAAGGAATAGAGTAAGAAATCGGAGGTTGGATCGATCCTCCGAGGATGAAGCTGGAAGAAGCACTCCCTAAGGCGCACATGATCAAAGCGGTGAAGTCAAAACTTAGGGCGAAGGCACTTCCAAGCCGTCCTTCCAAAGGGGTCGACCAACGGACTGCACGATGAGTAAGTTCGATCAACCCCCACCTTCTCCTTGCTTCATTTGCAAAGGTCCACATTGGACCCAAAAGTGCCCGAAGAAGGGTAAAATCAACGCCCTCCTTGCCATCGAAGAAGTGGAGGAGGAGCCGAAAGAAGACAACATCAAATCCGGCTTGGGACTATGAAACTTGTCAACACCGTCCAAGCTTGATCCCTGTCCAAAGAGAAGGAAGCTACACCGAACACAGACATGTTCTTCATGGAGGTCGAAGTGTGTGGCCAAGTGCTATACGCCTTGGTTGACACTGGAGCCTCAAATATGTTCATATCAACCAAGGTGGCGAAAGCCTTGGGACTTCACGTGGAGCCAACTAGGAAGACATTCAAGCCAATTAACTTGGATGGTCTCCATGGCGTAGGATTGACTCCGAATGTGGATGTCAAAATCGGCGGATGGAAAGGCAAGCTGGCATTCGAGGTAATCCCTCTCGATGATTATGATCTCATTTTGGGTATGCAATTCTTCGATAGCGTGAGAGCCATGATCGATATGAGGACCAAGTGTATTATGATCCTCGATCCGAAAAGCCCATCGATGATTCCTATGATCAAAGGGGTGGTCAACACCAAGACAATCGCCACAATCCGACGCCTCGGCAAGAGCTTGAAGGCTAAAAAGAGCATGCTCAAGCCGCCATCCATGGAGAAGCCGAAGGTAGAATTGGAGCCTTCTACTCCAACTCATGACATGCCGATCCAAGCACTCTTCCCTGAGGTCATGTACTTGCTGCATGCCATGCCCAAACCAAAGATGGAGCCGAAGATAGAAGGGTGTGGTCCTTCGTTCGTGAGCGTTCGAGTGAAGCAAAACCAAAAGAAGAGAGCCCGTGCTCGTGCTAGAAAGGCCTCCCGCCAAGCTGTGAGTAACGAGGATGTCGCTTAATTGAGTGGGGGAGAATGTCATAACCAAGAGGTTTCAGTAGCTAAAGGGATGAGTTATGATGCGGAGGACCTCCTGTGATCGCTTGGATTCCCGACAAGACTTCTCCTGGAAATCTCCAAGGGTGGACGATACCGTCATTGAGCCACATTCTAGAAGTCTTCTCTCATTTATGTCAGTAGTTGATAGCTTCCATTTATGCCGGTAGACGGTAGTTGGCATTAATGTCGGTAGATGAGGTGGTGCGATCTCGTCCACCGGATCAAAAGCCAATTAATGGATGTAATTAGAGGGTCTTGAGTATAAGAAGGGGTGCGCTGCCCCCCATTTATATCCATCCGATCCTTTCAACAATATAAAGCTTATTTCTTTCCAAAGCTCCTCTATCTAGAAACTTTTTCTCTCTACGATCCGGGTAAAGCGAGTGAGTGTGCGATGGATCGAGCAAGGCTTGGCTTAGGTGATCCAAAATAGCCTGAGTTGCTGCACGGTCATGATCCCAATCAATCGGCTTGTAACACATGCCTTGTCTATGGAATCAAACATGACATAACATTTTGCAAAGGCAATTTTACCTTTTTATGGGCTTGATGTGTTGTTTCTATGACTTTAGGGAAAAAGAGGGCATTTGATACTGAATTGAAGAAGAAAATATGGCACTTCGTCTTCCTAAAAGGCATGTAGACAAAACATGCATCTTTCAAAAGCTCTGAATTTTAACGTGCCACCAATCCCGAAATCAAGGAAAGGTGAAGGAAATTTTTTGTAAAACCTGATTCGATTGCAGTTTTGCGTATCGATTTTTCACTACGCTTAAAATGTCTTTTTAAGAATACTCAACTCCTATTTCATAGTACGATCTAAAAGATTGGTTACGAATGGGTGCATTTGGATTTCTCCCGAGGCTTTCGATCTCCATTCAACCTTCCAACTAATTGACCTGCTTGAGGAAAATAAGCTATGGGAAAGATTGAGCTGCCTACATCAAGTTGAAAGGATGTCATTGACCTTCGGCCTCCGTTGACCTAAAGCAAGTGCGGGTGGGTCCCGGTACAGGAATTATTATTATTATTATTATTATTATTATTTTAATGAATGAATTATAATTATCATTATTTAAGCTTTGATTAATCAGTCTTTTGATTTTCCCCTGCTTCTTTTGCAAAGGCCAAGTTCAAGGCAAGAACAACAATAACAATGGCCCTCTTCTTCTCCCTCACCATGCCAGCTGGCAGCATCGGGATATCCGACACGTATGACGAGAGCAGCCAGAGGGTGCTGATCATCGAGGGCGTCTTCAACGCCGCGTCCGCCGACATCCTGGTCTACATGGTGCTCGTCGACCCGCCGGCGGCGGACTTCATGAGCGCCAAGGTGCGGGGAATGGGAGGCTCCAGCTGCTTTGTGCAATTGCTTCCTCCTGTTCGGTGCTGGTTGTATGGACTTCTTGGCCAAATGGGCATGAATGAGTCTCAAAACTATTTTGTTCTACAAAATGTCTATAATAAAAAATGGCGTTCAATTCTTCTTCTTTTTTTTTTTCTTTTGGTATTTCTCAATTTGGTCCAATGGATTTTCTAGCTCACATAACGGTTCATATATTCGGTTTTACTTGAATCGTTCGTGTGATACATTTATGTGAAATATAGATGATCCGATAATAGATAGAGTTTCTATAGAGAAGTTAAGAATAATTAAGAGGGAAGGATGTAAATGGTAAAATAAGACATCATTATTGAAGGTAAAGAACCTGCCACTTAAAATATTACGAATCGCACTAATGGTACGAAATAATAATTAAAAAATAGGGAATATATTTTATTTTCACTATCTGTTAAAACACCTTGAGTTATATTCTTCTTTTCATATTCGCATCATTTTGCGTGCTTTCTTCCTTCCCATTAACTGAGTCCATAAGAGCCTCCAACTCGCTATCATCTTTGCAATCGAGTGAACTCAGGAAACGAAGAATTTTCGAAGGCATCATCGTCTTCATGAGCGCTGAATCTGAGCTCGTGTTCATCCCATTTCCGGGCCTCGGCCACCTGGTGTCGATGGCGGAGATGGCCAAGCTTCTCGTCGACCATGATGATTGGCTCTCCATGTCACGTCCCGAACCCCGAGCGCGCCAACATCCCACCATGGTCATTCAAATGCGACGTTCCTAGGTGAAGTTGCCGATCCATTCATTTTAAATTCGCATGCGAAAGCGTATTATAAAACCCCTGACAAGAAGATACGGGATAGAGCAGCAAGAAGCAATTTCGCAACAATGCACTTTCAGTAAATCATAGGAGTTTATAAACAGAGGTCTACGGTCAAAAGTCTCCAAAAGACCGGCCCTTAAATAGGAACCATCTTATAACCTACAAGTCGAACACGATCAATTCCAATCCTTTGGACTCCACCTCTGCAACTCCCCAAAGCGAACCAAACGAACTGGCCGCTCTATCCTCTAAGGACCTGAAATGATAAGCCCACAACGGGGTGAGACAATGTCTCAGCAAGTTCACCCCCTAAACCCCTATTAAAAAGAAAATACACCACAGGATGGCCTAGCCACACCATCACAACAATGAGACTTACCTTTGCCTTCATTCCAACCTGCAAGTCAGTTTAAATCAATAAATATTGACAACCACATCTTCAAAACAAATCAAATATGCGGATCAACTCAGCGATCAATCGACTTAGTCGATTACATATCATTGAGGTTATCACACGGTCATTTAGGCTATTCATTCTCGACCCTCAAACACAGCCCTATGGGCAAGTTTAAAATTTAGTGGTAATCACGGCCCCACTTGGCACGGCCTTTAATAGGTGGTAGATCACGGCCCGATGAGTACGACCTTTACTAGGTGGTAAATCACGGCCCGATGGGCACGACCTTTATCAGGTGATAAATCACGGCCCAATTGGGTGCGACTGATTCCAATTTGGTGGCAACTCTCAATCCAACTGATAAAGGCTAGTGAATACACATAGAGGGGGTGAACAGGTGTTTATGAAATTCTTTTTGAATCTTTAACGAAAATATCTTTTGGCATGAAAATCACGTCAGAGATAAGTGAATCACGCAACTATAAAAATAAATAGAGTAGGGTAAGAGAAATTTGACACAAAGATTTTAATGGTTCGGCTTGTTGTAAGCCTACGTCCACTCTCCACGCTGGCAGCCAACTGGCTATAATCACTATGTAGCAAAAGAGAGCTTTACAGTTTAGGGTCTAGACTTCTTTAGTAGAAATACTCTTCTACAGCTTCTCGCAACTTCACACTAAAAGTGTCTCTCTTTTGTTCACAATTTTGAGCACAAGAGATTTTAGAATAAGAGGTTTTAGAGTTTCTAATTTCAAAATTTTTTTATCGGTTTTCTCATATTTCCGAACAACTTCGACACACCTTAAATATCCCTTTGTGCCACCATAGCCGTTAGCACTTTCCAAGAATTCATCCAATCTACCCGTTGGAATGAATCAATTTAAGTGATCTTCAAGTTGTCGAATATATAAGTAGAAAATAGCTCGTCGATCTCATTCGCCTATACAATTAGGATCTTAAGTTTCCAAAATTAGATCCTTCCAAAACTTGCTTGGTCTTCAACGGATAAAATCCAAAGAATAAATCCTTGGAGCTCACAATCACAGCCAGAGATAATTCATGGATAAGTTAGGGAAAATAATATCCGAAACTTGATTTCCTTATCCAAAAGAATAACTTGCTAACAGCCTAGCAAAATCGCAAAAACTGGGTCTGACTGTCTTCAGACTTTGATTGGGTCTGGAGATCATCAGACCGTAACTTTGGGTCTGACTGTCTTCAGATGGAAACGCTTGGGTCTTGAACTCTTCAGACTTAATCGACTGAGTCTTGGATTCTTCAGACTTAACTAACAAGGATGTTTTGTTAGCTTCAAAACTTAAGGGATTTTTCTTCAACAATCTCCCCCTTTTTGATGGTGACAAAACACCTCGGCAGATTTGTAAACTTATAACTTGCAAGGAAAACTCATGTATATTTTGAGGAAAGCTTCTGCAAGCACAAAAGATGTTAGTCCAATAACAATTATCCTCACAAATATAATGATCCTGCAAGTCCACAAATCTATAGATCCAATTATCAAACCAGTGCATAAAGTCATAGAAGTTCAATTAAACAACCTAATAACCAAAAGGTTCAAAGTCATAAGCAGTCTAAAAACAAACAAACGAAATAAAAGTTCATAACAAAAAAAACTTTAAAGTTCAAAAACTTCAAATCTGCAAACTCTCCCTCTTTTTGTCCCATCAAAAGGAGGTAGAGTGGTTAAGAGTGGGTTTAATGAAAAAAATCAGGGCTCCTTTGGAATGCGAACAAGATGGTATTCACTGAGCGATTGCACTGTCTTCTCAAGGCTTGTGAGAGCTTCCTTCACTGAATCCAACTCTGCACCCTTCACATTCGATTCCACCTGAAGTTTGAGTGCATTGATTTGGTCTTGCATGGACATGGAAGTACTCAGCATTGCCTTCTTGAGATCCCTCAGCTCATAATCCATTCCAAAACCCGCTTTTTAAGGTCCAGCATAATATCCAACAGTTGTGAAAATGCTGTTGAATTAGCATTACCTGAACTACGACCAGCAGACTCTGTTCTTGGAGTTTGAAAGCTTGGTGCATCCTTTTCAGCCCTTTGCCTTTCTGATGGAGAGGAATCTTCAATCTCCGGGAAGTGAGATGCATAAATGTCTTCAGCATCTGCTTTAGACCTATTGGCATCACTGTAATGTAATGGCGATATAGTTCATTGATCAGTAGCAACTCCCCCTGTTTTGTTACCAATGGGTGGAGTCGAATAATCTTTGCTAAAATCCATTTCTTCAGCACTGTGATGCAGTTCGGCCTCCCTTCCAGAATCCTCTTGAGCAAAAGATGGCTCAATTCTTTCAGCAATATCCTCCTAAGCCTTGCTCTCCTCATCATTTTTCCCTCTTCTCTCTTCTTCTTCTCTTCTTCTTGCTTCCTCTTCTTCTCTTCTCTGTCTCTCCTCTTCTTTCCTCTGTTCCTCCTCTTCTCTCCTCTATCTTTCTTCTTCCTCTTATTTCTTCCTTTGTTCTTCCTCTCTTCTCATTCTCTCAGCTTCTTCTTTTGCTTCTGCTTCTCTCCTTGCCCTCTCTTCATTGTCAGCTCTCAAACTAACTGTGCTCCTCAGTTTTGTGAGAGCAGAAAGAGTCATGGTATCGTCAAAATCTTCTTCATCATCCTCATCTTGTAGGATGACTTTTCTTCTTTTCTTCTCGATGACAGCTATGGGCTCTTTGCCCTTTCTCTTGGTAGCAGCAGTAGCAATCTCTTTGGAGGGAGTCTTCTCCTTCAATCCTTCCAAAGCAGAGTTTAGCTCTTGAAGCTTCATCTTCACCACCATTTTATAACCCACAAGCATCAAGCTTAGATTGGTCAGGCATAAAGGTACAGGAATTTGTATCTTAAAGTGCCTGGACAACTTGGTGATGAGAGATGAGTAAGGCAATTGGCCCTTATCCTTAACCACAGTCATGTACATGTGGAATAGGATAACATGGGGAGAGAAAAGGGCTCGCCTTGGTTAAGAGCAAACATCAGTTTTGCTTCTGTTTTGGAGACGTCAGTTTTGGAGGTTGTCTTCGGCCTGAGACAATTGATAATGATCTTGTGCAGCAAAACATTTGAGGCATTCATCCTAGTGTAGCATATTTGGCCTTCCAAACTTCTATCTCGCACAATTTCAAGAGTAGCATATGTTGAGAACACTTTAATTGGTTGGAAACACCCTCTTTCCACACCAATTATATCAGCCAAAGTGTCAACATCAACAACATACTCTTTGTCCATAAAGGTTAAGGACAACCTGTTGGCATCTAGAAACGACAAGTTTGAGTAAAAATATGCCGTCAGTTCAGGATAGGCATTTGTCGAGTCTGTACAAAACTTCTCCAGTTGCAGCCTCGTGAATTTTTCCCTGAGATTTACCTTGATTGAGTCAAGGAAATCAAAATCCACACTTCTCGGATTTACAACTCATCTTTTCAGCAACTTAGAGTACATTCGCTCATGTTCTCTAGATCGAAAAAGACTGCCTTGGGGACATACAGTGTTCACAGCCACACCCATCCTTGGCTGGAATTGAGAGAACATCCTCTAATCATCATCCAATGGCTGGTTAGCAGTCCTAAATCTCGGATCACTAGATACATTTTCACGAGTGCTCTGAGCGAGCCCTTTACCAACAATACCTAAATCTTCCATTTCTTTCAGGAAAATATATTCATTCTTAAATCCTCTTTCCTTCAGAAAATCATCTATCATCTTCATGTCTGTACCCCCATCCTTCAACCTTTTATACAGATCATACGCAAGCTTGGGTCTTAGGGTTCTTACTGGTGCTGCCTTTTTCCTTCCTCTTGAAAATGTTGACTCGATGTCTCCTTTTGTGGAGAATCTTCCTTGCCTATTAGGTCAACCCTGGTAGGACCCTCTTGTCGTCTTTGTGGTCCCTTTCAAGCAAGTCTTGAGGATTTTTGAGAAGACATGCTTGAATCGCAAGCAAAAACTCAACTTGTTCACAAAAGGAAAAGGTTGGATTTTGCTGAGTAAAGAAATCGAACAGGGACGGTAATGGAGAGTTGTTTAAGGTTTTAGGGTTTCTAAAAATGAGAGAGTAAACGAGATGTATTTTTAAACGTTGTGGCGGATGGAGATGACGATTCGAAAATATAAATAGCAAGAAAAGATAAAAAGGAGATACTGAACCGTCGTAAAAAAAAAAGAAAAGATAAAAACTGCCAATTTTGAAAAAGTAAACTGCCATAAATATGTCAGAAGTCGAATAAAAAGAGATATCGATAATTCAAAAAGCAAATAATAATTAAAAATATCGAAATACGCAAACAGACTTTAAATTAGAGTTTGAGAATGTTTAGACTTTACCTTAGAGTCTGAACCCTTTCAGACCTTACCTTTGAGTCTGAATATCTTCAGATCTTGTTTTTAGCACCTTCAGACCTTAACTTTGAGTCTGAACTTTTCAGGACTCTAGTTTTGAGTCTAAACTTCTTCAAATCTTGCGATATTCAGTCTTGAACGAATTGATTCGAAGTGAGCCTTTTCTAGGGGCTTTGTGAATATGTCTGCCAATTGGTTCTTTGAATCAATGAACTGAATCACAACTTCACCATTTTAAACATGATCTCTAATGAAATGATGCTTGATTTTAATGTGCTTTGCTCTTAAATAAAGTATTGGATTCTTTGTAAGGTTGATTGCGCTGGTGTTGTCACATTTGATTTCTGTGCAAGATTCTTCAACTCCAAAATCTTTCAATTGTTGTTGCATGCATAGAATTTGAGAACAGCAACTCCCAAGAGCTATGTATTCAGCTTCAGCGGTTGAAAGGGCTACGGTACCTTGTTTTCTTGAGAACCAAGATACCAACCTGTTTCCCAATAGTTGACATGTACCTGTAGTGTTTTTTCTATCCACTCTACAGCCAGCAAGGTTAGCATCAGAATATCCAAGGAGAGTAAATTTTCCTTCTTTGGAATACCATAGATCTAGCTTAGATGTGGTTGCAACATATTTAATAATACGCTTCACAGCAGTCATGTGAGATTCTTTAGGATTAGATTGAAATCTAGCATAGATGCAAATACTAAACAAAATATCAGGTCTAGATGCAGTAAGGTAAAGAAGTGAACCAATTATGCTGCTGTATAGTTTTTGGTCTACACTCTTTCCTTCTTCATTTTTATCCAGCTTTGCTGAGCTGGACATAGGAGTTTCTGTTTTCTTGCAATTTTCCATTGCAAACTTCTTGATGAGGTCTTTTGCATACTTTTCTTGATGGATAAAAGTTCATTCCCTTGATTGTTTGACTTGAAGTCCCAAAAAGAAGTTCAATTCTCCCATCATGCTCATTTCAAATTCATTCCGCATACAACTTGAAAATTTCTTGCAAAGATTTTCATTAGAAGAATCAAATATTATATCATCAACATAAATTTGAATAAGTATGAAATCTTTGCCTTCCTTTTTGATAAATAAGGTAGTATCTACTTTACCTTTAGAAAAACTACTTTGAATTAAGAAATTACTTAACCTTTCATACCAGGCTCGAGGTGCCTGTTTCAAACCATACAAAACTTTCTTAAGCTTGAAGATAAGGTTTGGTTTTTTTGGATCTTCAAATCTTGGCGGTTGTTCCACATAGACTTCTTCTTGGATAATTCCATTTAGAAACGCACTCTTCACATCCATTTGGAATAACCTGAAATCTTTAAAGCAAGCAAAAACAAGAAGTAATCTTATAGCTTCTAACCTTGCTATCGGAGCATATGTTTCATCATAGTCGATTCCTTCTTCTTGTGTGTAACCTTTTGCCACAAGTCTTGCTTTGTTCCTCACCACTTTTCCTTGTTGATCCAGCTTGTTCCTGAAAACCCATTTAGTACCAATAATTGATTTACCTTTTGGCTTAGGAACGAGTTCCCAAACATTGTTGATTTTGAATTAATTCAATTCTTCTTGCATAGCTTCAATCCAGCTTTCATCTTTTAAAGCATCTTCTACAGTCTTGGGTTCAATTTCAGAAACAAGTGCTAGAGCACTAGGTTCTTCACGCCTTTTGGATCTTGTACAAACTCCTTCATCAATGTTGCTAATGATGAGATCTGCAGGGTGACTAGATTTATGCTTCCAATTTGTAATTGGTTTGTCACTTTGATGAGACTTTGGTTCAGATGGAGCTACTGAATTTGTTTGCGGTGGAGCCTCTGAGTTTTGATTTTCTTCAAGAGAATTCGTAGACGCTTGGCCAGACTCATAATCTTCAGGTTGAGTTTGATTTTGAACTGAGTCTTCAAACTTCACTTTCATGGATTCTTCCACAGTTTGAGTCCTTTTGTTGAAAACTCTAAAGGCTTTGCTTGTCATTGAGTAGCCAAGGAAAATTCCTTCATCCGATTTTTCTTCAAACTTACCAATTCGATCACTTGAATTCTTTAAGATAAAGCATTTACAACCAAATACATGAAAATAAGAGACAATAGGTTTCTTACCTTTGAACAATTCATAAGGTGTTTTATCTAAAATAAGTCTTAGAAAAACTCTGTTTATAATGTAGCAAGCAGTTGATGTAGCTTCAGCCCAAAAATGAGGAGAAATATTACTTTTAATCGAAATAGTTCTTGTCATTTCTTGCAAAGAACGATTTTTCCTCTTTACAACTCCATTTTTTTGTGGAGTGTAAGGGGATGAAAAATTATGTTGAATGCCAGAATCATCACAAAATTTAGCAAAATCATGATTTTCAAATTCACCACCATGATCAATTCGAATACTTGAAATTGTATATCCTTTCTCAATTTGAATTTTCTTTGCAAACTTAATAAAATAAGATAAAGCTTTAGATTTATTTGCAAGAAAGAATATCCAAGTAAAACGAGAATAATCATATACTATTACCAAACAATATCTTTTACCTCCAATGCTTTGAGTTCTTGTTGGTCCGAACAAATCCAAGTGTATTAGCTGCAAAACAAGTGGAATTTCTAATTTATAAGAATTTTAACCAAGTTTTCCAAGGAGTGCATAATTCATGCTTTTGATACTTCAAATTAGGAAGTCCTCGGACAAGCTTTTTGGATGAGACTTTTGCAATTTGCTTCAAGTTGACATGTCCAAGCTTCTATGCCAGAGAGTATCTTCATCTTGAATTGATATCAAGCATTGAGAACTGTCAGACTTTATATCCAGCAAATAAATGTTTCCATGTCTTCTTCTAGTAAAAGATTGTGAGAAATCTTTGCTTGTTTCCGAACAAGTATCTTCTTGAAAGTTAATCTTGTATCCAGTGTCGCATAGTTGACTAATACTTAGAAGGTTATAGTTCAGCCCTTCAACTAGAGAAACATTGTTGATTGTGAGGTTTCCAATCTTCACGGTTCCTCGACCAATAATTTTTTATTTGTTATTGCCACCAAAGGAGACGTTTCCTCCTTTTACATGAGAGAGTTTTGTGAAACAATTTGAGTCTCCCATCATGTGTCTTGAACAGCCACTATCCAAATACCACTTGATTTTCTTCTTAATAGTGACCTGCATTTAAATGAAAAACTCAAGTTTTCTTTGGTACTCAAACTTTCTTGGGTCCATCATTGTTAGTAACATAAACAGTCTTTGCCCAACTCTTCTTAATAGGTTTCCAAAACTTAGGACAATCTTTCTCAAAATGTTCTACGCTTTTGCACTTTGAACATCTAAGAGCATTTCTTCCAACAGGCTTTACAAAAACCTTTTGAAAATGATTTTTGTAAAAAAAATTTGTAGGCTTATTCTTGATTCTTTCTTTTACCTTCGGAAAATCAATCAAGGGAATGGTTTCATGTGTCATTCCTAGACTAGATTTGTTAAAATAGGGTCTTTGAATAGAAAGAAATTTGTCCAATTTTTCAAATCCCATTGAAAATTTCTTTGTGACTTTCAAAAGATCTTCTTTCAAGCAAGCATTTTCTTTTGAAAGTACGATTTCATTTTCTTTTGAAATAGCAAGACTCCTATCTAGATTTTCAACTTTTTCAACCAAAGTCTTTTCTTGTTGTTTTAATTTGGAATTCTCCCTTTTTAGTTCATAAATCCTTTTAAGAGAGCCTTTAAGACTGAGACAAAGTTCATCATGTAGTTTGACACTTTGGTAGCAATTTTTAAATTTCTAACCTTGACATCATTGTTTGAGTTTGAGTCTAAGTTTGAGCTTGAGTCTGAGTCTGAGTCTGAGTCAGCCATAAGACAAATGTTGGCGTATTCTTCATCACTCTCTTCACACTCAGTGTCACTCCATGTTTTAGTTTTGAGTGCCTTCTTGAACTTTTTTGGTATTCCTTTATTTTTCTTTAATAAGGGACAGTTGGGTCTGATGTGTCCCTTTTTTCTTGCATTCAAAGCAAACAACATCTTTGTTCGTGTCATCTTCTTCATTTGACTTCTTTTGAAATCTTTGATTGTTTTGTCTCTTCCCATTAAACCTTCTTCCTTTCTTATTTAACCTTCTGAATTTTCTAATCAGAAGTGCCAGCTTTTCGTCATCCAAGTCTTCTTCTAAATCTGTAACATCAGAATCATCATTAGATTTTAAAGCAATTGACATTTTACCTTTGGTATCAAAGTCCTCATTGAATTGCTCAACTTCATATGATTGAAGTGTGCCGACCAACTCATCTACAGAAAGAGGCATGATCCTTTGTGTTTCTCTTATAGATGTCTTTACGTGATTCCAATCTTTGGAGAGTCCTCTCAACAGCTTGTTGACCTTCATTGGTCCTGATATTGGCTGTCTTTGGTATGTTAAGCTATTTACAATTTCTGTAAATCGACTGAACATATCCGTGATGAATTCTCCTGGCTTCATTTTGAAGGCTTCATATTGTCCAAGAAGGATATTGATCTTGGTTTCTTTAACTCGATCTGTTCCTTCATAAGTGACATGTAATCTATCCCAAACTTCTTTAACTGTTTTACAAGATGAAATTCTTTTATACTCAGTAGGAGATAAGGCATAATATAGAGAGTAGATAGCTTTTGCATCAAGGGCTTGTCTCTTTGAGATTTCGGCTTGTGACAATCCTACTCCATCAGCTAATTCTTTTCCTATGGTTGATGCAGCTTTAGGAACAATTCCTTTCTCTACTACATCCCATTCCTGAGGATCTTTTGATCTTAGGAATGCCTTCATCTTGTTTTTCCATATGTTGTATTCATTTCCATCGAAGTAAGGAGGCCTGGCGTTGCTTTGGCTTCCAATCAAACCTGGAGCCAAAATACTAGCCATAGATCTTTAGCTTTAGAAATAATAAACACTTCCAATAAGATAAGCAACCTGCTCTGATACCAATTGATAAAGGCTAGTGAATACACCTAGAGGGGGGGAATAGGTGTTAATGAAATTATTTTCGAATCTTGAACGAATATATTCTTTGGCATGAAAATCAAGTTAGAGATAAGTGAATCACGCAACTATAAAAATAAATAGAGTAGGGTAAGAGAAATTTGACACAAATATTATAGTGGTTCGGCTTGTTGTAAGCCTACGTCCACTCTCAACGCTAGCAGCCAACTGGCTGTAATCACTATGTAGCAAAAGAGAGCTTTACAGTCTAGGGTCTAGACTTCTTCAGTAGAAATACTCTTCTACAGCTTCTCGCAACTTCACACTAAAAGTGTCTCTCTTTTGTTCACAATTTTGAGCACAAGAGATTTTAGAACAAGAGGTTTCAGAGTTTCTAACTTCAAAATTTTTCTATTGGTTCTCTCATATTTCCGAACAACTTCGACACATCTTAAATATCCCTTCGTGCCACCATAGCTGTTAGCACTTTCCAAAAATTCATCCAATCTACCCGTTGGAATGAATCAATTTAAGTGATCTTCAAGTTGTCAAATATATAAGTAGAAAATAGCTCGTTGATCCCGTTCGCTCATATAATCAGGAGTTTCCAAAATTAGATCCTTCCAAAACTTGCTTGGTCTTCAACGGATGAAATCCAAAGAATAAATCCTTCGAGCTCACAATCACAGCTAGAGATAATTCATGGATAAGTTAGGGAAAATAATATTCGAAACTTGATTTCCTTATCAAAAAGTATAACTGGCTGACAGCTTGGCAAAATCGCAAAAACTAGGTCTGATTGTCTTCAGACTTTGATTGGGTCTGGAGATCATCAGACCGTAATTCTGGGTCTGATTGTCTTCAGACGGAAACGCTTGGGTCTTGAACTCTTCGGACTTAACCGCGAGTCTTGGATTTTTCAGATTTAAGCGACGAGGATGTTTTGTTAGCTTCAAAACTTAAGGGATTTTTCTTCAACACCAACCGGCACATCCATACTTTGACAGCTTTCTATGTCCACTCATAACTAATCACGGTTATTTTTCCATCAAATACTAACACTTGGGATTTTATGAGTGAAATCCTATTTTTCACAATCAACATTCAATTTGCATTATTCACTCGTCAAATTCAAAATCTGAATACAAAGCAGTGATCGGCGCGAAATTATGACAAAATAAGGTCCCGAAATAATTTTCGAAATTTAATAAATAATTAATTTTATTCCAAAATTAATTAAATAATAATATTTTAATAATTTCAAAAAATAATATATTATTATATTATTTAATAATTTCGAAATATTTAATTAATCAAAAATAAATTCCTTTAAGTTACATCAAGGCTTATATTAATATAAACCTCCAATTAGCCCTAAATTAAACACACTTTGAATAAAACACACCCCTTAATCTAAACAACACCTAAACAAACTAAACGAACAACCTAATTGCATTTAACTTAAACTAAACCTCCTTAAAGCATCATTAGCTCTCTAATCCAAGTATAGAGGGCAAACTTACTCAATTAACTTGCTGCTTGGACCAAAACGACGGGAACGGCGTCGGGGTCAACTTTCCTCAAGGCGGGCCAAGCATCCGGGGTCTGGAAGCCGACCAAGCACCCGGGGTCGGGAAGCTGGCCAAATCGAGTCAAATTGGGCTGAGAAACCCATTTTTCCAGCTGCTGTCCGCTGCTCGTTGGAGGAGGAAATAGGCTCGGTTTGAGGCGCAACAAGAAGGGAAGACCGGCGGGAGCTTAGACAGGCTAAAGGGGAGGTCAACGGTGGCTTACTATGGTGAGGAGGGGCTCCGGCGGCTCTTGCATGAGCTGGATAGCTTGCTGCGACGCAGAGGGTTGGCCGAGTGAGAGGCGGAGATGGCACGACAGCAGGTTGGCGAGCGCGCACGCAGGTCTTCGCACGTGAACGGGCGGCGACCGCAACGGATGGTGAGCAGCTACGCGTGGTGCTAGTCGATCTCTGCTGCTACTGGTTGGCATTCGAAGAAGAAGAAGAAGAAGAAGAAGAAGAAGAAGATGGGGGGCTGGGTCGATGGAAGAGAGAGGGAGGAGGGAGAAGAAGGAGAGGACCACTTTACTCCTTTTTTTCCCCTTTTTCTTTAATTCTCAAATGTGGCCCACCATGACCTCACGTGAGGTCATCTTCCACTCACACCAAACTTCCACAACAATCCTCCAATGCGTCCAATTTATTTTTCCGCCAGGGTCCAATTTCTTGTACATCAATTTCTTCAATTTCCATTCAATTCTCTTTCAACTGAGCCCAATTAAAGTCCATAAATTTATCCATTGATCCTAATGAGATTTGTGACACAATAGGACTTCCAATTTCTGAATTCAATTTCAATTTTCACGGTTAATTTCAATCTGGTGCGATTCCAATGTGTCCTAACCTACCGGGTTAACTTTCAGGGAAATTTTCTTGCATCCGACTTGAGAGTGATCAATCCCCAAGTCTGATGCGTTAAAATCCCTTAATTGTTTTGCCCAATATGTTATTTTCCTCATGAGTGGCCAACTCAGAGAGACGAACTATATGCACAAATGAAATGCCCGACTCAATCTACTGATAATTGAACTAGAAAAATCAAGATGTTACACTCCATCACCATCCTCATCATGAAGTTCCCCTTCGACTCCGAGATTGATTCCTGCATTGAGTCACTCACCGCCTCCGTCGCTGCCTAGATCCGCTTTGTCCTCATCCCCACGTGAAGCCACTACCCGAGGACGTCTCGCCGGGCCTTCATGTATCACTTCATGGAGATCACAAAGCTAACGTCCGAGAAGCCGTCATTGAACTCTCTATTGATGGCTTGCCACGGCTCACCGGGCTCGTCATTGACATGTTCTGCACCATGATGATAGACGTGGCCATCGAGTTTGGCGTCCCTACCTACATGTTCTTCACGTTGGGCGCGGTGTTCCTTGGAGTCATGTTGCACCTCCAATCTCTCCGAGACGAGCAATGGACCCGACCAAGCTAGAGGAATCCGACACCGAGCTGGACTTCCCGTGCTTCGTTAACCCACTGCCTGCCACCAGGTTTTTGCCCTTAGATGTGTTTATAGAAGAAGACTACTGGATACTCTTGGACCTCGTCGTGAGGTATAGGCAAACCAGGGGAATTTTAGTAAATACATTCGCTGAGCTGGAACCACGCGCGGTGGATGCTCTGGCCAACCTTGGAGCACCTGCGGTGTACTCCGTGGGACCCATATTGAACATCAAGGCTGAGAGCGAAAAGGGTTTCGAGATCCTAGACTGGCTCAACCAGCAGCCAGATGCGTCGGTGGTGTTCCTGTGCTTCGGGCTCAAGGGGAGCTTCGACAAGCACCAGGCAAAAGAGATTGCCCATGCATTGGAGCGGAGTGGGTACCGCTTCTTGTGGTCCCTACGACAGCCACCGGCGAAGGACAAGCTGGAAGACCCTTGTGACTATGCAGATATCGCAGAGTGATTGGGTGGGCCCCGCAGGTCACGGTCCTGGCCCACTCGGCCATTGGAGGGTTCGTGTCGCACTTGATGGGAGAACGATAACAATTCGAACAATATCGAATCAACGCAGCGGAATAAAATAATCTCCCCTCTTGTGTAAACCTAATTGATATAGTAGAATAAAATAAATACCAAGCACGCGAACACAAGACGATTTTTTTACGTGGAAAACCTCCTCGATGTGAGAAGATAAAAAATCACGGGACCAGAGTCCACCCAAAATTCTTCACTATCAACAAAATTGTTCTTCTCTAGCAAATACTAGAGGTACATAGCAGCAAAGACTTCAAGAACATAATTCTTGGCTATACGCATAAACTTCACGAGAGATCAAAGATAAATCTGACAAAAAATGCAGGTTTTGATCAATCCATGAAAAACCTGATGTAGGCAACTTCAAACGAAAATCAAACCGTTCAGATTCGAGAAGATTGCGCCACGAACATCCTGACAAAGTTTAAGATCAATCGGACCACGAATCAACCTCCAACGCCCGCTTGATGTAAATCAGATATTGCTTTAACCCCTAGATTTTCTGCTTTCTCTTTTTCTCTTGTTACTATTTTCTTTTGTGGTTATCACTTTATATAGATAGTGAGAAACCCTATTTCCTCATATAACTTATTATATGGGCTCAAGCCCTTTTTGGGCTTGCAACTCATTGGGTCTCCTCCACATAGGAGTGAACCCAGCTAACAAATCTCCCCCTCACGACAATGTGGAGGGATTCACCATCCCTGCTATCAGATATATGTTTAACATTATTCAATACGAACCTTGTGCCATTGTTGGTTTCTAGGCACACATCACCGATGCCTACAGCTTGAGCTAGCCCATTGTTTCCCATCTTCACAGATCCGAAATCACCTGACTTGTATGATGTAAAGAAATCCCTAGGAGACGTAGCATGAACGAATGCACCACTATCAATTATCCAACTAGTCTCATGAGATATAAAATTTACCATATCAGCATAAAAAATAATGAGAAAGTCTTCTTTAAGTGTAGCAACACGATTGACATCACTGTAATTATCACTTTTCTTCTCTTTACCTTTCTCTTTTTGTTTCTCCCTTCTTAATTGGCGACAAAATCTCTGAATATGTCTCTTCTAATAACAATAGTGGCACTCGACATTAGCAAATTTATTATACTTACCTCTGCTTTTATCTCTATTTCTCAAACCTCGAGACTCACTTCTTCCCCTTTTCTCAACAATCAAGGCATCAGAATATGAAGAGGACGATCCTTGTGTCTTCCTTCTCATCTCTTCATTCAAAATACTACTCTTGACCAAATCCATGGTAATCATACCATCCGGGGCAGAGTTAGACAAAGATGTTTGGAATGTCTCCCATGAGTCCGGCAAGATACCAAGTAGCCATAGTGCTTGCATCTCATCATCAAACTTGATTCCTATCGTAGCCAACTGATTTATAATTCCTTGAAAAGAATTTAAATGATCAGTCAAACGAGTACCATCTTGATATCTCAGAGCCATCATCTGTTTTATAAAAAATAACTTATTATTCCCAGTCTTTCGAGCATATAACTGTTCGAGCTTATCCCATAAATTACTTGCATGTGTTTTCTCAATAATATGGTTCAAAACAATATCATCCACCCACTACCTAATATAACCACACACTTGACGATGATATATAGACCATTCAGTATCAGTTTTATTCTTTGGTTTCTCCTCGGCAAATACGAGCAAATAAAAATCTTTTACATATAAAATGTCTTTCATCTTCCTTTTCCAAATATGATAATTCAAACCATTTAGTGTAACCATTATACTCGTATTCGTTTCTATTGTTTAACACAAGACAGAAAAATCAATCAATAACCAAATGTTCTGATACCACTCTGATGGGAGAACGATAATAATTCGAACAATATCGAATTAACGCAACGGAATAAAATAATCTCCCCTCTTATGTAAACCTAACAGGAATTGATATAGTAGAATAAAATAAATATCAAGTACGCGAACACAAGACGATTTTTTTACGTGAAAAACCTCATCGATTTGAGGAGATCAAAAATCACGGGACCGGAGTCCACCCAAAATTCTTCACTATCAACAAAATTGTTCTTCTCTAGCAACTACTAGAGTACATAGCAGCAAAGACTTCAAGAACATAATTTTTGGCAATACATATAAACTTCACGAGAGATCAAGGATAAATCTGACAAAAAATGAAGGTTTTGATTAATCCACGAAAAACCTGATGTAGGTAGCTTCAAACGAAAATCAAATCGTTTAGATTCAAGAAGATTGTGCCACGAACATGCTTACAAAATTTCAGCTCAATCGGACCACGAATCGACCTCCAACGCCAGCTTGATGTAAATCAGATATTGCCTCAACCCCTAGATTTTCTGCTTCCTCTTTTTCTCTTGTTACTATTTCCTTTTGTGGCTATTACTTTATATAGATAGTGAGAAATCATATTTCTTAATATAACATATTATATGGGCTCAAGCCCTTTTTGGGCTTGCAACTCATTGATTTTCCTCCACATAGGAGTGAACCCAGCTAATAGCACTATGGGTGGAACTCCATTTTACAAAGCACGGTTGGGCGTGTCGATCGCTGTGTGGCCCCAGCATGCAGAGCAACAATTCAACGCGTTCCAATTGGTGGTGGAGCTTAGCCTTGCAACAGAGATCAAGATGGATCATTGAAGAGATCTCGTCAAAGGTAGCGATGACGTTGTGATCGCGGACGAAATAGAGGGAGGGATAAGGAAGTGAATGGAGGGTGATGAGGCTAGGGAGAGGAGGAAGAAGGTGAAGGAGGTGAGCGAGAAGAGTAAGGAGGCTTTGATAGAGGGTGGCTCTTCTTACTTGTCTCTGACTTGCTTCATTGAGGATGTCTGTAGTCGATGAGCCTTCATTTAGCTCAAAACAGGTTGGCTGGTAGAGGTTGAGCACTCTTGGTATTTTGATTCAATGATTACTTGGAGGGCGTGTTTTAGGGCTTCTGTGGCTATAGAAACCACATTTGATTTTTCTAGTGTGTTTGTGGCTATAATCCATGTTGATTTTCGTCGACCCTTCACATATTTTATGGGAAACCAGTCAATTTGGGTTTTGCCTGTGAGCTGTAATCTGCGAAGGTAACGACGAATATAGAATGTGTTCGAGAAGACATCATCTGTAAAACTCCATATGGTAGATTTTCGCATCCTTGCCCCTCCTCGATCTCCGAGTTTGAATGAATTTCATTTTGCTCTCGCTTTTCCGTCTCCCAAGGTTTGTTGTCCTTTTTCTCTCTTGCGTCCATTGCTGTTCACATTCCGGTTTCTGAAAGTTAGGGCCCTCCTTTCTTGATCGGCGTGCAATGGAGAGGGGAAGAGTAGATAGAATTTCGGAGAAGCAAATTTAGAGAAATTGAGCTTTAGTCGAAAGTGTAAATTTGATTTGACCCCATGCGAAGCGCAAGGGACCCGCATAATCAGTCCCTCCTTGCCCGTCGGATGAGACGATTTTACGAGGAATGCTGCATCGAACGGTTGATAGAGCGAATCCCATACAGGCCAACATCTTGTAAGATTAATGGAACACTAGATAGACAGAAATAAAGGGAAAATCTAACACGCTGGAGTTTAAGGGCATGATGTTTGAGAGTGCACAAATAATTCAAAGGATATAATCAAACTTAATATAACTCACACAGATCTCAATGATGGTTACTTCCTGATTGTCTTATTTACAAAAGGAAATATCAATTTCAATATACAAAATGAATATATGTAGTGGTGCGACAAAGTTAATAATATTTTTATCTGTCATTTCATCATTCACGAAAATATTTAGACATATATTATTATTGATGATGAAGATATATTTTGTTTGACTATTTTTTTCTCAATGATATAAGTAATTATTTTTCAGAAAATATTCAAATTAGTCAATTTTCACAAAACGAGTGGACTAAGGGTGCGTTTAGAAACTACTTCCCAAAACTCTTTGGGGGTCCAAAGCCCCTTTGGCAAATGCAAGTGTGTTTGGCATTTGTTTTTGGGTTTGAATTTCCCAAATGCCAGCTTCACAAGGCTAAAAACTCAAGGCAGGTTGGGAGCTGCCTTGGGCTTTTAGCTTACCGAAAATGCTAAGCTTGAAGGATAATTTTTTTTTTCTTTTCAAATTATCCTCATTGATTTTTTGTTTGTCCGGTTTTGCCTCCACGGAAATCTCTTTCGAGCTGTATAGAACTTTATAGATATTAATAGATTTGTGAACACTTTCTATCTATATCTATTATGATTTTTGTAAATAACAGACATCAACACAATGAACGGCAGCTCATGGCCGGACCCAGGCGATCTGTTCTCTCCTTATGACATATTAACATGGATTATAGTCACTAGATCACTACAACGCACACTCCCAAGTACTCGAAGATTCAAAATACTAACTTATAAAAGCAATAAAAGAAAAGTAGTCAAACCAATCTCCTAGCCAAATGAAGGCTCATTGTTTCCGGACATCCTCGATGAAGCAAGCCAAAGACAAGTAAGACGAGCCATCCTCCACCAAAGCCTTCCTACTCTTCTCGCTCGCCTCCTTCACCTTCTTGCTCCTCTCCTCGGCCTCATGGCTCTCCATTAGCTTCCTTATCCCTCCCTCTATCTCGTCTGCCGTCACGAAGTTGCTCCCTTTGGTGAGATCCCTCCGATGATCCATCTTGATCTCCGCTGTGAGGCTAAGCTCCACCACCAGCTCGAATGCATTGAGCTATTGCTCTGCATATTGGAGCCATGTGGCGACTGGCACCCCAAACCATATGTTCTCTAGGGTAGAGTTCCACCTGCAATGGGACACGAAACCTCCGATGGCTGGGTGGCTCAGGATCGCGACCTGAGGGGCCCAACCGATCACTCTGCCAACCCTGGCTGTCCTATCCAGGAACCCCTCGGGCATGACCCCTGTCGGATTCGCATAGTCATGGGGGGCTTCCAACTTGCCCTTCGCGGGTGGCTGACGTAGGGGCCACAGGAAGCGGCGCCCGCTCTGCTCCAATGCGCGAGCAATCTCCTTCGCCTGGTCCTCGTCAAAGCTCCCAAATCTTCCGAAGCACAAGAACACCACAGACGCTTCCGGCTGCTGGTCCAGCCACTCCAGGATCTCGAAACCCCGCGGACTATTATTACCTTCTGTGCCCCTTTTAGTCTCAACCTTGACGTTCACTATAGGGCCCACGGGGTGCACCGCGGGCGCTCCGAGGCTGGCCAGGGCCTCCACCGCATTTGGAGGTGAAGTTATCCAGCGAACGTTTCTAGTATCATAAATTAATTGAACATAAACTTTCGACCGAACCTCAATTAAATTTTCATTTGAAGGTGGATTAAAATTTTGCAAAACAGTGAAGAATTGTAATGTAAAAATATTTAAGATAGTTATTTAATAATTTCAATGGCTATTTTGAATTTAAAGAGATCGAATGTTTGAACGTCAGTGTTTGAATATCATTATCTTTATCTTGATACTAAACATGTAAGTTTATTCGATGTGATGGATCATGCATGTCTGCATCACTATAAGGAAAATCAAATCGAGGATTGAAGAAATCTCTTGGTGCCCAAGTCACGATCTTGCCATGCCTGGTAAAACTAGTCCACCGTTTTGATCAAAACTAGGCAATCATCCATCCTTGATCTTAATGTAAGAAAGACGTGTGAGAAAGCTCTTAATTTAATTGCATCACTATATATATTGAACTTGTATATCGAGATTGATATTCCCCTTTGTAAATAAGACAACTGGGAAGTAACAATCATTGTGATTTATGTAAGTTGTGTTATGTCAAGAGAAATTATGTTCTTTGAATTATTTGTGCACTGTTTTTGCCTTTAGTTTTGTCGATGGTGTTACATTAATCTTATGAGATGTTGGCCTATATGGGATTGTCTCTACCAACCGTTCGATGAAGACTTCCTCGTAAAACCGTCTCATCTGATGGGCAAGGAGGGGCTGATTTAGCATGTCTTATAGTGTTCTAATCGGTCCATGAATATATGGATCCTTTGAGTTCCACATGGGGTCAAATCAAATTTACAATTTACGACTAAAGTTCAATTTTGCTAAATTTGCTACTCCGAAATTCTTTATATTCTCCTCCTCTCCATCGCACGCCAAGCGAACGAGAGGGCCCTAACTTTCGAAGCGGGAATGAGAAGAGCAATGGACGCAAGAGAGATATAGGACAACAAGTCTTGGGAGGGGAAAGCAAGAGCAAAATGAAACTCATTCGTACTCGTAGATCAAGGAGTTGCAAGGACACGTAAATCTACCATATGGAATTTTACCAATGATGTCATTTTGAACCGATTCTATATTTGTCGTTACCTTTGCAGATGGGCCAAACCCAAATTGACCGGTTCCACATAAAACACGTCAAGGATCGACGAAAATCAACATGGATTGTGGCCACAAAAGTACTAGAACAATCAAACGTGGATTGTAGCCACAGAAACCTTAAAACAAGAGTTTTTGGGTGGTAAGGGTTCCTGTCGCCGCCTGCTCCGCCCTGCACCACGTGCGAAGTTGTTTATCGCGTTTGCTCCGGCGTCGTGCCTCCGGCGCGTGTTGCGCACGCAGTCGGGCGATGGAGACGGAGGAGCGGGTCGGGCGCGGGTTGTGCCGGGCACGGGTTGGGCCGCGGAGGCCCAGGGGGCCTGCTCTTCTGGTTTTCTTATGTTTTTTCTGTTTTTTCGGTTTCTTTTCCATTTTTTCTGTTTTTTCGTTTTTTAGACAAAATAGAAAAATAAAAATAAAAATAAAATGAAATAAAACCTATATATGAAAATGAACTTAATTAAAACAAAAATTTAGGCGTCAACAGCTGCCCCTCTTTGAAGGTGAGCTCGCAGAGGTTGCATTCAAAGACAAACTGATGCCTAAATTTTATTCATACATGTGTAGCAGATTATATTTTATTTGGTACCTATTATTCTATGCAAGAAAAGAGCGATATAACATTACATATACTAAGGCAGATAAGAAGATACCTGTAGTTACTTACGGGGAGTGAGTGAGATAAGGTATGAACCCCGAGTTTGGTAAGCATTAAGGTGTCATCTTACCTAGTGATATGAGGAGGTTGCTTTTCCAAGACTCGAACTATTCTTTGGTCGCCTGTTAAAACAATCAATGATTTGTCTAGGACCCGAACCTTTCTTCGGTCACCTTGACGGGAAATTGCTCTTCCAGGCTCCGAACCATTCTTCGGTCACCTGTTGGAACAAACAGTGGTTTGTCTCGGACCCGAACCATTCTTCGGTTGCCGTGACGGGAAATTGCTTCTCCAGGACCCGAACCATTCTTCGGTCGCCTGTTGGAGCAATCAGTGATTTGTCTTGGACTCGAACCTTTCTTCGGTCGCCGTGACAGGAGATGTGCCGACCTTTCTCAAGGCATCTCATTTGTGGGTGCCTGATTTGTATCAAGGACACCAATTGGTACCCGATCTTCCTCAGGAGATGCACCGACCTTTCTCAGGGCATCTGTTTTGTGGGTGCCTGATTCGTATCGAGGACACCAGTTGGTACTTGACCTTTCTCGGGAGGTGCGCCGACCTTTCTTAGGGCATCTGTTTTGGGGGTGTTTGACTTTTGTGAGGGACACCAGTTGGTACCCGACCTTTCTCGGGAGATGCGCCGACCTTTCTCAGGGCATCTACTTTGTGGGTGCCTGATTTGTATCGAGGACACCAGTTGGTACCCGACCTTTCTCGGGAGATGCGCCGACCTTTCTCAGGGCATATGCTTTGTGGGTGCCTGATTTGTATCGAGGACACCAGTTGGTACCCGACCTTTCTCGGGAGATGCGCCGACCTTTCTCAGGGCATCTGTTTTGAGGGTGTCTGACTTCTGTTAGGGACACCAGTTGGTACCCGACTTTTCTCGGGAGATGCGCCGACCTTCTCAGGGCATCTGCTTTGTGGGTGCCTGATTTGTATCGAGGACACCAGTGCATCGACCTTTCTTAAGGCATCTGCTTTGTGGGTGCCTGATTTGTGTCGAGGACACCAGTTGGTACCCGACCTTTCTCGAGAGATGCGCCGACCTTTTTCAGGGCATATGCTTTGTGGGTGCCTGATTTGTATCGAGGACACCAGTTGGTACTCGACCTTTCTCGGGAGATGCGCCGACCTTTCTCAGGGCATCTGTTTTGAGGGTGTCTGACTTCTGTTAGGGACACCAGTTGGTACTCGACTTTTCTCGGGAGATGCGCCAACCTTCTCAGGGCATCCTTTGTGGGTGCGATTTGTGGGTGCTTTCTTGATTTGTGTCGAGGACACCAGTTGGTACCCGACCTTTCTCGGGAGATGTGCCGACCTCTCTCAGGGCATTTGTTTTGGGAGTGTCTGACTTCTGTCAGGGACACCAGTTGGTACCCGACCTTTCTCGAGAGATGCGCCGACCTTTCTCAGGGCATCTGTCCTGGAAGATACCTGGACATTCACAGACATATCAAAGAGCACCTGGAAATTCGCAAGTATTAACCTGAAGGATATTTAGGCCTTTGCAGGCGTCAAAAGAGGTATTTGGCTGTTTGTAAGCATTGAAGGGGTACTTGGATGATCACAGGTACGAATTTTTCGAGATACTTGGACATTCACAAGTATCGAAGGGGTACTTGACAATTGGAAATATCGAGGACATATCTTGGGTATTCGTGAAGGCCTCCTGCCTTCTGGAAATGAGAACATCGAGGACATGCCTCAAATATTCATGAAGGTCTCTCACCTCCTGGCGATTGGGAATATCGAGGACGTACCTCACATATTCGTGAAGGCCTCCTGCCTTCTAGAAATTGGGAATACGGAGGACGTACCTCGCATATTCGTGAAGGCCTCCTGCCTTCTGGAAATTGGGAATACCGAGGACGTACCTCGCATATTCATGAAGGCCTCTTGCCTTTAGGAAATTGGGAATATCGAGGACGTACTTTGGATATTTGTGAAGGCCTCCTGCCTTTGGGAAATTGGGAATATCAATGACGTACCTGAGATATTCGTGAAGGCCTCCTGCCTTCTGGAAATTGGGAATACCGAGGACGTACCTCGCATATTCGTGAAGGCTTCTCGCCTTCTGGCAATTGGGAATGTCGTGGACATACCTCGCATATTCGTGAAGGCCTCCTGCCTTCTGGAAATTAGGAATACCGAGGACGTACCTCGCATATTCGTGAAGGCCTCATGCCTTCTGGAAATTGGGAATACCGAGGACGTACCTCGCATATTCGTGAAGGCCTCCTACCTTCTGGAAATTGGGAATATTAAGGACGTACCTCGCATATTCGTGAAGGCCTCCTGCCTTTTGCAAATTGGGAATACCTAGGACGTACCTCGCATATTCGTGAAGGCCTACTGCCTTCTGGAAATTAAGAATATCGAGGACATACCTCGCATATTCGTGAAGGCCTCTTGCCTTATGGGGATTGGGAATATCGAGGACGTACCTGAGATATTCATGAAGGCCTCCTGCCTTATGGGAATTGGGAATATCGAGGACGTACCTGAGATATTCGTGAAGGCCTCTTGCCTTTTGGGAATTGGGAATATCGAGGACGTACCTGAGATATTCGTGAAGGCCTCCTGCCTTCTTGGAATTGGGAATATTGAGGACGTACCTGAGATATTCCTAAAGGCCTCTTGCCTTCTGGGAATTGGGAATATCGAGGACGTACCTGAGATATTCGTAAAGGCCTCCTTCCTTCTGGGAATTGGGAATATCGAGGACGTACCTGAGATATTCGTGAAGGCTTCTCACCTTCTTGATGGCTACAAGCACTCAAAAGGGTTGGGACACCTGGGTAATCATAGGTGCATAATGCGGTGGAATACTTGAGCGGCTACTGGCATTCAATGGCATAACTTTGGGGACAACTTTGACAGGTCGAGTGTCGCAGAAATGGGGTATTCGAATGGTGATCAATACTTAAAGACGAGAGGATGCTTGGATAGTCACAAGCATCTACACTTTAAAGACAACATAAATAGGTCGAGTGTCAACAGAGGGAGCACTTGAGTAGCGGCAGACACTCAAAAAACAGGGGGATGCTTGGGCAATTGCATATATCAGTACTTGGGGACAACTTGAACAAGCTGAGTATCAGTAAGAGGGAGTACCTAGATAGTGGTAAGTGCTCATAAGATTCTGGGGATAGGGATGAGGACATGCTTTCCTGGTGATATCTCTAATTTCTATGAGTATGCTTACTATTTGCACAATATGCACACATGTATACAATGATTGCATATGTTGTAAATTTGTAAATTCAAAATGAGATTTATGCATGATGATCTTGTCAGTTTTGCATCATTTGAATTCCACTGGGGAAGATTTTGAAAGACAACTTTCGTTTAGAATGTAGATGTCTTGAGGACTCTCAGTCTGAAAGGACTTTTCACTCACTCTCATGAGAGAGGTTGTTTTATCCTGACCATTGATGTAGGATTTATAAGGACCACACTATCTCACTATCATCATGTCAGCAAGGGTCCGAGTATTCTCGCAAATGATACAACTTTACCAATGTGAGAGGTCTTTGTTGGAGTTGTGATGAAAGCTTGGTCAATGGCTTATCAAATGGGACCAATAAGGTCATGGCTTTGTGAAAAAGGTGTTGCATGATTATCTTCGGGCTTGCAAGTCAAGGGTCCTGCAAAAAGAGATAGAATAATCTTGCTCTTACGTCTTCGAGCGATGTTTATAGACATATGAAATCTTATGTTAATTGAAGTGCCCCTAGTCTGAAGAGACTTTTTACAAGGATGCCATGTAGGCTTGACTTATGTGTAAAAGGGTGAGAGCTGGTGATTGCCTTGACATTTGTCACCGGTCTTTCTTCTCACGGTCCAATGAAGGTTCCATGGACCACAACAGCAACTTCTCTTGGGGAATACAAATGGCTGTATTTTTTGTTTGGGGCATCGGCCTTGCTTTTACCAGTCACATTGCTTTTTCATGCCCATATTTATCTTTTCAATTTTTCATTCATAGGCATTGACCTTGCTTTTGCCAGGTACACTGCTTTTTATGCCCCCAGTTTTTTTGTTTTTGTTGCTTGAGGAACTGATCCTAACAAATTCAAGCAACTGCCTTCGCTAGACTTATTGAGTCTTCATCTTTTGCTAGCGCTCCTGATTATGTTGCTCGAATGGCAGCAGCTTCTGCTTTGCCTCCATGTAAGGGTGAATTTGCAGACCCAGTTGGTTTGTACGATGGATACAAGTGCATAAAGAAAGAATTGCTCTTCATGACTCTAGGGCACTTAAATTAACGCGAGTGTTCATATGCAATAAAGACACTCAAAGATTGATACAAATGTAAGCAAGAGAATTTCTATCCCTTTTCTCACGTTGTGATGCTGACTTGCCTTCAACTTGCCCCAGTGTGGGGTGGTTCTTTCGCGGGGGGCAAGACAGAAATTTGGCCAGTGTATAGGGCTCAAAGTGAGTGATGGAATGCCTCCCACTGTTTTGGTTATCATACTATTCGCGAGAGAACTCTTTACCTTGTGGTCATGGAATTTTCTGCACTCATCTCACAAGTGTATAGGTGGGGGACTGTGTGTGGGATATGGCTTGCTTGTCATCATTTTGACGTGCCTCATCCAGCATGCTCAATTAACTTGTATTCTTTACCTGGCTATCTATTATAATAATCCTTAATAAAATCAAAGATTTAGACAAACAAAATCATCATGCAGAATTCACCTAGAAAAGGCATGCAGTATATGATGTGAAAGAGTTTGTAAAAATGAATGGTTTTTTACTCAAGAAAAACCTATTAACAGCTTTGGGGATTTACTTGGTGAAATGGTATTTACAAATGCGTTGAAATTTGAACATCAAAAGAGTTATTTACAAAGGGTTATTTACAGATGGATGTCGTTACAATGCTCCTATTGGCTAGGGACATGACACATGAACGATCAACCAAGGATTGGGGATCTAATCAGGAATCTTTGCCCTTGCTTTTTGTAGAAGAGGAGCTGTGGAAATAGCTCAACCAGTAGAGCCAAGATCATAAGTGACTTGAGGCCTGAAGGATCTCTATCCTTTGCTTGAGATGCCACTTTGTTTGAGAAAGTTTATCAGAGTCTGACACGACTTTCGTTGATTTATTTTCCACATCTTGGACGGTCAAGTGATCCTGTAAAAGACAAGAGGGAGCATGTTAGTCACGAACTTTTTCAGAGGTCAAACAATTGGAAGCGATACAACATTACCCTTCACTGGTTTTGTAAATGATTAAGTGGACCTGGAGTATGAGAAGGACATGAAGTCTCGTGTCTCCCACTTTGTCAGGTCAATTATTTTCCTCAATTGGCTTATGGATGACACGTCCCTTTACATGAATTCAAGTGAACTCGATGTAGGTCATTTCAATATACTAGCATGGCCAGTATTGTTTTATCAAACCTTACCTT
Source organism: Eucalyptus erythrocorys (assembly GCA_014182555.1). Lineage (NCBI taxonomy): Eukaryota > Viridiplantae > Streptophyta > Magnoliopsida > Myrtales > Myrtaceae > Eucalyptus > Eucalyptus erythrocorys. The sequence continues at coordinate 9,213,201 of CM024597.1, read as the reverse complement.
TGAGTTTGGTTCTTGAGTTGTGATGTTCCCTGTCAAATAGGGAAAATATGTCAAAAGTGAGTTCAAATAGAGGGGGTATTGGAAGCGATACCGAATTACCCTTCCCCAGAGTTTGTCTGTGCTAGCTCCTAAGAATATTTGAATGTTGATGATGGCCTCTTTATCTTGGTATAGTTCAATGTTTCCTTCTGTTGGCCTTCCTCATTTGTGGCCATGTATGCATGATTGTTGGTCGTTGATTTATCTTCAACGCATTTCTTCTGTGGAATTTCTCCTTCTGTCTTCGGTTATAGCATTATTGAGCAAAAGTCATGTACCTCAAGTTATCTGATGACAATTACTCCTTGGAAAAATACGCATTTTGGAGTGAAGCTTCTAAATTCTGAAATCATTATCCAAGGTGGGGGCTATAAAATTGCCTTGACTGTATGGATTTTCTCCCTGTTGACAGTAATCACTTTTAAAGGAGGAGAAGGAATTTCTTCCTTATACTTCTTAGTTTGTTAAAGTTGAAACTGTAACATCCAGCTGTTTGGGTGCGTCGTGCGACAAGATAGTCCTTCGGCTTAGGAGGGAGATGGGCAGGAGTGAGGCAGGTCATGGATGCTTCGATTTCAACTCTATGCCTGTACCTATTACGTCACATCATTTGTATCCTGTAAATAGAAGAGAGGGGTTGTCATTCTCAATATTATGTTAAAGGAATAAGACTTACCCTTTTTGAGGCGAGATGATTATTTCTGTTTGCCCCTTCTTGAAAAGATATCCTTGAATTTGGTCTATTCACATGATGCGCCAGTTTCAACTATCTTTTGTTACATTAAATCAAAATGGGATGATATTCTGAGACATGAAGTGAGAGAGTTAGAAAGACAAATATGTTTAAACTTATTATCTCATTTTGATAAAAGCTCCTGGTGATGAAATACTTTTATTTTCAAAATATGTTTTTGGGGAGAAAAAGCATGAGGGAGCCCAGCCCTCAGTATTCTCCTTGGATGACATTTTCTTTCATGGTTGGATAACATCACTAGGCAAGTTTGGAATACTGCCTCATGTTTTCAGAACAAAGTACTAGAATTATATATTAGAGTACTTGGAATGGAAAATACAACATTAGCCCACTAGACAAGATAAGAAACATGAAATTATAAAAACAAGTAAAACCCATGAAAACTCCTGTGTAAAGGAGCGCTTTGATAGTGCTGGTCTTGAAGTTAAGCATCTTGAAATTCCTCGCCTTCAGTAGACTCGAAGTATTTGCACACAATGACTACTTCGTTGAAGCTACAGAAGTGTAACCCATGCAACCAATAGCGATGCTTGCAGGATAAGGCTTCTACAAACTGCTTTATCAACTCTTCTTCGGCCAGTTCAGGGTGGATTTGCATCATGAAAGCCTTCCACCTTCCCGCGTATGCTCGGACATCCTCCATTGGCCTTCTTCCGAAATGGGCCAAATTCTCGCATGGCAGCTTAGTCCCAATCTGGTTTTGGTACTGATGCAAGAACGTGGAAGTCAGCTCGCTCCAATCCCTTATGAGGTAAATATTTGCTATGAAGAACCATTGTAATGCTGACCTCGTAAGAGTTTCTTGGAACGCCTGAGTTGTAAATAACGTCGGGCCATAATACTGACTCATTTCAGCGTTGAGATACTGCAAGTGAGCCACGGGGTAAGTCGTGCCATTATACTTGTGGAGGCTGGGTATCCACATTTCTATGGGGGTCAAGATCTTACGAGGGTGAGAAGGGCCTGATAGGTCTTGGTTAGGCCATTGGTTTTTCCACTGCATACTCATTGTAGTGGTGAATCCTTCTGTTTCAGGGAAGTTGGACTCTACCGAGATTACTCCATTGCTTTCTTCAGAGTTAAAATTACTGAAGGAGGATGAGGCATTTAAGCTATTCTCACAGTTAGGTGACGAGCTTAGTACTTCGTTTGGATCGTAGTGGATAAAGACGTATGCCTCCTCTTCTGATGGGCCTTCATCCTCGGGTGAGAGTAGGAAACAGTTATACGATGAATCGTCAATTTCATTGTTGAAATAACGCTGGAAGTCCTTGGGATTGTATTCTAGGGGCGGGAAGTCTTCAGGACTATACTATAGGGGATGGTTGCCTTCAAAGTTGCATTCTTGGGAATGCTTGAAGCTTTGGTACGGTGGCTCGTCGGCGGATGCTGAATCAATCTGCTTAGGCTTTCTTTTCTTGGCCCCTGGTCCAGACCTTTTGAGGAAGGCCTTGCGTTCTGCTAGCTCGATTCTGTCAAGGGAAGTGAGAGATATTAGAGTTTCACTGTCTGATTCACTTTCCAGGTTGATAGGGGTTGGTATTCTTTGGACCCTAGCTCTTAGAGTAAGCCTGGGAAGTTGTCTAGTCGTGCCTCGGTCTTGAACAGGCTCTAAGCCTATGATCTCGTACAAAGGCTCATTGCCTTTTCTAGTGGGAAATTTTTTAGTAACATGATGTTGCTCAACTGTCCATTTATTGCGCAATGTTTCATTGACGCGTTTCTTTCCTGTCTCAGCAACTAACTGCTCCTCGTGCTCCACGATCATTGGTTCTTCGTAGGGCAAGGCCATGTCAGGGCTGATGTCAATATCATACTCTTGATGGAAAATATGAATTAGTTCCCTCCAGGTTTTAAGGGAACTAATATTTCTAACAATGTACCATCGCAAGGCAGGGCCGGTCAGGTTCGACTGGTATGATTGAATCATCCTTTGGACCACATAGGCCTGTAAGTAAACTTCTGGGTGGGGGGTATCAGCATACCTTTCACATTCAGGTGCTTTGAACTTTTCAGGAATCTCAAAACTGGCGTAATCAGATAAGTCGATAGGATTCTGTCCCTGCAACTGGCTTAACTTTTTCATGATCTTTTCAAATTGTCTATGGTGTTGGCTAGTTCCCAGTGTATTTGTAGGCATCATGACTGTGTTTAACATAACTACAGAGTTGGGCTCAGCTCGAGTGGACTTCATTTGTCTTGAGAGTTATTGAAGGACAATGGACATTTGTCTTACGCCGTCTTCAATGTAAGCAAGGCGATTTTGCACTTCATTCTGATCAGGCCCTATCATGTGGGGCCATTCACGGGTGGCTGGCTGGTGATTCATGATTACCTGTTTTTATGAAAACAATGAATGAGCACAAGGTAGACAAGGATTGACCCATGGCAATGGTCTAGCTACTTTTATTTATTGAAAGAGGATCTTACAGACTCCTAACATCTAGGAATTGAAATGACAGAACAAAGTACTAGACATTAAAGAAAAGTCCCTAGACAATGGGACAAAGCATTTACAGAATAAAAACTAAGGGAGACACGACTGTTAGAATATATGCGACAGGGAGCCTTGTTCTTGCAAAAGTTGCTTGCTTTCTTGGACTGGTTCTGAGATAAGTATCCGGTCTACTCCCATATCCTTTGCATACGGTCTGCTTGCTCGTGTGGGCTGCTCTCTCTGATGGAGCGAGGGACCGATGGCCTCCACCTTTTCGGGATGTGATGATTGTAGATGTAGGATGCAGAGGCGTGGTGGGCTTTTTCTTCTCCCTCAAGCCCTTCAAGTACCACGATCCTTTTGCTATGGCACCTGTCCTAAGTTTCTTCAACAATAGAAATTTCAAATGCATAGTCTCGGCTTGTGTTGAAGAGGATTGGATGAATTTTCCTTCTGAAACACAGTGGAATCTCCTGAAGGGCTCCGAATTGCCGTGCCACTCGATAGGGGTAATAGGGAACGGCACCAGTGCAACCAAGCAAGGGAATTGGGTTGCGGCGTCTGTAAGCAAAGCGAGCCCTCTTTTCATGGAACCAACCAGCACACCATTGGAATGCCTCCAGCGCTGGGTTTCTCAGGAAATCGACCCAATTTAAACAGCTTTGATTGGGAATAAACGGTCCTAAAACCATGAATTTTTGTAATGGATTTTCGGAAGCATTTGTTTCAGACGATCGCATGAAGTTTCGGAATTCACTTAAGTGAGAAAAGAACCAAAATTGTAAAATTTTGGGAGAAACTCGCATGATTTTCTCCGTGTTGTCTTTGAAACAATTAAAGGACAAGAATGTTTCAATTAAAATCATGTTGACATAATTTTCCCCCCACAAGATCTGATCAACAATCTAAACCATCTTAGGACTTATAACATTTCTTTGGTGGGGGAAAATGATGAGTCAAAAAAGGCCAGGAGAAAAATCTCACTTCTTTTGGTCATAGATTGATTTTGAAAACATTCATTCAAGAATTCTAGTGGGCAGGTATTGTGGTTGTCTTCAAGAATTTGTCTCATAACATGGATTTCAGCTCCTAAAAAACGTGCTAACCCGCGCCATGGGAGGGTGCCTGTCGATGGCCTGACAAGCTTTTTCTCAAGAGGCATTCCAATGATGATGCTGTATTCTTCTAGGGTTGGGGTTGGCTCAAACCTACCAAACATAAAAGTAAGTGTCCTCGGGCACCAGAAATGTGCCATGGCTTGTATGACTTTAGGGCGAACAGTGATTCAGATCAACGATAGGAGATGACCAATTTTGGCCTTCACGCGCTCTTGGGCAAACTGATCTAGTTGACCCCACTATCTGAAGAGCTCCGCCTTGGGAGCAGGAATGAACTGGATGTCGTCTTCCCTCATCGCATATAGACTGGGATTTTGAAAAGCTTATCCTAAATTGCCATGGGCCAATAAAAAAGACTGAGTAAAAATAAATTACTTTGCTTTTAAGTAAAATGACAAGCACAAAGACATACACATGAGATGTGTGGCTCGATTTCTAACTCAGAAGGCTTGTTGAAATTAAAAGGACATCCGCCCATCGTAGTCTCGCGTTAGCAACATACCCCCTTAACCTCGGCAAAGAAATTCGGGGAAAAGAAAGGCAACCTCTACATCGCAGTCTCGCGTTCGAGGTCGTATCTTTCTTAACACCATCCTAAATATCTTATGGCGGCCTAGGTCCGGCAGCCAAGTTGTGTGTGCCATGTGTAGTGTTTAAAATAGTAAAGTATACACAACAGTTTATAATCACAAGATAATATATTTTAAACAAAATTAAAATAAATTTCTAAACTACTGACCTGCATAAAAAAAGCAAAATCAAGTCAGTAAAGTGTTTAAACAAGATAGAAATGGCCTAAGTCCTCAAAGTCCCCAGTGGAGTCGCCAAGATGTCGCGACCTCTTTTTTCTTCTGGCCCTCGCGATCGAGTATGGGCGCCTAAGGAGGCTAATGGCTCGGCTGAAATTAGTTATGCCTGGACTCTCGCAAGTCCACCAATTCACGACTTTAATAGTATAAGTTTTTAACCTGTAAGTCAATTTTAAAATGGAGTCGCCACTAATCAATTCGGGGTGGGTTGATTAGAAACCCAAGCGAAGTAACGGGAGAAATACTCGCTCCTGCGCAACCAGAGAAATTAGGATTGTGGACTTGATTACACTAGTTAATCACTAATGCCCTTTCGGTACCTAATCTTATTTAAACCTGAGGTTTTTTTGGATGTTTGAGGGATTTTCCATGCATTTTCGGGAGGAAAAATAATTTTTGAGTCTTTTCTCATTTTTGGACATAAAAGGGTTTTTTTGGATTTTTGGGTTTTTTGGAAAGAAAAATACAAGTCTTTTTGGCATTTTATGAAAATTTGGGCTTTTTATGGATTTTTTGGGTTTTTTTTTTTTTTGGAAAAAATACAAGTCTTTTTTGGCATTTTATGAAAATTTTGGGCTTTTTTTTTTTGAATTTTTTTGGTATTTTTGGAAAATATAAAATTTTTTTGATTTTTTTATTTTTGGAAAATAGAATATTTTTTACCTCTTTTAAATAATTTTCGATTTTTGGAAATTAAAAGGTTTTTTAATATTTGTTTCAAAATAAACTATTTCTCATTTTTATGAAAATAAATTATTTATTTATTTATTAAAGTATTATATTATATTAAAATAATAATATAATATAAAACCAACCCGGGTCGGATTCGCCAGCCCCTAAAATACGCGGGCCCGACTTTTTTTTTTTTTTTTAAATAAAGAAACGGCGTCGTGGCTAGGTGTCTAGGGACATCCGATCCGACCCGTGAACCCAATCCGACGACCCGCTCCACGACTCGGCTCCTGCGAAAACCCTACCCGGATCCAACCCGCCTCGTGACCCGGTCTCCGCCGCTCTCGGAAATCGCGGAATCCTTACCCGGTTCCCGATCCGGGTCTGACCTGGCGACCCGGGATAGCAACTCGGAAAATTGGGAACCCTAGGGTTTCCAGATTGGGGGCATCGAGGGGGGCGCAGCTACGGCGATGGCGAAGACAGCGAAGATGGCGGCGACAGCGGTGATGGCTGGATTGAGGAGAGGGAGGTGGTGATGGCAACAGTGACGGCGCGCTACCTAGCGACGGCGTGGCGAAGGCGGCGACGATGGCGAGCCTCCGCACGAATCCCCTCCTCCTACATCTCTCTCTCTCTCTCTCTCTCTCTCTACTCCCTGCCTCCGGCGAAGCTCGAATTCACGGCCGCGAGGCCTCAGCCCCCCTAAAGTCTCTCAGTGGGGTATCCAAGGGCCGCGACTTCGAATCGACTCCTTCTCTCTCCGCCTTCGTGTGTTTCGTCGACGTTGAGCGGGGGTATTTATAGGCCGAGGGGTGGCCAGCCGATGGGGCTCAACGGGTGGCTGCCACGGCTCTCATCGGCCGAACCGGCGTCCCATCCGATGCCAACCACTCCTTCTGCCTTGCGTCTTGTCGCCGCTTGCTCCGCCCTGCTCCACGTGCGAAGCTGTTTATCGCGTTTGCTCCGGCATCGCGCCTCTGGTGCGTGCTGCGCACGCAGTCGAGTGAGGGAGACAGAGGAGTGGGTCGGGCGTGGGTCGGGTCGGGCGCGGGTTGGGCCGCGGAGGCCCAGGGAGTCTGCTCTTCTGGTTTTCTTCTGTATTTTCGGTTTTTTCGAATTCCCTTCCATTTTTTCTGTTTTTTCGTTTTTTAGACAAAATAGAAAAGTAAAAATAAAAATAAAATGAAATAAAACCTATATATGAAAATGAACTTAATTAAAACAAAAATTTAGACATCAACATGTGTTCTGTCAAGAGAGATTATGTTCTTTGAATTATTTGTGCACTCTTTTTGTCTTTAGTTCTGTCAATTGTGTTACATTAATTTTACGAGACGTTGGCCTATATGGGATTCTCTCTACCAACCGCTCGATGCAGACTTCCTTGTAAAACCGTCTCATCTGATGGGCAAGGAGGGGCTGATTAGCATGTCTTATAGTGTTCTAATCAGCCATGAGTATGTGGATCCTTTGGGTTCCACTTGGGGTCAAATCAAATTTACATTTTCGACTAAAGTTTTTTTTTTTTTGATCAGTCCTATTCGATACCTATTCTACACTCACTCTCAGAATTTTGCCCTGCCTTTTGTAGGGCGTGGGCGTCGAAACCCACTCCTCAAACTTGCACGTCCCCACCCCATCCCTCCCTGAGAAGGTGGGGTTTGAACCCCACACCTCCCTCTTCCAACATGAAAGGGTGGCCACTGGGGCGAATCCCAGTGGTTAACTAAAGTTCAATTTCGCTAAATTTGCTACTCCGAAATTCTTTATATTCTCCTCCTCTCCATTGCACGCCAAGCACGAACAGAGGGCCCTAACTTTCAGAAGCAGGAATGAGAAGAGCAATGGACACAAGAGAGAAATACAACAAACCTTGGGAGGGGAAAACAAGAGCAAAATGAAATTCATTCATACTCGTAGATCAAGGACGTGCAAGGACACGTAAATCTACCATATAAATTTTACCAATGATGTCTTTTTGAACCCAAATTGACTGGTTCCACATAAAACACGTCAACAAAATCAACATGGCTCGTGGCCACAAAAATGCTAGAACAATCAAACATGGATTGTAGCCACAAACCCCAAAACACGCCCTCCAATTAGTCGTAGAAGTAAAATAGCAACAGTGCTCAAAATGCCAGCCAACCTTGTCTCCAAGCTAAATGAAGGCTCATTGACTACAGACATCCTCGACGAAGCGAGCCATACACAAGTAAGAAGAGCCACCCTCCATCAAGACCTTCCTACTCTTCTCGCTCATCTCCTTCACCTTCTTCCTCCTCTCCCCGGCCTCCTCGCCCTCCATTAACTTCCTTATCCCTCTCTCTATATCGTCTGCTGTCACGACACCGTCACTACCTTTGACCAGATCTCTTCGATAATCCATCTTGATCTCTGCCGCGAGGCCGAGCTCCAGCACCAGTTGGAACGCATTGAATTGTTGCTCTGCATACTGGGGCCATGCGGCGACTGGCACACCGAACCATATGCTTTCTAGGGTGGAGTTCCACCCACAGTGAGACACAAACCCTCCAATGGCTGGGTGGGCCAGGACTGCGACCTGCGGGGCCCACCCAATCACTCTCCCGACCCCGGCAGTCCTATTAAGAAAACCCTCGGGCAGGACCTCTGCCGGATCTACGTAATCCCGGGGGCCTTCCAGCTTGCCCTTCGCCGGAGGCTGTCGTAGGGACCACAGGAAGCGGTACCTGCTCTGCTCCAACGCGTGGGCAATCTCTTTTGCCTGGTGCTCGTCGAAGTACCCCCCGCTCCCGAAGCATAGGAACACCACTGACGCATCTGGCTGCTGGTCGAGCCAGTCCAGGATCTCGAAACCCTTTTTGCTCTCATTCGTGATGTTCAGTATGGGGCCCACGGAGTACACCGCCGGTGCTCCAAGGCTGGGCAGGGCATCCATAGCGCGCGGTTCCAGCTCAGCGAACGTATTTACCAAAATTCCCTTGGTTTCCCTGTACCTTAGGGCGAAGTCCAAGAATATCCGGCAGTCTTCTAACATAAAAATTTCCAAGGGCAAGAACTTGGCGGCAGGCAGCGGGTTAGCAAGGCACGGGAAGTCCAGCTCGGCGTCAGAGCCCTTGAGCCTGGTCGGGTCCATGTGTTGCTCATCTCGGAGAGACTGGAAGTGCAGCATGACTCCAAGGATCGCCGCACCTGACGTGAAGAATATGTAGGAAGGGATGCCAAACTCAACAGCCACGTCAATCATCGAGGTGCATAACATGTCAAGGACAAGCCCAGCGAGCCGTGGAGAGCCACGGGCAGAGAGCTCAGCGACGGCTTCTCGGACGTTGGCTTTGTGGCTCTCCACAAAGTGATGGATGAAGGCCAGGCGAGACGTCCTTGGGGAGTGGCTTTGGCTAGGGAGGAGGACGAAGCGGATGCGGGCAGCCACGGAGGCGGTGAGCGACTCGATGCGGGAATCAATCTCCGAGTCAAAGGGGAACTTCATGATGAGGACGGTGAGGGAGAGCCGATCGTCGCGGTCGACCAGGAGCTTGGCCATCTCCACCATCGACACCAGGTGGCCGAGGCCCGGAGATGGGATGAACACGAGCTCGGATTTAGCACTCATGATGACGACGATGCCTTCGAAAATTCTTCTTTTCCTAACTGGGTACAGCCGGTTGCGAAGATGATAACGAGGTGGAGGCTCTTATGGATCTCAACTTGTAAGTCTTCAGTTGGTGGAATGAAGGAATCAATAACACGAGGCGACCACGTCGTGCTGATTGAGGTCTGCGTCTCTGCGTGTTTCATTTTTTCTTGGTTGAAATCGCCGTCTAGTTTGACTTGCGTTCGTTAAATTTTAAGTTTGGTTATTGCTTGGCGTTGTATAATTTATAGTATATAGTCTACATAATCAACAATTTAAATGAGCTCAGCTTAAGTAGTTGTTATGGACCATATAACATCTTTTCAGTGGAGAAGTTATTGCATGATGTCTATCTCTCGGCCAATCACCTGAGCTTATATAGTTTAAGTCCTTATAGGACTTTGGTCCTTATACGACTCTATCTTTGAAGACAGCTGGAATCGTTCTAGATGCAATCTGGTGGTCAAAAGAAAAGTCCTAATTGGACTTTGGTATAGCTAGTGCGTCTCGAGCTATCTTGTTTTACCGCGTTAGTGCTTTTGCATACCCAATATATTAGAGCTACACCTCCAAATTCCTTATAATTGATATCGGAGCAAGGTTGTGCACTCTACATTTGGTGTATCCTCTTAACTATGAAGAATGTCACTGAGCAGAATAAATACTTTGCATGCGTCGCTACCTCCAAAACTTATTTCGTACAACCTTTTTTTTTTTTTTTTTGATCATTTTTCATTCTTAAAACGTGTATGAGGTATGTGCCTTTTGTAAGCTCATTCCTGATTCCATTGATCATCTCTTTTTTGAATGCTCTACTACTGCCAGTATGGCCTTCTTTTGGGCGGCTAGATACAACCTCCCGTGGCGCAACAAGACTTGGGCTGAGAACCTCCAGTGGGCTATGAATTTCCTTTCTGGTAAAGATTTCTATCAATCGATTGGCCGGTTCTCCTTTGCTGCCTTGTGTCACCTTATTTGGAAGTACAGGAATAATATCCTCTTCAGAGATCATCCCGTTACAACTGCTATAGTAAAGAATCATCTTATTAGGGTGGTGAAGGACAAAGCTCTTACGTTCAGAAACGTTGAAGATACTCCTAGAAACAGAAGATTGCAGCGGAATTGGGGAATGGATCCGTCTATCTTTGCGACTCTGTAAGGTCCTCCCCTACCTTAGTGGCTTTTGTTGGATCCCCCCGAGGGGCGTACTCTTGGTGGTTTCCGCCCTCCTGTTTGGCTTGATCCGGGTGGTTTTCGTCCTTCTGCTGTGGCTTCTTGCTTTGTTCTTTGTTGTTGTGAGGTCTGTAAGTGTTGGCCCTGCGTGGCCTCCATCCTCTAGTGTGTGTTAGCCTGTGTGGCTCCTATTCACTTTGGCCGCGTGCGCGGTTCTTTTACATCCGGCACCCTTCCACTCTCGGATCCTGTAAATGTTGGTTCAAAGCTCTATGAATTTATTACTTCTGACCAAAAAAAAAAAAAAAATTGAATAAAAGTCTGCATTAAAATGGAACAAAATTCATTAGACCGTAAATTTTGTTTGGAACTTTATATCAAGGAATTTATAACACCATAGATCAAACTAGACCATAAAAACAAGAGCATTAAGGATCATATTCTCAGTCTGGTTGCTAAAAAGTGTACCAGTAAAGCTCCACCATCACAATGCATTAATAATTCAGATGGAGTAACATATAACAATCAGACACCTGCAAGTCATAAAAAATAATTGTTTAAAATCTCTAGAGCCCAATGTTTGTAACTACCAGAGGATTATTTTATGAGAAGCTGTATAAAGATGAAAGTGATGAATGCTCTTGGTGCTTCTTATGCATGGGACAAATGAACAGGTCCTGCTGTATTGGAGATTAACATTCTATGTAAGGGGAATTGCTCGTTTGCTGGAACAAAATATAAAAATGTCACAATTTTTCACTTTGTAATTCGCTCGTATGGACTCAAGTTTATTACTTCGAAGAAAACTCAATTACTGACGCAACAATCAGTTAGACCCTACTTTCATTACCCAAATTACTTGACATTCATATGTTTTTTTATTGGAGAAGGGAACATGAAATCTATGACTCAATCCAATGTTAGGTTTAGCTAGAATCTTTCATGGAACATGCCAAGATCAATTACGCAAGGTAGATAAAACTATTTGAAGAGTAATAGCAACACTTCAGACATTCGTCCTCAACAGGCAAATCTGCAAATCTGTTACAGAAGGTAAACTGATCTAAAACCCATATTACTATCTGAACATTCATTAAATGGATCAGTTTAGTTATTGATCCCTCACTTGGTTTGGCTACAGTTTTAGTTCAGTTGAAGATTATCTGATCCGACATGTTTAGCTTGGATAGCTACAGAAGTCACAAAAGTTCACCATTGCCCTCCCAACAAAGTAGAAGAACAAGTTGCATATGAGTAGAAATAGGCATTTACTGTGCATATTTACTGTGATTGCACCATCATTAAGGGTTCGAAATTTGTTTACTTCCATGTTATATAGTATGTAAATGGGTTCAAGTATATCTTAAGGGGTCCAACAATTACAGTACTAAGACCTCATTGCCATGCTAGGGTTGTTGATGTTCACAATGCTACCAAAAGTTAAAGCGAAAGATTAGCGAGCTCTAAAACCAAGGGTAGTTGGTGCCATCCTATGTGCGTATGAACCTATCAAGGTGAACTCTCAATGACTACAGATGTCCTTTTATGCAGGCAAATATGCAGCAATTGTAAAATAGTATCTACGCCTAATACTGGAAAATGCTCAAAAACTCCAATGAAAAAGCATTTGCTAGATAATTTTGAATGTGCATTCAACAGATCAAAACAGGGGACGGAGCTAACTCACCTGTTACTCTCACTGCCTTCATTCCCATAAGTAAACAATTACCACCTTATATTAGCTGTAGAGTCCAATTGATATCCATTATTAGCCATTTTTATATTATGACATTGAGGCCTAAAAAAAATTCTCACATGCATAAAAACAGCAAACGAATAGTGCAATCAGAAGGATCTTCAAATTAAAAGTTATTTTCTCGTAACAGCTACAGAATATCTATACATTTGTTCATATAGCTTGTATCTCTTAGTGCAAATTTAGGATAGATGATTGAGTAGCTTACTTTTTTCATTCAAAGGAAAAACCAACCCGCAAGTCATGTCAAATGTTTCTTCCAGAGAAATACACTTTGTGTAGTCCAACTCAAATATCTCAAGAGCTGCAAATTCCTGGCATACTAGACGTCTTATTAAAAAATCTGTGGACATCACTGCCCTAGAAGACATACTTAGAAGATAGACTTATGATAGAGTGGGCAGAGCAGTGGATATATCAACCGAGAAGGAAAAAACAAAGAAATCAGATCACTTGCCGAAACTATGTAGTTCTTTCACCAATCCTTGTCCAGATATTGTTCATAGCCCTTGTGCATGGAAAAAGGAGACCACAAATCGCATCTTCAAATACCACTAAAGAAGGAGTTGGTTCCATTAAAAATCTGGAAGCTGTTGCAGAGAATAGTGATCATTCACATGCCTTGGAATTTGTTAAAATATGATCTATTTTTGGAAAATTCTAGATTACACTAGACTACACTTGCTTATGAATTAAGTATACTTAATGGAGAAGTTTCTGGTATTATGTGGACAGCAAGTGAACGTGGGCAGCTAAAGACAACAAAAGGAGCCGCAGGATATAAAAAATATGAAGAAGTTTCTGGTACTATGTGGGCAGCGCACGCACATACATACGAAGGAAGAAAGCCAGCTGGAAGTTGGCTGAATTAGTCAACAAAAGTGACTGGAGCTCAAGAGAATAGAAAAATGGAGAAAAAGGGAGAAGCAACGAGAATATCCTGAAGAAGCCGCAACAAGCAGAAGCTAAAGAATGCAAGCTGAATTTTATATTGATCCTTGTACAGTGTCAAACGGTCAAACAAACTGGGCTCAAAGGTATGGATTTTCTAAAACATGCAGATACAGAGAATGAGCATTCTCACATATCGTTCTCATTTTCTGTTTATTTTCTCATGGACTTAGGCATCTGAGTGTAGTCTGGGACCTAAAGAATGCATACTCATGCTGAGGGTTGAGCGGCGTCAAGAAGGGCAAGTGGGGGTCAAGCCGCATCGAGAAGGGTCAGCAGCGCTGCGGGTTAAGCAGCGTCAAGAGAGGCGAGTGATCCTATTCACTTTGGCCGCGTGCGTGGTTAACTAAAGTTCAATTTCGCTAAATTTGCTACTCCGAAATTCTTTATATTCTCCTCCTCTCCATTGCACGCCAAGCAAGAACAGAGGGCCCTAACTTTCAGAAGCAGGAATGAGAAGAGCAACGGACACAAGAGAGAAATACAACAAACCTTGGGAGGGGAAAACAAGAGCAAAATGAAATTCATTCATACTCGTAGATCAAGGACTTGCAAGGACACGTAAATCTACCATATGTGTTTTACCAACGATGTCTTTTTGAACCCAAATTGACTGGTTCCACATAAAACACGTCAACAAAATCAACATGGATTGTGGCCACAAAAATGCTAGAACAATCAAACATGGATTGTAGCCACAAACCCTAAAACACGCCCTCCAATTAGTCGTAGAATCAAAATAGCAACAGTGCTCAAAATACCAGCCAACCTTGTCTCCAAGCTAAATGAAGGCTCATTGACTACAGACATCCTCGACGAAGCGAGCCATACACATGTAAGAAGAGCCACCCTCCATCAAGACCTTTCTACTCTTCTCGCTCATCTCCTTCACCTTCTTCCTCCTCTCCCCGGCCTCCTCGCCCTCCATTAACTTCCTTATCCCTCTCTCTATATCGTCTGCTGTCACGACACCGTCACTACCTTTGACCAGATCTCTTCGATAATCCATCTTGATCTCTGCCGCGAGGCCGAGCTCCAGCACCAGTTGGAACGCATTGAATTGTTGCTCTGCATACTGGGGCCATGCGGCGACTGGCACACCGAACCATATGCTTTCTAGGGTGGAGTTCCACCCACAGTAAGACACAAACCCTCCAATGGCTGGGTGGGCCAGGACTGCGACCTGCGGGGCCCACCCAATCACTCTCCCGACCCCGGCAGTCCTATTAAGAAAACCCTCGGGCAGGACCTCTGCCGGATCTACGTAATCCCGGGGGCCTTCCAGCTTGCCCTTCGCCGGAGGCTGTCGTAGGGACCACAGGAAGCGGTACCTGCTCTGCTCCAACGCGTGGGCAATCTCTTTTGCCTGGTGCTCGTCGAAGTACCCCCTGCTCCCGAAGCACAGGAACACCACTGACGCATCTGGCTGCTGGTCGAGCCAGTCCAGGATCTCGAAACCCTTTTTGCTCTCATTCGTGATGTTCAGTATGGGGCCCACGGAGTACACCGCCGGTGCTCCAAGGCTGGGCAGGGCATCCATAGCGCGCGGTTCCAGCTCAGCGAACGTATTTACCAAAATTCCCTTGGTTTCCCTGTACCTTAGGGCGAAGTCCAAGAATACCCGGCAGTCTTCTAATCTGAACACTTCCATGGGCAAGAACTTGGCGGCAGGCAGTGGGTTAGCAAGGCACGGGAAGTCCAGCTCGGCGTCAGAGCCCTTGAGCCTGGTCGGGTCCATGTGTTGCTCATCTCGGAGAGACTGGAGGTGCAGCATGACTCCAAGGATCGCCGCGCCTGATGTGAAGAATACGTAGGAAGGGATGCCAAACTCAACAGCCACGTCAATCATCGAGGTGCAAAACATGTCAAGGACAAGCCCAGCGAGCCGTGGAGAGCCACAGGCAGAGAGCTCAGCAACGGCTTCTCGGACGTTGGCTTTGTGGCTCTCCACAAAGTGATGGATGAAGGCCAGGCCAGACGTCCTTGGTGTGTGGCTTTGGCTAGGGAGGAGGACGAAGCGGATGCGGGCAGCCACGGAGGCGGTGAGCGACTCGATGCGGGAATCAATCTCTGAGTCAAAGGGGAACTTCATGATGAGGACGGTGAGGGAGAGCCGATCGTCGCGGTCGACCAGGAGCTTGGCCATCTCCACCATCGACACCAGGTGGCCGAGGCCCGGAGATGGGATGAACACGAGCTCGGATTTAGCACTCATGATGACGACGGTGCCTTCGAAAATTCTTCTTTTCCTAACTGAGTACAGCCAGTTGCGAAGATGATAACGAGGTGGAGGCTCTTATGGATCTCAACTTGTAAGTCTTCAGTTGGTGGAATGAAAGAATCAATCGCACGAGGCGACCCCGTCGTGCTGATTGAGGTCTGCGTCGCTGCCTGTTTCATTTTTTCCCCTTGTCGAAATCGCCGTCTAGTTTGACTTGTGTTTGTTAAATTTTAAGTTTGGTTATTGCTTGGCGTCGGTTTACTCCACTAGAAATTCCAAAACCACCCCGGCTAACGTCCACCGATGCATCCAATTAAACAAATGCGAAATTTGCTAGAAAATAAATGAAAAAATAATTAAAAAAACACCAGAGATTTACTTAGTTTGATAACACTAGAGATTTACTTATTTTAAACGACAAATACTCCACTAATCAATTAAAGAATTACAGAATTATAATTACTCAAATGCTTGGATGTTTTTCACTAACATATAGCCTAGTGTGTTTAGACTCGTAGAGGATTATCTCACTACTTGAAAGATTTACATTTCCACAAAGAAAACGTCACAATTCCAGCGTAGAATCCTTTGCACGAATCAGTATTCGGAGTGGCTCAAAGGAGTCCCCCACTACGCGTCTACTGGGCGGTTGTCGCTGGAGACGAAAATAAAAGCAAAACCCACGTCCTTTTATTTTTCTTTTACTCCACATACCCTCTGACCATACCATACTATATGTATATGTGTGTATGTATTCTTTTACTGCATGAAGGATGTCAATTGTTAATCGGTTGACCTACAAGTAAGCAACATCTTTCCCGATCTAAATTACTTCTTTAGATGAATCCACTGGCCAAGTAAGATCCAAGATTATCATTTCAAAAAAAGGCCAGAAAAAAAAAAATCCAATTAGGACTCTTTCATTGACAACTCATCTAACACGGATCAGTTTACATCATTCAATTGGGTTGGGTCTCATACTCAATCCAAACTCGATACATTAATTTAACATAAATAATGTTAGTGGATCCAGCGTGAGATAAATAAGGTTTAAAGGATGAGATGTATTGGGTTCATATGCATCTGATGCATTCAAGAAGCTATTTGCATGATGAAAATGTTGACTGATTTATATGATGTCTCATCATAATAGTTCAAGAAGTTATTATATAGTTTGAGATTAATTAGACCAATATCAACAGTAAAAGGGAGATAGGATAAGATACAGGCAGCCTTTATCCTATATTTTATTACTTGAAGATGAGATTCTGAAAAAGAGCTTGTACATTTCATGTGACAAATTTGCTGCCAATTTGGAAAGGTGGGAGAGGTTTGAGGACATTAAGAAGCTATTGACATTTAATTATTGCCTTAGGATCTCTCATTATTAACAAAAGAATATGGGATAAGTTCACCGGAAGTTCCAAAACTTTTTATGAAAATGCAATTGAATTCTAAAATTTGCAAATAGTGCAATTAAGTTTTAAACTTGTCAAATTGGTTGAATCGAATCATTCCGTCAACTCCATCCAATTTAACTAAAGGAAAATGCTTATATGTATTATTTTATTAGTTTCTCAAGACATGTGACGCACACTAAGCACCACATTAGAAAATATTAAAAAATACGAAATAAATTAGATTAACAAATGAAAAAAAATTTAAAAAAAAAAAGAATAAAAAATCAAACTCACCCACGATTGGCCAAGCCCATGCATCATAGTCGTCGGGAAAGAGCACGCGTGCGATGCTTATGTGGTGTTACATTTCGGAAAGAAAACGACGGCAAGATAAGAATATTCGGCGCTAGTACCATCCAGGAAATGCGAATCTGGCCAAAATAGAAAGGAACAGAGGAAAAACTTGACTTGAGTTCTCGATTTGAACGTGGATTTTTACGGTTGGATTGGGCGTGATATGGGGCCTGAGGAAGACCAAACAGGAGAAAAAACAAAGAAGAACACGGTGAACTCGCAGTATAAAACACGACCAAGCATGGAGCAAGGGAAGGCATCACGCTCAGGACAGAATAAAAAACAAAAGCAAAAGAACCTGGTCAAACAAGGTGCAGAGGTGTGACCGGTGGAAGCGGTGAAAACAAAAGTTCCCCGAACCAAGCAAACGGTGGAATTTGGAATTTGTTTGAGGTTGCTTTTATTGCACGAAAAACTAATAATATTGAAAAAATCGCTTATATCGATTCAAATAATTAGTCCACAACAAATGTTTTTATTCTTGACGATAATTTATGTCTCATTATTTTCATGAATGATAACAATTATTTTTTTACTATCAAAATAGGTTGACTAAACTATAAAATTTGAACTCTCCACACATGTTTAGGTTCAAATCCTGCTACAAGCAGTGATATGCCCTGGCATTGGCATGGGGTAACCTCCCCTCCTCTAAACTTTCTCAAAATTAAAAAAAGTTAAAGCTGATATAATGGTGAGAAATTATATTAATGTTATTTACATTTGAATGACTAGCTATTTGAGTATTTGCATTGCAAAGTGAGTTAGAAATTATTTTCAGTCATTTGGAAAAAGAATTTTATTTTCTTTTTCAAATCGACATGCACTATTTGTAAGGTATGAGGGTTACACGTGCTATATCATCAAATTTTAAATAGATTTTTCTTGAATTATAAAAGTGAAAGGTTTTATTTAAAAGATTTGTATATAGTAAATGCAATGCCCCTTATGTCATAGTTTGGGTCTATAACGAGCTCTAGGGTGGTCCGAATGAGACATATGTTTTATTGTAACAAAGATATAATTGCTAGTCATTGACCAAAGAAAGATCAATTTGGTTTATTTGGTAAATTGGCATCCGTTCATACCAAATGTGGAGGCTTTCACTATCAAACTCTGATGTCATGATATTGGTCAAAGCTCACACTTTAACAATTTCTTTGATTAATGATGGTCGAGAAAAAGAAGGATCCCTTAATCACACACACACACACATATATAAATATAAATATATATATATAAATATATATATATATATATATATATATATATATATATATATATATGGGTCCAGCTTAGCTGACCATCCTCCTTCTAGTGACGGAGTGACGGTCAACTAAGGATTGCTCATTTTGTCATGAAACTGGTTGACTTTTTCAACTTGTTTCATCTCACCCAAATTAATAACACTTGAAACGTTAGCTTTGTAATTAATAACAAATTCATTGTTGGCTTTTCAGTCCTTTTGCCAAAATCAAATTGCTTTAGAATGACTCTTCGGTGACCTAAAATGAAGACTAGTGATATTTATTACGCATAAAACGAATGAAGTATAGTAAAGAACAAAATAAGAATAATGAATTAGTAGAGAATAAAATTTACCCTATTGATCCAAATCTCGTAGATGAAGATGTGTTAAGCCTAAAATGAGACGCGGACATCTGAAATGCCAAAACTTGATACCTGGAGACACTTAAGTACCAAAAATTAATAAAAGTAAACTTAGGTTACATTTGATAGTCAGGATAAAATGTATCATATCCTGTGTTTAGTGCCTGCTCAAGATTTATGAAATCGGATATAAATGAGATATAAACTAGATATAATAATGCCATGGAGAAGTTGGGATAGATGTGGATATAATTTCTAATATCCATAATGGGAAATCAATTTTCTCAAATAACAAATTTCTTAAATTAACAAATTAAAATTATATTTTAATATAAATAATATTTGAACTCTAATATAAGAAATTCAAAATAACAAAAAATAAAATTTTAAATCTTATTTTTATTTATAAATTCGAATTTAATTCTATCTTATAATATAAATTCAATATATAAATATATTATTATTACATATTTTAGGTGTTTTAGTATTTTAGGTATATTGATACAATTTTCTATTTAATAAAATTTTATTAGATAAGGGAGAGGAAGAAAGAAACAAAAAAGAAATTAATTACAAAATAGAGGAAAATAAAATAAAAAATAAAATAAAAATAAAGTTGATAAGAGTTCTGCAAGATAGTTTTACCATTTCTATGTGTAAAATTTGTGATTCCTATAGGCATTTATACCAAACAATTTATATATATATATATATAATATGATATGAATATATTCAATTTTATTATTATAAGGGTTAATATTGAAAAACCCCAAACGGTACACCGTGACAAATCTACCCCAAATTATTTTTTTGACCTCCAAAAACCCCAAACTTGTATACCTTTGACAAATTTACCATAAACTGGTACACTTGTGATAAATTTACCCTCTATTAGTTTTAGTTAAATTTTCTTATTAAATTATAAAGTTAAATGACGCGTGACAATTGACTGATATACAAATTTGAGATTTTACACTCTATTTGTCACATTTTACAATTTTTGTGATTTTTTTGTTGTATTAATCTAATTTAGTGGGGGGGTATATTAGTCACAAATTTACCAGTTTAGGGTTTTTTTAGTCGAATAAATTAGTTTGGGGTAAATTTGTCATAAATATACCAGTTTAGGGTTTTTTATAGTTAGTCGGGGTAAATTTGTCACAAGTGGACCAGTTTGGGGTTTTTCATGGTCAAAAAAATAGTTTGGGGTAAATTTGTCACAAGTGTACCAGTTTGGGGTTTTTCAAGGTATTAACCCTTATTATAATCATCAAACAGTTGATATGATATAAGAAAATCCCATGGATTTTATATCCTATTTGATGCTTAACAACATGCAAATGCTTTTATGGAAATATTGGAGTGTCATAAAAGTGGGCGGTCCAACAAATCAGAAAGGATTGCATGATCTTCAAAGTTATAACTAGGTTACGATATTTGATTTCAAATTCGCATGTTCTCCTTGATTTTCAGGATGTCAAAGATTTTAGACGTATTTTGTAGATTTTCTAGTTGCGTTTTGATAACTTTCCCTTTTATCAATTTTTTCCTTAATTTTGTTATTCGATTTAAATTATTTGGTTATTTCCTAGATGTCAACCTCTCTATAAATAGGCATCTAAGATATTATAATTGGCACTTCATTGTTCAAAATAAACACTATCTTTTGGAGTTCTTTTCAAATGTATCCTCTATGTCATTTGATATCAATGCAAGTCTCTCCTGTGACAATGGCTAATAATGTTAATGACAATCTCCTTGTAGCTAATGGCTGTGAAAACGAGCCTATTACACGAGTTGAGTTCAACCAATTTGCAAAGCAAACTGAATGGAGGTTTTGAGAATTATTTGTCGCCATCCAACGTTTGTCTACTGATCCCATACTTGGTAATCTTTTGAAGGAACTTGCTTAGGCCGCTCAAGATCCGAAAGTCGCTATGGAATGTGGGGCAAATTGCCGACGGAGGCAACAAGCCTATGTCAACGATTCTAAAGAAGAAGAGTTCCTAGATAGGCCTGTTCGTGGAGGCCATCAAAATTAGGGATATCAACAAGACCCAGAGCAATATCAACTTAAAGTTGACCTTCCAACCTTCAATGGCAAATTGAATATTAAAAACTTTTTGGATTGGCTTTGAGAAGTTGAGAAATTCTCTGATGCCATGGAGATCAAGGGGATCACCAAGTAAAATTAGTGGCATACAAGTTGAAGGGCGGTGCCTCAACGTGGTGGGAGCAAACGTAGCTAACTCGACGTCGACAAGGAAAAGCTCACATTCGAACACGGAATTGAATGAAAGAAATGTTGAAGGTTTGGTTCATCCTAACATATTATGAATAATTATTATTTCAACAATTCCACATAAGCAGTTGAGCTGATCAATCCAAGCCTGCACATAAGAGGTTCTTTGGCTTTCCGCTTGTAACAACCTAGTTGAGTCAACAGACCACTAGGTACATTAATGACATGCGACTTAATATTCAATACCTTATTTCTCTACATCGTTTGTTCTTTGTTGAAAATGCTCAAAAGATGGCTTGAAAGGTTGAGATGCAATTGGAGAGAACTAGCCCCATTAATCGGGCTAAAAATTATTCTGCTTGAGGATCATTTGGAAGGGGGAGACAATTCAATGTTCTAGAATCCTCCAACCAACAAACTAGCATTATGAACCAAACTTTGGGGAGTACTATTGGGGTGCCCAAGGAGCTAGAAATTGCAAACAACCATAACGCTAATCATAATGCCCATAACCATACGTTAAGCCACCACCAATCAAATGTTGCAATTACAACGTACTGGGACATCATTTCGGTGACTACCCACAATGGAAGATGGTCAATGTTGTCGAGTACGACGACAACATATATGAAGATGATTGGGTTGATGAGGAAGAAGTGGAAGATAAGAGGGTGAGCATGTCAATTGCATCATCAGGCAACTAATACTTGCTCTGCGAAGAGAGGATACATAATGGAATAGTCTTTTCCGTGCCTATTGTACCTTCAATGACAAAGTTTGTGACGTCATTATTGATAGTGGAAGTTGTGAGAACACAGTGTCCAAAGCCCTGATGGACCATTTATAGCTAAAGATAGAGTCACATCCTTCCCCTTATACAATCGGGTGGATTCGAATTCATGGTGATGCAGGCATGTTGATTACCTATTTCAGTTAGAATGTACTATAAGGGCACCATTATTTGTCATGTAGTGGAAATGGATGCATGCCATGTCCTATTAGGATGACCATGGTAGTACGGCATTGATATCACTCATAGGGCTCGAGAGAACACATACTCTTTTATGTGGAAAAAGATGAAGATTACTTTAAGGCTAAAGAGTAACATTCCCCAGGCCCCAAAGAAGCAAAGTGCAGGCATTATGCTAAACATTCGTAAATGTGAAGGCATGTACATGATTATGGAGAAAAGCAATCAACAAGCTATTATTCTCATTCGTAAGGCTCTTCAGCCATTATTGAAAGCATTTAGCGACGTTATTTTGGACGATCTAGTCATCGGATTACCTCTCTTGAGGGATATCCAACATGAGATTGACTTTCTTCTAGGAGTGAGCCTCCCTAATTTGCGCACTATTTGATGAATCTGATGGATAACCAGATTTTACAAGACGAAGTGGGAGAACGCCTTCAAAAAGGCTTTTTGCACGAAAGCATGTGTAACGACCCAGGCCCCACTGTATAATATTGTCCGCTTTGGATGGGATTGCACGAAGCCATTTCCCTCCCTCACGGCTTTAAAACGCGTCATACAGGTTAAGAGGAGCCCAAGCCATTATATACTGGCCCAAGACTTCCTCCCTAGGCGATGTGGGACAGGGACTCCTTCCTTGCGCACGTCTAGGGACTGAGGCACGGACGCACCGCCATCCCTCCTCCCCGCGCACCGCCGCTTGGGCCGTCACAGCATGAACCCTTGTGCAGTCTCTGCACTCCTTACTTTGAAGAAAGACGGAAGTATGTGTATGTGTGTTGATAGCCAGGATATTAATTGGATTACTATCAAGTTTCAATTTCCAATCCCTCACTTGGATGACATGTTCGATCAGTTTGCGGGATCAAATGTTTTTACAAAGATTGATCTATGTATAGGATACCATCAAATACACATCTGCCTCGGCGATGAATGGAAAACAACATTTAAAACAAGTGAAGGTTCGAATGACTTGTCATATAGTTTGGCCTCACCAAAGCACCTAGCACCTTCATGCATTTGATGACTCAGGTCCTTAAACTTTTCATTGGCAAGTTTGTGGTACTTTAATTCGATGACATTCTCATATATAGTTCAAAAGACCAGTAGCATATGGAGCATCTAAGAGACGTGTTATTGGCCTTGTGGACGAACAATTATACACTAATTTGAAGAAATGTAGCTTCATGACTGATTGACTTCACTTCTTGGGGTATATTGTCAGAGCAGAAGGCCTTCAAGTTGATGTAGGAAAGGTAGCTTCCATCCATGACTAGTCGACTCCCCAGACCACTGGGGAGGGGCACAACTTCCACGGACTTGAGACATTCTACCAACGTTTTATTCGAAATTTCAGTTCTATTATGACCCAAATGATTGAGTGCTTGAAGAAAGGAAATTTCATTGGGTGATGAAGCAAAAGCCAGCTTTGCTCTCATAAAAATAAAAAATAAAAAATAAAAAATTTCCATGGTACCAATACTGATGCTCCTGAATTTCAAAAAGGCATTCAAAATGGACTATGATGCCTCTGGCATAGGCATATGCACTGTCCTTTCCAAGAAAAGTAAGCATATTGCTTATTTTAGTGAGAAACTTAATGATGTTTGTAAGCGATGGTTTAGCTATGAGTAGTAGTACTTTGCTATAGTACGAGCTATCAAACATTGGCAGCCTATATTTATCAACATGAGTTTGTCCTTAACACTGATCATCAGGCACTCAAGTATACTAATAGCCAAAGGCATCTAAATGAATGCATGGACGTTGGGTCTCCTTTTTGGAGCAATTCAAATTCATGCTTCAACACAAGGCTCGCCACTTGAATAAAGTCGTTGATGCACTAAGCCGTCATGCTGCAACACTTTCACCAGGCACATTGATGTTGTGGGCATTGACCACCTCTGTGCCCTTTATGTCGATGATGAAGATTTTCAGGACATTTGGGAGAAGTGTTTTGTGATAGGCTCTCATGGCGACATGATCATTGTGGGAACAACTTATTCAAGAGCTCCAAGGTGGCTACCTTGGAGGACATTTTGGGCAAGACAAAACTGTTGCCTTAGTTGAAGAGCGATACTACTGGCCTCAATTGAAATAGGACATTGGGCAATTTGTGAAAAAGTGCTACACTTGTTAGATTGCCAAAGGCTACTCTTAGAACATTAGTCTTTACACCCCTCTACCTATTCCTTCTAGACCTTGGATAGACATTTCAATGAATTTAGTGTAAGAGCTTCCTTGAACCCAACAACGTATGGATTTTGTTTTTGTGGTAGTGGATAGGTTTATAGAGATGGCACACTTTATCCCTTGCAAAAAAGACTTCTGATGCTTCCCATGTAGCAAGTTTATTTTTTAGGAAGTAGTTCGCTTGCATTGTGTGTTGAAAACTATCACCTCCAATCGTGACACCAGATTCCTTAGTCATTTTTGGAGGACCCTATGACACTTATTTGGGACTGATTTATAGTATAGTAGCTCATTTCATCATCAGATTGATGGTCAAACTGAAGTCCTCAATAGTATTATGGTGGATATTAGTTGGTGTCTTTGTAGTGACATGCTAAAACAATGGGATCGGTATCTTGCTCTTACTGAGTTTGCTTTTAACAACATTGTCAACTGCTTCATGGTTAAGTCTCCGTTTGAGGTCATCTACGAGCGAATGCCACAACATACACTTGACCTCATGCTTTTGCCCAAAGTCCCATTATATAGTGTTGCGGCTAAGAACTTAGCAGCGGAGTTACAAGAGGTACAAAAGGGTATGAAGCAACAACTAGAAGCTTCCACTGCTGTCTACAAAGCTACTATAGAAAAACATTGTCGCCTCAAAGTATTTTCAAAGGGTAACAAATTGATGGCCTACCTCCTCAAGGAACACTTTCTAGTCAGTACATATAACAAACTAAAGTATAAGAAAGTTTGCCCCAGTTGAATCCTGAAGAAAATCAATGACAATGCCTATGTTGTTGATTTTCCCGGTGACCTCAACATCTCCTTGACATTCAATGTAGCGGACCTATTTGAGTATCATCCTCCAAATACTCCCCTTTATCCCGACCGTAACTCAGGGTTGAGTTCTTTTGAAGTGGAGGAGACTAATGTAGAACTTGAACAACCCTCACTTAACGCCTTCAGCAACTTTTTTTTTTTTTTTTCAAGTTTTAAAATTAATTTAATAAATATTTATATTAAAATTCAAATAACATGCAAAATGACATCGTTTTGCCTTTTCTTTATTGATGTAGCTATCTAATGAGCCACGTAAGCAAGTTATATAATCAAACAAATCCCTCATCGGATTTTCGAAAGCCTTTTTGCTGGACTTGTCACTCGGATGCCTCAATTTTAAAAAAGGTGGCACTTATGTGCACATTTCGTAACTTTTGACACTTAAATGTTTTTGTATGCTAAATTTGGGCTCTTTTGCTGCACTTCTATTGGCCTAAAACATTAAAAAATCAATCGTAGTTTTAAGTTTTTTTTTTATCATTTAAAATTAATAGATCTATATAATGAAATTAACGATTTCTTTTTAGTAGGTGATAATATTTTTCACTTGTAATATTTTTATTTTAGTATGTAATTTATTTTTTCATCATATTCATGAAAATTGATTGTGTGGGTTCTTTTAGGATTTTATTTCTCAATTCACGCTTGCAATAAAAAAAAATTGGGTGAGACTAAATAAAAGCAATCAAAACAATTTTTTTTTTCGGGTGAAGGCGGGGGGGATTTTTTTTAAATCAAATAAATGAAAAAAATTCCCTTTATTTTTTCAGCTCGCGGGGATCGAGCGGGAGTCGAACACGAGACGCCGCGCTTTTTTCGAGGCAATACCGATCGGTTCATCATCACTCATCGAGTCTCTGGACACGGAGGCAAATGTTCTCTGCTTCTCTCATTTCTTTGTAGAAGGCAAGCAATTATTAGATAAATTATTAGATCGGGCCACATGCAAAGCGTCGACTTTTAGCAGATGTAAGCCAAGGAACTGGAACCCGACTGTAGTTGGGCTCGAAATCTGCTGCTCCCTCGAGAACAGTTATGTCGACATTATTGTTACGACGCTCGAACAATCTCTTGCTACAGATAAATGCCAACTGCCACTTTTGTACCTGCTACAGATAAATGCCTCCGCTATGGATATTTTAATAATAATAATGGCATTGACCAGGCAGCCATCTCATCACGCAGGTGCGTACAAAATAGCGTTCCGAGCTAGTCTGTCGTTGTCAAACTGGCTAGAAAGTGTCCTTATCTTTGCTCCATTAGGCGGCGGCAGCGGTGGCGGCGGCGGCGGCACAGAGTCCTTTTGTGGACAGTTGATGCAACATCGATCCTAGCTGAGAAAATATTGGGTACCCTCAAAGTGCCACGTAATTGGTGCTCTGAACCATTCAGAGCGTGACACCTGGACAGATGTTAGTCCACGTCGTCCACTTCTCCTTTTCAAACCAACGGCGCGGGAAGTTCTCTCTCTCTCCTCTCTCGAGCATAAGCCCTCTGATGCTTTCTCTCCTTTGCAGATCGTCTCTCTCCTCTCTCTCCTCTTTGTCTCTCTCCCCTCCGCCTCTGCTAGTTGCTTACATTGTCCCCTTCACCTCTGTCTCTCTCCCATCACCGATGCCGATGCCAATGCCGACGCCGACGCTGCTGACGCTCCTCCACCTCCCTCTCGCGACCTCCGCTCTGCTCTCTCTCTCCCCCCTCCGCGAAGTCGTGCCTCTCTTCTAGCAAAATGCGACGCCGACGGCCCTCCACCTCCGCCTCCGCCGGTTGCCTCCGTCGCCCTTGACTCCGACACCGACGCAGCCTCTGCCTCCTCCCCTGGACCCGACTCTAACGCCGACGCTCCTTCGCCTCTCTTCCAGCAAACCCCGACGCCCCTCCACCGGTTGCCTCCGTCGGCGTCGGAGTCCGTCGCCCCCGACTCCGACACCAACCGCCTCCGCCTCGGCCTCCGCCTATGTGCCCGACGCCCCTTCGCATCCCTCTCACGACCTCCGCTCTGCTCTCTCCCTTTCCTCTGCGGAGCGGCCAACCTCGACGCCAACGAACCCCTGCTCGCGTTTTGGCCTCCCTCTCCGCGAGCGAAGGTCGCTATGCTCGCTCTTTCTCTTTCCTCCGTGAAGCACCCCCTGCTCCTGAACACGGACGCCGCCAACGTCGTCGCCTTCCCAAGCCCCACCAATGGGCATCCCATTGGCGACTCCCATACGTCCCAATGTTCGTTTTCTTTTCTTTCTTTTTTTTTTTTTTTTTGAATTCTACTTGGTAGAATTCGGTGCCATGTTAATACTCTATGGCTTTTCTTCTGGGATATTTGGGGTTGTGTGGATAAAAGCGGTTAGTGCATGATATTTGAAGAGCACCGACTAGGCGATGTAGTGACAGAAAATGCTCGACAAATTGATATCTATGTATGTGTTCTCAGTTAAGTTTTTCTCTACGCATGTCATCCTTTCTATCTGATTCTGGAATTAAACTTTTTATATCAGGATGTTCGTGAATTCTGTGAAGAGATTTCGACTTAAGAGGACTTCTGAGGCTAATGGACTTGGTACTGAATTACAAAGTCAATTTTCTGAGACTTGATCATGTACATGGTTTTGTATGATCATGATATTTAAAGCATTGTTGAGGATGAGTGCTAACCTTAAGCCTGGGTAGCTCGAAGCTATCTAGGTCCCCGTAGAGCATGGTTGCGAACTTTTGAGTGAACGGTGTGTATAGCTTGCCCACTATATGTTGAAGAAAAATCCCTTGGAGTTTTGAAGTTGACAAAACAGCCTCAACAGTACGGTCTAAGGATTCCAAGACTCAATCGGTTTCGTCTGAAGTTTTCAAAGTCTAAAGGTTTTCAGTCTAAAGACAGTCAGACCCAAAAGTTCAGTCTGAAGTTTTCCGTCTGAAGACAGTCAAGACTCAGTTTCAGTCTAAAGACCTTCAAGACCCAAATCTAAGTCTGAAGACAGTTTGCGATTTTGACAGGCTGGTCACAGGTTATTTTTATGGTTAAGGAAAGTAAGATATTGGATTCTATATTTCCTAATCTTAACCATGGAATATCTCTGATTGTGATCGTGAGTTTGGAAGATTTATTATTTGGATTTTATCCGTTGAAGATCAAACTTATTTTTGGAAGAATCTAATTTTGAGAACTCAACATCCTGATTGTATGGGCGAACATGATTGACGAGCTGCTGTCTACTTACGTTTTTGGCGACAAGGAGATCACTTAAATTGATTCAGTCCAACGGGTTGATTGGATGAATTTTTTGGTAAGTGCCAATGGGTATGGAGACACGGAGACTATTTAAGGTGGATCGGTGTTGCTTGGAAATAAGGAGAGACTGGGTAGAAAAATCTCGATGTTAGAATCTCTAAAATCTCTTAATCTCTCCAAATCTTTCATGTTCATATTGTGTAACAAAGAGAGTGAGATATAGTGCGAAAACAGCAGGAAGCTGTAGGAGAGACTGTCTATTGAAGAAGTCTAGTTCGTGAACTGTAAACTCTCAATTTGCTACATAGTGATTACGGCCCGGTTGGCTGCCAGCGTGGAGAGTGGACGTAGGCTTGGACTAAGCCGAACCACTATAATCCTTGTGTCAATTCTCTT
This sequence comes from Eucalyptus erythrocorys, assembly GCA_014182555.1. NCBI lineage: Eukaryota > Viridiplantae > Streptophyta > Magnoliopsida > Myrtales > Myrtaceae > Eucalyptus > Eucalyptus erythrocorys. The sequence continues at coordinate 9,184,441 of CM024597.1, read as the reverse complement.
TTACCCTATTCTATTTACTTTATGAATATGTGCCTTGTTTGTTATTGATATATCTTTATTCTACTGCAAAAGATTCCAAAAGAATTCCGCAATAACCTATTCGCCCCCTCTAGGTTGATTCACTAGCCTATTTCAATTGGTATCAGAGCCTGGCTGCTTATTTATTAGAAGTGTTATTATTTCTAAAGCAAAAGATCTATGGCTAGTGTTTTGGCTCCAGGTTTAATTGAAGGGCAAAGCAATACCAGACCTCCCTACTTCGATGGCAAGGAGTACAATGTATGGAAAAACAAGATGAAGGCATTCCTAAGATCCAAAGATCCTCTGGAATGGGATGTAGTGGAAAATGGAATTGCTCCTAAAGTTGCATCAATTACAGGGAAAGAATTACCTGAAGGAGTGGGGATGTCTCGAACTGATATTCCAAAAAGACAAGCCCTTGATGCAAAGGTTATCTACTCTCTATATTGTGCATTATCTCCTAATGAATATAATTGAATTTCATCTTGTGAAACAGCCAAAGAAGTTTGGGACAGATTGCATGTCACCTATGAAGGAACAGATCGAGTCAAAGAAACCAAGATCAATATCCTTCTTGGTCAATATGAAGCCTTCAAAATGAAGCCAGGAGAATCCATCACGATATGTTCGTCGATTTACGAAATTGTAAACGGCTTGGCATACCAACGACAGCCAATCTCAGGACCTATGAAGGTCAATAAACTGTTGAGAGGGCTCTCCAAATATTGGAATCACGTCAAGACGTCTATGAGAGAAACACAAAGGATCATGCCTCTTTCAGTAGATGAATTGGTCGGCACACTTCAATCTTATGAAGTCGAGCAATTTAATGAGGAATTTAACACAAAAGGTAAGAAGTCAATTGCTTTAAAATCTAATGATGATTATGATGTTACGTATTCGAAGAAGACTTGGATGATGAAGAATTGGCACTTTCGATTAGAAAATTCATAAGGTTAAATAGAAAAGGTAGAAGGTTCAATGGAAAGAGACAAAACAATCAAAGATTTCAAAAGAGATCAAATGAAGAAGAAGATACCAGCAAAGAAGTTGTTTGCTTTGAATGCAAGAAGAAGGTACACATTAGACCCAATTGTCCCTTATTGAAGAAAAAGAAAGGGAAACCTGAAAAGTTCAAGAAAGCACTCAAAGCTGAAACGTGGAGTGACACTGAATGTGAGGAGAGTGAAGAAGAATATGCAAACATATGTCTTATGGCAAACTCAGACTCAGACTCAGACTCAGACTCAGATTTAGACTCACACTCAAACAGTGGTATCAAGGTTAGAAATTCAATTCCTACCAAAGTATCAAAATACATTGATGAACTTTGTCTCAGTCTTAAAGGCTCTCTTAAAAGGATTTATGAACTGAAAAGGGAGAATTCCAAACTGAAACAACAAGAAAAGATTTTATTTGAAAAAGTTGAAAGTCTAGACAAGTCTCTTACTGTTTCAAAAGAAAATGAGAATGAACTTTCAAAAGAAAATACTTGCTTGAAAGAAGATTTATTGAAAGTCACAAAGAAATTTTCAATGGGTTCAAAAAAGTTGGATAAAATTCTTTCTATCCAAAGACCCTACTTTAATAAATCCGCTTTAGGAATGACACAAGAAACCGTTCCTTTAATCGATTTCCCAATGGTAAAGGAAAGAATTAGGAGTAGGCCAACAAAAACTTTTTACAAAAATCATTTCCAAAAGGTTTTTGTAAAGTCTATTGGTAGAAATGCTCTTACTTGTTCAAAATGCAAAAGTGTAGAACATTTTGAAAGGGAATGTCCCAAAGTTTGGAGACTTGTTAAGAAGAGCTGGGCAAAGACTGTTTATGCTACTAACAATGATGGACCCAAGAAGGTTTGGGTACCAAAGAAGACATGAGTCTTTCTTTTAAATGCAGGTCACTTTCAAGAAGAAAATCAAGTGGTATTTGGACGGTGGATGTTCAAGACACATGACGGGAGACTCAAATTGTTTTACAAAACTCTTTCATTTAAAAGGAGGAAATGTTTCTTTTGGTGGCAACAACAAAGGAAAAATTATTGGTCAAGGAACTGTGAAGATTGGAAACCTCACAATTAACAATGTTTCTCTTGTTGAAGGATTGAACTACAATCTATTGAGTATTAGTCAACTATGTGATTCTGGATACAAAATCAACTTTCAAGAAGATACATGTTCTGGAATAAGCAAGGATCTCTCACAATTCTTTATTGGACGAAGACATGGAAATATTTATTTGCTAGATGTAAGGTCTGACAGTCCACAATGCTTGATATCAATTCAAGATGAAGTCATTCTCTGGCATAGGAAGCTTGGACATGTCAACTTGAAGCAAATCGCAAAAGTGTCATCTAAAAAGCTTGTTCGAGGACTTCCTAACCTCAAGTATCAAAAGCATGAATTATGCACTCCGTGTGTACTTGGAAAACAGGTTAGAAACTCCTATAAATCTATAAATCAGGTATCCACTAATCGTGTTTTGCAACTATTACAGGATTTGTTCGGGCCAATAAGAATCCAAAGTATTGGAGGTAAAAGATATTGTTTGGTTATAGTAGATGATTATTCTCGTTTTACTTGGGTATTCTTTCTTGCAAATAAATCTGATGCATTATCTTATTTTACTAAGTTTGCAAAGAAAATCCAAATTGAGAAAGGTTATGCAATTTCAAGTATTAGAACTGATCATGGTGGAGGATTTAAGAATCATGATTTTGCCAAACACTGTGATGACCATGGTATTTAACATAATTTTTCTTCCCCATATACTCCACAACAAAATGGAGTTGTAGAAAGGAAAAATCGTTTTTTGCAAGAAATGGCAAGAACTCTTTTGATTGAAAGTAATATTTCACCTCATTTTTGGGCTAAAGCTACTTCTACTGCTTGCTATATCATAAATAGAATCTTTCTAAGACCTATATTAGAAAAGACACCTTATGAATTGCTCAAAGGTAAGAAACCAATTGTTTCATATTTTCATGTATTCGGTTGTAAATGTTTTATCTTAAAGAACTCCAGTGATCGAATTGGTAAGTTTGAAGAAAAATCAGATGAAGGAATCTTCCTTGGCTACTCTATGACAAGCAAAGCTTTCGAGTCTTCAACAAACGAACTCGATCGTGGAAGAATCCATGAATGTGAAGTTTGAAGACTCGGTACAAAATCGACTCAACCTGAAGATTATGAGTCTGGCCAAGTCCCTACAAATTCTATCGAAGAAAATCAAGTCTCAGACACTGAGCCACAAACCAATTCAGTAGTTCCAACTGAAGAAGACCTTCATCAAATTGACAAATCAACTACAAGTTGGAAGCACAAATCTAGTCACCCTCCAGACCTCATCATTGGCAATATTGATGAAGGAGTTCGTACAAGATCTAAAAGGCGTGAAGCTTCTAGTGCTCTTGCACTTATTTCTGAGATCGAACCGAAAAACATAGAAGATGCATTGAAAGATGAAAGCTGGATTGAAGCAATGCAAGAAGAATTGAATCAATTCAAAATCAACAACGTTTAGGAGCTAGTTCCTAACCAAAAGGTAAATCAATTATTGGTACCAAATGGGTTTTCAGGAACAAGCTTGATCAACAAGGAAAAATGGTAAGGAACAAAGCAAGACTTGTAGCAAAAGGCTACACACAAGAAGAAGGCATCGACTATGACGAAACCTATGCTCCGGTGGCAAGGTTAGAAGCTATAAGATTACTTCTTGCTTTTGCTTGCTTTAAAAATTTCAGGTTATTCCAAATGGACGTGAAAAGTGCATTCCTAAATGGAATTATCCAAGAAGAAGTCTATGTGGAACAACCACCAGGATTTGAAGATCCTAAAAGACCAAACCTTGTTTTCAAGCTGAAGAAAGCCTTATATGGTTTAAAACAAGCACCCCGAGCATGGTATGAAAGGCTAAGTAATTTCTTACTTCAAAATAATTTATCTAAAGGTAAAGTAGATACTACTTTATTTATCAAAAGAGAAGGGAAGGATTTCATACTTGTTCAAATTTATGTTGATGATATCATATTTGGTTCTTCTAATGAGAAACTTTGCAAGAATTTTTCAAAGTGTATGCAGAATGAATTTGAGATGAGCATGATGGGAGAATTGAACTTCTTTTTGAGACTTCAAGTCAAACAATCAAGTGAAGGAATTTTTATTCATCAAGAGAAGTATGCAAAAGACCATATCAAGAAGTTTGGAATAGAGGATTGCAAGAAAACTGAAACTCCTATGTCAAGCTCGTCTAAGCTGGATAAAGATGAAGAAGGAAAGAGTGTAGACCAAAAACTATACAGAAGTATAATCGGGTCACTTCTTTACCTTACAGCATCTAGACCTGATATTCTATTTAGTGTTTGCATATGTGCTAGATTTCAATCTAATCCTAAAGAATCTCATATGACTGCTGTTAAGCGTATTATTAAATATGTTGCAACTACATCTAAGCTAGGTCGTGGTATTCCAAACAAGGAGATTTTACTCTCCTTGGATATTCTGATGCTGACCTTGCTGATTGTAGAGTGGATAGAAAAAGCACTACAGGTACATGTCAATTATTAGGAAACAGGATGGTGTCTTGGTTCTCAAGAAAATAGGGTACCGTGGCTCTTTCAACCGCTGAAGTAAAGTACATAGCTCTTGGAAGTTGCTGCTCTCAAATTCTATGGATGCAACAGCAATTGAGAGACTTTGGAGTTGATGAAACACATATGGAAATCAAATGTGACAACACGAGCGCAATCAACCTCACAAAGAATTCAATACTTCATTCAAGAGCAAAGCACATTGAAATCAAGCATCATTTCTTTCGAGACCATGTACAAAATGGTGAAGTTGTGATTCAATATGTAAATTCAAAGAATCAATTGGAAGATATATTCACAAAGCCCCTTGAAAAGGCTCACTTTGAATGAATTCGCTCAAGACTGAGTGTCATGAAATTTGAAGACAATCCGACTCTAAATTAAAGTCTAAAGGTGGTTCAGACTCATCGCTAGGTCTGAAGGTGGTTCAGACTCAACGCTAGGTTTGAAGGCGGCTCAGACTCAAAGCAAGGTCTGAAAGTGTTTCAGACTCTACGTAAAGTCCGATTATGCTCGACGCAAAGGTAAAGTCCGAAAAGGGTTCGAGCTCGAGGTAAAGTCCGAACATCCGTCGACTCTGTATTTTTGATCTCTTTACGTATTTTAATTCTCTATTTTACTTTATTTTTGGTAATTACTTTTCGATATTTCAAAATCTCTTTTTACTCTTTTTCTGACACGTAATTATGGCAGTTTATGTTTTCAAAAAGGCAGTTTTCTTTTTTCAAATTACGGTTTATTTTTGGCAGTTTTTACCTTTACTTTTTGACGACGATTCGTATTCCCGTGTTTTTCTCTCACACTATTTATACTCTCGAACCGTCACTTTTCACTCACAGCTACTCCTTGCGATTCGTCCTCATACTCTTTCACTTTCAAAACCCTAAAAAGGTTCCATTTGTCGTTCCTGTTTCATCCCTTTTTCGTCACAAAGTTTCCATTTTTTCTTCACGATCAAGTTGAATCCTTGCTTGCTCTCCAAGAATGTCATCTCACAAGTCTTCTAGAATAGCCAGTAGGGGACCACAGAGACAGCAAGAGGGTCCTACAAGAGTGGACCTAACGGAAGAAGATTCGCCTCAACAAGAAGTAGAGAGTCAACACTTTGAGGAAGTGGTTACGGAAGCAGAACCGGTAAGAACACTCAAACCGAATGTTGCTTACGATCTTTATAAAAGGTTTAAGGATGGAAATGTTAGTCTTAAGACGATCAAGGAATATTTGAAGGAGAGAGGGTTTAAGAGTGAGTATATGTTTTTGATGTAAATGGAGAAGCTGAATTAGGAAAGGTACTGTTCAGAGGGCGCTGGAGACTATTTTGAGTAATCCACTTGAAAATACTCTTGCTGAGACCCTAGATGATGATGAGAGACTTTTCTCTCACTTTGAACCGCGTTTTGGTGTGGCTGCTAATCTTGTTTGTCCTTCGGGAAGTCTATTTCGGTCGAGGAGCATGAGCGAGTATATGTGAAGCTGTTAAAGAGGGGTGTGGTCAATCCGAGGAGTGTTGATTTTGACTTCCTAGATTCGATAAAGATTAATTTAAGAGGGAAATTTGCTAGGTTACAACTGGAGAATTTCTGCACGGATATGACTGAGGCCCACTCTGAACTCGTGGCCTATTTTTACTCGAACTTGTCATTTTTGGATGCAAATCGGTTGTACTTTTCTTTCATGGACAAGGACTATATTGTTGATGTTGACTTGCTGGCTGACATTATTGGTGTGGAAAGAAGGAGTTTCCAGCCAATCAAAGTCTCAAAAGCTTATGCTACTTTGGACATTGTGCGAGATAGGACAGTAGAGGGCAAGATATCCTATTCTAGGATGAATGCCACGAATGTATTGTTGCACAAAATTATCATCAACTGCATCTGGCCAAAGACAACCTCGAAGACTGATGTTTCCAAAACATAGGCAAAGCTGATGTTTGCCATCAACCAGGGCAGACCCTTCTCTCTCCCACATGTCATTCTTTTCCATATGTATAGAACTGTGGTAACAGATAAGGGTCAGCTGCCTTATTCATCAATCATCACCAAGCTTTTTAGGCATTTTGATATTCAAGTCCCTGCATCTTTATGCCTGACCAAGTTGAATTCGATGCTTGTTGGTGAAAAAATGGTGATGAAGATGAAAATTCCAGAACTGAATGCAGCACTAGAAAGGTTGAGGAGGGAAACACCTTCAAAGGAGATCCCCACTGCTTTGTCGAAAAGAAAGGGCAAAGAGCCCATGGCTAAAAAGAAAAGAAGGAAAATCATCCTGCAAGATGAGGAGGATGAAGAAGATGCCATGACTCTGTCCACTCTCTCTAGATTGAGGAGCCCTGTTATGTTGAGAACAGAGGCTGAAGAGACAGCGAGAAGAGAAGCAGAGGAGAAGGAAGCCGAGAAGCAGAGGAAGGAGGAAGAAAGACAGAGGAAAAGAGAAGAGGAAAGAAAGAGAAGAGAGGAAGAAAGAAAAAGAAGAGAAGAGGAGAGAAGAAGAGAAGAAGAGGAGAGAAGAAGAGAAGAAGAGGAAAGAAGAAGAGAAGAGGAACAGAGAGAAGAAGAAGAGAGACAGAGGAAAGCTGAAGAAGAAAGAAGAAGGGAAGAAGAAGAGGAGGAACCGAGAAGAGAAGAAGAAGAAAGGAGAAAGAAGGATGAGGAAGAAAGCAGACAGCCAGGAGGATATGGCTGGAGTATTAGAGCCATCTTTTGCTGGGAAAGAGACCGAGAAACATCCAAGTGCTGATATGGATGTTGGCAATGAATTTTCTACTCCACCCACTGGTATTCACACAGGGGGAGTTGCTGCAGAACAGGGGACAATATTGTCACTACACTTTAGTGATGTGAGTAGTTCTGGTGCTGACCCTGAGGAGATTTATGCATCCCACTTCCCAGAACATGAAGAATCCTCACCGATCAAGAAGGAAAGGGCTGAGAGGGAAGCTCCTAGTTTCCAAACTCAATGTACTGGTCCAAGTGGAAGTAATGCCAATTCCACAGCCTTTACATAGCTGTTGGATATCATGTTGGACCTGAAAAAGCAGGTTTTTGGGATGGACTTCGAGATGAGAGATTTGAAAAAGGCGCTGCTGAGTACTTCAGTGAACATGCAGGACCAAATCAATGCACTGAGAGCACAAATGGAATCGATTCAGACTAGTGCAAAATTAGCTTCAGTGAAGGAAAACCTTGCCAAACTCGAGAAGTCAGTCTAGGAGCTTAGCAAGTTTCAACTTGTTCGTTTCCCTGCAGGCCATTAAATCTTTTCAAAACTTTCTCACATTCACTCTACCTCTTTGATGGGACAAAAAAGGGGAGAGTTGCAGATTTGATTTGCAGGTTTTGAAGATTTGAAGTTTTGAAGCTTTTGATTTGAAGCTTTGAGAAGTTTTTTTTTTTAAGTTTTTTTTTTAAAGTTTATTTTATTTTGATTGCTTAGACTGTTTTCGTTTTGGATTTCGATTGGGTTGTTTATTTGAACTTCTATGACTCTATGCTGATTTGATGTTTGGATCTAGACTTGTGAATTTGCATTGCGGGATCTTTATATTTGTGAGGATAATTGTTATTGGACTAACACTGTTTTTGCAGAAATAATCCTCAAAGTATATATGAGTTTTTCCTTGCAGGATTTTTAAATTCGCAAATGCCGAGGGTTTTGTCACCATCAAAAGGGGGAGATTGTTGAAGAAAAATCCCTTGGAGTTTTGAAGTTGACAAAACAGCCTCAACAAGACGGTCTAAGGATTCCAAGACTCGATCGGTTACGTCCGAAGTTTTCAAAGTCTAAAGGTTTTCGGTCTAAAGACAGTCAGACCCAAAAGTTCGGTCTTAAGTTTTCCGTCAGAAGACAGTCAAGACTCAGTTTCAGTCTGAAGACCTTCAAGACCAAAATCTAAGTCTGAAGACAGGTTTGCGATTTTGACAGCTGGTCACGAGGTTATTTTTATGGTTAAGGAAAGTAAGATATTGGATTCTATATTTCCTAATCTTAACCATGGAATATCTCTAGTTGTGATCGTGAGCTTGGAAGATTTATTCTTCGGATTTTATCCATTGAAGATCAAGCTTATTTTTGGAAGAATCTAATTTTGGGAACTCAAGATCCTGATTGTATGGGCGAACAGAGGATTGACGAGCTGCTGTCTACTTACATTTTCGGCGACAAGGAGATCACTTAAATTGATTCAGTCCAACGGGTTGATTGGATGAATTTTTTGGTAAGTGCCGACGGGTATGGAGGCACGGAGACTATTTAAGGTGGATCGGTGTTGCTTGGAAATAAGGAGAGACTGGGTAGAAAAATCTCAATGTTAGAATCTCTGAAATCTCTTGATCTCTAAAAATATTTCATGTTCATATTGTGTAACAAAGAGAGTGAGATATAGTGCGAAAACAACAGGAAGCTGTAGGAGAGACTGTCTATTGAAGAAGTCTAGTTCATAAACTGTAACAGCTCTCAATTTGCTACATAGTGATTACAGCTAGTTGGCTGCCAGCGTGGAGAGTGGACGTAGGCTTGGACTAAGCCGAACCACTATAATCCTTGTGTCAATTCTCTTTTACCCTACTCTATTTACTTTATGAATACGTGCCTTGTTTGTTATTGATATATCTTTGATATCAACGTATTCTACTGCAAAAGATTCCAAAAGAATTCCGCAATAACCTATTCACCCCCCTCTAGGTTGATTCACTAGCCTATTTCATTATACAGTTGGGGAAATGAAAAGACTGGATAAATGGAGCATTTTGAAAATCATGGTTGCTCCTCTTGGTGTCCCTTTTCTTTATCTTTTTGTTGAGGTGACACTACCCTTTCCCAACTTTTGTCACTGCCGGTTAAATCAAACTTTGGAGTGTCCTATGTATGCTGTGTGTACATATATTCTCGCAACTTATTTCTTGTTGATATGTGAGAGAGAGAGATGGGCACTATTCTTTCTTGTGGATTGTTTATTGGTTCTCTATATTCTCTGCGAAGAAATGAGATTTCATATTAAGAGTTTTTCTGATCAAGCCCACTTGAATTGCTTATCAAACTAGAATTTTGGATGGCATGAGATTTGGCATGTAAAAGGCCACAAGTCTAGTATTGAGGTTGAAAACTGAGGTTTATGTTTTCTTTGGAACTGAGGATTTTCTGTTTCCTCTTAACATTAATCTTTATTCGTTGTTGCAACTTTCAGCACATCCATGGGTCAGAGAAGGAGGAAATGCATCAGATATCCCTATTGATATATCAGTTTTGAACAATATGAGACAATTTGTGAAGTACGGTCGATTGAAACAATTGGCTTTACGGGTAACAAAACTGCTCTGTAAGATTTCTTTAAGGAGGAAAGGATATTATATCATGTCAATGTCTAACAAATATTGCTTGTAGGCACTAGCAAGCACACTTGATGAAGAGGAACTTGCTGACCTCAAGGATCAATTTGCTGCAAATGATGTAGATAAAAATGGTTCTATTAGTCTTGAAGAAATGAGAGAGGTATCCATTTCTTTCTCATTCCACATTCACTCTGATGAATATTTTAATTACATCATGATCATGAGTGTTGTTTGCATGCAGGCCCTTGCTCAGGATCTTCCTTGGAAGATGAAGGAACCATGTGTCTTAGAGATTCTTCAAGCGGTAACTTTTATCTTTGACTTTGTTATGGCCTTGTTTTCTCCTTGTGTATTAGCAATTGAGATTTGTTTTTCTGGTGGGTTTTGTGGAATACCATTTCGTCGGGTTTCACTTTCTTCTTTTATTGTTTTGGTGATTCTCTTTTGTTCATATTCGATGCTTGAAGCTTCCATTTAGTTCTTGCTTCATGTTTCATCATTTTGAAAACTTGCTTGTGTTGTTAGCCGAGAAATGTTGGACTGATTTTTTCATTGATAAGGTGAGCTGCTGCCAAGCTTACAGATTTTGCACAAACATGTGAGTCCTGAATGGTGCATAAGAATCTCTTTTATTTTTCCTTCATGTAGATCGATAGCAACACAGATGAGCTAAGTGGATTTTACTGAGTTTGTTGCAGCTACTCTTCATGTGCATTGAATGGAGGAACATGACTCAGAGAAGTGGCAGCTGCGGTCACAGGCCGCTTTTGAGAAATTTGACATTGATCGTGATGGTTATATAACCCCAGAAGAACTTCGACTGGTAATTTTGACTATCTTCATTTATTCATCCCTTCCACATTCATTTGCCCTCTAGTTCTCATTTGTGTCAATATGCGTATGGGTAGAGTGAAAATTAAATTACGTAGACAGGGCTAAATGCATTTGTTTTAATTTGTGACTGAATTTTGACCCTGTCTCTTGGGAGCTTGAAGTTTGTTTCTTGCAAAATTGCCCAAAAGTTGGGATAAGTCGTCTCTCTTTTTGCATATTGGGCACAAAATAGTAGCATAGCTACTTTCTGTTGCAGCTTCACATAAAGAAACTGTTCAGCTTGTGACCTTGATAATTTGGTTATCGTCTCATCTGAAAATACCAGCCGAATATATTGCCTCTTGTTGTATATTTTGCACAAAGTAGTGGCGTAGGTTTTTTATGTTGCTTGGTACAAAGAAATGGTTAAGCATGTTAACGTGTAACCTTGACATGATGCTCCCATGCCCTTTTCAGCAGATAGGTTTGAAAGGCTCCCTCGGTCCTCTACTAGAGGAAGCTGACGTCGACAAAGATGGGAAAATAAGTTTATCAGAGTTTAGAAGGCTATTAAGAACCGCAAGCATGGGCTCTCAAAACTTGCTGAGCCCATCTGGTTATTGGAATTTGAGGAAGATATAGATCCATTCTAGAGCTTTTGGGTGTTAAAAAGAGAGGAGGGAGCACGAGACAGGTTACGCATTATTGTTACTCAAGATATACCGAGCCAACCATGATGACCGCCTCTGTGCTCCGCTCCATTGACAGTGGAAATCCCTGTACAAAAGTTAGTATCAAGGGATTTTGCATGGCACCCCAAGTTAGCCGAGAAATGCTTGAGGATGAAGGTTTGGAGAGATTGCTAGCTATGGTCGTTTACTTGGTGAGAGGGAAGGGCTATACGGGCGTACGTCTTCTAATGAGTGTGGGATGTGTAGGTTGCGAGTGTATATTTAACGCCCTCGAATTTGAGGGCCTGTTCTATTACAGAATGGGCAATGCTTTTTTACTTGTAAGGCCTTCTCTTTTCCCAATTTTTTTGGCATCGCAAATGAATTAAGTGTAAACATTTTTCAGTCTCTCAGAGATTGGCAATCACCTGCTTTTTCTGTGAAGGATTTAGAGATGTATGCTGAGTAGCCATTAACAAAAATAAATTGATCATATTATTTAGGGTGACGCTTCTTGGTTTCAAGAGACATTCATCATCGTGTTGAATCATGGCCAATAGAATAGCGAATGTAGGAGGTGATGCGCAGAACATAAAGAATTCGCCTTTTTCTGCTCCGGTCGATGATGGGAATACCGAAAAGCATATGCTAGCTCGCATCTCCATCGGTACACTGATTCATTACCTCTTGACAACATCTTTGGAGACTTTTTTATCTAATAACCACCAGGGCATCACTACTACACGATGCGAATGACTCATGCAGGAGTACAACTTGGCTTATGCCTCATGGCCGGTCAAAAGTCGCAAGATAGTTTGGATGCAAATTCTGAGCTCCAATCAATTGTCATGGTTGCTGGAGCTAAATCCTTAAAAAAGTAATGAATGTGCCCTCATTGTTCAAGTTTCAGGCATATGCTCTGAAATCTGTATAAACTAAAAAAATTCCCTGTAAGTTAAGCAAACGCAACATAATATACAACTGACCAGCCTCGGTTAACTAGGGTACAAACTACAAAAGGACTGGAAAATGAATTAGGCCTGTAAGAGGAAAAGAAAATTGTGGCATTAAGATTTTCTGGACTTAACTCTTCATCTACTGGACTTTGGGTTGTCACTAACACTATTGGAGGAACTATCTGGAAAAGCCTAAGATGAGGAAAACTTGTTCGACGAGCTCCCATCAGTAATGCTTATCTCCTTCCTTTGGGTCTGCTTGCCCTTCTTTTCTCCGGACGTCAAGTCCTGCATAATATATACTGTTATGCATATTGTGCCAATTTACAGAGTAGATCTAGCTCTGGTTCAGAACATATAAAAAAAAAAAAAAAAAAAAAAACCTGCTGTGATGATGTTCCAGGCATATTAAGTTCAAGGTCTATTGCCACGTCATTTGAATCTTCATCTTGCCCTGCAATGCTGCCCCTTTGATGATATGAAGACCTGCTTTTGGAGTCTTTTTTATTTGACACGTGAGAACTGGAAGCATATTGGGTTGACTGCTGTTTAAATGTGGGATTGGCAGGCATTGAATTTGGGATAAAGGTAGAACACAGAGCGGGAATAGCACTTGCATTCTGATTTCCAAAGAAAGGGAAAGGCTGAAGTTGTGAGTGCATGGATATTGGACCTGGAGTGACGGGTATTGGAACTGGATATGAGTAGGCTGGACCCAGGAAGACAGATGGATCCATGGCAGCCCAAGGGTACATAACCCTCATCCTTTGCTAGTACTGGACATTAATATTTTCAACATCAGATTTTAAAGATGATTTCTCTTCTCTGAGCTCATTCTTCTCCTGCATCAGCTGGTTGTAATGCAAAGTTACTATTAGCATCAAGGCAAACAATGGACATTAGAACCTCGGGATCTTTGGATGAAGATAAAATCACCTCACGAGATTCTTCAATAAGAGCTGTACATTCAGCTTTCAATTTGTTAACTTCCGTGGTTAAATCCTTCAGCACCTGGATTGAGTCCGTAAGAATGGTTGCCTTGTCATTCTTAGGTCAATCAGGATCTGTAGTTCATACAGGAAAGGCAAAGTAGTTGTTCAGAAGTCTAGCATGAACAAAAGGCAGCTCTAATTACAGAGAAATGGCACATGCTAAATAATATAACCACAGCATTTATGTCCCTGCAGTAGCAAGCCAATGCGATGATTTTGTATAATGCCTCCTTCCCAAATACCCTTTTGATGAGACTTCGATTTTGTTTCTCCACGGTTCATCTGGATCAGATTAAGAAGCCATGGGTGGAACATCTTTTAGCCTCCGAGAGAAGAAGGTTTGTCTTTGAACATCTTCTGGCTAAGCGCGTTCAGCATCGCTCTCGACTACTGGCGTGAAGCCATTTTCTAGTCCATGCCCATTTTCATCATGGCCTTAAATTCATCATAACTGATTCGACCATCCTGGAATACATCCATCGCAGAATGAGCACTCTATTTCGTATATGAACAAGATATACACAGATTCCAAATTGCAAGTTGTTCTAGTTATGTGTTACCTTATCTAGATCAACATCGAAAATGACGTCTTCAATAAATTTTTCGTTGTTCGGACCAAGATTGTCATCTATCAAAGCTTCTTTCAACTCATTGAATTCAATATATCCGCTTCAATTCTTGTCAAAGAATTCAAAAGCTCGAGTAAGGTGGTCATCGTTGCCAATCCTTCTCAAGTGGATTGACATAGTCATAAACTCCTTTAAGTTCAGCATTCCACTTCCATCCTCATCAACATGTGCTCATATAAGATGGAGTTCTATTTTTAGATGCTAATACAAGAAATCGTGACTCATCAAATTATAAGAAACCCACTTGATTTTGCAAGAAGTTCTAGCAATTATGTGAAATGGCGATACAACCTCATGATCAAATCTTTGACTAACTGATGAAAAACATATTTCCGTATTATGTAATCCGTCCTTAATCTTCCAAATGCCTTGTGATTTAAGCAAAATCATGCACTTCACAACATACAATGTGTCGACATGGAAGAAGAAAACATAAACCATGTCCAAAACAAAATGTGCTAAGCTGTTGAATAGCTGATCTTACTGCATCCATCAGCATCTGCACATCAGGATCAGCAACTTGCTGTCCATATTTGTGCAGCCATGTTTCAACTCTTCAAATGTCGATCTCCATTTTTATTGGTGTCCATCATGTCAAACATCTCTTTGTGATGAACTTATTCATCAAAGAGAATTGTTTTATCCTCGTCCGGACATTTTGTCCTAGTGAAACGTTGGGAGCCCTGTCCACATTCTGTATCCACTTATGCTCTGCGCGAATCAATTAAAAATCAAGAGAACTGCAATGCTGTAACATGAGAATTTTTTATGTCAGCTTTCCAAAAGTGCGTCTTACCTTATGGGTGGACTTCCAGATCTTCATAGCCAGCAAAGCTTGTTCTGTATCTATACTACTATGCGTCTCATCAGTTACACCTCGTGGGTTGCAGCTCTCAAGAAACCTCGATCCTTTCCTATTTTCAACCAAATGATAAATAAGCATCGGTCAAATTTAGCATCACTTGACAAGGAAGAAGTCAAAAGAGAAGAAGAAATTGCAAAGGATTATGATCCATGTTCATAGAATTGTTAGCAGGGTCGATGCAACACCTCAAGGAAGAAGCAACAAGCACTTGAACCTTACAATACTAGCGGTCATAGAAATAAATGTAAGTATAGAATTGGATTCCCAAGTTCGTGGTCACTCATTAAGGTCACATATATGTTTAATCTTAAGACTTACTTGCAAATATAGAATCAAGGTTGGTAAAGGAAGAACACATGACAAGATAAGCAAAACAAATTATTCGATTGACATCGCCGCAAACATGCAGCGGTTGGTAGTTCATGTGAGTGGGTCATCTTTCCATATGCGTTAGTATACCCAAGGCATATTACCAAGAAGGACCTGTAAATGTGCTTCAGCTTTGAGGTGCTAAGAAAAAAGTGAACTGCACTCAGGGTAGTTTTGGATCACTTAGGCACACAGTAAAACTCAAATTGTTTCTTTAAAACAGCTTAAAGATGAGCCACTCTAAATAACACGAAGAAGCAACCTGTGGCAAGCATAAAGAAAAAGGAAGATACTACATTTGAGGTCAATAATAAGCATACAAACCTTTCTGGGTGTCATATGAAAAATAAACTATTGCACCAGGAATGAAGCCGGCGAGTAAAAGTCCCGAGACAAGTCTTTTATTTGCTTCTTGGGTGGAGCAAGATTCGAAACATGATCAGATATTTGCGTTATGCTTTAGCTTCCAAAAACACATTCTCGAGACGTGAATATCAAAATCATTGAAATATTGCAAATTAGTTACATCACATGAGCAAACGTACATATATAAAATGGCAGTTCAGGTTTAGCTACCACTTTCTCGAGGAGAACAATCAAACTCTCTATTTTCTCTGACGGATGAAATGTAGCCTCTAGCATATGATTATCAGGAAACCATACCCTTATAACAATCTGCATCACAAAGAAGAGGAATTTTAGGGGTATGTTGCACAAGAAACCAATATAACACAAGCTATATATCGAGATTACAAGCTACAGGTAAAAATTGAGCATCAAAAACAAAATCATAAGGGGCTTCTGCTTCTCGGATTTTTTTAGTCTTTAAATATTGTTTTGCCCAATTCATCCAACCAAAAATCAACAATTACAAAATCAATTATTCTTATTAATGTGAACATACTAGAAAATGGAATTAGAAAGGAACTCTTTCATCAAACTAAAATTTCAAACCACCAATAGCAATAATGTGAGAAAACAGCACTCTAAGAATGCACACATAATCGCAGAGAACATATTTTACACTCCATCCTAATTTGTATGGCAGGCCAGGGATTCGAGGTCCGAGAAGGAAATATATCTGTTAACTCTATACCCCAGTTGATTAGAAATCAGATGTCTTTTTCCCTAGACATCCAAAAGGCACACTATTCTACCAGTAAAAATTAAAGCCTCTTCCTCCATTTGCACAATTTGCATTTGTTTGATGGGAAGTACCAAATTTTCCTCCCCAAAAGGATGCACAATGGGTAGAGGTTGCGTGTCCATCAATACACCAAGAAGAATACCCTCATGTAGCAATCCAACTTCGCCAAACTTGATTATGAACAGAGATGCATCAAAAGACAGGGAGAAATGTGAAATTATTCATCTTCACAATTTGGTCAGTCTCTGTATGTCAAATTCAGCTAAACACAAGAAACCTGCAATTTTCAGTGGTTCTCTCACAAAGCAAACACAGAGATAAGCTTCTGGCTCCATGCTTGTGAGGATGTACCACCATATCTCTCGTTGGCACATGAATAAAATAAGAGCTACTTGTTGGTTTAAATAGCCCAAGCTGCAATGAATTTGCCTAAGTAAACTACCTATTTTTGATAGATCAGTGGACCAAGAAGGTAGATCTTAGAGGGAAATTTTGATCTTATCCTTCACAACTGAGTTACACCTTTGGAATTGCAATGCAAATGACTATTCAGAAGCACGCAAGGATCAACTTCTCCAACAAACGTGATTTTGGGAGAAAATAAAAGCATGGAGCGACCAATTTAGGCTCATAAGCCTCTAATCTCTTAGGAGGACTATATGCAAACAATCTCAAGAGATACCGCCGTTTCACTTATCTAAATAACACGGCAAGTCAGCAATAGTAGTACCTAATGTAGATGTAACTTTACACTTCAACATTAACATGGCACCGAATTCTACAAAGTATAATACACAAAAAAAAAGAAAAAAGAACCTTCGTACGTACGGGAGTCGCCAATGGGGCCCTATGGTCGGGCTTGGGAAGGCGACAACGAGAGGCAACGGCGTCGGCGGCGTTGGGGTTGGCCGATTAGGGCGCTCCAAAGAGAAAAGAGGGAGAGAGCGGAGTGGAGGTCGCGAGAGGGAGGCGAAGGGGCGTTGACGTCGGCGTCGGCGTTGGCGTTGGCGTCGGGCGCGTAGGCGGAGGCGGAGGCAGAGAGGTCGGCGTCGGAGTTGGGGCCGACGGAGGCAACCGGCGGAGGGACGTCGGCATCGCTATTTGCTGGAAGAGAGGCGCAACTTCAGGGACGAAAGAGAGAGAGAAAGCGGACCAGAGGTCATGAGAGGGAGGCGGAGGCTGCGTCGGCGTTCGGCGTAGGAGTCGGATTTCGGGCGTCAGAGGCAACCGATGGAGGCGGAGGTGGAGGGCCGTCGAAGGGGGGAGAGAGAGAGCAGAGCGGGGGCATTGGAGGCAACTGACGGAGGCGGAGGTGGAGGGCCGTCGAAGTGGGGGAGAGAGAGAGCAGAGCGGGGGGCGTCGGAAGCAACCGATGGAGGCAGAGGTGCAGGGCCGTCGAAGGGGAGAGAGACAGAGCAGAGCGGATTTTATGGTTTCCTCTGAATCGTCACAATTTTGTTCTCCCCGCATGGAGAACGCGGAGAGAGACAGAGAGGAGAGAGAGGAGAACAGATGAGAGAGCGTCAGAACATGCAGAGAGGTGGGCCAGGGCTCATGGAAGAGAGAGCAGTGAGAGGAGGGAGAGAACTTCCCGTGCCGTTGGTTTGAAAAGGAGAAGTGGACGACGTGGACTGACACTTGTTCAGGTGTCACGTCTGAATGGTTCAAAGCACCGATTACGTGGCACTTTGAGGGTACCCAATATTTTCTCAGGCTGACATGTCTCGAGGTTCACGAGGCGTTTTCCTTTTCGCTCTCGACAAGCCAGCACGGTAGCCAGCACGGTAGTCTCTTTTCACGTCGCTTTCTTCGTCTTCTTGATATCGAGTAGCGAATTGAGATGGCGGGCGAGCCGGGTCAGCTTGGGTGGTGTCAGTTCTTGATATTGTGCGTTCCTGTCCTTCTCCCCTTGCTCGTCCTCGAGGACTGCACGTGTGACGGGGCGCCGGCGGGGGGTGAAACAAGAGTGAGGCGCTCAAGTACAAAGTAGGGGGGATTGCCGCCATCCTCCTCGCAAGCGCGGTTGGCGTGTGCATCCCGCTACTCGGGAAGGTCGTCTCAGCCCTGCACCCCGAGAAGGACGTGCTCTTCCTGGTCAAGGCGTTCGCGGCCGGGGTGATCCTTGCGACGGGCCTCATCCACGTCCTCCCTGACGCGTTCGACAGCCTGACGTCCCCGTGCCTCAACCAGAACCCCTGGGCAACTTCCCCTTCGCGGGGTTCGTGGCCATGGTCACCGCCATCAGGACGCTGATGGCAGACACATATTTGACCTCCTACTACACGAGGTCCCACTTGAGCAAGGCTCAGCCAGCGGCGAGAGAGGGGGACGAGGAGAGCGACGCCGCCTCCGCCAGCAATGTCGGGCATCTGCACGGGCACACCCACGGCTTGGCGTATCAGGATCAAGAACCGGGCACGTCGGAGCTTCTCCGACGTAGAGTCTTATCCCAGGTGACATGAAATCTGCCAACTTCTTTCAATTCTATCCGTTCTCTCTTCAAAACTTCACACCGAGGTTCTGAATGCAAATATGGTGTTTCCGGGGGGCAAAATGATAATATAAACAGGTGTTGGATCTGGGGATCATGGTGCACCCGTGATGATAGGGATTTCACTGGGGACTTCCGGCGGCGCAAAGACGGTGAAGCCATTGATGGCCGCTTTGACTTTCCATCAGTTCTTTGAAGGCATGGGGCTCGGCGGCTGCATCACTCAGGTAAATAATAAGTCATTTGATTTCATTCATTTTGACCTAACGAGCTTTTCCCACTTTTATTTTTTCCCTAGACATGCCTCAACAATTTTCAAGATTACAATAATTTTGAGCGGCCGAATTTAACTCGGGCTTTATATATCATTAAGAGACTACTTGTTTGTGCGAGTGATGTCGAAATGTCAGGGTAAAGCACGGCAATAACTTGAATACAGTTGGATTAAATTCATGATGCATGCAGGTCTCGTCTTTGGAATCGGACATGACATAACATTCTGTAAAGGCAATTTTACCTTTTTAGGGGCTTGATGCGTTGTTTCTATGACTTTAGGAAAGAAGGGGGCATTTGATACTGAATTGAAGAAGAAAATATGTCACTTTGTCTCCCCAAAAGGCATGTAAACAGAACATGCATCTTTCAAAAGCTCTGAATTTTAACGTGCCACCAACCCCTAAATCAAAGAAAGGTGAAAGGAAATTTCCTATAAAACCTGATGCGATCGTAGTTTTGCACATCGATTTTTCACCACGCTTAAAAGGTCCTTTGAAAATTAGTTAAGCCCCATTTCATAGGACGATTAAAAACGTTGGTTTACAAATCGGTGCATTTGGATTTCTCCCAAGGCTTTCGATCTCAATTCAACCTTCCAACTAATTGATCTGCTTGAGGAAAATAAGCTATGGAAAATATTGAGCTGCCTACATCAAGTTGAGAGGATGTCGTTGACCTTCGGCCTCCGTTGACTTAAAGCGAATGCAGGTGAGTCTCGGCACAGGAATTATTATTATTATTTTAAATAATGAATTATAATTTTCATTATTTAAGCATTGATTAGTGTTGGAACTGTGGACCAGACCAGACCATCAATCTAGTCCAGTCCAGCCTGATCAACTAATCACACATGTTTCTACATGCGAAATATTCAAACTTCACTTATGTGAATGTTAATCGCACTTCTTATGTTTCACACTTAATCATAACTATAAAGGCCATGAACAATTTGGCAAGAAGTTGTGCTTGGCTTAGGTTTTATAAACAATCTCTCTTCTGCTCTTTGAATGTTTAGTCAATGTGAGACTCTTGGAGGTTTGAAGTACTTTGTGAGTCTCTTAGAGCCTTAGTGCCACATTGAGTAGAATATGAAACTAACAAGTAGATTTTCTCTATAAATAAAAGAGTAACAAGAGTAGATTTCTACCTCAATTATAATGTTTATATATTATATATCATATTTATATTTATTATATATAAAAAAGTAGTTTGGTTTATTGGTTTGGACGGTTTCGTCGCGCACCCCTACTCCTGTTCGGTGTATGTCCTTCTTGGAAACTATTTTGTTCTACAAAATGTGTATAATAAAAACGGCGTTCAATTCTTTTTTTTTTTTCTTTTTTTCATTTGGTATTTCTCAATTTGGTCCAACGGATTTTCTTGCTCCACATGACCGTTTATATATTCGCTTTTACTTGAATCGTTCACTTTTTGAATAAAATAAGAGGTGGAATTTTTTGTTCATGTGATATATTTATGTGAAATATAAAGGGCCCTATAATAGTTAGAAATTTCTATAGAGAAGCTTAGTATAATCAATTACACGGTTGTGATATTAAGAGAATATAATAAAAATCTTCGAATGAGATACCTATTAAGATTAGTTAAGAGGTAAGGATGTAAATAGTAAAATAACACATTATTATTGAAGGTAAAGAACTTGCCCATTAAAATATTACGAATCGCACTAATGGTACGAAATAATGGTACGAAATAATAAAAAAATACGGGATATATATATTTTGGTAGGTAGGGGATATATATTTTATTTTCAATACCTGTTAAAAAAATAATTTATTATATTCCCTCCATATGTCTTTAATTATGTTCTTTTCCTATTCGCATCACTTTGAGTGCTTCCTTCCTTCCTACTGAGTCCACAAGAACCTCCAACTCGTTATTATCTTCGCGACCGAGTGAGTTCAGTTAGGAAGAGAAGAATTTTCGAAGGCATCGTCGTCTTCATGAGTACTAAATTTGAGCTCGTGTTCATCCCATGTCCAGGCTCCGGCCACCTGGTGTCAATGGTGGAGATGGCCAAGCTCCTCGTCGACCGGGACAATCGGTTCTCTGCCACTGTCCTCATCATGAAGTTCCCCTTCGACTCCGAGATTGATTCCCACATCGAGTCGCTCACCGCCTCCGTCGCTGCCCGCATCCGCTTTGTCCTCGTCCCTAGGCGAAGCCACTCCCCGAGGATGTCTCAATGGGCCTTCATCCAGCACTTCATGGAGAGCCACAAAGCTGACGTCCGAGAAGCCGTCGCTGAGCTCTCAGCCCGTGGCTCGCCACGGCTCACCAGGCTCGTCGTTGACATGCTCTGCATCACGATGATCGATGTGGCTGTGGAGCTCGGCGTCCCTTCCTACATGTTCTTCACGTCAGGCGCGGCGTTCCTCGGAGTCATGCTGCACCTCCAGTCTCTCCGAGATGACCAACACATGGATCTGACCAGGCTTAAGGGCTCCGACGCTGAGCTGGACTTCCCATGCCTCGTTAACCCGCTGCCTGCCGCGAAATTCTTGCCCTCAGATGTGTTTATAGAAGAAGACTGCCGGATAACCTTGGACCTCGTCCTGAGGTATAGGGAAACCGAGGGAATTTTGGTAAATACATTCGCTGAGCTGGAACCACGCGCGGTGGAGGCCCTGGCCAGCCTTGGAGCACCTGCGGTGTACTCTGTGGGGCCCATACTGAACATCAAGGCTGAGAGTGAAAAGGGTTTCGAGATCCTGGACTGGCTCGACCAGCAGCCAGATGTGTCAGTGGTGTTCCTGTGCTTCGGGAACAGGGGAAGCTTCTATGAGCACCAGGCAAAAGAGATTGCCCACGCGTTGGAGCGGAGCGGGTACCGCTTCCTGTGGTCCCTACGACGGCCACCGGCGAAGGACAAGCTGGAAGCCCCCCGTGACTACGCAGATCCCACAGAGGTCCTGCCTGAGGGGTTCCTCGATAGAACGGCCAGGGTTGGGAAAGTGATCGGGTGGGCTCCCCAGGTCACGATCCTGGCCCATCCGGCCATCGGAGGGTTTGTATCGCACTGCGGGTGGAACTCCATCCTAGAAAGCATGTGGTTCGGCGTGCCGATTGCTGCGTGGCCCCAGCATGCGGACCAACAGTTCAACGCATTCCAACTAGTGGTGGAGCTCAACCTCGTGGTGGAAATCAAGATGGATTATCGGAGAGATCTCATCAAAGGTAGTGAGGGTGTCGTGACGGCGGACGAAATAGAGGGAGGGATAAGGAAGTTCATGGAGGGCGAGGAGGCTGGGGAGAGGAGGAAGAAGGTGAAGGAGGTGAGCGAAAAGAGTAAGAAGGCTTTGATGGAGGGTGGCTCCTTTTACTTGTCTTTGGCTCGCTTCATCGAAGGTCTCTGTAGTCGATGAGCTTTCATTTAGCCAGGAGACAGGGTTGGCTGGTAGGTTGAGCACTGTTGGTATTTTGATTCTATGATTACTTGGAGGGCATGTTTTAGGGTTTTTGGGGCTATAGAAGTCATGTTTGATTTTTCTAGTGCGTATAATCCATGTTGATTTTCGTCGACCCTTGACGTGTTTTATGGGGAACCAGTCACTTTGGGTTTGGTCCACGATCTGTAATCTGCAAAGGAGACGATAAATACAGAATGTGTTCAAAAAGACATCATTGGTAAAACTCCATATGGTAGATTTTCGTGTCCTCGCACTTCCTCGCTCTCCGAGTTTAAATGAATTTCATTTTGCTCTTGCATTCCCCTCCCAAGGTTTGTTGTCCTTCTTCTCTCTTGCGTCCATTGCTCTCCTCATTCCTACTTCTGAAAGTTAGGGCCCTCTGTTCTTGCTAAGCGTGCACTGCAGAGGAGGAGAGCATAAAGAACTTCGGAGTAGCAAATTTAATGAAATTGAACTTCAGTCGAAAATCTAAATTTGATTTGCATGTGGAACGCAAAGGACCCGCATATTCATGGACCGTGTAGAATGCTAACAGACGTGCTAATCACTCCCTCCTTGCCCATTGGTGAGACGGTTTTACGAGGAAGGCTGCATCGAACGGTTGATAGAGCGAATCCCATACAGGCCAACATCTTTTAAGATTAATGGAACGCAATAGACAGAACTAAAGGAAAAATCTAACATGCTGAGTTTAAGGGCATGGTGTTTGAGAGTGCACATATAATTTAAAGAACATAATCTCTCTTACTATGATACAACTTGCGTAGATCTCGGTGGTTGTTAATTCCCAATTGTCTCATTCACAAAAGGGGATATCAATTTAACATAGAAGTTCAATATATGTTGTGATGCCATAGAATTAATAACGTTTTTATCTGTCAGTCTTACATTAAGATCAAGGAGGGTGGTGGCTAGTTTTACCATGCATCACAAGATAGTGACTTGGGGACCAAGAAATTTCTTCAATCCTCGATTTGATTTTCCTTATAGTGATGCAGACACCTCATGATCCATTACATTAAGTGAACTTATGTGTTTAGTATAAAGCCAAAGAAATTGACTTTTCTTTTTGTCGAAAGAAAATTTCATTTATTTATTGTAATCAAACATGAGAGAGACATAAAAAACTTTCAACCAAAGAATAATTCCAAAAAAATTGCTAAACCAAACAGAACCTAGAAAATAAAAGTACATAGCTTGTAACTCTAAGCATACTCTCATCCCAAATGATCAAATCCATCACAGCATCAAAAATCAATTGGTGACTGATCACCGGAATTGTTAATGATGGGCATTCGCTAGGATCTTCTCATCCAAAAAATATGGCTTGTAATTTAGCGTCTTCAACACCATTGCCATACAGAGAAAACAACAATCATATGTTGAACTACCATAGATCAAACGCCTCTAAAAAAACTCACATCTCTAAATTTAGATTGAAAGAGAAAATTGAACGCCTCTAAGAAACTTCAAGATCTAGATTTAGATCAAAAGAGAAAAGTTTTGAATTTAGATCTAGACCAAGTTCGGGAGATGAGAGTTTCCGCTGAATCTTGGAGAAGTCATAAAACCATATCCCAAACATTCTGTTGGATGAATTGATGATGACTTCTCACAAACTTTCCAGCTAGAAGTAGATTTACTAACTATGATGAGCAAAAAAAAAAAGCAACAATAATTAGTGACAAAAGATGCCAAACGGGCACTCAGCTAAGCCTTCCACAAGGGGAAGGTCCTAATGGTCAATATGTAGACCTCTATCTTCTATTTATTAGGGCTAGATCTATTACCTAGAAGGGGTGAATAGGTGATATTGTGGAAATTAGAAAAGTCTAAAAACTAATATTGCAAAAGTATAATGTTTGGTCATAGAATATGCAGTGATCAAATCTTACGAGTATGCAATTAATTCTATTATAAGTAAAATAAAGAGCATAAAAGATAGAAAATTGTACACAAAAGATTATAGTGGTTCAGCTTTGACAAGCCTATGTTCACTCTTTTACGTTAATAACCTATTGGCTAGATTCCACTAGACGAACCAATAAGAGGTTACAAAATTTGAGTTATGATTACTCAAGCTCATGTGAATGACTCCTCACACACTCTCAATCTCTAAATGATTACACAATATTGCTTACAAAAGTGAATGTATTTGATCAGAAATACTCTTAAAACTTTGGAATTGTAAGCTCTGATTTTCTTATGCTATCTTTACCCTTTAGCTTCGAGACCTCCTTTTATACTCGTAGCTGTCAAAGTTGATCATTAGACATATCTCCAGGAGGATTATCTAGCCAATTTATCCATTGTCCTAGATCTTGCTTAGAAAATCTAATCGCTTCAAGGTCACCCAGAATGAAGCTTCCCGTAGATTCTACCGCCTACACAACAATTACTTCAATTTGGAAAGAATGCTTTGCCTAAAGTCTACATTCCAGAAAATCCAAATTTTCGAAAAATAATTTTGCAAAACTTTCCTTTGGAACTTCTTATATATAAGGCAAGGAATCCAATCACACTGTTGCACAATTATATTTTCTCCTCTCCTAACTATTTGACAAAACATATATAGAAGGAAATAATTAAGCCACAATTTAGGTTCTGATTGAAAATATCTAATCGCATCCCATCAAACTTTTCACCTGAAAAGTAGTTATCATCAAAATCAAAGTTTTTATTTTGAATAAGTTTTGTCAATCTTCAAAATTACATAAGGAATGTTTTCTCAACACTATTGTAGTCACTCTTAGAAGTCAGGAATGACAATCGCTCTGTGTACTCAATGAGGAAAAGAACAAATGGCAAAATGAAAGGCCAGTTTTGGAAAATTGTAAGCCAGTGATTACCAAGAAGAAGTTAGAGGTCTTTTGAAACAAGCCTTGGATAAATGCCTAATACCCTAAAAGAAACCTCAAACTTTACCTCTTCTCATAAAAAGACCTCCAACTTTAAGTCATTCCTCAATTTTACCATGAACTTTCTTTTGGTTGCATAAAAATCCCCCAGTTATAGGTCTAGTCCCAAATTTACCCTAAATTTTTTTTTATCTATTAAAAAAAAAAAAAAAAAAAACCTCAACTTTAGGTTCAATACCAATTCTACCTTAAACTTTTTCGACTCTTAATATGTCGCGACCTTTTTTTTTTTTTTTTTTTTTTTCGGGCGCCCGGTCGGGACCGGGTACGAGCGCCTAAGGAGGCTAATGGCTCGGTTGAATTTAGTTAAAGCCTGGACTCTCCCAAGTCCGCCAATTCACGACTTAAAACTTTTTAGCTTGTAAATTAATTTTTAAAATGGAGTCGCCACTAATCAATTCGGGGCAGGTTGATTAGAAACCTGAGCGAAGTATCGGGAGAAATACTCGCTTCGCGCAACCGAGAGAAATTAGGATCGGGGACTTGATTACACTAGTTAATCACTAATGCCCTTTCGGTACCTAATCTTGTTTAAACTCTAAGTTTTTGGATGTTTGAGGGATTTCCCATGCATTTTGGGAGAAAAACATTTTTGAGTATTTTTCTCATTTTTGGACATAAAAGGGATTTTTGGATTTTTTGGGTATTTTTTTGGAAAAATACAAGTCTTATGGGTATTTTATGAAAACTTGGGGCTTTTTATGAATTTTGGCACTTTTTGGGATTTTTGGGCAATTTTGGGATTTTTTGGAAAATATAGAATATTTTAATATTTTTTAAATATTTTTGGAATATAATAATTTTTTAATATTCTAAGTATTTTCGAAAATAAATTATTTTTATCTTTTTTTAAATTTTTGGAAAATAAAACATTTTTTAACATTTTTAAACATTTTTGATTTTTTGGGAATTAAAAAAGATTTTTTATATATATTTTTGAAAATAAATTATTTTTTATTTTTGATTTTTATTCGAAAATAAGTTTTTTATTTATTTTATTTTATGAAAATATTTTAAAACTGACCCGGTCGGACGAGCCCGCTTTTTGGGGCGAGGCGCCGAAACGACGTTGGGCTGGGCGTAGGTACGTCCGGCTCAACTCGACGAGCCAGCGACCCGCTCCTTGCAAAAACGACGCCGTTCCCACTCCACGACCCGGCTTCCCTACTCAACGTGAAACGACACCGTTTGCGGACACCCGTCCCGGATCCGACCCGACTCACGACCCATCTCTTGGCTCAACGTAAGACGATGCCGTTTCGCGGACGCCCGACCTGGATCCGACCCGACTCGCGACCCGACCTCCAATGCCCCCTTTATTCATGGAACCCTACCCGGTTCCTGGTCTGGGTCCGACCCGGCGACCCGAGATTGCGACCCGGAAAACCAAGAATCCTAAGGTTCCGAATTGGGGGTAGAGAGATGGGGCAGCGACGACGGCGAGGACGGCGGCGGCGACGGCTGGGTTTGGGGGAGACGATGATAGCAAAGGTGGCGGTGACGGTGGCTACTGCGGTGGCGATGGCGGGGCTTCGCTTCTCCGTCGTCTCGCCTTCTCCCTCTCTCTCTCTCTCTCTCTCTCTCTCTCTCTCTCTCTGCAACTTCCTCCGGCGAGGCTCGGATCGCGGCCGCGAGCTCTCGGCCCCTTCTGAAGTCTCTCAAAGGGTATCCAAGAGCCACGGTTTCGATCCGGCCCTCCTCCTTGCTCCCTCTCTTCGTCCGTGTGTTGATCAACCGGGGGAGGGGCCTATTTATAGGCGAGGAACGGCCGGCCAATGGAGGTCGGCGGGCGGCCGCCGCAGCTTCAACCGGCCGGACCGGCATCCAATACGACGCGTCCCGTCGGCCGCCTGCTCCGTCCTCCCCCATGTGCTCCGCGTTGGTCCTCTTGCTCCGCGTACTCTGAGCCGCGCCTGCTCGCGCCTGCCGCGCACGCACTCGGGCGAAGAAGACAACGCCCGCGGGTCGAGCGCGGGCGCGGGCCGACCCAGAGGCTGCTTCCCCTCTTTTTTCTTTTTCTTTCAGGCTTTTACCCGTTTTTTCTGGTTTTTTCATTTTTTAATTAAAATGAGATAAAAAAAGAAATAAAACCCAAAATAGTAATGATAATAATAATAAAGAAACTAATTAAAAACCCAAAAATTAGGCGTCAACAGCTGCCCCTCTATGAAAGTGAGCTCACAGAGGTTGCATTCAAAGACAAACTGATGCCTAATTTTTACCCAGCATGGGCAGCAGATTATATCTTATTTAGGACATATTACCCTTTGCAAAAAGAGAAATATAACATTATACTAAGACAGATAAGAAGATACCTGTAGCTACTTACCGGGAGAGAGTGAGATAGGATGTGAACCCCGAGCTTTGGCAAGTATCAAGGCGTCATCTTACCTGGTGACATGAGAAGGTTGTTTCTCTAGGACTCAAATCATTCTTCGGTCGCCTGTTAGAACAATCGGTATCTTGTCTAGGACCCGAACCTTTCTTCGGTCGCCTTGACGGGAAATGCGCCGACCTTTCTCAGGGCGTTTCATTTGTGGGGGTGTTTGACCTCTGTCGAAGGACACTAGTTGGAACTTGACCTTTCTCGGGAGATGCGCCGACCTTTCTCAGGGCATCTATTGCGGGGGTTCTTGATTTGTATCGAGGACACCGGTTGGGACCCAACCTTTCTCAGGGGACGCGCCGACCTTTCTCAGGGCATCTATTTTGGAGGGTGTCTGACTTCTGTTGAGGACACCGGTTGATACCCGACCTTTCTCGGGGGATGGCTGACCTTTCTCAGGGCATCTGATTTGGGGGTGCCTGATTTCTGTCAAGGTCACCAGTTGAAACCTGACCTTTCTCGGGAGATGCACCGACATTTCTCAGGGCATCTACTTTGAGGGTGCCTGATTTGTATCGAGGACATCAGTTGGAACCCGACCTTTCTCGGGGGATGCGCCGACCTTTCTCAGGGCATCTATTTTGAGGGTGCCTGATTTGCATCGAAGACACCAGTTGGAACCCGACCTTTCCCAGGGGATGCGCCGACCTTTCTCAAGGCATCTATTTTGAGGGTGCCTGATTTGTATCGAGGACACTAGTTGGAACCCGACCTTTCTCGGGGGATGCGCCGACCTTTCTCAGGGCAACTATTGTGAGGGTGCCTGATTTGCATCGAGGACACCAGTTGGAACCCGACCTTTCTCGAGAGATGCGTCAACCTTTCTCAGGGCATCTATTGTGGGGGTGCCTGATTTGTATCGAGGACACCGGTTGGAACCCGACCTTTTTGGGGGGGCGCGCCGACCTTTCTCAGGGCATCTATTTTGAGGGTGCCTGATTTGCATCGAGGACACCAGTTGGAACCTGACCTTTCTCAAGGGATGCGCCGACCTTTCTCAGGGCAACTATTGTGAGGGTGCCTGACTTGTATCGAGGACACCGGTTGGAACCCGACCTTTCTCGGGGGGTGCGCCGACCTTTCTCAGGGCATCTATTTTGAGGGTGCCTGATTTGCATTGAGGACACCAGTTGGAACCCGACCTTTCTCGAGGGATGCACTGACCTTTCTCAGGGCATCCGTTTTGGAAGATATCTGGACATTCACAAACACATTGGAGAGTACATGGATATTCACAAGTACTAAATCTGACGGATATTTGGGCCTTGGCAAGTGTCATAAGCATTGAAGGGGTGCTCGGATGATCTCAAGTACGAGTTTTTAGGGATATTCGGACGTTCACAAGTATCGAAGGGGCATTTGATAATTGAAAATATGGAGGGCATACCTTGGGTATTTGTGAAGGTCTCTTACTTTCTGGAAATAAGGAATATCGAGGATGTACCTGAGATATCCGTGAAGGTCTCTCACCTTCTGGAAATTGAGAATATTGAGGGCATACCTGTGATATTCGTGGAAGTTTCTTATCTCTTGGGAATTGGGAATATTGAGGATGTACCTTGCATATTCGTGAAGGTCTCTCACCTCCTTCTCGAAATGGGGAATATCGAGGACAAACCTGAGGTATTTATGAAGGACTCTCGCCTCTTGGTGGTTGGGGAATATCGAGGACGTACCTGAGATATTCGTGAAGGCCTCCTGCCTTCTGGGGATTGGGAATACCGAGGACATACCTTGGATATTCGTAAAGGCCTCCTGCCTTCTGAAAGTTGGGAATATCGAGGGCGCACCTCACATATTCGTGAAGGACTCCTGTCTTTTGGGAATACCGAGGACATGCCTTGGATATTTGTGAAAGCCTCCTGCCTTCTGGGGATTGGGAATACCGAGGACGTACCTTGGATATTCGTGAAGGCCTCCTGCCTTCTGGGGATTGGGAATACCGAGGATGTACCTTGGATATTCGTGAAGGCCTCCTGCCTTATGGGGATTGGGAATACCGAGGATGTACCTTGGATATTCGTGAAGGCCTACTGCCTTATGGGGATTGGGAATACCGAGGACATACCTTCGATATTCGTGAAGGCCTCCTGCCTTCTGGGGATTGGGAATACCGAGGACATACCTTGGATATTCGTGAAGGCCTCTTGCCTTCTGGGGATTGGGAATACCGAGGACATACCTTGGATATTCGTGAAGGCCTCCTACCTTCTGGGGATTGTAACGCAAGGCTTACCTAGGTAATCGCAGGTGCATGATATGGAGGAATGCTTGAGTGGTTGCTAGCATTCAATGACATAAATTTGAGGACAACTCTAATAGGTCGAGTGTCACGGAAACGGGGTATTCGAACAACGGTCGATACCTTAAGATGAGAGGATACTTGGATAGTCACAAGCATTTAAACTTTAAAGACAACATGAATAGGTTGAGTGTCAACAAAAGGGGGCACTTGAGTAGTGGTAGACACTCAAAAATAGGGGGATGCTTGGGCAATTGTAGATATCAATGGTTGGGGGAACAATTCGAACAAGCTAAGCATCGGTAGGAGGGGGGTACCTAGACAGTGGTAGGTACTCAAAGATAAAGGGATACTTGGTCAAACACAAGTATCAATACTTCGGGGGACAACTCTTACAAGCTGAGTGTCAATAAGAAGGAGTACTCGGTGAGTGGTGGGTACTCAAAGATTATCAGACATAAAGCTCCGGAAACAGGAATGGGGATATGCTTTTTGGTGATATTTCTAATCTCTATGAACATGCTTGCTATTTGTACAATATGCACATGTGTATGTGATGATTGTATATGCTTATAAATTTGTAAATAAAAATGTGATTTATGCATGATGACCTCGTCAGTTTTGCATCATTTGAATTCCACTGGGGAAGATTTTGAAAGACAACTTTTGTTTAGAATGTAAATGTCTTGAGCATGCCAGATGAGGGACTTTCAGTCTGAAAGGACTTTCCACACACTCTCATGGGAAAAGCTGTTTTATCCTGACCATTGATGCAGGATTTATAAGGACCACACTATCTCAATGTCATCATGTCGGCAGGGGTCCGAGTATTCTCGCAAATGATACGACTCTACCAATGTGAGAGGTCTTTTTTGAAGTTGTGATGAAGGCTTGGATAATGGCTTATCAAAGGGGACCAATAAGGGGACTAATAAGGTTATGGCTTTACACGATCATCTCCAAGTTTGCAAGTCGAGGATCCTGCGAAAAGAGATAGAATAATCTTGCTCGTACTTCTTCGAGCAATATTTATAGACATATGAAATCCTATGTTAATTGAAGTGCCCCTAGTCTGAAGAGACTGTTTACAATAGGACGTCATGTAGGCTTGACTCATGTGTGAAAGGGTGAGAGCTGGTGATTGCCTTGACATTTGCCACCGGTCTTTCTTCTCACGATCTAATGAAGGTTCCATGGATCTCAACGGCAACTTCTCTTGGGAATACAAATGGCTGCATTTTTGTTTGGGGTGTCGGCCTTGCTTTCATCAGGCACACTATTTTTTCATGCCCCTATTTCTCTTTTCAATGTTTTCACTCATGGGCATTGACCTTGCTTTTATCAGGTACACTGCTTTTTATGCCCCAAGTTTTTGTTTTTGTTGCTTGAGGAGCTGCTCTTAACAAATTCAAACAAATGCTTTCACTAGACTTGTTGAGTCTTCATCCTTTGCTAGTGCTTCTGATTGTGCTGCTTGAATGACAGCAGCTTCTGCTTTGCCTCCTCGTGAGGGTGATTCTACCGACTCGATTGAGTTGTACAATGGTTACAAGTGTGTAGAGAAAGAATTGCTCTTCATGACTCTAGGGCACTTAAATTAACGCGAGTGTTCATATGCAATAAAGACACTCAAAGATTGATGCAAGTGCAAGCAAGAGAATTTCTATCCCTTTTCTCACCTCGTGATGCTGACTTGCCTTTGGCTTGCCCCAGTGTAGGGTGATTTTTGACGGGGGTAAGGCGGAAATTTGGCCAGTGTATAGGGCTTAAAGTGAGCGATGGAATGCCTCCCACTATTTTAGTCGCGTACCATCCGTGAGAGAACTCTTTACCCTGTAGTCATGGAATTTTCTGCACTCATCTCACAAGTGTATAGATGGGGGATTGTGTATGGGATATGGCTTGCCTGTCATCATCCTGACGCGCCTCATCCAGCATGCTCAATTAGTCTTGTATTCTTCACTTAGCAGTCTATTCTAATAATCCTTGATAGAATCAAAGATTTATACAGACAAAATCACCATGTAAATTTCACATGGAAAAGGGCATGTAGTACGATGATGTGAAAGAGTTTGAATTTTTCAAAATAAATGAATGGCTTTTACCCAAGAAAAATCTTTTAACAGCTTCAGGGGATGCTTACTTGATGAAATGGTATTCACAAATGCGTTGAAATTTGAACATCAAAAGAGTTATTTACAAAGGGTTATTCACAAATGGGTGTCGATAAAGTGCTCCTATTGGTTAGGGACATGACACATGAACGATCAGCCAAGGATCGGGGATCTGATCAGGAATTTCTGCTCTTGCTTTTTGCAGAAGAGGAGCTGTGGAAATAGCTCAACTAGTAGGGCCCAGATCGTAAGTGACTTGGGGCTTGAGGGATCTCTGTCATTTGCTTTGGTGATATTGGAGATGTCGTTTTACTTGGGAACGTTTATTAGAGTCTGACAAGACTTTCGTTGATTTATCTTCTGCATCCTAGACGATCGAGTGATCATGTAAAAGACAAGAGAGAGCGTGTTAGTCACGGACTTTTTCAAAAGTCAAACAATTGGAAGTGATATGACGTTACTCTTCACTGGTTTGCAGATGCTTAGGTGGACGAGGAGGATGTGAAGTCTCGTGCTTCCCACTTCGTCAGGTTGATTATTCTCCTTAATTGGCTTGTGGATAACACATCCCTTTATACGAAGTCGAGTGTATTTGATGCAAGTCATTTCCGTACACTAGCTTGGTTAGTATTGTTTTGTCAAACCTAACCATTGAGTTTAGTTCTTGAGTTGTAATGTTTCCTGTCAAATAGGGAAAATATGTCACAAGTGGGTTTAGATAGTGGGGGTATTGGAAATGATACCAAATCACCCTTCCCCCGAGTTGTTTGTGCTGATTCCTACGGATATTTGAACGCTGATAATGGCCTCCTTATCTTGGCATAGTTTAATGTTTCCTTCAGTTGGCCTTCCTTATTTGTGACCTTGTATGCATGATTGCTGGTCGTTGATTCATCTTCAACGCATTCCTTTTGTGGAATCTTCCCTTCTATCCTTCGCTATAGCATCATTGAGCAAAAGTCACGTACCTCAAGCTTCTATGGAATTTGAGGTGGACAATCAAAAACCTCCAGTTTTGGTGGCAACTATTCCCTGGAAGAATACGCATTTGGAGTGAAGCTTCTAGATTCCAAAGTCATTGTCCGAGGTGTGGGGCCATAGATCGCCTTGACTGTCTGGATTTTCCCCTATCGACAGTAATCACTTTAAGGAAGAGAAGGAATTTCTTCCTCATTCTTCTCGGCTTGTCGACATTGTGACACCTGGCTGGTTGAGCGTGTCGTGCGACAAGATAGTTCTTTGGCTTAGGAGGGAGCTGGGCAGGAGTGAGGTATGTCATAGATGCTTAGATTTCAACTCTATGCCTGTACCTATTACGCCTTATCTTTTGTATCCTGCAAATAGAAGAGAGGGGTTGTCATTCTCAGTATTATGTCAAAGGAATAAGATTCACCCCTTTTTTGGAGTAAGATGATTCTTTCTGTCTGCCCCTTCTTTCTTGAAAAAATGCTTTCGAGTTCGGTCTGTTCATATGATGTGCTAGTTTCAAGTGCCTTATGTCACATCGAACTAAGGGGGATGATAGTCTGAGACATAAAGTAAGAGAATTAGAAAGACAAATATGCTTAAACTCGTCGTCTTATTTTGACAATAGCTTTTGGTGATGAAGTATTTTTTATTTTCAAAATATGTTTTTTTTGGGGAGAAAAAGCATGAGGAAGCCCAGCCCTCAGTATTCTCCTTGGATGACATTTTCTTTTCATGGTTGGATAACATCTCTAGGCCAGTTTGGAATACTACCTCATGCTTTTCAAAACAAAGTATTAGGATTATACATTAGAGTTCTTAGAATGGAGAATACAACACTAGCACACTAGACATAATAAGAAACATGAAATTATAAAAACAAGTAAAACCCATGACAACTCCTGTATAAAGGAGCGCCTTGATAGTGCTAGTCTTGGAGCTAAGCATCCTTGGATTCCTCGTCTTCAGTAGACTCGAAGTGTTCGCATGCGATGACCACTTCGTTGAACCTACGGAAGTGCAACCCGTGCAGCCAACAACAACAATCGCAGGACAAGGCTTCTACGAACTACTTTATTAACTCTTTTTCAACCAGTTCAGGGTGGATTTGCATCATGAAAGCCTTCCACCTCCCTGCGTATGTTCGGAAATCCTTCATCAGTCTTCTTTCGAAGTGGGTCGAGTTCTCGCAAGGCAGGTCAGTTCCAATCTGGTTTCGGTACTGATGCAGGAATGTGGAGGTCAACTTGCTCCAATCCTCTATGAGATGAATATTTGCTGTGAAGAACCATTGTAGTGCAGATCACGTAAGAGTTTCTTGGAACACCTGAGTTATGAACAACGTCGGGCCATAATACCGACTCATTTCAGCGTAGAGATACTACAAGTGAGCCACAGGGCAAGTCATGCCATTATACTTGTGGAGGTCAAGTATCCACATTTCTATGGGGGTCAAGATCCTACGAGGGTGAGATGGGCCTGATAGATCTTGGTTAGGCCACTGGTTTTCCCACTGCATACTCCTCGTAGTGTTGAATTTTTCTGCTTCAAGGAAGTTGGACTCTACCGAGATTACTCCATTACTTTCTTCAGAGCCAAAATTACTAAAGGAGGATGAGTCATTTGAGCTATTCTCACGGTCGGGTGACGAGCTTAACACCTCATTAGGATCGTAATGGATAAAGACATATGCTTCCTCTTCTGACGGACCTTCATCTTCGGATGAGAGTAGGAAACAGTTATACGATGAACTGTCAGTCTCGCCGTTGAAATAGCGTTGGAAGTCCTTGGGATGGTATTCTAGGGGCGGGAAGTCCTCAGGATTGTACTCTAGAGGATGGCTGTCTTCAAAGCTGTATTCTTGGGAATGCTCGGAGCTTTGGTACTGTAGCTCGTCGTCGGATGACGTGTCAATCTGGCTAGGCTTTCTTTTCTTGGCCCTTGGTCCAGACCTTTTGAGTAAGGCCCTGTGTTTGGCTAGCTCAATTTTGTCAAGGGAAGTGAGAGATATTAAGGATTCACTGTCTGAGTCACTTTCCAGGTTGATAGGGGTTGGTATTCTTTGGACCCTGGCTCTTGGAGTAAGCCTGGGGAGCTGTTTTATCATGCCCCGGTCTTGAACAGGCTCTGTACTTGCGATCTCATACAGAGGCTCCTTGCCTTTCCTAGTAGGAAACTTTTTAGTAATTGGATGCTGTTCAGTTGTCCATTCATGCTTCTCTCCAGTCTCAGCAACTAACGTCTTCTCGTGCTCTGCGATCATCGGTTCTTCGTGGGGCAAGGCTACATCGGGGCTGATGTCAATATCATATTCTTGATGGAAAACATGAATTAGTTCCTTCTAGGTTTTGAGAGGACTAATCTTCCTGATAATGTACCATCTCAAAGTAGGGCCGGTTAGGTTCGACTGGTATGATTGAATCATCGCTCGGACCAGGTAAGCCTGCAAGTAGGCTTCTGGGCGGGAGGTATCAGCATACCTTTCACATTCAGGTGTTTTGAATTTTTCAAGGATCTCAAAATCGGCGTAGTCAAATAAGTTGATGGGATTCTGCCCCCGTAGCTGGCTTAACCTTTTTCATGATCTTTTCAAATTATTCATGGTGTTGGCTAGTTTCTAGCACATGTGTAGGGGTCACGACGGTGCTTAGGGCAATTACAGAGTTGGGCTCATTTTGAGTGGATTTTAGCTGTCTCGAGAGCTGTTGAAGGGCAATGGACATTTGCCCTACACCGTCTTCAATGTGGGCAAGGCGATTCTGCACTTTATCTTGATCAGGTTCTATCATGTGGGTACATTTGCGGGCGACTGATGGCTGATGATTCATGATCACCTGCTTGTGCGTGAAAACAGTGAATAAGCATAGAGCAAGCAAAGATTGACCCATGGCAACGATCTATCTATTTTCATTTATCAAAAGAGGATTTTACAAACTCCTAACGTTTAGAAATTGAAATGACAGAATGAAGTACTAGACATTAAAGAAAAGTCCCGAGACAATGGGACAAAGTTTTCCAAAACTAAGGAGACATGACTACTAGAACATATGCGACAGGGGGTCTTGTGAAAGCTGCTTGCTTCCTTGGACTGGCTCTGAGCTGAGTATTGGGCTTACTCCCGCATCATTTGCATAAGGTACACTCGCTCGCGTGGGCTGCTCTCTCTGATTGAGCGAGGGATCGACGGCCTCCACCTTGTCGGGATGTGATGATTGTGGATGTAGGATGCAGAGGCATGGTGGGCTTTCTCTTCTCCCTCAAGCCCTTCAGGCATCACGATCTTTTTGCAATAGCATTTGTCCCAGATTTCCTCGGCAGTAGAAATTTCGAGTGCATAGTCATGGCTTGTGTTAAAAAGGATTGGAGGGATTCTCCTTCTGGAAGGCGGCGGGATCCTCTAAAGGGCTCCAAACTGTTGCGCCACCCGATATGGGTGATAGGGAATGGCGCCGGTGCAACCGAGCAACGGAATTGGGTGGCAGCGCTTGAAGCAAGCCCTCTTTTCATGGAACCAACCAGCACACCATTGGAATGCCTCAAGAGTTGGGTTTCTCAGGAAGTTGACCCAACGCAAACAGGTTTGATTAGGAATATACGGTCCTAAAACCATGAATTTTTGCAATGGATTTTCGGTAGTGTTTGTTTCAGATGATCGCATGATGCTTCGGAATTCGCTTAAGTGAGAAAAGAACTAGACTTGTAAAATTTCTGGAGAGGCTCGTATGATGTTCTCCATGTTTTCTTTAAAACGATCGAAGGACAAGAATGTTTCAGCTAAAATCATGTTGACATAGTTTGCCCCCCATAAGATCTGATCAACGATCCAAACCATCTTAGGATTTATAACATTTCTTTGGTAGGGGAAAAACGATGAGTCCGAAAAATGCCAAGAGGAAAATCTCACTTTTTTTGGTCATAGGTTGATTTTGAAAACATTCATTCAAGAATTCCAATGGGCAAGTATTGTTGTTGTTTTCAAGAATTTGTCTCATGACATGGATTTCAGCTCCTAAAAAACGTGCCAACCTGCGCCATGGGAGGGCGCCCGTCGATGGTCTAACCAGTTCCTTCCCAAGGGGCATCCCAGTGATGATGCTGTATTCTTCCAGGGTCGGGGTTAGCTCCAACCTACCAAACATAAAGGTAAGTGTCCTCGGGCATTAGAAATATGCAATGGCTTGTATGACTTTAGGGCAAATAGTGATTTGGGTCAACGATAGGAGATGACCGATTTTGGCCTTCACGGCGCTCCTGGGCAAGCTGATCCAACTGACCCCACCATCTGAAGAGTTTCGCCTTGGGAGCAGGAATGAACTGGATGTCATCTTCCCCCATCGCATATAAACCGGGATTTTGAAAAGCTTATCCTAAATTGCCATGGGCCAATAAAAGACTGAGTAAATTACTTTGCTTTTAAGTAAAATGACAAGCACAAAGACATACACATGAGATGTGCGGCTCGATTTCTAACTCAGAAGGCTTGTTGAAATTAAAAGGGCATCCGCCAGTCGCAGTCTCGCGTTAGCAGCGTACCCTCTTAACCTCAGCTAAGAAATTCGGGGAAAAGAAATGCAACCTCTACATCGCAGTCTCGCGTTCGAGGTCATTTTTTTTTTTAACACCATCCTAGAAATCCTATGACGGCCCAAGTCCGGCAGCCGAGTTGTGTGTGCCATGTATAGTGTTTAAAACAGTAAAGCATGCACGACAGTTTATAATCACAAGCCAATTTAATAAGCTTAAAATAAATTTCTAAAATATTGACCTATAAAAAAAAAAAAAAAAAACCTAAGTCAGTAAAGAATTTAAACAAGATAAATATGGCCTAAGTCCTCAAAATCCCCAGCGGAGTCGCCAAGCTGTCGCGACCTCTTTTTTTTTTTCGAGGCACCCGGCCGGACCGAGTACGAGCGCCTAAGGAGGCTAATGGCACGGCTGAATTTAGTTAAAGCCTGGACTCTCCCAAGTCCGCCAATTCACGACTTAAAATTTTTTACCTTGTAAATTAATTTTTAAAATGGAGTCGCCACTAATCAATTGGGGCAGGTTGATTAGAAACCCGAGCGAAGTATCGGGAGAAATACTCACTTCTGCGCAACCAGAGAAATTATGATTGGGGACTTGATTACACTAGCTAATCACTAATGCCCTTTCGGTACCTAATCTTATTTAAACTCTAAGTTTTTTGGATGTTTGAGGGATTTCCCATGCATTTTTGCGAGAAAAATAATTTTTGAGTATTTTTCTCATTTTTTGACATAAAAGGGATTTTCAAATTTTTTGGTTTTTTTTTTTTGGAAAAATACAAGTCTTTTGGGTATTTTATGAAAACTTGGGGCTTTTTATGAATTTTGACATTTTTTGGGATTTTTGGCAATTTTTGGATTTTTTGGTGATTTTTGGATTTTTTTGGAAAATATAGAATATTTTAATATTTTTTAATATTTTATGGAAAATAATAATTTTTATCTTTTCTTTGAATTTTTTGGAAAATAAAACATTTTTAACATTTTTAAACATTTTTGATTTTTTGGGAATTAAAAAAGATTTTATATATATATTTTTAAAATAAATTATTTTTTATTTTTTATTTTTTATTCGAAAATAAGTTTTTTATTTATTTTATTTTATGAAAATATTTTAGAAACCGACTGGTCGATCCACGGGCCGGATCCGACCCGGCCCGGCGAAACGCGGGACGAGCCCGCGTTTTGGGGCTAGGCGCCAAAACAACGTCGAGCCGGGCGTGGGTACGTCCTGCCCAACCCGACGAGCCGGCGACCCACTCCTTGCAAAAATGACGCCGTTCCCACTCCACAACTCGACTTCCCTACTCAACGTGAAACGACGCCGTTTGCGAGACACCCATCCCGGATCCGACCCGACTCGCGACCCGCCTCCTGGCTCAACGTGAGACGACGCCGTTTCGCGGACGCCCGACCCGGATCCGACTCGACTCGCGACCCGACCTCCAATGCCCCCTTTATTCATGGAACCCTACCCGGTTCCTGGTCCGGATCCAACACGGCTACCCGGGATCGCGACCCGAAAAACCAGGAACCCTAGGGTTCCGAATTGGGGGTAGAGAGATGGGGCGACGGTGACGGCAAGGACGGCGGTGGCAACGGCTGGTGTTGCGACCCCTTTTTTTGGGGGCGCCCGGCCGGATCGGGTTCGAGCGCCTAAGGAGGCTAATGGCTCGGCTGGATTTAATTAAAGCCTGGACTCTCCCAAGTCTACCAATTCATGACTTTAAAATATTTGGTTTGTAAATTGATTTTTAAAATGGAGTCGTCACTAATTAATTTGGGGTAGGTTCATTAGAAACCCAAGCAACGTATCGGGAGAAATACTTGCTCCTGCGCAACCAGAGAAATTAGGATCGGGGACTTGATTACACTAGTTAATCACTAATGCCCCTTCGGTACCTAATCTTGTTTAAACTCTAAGGTTTTTTGGATGTTTGGGGATTTTTCATGCATTTTTGAAAAAATCACATTTTTTGGGTATTTTCCTCATTTTTGGACATAAAAGGGATTTTTGGATTTTTGAGGTATTTTCTGGGAAAATACAAGTCTTTTTTGACATTTTATAAAAATTTTGGGCTTTTTATGAATTTTGGCATTTTTTGGGATTTTTGACATTTTTGGAAATATATTAAAAAATTTAATATTTTTGGATATTTTGGAAAATAATAATCTTTTTGATTTTTCTAAATATTTTCGAAAATTAATAATTTTTGTTTTGATTTTTGATTTTTTCAGAAAATAAAACATTTTTAAAACATTTTACGATTTTTTGTTTTTTTGAAATTAAAAACATTTTTTAAAACATTTTTTGAAATTTAAAATGATTTTTTTTTTTTTAGTTATAAAAACCGTTCCGGGTCGGATCCGACCCGGATCCTCACGAAACGCGGCCGAAGCTGCGTTTCGGGGCGAGGAGGCAAAACGGCGTCGTGCCAGGTGCGGATGCCCGACCCGGCCCGACGACCCGCTTGGATGACCCGACTCCCATTCAATGCGAAACGACGCCGTATTGGACCCGGCTTTTACACCGCGTGAAACAACGTCGCGGCGACCCTTCTAGAGAACCTGGCCCGATCCGCGACCCAGCTCCGCGACCCGTCTCAAGACCCGGCCGAACTTCGACCCGATCCGACCCGACGACCCGACCTTCTCTTTAGCGTGGAACGACACCGTTGTGATCCGACCCGACGACGACCCGACTTCCTCATTCCCCTCTTTTCATTCGTGGAACCCTACCCGGTTCTTGGTCTGCGTCCGACCCGGCGACCCGGGATCGTGACCCGAAAAGCCAGGAACCCTAGGGTTCTCGAATCGGAAGGGAAAAGGGGGCAACGGCGATGGCGACGACGGCGTTGATGGCTCGGCGAGGGGAACGGCACGACGATGGCGACGGCCCCGACAATACCTGCTTGCGGTGAAGACAGCGGCAGCGGTGGCGACGGCGAGACCCGTCCGTGACCTTGCGGCGGCGACGACGAACCTCGACCTTTCCTCTCTCTCTCTCTCTCTCTCTCGGCTTCGGCCGACCTCAGACCTGGTGCTGCTCGTCCTCGGCCCCTATCTAAAGTCTCTCAACTGGGAAGATTCGAGGATCTGCAACCCCGGATCCTTGCCGTTGCTCTCTGTCCTGAAATCGAAGGGGGAGGGGGCCTATTTATAGGCCGCGGGAGGCCGGCCGACGAGGGCTCGACCGGGGGGGGGGACGGCTGCGGCTCCAACCGGCCGGACCGGCGTCCCATCCGACGCTTCCCATCGGCCGGCCACCCTCTGCTCCCCCACGTGCTCCGCTGCTCGCGCTGCTGCCGTCTGCCCTGCTTTCTCTGGCGACGCGCCCGCCTGCGTGTCCTGCGCACGGAGTCGGGCGGGGAAGAAGTTGTCCGCGGGTCGGGCGCTGGGTCGAGCGGCCCCGCGGGCTTTGGGCCCTTCGGGCCGCTTTTCCTGTTTCTTTTGTTTTTGTTTTTTCTATTTTTTTCTGTTTTTTCTTCAATTTTCTGTTTTTCTCGTTTTTTTTACGTTTTTCCTTTTTTTAGTTTTTCTGGTTTTTATCAAAATAAAATAAAATGAAAGCAGTAATAAAATTAATTTATATCCCAAAAATAAAATCAAAAATTAGGTGAGCTCGCAGAGGTTGTATTCAAAGACAAACTGATGCCTAATTTTTACCTAGCGTGTGCAGCAGATTATATCTTATTTGAGACATACTACCCTATGCCAAAAGAGTGCGATATAACTTTACATATACTAACGCAGATAAGAAGATACCTGGAGTTACTTACGGGGAGAGAGTGAGATAGGGTGTGAACCCCGGGTTTTTGGCAAGTATCAAGGTGTCGTCTTACCCGGTGATATGAGGAGGCTGCTTCTCCAGGACTAGAACCATTCTTCGGTCGCTGTTAAAACAAAAGAGGTAATTTGTCTAGGACCCGAACCTTTCTTTAGTCGCCTTGACGGGAAATTACTTCTCCGGGACCCGAACCATTCTTAGGTCGCCTGTTGGAGCAATCAGGGGGTTGTCTCGGACCCGAACCATTCTTCGATCACCGTGACGGGAAATTACTTCTCCAAGACCCGAACCATTCTTCGGTCGCCTGTTGGAGCAATCAGGGGGTGTCTTGGACCCGAACCATTCTTTGGTTGCCATGACGGGGAATTACTTCTCCAGGACCCGAACCATTCTTCGGTCGCCTATTGGAGCAATCAGAGGGGTGTCTCAGACCCGAACCATTCTTCGGTTGCCGTGACGGGGAATTACTTCTTCAGGACCCGAACCATTCTTCGGTCGCCTGTTGGAGCAATTAGGGGGTGTCTCGGACCCGAACCATTCTTCGGTCGCCTTGATGGGAGATGCGCCGACCTTTCTCAGGGCATCTCATTTGGGGGTGTCTGATTTGTATCGAGAACACCAATTGGTACCTGACCATTCTCAGGCGATGCGCCGACCTTTCTTAGGGCATCTTTTTTGGGGGTGTTTGACTTCTGTCAGAGACACCAGTTGAAACCTGACCATTCTTAGGAGATGCGCCGACCTTTCTCAGGGCATCTGTTTTGGGGGGTGTTTGACTTCTGTCAGGGACACCAATTGATACCTGACCATTCTCAGGAGATGCGCCGACCTTTCTTAGGGCATCTAATTTGGGGGGTGTTTGACTTCTGTCAGGGACACTAGTTGGAACCCGACCTTTCTCGGGAGATGCGCCGACCTTTCTCAGGGCATCTGATTTGAAAAATATCTGAACATTCACAGAGATATTAGAGAGTACATGGATATTCATAAGTACTAACTCGATGAGATATTTGAGCTTTGGCGGGCGTCATAAGCATTGAAAGGCGTACTTGGATGATCATGAGTACGAGCTCTTAGGGATACTCGGGCATTCACAAGTATCGAAAGGGGTCTTGATGTTTGGAAGTATCGAGAACATTCCTTTGGTATTTGTGAAGGTCTTTTTCTTTCTGGGAATAGGGAATATTGAGGACGTACCTCTTGGGAGTTGGGAATATCGAGGGCGCGCCTCGCATATTCATGAAGGTCTCTCACCTCCTGGTAATGGGAAATACTGAGGACATGCCCCGTGTATTCATGAAGGTCTCTCACCTCCTAGTAAAGGGAATGTCGAGGACGTACCTTGGACATTCATGAAGGTCTCTCACCTCCTGGTGAAGGGAATGTCAAGGACGTACCTTGGACATTCATGAAGGTCTCTCACCTCCTGATAAAGGGAATGTCGAGGACGTACCTTGGACATTCATGAAGGTCTCTCACCTCCTGGTAATGGGAAATACCGAGGACATGCCCCGTGTATTCATGAAGGTCTCTCACCTCCTAGTAATTGAGAATACCGAGGACATGCCTCGTGTATTCATGAAGGTCTCTCACCTCCTGGTAATGGGAAACATCGAGGATTTACCTGAGATGTTCGTGAAGGCCTCCCGCCTCCTGGAACTTGAGAATGCCGAGGACGTACCTCAGATATTGGTGAAGGCCTCCCGCCTTCTGGAAATTGGGAACACCGAGGGCGTACCTGAGATGTTCATGAAGGCCTCCCGCCTCCTGGAATTTGAGAATGCTGAGGACGTACCTCGGATACTGGTGAAGGCTTCCCGCCTTCTGGAATTTTGAGAATGGCAAGGGTACACCTTGCATATTTGTGAAGGCTTCCCACCTCCTGGGAATTGGGAAAGGCGAGGGCATACCTCAGCTATTCGTGAAGGCCTCCCACCTCCTGGACATTGGGGATAACGAGGGCGCGCCTTGCATATTCGTGAAGGCCTCCCGCCTTCTTGGGTATTCGGGAACATCGAGGGTGTACCTGAGATGTTCAATGAAGGCTTCTCGCCTCCTAGAATATGGGGAATACCGAGGACGTACCTTGGGTATTCGTGAAGGCCTTCCGCCTCCTGGAAATTGGGAATATCGAGGGCGCACCTCGCGTATTCGTGAAGGCTTCCCGCCTTCTGGAATTTGGGAAATACCGGGGGCATACCTCGGGTATTAGTGAAGGCTTCTTACCTTCTGTGTTCTGGGAATACCGAGGACATACCTCGGATATTCATGAAGGCCTCCCGCCTTCTAGAAATTGGGAATACCGAGGACGTACCTTGGGTATTCGTGAA
Organism: Eucalyptus erythrocorys; assembly: GCA_014182555.1. Lineage (NCBI taxonomy): Eukaryota > Viridiplantae > Streptophyta > Magnoliopsida > Myrtales > Myrtaceae > Eucalyptus > Eucalyptus erythrocorys. Next base: position 9,140,596 of record CM024597.1, on the reverse strand, counting down.
GGCCTCTCACCTTCTGGATGTTGGGAATATCGAGGGCGCACCTCGCATATTCGTGAAGACTTCCCGTCTCTTGGAAATTTGGGGAATACCGAGGACGTACCTTGGGTATTCGTGAAGGCCGCCCGCCTTCTGGGCTGTGGGGGACATCGAGGACGTACCTGAGATGTTCATGAAGGCCTCCTGCCTTCTGGAATTTGAGAATGGCGAGGGTACACCTTTCATATTTGTGAATGTCTTCTACCTTCTGGATTTTGGGAACAGCAAGGGTACACCTCGCACATTTGTGAAGGCTCTCTGCCTCCTGGGATTTGGGAATATCGAGGGCGCACCTCGCATATTCGTGAAGGCCTCCCGCCTTCTGGAATTTGGGAACATCGAGGGCGTACCTGAGATGTTCATGAAGGCTTCCCGCCTCTTGAAATATGGGGAATACCGAGGACGTACCTTGGGTATTCGTGAAGGCCTCGCGCCTTCTGGATTGTAGGAAATGCCGAGGACATACCTTGGCTATTCGTGAAGGCCTTCTGCCTTCTGGGTTTTGGGGATGCCAAAGGCGTATCTGAGATACTTATGGAGGTTTCCCACTTTCTTGCAATTTAGATGTAGTGCGAGGCTTACCTGGATGGCTACAGGTACACAAATGTACAAAGCAGAGGAATATTTGGATGAACACAAATATTTAACGATATGATTAGGGACCACTCAACCGGTCCAAGTGTAAGAATGCATACCTGAGCAATGGCAGGAGCACGATGTGGTGGAATGCTTGAGGGGTCGCTAGCATTTAATGACATGATTTTGAGGACAACTCTGACAGGTCGAGTGTCACAGAAATGAGGTATTCGAACAGTGGTCAATACTTTGAGATGGGAGGATACTTGGACAGTCACAGGCATCTAAACTTTAACGACAGCATGAGTAGGTCGAGTGCTTAACGAAGAGGGAACTTGAGTAGTGGCCAACACTAGGAAACAGGGGGATGCTTTGGGCAATTGCAGATATCAATATTTGAATGATAAATCAGGCTAAGCATGGGTACCTAGACAGTGGTAGGTACTCAAAGATTATCAAATATAGAGCTCCGGAAAAAATGGAGATATGCTTTTTGGTGACATTTCTGATCTTTATGAATATGCCTGCTATTTACACAATGTGCAGATGTGTATGCAATGATTGTATATGCTGTAAACTTGTAAATCAGAATGTGATTTATGCATGATGACCTTGTCAGTTTTGCATCATTTGAATTCTACTGGGGAAGATTTTGAAAGACAATTTTTGCTTAGAATGCAGATGTCTTGAGCATGCTAGATGAGGGACTTTCAGTCTGAAAGGACTTTTCACTCACTCTCATGGGAAAGGCTGTTTTATCCTGACCATTGATGCAGGATTTATAAGGACCACATTATCTCACTGTCATCATGTCAGCAGGGGTCCGAGTATTCTCGCAAATGATACGACTTTACCAATGTGAGAGGTCTTTTTTGGAGTTTGTGATGAAGGCTTGGTCAAAGGCTCATCAAGGGGGACCAATAAAGTCATGGCTTTGTAGGGAAGATGTTGCATGGTTATCTCCGGGTTTGCAAGTCGAGGATCCTACGAAAAAAGATAGAATAATCTTGCTCATACTTCCTCGAGCGATGCTTATAAACATATGAAATCCTACTTTAATTGAAGTGCCCCTAGTTTGAAGAGACTTTTTACAATAAGATGATGCGTAGGCTTGACTCTTGTGACAGCTGGTGATCGTCTTGGCATTTGTCACCGATCTCTCTTCTTACAGTCTAGTGAATGTTCCATGGATCTCGATGGTAACTCCTCTTGGGGATACAAATGACTGCCTTTTTGTTTGGGGCATCGGCCTTGCTTTTACCAAGCACACTGCTTTTTTATACCCCCATTCCTTTTTTCAATTTTTTCATTCATGGGCATTGACCTTGTTTTTACCAGGTGCACTGCTTTTTATGCCCCAGATTTTTGTCTTTGTTGCTTGAGGAACTGGTCTTGACGAGCTCGAGTGCATGCCCTTACCAGACTTTGTTGAGTTTTCATCTTTTGCTGGCTCTTCTGATTATACTGCTTGGATGACAGCTTCTGCTTTGCCTCCTCGTGAGAGTGATTTTACAGACTCAATTGAGTTGTACAAGTGCGTAAAGAAAGAATTGCTCTTCATGACTCTAGGGCACTTAAATTAACGCGAGTGTTCTTATGCAATAAACACGCTCAAAGATTGATGCAAGTGCAAGCAAGAGACTTTCTATCCCTTTCCTCACCTCGTGATGCTGACTTGTTTTTTGATTTGCCCCAGTGTGGGGTATTTTTTTTTTTTTTTTTTTTTTTTTACGAGGGGTAGGATGGAAATTGGCCAGTGTATGGGGTTTTGAGTGATGGAATGCCTTCCACTGTTTTGGTCATCGTATCATTCGCGAGAGAACTCTTTACCCTGTAGTCATGGAATTTCCTGCACTCATCTCACAAGTGTATAGATGGGGGACTGCGTGTGGGATATGACTTGCCTGTCATCATTCTGACGCACCTCATCCAGCATGCTCAATTAGTCTTGTATTCTTCACTTAGCAGTCTATTCTAGTATTCCTCAATGGAATCAAAGATTTAGACAGACGAAATTATCATGCACAATTCACATGGGAAGATGCATGCAGTATATGATGTGAAAGAGTTTGTGCTTTCCAAAAATAAATGAATGGCTTTTTACTCAAGAAACAGCTTCAAGAGAGTTTACTGGGTGAAAAGGTATTTACAAATGTGTTTAAATTCAAACATCAAAAGAGGCTATTTGCAAAGGGTTATTTACAGATGGGTGTCAATAAAATGTTCCTATTGGTTAGAGACATGACACATGCACGATCAGGATTAGGGATCTGATCAGGAGTCTTTACTCTTGCTTTTGCAGGAGAGAAGTTGTGGAAGTGGCTCAAACAATAGGGCCAAGATTGTGAGTGACTTGGGACTTGAGGGCTCTCTGCCATTTGTTTTAGTGATATTTGAGATGTCATTCTGCTTGGAAAGTTCATCTGACAAGACTTTTATTTTCTGCATCTTTGGCGGTTCATGTGATCCTGTAAAAGACAAGAAGGGGCATGTTAGTCACGAACCTTTTTTAGAAGTCAAATAATTGGAAGTGATACAACATTACTCTTCACTAGTTCACAAATGATTAGGTGGACGAGGGGGGACATGAAGTCTCGTGCTTCCCATCTTGTCAGGTCGATTATTCTCCTTAATCGGCTTGTGGATGACACATCGCTTTACATGAAGTCGAGTGTATTTGATGCAAGTCATCTCCGTACGCTAGTTTGGCTAGCGTTGTTTTTGTCGAACCTCACCATTTGAGTTTGCTTTTTTGGTTGTAATGTTTCCTGTCAAATAGGGAAAACATGTCAAGAGCAGGTTTAAATAATAGGAGTATTGGAAACGATACCAAATTACCCTTCCCCAGAGCTCATCTATGCTATCTTAAGGATATTTGAATATTGATGCCGGCCTATTTATCGCGGTATAGTTCAATGTTTCCTTCAGTCGGCCATCCTTATTTGTGACCATGTGTGCATGATTGCTGGTCGTTGATTTATCTTCAACGCATTTCTTCTGTGAAATTTCTCCCTCTGTCCTTGGTTACAGCGTTATTAAGCAAAAGTCATGTACCTCGAGCTTCCATGGAATTTGAGATGGACAAATCAAAAACCTCCAATTCCGGTGGCAACTACTCTTTGGAAGGAAATGCCCCTAGAGTAAAGCTTCTAGATTTCAGAGTCATTGTCTAATGTGTGGGGTCATAGATCGCCTTGACTGTCTGAATTTTCTCCCTATTGACAGTAGTCACTTTAAAGGAGGAGAGGGAATTTCTTCCTCATGCTCCTGGGCCTGTTGAAGCTGTGGCACCTGGCTGTGTTGCGTGACGAGGTAGTCCTTTCGCTCAGGAGGGAGTGAGGCATGTCATCGGTGCCTTGGTTTCAACTCTATGCTTGTACCTATTACGTTTCGTCTTTCGTATCTTGCAGCTGAGGATTCTTTTCATTGTTTCCCTTTTGAAAACTTTTCCTTCTGTCTTGGATTGTAGCAGCATTGGGCAAGGTCATGCTCCTCAAGTTTCTACGGAATTTGAGATGGGCAATCAAAAATCTCAAGTTATCTGATGGCAACTCTTTCTTGGGGAAAGCATGCATCTAGAGTGTAGCTTCTAGACTTTAAAGTCACTGTCCAGGGTGTGGGCTACAGATTGCCTTGACTGCCTGGATTTTCTCTCTGTTGACAGTAATTGCTTTAGAGGAGTTTCTTTCTCATGCTTCTGGGTTTGTCAAGGTTGTGACGCCCGGCTGGCTGGGCATGTCGTGCGACAAGATAGTCCTTTGGCTCAGGATGGAGCTGGGCAGGAGTGAGACATGTCATGGATGCCTGGATTTCAATTCTATGCCCATACCTATTATGCTTCATCCCTTGTATCCTGTCAATAGAAGGGAGAGGTTGTTATTTTCCATATTACGTTAGGGGGATAAGACTTACCCTTTTTGAAACAGGATGATCCTTTTTGTTTGCCCCCATTTTATCGGAACAATGTCTTTGTGTTTGGCCTGTTCACATGATGTGCCAATTTTGAATGCCTTTTGTCATGCTGAGTTGAAGGGGACGACATTCTGAAACATAAAGTGAGAGAGTTAGAATGACAAACGTGTTTAAATTTTTCATCTTATTTTGACCAAAGTTTTTGGCGATGAAATACTTTTCTTTTTCAAGATGCATTTTTGGGAGAAAAAGCATGAGGAAGCCCAGCCCTCAGTGTTCTCCTTGGATGAAGTTTTCTTTTCATGGTTGGATAACATCGTTGGGCCAGTTTGGAATACTTCCTCATGTTTTTCAAAACAAAGTACTGGAACTTATACATCAGAGTTCTTGGAATGAGAAAATACAACGCTGGCACACTAGACATAATAAGAAACATGACATAAAAGCAAGTAAAACCCATGACAACTCCCGTGTAAAGGGAATGCTTTGGTAACGCCAGTCTTGGAGCTAAGCATTCTTGGATTTCTCGTCTTCAGCAGACTCGAAGTACTCGCATGCGATGACTACTTCGTTGAAGCAACGGAAGTGTAACCCGTGCAGCCAGCAGCGACAGTCGCAGGGCAAGGCTTCTATAAACTGTTTTATCAACTCTTCTTCAGCCAGCTCAGGGTGGATTTGCATTATGGGAGCCCTCCACCTCTCGGCATATGTTCGGAAATTCTCCATCGGTCTTCTTTCGAAGTGGGCCGAGTCCTTGTACGGCCGCTTCGTTCCGATCCGGCTTTGGTACCGATGCAGAAATGTGGAAGTCGGCTCGCTCCAATCTTCTATGAGATGAATATTTGCTATGAAGAACCATTGCAATGCACCGTAAGGGTTTCTTGAAATGCCCGAGTTGTGAGGATCATTTGGGCCATAATACCGACTCATTTCTTCATAGAGATATTGCAAGTGAGTCACGGGGCAAGTCGTGCCATTATACCTGTGGAGGTTGGGTATCCACATCTTTATGGAGGTCAAGATCCTACGAGGGCGAGACAGGCCTGATAGGTCTTTGTTGGGCCACTGATTTTCCCACTGCATACCCATTGGGGTGTCGAATTCTTCTTCTTTTTCAGGGATGTTGGATTCTACCGAGATTACTCCATTGCTTTCTTCAGAGCCAAAATTACTAGATGGGACATTTAAGCTATTCTCACGGTCGGGCGACGAGTCTAGCACTTCGTCGGGATCGTAGCGGATAAGGATGTATTCCTCTTCTCCTGACGGGCCTTCATCTTCGGACGAGAGTAGGAAACAGTTACATGATGAACTGTCTGTCTCACCGTTGAAAGAGCGCTGGAAGTCCTTGGGATGGTATTCTAGAGGTGGAAAGTCTTCGGGATTGTATTCTAGGGGATGGCTGCCTTCAAAGTCGTATTCCTGGGAATGCTCGGAGCTTTGGCACTGTAGCTCGTCGTCGGATGACATATCAATCTGGTTAGGTTTTCTTTTCTTGGTCCCTAGTCCGGCTCTTTTGAGTAAGGCTCTATGTTTGACTATCTCTGCTTTGTTAAGGGAAGTGAGAGATATTGAGGTTTCGCTGTCTGAGTCACTTTCCAGGTTGATAGGGGTTGGTATTCTTTGGACTCTGGCTCTTGGAGTAAGCTTGGGGAGTTGTTTTGTCATGCCCAGTCTCGAATGTGCTCGAACCTGTGATCTCATATAAAGGTTCCTTGCCTTTCCTAGTGAGGAATTTTTCGGTAGCCGAATGCTGCTCAACTGTCCATTCATTATGCAAGGTTTCATTGCTACACTTTTTTCCTGTCTCAGCAACTAGTGGCCTCTCCTGTCCCAAGGTCATTAATTCTTTGTAGGGCAAGGCTATGTCAGGGCCGACGTTGTACTCTTGGCAGAAAACATGAATTAGTTCTTTCCAGGTTTTAAGGAGACCAATCTTTCTAATAATGTACCATCGTAGGGTAGGGCTGGTTAGGCTCGATTGGTATGATTGAATCATTTTTCGGACCAGGTAGGCTTGTAGGTAGGTTTCTGGGCGAGAGGTATCAGCATACCCTTCGCACTCAGGTGCTTTGAATTTTTCAGGGATCTCGAAGTTGGAATAGTCAGATAAGTTGATGGGATTCTGCCCCTGTAGCTGGCCTAAGTTTTTCATGATCCTTTCGAATTGTTCATAGTATTGGCTAGTTTTTAGCACATTCGCAGGGGTTACGATAGTGCTAATTACAGGGTTGGGCTCATCTTGAGTGGACTTCATCTGTCTCGAGAGCTGTTGAAGGGTAATGGACATTTGCCCTACGCCATCTTCAATGTGGACGAGGCGATTTCGCACTTTCTCTTGATCGGACCCTATCATGAGGGGCCAATCGCGGGTGGCTGACAGTTGATGATTCATGATTACCTGTTTTGTAAAGACAATGAATAAGCATAGAGTAAGCAAAGATTGACCCATGGCAATGGTTTATTTTTCGTTCATCAAAAGGGAATATTTACAGACTCCTGATGTCTAGGAATTGAAACGACAGAACCAAATACTTAGACACTTGAGGAAAAGTCCCTAGACAATGGGACAAAGTTTTCAAGAAAACTAAGGAAACATGACTACATATGCGACAGGGGGTCTTGCGAAGACTGCTTGCTTCCTTAGATTGTCTCTGAGCTAGGTGTCTGGCCTACTTCCCGTATCATTCTTATAAGGTCTTCCTGCTTGAGTGGGCCGCTCTCTCTGATGGACTGAGGGACCAAAGGCCTGTGCCTTTTTGAGATGTGATAATGATGGATGTAGGCCGTAAAAGCGTGGTGAGCTTTTTCTTCTCCTTCAAGTCCTTTAGGTACCACAATCCTTTTGCGATGGCATTTATCCCAGATTTCTTCGCAAGTGGAGATGTTGTATGCATAGCTATCATTGGTACTGAAAAAGACCGGAGGGACTCTCCACCTGGAACGCGGTGGGATCTCCTGTAGGGCTCCGAATTGTCGTACCACTCGGAATGGGTAATAGGGAACGGCGCCAGTCCAGCCAAGCAAGGGAATTGGATGGGTGCGTCTGTAGGCAAAGTGAGCCCTCTTTTCGTGGAACCAACCAGCACACCACTGGAATGTCTCGGGAGCTGGATTTCTTAAGAAATCGACCCAATGCAAACTAGTTTGATTAGGAATATAAGGTCCTAAAACCATGAATTTTTGTAATGGATGCTTAGAAGTTTTGTTTCGAATGAACGCATGATGACCCGGTATTCGCTCAAGTGAGAAAAGAACCAGACTTGCAAAATTTCTGGAGAGGCTTGCATGATTTTTTTTGTGTTGTCTTTAAAATGGTTTAAGGACAGGAAAGTCTCAGCTAAAATCATGTTGACATAATTGGCTCCTCCCAAGATTTGATTAACGATCCAAACCATTCTAGGACTTATGGCGTTTCTTTGGTGGGGGAAAACGATGAGCCCGAAAAATGCCAGGAGGAAAATCTCGTTTCTTTTAGACATGGACTGATTTTGAAAACATTCATTCAAGAATTCTAAAGGGCAGGTATTGTTGTTATCATTGAGAATTTGTGTCATAACATAGAACTTGATTTCTAAAAAATGCGCTAGTCCGCGCCAAGGGAGGGTGCCTGTTGATGGTCTGACCAGCTCTTTCCCAAGGGGCATTCCAGTGATGATGTTGTATTCTTCCAGGGTCGGGGTTAGCTCAAACCTACCGAACATGAAGGTAAGTGTCCTTGGGCACCAGAAATGTGCAATGCCTTGTATGACTTCTGGGCGAACAGTGATTCGGATCAATGAAAGAAGATGGCCGAGCTTGTCCTTTACACGCTTCTGGGCGGGCTGATTCAATTGACCCCACCATCTGAAGAGCTCCGCCTTGGGAGTAGGAATAAACCGGATGTCATCCTCCCCCATCGCATATAAACCAGGATTTTGAAAAGTTTATCCTAAATTGCCATGGGCCAATAAAAAAGACTGAGTGAAAAGTAAATAAATTACTTTGCTTTTAAGTAAAATGACAAGCACACAGGCATGCACATGAGACATGCGGCTCGATTTCTAACTCAGAAGGTTTGTTGAAATTAAAAGGGCATTTGCCGGTCGCAGTCTCGTGTTAGCAGCGTACCCTCTTAACCTCGGCTAAGAAATTCGGGGAAAAGAAGGGCAACCTCTACATGGCAGTCTCGCTTTCGAGGCCGTATCCTTCTTAACACCATCCTAAAAATCCTATGGCGGCCCGAGTCCGGGCAGCCGGGTTGTGTGTGCCATGTGTAGTGTTTAAAACAAGAAAGCACGCACAACAGTTTATAATCACAAGGCAATTTAATTTAAGCAAGCTTAAAATAAACTTCTAAATAATTGACCTGTAAAAAGAAAAAAAAAAAAACCTAAGTCAGTAAATAATTTAAACAAGATAAATATGGCCTAAGTCCTCAAATTCCCCAGTAGAGTCGCCAAGCTGTCGCGACCCCTTTTTTCGGAGGCGCCCGACCAGATCGGGTTCGAGCGCTTAAGGAGGCTAATGGCTCGGCTGGATTTAATTAAAGCCTGGACTCTCCCAAGTCCACCAATTCACGACTTTAAAATATTTGGTTTGTAAATTGATTTTTAAAATGGAGTCGCCACTAATCAATTTGGGGTAAGTTAATTAGAAACCCAAGCAAAGTATCGGGAGAAATACTTGTTTCTACGCAACTAGAGAAATTATGATCGGGGACTTGATTACACTAGTTAATCACTAATGCCCTTTCGGTACCTAATCTTGTTTAAACTCTAAGGTTTTTTGGATGTTTGGGGATTTTTCATGCATTTTTGGAAAAATCACATTTTTTGGGTATTTTCCTCATTTTTGGACATAAAAGGGATTTTTGGATTTTTGAGGTATTTTCTGGGAAAATACAAGTCTTTTTGACATTTTATAAAAATTTTGGGCTTTTTTATGAATTTTGGCATTTTTTGGGATATTTGACATTTTTTGGAAAATATTAAAATATTTAATATTTTTGGATATTTTGGAAAATAATAATCTTTTTGATTTTTCTAAATATTTTCGAAAATTAATAATTTTTGTTTTGATTTTTGATTTTTTCGGAAAATAAAACATTTTTAAAACATTTTTACGATTTTTTGTTTTTTTGAAATTAAAAACATTTTTTAAAACATTTTTGAAATTTAAAATGATTTTTTTAATTATAAAAACCGTTCCGGGTCGGATCCGCGGGTTGGATCCGACCCGGATCCTCACGAAATGCGGCCGAAGCCTGCGTTTTGGGGCGAGGGGGCAAAACGGCGTCGTGCTTGGTGCGGATGCCCGACCCGGCCCGACAACCCGCTTGGACGACCCGACTCCCATTCAACGCGAAACGACGCCGTATTGGACTCGGCTTTTACACCACGTGAAACGACGCCGCGGCGACCCTTCGGGAGAACCCAGCCCGATCCGCGACCCAGCTCCGCGACCCGTCTCAAGACCCGGCCGAACTTCGACCCGATCCGACCCGACGACCCGACCTTCTCTTTAGCGCGGAACGACGCCGTTGCGATCCGACCTGACGACGACCCGACTTCCTCATTCCCCTCTTTTCATTCGTGGAACCCTACCCGATTCCTGGTCCGCGTCCGACCTGGCGACCCGGGATCGTGACCCGGAAAGCCAGGAACCCTCGGGTTCCCAAATCGGAAGGGAAAAGGGGGCAACGGCGATGGCGGACGGCGGCGACGACGGCATTGATGGCTCGGCGAGGGGAAAGGCGTGACGATGGCGACGGCCCCGACGATACCTGCTTGCGGTGAAGACAGCGGCAGCGGTGGCGACGGCGAGACCCATCCGTGACTCTGCGGCGGCGACGATGGACCCCGACCTTCCTCTCTCTCTCTCTCTCTCTCTCTCTCTCTCTCTCTCTCTCTCTCTCTCGGCTTCGGCCGACCTCAGACCTAGTGCTGCTCGTCCTCAGCCCCCCTATCTGAAGTCTCTCAGCTAGGAGGATTCGAGGATCTGCAACCTCGGATCCTTGCCGTTGCTCTCTGTCCTGAAATCGAAGGGGGAGGGGGCCTATTTATAGGCCGCGGGAGGCCGACCGACGAGGGCTCGACCGGGGGGGACGGCCGCGGCTCCAGTCGGGCAAACCGGCGTCCCATCCGACGCGTCCCGTCGGCCGGCCACCCTCTGCTCCCCCACGTGCTCCGCTGCTTGCGCTGCTGCCGTCTGCCCTGCTTTCTCTGGCGACGCACCCACCTGCGCGTCCTGCGCACGGAGTTGGGCGGGGAAGAAGATGCCCGTGGGTCGGGCGCTGGGTCGGGCGGCCCCGCGGGCTTTGGGCCTTCACGGCTCTTCGGGCCGCTTTTCCTGTTTCTTTTGTTTTCTGTTTTTCTCTTTTTTTCTGTTTTTTCTTCCATTTTCTGTTTTTCTCGATTTTTTTACGTTTTTTCCTTTTTTTAGTTTTTCTGGTTTTTATCAAAATAAAATAAAATGAAAGCAGTAATAAAATTAATTAATATCCCAAAAATAAAATCAAAAATTAGGCGTCAACAGCTGGGTTTGGGGGGAGACGATGACAGCAAAGGTGGCGGCGACGGTGGCTACTGCGGGCGGCGACGACGGGGCTTCGCTTCTCCATCGTCTCTCGCCTTTCTCTCCTCTCTCTCTCTCTCTCTCTCTCTCTCTCGCAACTTCCTCCGGCGAGGCTCGGATCGCGGCCGCGAGCTCTCGGCCCCTCCGAAGTCTCTCGAGAGGGTATCCAAGAGCCACGGTTTCGATCCGGCCCTCCTCCTTGCTCCCTCTCTTCGTCTGTGTGTTGATCAACCGGGGGGAGGGGGGAGGGGCCTATTTATAGGCGAGGAACGGCCGGCCAACGGAGCTCGACCGGGGGGGCTGCCGCGGCTTCAACCAGCCGGACCGGCGTCCCATCCGACACGTCCCGTCGGCCGCCTGCTCTGTCCTCCCCCACATGCTCTGCGTCGTTCCTCCTGCTCCGCTTACTTCGAGCCGCACCTGCTCACGCGTGCCGCACACGCGCTCAGGCAAAGAAGACAACGCCCGTGGGTCGGGCGCGGGTCGGGCGTGGGCGCGGGCCGACCCGCGAGGCTGCTTCCCCTCTTTTTTCTTTTTCTTTCAAGTTTTTACCCGTTTTTCTGGTTTTTTCGTTTTTTCGTTTTTTAATTAAAATGAGATAAAAAAAGAAATAAAACCCAAAATAGTAATGATAATAATAATAAAGAAACTAATTAAAAACCAAAAATAAAATTAAAAACCCAAAAATTAGGCGTCAACATAATAAATTCCTAGTTTTAGGTCCAACTTCAATTTCACTCTATTTTATTTTTGTCTCATAAAAGATCACTAACTTTTAATTGAGTCCCATATCTGCTCTCCACTAGCCCTCTGTCAAAATTGCCCATAGTGATTTTGCACTCGTTGATCTCTTGTGCTTGGGAATGTTCCATTTCCCATGGTCGTAGAGCTTGTGTTTGAGATGCTCGAACATCATATGCTTGGGAGTTTTATACTTCTGGTTGACAACTGAGAAATTTTGGATGCAAGGTTAATGGGGACAGATTTGTGACTCGAGTAAAAGTTTGTGGTTTTCTATGAGACCATAACAATTTTAGGTAAAGTTGGGACAAGAACCATTTATAATAGAATTGAGACACGACCTAAAATTGAGGGTTTTTTATGGGACAAAAAAAGTTTATGGTAAAATTGGGATTGGACCTAAAATTGGGAATTTTTTTTTGAAACAAAGTGTAAAATTGGAACAAAAACTAAGTTGGAAGGTTTTTAGGGTATTAGGCCTTGTATAATCCAATCGGGAATTTTTTATGAAACAAAGTGTAAAATTGGAACAAAAACTAAGTTGGAAGGTTTTTAGGGTATTAGGCCTTGTATAAATTGTAAATCAATTTCGTTAAATCAATCTCATTTTAATAATTTATAAGACTCATGTCAGATCTCATTAGGACTCTCCCTTTATTTAAAGATGATTAATCTTATAAAGAAACTCTAATTTTAGGTTTAGTCCCGATTTTACCTTAAATTTTTTTTTTTATCTAAAAGAAATCCCAATTTTAGTTCAGCCCAAATGTCTTTGAAGGTTTGACTCTAGTCCCAAATCTATTCCCATAAGCTCTTTATCCAATAATCGCCATTAGTTGTCCCTACTTTCCCCAGTAGATAATTTTCCACGCCACCATTTTCATGTGGATTTTTTACCAATTACAACTGATAATGATTTTTGAATGAAGGGGTCACGGAGGCAGATTTGAAACTAAATTAGGAGTGGTGATTTTTTTTTAGTTAACAAAAAGTTCAGGGTAGGTTTGGGAATAAATTTATAATTGGTGGTTTTTATAGTTTGAGATAGAATTGGGACAAGATTTAAGGGTGCGTTCGTTTCGCAAATTAGTGATATGGAAAACATTTTCTGAAAAATAATTACTTATATCGTTTCCAAAAATAAATGAATGAAAATTTTTTCATTGCCCATGAAAATTGTTAGGCATAGATTGTTATTGATGATGAAAACATTTTTTGTTTCAGTAATTTTTCTAAACGATATAAGCAATCATTTTTTAGAAAATATTTTCTAAAAAACTCAACTTTTGTGAAACGAAGGCATTGAGTTTAGAGTTTTTGGGTTGCCTATTTTAAGATAAGGCTTTGCTAACATAACAATTTTTGGGTTACCATAAGGATAATAATTTGTTATGAGTCACAAATTCTTAAAGAAGTGGACTCCATAATAATTTATAATTATTTATTATTTAATTTTTTATGATCGAGAATACACTATTATTCTCATAATATATAAAAAGCTATTGCTCATTCATTTCTTTTTAAGATAATAGATTAGATTTCTTTTTTATGGCTCTCACCGTCTATCCCATTTAGCATGTTTGGGATTCTCTTTCTCGCTCTGGCGTGAAGACAAGAAGAAAATGTCCGGTCACTTCAATTAAAATAGGGAAATGCTTAAGTAACAGTCACTGTTATTATTGTTAGGTAACGATGGCATGTAAGCCACAAGATCTAATTGATAGAAAAGGCAGGATAAAAAAAATTTCCTTCCCTCCTTTGCAGCTGGTGTTATGCTAGCACTGGTGATTCACATGTCACCGTTACTTCTAACAATAACATTGACTGTTATGCTATCATCATCCATTAAAATAATAAGAAACCCCCCTTGTCAAGTTCATAAACAATTAAAAAGACAATAAAACAAAAGAGAAAAAAGCAGTAAAGGGAGAGGTGTAATTTCCTTCAAAAATTATTTAATTATATTCCATCCATTATCACATTTCCATTGACGGAGCGCACTTGCCAAGCGTGACCTCCGAAAAGCCCCACACCAGAAACTTGCTCAAAGGAAAGTGGGTATTACTTTCCTGGCCTGATGCTCCATCTACAGGAGCCGCAGGATGAGCGCAGCATAAAGAATCAGAGGAAAAAGATAGTGAAGTCCGTCAGACCGCCGGGTGACCACCCCAGCTGGGTACTCCGGCTGAGAACGATCCTCTAGGGCTCCGTGGGGTCCGAAGGGCACGTAGATGGGGATCTGGAGCTCGCTCGTCACATCCATCGGCTTCGTGAAGAACATGTCGAGGACAGCCCGGTGAGCTCTGAGGTGAGTTGGGACTTGATCAGGACTCGGCGAGTACGTTGGGCTTGCAGCCTTTGGTGTTAGAGGTTGCAGACCTTGCTAGGGTTGGTCTCGGAAATGGGACGGAACCAAGGGAGATGATCGAAACGACAGGGGGTGTGGCCATTGTTGACACCTAAATTTTGACTAATCATTTAGTAATTAATTGCATAAAAATTTAGGGATTAATCTTTAATCCCTAAGAAAAAATAGTTAAATAGCATTTCATGTAGTCGCATTTGCATCAATACTAAAAGGGCAAAAGAAGCAGGGGCTCGCGGTCGACTACTTGCACAAAAGGATGGTCTCTCTTTCGCTGGTCTAAACACGCGTAAAAGAGAAAAAAAAAAAAAAAAAAATGAAATGAGGAAAGAAGCTCTCGCACGTCCGTTGTCTATTCTTCATTAATGCACACACATGCATGAAGCTCCAAGCATGAAGAGCAAAAAAGAATCCATGAACAACGTCCATTTTCTCCCCCCTCATTAATGCATGCACATGCACGCACGAAATGGGGGACGTGAAAATTCCACTGAGGCCTGCAAGAAGATTTCCTGGCTGAATAGCGGATTGGTTGCTGAAAGAAAGGAATAGATAAAAAAAAGGGGGAAGACCGTCGGCAGAAAAAACAAGAAAATATGAAGTCCGGGGAGGAGATTTGAAGATAAGAGAAGATAAGAGATGAGGATAGAAATCAAAAAGAAGGCAAAATTCAGCCAAAATTCAGCCTAAAAATCTGGAAAAGTTGCGGCTGCGTCTTGTCACGTTATCACGTTATCTTCAATGAAGCCGCGTCAAGGGGGCGGAACAAAAAATTCCCGGAGAGAGAAAACAGACGAGTTGAGGGAAGGGGAGGAAAGGAAATAAAAAATAGAGTGTGTCAGAGAGAAAAGACTAAAAAATATTAAATGTGAGGGAAGCTCCCCCATTCGGAAAAAGAAAAAGAAGTCAGAGGGAGGGCATTAAAAAAGGGAAAAAGTGAACGTGAGAAAAAAAAAAAAAAAAAAAAAAGATAAAAAGAAGGGGTCTTCTTCTTCAAAGGAGGGGGTCCCTTCGGGAGCCACCGACACCGACAACCCCGAACTCCATCTTGTCCACCACCACTTCAACAGCCGCCCGCACCAGCAACCACCGAGCTCCATCTTGCCCATTACCGCCTCACCTCCACACCTCTGACCACCTCACCTCCGCATCTCTGACTGCCACCTCCGCTCGCCTTGGATGCTGTTCGTTGCCCAGATCTGAGCCAACCCGCGACCGCCCCCTTCGTCCATCGCCAGACCACCGCGTTGCCGCACCACCCAGCTCTACCGCACCTCCGAGTTCGCCGAAACCCCTCATCGGCGTATCAGTTGCCGAGCCACCGTTGCGCCGGTTGCCTTGCCACGTCACCACAGACCCGAAGCGGATCTGTTGTCGTCAACCCGGGACGCTCGCGCTCCGTCCTCAGCCGTGAGCACCCTCCTTCGAGTGCCGCCTCCGCTCGACGACCTACGCCACTGACAGCACGCACCAGCAGCTCCCGAGCTCCACCCTGCTCACCGCCCAACGCCTCAGCTCGCCGCCACCACTGCAGCACCTTCATCTGTCACCTGCACCTTTACCGCGCTGCCCTCGCCTGTCCGATCCGCTTGTGTTGCAGCCTTCAGCCCGCTCGCCACCACGCCAGCAGCCCTCGCCACTTCTGCTCGCCGGTCACAGCGCCTCTGATCGTCATCACCGACGCCCAGCAGCCCGCGCCTCCGCCGCGCCCCTGCTCCCGCGCCCTTGCAGCTCGAACCCACGAGCGACGCCCGCAAGCTGTAGCACCCGTCGCTGAGTCCTACCCGTCGTTACGCCCGCTGTTGCACCTCCGCGCCACCATCCTCTCTGCCCGAGCTCCGTTCACCAACGTGCGCCGTTGCCCCGCGACCTACAACTCGCCACCGCTGCGCGCCGCCGCCTCCGTCTGCCCGCGACTCGCCACCTCTGCCTGAAGCTATGATGCCGTCGAGCCCACCGTCGTCCCCCGCCTGCAGACCGACGGCCCGACGCTGCTCTGCCTCAAACACCACCGAAGACGACACGGCTGCCCTCTGTCTTGAGCTGCTGCCGTTGCATCGTGATCCCAAGCCAACGGTGCTCGCGATCCATCCTCGTGACGAGCTGCAACTACCCAACGGAGAGTTATTTTAGTCTGCCCTTGCGTGTTTGGCAACGACGTGATGCTACTTCGTTGAGTTCCATACACATGCCGTTTCTTTGCTTCTCTATTTTCGTGGCATCTGGATTCTATTTCTTTTGCAGGAATAAAGACCCATTGTTGATAAAAATTAAGAGGAGATACTCTTGAAGAAAGAGAAGCGGTGGCTGTGAAAGCTAAAGGAAAAGTCCATCGACTTCTACCCTCTTTCTACAAATTCCACTGGGGCTAATTCATCTTCACCGTTCCTTGAAGTCCTCACAAAGCCCGTGACGAGTTTGACCAGAAACTGCTGTTGCGTTCCAACCGCCACAGCCCGACCCCGACGCGAACCGTCGTTCGTGAATATTTGGTGCCGATCCAAATAAGGTAGTTTTCTTTAACCAAATTTCCCTTCAATATTGTTGTATAAATTGAAATGTTTGATGTTTAGGGTTAAAGTAATCGTCAATTTAATTCGTGAGACGACGGATTATCTTTTCGATTATTTTAATCCTTAATTTGATAAATATCTTGATTAGTTAGATGTAATGTTTGCCTGTTTTGAATAAAAAAAACTAAAAAAACAATAAAAAAATTAAAAAAAAATCAAATATTGCATAGGAATATGTTGGTTTCACAAAGTAGAGTTGCATTTTTAGGCTGCATGTTTAATTGCGTGAAATCTCGAATTCTATATAAAAGAAAAAAATCATCATGCATATTAGAATAGAATTGCATGTCTCGTTTTAAGTTTAGATCAATTTTTAGGATAGATTGCATTTTTAGGAATAGAAATATCATGTGCACATCATGTAGGATTAAGTTCATAAAATGCACGTCATGTAGAATTAGGCTCATTTAATTAAAAATTCCCCGTCATTATAATCAAGTCATCTTGATTTGCGTATTTGATTATGACATGTTCATTAAGAAAACACAAAAAATATTTTACTCATGTCATGTAGTTTAGAACACATTGTCATGCCATTTCATGTTAGATGCACTGCATGATTCTCACTGATAAAGTGAAAACTAAATTGAGAAATTGCATTGTTAATTAGAAATCATATCTAGGATAATGGATGTGAATTTTAATTTAACATTGCAAATGCTTTCGTTGCCATGAGATAAGTCATTCATTTTTCTTATTCACTTTCTTGAGTGCTAAATTGGTGTATTGCGCACCCGCATGATCACCTCACGTGTTAGGAAAGTGAATTAAAATCAATTCAAGCTGCCTGCAAAATATTTTTTTTCAAAATTAAAAGAGAAAGGTACCGAAAGGGCATTAGAAAAATCTAGCGTAACCAAGTCCCCGTGCTCAAAATCTCTGGTTCGTAGGAGTAAAATAATTCTCTCGTTATTTTGCTTAGGTGTCTAATCGACCTACCGCAAACCGATTAGTGGCGACTCCTTTTTGCATGCTAGATATTTGAAATTAAGTCGCGAGTTGGTATGGGCTTGGGAGAGCCCGAGCTAAGTCTAGGCTTAGCAATCCATTAGCCTAAAACTCTAGGTGGTGCACCTCGGAAAAATTTAGGTCGCGATAGCCATCGAGTCAGCGAGGCATCGCGTCCGGTCGTCAATGGCAAGACCGAGACTCGCGCGGCAGCTTCATGATCAGAGGCAGGTTACTGAGGGGTGCGAGTACACGGAAGTCTCTTTCGGGCTGTATAAAACTTCATAGATATTAATTGATTTTTGAACACTCTCCATATCTATTGTGATTTTTGCAATAACAGACATCACCATAATGAACAACAACTCATGGCCGGACCCAGACGATCTGTTCTCTCCTTACGACATATTTAACATGGATTATAGTCACAAGTTCACTACAACACACCAGCTCGAAGATTCAAAATACTAACTTATAAAAGCAAGTAAAGAAAAGTAGTCAAACCAGTCTCCTAGCCAAACGAAGGCTCATTGCCTCTGGACATTCTCGATGAAGCGAGCCAAAGACAAGTAAGATGAGCCACCCTCCACCGGAGCCTTCCTACTCTTCTCGCTCGCCTCCTTCACCTTCTTCCTTCTCTCCTCAGCCTCATGGCTCTCCATTAACTTCCTTATCCTTCCCTCTATCTTGTCTGCCGTCACGAAGTTGCTCCCTTTGGCAAGATCTTTCCGATAATCCATCTTGATCTGTGCCGCCAGACCAAGCTCCACCACCAGCTCGAATGCGTTGAGTTGTTGCTCTGCATATTGTGGCCATGTGGCAATTGGCACGCCGAACCATATGCTCTCTAGGGTAGAGTTCCACCCGCAGTGGGACACGAACCCTCCGATGGCCGGGTGGCTCAGGATCGCAACCTGTGGGGCCCAACCGATCACTCTGCCAACCCTGGCTGTCCTGTCCAGGAACCCCTCGGGCAGGACCTCCGCCGGTTTCGCGTAGTCATGAGGGCCTTCCAGCTTGCCCTTCGTAGGTGGCTGACGTAGGGACCACAGGAATCGCCGCTTGCTCTGCTCCAACGCGCGAGCAATCTCCTTCGTCTGGTCCTCGTCAAAGCTCCCAAAGCTTCCGAAGCACAGGAACACCACAGACGTTTCTGGCTGCTGGTCGAGCCACTCCAGGATCTCGAAACCCTTCGGACTGTTATTACCCTCCGTGCCCCTTTTACTCTCAACCTTGATGTTCACTATGGGGCCCACGGGGTACACCGGGGGCGCTCCGAGGCCCGCCAGGGCCTCCACCGGATGCGGTTCCAGCTCGGTGAATGTATTTACCAAGATACCTCTTGTTTCCCTCATCCGTAGGACGTGGCTCAAAAGTAGCCGGCCAGCTTCATTTATGAATACATCGGAGGGCAAGAATTTGGCGGCAGGCAGTGGGTTCCTGAAGCACGGGAAGTCCAGCTCGGCGTCTGAGCCCTCAAGCTCGGTCAGGTCCATGTGGTGCTCGTCTTGGATCGACTGGAGGTGCAGTAGCAAGCCAAGAGCTGCAGCACTTGACGTGAAGAACACGTAGGAAGGGACGCTGAGCTCGCTGGCCACTTCGATCATCGCGGTGCAGAACATGTCAACGACAAGCCCGGCTAGCCGTGGGGAGCCGCACATGTTGAGGTCAGCCACGGCTTCTCGGACGTCAGCTTTGTGGCTATCAATGAAGTCAGTGAGGAAGGTCACTCGGGACGTATCTGGGGAGGCATTCCGCCGAGGGAGGATCACGAAGCGGATACCTGCAGCGATGGAAGCCGCGAGCGACTCAATGCGGGAGTCAACCTCTGAGTCGAAGGGCAACTTCATGATGAGGACAGTGATGGAGAGCCGGCCGTCACGGTCCACAAGGAGCTTGGCGATCTCCACTGTCGATACCAGGTGGCCGAGGCCCGGCGATGGGATGACCACGAGATGAGATTTAGTACTCATATCGCGATGACGACGCCTTCGAAATTTCTTGTCTTCCGTTGCCGAGTTAGCTTGGATGCGAAGGATAACCAGGTGGAGAAGGCTCTTATAGACCTGGATATGCTAGTTGTCGCCGGAATCGCCGTTAGTTTGACTCGAGTCTGTTGGATTATTGCTAGCTTGCCATCTTTTTACTTCATTAAAAACGCTTAATGGATCCCACATTACACCGAAAAAATTTAAAAATTAGGACGCTTCGGATTCACATTCATTCGATAAACTCGAGCAATTATTCCAAGAAGAAAACATGGGGCGGCTTATATGATAAATGTCACGTCATACAAATTTATAAGTTATTGCATGGTCCGTGAGTCGTTTAGACTCAATAATTTATAGTATATAGTCTACGTAATCAATAATTTAAATGAGCTCAGCTTATGTAGTTGTTATGGACCATATAATATCTTTTCAATTGATAAGTTATTGCAATGGTGTCTATCTCTCGGACAATGACCTGAGCTTACAATAGTTCAATCCATATTGGACTTTGGTCCTTATACGACTCTATCTTTGAAGACAGCTGGAATCGTTCAAGGTGCAATCCATTGTTAAAAAAAAAAAGTCCTAATTGGACTTTGGTATATCGAGCGTGTCTCGAGCTATCTTGTTTTACTGCCATAACACTTTCGCATACGTAACAAGGAGTATCGGAGCTACACCTCGAAATTTCGTATAATTGGTATCAGAGTAAGGTTGTGCACTCTACATTTTGTGTATGCTCTTAACTATGGAGAATGTGATTGAGCAGAATAAATACTTTGCATGCATCGCTATCCTCCAAAACTTATTTCGTATAATTTCTTTTTATCGATTTTCATTCTTAAAACGTGTATCTAAATATCCTGCATCGGTGCTAAAGCAGACAAAAAATGAACAAACCGATTATTGAACAAATATAGTATGGGAAAAGAAAATCACTTGAGCCGGTAAAATTGTACAACGCTTCGTCCGGACAGGCACGCTTAAACCTTAGAATGAGAAATTAACTCCAATTATTTAACTTAATCTAAAAAATGCCATGAAAGCCAGCTTCTCGGGCACGGGAACCGATGGACTGCAAGGCACGACAAAATGGGGAAAATGACTTTGTATGGTGATCATCTGAAGGCCAATTTGTAGAAAAACAAAGTGCCAAGTTCATGTTGAGACTAGCTCATCATTACATGTAAACAAAGATAGAGCATAGCTTGCTTATAACTCATCATTAAGTAAATAAGCAAGGACTAAATAGATAAAAGATATTTTATTACCTTTTACCAAAAAAAAAAAAAAAAAAAAAAAAAAAAAAAGAGATATTGCCACAAAATATTGTAATTTTTATGCTCAAATCGACTCATAGCAATCCAAGAATGGAATGGGATCATGACTTTCTATTATAGTAGTCACATTAGGTGCATCATATAACATATGAGTTAGGGTTATACATGTCCAGATTTACATTAGAACTTAAGGTGATCCCAGCATGATGGCATTTTAATAATACTTTGAGAGGATGAAAACTTTACTATTTTTTTTTTTTTACAACAATTTATGCATTCTTTATTGCTCTTCTTTTCATTATATACTAGCCGATTTCTGTTATTTTTTAGAAAACATTTTTCTCATTATAAGTTTCAAATTGTCCTTTTAAAAAAAAATATAATTGTATAGATTAAATGAGAGAATTGTCAAATTTGTGCGTAATCTCTATAATTTTCATATAATAGCTAAGACTTCCATTCTATGTGCAATATTGTAACTTGTTCTTAGGGAAAAATTCCAAATAAGAGTTTAAAGTGCTTTTGTTTTTTCAAATAATGACCTGAAGTGGACATTATTTCAAATAAGGATTTGAAGTAATCAAATTGCTTCAAATAAAGGTTCAAAATGAAATTTGTCTCAAATAAGAGTTTGAAGTGGCTATATCAATTTTTAAAAAAGGTATAACCTCTCAGATCGAAGGACATTTTTGTCTTTTAACTTAATTTTTTCTATTTATTTCTATTTATTTATTTTTCCTTTTTCTTTTTTTCCTTTTCCCCTTTCCCACCGTCGGCCATGGAGGAGGCCACTAGACTTAGGCGAGGGCCTAGGCTAGTGAGGGAAGCCTCCGCTGGTGTTGTCCGAGGACATTCCTCGCCAACTTAGGCGAAGGTTGCCTTCACGTGGGTTGGCGAGGGTAGCCCCCCCTCTCTCAGTGTAGGCAACCTTGGCATCGAGCGAGGGTCATCCTCACTGGTGTTAAGCAAGGCTACCCTTGCCTAATCTAGCGTCAAGCAATGGTCGCCTTGCACGGGTCGCCCGATCTTTGGCGAGGGTGGCTTGACCCTAAGGCGAGTGACCATCGTCGGCCATCGGTGGCTATGGCTAGGTGAGGAAAGAGGAAAAAAGAAAAAAAGAAAAGAAAAGGCAAAGAAAAAAATATAAAATATAAAATATTTTTAAAATATAGTTATATATATATATATATATTTTTTTTTTTTACCAAAATACCATTTCTCCATTGGCCGAAATGTTGCCGGCTGGCCAAAGGCCCTTATTTGAGATGATTTGGTTACTTCAGCTCCTTATTTGAGATAATTTGACCATTTTAGGTTCTTACTTGAAACTAAATTCACTTTAGACTCTTATATGAGCAAACGAGAATTCTTTGGGCCCTTATTTATAATTTTCCCTTATTTAAGGTAAAGAAATTGTCAATTGAAATATTATGAATCGCACTAATGGTACAAAATAATAATAATAAATTAGTGAATATATTTTATTTTCACTACCTGCTAAAAAATAATTTATTATATTCCCTCCATATCTCCTTTAATTATATTCTTCTTTTCATATTCGCATCATTTTGCCTGCTTGCCTCCTTCCCACTAACTGAGTCCATAAGAGCCTCCAATTCGTTATCTTCTTCGCAACCAAGTGAACTCATTTAGGAAAAGAAGAATTTTCGAAGCAATCATCATCTTCATGAGTGCTAAAATCGAGCTCGTGTTCATCCCATGTCCGGGCCCCAGGCACCTGGAGTCGATGGTGGAGATGGCCAAGCCCCTCGTCCACTGCGACGATCGGCTCTCTATCACCGTGCTCATCAGGAAGTTCCCCTTTGACTCCGAGATTGATTCCCGCATCAAGTCGCTCACCGCCTCCATCGCTGCCCGCATCCGCTTCATCCTCGTCCCTAGGCGAAGCCACTTCCCGAGGATGTCTCGTCGGGCCTTCATCCATCACTTCATGGAGAGCCACAAAGCCGATGTCCGTGAAGCCATCGCTGAGCTCTCTGCCCGCGGCTTGCCACAACTCATCGGGTTCGTCATTGACATATCTTGCACCACGATGATCGACGTGGCCATTGAGTTTGGCGTCCCTTCCTACATGTTCTTCACCTGAGGCACGACATTCGTCAGAGTCATGCTGCACCTCTGGTCTCTTCGAGAGGAGCAACACATGGACCCGACCAGGCTCAAGGACTCTAATGCCGAGCTGGACTTCCCGTGCTTCGTTAATGATGCGGGAGCATCCAACATATCTCCATCGACCAACTCAGAACCATCGATGTTTATCCAAGCCAAGAAAGAAATTGGGCATTACGTACTTTGATGGATAATTTCGAATGAATAATGTTAATTACTTATCAATACTTGGTGGTATATCGATAACTATCATTGGGAGGCTTTTTTAGATGTCTTGCATGACCAATTGATGAAGTTTCAAGATGATTAATTTTTGGTCAAGGAGGAGCACGAATTTTGGAAGGCTAAAGGTTCATGAATGCGGTTCAAGAATACGGAAAGCCAAGAGTTCGAGAATACGGTTCGAGAATATGGAAAGCTAAAGGTTCGAGAATATGGAAGGCCGAAGATTAAAGGCATTTAGTTTCCGTGCTAATAAATACATTTCTTAAGTTCCTAAGTGTCTTTTATTATTATGTAGTTCAAGAGTCGAAGGTTTAAGTTCCTAGGTCATTAAGTTTGTTTTTAATATTTCTTAAGTCTAAAATTCTCCTATAAACATGGGAAACTATCCAATGTATGGGACACATGAATTTGATCAATGAAAATTGTGAGATTTCCTCTGCTTGAGTGAACTCCTTTGGAGAGTGGATAACTCCTTCGGTCTCTTTATCCTTGGAGTGTAGATCACTCCTTGGTGGTGAGCCAAGAAGCCCTTTATCCTTGGCTGGTGGAATCTTTAGGCCTTGGTGGTGAGCTTCTCCTATCCCGAAGTCCTTATCCTTGGCTGGTGGAAGCTTTAGGCCTTGGTGGTGAACTTCGTAGATCTCGATCCTCATCCTCGGTTGGTGGCGTGGCCTTTATACCTTCGAAGGAGATCGCTCTTTTATTTTATTTTATTTAATTCTCTTCATTTCTTCCTCGTATACACTACTCCATTTACTTAACCATAAAAATCCCAAAAGAAAAATTTCCGTTCCGGAATCACTCGCCCCATCACGCATCAAAATATTGGTATCAGAGCTCAAGGTTTAACTCATTTGAGTGATTCTTTGCTTTCTTCTATTACAAATTCCTTATGGCTGATGAAGTCCCAAGAGGTTGGACTTTGGAGCAAGTGCTCAACGACAGGCGAGATCGTGCAATCCAAAATCTTCAGCAACAAATGGAGCGAGTCCTCAATCTTCTAGAGAATCCGGCAAGACAAGGACAGCCAGCAAGGCGTCCCAATGAACGGCATTGGCGTGACGATTCTAAATCTCATCAAAATTCCAATGGCGATTCCGAGTCTACTGGAGACAACCGAACGATTCTGCACTCTAGTGATTCTGAATCTCAAATTCAAAGACGAAGACGAAGAAGGAGGCATAAGGAGGATGAAAGAGACATTAAAGTGGAGGTCCCCTGAATTTGATGGTAATCTCAATCCTGATGACTTTGTGGATTGGCTACACACAACCGAACGGATTTTTGACTTCAAGTCCTATTCGGATGAGAAGAAATGTAAGGTTGCTGTCCTAAAGCTAACCAAATATGCTTCTCTATGGTGGGAGAATCTAAAGCATCAACGAGCTAGGGAAGGAAAAGGCCGAATCAAGTCTTGGGAAAAACTCAAGAAGTTGATGAAGAAGAGGTTCTTGCCCGACAACTATAAGCAAGATCTATTCCTCAAACTCAATTCCCTAAGACAACAAGGGATGAGTGTTGAAGAATATATTCGTGAGTTTGAACAACTCAAAATGAGGTGTGAAGTTCCAGAAGTTCTTGAGCAAACCATCGCTCGTTTCCTTGGCGGCATGAATCGAGAAATTGCCAATATGGTTGAACTTCAACCTTATTGGTCCTTTGAAGACGTATGCAAGTTAGCCATGAAAGTCGAAAAACAATTGAAGAGCAAGAGGTTTCCCTCCAGAACCTCAACAAAGGCGACATCCTATTTTAAGGGTGCTTCCTCAAGCAAGGGTGAGAGTACGTTGACAAAAGACAAAGGCAAGGGAAAAATTGCAGAGCCTTCCAAAAAAGTCCAAAAGAAATTTGAAGACGATGCAAGGAAATGCTTTAAGTGCCATGGTTTTGGGCATTTACAAGCAAATTGTCCTAATCGGAGAGTTATAACTCTTCAAGAAATTGAGGAGATCAATTCAGCGCTTGAAGAGGTTGAGGGCAATCAAGAACAAAATATTTCTGAATATGATCGGGAAGAAGAAGTTGTGGAGAAAGCTGATGATGGTGACCTGTTGATCATCCGAAGAGCATTGCTTGTTGAATTTTCTCCTGATAAAGAGCAAAGGGAGAATATATTTCATACCCGTTGCACTATTAACGGAAAGGTGTGTTCGGTGATCATCGATGGTGGGAGCTGCACCAATGTTGCTTCGACAACTCTTGTCGGCAAGCTGAAGCTTCCAACAATGAAACATCCTCAACCATACAAACTCCAATGGCTCAATCAAGGGAATGAACTCAAGGTAACGAAACGCGTTCTCATATCATTTTCGATTGGGAAGAACTATCGAGATCAGGTTGTATGTGATGTGATTCCTATGGAGGCATGCCACTTGTTATTAGGTAGACCGTGGCAATTTGACATAAATGCTATGCATGATGGTCGGAAAAACACATACTCTTTTCGTAAGGAACAAAAGTGCACCATTCTTTTACCATTGAGTCCTTCTTTGATACATAATAATCAACCTGGGGTGGGAAACACTTGTAAGGAAAATCTGTTCTTGAGTGAGACATGGGTTGAGAGAGCCATTAGCAAACAAAAGAATGTATTTGCTTTGCTTGTGGTCGAGAAAAAGAGGGAGATAGAGGGACCCATACATCCAAAAATGCATTGCTCTTGAAAGAATTTGCAGATGTGTTCCCGGAGGATTTGCCACCTAGATTACCTCCCATAAGAGGTATTGAGCATCAAATTGATTTTATCCCTGGTGCTCCACTACCAAATAAGCCAGCTTATCGATGCAATCCGGAGGAAACAAAGGAGTTGCAAAGACAAGTTGATGAACTTATCGTCAAAGGATACGTCCGAGAAAGCATGAGTCCCTGTTCTGTTCTGGCTCTACTTGTACCTAAGAAGGATGGTACATACCGAATGTGTGTTGATAGCCGGGCCATCAACAACATCACCATTAAGTATAAGTACCCTATACCTAGACTTGATGATATGCTTGATGAATTATATGGTTCTTCGTGTTTTCAAAGATAGATTTGCGGAGTGGCTATCATCAAATCAGAATGCGAGAAGGTGATGAATGGAAGACGGCTTTCAAGACCAAGGGAGGCCTTTATGAGTGGTTGGTTATGCCATTCGGATTATCTAATGCTCCGAGTACCTTCATGAGACTTATGAATGAGGTTCTTCGTTCCTTTATTGGTTGATTTGTCATTGTTTATTTCGACGATATTCTTGTTTATAGCAGGAATGAGGAGGAGCATATCTCTCATTTAAAGCAAGTCTTCAATGTCTTGAGAGATCAAAAACTATATGCTAAAATGGAGAAATGTGAGTTCTTCTCTCCAAGCATTGTGTTTCTTGGTCATGTGGTTTCCAAAGACGGAATCTATGTTGATCAAGCCAAGGTGGACGCTATGAAGACTTGGCCGGTTCCAAAGTCCATTTATGATGTAAGAAGTTTTCATGGACTTGTTTCTTTCTATCAACGTTTTGTCAAAAACTTTAGTACCATCATGGCTCCTATAACTGAATGCATGAAGAAAGGTGCTTTTGAATGGACAAAGGCTGCTCAAAATGCCTTTGAGGTAATCAAGCAGAAACTTTGTGAGTCGCCGATTCTTGCACTTCCTGATTTTGGTAAAGTATTCGAAGTTGAGTGTGATGCAAGTGGAGTTGGTATTGGCGCTGTTCTTGTCCAAGCACAAAAACCATTGGCATATTTCAGCGAGAAGTTAACCGATTCCAAGAGGAATTATTCAACTTATGACAAAGAGTTCTATGCCATTGTCCGAGCTCTTGATTATTGGAGTCATTATTTGAGGCCAAAACAATTTGTCCTTCATTCTGATCATGAGGCACTTAAGTTTATTAGCAGCCAACGCAAGCTTAATTCGAGACATGCAAAATGGGTAGAATTTCTTCAATCCTTTTCTTTTGTCTCAAAATATAAACCTGGGCACACTAATGTTGTAGCAGATGCTTTATCGAGAAGATATTCTATGCTTGCTGTTCTGGACTCTAGGATTCTTGGATTTCAATCAATAAAAGAACTTTATTCTGAAGATGTGGAGTTCTCATCCATCATCAGTAATTGCCAGCGAGGAGTTCAAGGTACCTATTCTTTGCAAGATGGGTTTCTTTTTAAAGGAAATCGATTATGTGTGCCAAAGAGTTCTTTTCGCGAATTGCTGGTTCGAGAGGCGCATGGTGGAGGATTGGCTGGTCATTTGGTATTAACAAAACTCTTGAGGTTCTTCAAGAGCATTTCTATTGGCCAAAGATGAGTGGAGATGTGCATGCTATCATCTCAAGGTGTGCAACTTGTCAAAGATCAAAAAGCCATTTCCATCAAGGTTTGTATACTCCACTTCCGATACCATTGCAGCCCTGGGAAGATGTCAGCATGGATTTCATTGTGGCCCTACCAAGAACTCAAAGAGGAAAAGATGCTATCACGGTGGTCGTCGATCGGTTCTCTAAAATGGCTCATTTCATGCCATGTCACAAGACCGATGATGCATCTCATATTGCTGAATTATATTTCAAAGAGATTATTTGCATTCATGGAGTACCAAAGACCATTGTGTCGGATCGTGATTCCAAGTTCTTAAGCTACTTCTGGAAGACTCTATGGAGAATGCTTGGTACAAGACTCTTATTCAGCACAGCTTGTCATCCACAAACCGATGGCCAAACGGAGGTAACAAATCGTACTCTAACCACTCTTCTTCATGGTATGGTGAGTAAATCTTTGAAAGATTGGGATTTAAAGCTTGCGCATGCTGAATTTGCTTACAATCGATCACTAAGTTATACTACTGGTCGATCGCCATTTGAAGTTGTGTATGGAATTAATCCTCTCACACCCATTGATTTGATTCCAATTCCATCTAACTCTCAAGTAAGCTTTGATGGCAAGAAAAGAGCTGAATCAATGAAGAAGCTCCATGAGCAAATTCGATCCAAGATCAAAAAGGCCAACGAATCTTACAAGAAGAAAGCTAATCAACATCGCAAGAAGACTCAATTTCAACCGGGTGATCTTGTATCGCTTCACTTGAGGAAGGAGAGATTTCCATTTCGACGAAAGAACAAGCTTATGCCTAGAGCTGATGGTCCATTTAAAGTTATTGAGCGAATTGGTGACAATGCTTACAAGATTGACCTTCCTGGAGAATTTGGAGTTTCGGCAACATTCAACGTGGGAGACCTTTCTCCTTACTTGGAGGATGAAAACTTGCTAGATTTGAGGACAAATCTCAAACAACCCGGGGAGGATGATGCGGGAGCATCCAACATATCTCCATCGACCAACTCAGAACCATCGATGTTTATCCAAGCCAAGAAAGAAATTGGGCATTACGTACTTCGATGGATAATTTCGAATGAATAATGTTAATTACTTATCAATACTTGGTGGTATATCAATAACTATCATTGGGAGGCTTTTTTAGACGTCTTGCATGACCAATTGATGAAGTTTCAAGATGATTAATTTTTGGTCAGGGAGGAGCACGAATTTTGGAAGGCTAAAGGTTCATGAATGCGGTTCAAGAATACGGAAAGCCAAGGGTTCGAGAATACGGTTCGAGAATATGGAAAGCTAAAGGTTCGAGAATATGGAAGGCCGAAGATTAAAGGCATTTAGTTTCCGTGCTAATAAATACATTTCTTAAGTTCCTAAGTGTCTTTTATTATTATGTAGTTCAAGAGTCGAAGGTTTAAGTTCCTAGGTCATTAAGTTTGTTTTTAATATTTCCTAAGTCTAAAATTCTCCTATAAACAGGGGAAACTATCCAATGTATGGGACACATGAATTTGATCAATGAAAATTGTGAGATTTCCTCTGCTTGAGTGAACTCCTTTGGAGAGTGGATAACTCCTTCGGTCTCTTTATCCTTGGAGCGTAGATCACTCCTTGGTGGTGAGCCAAGATGCCCTTTATCCTTGGCTGGTGGAATCTTTAGGCCTTGGTGGTGAGCTTCTCCTATCCCGAAGTCCTTATCCTTGGCTGGTGGAAGCTTTAGGCCTTGGTGGTGAACTTCGTAGATCTCGATCCTCATCCTCGGTTGGTGGCGTGGCCTTTATACCTTGGAAGGAGATCGCTCTTTTATTTTATTTTATTTAATTCTCTTCATTTCTTCCTCGTATACACTACTCCATATACTTAACCATAAAAATCCCAAAAGAAAAATTTCCGTTCCGGAATCACTTGCCCCATCATGCATCAGTTAATCTACTGCCCACCGCCAAGTTCTTGCCCTCGAATGTGTTTGTAGAAGAAGCTATCCGATACTCTTGGATCTAATCCCAAGGTATAGGGAAACATGTTAGAAATTAAACCAAACTCATTGGTATAGATAATTGTTCGGTATTAGCATTGAAAAAGAGTCATAATTGCAGGTTTATTATTCGGAATGTTAGCTTTTTCTATTAGGAAGAGTAAAGGTCATGCAACAAGTCTATAATTAGGGGAGTCTTGTAATTATTTTTTGTTAAGGTGAAATAAATCTACAGGCCTATTTATCTTCTATTCCTTGTGTGAGTTGTGAGTGTTTCACCTTCAAATTACTTTCATCAAAGTGGTATTAGAGCTTACGGTTTGTGACCATGGCGTTAACCGACAATCATCTTCCTCTTCAATACCCTCATCTTACCAAAGACAACTATGGTAACTTGGCCGTTAGAATGAAAGCTCTACTCGGCGCCTACAGTGTGTGGGAACATGTCAACACTGGCTATGAGCCAAATGATGAAGCTATCTTGAACGAGAACCGGAGGAATGCCTTGGAGAAGGTTCGTTCGAAAGATCAGTATGCCCTATCAATCATCTATCAAGCCTTAGATGATTCCATGTTCGAAAAAGTTTCGAATGTTGCTATTGCTAAGGAGGCATGGGAGATTCTTCACAACACGCATCAAGGAGTACTGAAAGTTCAGAGGATTCGCCTTCAAACCTTGAGAGGTAAATTCGAGGTAATTCATATCAAAGAATCTAAATCTATTGTTGATTATTTCACAAGAGTTTTCGCGATTGTTAATCAGATGAAAAGAAATGGAGAAGACGTTTCAAATGTTTATATTGTTGAGAAAATACTTCTGTCCTTAGACAAGAAGTACGACCATATTGTTGTTCCAATTAAAGAATCCCAAAGCTTGGATGCCATGACGATTGATAAGCTTATGGGTTCATAGAAAGGTTCAGAAGAAAAAAGCTTGAACCGATGAAGGAAGTTCTCCAAACGCAGTTGACCATCCGAGAGGAGAAGGAGCAAAGAAGAGATCCTGTGCAAACTTGTAGGACAAACCAAGATCGTGATTGTGGTCGAGGCCAAGGCCGCTATCAAGGAAGAGGTTATGGACGAAACAAAGGTGATACTGCTCGAAGTCATGGTAGATACTAGTATCAAAGAGGTATTCGTGGAAGAGGAAAGAACTTGACATGCCAATGGTATGATAAATCTAAAATTTGATATTATTATTGTAATAAACTTGGCCATTATGCTTCTGACTATTGGAACAAGGAGAGTAGCAAAGTAGATGAAAAGGCAAATTTGGTGAATGATGCCGATCAAGTTTTATTATTGGTGTTCAAAGAAGATGAAGGAGGTCAAACTAATAGGTGGTATCTAGATACCGGTGCAAGGAATCACATGTGCAGGAGAAAGTAGATATTTACTGAGTTAGATGAGACAATTAAAGGGAAAGTCTCTTTTGGTGATAACTCCAAAATTCTTGTCGAAGGTAAAGGTACAATTCTGATTTGCTTGAAAAATGATGCACATCAGTTTATTTCTAATGTTTATTATGTCCCAAAAATGTCGAGCAATATTTTGAGTTTGGGATAGCTTTTGGAGAAAGGTTATACTGTTCATATGAAAAATCTTAGTCTTGTGCTAAGAGATAGGAAAAATAAACTGATTGCAAATGTGAAGATATTGAAAAACATGATGTTTACTCTCAATATAAAGAATGACATGTCTTGATGTCTGAAAGCATGCGTGGATGATCCTTCATGGTTATGGCATTTGAGGTTCAGCCATCTCAATTTTGGCAGACTTAAATTGCTTTCTTGCAAGAAGATGGTTTATGGCTTACCACATGTTGATCATCCCGATCAATAATGTGAAGGGTGTGTTATTGATAAACATTCCAGAACTAACTTTCCGAAGGAAGTGACTAATCAAGCGAAGAAACTGCTCGATTTGATTCATTTTGATGTGTGTGACTCAATCATTCCTCACTCATATGGTAATCATCGATATTTTGTTACTTTTATTGATGATTTTACTTAAAAACTTGGATGTATTTTTTGAAAGAAAAGACATAAGTGTTTGATATGTTCAAACGATTTAAGAACTTGGTTGAAAAGGAGAGTGGCTATTTTATCAAGACTATGAGGACTGATCGTGGTGGAGAATTTACCTTAGCCATATTCAACAAATTCTATGAAGATCATGGTATTCGGTGTTTCTTGACGGCTCCATATTCTCCTCAACAAAATGGCATAGCTAAACGAAAAAATAGAACCATCCTTGACATGGTTCGAACCATGTTAAAGAGCAAAAATTTGCCTAAGGAGCTTTGGGTTGAAGCTCTTTTGTGTGCAATCTATCTTCAAAATAGATGTCCCACATTTGGACTCAAAGGGTTTAGTCCACAAGAAGCAAGGATTGGGAGAACACCAAGTGTTTCACACTTGAGAATTTTCGAGAACATTGCCTATGCTCATGTCCCGGACCAGAAAAGATCAAAGCTTGAAGAGAAGAGTAAAAGACTCATCTTTATTGGGTATGACTCCTCATCCAAAGCCTATTGTTTATTTGATCCTAATACTTTGAAATTGTATATAAGTAGAGATATCAAGTTCGATGAAGATGGCTCATGGGAAGACAATAAAAAAAAAAGAAGTAAATGCTCATGGTGATACTGATCAAACGGAGTTGAAAGATCATTCTATACCTTCTTCTCCGGTATCTTCTTCAGGTTCATCATTGTCAACCTCTTCAAACGCTGTTGACATCTAATTTTGGCAGCCCTAAGGAAATAAAATTAAAAATCACATCAGAGCAAATAAAAAGAAAAAAAAACAAGGGAAAATCAATCGATTGATTATGCATGGAAGTTGGAAATTCTAAAGATTATTCAAATCTTGGTAAATGTGGAAGCAATTCCCGATTGAAGATCAAGAGTTAGGAAATCAGGTGAATAAAGAGCAAGAATTTTGATAAAAATGAAGGAATCGAAGCATTTGAGGAAAAATCGAGCTAATTGCGAAATCACGCTTCGATGTACCATCCACGAATTAAGGCAACGGAGAATGGAAATTCAAAAATTGCCATAAAAAATGGCTGTTTGGAATCACTATAAAAGAGGGCCACAATTTTCGTGAAAGGACCTAGGGAGGTGCAAAAAAATTTCGTGCAAGGGAGAGAAAAGAATTCGTGTGAGAGAGAAAGAGTGAAAAAGAAGGGAGGAAAAGGAGCCTCCCTCTCCTCCGTACAAAGTCGAAAAGGGGCGGTCACCTCCGAGTAAATATTGACTGCAGCTCTGATTCTAGCGTGTCTTCATCCGAGTCCATTCACCGAGTGACACGTGTCGCCCGGTGCCCACACTGGAAACAGAGCTCAGCCATTTTATTTTCGAAGATGAATCCAGGGAAATTGAGTCAAAAAGATATTTCTCTCTCCTCTGCTTTGAACTCCTCGGGAAGGAAATATTTGGTGGAGCCCACCAAATATTTCCTTCGCTTCTTTCCCTCGAAAATTTTGAACGCCATTCTCTCTTTCTCCTCCATCGACGCAAACTCCCCTGTTCTCTATTCTCTCTCTCCCTCTCTCCATCGACGCAAACTCCCCCGTTCTTTGCTGTGGCTCCGACGAACGAGGGAGGCCGCCGTCCGATGAACCAGCTTGAATCTCTAGCTTTTGTACTCGGCGGGTGCGGGTGGTCTCGACTATTTCGAGCTCGGTGGTAGCCCGTCGAGATCCTCGGTGCGGCTCCATTGCCGCTTTGCTCCGTGCTCTTCCTCCAACGGACGAGGGAGGCCGCCGTCCGATGAACGCCTTGAATTTCTGGCCTTTGTGCTTGGCGGGTGTGGGTGGTGAGGGTGGTCTCGGCTATCTCGAACTCGGTGGTGAGCCCGTCGAGACCCTCAGTGTGCTCCATTGCCACTTTGCTCCACGCTCTTCCTCTGACGGACGAGGGAGGCCACCGTCCGATGGACGAGGGAGGCCACCTTGAATCTCTGGCTTTTGTGCTCGACGGGTGCCGGTGGTGAGGGTGGTCAACGAGACAACATATGCTGGACTGAGGGCTAGAACAACCGGATCTCCTCAAAATCACTGGGAGTTGCTTCAGGTTTGGGCTTGCTAGAGACCCGAGGGGTGCGAGGATTCAATGACTTTTTTTTTTTTTTTTTGGAATTTGTCATAACCTTTCTTCATCTTCAGATTGAGGCTGCGTGGGCGTTGACTAATATAGCTTCTGGGAGTTGATTTCTTTAAAAATTTTGTGCGACTTCTTGGTTCTTCGATTGCTGATGTTCGAGAACAGGTTGGGTTTTTGTTTTTTTCTCTCAATAATTCTTTGAGTTGATTTCTTTAAAATTTTTGGTAAGTATGATGGATGAAATGAGGTTTGAAACATCAATGGCAAGTCATGTTTTTCATAAAACTGAGTTGTGGACCATAAGATTTACTGACGAGATCTAGAATAGCTGAAAAAGGAAGCTTAGCTCCTCAAAACTGCACATTTTCGAATTTACAATAATAAACTAAATGTAACCTGTTTGATGGAAACTTTATGAGAATCAGTTGTATTTTAAAGGTTAAACAGGAAGTTGTCAAAATGCATTTCTTTCATTACCCATGAGCACTCTCTCACGCACACATACATCACAAGGTACGGTTATCAAAATGTGACTTTTATAACTAATGTATTAGTATGTCCATCATGAGTTGAACAAGTGGGGTTTTTGTTTTTTTCTCGTAACAATTCTTTGAGTTGATTTCTTTAAAATTTTTGGTAAATATGATGGATGAAATGATCTAATCTAGATTCCCATGAATCAAGCAGGTTGTCTGGGCACTGGGAAATATCGCCGGTGATTCACCAAATTGCAGGGACTATGTATTAAGTGGAGGTGCTCTACTCCCACTATTGGTTCAATTGGATTGACATCCAAAGTTGACCCGATAAGGAGCACTACTCGGACTTTATCCAACTTATCCCGTGGGAAGCCTCCGCCTCCATTTGAACAGGTAGGGAATCGTTGTTAATTTCTCTAGTCGTCAAAATGAGGTCTGAAATATCAATGGCAAGTCATATGGCGATATCATCTTGGCAGGTATAATTTGGGTACAAATTTCCACGTACAAATTATTGAATGGCAAAATCATAGGTAATTCATCGATAATACTATGTGAAACATATTTTGCTTTCTTAAGTAACAAATGATTTTTTTTTTTTTATGCTTGTAAAAGCACGATGTTAATTATTTTTTGTTATTTTAATTGCAACATGAATCTTCCCATCTTTCACATGTAGTACGTGATATGGAAAAAGAATTTGAATTTGCAGTAGGAATGGTGTTTTCAAATGAACTTGAAGTATATCATAAATATGTGGCATATGCAATCGGCAAACGATTTGGAGTAAGGAAGGGTAATACGTTTAGAAATAGTAAAGGAGAGCTAACTCGACGAACCTTTGTATGTAATTGTGAGGGGTATTCTGACAGCTCAGATGGTAAAGAAAAGAAATATCAGAGATATAAAGTTAAATGTGGTTGTCTTGCTCATATCAAATTTAAGGTTGATAATGGTATCTATGAAGTCATAGAGTACGTTTCTGAGCATAACCATCCATTTATTCCAGAAGATCAAAAGCATTTGATTAGATGTGGAAGATTGATATCTGATACTTGCAAAAGTGTTTTAGTTGATATGACTAAAACTGGTATTGGAGGGACTGCAGCATATAAGTTTTTGGCAAATGAAGCTGGAGGAAGCCAAAACTTGGGTTTTAATTTGCGTGATTGTCAAAATTATTTGCAGACAAAAAGATCCGAGCTTGTAATTGGGGGAGATTGTCAAAATCTTCTAAATCATTTTCATTGCATGCAAATGCAAAATCCAATGTTTTTCTATGTTGTACAAGTTGATCAAGATGGTAGATTGACAAATTTGTTTTGGAGAGATAGCTTGTCCAAATTTGATTACGATTGTTTCGGTGATGTCCTAATATTTGACACTACATATCGGACCAACAGATCTGAAATGATATGTGCAGGGTTAATCACCATTGGAAGAATACTCTATTCGGGTGTGCATTTTTGATGGATGAGATTGCAGAATCATTCATTTGGTTATTTGAGGCATTTTTGAGGTCTATGGGAAATAAGGCTCCAAAAACAATGTTTACTGATCAAGATGCAGCCATGGCAAAAGCCATTAGAATATTGTTTCCAAATACACAACACCGTTTATGTACTTGGCACATCGAGAAAAATGCCCATAAAAACATCCCACGTCTTTACAACAATCCGAGTTTTAAGGATAAATATTTCTTGAGGCTTATGTATAGATGCAGATCAGAAGATGAATTTGAATCCACTTGGAAGGAAATGGAAGAGGAGTGGCATACTGAAAATAAAAATTGGCTTCGGAGATTATATGACATTAGACATAAATGGAGTTTAGCTTTTGATCGTGATACCTTTACTTGTGGTATAACATCAAGCCAAAGGAGTGAGAGCACCAATAATGTCTTTCAACATATGGCGAAGAAGACATTACGTCTTATAGAATTTGTCCACTACTATGAAGAACAACTAAAGCACATAAGAGAAGTGGAAAGTCAAGATGATTATGCCCTTCGTGGGAAGCCCAAATTACAGGTTTCGAGTAATGGGATCTTGGACCATGCCACTTTAGTGTATACAAGCACCATCTTTAACAAGTTCAATGCAGAATTTTTGGAAATTCTCTCTGAGCATATTTCAAGTGTTACATTTGATGGATCGATTTATTTATATACTCTGAAGTGTATGGGAAATCAACGTGAAAATATTGTCAGATTTGACCCTGCGGATTTTTCAATCTCTTGTGAATGCAAATTATTTGAAGCAAAAGGATGGTTGTGCCGTCATGCCTTGAAAGTGTTGACTGAGAATATGTCAGTTATGAGCATTCCATCTACTTATATTTTGAAAAGATGGACTAAAGGGGCCAAACAAGGAATTATAGGTGATGAATCTCATCCAATGTCACCAGGTTCATCTAAATTTAATCGATTTTCCACATTAATATAACAATCTTTTGAACTGATGAATTTGGGAGCCGAAAGTGTAAACACTATGGGAATAGTGTCGAAGAACATGGAAAATGCGAAAGCTGAACTATTATCATACCAATCAAGTGTGGTTATGACTGATGATGCTAGTAACGATGATAATGAGGCCTCTTTGTGCGATGTCTAGGTATTAGACCCCCTTCAAAGAAAAGGAAAGGGAATAGCTTATGGAAGGCTTAAAAGTTCGAGTGAGAAGAAGAAGAAAAAATCTAAAAAAGAAACACCCCTAATGCAAATAGAAAATTAAGGTGAATGACATATTATTTTAGTGAAATTTTTCGTTTATGTTACATGATGTCAATTAATATATTTATTACTTTGTAATGTAGATTTGGCTGTCCAAGCAACACCCGATGGTACTCATTTTCCAAATATTTCTAGTAATTCAAATCAGTTTGTACGTGCTTTTTATCCTAGCAACATTGGTGTTCCAACGGTAAATTTAAATTTTCATAAGTATGTATATCATTCTTAGTCCTCCATTTGTATTTACATGTAACTAATTTTGTCAATTTTTACATAGATCCAACAGCCGCCATACATTATGCCACCGGGAACTATGAGTGGATTTTGTCCATTCCCTCAGGTACTTAATAATTTAGTGTATTAATTTAGTTATGATAGATTGTGCCTTTCTACAATTATAAAAAAGTCATCATTTGCAGAAGTTACAACCATTACAATAATCTAATTACATTATGCTAATGGAGTTATTTATCATATATAGATGCAATCACCATACGTCATGCCTGTCGGGGATTATGAATAGATTTTCACCATTTATTAATCAGGTGCTTAATATGAAATCATATTTAATTTTAGTGTTATTTTATCTTTTTGTTAGTATTGTAATATTATCAATGGTTTCTTTTAAATAGATGTTGGAGTACCATAATATATCTCATGGAACTATTTTGAGTCAGGTACGACTTGCCTTGCGTTTTGTCTCATAAGATTACTTGAGATATATTATTTTAGCAACTTATTTAGTATAAATAAATTGGTTATTTGTTTGTACAGGAGTCATCAAACTCTTTTCAACATCTTGGTGGGGTGAATGAATTGAACAATTTTGAAGAAGCGCGTATCAATTCGCCGAAGTAGTCATTTCATGCAGAAAACCAAAGAGGTATTTCTTGAGCACTTGCCAGCTCTATAAGAGCTTCTTTTTTTGTGTGTTTGGGCGCGACGTATTTATTGAATCTACTAGGTTTAATGTCTTTTACCCCTAAGTAATATTACTGGAGAATACCACCGGTTGTCTCACATTTTTCAAACATTGCGGAAATATGGCAATATCACATTTAATTGTTTTTCTGTGTTTACTAATCGTTCACTGTTTCGAGTGGTAACAAAGGCGGGAGGACTTGACGAGGTTACACTAGACAGTTGTACATGCACATCTTCAAGTCCAAATGGCAACAATGCACCGATAGTAGGCCTTCATGTTGCAGTAGCAAATGATGAAGATCAGCCCAAAGACGCAACAACCGTTTCGATGATAGAACTTGATGGTGGAGAATTAGTTGAACAGTTCTTTCATAGTCTCATCTTGTCGAGATTAGAGCAGACTTTGGCCTCACTATCACCACTTATTTCATTTGCGTTGCATCGATAATTGGATACCCAAGCAGGGGTCTTGGCCTTTATGTAGAGTCCCATAGTTCAAGTGAATTAATCTGGTTATGTATCTTTCAAATCATTTCTTTCATTTCTTAGTCTATTGTGATATTGCAAAACTCTGCTTAATATGCTATAAGAGAGCTTTTGCCTTCAAAATACAACACCTGTAAACTCTGCTCAAGTCATTTCTCTCTCACGTGATGCATCTTTGTTGAAAGAAATGGCTTTATAATATATAAAGCTTCAAGTGTTCTAATTTGATCAGGTGTTTCTTTTTTTCTGTATTGTGATGCATTATCTATGTTGGTTGATTTACGACAACCCATGCTTCAATTTTTTGTCATTGTGAAATGTCCTAAGTAGTTGCGCAACAAAACCGATTCCATACTGTCAAAGATGTCAAGGGGAGGAGCCAAAAATTTCCAAAAACAGCGACATTTTCTTTGCAAAGGGCTATAGCAACTCCCAAGTTTCTCAAAACCACCAACTTAAGGTGGGTAGCTATTAGATATGTTGTTATCGTATTAGCTTTATTCTAAAAAAGAAAGCATTGTTCCTTGGGGTAGATGTAAATTGCAATTAGGGAGAATCACATCTCTTTATTTGCCTAACTTCTTCACAATGAATTAGCATCAATAAATATAACATTAGATACCACATTTAATCCACCAAGCCATTTCAAGGTCATTAAACCACTAGCATTAACAAGAAAAGTAAAAGCTGGACATAGTCACAAATCGAGTTTACTTATAATAGCTGTGCACAATATAAAAGTCCCCATCTAAAGGTCATTAAACCATGATACAAGTTGCCCATGATACAAGTTGCCGTGCTCTCCCCCCCTCCAGGCGCACTCATCTCCATTCTCCAAAAGGAACAAAATTAGAGGACCAACAAAAAACTACATAAAAATTTCCTAACCCAAATCAATTAGGCTAGAAAACAGGCGTGCATTAACATGTCTAAAGACAAATAAAATTACCTAAGCTAGCAACATTACAATTTCAACCACCTACTTTCTCTGGATAAGTGGTGCTAATAAAATAACAAATAATAAATAAATAAAAAGTAGTGAGACATTTAGCTTCTGCAGCAAATGCTTAATGTCTTTCATGTCATCTTCAAGTTTTGCGGGCAAAGCCTTCATGATAGAAGGCACATCATTTGTAGGGTGACACCAGGCAAAGAATTCACTTTTTTTATCCTCACAAGTGTAGTAGAGCTTCTCTTTGTTGCTTGTAGACTCCGAAATTCTTACGGCAGCATGCTTGCCACAATCACACCTTTTATTTTGAAAGGTGAGTCTGCTTGAAGTACCCTTACCCTTATTCACACTGGATGACGACATGATATACCTGCAATATAACCATTTTATTTCTTGTCCGATTGTTAATATGAAATCATTCATATTGCGCTTCATCTATGTGAGCCTCACATAACACTATAAGTCACATAAACTGCAAAGATCACTTCATGGGACTATAAAATTAAACTCAGCAAACCACCAAATTGACCTCAAACCCAATTTTCGAATGCAAAAATTCTCAACTAAAAAATTCTATGCAAGTTGAAATAAAATTAAACTTGGCAATATTCTTGTTGCAAGCAATGGCCAGAGGAAGCCTAGGCAGATGTAGACAATGGAGGAGATAAAGATGCAGTTTCATTGGATTTTATTTATTCTTGATGATGATATTCTTCATCCTTTTAGAGCAGGGTTTTATAACATTGGTATTAGTATAAAGCAGGAATGCTACGTATTGTGCGCGACCCAATGATACTTTGTAATGTAGAGTGTGCGACCCTCAGTATCTGAACGGGCAAATACGTGCAACATCACTACTGGCAAATACATGCAACACCCTTCTATGACAATAATAAAGGAAGAAAGAAACACTTACATTCAAAAGAAAAGGATTTGGACGGGCTCGCCACCGAGTTTGAAATAGCCAGGACCCTGCTCACCACCCGTAGCCACTGAGCACAAAAGCAAGAAATTCAAGGCGGCATGGTTCGTCGGACCACAGCTTCCCTCGTCTGTCGGAGGAAGAGTAAAGAACAGAGAAGTTCAGCTCAATGGAGAGAGGGAGAGAGAGTTGCATTCAAAACTTTGGTCACCAAAGTCCAGAGAGACCCACAAGAAGGATTTCAAACAACACCACCCCAACTTTAAACTTCAGCTCTGCCACCAGAACAAGACCTCAGCTTCAGCATTTTATGGGGATTGTGAAGAGTCGTCTTCAGCGGAAGCAACACAGTTATATTTTAGAAGTTTGAAAGACAGGATCAGAATTTTTAACCGTTAAATTATATGACTCAAGTTCATATTCAACTCAAAAATATAATATGATGCAACTCGAAGGTGTGTTGAAGCAGAATCCTTTGTCTCAACCGTGATTCTTTCTGGCGGGTTCGGTTTACATTTGAAGCACGAGACTCAATGATATGGTGCAATTCACTGAAGAGCCTCACCAAAACTTTGTGATTTGGCTCATTCTAACAACTTAAAGATGGACTGACTAAGATTAGATCATTTCATCCATCATATTTACCAAAAATTTTAAAGAAATCAACTCAAAGAATTGTTACGAGAAAAAAACAAAAACCCAACCTATTCTCGAACATCAGCAACCGAAGAACCAAGAAGTCGCACAAATTTAGGGATAGATCCAAGTTGGATGATGAGTTGTATGTGATCTAGTCTCCCAGAAGCTATATTAGCCAACGCCCACGCAACCTCAATCTGAAGATGAAGAAAGGTTATGACATGATGGCAAATGATTTCCTTTTGCCCGCAAAAACTAAGATCTCAGTGAAAGAACATTAATAGAAACTAAAAGGCACTGATCCATCAAATAATGCCGCCCCAACTTTAAACTTCAGCTCTGACGCCAGATTTAAATTGTTGTGATTCTAAATTGAAATTCAACAATCAAATAAGCTAAACCACTCGATTGGGACTTAAAACCTCATGATGGACATACTAATACATTAGTTATAAAAGTCACATTTTGATAACCCTACCTTGTGTTTCATGAGCTGAGAAGCAACATTTCTTTTCCTTCCCTCAATCCTTTTATAGTCCGTTAGAACAAATAATGAAGAGGGCAATATAACTTCTCCCATCATTTCTTGAACAATAGAAAGTCATAATAGGGTCAACATCATTACTCCTCTCAGTCAAGGGAGATCCCACGAGAATTTACTTTTTGTGTAGGGATGTATGTGTGCGTGAGAGAGTGCTCATGGGTAATGAAAGAAATGCATTTTGACAACTTCCTGTTTAACCTTTAAAATACAACTGATTCTCATAAAGTTTCCGTCAAACAGGTTACATTTAATTTATTATTGTAAATTCGAAAATGTGCAGTTTTGAGGAGCTAAGCTTCCTTTTTCAGCTATTCTAGATCTCATCAGTAAATCTTACGATCCACAGCTCAGTTTTATGAAAAACATGACTTGCCATTGATGTTTCAGACTTCATTTCATCCATCATATTTACCAAAAATTTTAAAGAAATCAACTCAAAGAATTGTTACAAGAAAAAAACAAAAACCCAACCTATTCTCGAACATTAGCAATCGAAGAACCAAGAAGTTGCACAAAAATTTTAAAGAAATCAACTCCCAGAAGCTACATTAGCCGACGCCCACGCAGCCTCAATCTGAAGATGAAGAAAGGTTATGACAAATTCAAAAAAAAAAAAAAAAGGTCATTGAATCCTCGCACCCCTCGGGTCTCTGGCAGGCCCAAACCTGAAGCAACTCCCAGTGATTTTGAGGAGATCTGGTTGTTCTAGCCCTCAGTCCAGCATATGTTGTCCCGTTGACCACCCTCACCACCGGCACCCACCGAGCACAAAAGCTAGAGATTCAAGGCGTTCGTCGAACGGCGGCCTCCCTCGTTCATCGGAGGAAGAGCGTGGAGCAATGTGGCAATGGAGCGCACTGAGGGTCTCGACGGGCTCACCACCGAGTTTGAGATAGCCGAGACCATCCTCACCACCCGCACCCGCCGAGCACAAAGGCTAGAAATTCAAGGCGTTCATTGGACGGCGGCCTCCCTCGTCCGTTGGAGGAAGAGCACGGAGCAAAGCGGCAATGGAGCCGAACCGAGGATCTCGACGGGCTACCACCGAGCTCGAAATAGCCGAGACCACCCGCACCCGCCGAGCACAAAAGCTAGAGATTCAAGCTGGTTCGTCGAACGGCGGCCTCCCTCGTTCGTCGGAGCCGCAGCAAAGAACAGGGGAGTTTGCGTCGATGGAGAGAGGGAGAGAGAGAACAGAGAACAGGGGAGTTTGTGTTGATGGAGGAGAAAGAGAGAATGGTGTTCAAAATATTTGGTGGGCTCCACCAAATATTTCCTTCCCGAGGAGTTCAGAGCAAAAAGTCTCCAGGATAAGACGTGCGGAGGAGAGAGAAATATCTTTTTGACTCAATTTCCCTGGATTTGTCTTCGAAAATAAAATGGCCGAGCTCTATTTCCAGCATGGGCACCGGGCGACACATATCACTAGATGAATGGACTCGGACGAAGGCACGTTGGAATCAAAGCTACAGTCAATATTTTCTTGTCACTTCCTTTCCTTTCTTTGACAAATTGCAGAAAAAAGAAGCTAACAGCAGCAAAGTCAGAGAGAGAGAGAGAGAGAGAGAGAGAGAGAGAGAGTGAGGGAATGTGAGAGAAAGAGCAAAAAAAAAAAGGAGAGTAAGGCCTTCTTCTTCTTTAGTAAGCTTTCACCTGGTGACCTGTAGTACTCGCGACCTCCGTTTCACCCCTACTCGCCCACCACCATGCTGGCAGCACCTTTGAGCCAACGACGCCACAAGCAGCTCACCTCCTCCCGACGCTCGCTCCGCTCGAGCGTCTTTGCCTGCCTCACCTCAACCTGCGCCACCCTTGTCGTCGACCTTGCAATGCCCCCTCTTCGCTGTAGCCGTTGCACCACCATCACAGCAACTTACACCTCTGCTCATCCACCACCAGCGAGCCTCCACTCGGCGCCTGCACCTCCGCTCGGCGCTGCTGGCCACCACGCCAAAGTCCCCCTCGCCAGCAACCTGCTACTCGCTCGCCTTCATTGTTGCCCAGCGCCTGAGCACTACCCTGCCGTCGTTGCCCAGCAGCTAGTGGCCCACGACCCAGCGCCCAACACCACTGCCTGCCACCACCTCGGACACTTGCAGCCACTATGCCCCTGCTGCCCATACCGCGCCTCAACCTTCTCATCGTTGACGTCCACTCTCTGCAGCAACTCGACTCCTACAGCGAACCGGCGCTTGCAACGACGAGCCGACCCAAACGCCACCAGTTGTGACCCTTCTGCCATCTTGAGCCCCTGCACACAATGCTGACCAACTATTGTTGCCTCTCTGTCCACTTGCCACAGCCCAACCCCAGTGCAAATCGTCAATCGCAAATCCCGCGCACTGGCCCCATTTTTTTTAATAAAAAAAGTTAAGGTAGTTTATTTTTTATTTTTATCTTTATTTTTGCTCAAATTGAAACATTGGATGTCGATGTTCATTCCATGAATACTTTAGGAATTATCTGTTGGGTTTTCCCCAAAATTACTATAATTTCTAATTTGATTCGTAAGATGTTGGATAATTTTTTTTAATTATATTGATTTTTGGGAAATTTTGATAATATTTTAACTTATTAAATCATTATAATTATAAGTTGATCCGCAAGACTTTAGATCAAATTTTTAATTATTTTGAACTTCCTTATATGTTGTAATGTTTAGAGTTAAAATAATCATTAATCTAATCCATGAGACAATTAATTATTTTTCGATTATTTTAATTCCTTCATTTGGTGAATATCTTGATTGGTTTAAATATAATGTTTATCTAATAATTGCTTGTCTTGGAAAAACATTTAAAAAAATATAAAAATCAAAAATCAAAATCTTGCATCAGAGTATGTTAGTTTTGTAAGTTAGGATTACATTTTTAGATTACATGTTTAGATAATTTTTGGAATAGAATAGGATTGGATCTAGATAAATTTTTTTTTTTTTTTATATAGATAAGGTCTTAGATAATGTTTGCACGTTTTAATAATCTCATTTTTCTTAAAAAAATAGTTGTCTAAGGTAGGATACGGTTTAAGTCAAATTAACCCCTAAAACATTTTAGAAAATTATTCATTTTAGGCATTTTAATTAGATTTATTTTTTATTACG
The DNA here is from genome assembly GCA_014182555.1 of Eucalyptus erythrocorys. NCBI lineage: Eukaryota > Viridiplantae > Streptophyta > Magnoliopsida > Myrtales > Myrtaceae > Eucalyptus > Eucalyptus erythrocorys. The sequence continues at coordinate 9,096,097 of CM024597.1, read as the reverse complement.
AATTTTAATAAACAAAAATACAAAAAGAATTATGTGCATGTCAAATAGTTTGCATGTTAGGTCCATTTAATAGAAACCGCTTGTTAACAAAATTAGGTCAGGTAATTTAAGTGCACATTATATAGTAAAGTTCTAATTTCAAGATAAAAGAAAACCCAAAAAATAAGTGCTCATTTTATTATGTGTTGAATTCCTTTAATGCAATTTATTTATTGAATGTTTAATGATGATTGAGCATCCGTGTGATCACCCCATTGCATGACAGTGATTTAGGTTAAAATAAATCCAAACTGCCTGCGAAGACATTTTTGAAAATAAAAAGAAATGGTACCGAAAGGGCATTAGAAAAGTCTAGTGTAACAAAGTTCCAATACCCAAAGTCTTTGGTTCATAGAAGTAAATAATTTTCTCATTATTTTACTCAGGTGTCTAATTGACCTACCATAAACTGATTAGTGGCGACTCCTATATAAAATTCATTTTTAAAAAAATTGAACCTAATTCACGAATTGAGAATTGGTATGGGTTTGAGAGAGCTCGAGCTAAGTCTAGACTAGCAGTCTATTAGCTGAACACGTAGGTGGTCCAACTCGCTTTGGGGAGGTCGCGACAAACGATGTCAATGAACCGTTAGTGCCAAGATCAAGGAGATTGTCTAACATTTATGAATCTATCAACGAGGTTCACCTTGTATGTCTTCTTGCAAATTGTGAACCACTTGTCTATGATGGTGCAACCAAAGAAAAAAAATGGAGAAAAGCCATGAATGAAGAAATTGAAGCCATTGAGAAGAATCAAACATGGGAGCTTGTTGATCTTCCAAAGGATAAAGAATCAATTGGAGTTAAATGGGTGTACAAGGCCAACAAGAACGAAAAAGGAGAAGTGACAAGATACAAGGCTAGATTAGTTGCAAAAGGCTTCAAGCAAAAAGCCAGAATCAACTATGATGAAGTTTTTGCCCCTGTCATCTGCATGGAAACAATTAGATTGATTATTTCTATCGCTACTAAAAGTAATTGACGAATTTATCAAATGGATGTCAAATTAGCATTTCTGAATGGCATACTTGAAGAAGAGATTTATGTTGAACAACCTGAGGGGTTTGTTGTCAAAGGTTATGAAGACAAAGTGTTAAAGTTGAAGAAAGCTCTATATAGACTTAAACAAGCACCGAGAGAATGGAATTCCAGAATTGATGCATATTTCAAGGCGAATGGATTTTCTTAATGTCCATACGAGCATGCACTTTATTTGAAGAAAGAAAAATGTGATGTTCAACTCGCATGTTTATATGTTGATGATCTTGTTTTTATATGAAATAATCCAACGATGATTGATGCTTTTAAGGCATTGATGGTGAAAGAATTCGAGATGACCGATAATGGTCTCATGAATTATTTCCTTGGGATTGAAGTGAAGCAAAGTGCCGAGGGAATTCTTATTTCCCAAAAAGGATATGCAGAAAATATCCTTGAAAAATTCAACATGAAGAATTGTACTCCGGTCAATACACCAATGGAGTGCGGAACCAAGCTTTCAAAGTTTGATGATGGTGTCGATCTTGATTCAACATAATATAGAAGCTTGATTGGGAGTTTGAGATATTTGACATGCACGAGACCAAATATTATGTATAGTGTTGGAATTGTGAGTCGATATATGGAGAAGCCGAAGTCATCTCATCTTAAAGCTATAAAGAGGATACTTCGGTACATCAAAGGTATTACTTCTCGTGGCCTACACTACTATCGCTCTAAATCCTTCCAACTTAGAGCATATTCGGATAGTGATTATGGTGGAGATATCGACGATTAAAAGAGCACTACAGGCTTTGTGTTTTTCTTGTGTGACACTGCTTTCATGTGGTTATCAAGGAAACAATCCAGTGTCACTCAATCAACATGTAAAGCTGACTATATAGCTGCATCCTCATGTGTTTGTCATGCAATTTGGTTAAGAAGACTACTCGAGGATATTCTTACAGAGTAGAAGAAAGCAACTGAGATTTTTGTTGACAATGTTTCTGTTATTGCATTGGCAAAAAATTCAATTTTTCATGAATGAAGGAAACATATTTATGTTTGATATCACTTCATTCGAGAGTAGGTTAAAGAGAATGAGGTTGAAGTGTTGCATGTGAAGATGGGAGATCAAGTAGCAAACATTTTTACTAAACCTCTCAAGATCAATGCTTTCCAAAAGTTCAAGAGCTTGCTTGGAATGATCAATGGAAGAGAATTTGGTTTTAGGGGGAATGTTAGAAATTAAATCAAATTCATCGGTACAGATAACTGTTCGATACCGACATTGAAAAAGAGTCATAATTGCAGGATTATCTTTAATGAGTCTGTTCGTCATTATTTATAATGAGTCTATTCCTATTTCTAGGTGTAGTGATTTTTTTAGAGATAAGGTGAGATATTGTGATTGTTTTGTTAGTTTTTAGATCTTATTCGAAATGTTAGCTTTTTCTACTAGGAAGAGTAAATGTCATGTAACAAGTCTGTGTTAGGGAAATCCCTTATGATGTTTTGAAAATGACAAAATAAATCAAAGGCTACTAACGTGTTTCATTGTTGAGTAATAGACTATGTAGGTGATAGAATGTGTAAATGATTTTATCAAAGTCTATACTTAGAAGAACTAGAAGACATACTCTGTGCTAAAGCTGAATTTATTCAGACTGTGTCCAAACTTTAAGGATAAATCTGTTCAGGAGCAGAATATGTTCAGACTTACGGTCATATTGTAAATCCTATTGTGAAGATTTCCAGATTTTTGTATCGAAGTTTGAAGATTGCTAGACTTTTGTATCAAAGTCTGTTTTACATCAGAAGTCTGTCCACTTTGACAAATTCCAAATTGAACACGAGTGAAGACGAAAGACACTCAGACTCTACTTCAGATGGAACACTCTCAAACTTTACATCCAGAACAAGACATAAGTTCAGAATGTAGCTGATTCAGAACAAAGCATGTTCAGAATGAAACAACTTGACAGAACGTAACACAAGCCCCAAATATATAATGGTTAGTGATCTGGTTTGGATTCTACATCAAGATAGATTTGATTGACTTAATCTAATTGATTGACAATTGGATCTTGAAGACAAGAACATTTTATATGAAGAAGCTCTACTTATGGAAACTAAGATTCTGTTTGTATGGACAATCAGAATCAACTTGGGATTCTACTTTTGTCACTCAACGGCTACCAAATCTTCTAGATATAGATTTGTCCAATGGGTAGATTAGAAGATGATCCTCTAGATGTAACGACCCGGGCCCCACTGTATAATATTGTCCGCTTTGGATGGGATTGCACGAAGCCATTTCCATCCCTCACGGCTTTAAAACGCATTATGCAGGGACAGAGGGCCATCCCGTAGGCCTTTCCTCTCCCAAGCCATAATATTGTCCTCTTTGGACGGGATTGCACGAAGCCATTTCCCTTCCTCAAGGCTTTGTTTTCAACGCAGCGGAAACGTACGTGAAACGCGTTATGCAGGGGCAGAGGGCCATCCCTCGAGCCTTCCCTCTCCCAAGCCATAATATTGTCCTCTTTGGACGGGATTGCACGAAGCCATTTCCCTCCCTCAAGGCTTTGTTTTCAGCGCAGCGGAAACGTACATGAAACGCGTTATACAGATTAAAGGGACCCAAGCCATTATAAACTAGCCCAGAACTCCCTCCCTAGGCGATGTGGGATAGAGACCACTTCCTTGCGCACGTCCAGAGACTGAGGCGCGGACGCACCGCCATCCCTCCTCCCCGCGCACCGCCGCTCAGGCTGTCACACTAGATATTGTCCAATGGCTAGTTTGGAAGTGGAGGAGTATTTAAGGAGATTAAGGACCGATGAGTAAGTAAGAGACAGAGCGTAGAATTTATAATTCCAAAGTCTGAGCAACCTTCGATTATACACTTGTCTTTGGTGAGCTTAAACGTTTGTGATCATGAGAGAAATACCAAAAAAGTGACTTAGTGAGATAGTGTGATCTACATTCAAGTGTTTGCACTCAAAGTTGTAATCTCTTGGTGATTGCATAGTAGAATCCAATCAGAAGGCTGTTAGCGTGGAAGAGTGGACATAGACTTAATCTAAGCCAAACCACTATAAATTATGTGTTCTTATTCTCTTCCCTGAACTCCTTTATTGTTCGTAGTTTTATTTAACTCCTAAAGTTTGAATTCGCTCAAAGTCTATTGTTCTTCAAACTCAATTTCAAAATCAAGATATTTTTATTACTCTTTGTGAAAAGTGCCTTCACACTTATTCACCCCCTCTATGTGTTCATACTAGTACTTACAATCTATAAATAGGGGAGCCTTGTAATTAGTTTTTGTTAATGTAGTAATTAAATAGTACATCCATGATGGGGTGTTATTAGAAAGACACAATTGAAAGGGTACAAAGGGAGACGTATAAAAGCCTCCAGAAGACAACCGTTGGACGGGCTTGTCAAAATAATGTACGTTCAGAAATCTTTTCTTCCCATCTCTCCCCTTTCCATCAAGGCATTCCATTTCATCTTTACGAAAACAGTTTGCATTAACGCCGTGGAAATCGAGTATTTTCCTCGTGATCGCATCCAGACCAAAGTGGATTAATTTTGTTCGTGATTCATTCGCAATTCAACGTTTGGTCCGGGGTTAATTGTTGTTTGTGCATCTGAATCAGGTAAGTCATCTTCCGCCGACGCAAATTCCTTCATTGGTATCAGAGCCCGGTCGTGATTTCTGCCTTATTTTCATCGAATTTTCTCGTTTGTCACTTGATATCGAGATCAAGAGATTGAATTCTATACTGCTTGGATGTTCAAATGCTCTGAATTGCAATCTAAATTCTCGAAATTGAACCGAAGCAAAGAACGTGTTTGGGATCGCGTACACCCGTACGGTTTTGGCCAATTTTCGAAATATTTTTTATGCCAAAATCAATTTTTGAATATACAAGGTGAAAATACTCGTCGAGACGAGTCTGATGATGGGTCGAGTGCGGCCAGAGGACGCCGGACGCGCCCACACGCGTGGCCAGGAGCCGCTGTGCGTGGGTGCCACACGCTTGAGGCGCTGGCGACGCCAACACATGCACAACATGCGCTAGTCAGCAAACCGGCGGGGGCGCATCACGCGTCGGTCGGCAAATCGGCGCATGGTTACATCATCGTGATGTCACCCAACGGCTAGTAACCGTTGGGATGATGTCATTGATGACATCATCGTCGACGGCAGTTGGTCGATTGGTTGCCAGCCGACGACTCGAGACCCGACCCGACCTAAGATCCAACCTAACCTGACCGTTGACCGGTCAACGATCGAACTGGTCAACCGGTCAGTGGTCGGACCACTCACCGGTCGGACCGGTTGGACCGACCAAGAGCCTTTTGGCTCGCTAGCGCATGCGCCACACGCGCCACGCACTCGGGCGGCGTGTGTTGACACGTGTGAGCTCTAATGGGAGCGTGGTTGGTGGCTTTTGGTTCGTATCGATGTTCCCGACACTTTGGTATATATATATATATATTGAGTTTTATAAATGTATAAAGATGTGTAGGGAACCCTAAGTACGCGTGTTTTTGGGGTTTAAATGCATTGTTTATTCCTTTTAGCTTGTATTTTCTTGTGGTTCTGAGAATACAATAGCTGACTTATATGAAAATGTTGTCATATATGCTATGTAGAGCTTAGTTCAATGGTAGCTTGTATATAGTTTAATATACTTGCAATTTTCTAGTTGCTAGAAATTTCGAACAATGGTAGGAGATCTATTACATGTTAAATTGCGGTTTTGATTATAATTGTAGCATGATTATTTTTTATACGTTGTTCATATCATACTATGTTTTTGTGTTAATGGAAAAATGTAGAAATTATATAAGGTCATGTAATTATTTTTCCTAGTGAGAGTTCATAGGTTGGTTGAATTTGAGAGAGTTCTCACCTAGAACTTAAAATTTGCGCAAATTAAACTAATTAATGATAATAGAACAATTGTACATAGAAGTTGATTAGGAACATGGTGAACTTTTTCCTCTGTGTCTTTTGTTGAGTTATCATTAATTTAGTTTATCTTTGCTGCAAATTAATTTTGTGTGTTACTCTGTAAAGTGTGCTAGTATTGATTTTGTGTTTATTATGTTAATGTGTTATAACAATTGATTATGGCTTCGGCATCCAAGACCATTGTAGCTAACCTTATTAAGGGTGAGAAGTTAAACGGTGACAATTATGATATTTGGCACCAAAAGGTTCAGTACATCCTCGAGGAGCAATATGTTTCATAGCTAAAGGTCAAGAGGATAAAGTATGCAAACTTCATCGCTCAATATATGGCCTTAAGCAATCATCTAGACAGTAGTATCTTCGTTTTCATAGAGCCATAACAACTTTTGGTTTCACGATGATCGAAGAGGATCACTGTGTATATGTCAAGCGGTCCAAAGATAAATTTGTGATTTTATCACTTTATGTGGACGATATTCTATTGGTTGGAAATGACAATGTTATGGTTATCACTATAAAAGAATGGTTGTCCTCCAATTTTGAAATGAAGGACATGAGAGAAGCTGCTTATATATTAAGAGTTAAGATCGAAAGAGATCGATCAAGGAAACTCCTTGATTTATCACAAGAGTCTTATATTATGAAGATTCTTAAACGTTTCAATATGCAGCACTATAATCCCATTGATAACCCTGTCATGTAAGGTGAAGGCCTAAGTACTGAGATGTGTCATAAGACTCTAGAAGAAATTAAAGTAATGAAAACTGTTCCTTACGCTAGTGCGGTCGGAAGTTTGATGTATGCTATGATGTGTACTCGACCCGACATATGTTATGCCATGGGATTTGTGAGCCGATATCAATCAAATCCCGGTCAAGCACACTGGAAAGCAGTGAAGAGGATCTTGAGATACTTGAAGGACACTATGGACTATCGACTTTGTTACTAAGGAAGTGATTTACGCCTATTAGGCTATTCAGATGCCGGTTGGGGTGAAGACCTGGATGAGTGTAAATCGACTTCTGGATATGCATTCTTGCTCAATGGAGGTGCAATTTCTTGGAATAGCAAGAAACAGACATGCACAGCATTGTCTACTATGGAGGCAGAATTTATTGCATGTTCTGCCGCAGTACAAGAAGCAGTATGGTTAAAACGTTTCTTGGAAAATTTAGCCACTGTCACTGAGGTTCCAAGACCGGTGATAGTTTATTGCAATAGTCAAGCAGCC